>OZ022403.1:9023428-10305456 GCA_963989295.1 Ametastegia equiseti | reverse complement strand
GCCAGCCGTTCGTCGCCGGTTTTCCTCTCGCTCTCGGTCGCGGGCTTTTTTTTCTTCTTCTCGTCGACGCACGTGCTCGCGGGGATTCGCCGGCTTATCGTAGGTAAGTAGACTGGTTATTACTCTACCCCTCGATCGACGACACGTGGGGGAAAAGCGCCCAGAGCGCCCGAATACACGGAACACACTCCCGTCAAGGAGAAGGACTCTCGGGGTTGCGATGCGATGCGATGCGTCGCCCTGCCTTGCCTCGCGTCGCCTCGCCCCGCGTTTCTTCACACTGCACCGCGTCGTGAGAACTAGCCGCTTTGCCCATCATTCGAGGATTCTACGCTGCCTTTACCATTCACTCAAAAATACTTATACGTATACTCATACGTTCTACGTATAAATTGACCATGTTTTGATTGTCGTTACTACCCAGGGTGCCAGCTCGACCGCCGTACGTGTTCACGTGCGTGTATTCCCGAGTTCTCGTAACTGATACGAAATTCTTGTGTGTAAACATTACGGTACGTTACGTCGCTCGCCAACGTCATTCAACGAACTTCATAGACGGAAGAAGAATGAATTATCGTTACAACAGTCGTTGCTTTTTATTTTTGTTTTTAACTTTTATTGAACACAGTGTTGGGCGAATTTGTAATTAAACTGAAATCCATTATTCCGGTTTAATTACCCATTACAATTGTAATTTGTAATTAAACCGGAATCCATTAACCATTACAATTTTAATTTCTAATAGAACCGAAATTTAGTCATCATTACAATTGTAATTTGTAATTACACCGAAATTCATTACCTGTTACAATTGTAATTTCTAATTCAACTGAAATCCATTATGCATTACAATTATGAATTTTCATGCTTAAGCATACCAAAAATGCGAATCGGATCTTTCAAAATCAAAATTAATAATTGTAATCGTTGATGGATTACGGTCCAATGAGAAATTACAGTTTTAATGGTAATGGATTTCGGTTTAATTACAAATTACGATTGTAATGGTTAATGGATTTCGGTTTAATTACAAATTACAATTGTCATGGATAGTGGATTTCGGTTTAATTACAAATTACAATTGTAATGGTTAATGGATTTCGGTTTATTTACAAATTACAATTGTACTGGGTAATGGATTTCGGTTTAATTACAAATTACTGTTGTAATGCTTAATGGATTTCGGTTTAGTTACAAATTACAATTGTGATAGATAATGGATTTCGATTTAATTACAAATTACAATTGTAATGGTCAATGGATTTCGGTTTGATTACAAATTACAATTGTAATGGATAAGAGATTTCGGTTTAATTACAAATTACAATTGTAACGGGTAATGGATTTCGGTCTAATTACAAATTACAATTGTAATTAGTAATTGATTTTTTTTTAATTACAAATTACAGCTGTAATTTGTAATGGAAATGTAATTAATTACACCATGTAATTTGCTGCTGCCCAACACTGATTGAACATGCTTCAAGCCATCCCTCGCTTCGCTGTCGACGATTTGGAATTGGCAAGTATATATAATTCTACGCACGTAGACGGACCTCGTTATATTTTCTGCCACCGCAGTGGTGTAGATTCTATTTCATTGGAGAGCGTGGTGTCAGTGTTTGGTTTGAAGCGTCGGCGTCGTTTTTCCCCGGATATTTTCCCACACGTTCTTTTTACCTGGAGTGGTGAGAACAGCTGCTCCTTCTGAGAAGTGGGTGGCAAGTCTCGAGATAACGCTCGCTGCGGAAATGCCGGCTTCGTTTCGTCGTTTGTATTTCTCTCTGAAAACTAATACTTTCTTGAATACCACCGAAACGGGGAAATGGGCGGTTTACTTTATTTGTACACAAACACACGCATCGGACTTCGAGCGTCCGATGCTGTCGGGAGGAATTGATTCGTACCCTTCGAAAAATGGCCATTTACCGTTGAGTCAGAAATGGGCATCCCGTTCGAAATACACAAACGAGCTAGCTGAGGATACGCAGGAACCCAAAGGAAACGTCTAGGGAATGAGGAACTGGTCGATCATTAATTCCTAGCGACCATGTAGTTGGCTCGTTTAAAGATTACCGCTGACTCGACTAATCCTTCGTGTTTGCAGACGGTGCGAGACAGAGGTGGGTATACTTTTGGGTATCGGGATGAACGTACGATAAGTTTGTTGGCAAAATTCGTTTCACAGGTCGACGAATATACAATATAGTTGGGTATGTAGCTGTTTCTACAAAAGCAGCCTATACATTCTTACGTTCTTACGTTCTTACAAATCATTAAGGTTGATTGTATCTTGTGGTCATAGTGTTGGCTCGTCCGCAAACCGTGCAGGACAGACATTCCTCGAATCGGACCTTGTCGAAATTGGCTTGCGTCACGTTTGATCACGACGCAATTATAATGCGGTACCGTTGTGCATACGTAATTGATAATTATTCAATGACTCATTTCTTATCCATTCAATTTTCTCCGTCTGGCTTTTCTTTTTCTTCTTCATCTCCTCCGTCGCCCACGTGGAAAGTACGGAACGAGGAATGCGAGGCGAAGGAAATTTCAAAGTTTTACCCGAGTTGGATATGTTAGCTGCGGCAAAGTCGAGGTGGTTTAGAAAAAAAGCTGCGGACTGCAGCAGCCGTTGGCTGGTACGGACGCGGTCGTATCGCAGCCACGTATCGTGTGTAGCAAGTTTGATAGGAGGTAAAAAGTGGTGGGGAAAAATGAGGGAAATAAAACCTACGAAACTATGCGGACGCCGGATTCTAACATATAAATTCTGAATTCCAAATGCTATATTCTCCACCAATTGACGGCTAGATTGGACTGCTTTCGTCGAGGCCCTGCAGGGCCCCGGGCGCCGGTGTATCTCATCTCAATTCTCGACTTATGCATATGCATTATGCATGTTCATTCGTACAGGCATTTGTCGGGTTATAAATTTTCCCATTTTACTCGAGTGAAATTTACACCAATATCCGATTGCTCCTACGAGGAGAAGACGTCGTCTTGTATCCGAGCAATTTCATTAGCCAATTGCCAGTTTGTGTCCTGTCAAACAATGTGGAGGGAAATATTGGCACTAACGAATGACTCCTCGATTATTTGCTGGAATGGGCCAAAGCTTGCATATTACATACCTACCGACTTGTACCACACCTGCGCACGAATCAACAACTCTGGTTCGGGGATTTTAGTTACGAGGCTTTATCAACCGGAATTTCACCCGTCATCAGTTCCCATAGTAAAAACTGCCCCCGGGGTGTGTATACCATTTATATAAGAGGTCCGGGCACCGGGGTATCGGAAGACGTCGTAAAAAATTTCAAACGCCTTCCACAATCAATAGGCTGCCTCTCGTGTTGTCATTGAATGCAGTGCCTAATCTCGGTCGCTAAGGTTCCGAAGAACTCTTACATCAACTGGTAACGGGACGGTGAAAATATCAGTAGGGCGGGTACGCTGGACGTCTCGACGCGTACGTGATAATAATCAATTTATTTTCATTGTGAAAGTGAATGATAGAGTGACGGTGCGTACCTAACCACTTGTACGTATGAAACTGTGTGAAGCATGCACCCACACCACCCTTCCATTTTTTACTTTTTCCTTGGATTTATATATACCATATTTTTTTTTATTCCATTTTTTTTCTCTCTTTTCTCTCTTTTCTCTCTTTTCCCACGTCCCTTGACCGGGCGAAGAAGGGTGAGAAAAAACTGGATGCTCCGATAAGGACGTTTAGTTTATTATTTCCTTCTGATTACGATTCCGAGACGTTTTTTTCCCCATTTTCTTCCCCTCTGACTTTTTCTTACTCTTTCTTTTTCATCTCTTAACTTTCTTCTTTCTTCGTTGAGATTTTCTGACTCGTCGTTAGCCTGCAGTAAAACCCGGAGCTATCGAGTATATGTATATATATATATATATATATATATATACCTACGGCTGCGTATATGGAAAGATGGAAAGCCGTTCGTTTCCTCCTCGCTTTCCCACATACGCCGCACACGTACGCGGTGGCTCGCTCGCCTGTATACGGTATACGGTATACGGTATACGGTATATTATACATACATATCCCACTACTATGGTGCACATAGTATAATGTCGCTCGTCGTTGGTCAATGGTTCTCAACCGCATCGGGCTGCCGAAATTCCCGTGGCATAAGATCGCGTGTAATATACGCGTACGGTGCTGCGGTCGGTTGCTGCCGCGTGGTTGTGGTTTTATCGAGTAATAAGGAGGAGAGAGGGAGAGAGAAAAAGAGAAAAAGAGAGAGAAAGTAAAGAGCATGTAACTCTCCATTCGACTATTCGTAGTTCGTTCGGAGTTCGGTTCAGTTCTTCGTCTCATTCTTGGGATGACTGTCAAAGCCGCGCTATCACGAGTACACAAAGCTGTAACACATGTATGCGTACATCTAAGTAGTTGCGTATACGTCTCGCTCTCTCGAACGCACGTGTCTGTCTTTCACTCTTTTCATTCATCCGCTTTCGAGTAGGTAGGTATACGTACGTACGTTATACCTCTATCTCTTCGACTACGGCGCCTCTCCTCTCATCTCCTCTATCTCAACAACCCTCCGCCCTCCATCTCTCTTTACCTTTTACTTGTATCAACTTAACAATTGACCCTCCCTCGGCGGCGCTACCGTCATTCAACGTTTCTTTTCTCGTCTCGCCATTTCCTTTCCCTTTTCTTTTTCTCTCCCTCCCTCTCTCTTTCTCTCTCAGCTGTCTTCTTTTTCGTCTTCTTCTTCTTCTTCTTCTTCTTCGTCTTCTCGGCCCCTCGTCTCCGGCATATATGCGTATCTACATCATACTGTGTACATACTTTTGACTCCCCAGCTGATTGGTGTCCGCGGTGACTAACAGTAAATCATTCATCGTTTCACTGCATTCATACGCACTCGTTTAATACACGCGCAACTCTAGTGTAGTATATAGTAGCTGTAGGCGTATGTACATACGTGAATGATAGTATTTTCATTATTCCGACCTGCTGCATTGACATATTGTGAAATATATCGTGGAAATGTACTCGTATCGTAATGTCTAACAGTGAGCGCGAATTATTATCGTTTAGAAAAGTTAAGTTTGATCATACCCATTGGACAAAACACCAATCAACCGGTGATCGGAGGATGATTTTTCGAATCCCTGGGTACAATTCGATAGCTACACTATAACTCTTGACAATTCGAATTTTGATATAACCGCAGGGTGTAAGTAAAGCGTTGACCCTGGTGGCATCCCACCGCGCCGGGGTCCGATCACCCCTTAAGCGGCGTTATAGTTTGTTAGCCTCGGCCTGCGGCGAGCGTCTTCAATATGTTCCCAAAGTGAGGAAGTACGGCTATCTGCCTTTACGAAAACTCACTTATTACGGGCAGGTGTTTGCAGCTACGGTGCAGATGTCACAGGGCCGCACGCCTGAAGCCTCAGCTTACCTCGGTATTTGACGCGTTGTATGTATGTACCTACTCGGGAAATACATGCGGTAGTGTAACGTATAACGTCACTGGGGCTCCACCATGTCCTCGATTCCCCCGTATACCTACACCTCCGGACGATCCATTTGCCCAGGGTACGCGACACGCGTCCATGCACACCGTACAGCTGCCCAACCGATTGCCTCGCGTTACAGTCGCGCGTAGTTATATACCTATTTTAGTCGTCGCATTGTCCGTGAACCAACTACTAGAAAACGTGACACGACCATCGCGAGAGGTTTAGGCAGTACCTGGACAGTTGATGGTTCATGGGGGTAATGTACCACATGAAACGTGGCATGGGTTACAGTTGCATTGTTCCTACGATAATGTTATTTTCACTTTATAGAAATGCGGTTCGGTTAGTCACTCGGTCAGCCTCGCTTAAATTATGTTGTATGGTTTGTCTAAAGCTCGATTCGTGTCTTTGCCACGTTCCAGGTAGAACTGAGCTGGGGATGTCGTGATGGCAGAGCGGCCCCCGCGGCGGCCGAGCTCCGAGCTCGGGTCAGAACCGACGCCACCGAAGAGACGCAGGACGTCCGTCGAGCCCGAAAAGCCTGAGGAAGAATCGTCGACGGAAACGCCGGAAACGGAAACTGTCGAAGAAACCCAACCGTCCGCCACCACCACCCTCACCGGGAGCCCGGGGACCGAAGCATCGGGGCACGAGGGAGAAGCCGAAGAGCGAAATTCCCCACCGACACCCCAACCGGCGGTGTCCACATCGAGCCTCGTATCCCCCGCAGTTCCTTCGACGTCGAGGGAAACCGACGGCGATCCCCCACCACCTCCTCTGGCCATTTTGCCCCCGTCAAACATGGAGGTAGTCCCAGACGAAGGCCTGACCATCCAGGCATCTTTGCTCAGGGAACACGCGCAGTATCACGAACTGTTGTTGATCGGTAACGGCGCCTACGGGACCGTATACAAGGCCAAGGACCTCACCAGCGGGCAAGTGGTAGCCCTGAAGAAGGTCCGCGTCCCGATCACGGGCGACGGCCTCCCATCTTCAACCCTCAGGGAAATCGCCGCGCTGAAACAACTCGAGCGCTACGAGCATCCCCACATTGTGAGTATAAGATAGATAGATAGATAGATAGATTTTTATTAATGTCCATAACAATATTGGACAATATCACCATCATGTATACATTATACAGAAGACAGTGATCAGAGACAATCCGAGAAAGAATAAAAAAAAAAAACTTAAAGATAACTTAAAAAGTAACTTAAGAGAGACAGTGATCGCGGTCGTCGAGTATGGCTGAGGATTCACGACAACCGCTAGAATTTGGTAAAACCTTTCGTCGTCATTTCTGATCCTCAGGTAAGACTCTTGGACGTGTGTCAAGGTCCTTACTTGACCTTGCCACCGGGTGACGAGCGATCGGAAACAGCCAGCCGGGGCTTGACGCTTTGGTTGGTCTTCGAGCACGTCGAACGAGACCTGGCCTCGTTTATGAACTCATGTCCCCCGCCAGGCATCCCCGGTGACACGATAAGACAAATGTCCAAGGAGATACTCTTAGGAGTGGACTTCCTCCACAGCCACAGGATCGTCCACCGGGATCTAAAGCCACAGAATCTGCTCGTCACGAGCCAGGGAAGAATAAAAATCGCCGACTTTGGCCTCGCCAAGACGTACGACTTTGAAATGCGGCTTACCACAGTGGTGAGTGGGTTGCTGAGGACACGGGAAATTCGTTCGTACTCGTGGTACACCTTTGAATTATTCATCGAGTCACAAATGTACTTTTTTCCAGGTCGTCACTCTCTGGTACAGATCGCCCGAAGTACTACTGGGATGCGCCTACGCGACCCCCGTCGACATTTGGTCGGTAGGATGTATATTGGCAGAGTTGTGCAGGTTGGAACCACTATTTCCAGGGACCAGCGAAGGGGATCAGCTCGACAGAATATTTCAGTGAGTTAGAACCGCCTGTATTTGCTTATCGATTTATCTATCTGTTGATACTTTTTTCTCTTCATTTTTCTTTTTCTTTTTCTTTTTATTTACGAACAATCGCCATCGAGGCTAGACCTCGCGTTCTGATGTCTCAGGTGCAAATTGTACAACCGATGTTTGTTCGTCGTTCCTCGTGTCGGAATGTTTACAAACTATCCAAATAATATACCGGCACTTCTATATATCTGCACATAGTCATACATACATATGTATACTCGTACACGGAAGGATATATAATTAATTGCCCGTAAATCATCTTTCGGATGATTGTGGGGAACGTCCCAGCCACGTGGTATATTCCGCAATGGCATATAGCTGTTCACCGCGGAACGATCGTGAAATTTGGTATGGAATGGTATTTTTACAGGGTAATCGGGACGCCCTCCCAGGAAGAATGGCCGGACGACGTCTCCCTCGGCTGGACGGCCTTTCCTCACCGGCAGCCGACACCTCTGAGATCTATAATACCGGATCTGCCAGATTCTGGACTCGATTTGTTACGGAGAATAATCACCTTCGACCCACACAATCGTCTGACGGCTGCCCAGGCGCTAGCTCACCGATACTTCACGGACGAGAGTTCCTGATGAATCGAACTGAACAAGGCTCGACTACCACCAACTTAACCAACTTCATACAATCCAATGTACATTAGCCCTCGACCCCTCGAGCCCATGCCATGCTATGCGAGGTCGTAGATTCCAGGAGCTCGTAGCATAGCCTACGATTCATAGAAATCATTCCAGCCTGGCCATTATAGGAGAGAAGCCATAATCGATATACTATGCGAATCGGGAATAGATTCCACGTTAGTGAACCGAGGATCTCGATAGAGTTCCTGGAACTCCCGCGCGTTCTACGATGCTCAATTTTCATTTAAAACCGTTTTGTTCCTGGTTAATTTTTTTGTCTACTTTTTTTTTTTTGTCATGGTTCATTTTAATAGCATATACTTATGTAGAAGTTAGCCTGTATAGCATATCGTTTAACCGAGTGTTTCACGAGACGTGCCAAGTCTCGGTTGTATTTCTCTATCATCATTATCATCGTTTTCCATTCTTGTTTCTGTTTTTTTTTTTTTTTGTTTTTCTTTTCTTTTCTTGTGTTTGTTTTCAGCATTTTTGTTACCCTTTCTCAACTGTCTGTCATCTGAATTTAGAAAATAAGTTAAAGTATGTAAGAGAAACTTTGTAGATACCACTTAAATATTTGTTCATCGCGGCTGGCGCTTGGCTGAATACGCTCAACGAAAAAAACACTCGTCTACTCGTGTAGTATATCGGCCGAAAGCAGTTCTGTTTTAAGGTCGGCATCTCAGGCGCCCCAGCCCCCATCGTCGCCTGGATAAGTCGCTGAAATATCCGAATTACCAGCGACTTCCGGCACTTAATCCATCGCAGAAATTGAGAGAAAGAAAGAGAGAGAGAGAGAGAGAAAGATAGATAAAGAGATGAGATGAGGAGATAAAGAAAGAATGGGAGAGAGCAGGAGACGAGTAAACCGCGCGAAACGCCTCGCGGCTTCGTCGCGTCCGCAAAGTACAATTCGTTAAATATTCCTCGAGTTAAATTTATTATAGACTTTGTCTTTAGGTTAGCAAGTAAGCAAGTAAGTAAATAAGTAGTAAGTAAGTAGGTAAGTAAGTAAGTAAGCGAGTAGCGAGTAAGCTGGATACCATATCAAGTATATCTGGCCCGAATAACGCAGACGTGCGATTGTATGCACACAGACGTATATTTCTTGAGACTGGGGTCTTCGTCGGACTCGTTAGACACATCGGATTGACTTAGGGATCTTCCGTAAAAAAAGTACTGCCATAAAGTTAGGAATTAGGGTAACGACGCCTACTATACACACGCACAAATATGTTATACGTTGTTATTGGCATGCGTAAACGATTGCCGTATCTCACGCGTATGCATCTATCGTATAAAATAGGGGAATTCATAGCCGCGCGTAACATAACTTTCGCATTCTCATCACACCCTTGCACATTGTATCTGATCATAAATCACAATCGTTGCGAGTTACTTTCAGAAATCTTTAAATACATTTATAATACAAATAATAAATTAGATTTTATACTTTTGTATTTGAGAGAGCTGTGTCTAGATTTTTTCGCGCCCTTTCACGAGCATCGGGATCACGTGTATAGCGGGACGCCTTCTCTCCCGCCTTTCCACCTTTCCGCCGTACGGTAAGTTACCGATTGTTGAATTTTTCGCGCTCATAAAACGGCGATACGTAATGGTATGGAATACGCAGCGGACGTGCGAGCGTGGAACAATCATGGTCGATCGCGTTATTCTTCGACACGACTATATTATTTAGGGTATAAAATATAAAAACGGAAAAGGTAGTGATTCCTATTGCCATGCGTTCAATTTGGAATCTGGCGGTAAATACGTCGAGACGACTCGCGAGCTTCCAAACCGCAAGATCAGCTGTTCCCTCGTGGACGATTAGGAAAATGGCGACCGAGGTTGAAAAGTCACAGACCGCCGCTCCCGGCGGTGATACAATATTTGGCAAAATATTGCGCAAGGAAATACCCTGCAAGTTCATCTACGAAGACGATTTGGTAACCGCTTAAACCTCGTTCGTTTATCAGTCAATTACCGTTCATTACCGTTACCCACTAGTACCAGTCGTTCTTGTATTCGTACGGAGTAAGCCGATCCACCCGGCAAACTCTTGTGAAAAAATCTCCCCATCTTATTCATTGCCAACTCGCTACGAGAATTACTATGAAAGAATTAAATAATGCGTTCAAATCGTCCCTTCATTTTCGCCATAATTATGAAATAAATTACCTATCCTTAAATTTGTAATATGGCATCGAATGTGGCCGAAGCGGACGAGACATAACCTAAAAATTATTTTCCCGACACAGTGCGTAGCATTCCACGACGTCAACCCGCAGGCGCCGGTCCATTTCTTGGTGATACCGCGAAAGCCGATAGCACAACTATCCCTCGCAAAAGAAACGGACGAACCGGTACTTGGCCATTTGATGTTCGTCGCTCAGTCCGTTGCGAAGGAACAGGGTCTGGATAATGGTTTCCGTCTGGTTGTAAACAACGGGAAAGACGGCGCTCAGTCCGTCTATCATTTACATATCCACGTGCTCGGTGGTAGACAACTCGAATGGCCACCCGGCTAATCGATTGCTTAATGTCTTCTCGCATCTCCGAAAATATAGACGTATTTCGGTAGCTGCAGCTGTGTAATTTACATTGTCAGTTTGGAAATAAATCGAACTAATTGCAGCTACCCGTTTTGCCAGCTTTTCTTCATTCGTCTTTATAAGGCAGATTTTAGGGATTCTCGAACAACTGCAAGCCTACTGCATTTCAAAGATTGAAAAATTGTTTCCTACAAGATCCTTGATTTGTCAAATTACGGGGGATTCACAGGTGAAATAAGTATACACGGGTTTTCAAAAGTATGGTAGAAAAAGTTTCTTTTATTGCAAAGCACGAAGGTACACAACAGACTTTTGTCAATGTTTCTCATAAACTTTGAACTCGTACTGTATTCCGTCTTCTTCTTGAATTCCCTCAGGTACCTCGGGGTCTCTGTTTCAAACGTATACTCGATTAAAATTTTAAATATCATTTCCTTGATTTATACAACGTGTGCCTGTGATACATTCCGTTTTTCCCTTTGACTGACTTACTTCACTAGCTGGAACTCGTTGCCAATCGGTGGAAAGAACGTGTCGCACTCAAAGTACTTCTTCACCTCGGTTAAATACAGTCTGTGGAAATTCGGAGATTCCATAGCCGCCTGGAACATGAGTAACGAAATTCAATATTCGCGTGTCAGTTTTCACGAAAATTAATCAAGACGAACATCAGAATGACAATCAAGTACAGTTAATTCAATTTTATCGATATTTCTATGCTTATCCCATAGATTTGAGGGACAGAAAGACTTTTCTGAGCTTACAGACCTACTTTGTAAACTAAACTACCGCCGATAACCCAAATCCTTTCGATTTCGCCGTCGAGGGGAGATTGAGTAAGTCTGCGCAGAGCATCGGGTAAGCTTTTGCACACGATAGCCTGATTTCCCAAGTCTCTGAAAAGACCGTAAAAGCAAGGATATGGTCAGTTATAAACAGTCCACCGTGAAGATCGGAGGAATTGGGAATAATCGGAATAATTACAAGTCTCGGCTGGTCAGTACAACATTGATCCTGTTGCTCAACGGTCTGTATTTCTTGGGCAACACATCCCACGTCCTTCTCCCCATAAGAACGACGTTTCTCTTTGCTGGGTCTTTCGTCTCCGTGGTCAAACGCGTAAAATATGCCATCTCATTTCTGCACGTGAAAACAAATAATGCTCATTAGATTCGAGGCTGCGAGTTGTCGCAATGCTATATGGACCTCGGTGCAGTTCGTACTAACTTCAACCGCCACGGTAGTCGCCCGTTAATTCCAATCCCCATGTTTTCGGAGGCTGCGGCAATCAGCTCGAGTTTCGGAAACATTGTTGTCCCTTGATATTCCGCTGCTAGGGACTGAACGGCGTTAAATCGAACGTCACGTTGCTGCCTCGGCGTTCGCGTCCCTACGTGACGTCATCTAAATCGACCCTCGTCATTCGCAGCGGTTCGCTCCCAACTTTCAAACGCCGGGATAACCTGTTGAGCAACATTCGAATGCCATTGGTCCGCGCGTTCTTGTTATTCTCGGGAATGAAATCAGATTAACACCACCGTGTTACGGTGTGAATTGGAACCCTTAGGTCAGCATTTCGTCACAAGATGGATTCTGGGGCTGGGTAGAGGAATCCCACCGAGCTCCGCGCTAAGCCAATGAATTTCTCGTTCGTTTCATTCTTGTGCGGTCGTCAGATTGCGCTGAATTACTGAGAAACCAGACCGAGCCTGTCGAATCTCAATCTATCGGCAGTCAGAAATAGTCGATTCATTTCCATTTGATCTCAGAGGACTTTTGCTATTCCTCGGCGATCACAGGTGTCGTTTGAATCGCTGGGACAATATACGCGCGTGCGCACTAAACCAGTTGCGTAGAAATCCAATAACTTCCGTGAGCAGAGGCGAGCGTGTGTATCGGGATCGTTCAACGCGACGTTTTCCAATTCTAGTTAATCTCGAAAGCATCTTTTAGGTAAGAAATCAATTATTTTCAACCTCCATTTCCGCGATCCAACGCGTACCGGGATTTTTCCAATTCCCCACGCACGGTTCCACAAGTTTCCCTACATTTCTAACGGCTAGTTGTCACCGTGGCCGTGGGTCACCAACGGCAATGTCATACGAAGCGAGATTCAGACTTTTCGAGGATTCGGTCTTACGTTCGCGTAATACGAATGATGATCGACTTTATCGTTCCAAAATAGAAAACCTCGCCTATCCTGGTCCAAGCCGGCCTAGTGTAGATCGGGAAACGCTCAAAGTTTTGCGAGTACGGAAAAATAGGGTTATGTTCGTCCCTCCCTCGATTTCCGTTCCCAGTTGTATATGTATGTAAAGAATTGGTCGTTTTTACAGAATGTCCGGCCGTGAAGGAGGCAAGAAAAAGCCGCTGAAGGCACCGAAGAAGGAGTCGAAAGATCTCGACGACGAGGATATGGCGTTTAAGCAAAAGCAGAAGGAACAGCAAAAGGCTCTGGCAGAAGCTGCGAAAAAAGCGGGTCAAAAAGGGCCGCTCGTCAGCGGCGGGATTAAGAAGTCTGGAAAAAAGTGACCCGCATATTTATATCAAGCCCTAAATATAAAACAAAAGTTCCAACAACTGCCCGGACGACACATCATAATTATTCATCAACAATAATGGAATTTGCCAGAGCGTTTTTATTGTCCGTTTATCTTCACCCCGCGATTATTTGTACGGATCTTCGACCTTTGTAAATAAAAAACGTGACATAGAAGAACCATCTCGTAATGTACGTTTTACCATGTGAACATCTGAACATGTATGCACGTATTTATAGATTCTTTGTCCACACGTTTCATCGCGAAATTTTCAAATCGTATTCATGTATCGACCCTTTCAGTTAGATAACCCCTCCCAAATGAGCCAAGGATACCTCGTCGAGTCATTTGTTTATTTATTACCTCATCATGGTCGTGCGAAAGAAGAGCCTAGAGCTGATTTGTAAATAATAAGTCAGCGCAAAGCAGCTAATTCAATTTGCTAGTGACCGGGGACTGCAGGATGACTTCCCTGCCGTGAGAGTTGAAACTCATTGAATTGACCATTTTTTGCTCTTTCTCTGTGGCAGACCGTGTAAAATTGCGGAATATTTCATCCTCTGCAACTGACGTGGAATGTACGGAGAATTTCTAGAAATATTATCACTCGAATCGTCTTTCTTCAGAAATGAAACGTGTGGAAAATGTTGATTTTGTCAGACGTTCCTGAGAATGACCTTGACCTATTGGGGATTGTTAGTTATTATTTAATTGATAGTTCTTCCAGTATTCTTTCGTGCAATATTTGGTGTATTTGCGTCGTATGTTTTTCCTTGTGTGCAGAACGCTGAAAGGAATCAGTGCAGTGTTGGGCGTAATTAATTACTTTCGGTAATTAAATACTTTCTAAATACTAAATACATAAGTATTAGTATCGAAAAATTTTTTAATTACAAAATACAAATGTATTTAGTATCGGAAAGTCTTCTAATTACTAAATACAAATATATTTGGTACCAAAAAATCTCCTAATTACAAATGTATTTAGTAACGAAAATTCTTCTTATTACAAATTACAAATTATATATTTTCGAAATCACTCATATGTACTCAAAATCAACCATACACTCCGAAATTACCTCTATACACGAACAATACCCCATACGTACTCGCAGATTCCCATACAACTCAGAATCACCTATATTTTTGTTTTATTTATTCTTTTATGTGAACTGTATCTGTAATAATTTATTGTACTTCTCGTTCTTTCGGGCGTCTTTGCCCTGAACGTAATAAAGGTCTAAGACAGTAAGACCTATATATTCACGTTTACTCAGTGTACGTATTATTTCGTTTAATCTGAGTAATTAGCTCTGAAAATTTCTTCAATAAAATTTCCGAGATGTAATTCGCTCGATAAACGGTATTCATTACATTTGTAATTTATTATTAGAAAATTTTTCGAATCTAAATACATTGGTAATTTGTATTTAGAAGAATTTTCGACACTAAATACATTTGTAATTTGTATTTAGAAGAATTTCCGATACTAAATACATTTGTATTTTGTATTTAGGAAGTAATTATTTAAAAATCCGCCCAACACTGAATCAGTGACGCTTGATAATTAAATCGCCGTCATTAATCTTACGCAATGTATTCATCATTCAAAATACATAAATATATTCATCGTGATCCGTTTGCTTACGGATTTGAGAATCGATTCACGCATTATACTACCAAACCATCCAGACCCCGTGATCACGACTCGATGAATTATTTATTTATTTATTCATTCATTCATTCGTTTACTTACTTACTTACTACACTTCTTTATTCCGTGTTAATCTCGGGGCGATCTGAAAATACGGAAATTCAATGGATGTCGACGACGACGACGACGAGAAGGAGAGGGGGGGGGGGGGGGGCGACTGCGTGGGGGGATCGCCTGGCAAAAGCATCGGAAATTCAGAACAAGGAAACACAGCTGACTACCATATGATCACCACTGCTGCCAACTCAGCAACGTTAAACCCTCGTCGCGAAGAGCGTATGGCAGAGCTAACTCTGCCCGTCCCTTTAAGGTTCGAAGGTCTTTCCGACGATTGGTTTTCCCGGCATCTCAATGGCCTCGGGAATCTGACGATAGTTTCGAAACTCACTGTCTTCATCCAGCTTATTTCCTCCCGTAGAAATATTCGTCGCTGACGCGATATCGCACGCTCGAACGGAAGCACGTGTCGAACGCGTTCGCGTATGACAAACTTATGTATTTATTTTTATCTGACGAGAGGAATTTAATTTGCCTTTTTCTTTCTTGTTTTTCCCCTTCATTTATTTATTTATTCATTCATCCTTATGCAAACATCACACATCGATATTGGACGAGCGTACGCTGTGAGGAAATGTCGATTGCAACGACTCGTACATACATTCGATAGCATACTTGATTATTATTATTATTATTATTATTCTATCTATAATTTGACGCGCGGTATGCAGGTACAGGCGTATCGGAATGATTTTCATTTCGATTGCATAAAAGTTTTCATGACGCGCGGCCAGCTGGTAGAAAATGACTAAGATTAACCAGTCAGTATATGATCGAATATTTATTTATTACGAAACGTGGTTCGGGGGGGCTCGCAGAGTTTACTCGTTGTTTTCTACTGCATCGTCGATAAACGGGACTCGAAGGGACGGAAAGGAGAGGAGAGGAGAGAAGGGAAAGGAAAAGGAAAGGAAGAAATAGTGGGTGAAATTGGGTAACGGGAGAAGGGAGAAATTCGAAAAGGAAGGTAAGAAAGGTTGGTGATATCGGCGATACGAAGTAACGGCAGGCAGGCAGGCAGAGTCAGTCAGGCAAATTGGCTGGGTCGAGTAATCAATGTTGAATCTAGTCGGCTGGCAGCGGCAGTGTTATTTTCGTTCGTAGCGCCGTGCGCGTTGGTAGCCCTGGGCCTCGGGCCGAGCTGTCACTCGGCAGCTCAGTTGGCAACAGACCTTCGGTCTGATCGCGAGGTTGCGTCAGGTTGCGTGTTCCCATTACCCCCGTGTCGCCTGGGCAGCTAGTTCATTTTGTGATTTATTTTCCGTGGCAATCGCGTGGCTCTTGAGCCGTGAGCAAAGTGGTGCATCAAGCATTGGCTGAAAACGCCACAACCATTATTACCTGACGATTCTGTCACCCCATGGGGCTTAAAATGGCGAACATTTGACCACACGAGATCGGCTCCAGGCTCGGGTGTTTCGTGCTGTCGTGATCGGAACGTGTTTGGTGAGTACCTTTCTTTTTCTCTTTATATTCCTATTATTCGTCTTTTTCTTTCTCTTCTAAATCATTTTAGTCATTTCTCCTAATCTTTTCCCCTCGCGCCCGGACCCTGTCGATGGTATTTATCGCTGCCCTCTGGGTTGCCATGCGCCTCTTTTTCTTTCTGTTTTCTTTCGCTTTGTTTTTCTTTCTCTTTATCGCTATACACGTACTTTGCACTGTGGCGGTACCTGCCACCTATCTCGCCCAGTAGCTACCGTTCCCGATGCACAATTCGAAAATTTAACGTTTACGGTTGATAAACCCGTCCTCCTCGGCATGTGATTTACATCGAGTACCGGGCGAACATACATGCAACATGCACATGCACATCTACATACTTCGCACCGTTTCGTTATACCATATTGTTACGTATCGAGGGATGTCAGAAGGACGATCCGCCGTGCCACATATGTATGTATGTACTCGGAGTAATCTTAATCGCGTATATATACCTATACACGGTACATACATACATATAGGTATATGCATGCATGCATGCATACCTGCCTATCTCGCGGGTCTGGCACGACTGTTATAACCAGTGCTACTGTTACATAACTCGTCGCGTTTTGAGTAATCGTAAGATCATAATGTCAACAGCGTTTGGTATTGTTTTTTTTCTTCTTTTATTGTTAGTCTTCTCTTTGCCCGTTTGAACTTTTTTCTCTCTTCATTCCTCGAGGCTTTCGATACAACGATAATATGCGTGCATCGTATGTCCGAGGTAGACGTATTACAATAGTATAAACGTGAATTCGTGCAAATATTTTCACTCTCGTTCCAACGTCCGTCGAATAAACACGCGCCGGGCAAAGGTTTATTAGTTTTTATTCATTCGTCTCATCTATTCACTTGTTTATTGTACTTTTCATTGTCGGATTAAGCTGTTCGTTCGTTCGTTCGTTCGTCACATGTAGTTTTCGAATACTATAAATACCCATCCCGTCTATACATTCTAGTATTGTACATTTCTATCGCCCGCGATTGTGATTTATCGAACGGATAACAGAATGGAGTGACGAAATAGCTCGCGAGTCACCTACGTTCTCAATCGCTTTATCGCCATTAAGCGCGACGGAAGGATACTTTGAACTTCAAACTTCGAACTTGGAACTTTGGCTAATTATGGATAATTATTGTCTTTACCCAACGCGAGCTCGACGCTTTCGTGGCTGGGGCTGGTGATTATGACGCAGGCTTGATTATTTCTGATTACTTATACCACAACTTGGCGAAGTGACGCATCATATATACCAAACCGAATTCTATAACCACTGCAGCGACAAAAATATCTACCTATAATATCACGGGCGGAAAAGGAACGTTATACGGTATAACGCGTATATTATCTCATTTGCAATTCCGTCCCGTCCGCAAACCCCTCGCGTTTGCCATGCCCCCATGATCAAATACCAATCCAATTCTCCCAGCTCTCTGACTTGACAATAGCTCATCGATGTGATAGCAACAACGAGCAAAAGTCGCAGAGTCGATTGAACGAATATGAAAAAAATGTATATCAAAGTTCATCGGTCGGATGAACAAGCTCGCGGTGACTGTGAAGGGAGATAGGGGGTATACATATATAGGAGTTAATCAAAAGTTTTTGTTTTGACGGAGACAAAGCTCGAGAAAAAAATCATTCCCCTCACGAAGAACGGAGTCGTTCCCGCATGCCTTAATGTGGTCATGCACGTGAAACGCACGAGCCTCGTTCTTTACGAGGCATGAGACATGAGACATGAGGCATGAGGCTCTCGCTCACACGCGCAATTGCACGGTTACGTACATAATATATACTCGCGTGTATTCGTCTGCACGTACGATACACCAATGCATACGACGTATTTTTTACACGCGCGCGCGCAGACGCGAAACCTTCGGCCAACCATCGCCTAACTCGCGCACACGCATACAAATATAACATACGTATAACTCGCGGGCTAACGTATAATCCCTATCAACCGCGAAAACAATCACACCATTTATCTCGTATCTGACTGTCCGATATGTATAGGCATGATAATATACCTACGACGCGAAATCCGTTGATAATCTAACAGTTGTATGGCTACTGGTCGAAACCAGCACCGCTGCAGTCAGCTGTGTTGGTAAACACTCTTGACCCGCGAATCCCAGCGTCGCGCCGAGACTCGGGGGTGGCACAGAAATCGCGAGACATCGCGTCGCGCGTGTCCTTTGTTTACATAACGTAATAAAAAGGTGCCGTGTGCGTGTGTTTGTGCGTCTTCTTATGAATTGCATACGTATGTCACTACCATATGTATGGACATATACATACATATACTCGACTGTACCACGGATCGCTGATGTCGTTCTAAGCTCGACTGATTAGCCAACCTAGTTTTTTTGCATATCGCTTTTTTGTATCTAGGTCGCGTACGAAGGAGCCGCGGTACACACAACCACACACTCGCGTACGTGTTATATATGTATTCCACCGCGGAAATCCGAGGAAATTGCACCATTCTACGGTACACGCGAATTATTCGTACTGCACACGTTTTTGCAGCGACGATTACATCGATACTTGAGCTCGCGATTGGTCAGGTGTGTATAGAGCGTGGCTGAGGTCAGCTATAGGTATATCTACTCACACAATTACACATATGCATGTAGAGTAATCGGAAACCACGGCGGTTATTATATACTTACGAAAGCAGCCTCTATAGTCTTATGACATATGTGATATAGTGGCTGCAGACCGTTGGGTCCCTACCATTCATTGTCATAAAATAAGCGACTTTGAGCTAGACTCCTGAACGGATCAAGGGTTTACCGGTTTTGAATTCCCTTCAATATACGTCTATACGTACGAGCGATCTCGACGAATTATAAAATCGTCAAGGGGCTGATTTCGCGCGTACAAGCACATAAGTATAGTAACCATAAGTTTGAATATAGTTCAAAGACGCTTCCGACTATCGGTCCAATGCTGTTTAGAACCAATACACCGGCGTATTGCTGGAAGAGCTATATTTTCTGGCAGTCATGGCTGAGACAGCGATGATGAGTATTGCTGATAAACCTTCTCCGCGTATATTCGCACACATGTATTTGTCTTGTTTAGCCGTCACGCTAATTGTACGATAGTTATTAGCTCGTTACGTCATCGGCCCTCAGAACTCACGTGACATTGGACCTCTTCCCCCGTTAACAGCCGCGGCTGTCGCGTTTCCTTGCCAATTTGTCACGCGACAGAAACACCGCCGTCGTCGATGCGATCTTTATATATGACACGCGTGCACGGATTCGCATGTACCTTATGTTATACATATATGCTCGAAACTATAATATAGACACACGGTTCCGCCAATGTCGGGGCTGGCCAATTGAAAAGCTCGCAGCTTGCGGATTTTTGGCAAAGGTACGAAGGTTCGTGTTCATTTACTTCCCACTCCGACACCTCGACGAGATTTAGAATCGTTCGGTGGCGCGTATCTACGCCAACGCTCGTAATTATATACGACGGAGAAGCTTCGAGACAAATGACAAAAATCAACCATTCTGTTCCCGAGTCCCTCCCCCTGGTTCTTCTGCATACGTGCAACTGTTACGTGAACAATAATTAACGTGGCGATATACGATACACTAGCTAGGTACATACATATACACGAACGTAGAGCATTAAGTGCAGCACGGGGCTTTATATCTACACACGCCGTGGCAGCCCGCGTTTCACGTACATACGTGCATACGTCAGCGAGATATTACACGGACCTGAGTTGCATAACGTCGAAGAGGCGTGAGACGGGTAACCTAGATCAGCATAATCATTCACCCCGCGCTGTGACATTTGACCTGGAAAATAAAATCGTACATATATATATATGTCATATCGTAGAGTTTTCACCCGCATCTGGTTTTTATCCATACATAAGTATTATGAACCTCGGTCCCCATCTTTCTTTACTCTCCTCCGTTCGGATACTCACCATTATAATCGGGGTACATACTTGTTCTATTTTTGCTCATTATTAATCCGCTGCCGTGTAATTGACGACGACGGTCGCGCACACCTATCGTATTCTACGACGCATTGTATAGTATTTACCTAAATCTATATTATTATAGACTCGGACCTGGTCGAAAGTTGAAAGCTGTCGAAGCTTGTTTGTAAAGTGATTGATTTTTAATACTCTGAGTGTATTCGGGACCCGGTAGTAGTACGCGGTGGCGAATGGCGAGTGGTGAGTGGCTTCAGCTGCGTACTGTATTACAAGGTATACATATATATACGTCTATATCGGTGGAAATGTACCGAGGGAATCAGAAACTGAAGCTGCAAACTCCAATACTCGTATAGGCACGCGTCTTCACGTACACGTACCGCTAATCCCATACGCCTATTATACTCCAGCTGTTCGCATGTATTTATTCATATACTTACTACGCATCCGCGACGTACCTACTACGCTGCACGGAATTCGAAATTAAATTCTCCTCTTTGTTCTATATCTCGTTATTCTTTACCCTCGCAATCCCTTGTCAGTGGTGCTCTTCATTCGGACATCGAAGAGTGAAAATTGAGCGATCGCATTGTAACCATACCTACATTATATTTACATACCTATACTACATCTATAGTATAGGTAGGTAGGTACATATACTCGATTTCGCATATAAGATTTCCCGTTAATCATACGGGTGTGTGATTTTTTCGGTCACCACGCGGCCGACTCGTGTGCGCACATAATCTGTATATATGTATGTAGATGCTGTGTAGGTGATACGCGATATATGGCGGAACTTCTTTGTCTGTAGTTTCCAACAGTTTTGGCCCGAGGAGACGGCCGGCCTTCGGGCTTTACATCGTTCCGTATACCGCAACTCGATTTGTTTCTTCTCGACTCTCCTGTATAGATTTTATATTATAATTTATTCATTACGTTACGGTAGCGCGGGTAGAGGATATCGCGTTGTCTCCTGCCTGCCGCCTCCTCCTCTTCATTCCTCGGTCGCGGTCAATTTTCCACGGGCATCTGAGGCTGCTATCGAATTATCATAAGATACAATAAGTTGTAAGAACTCCGTGTAGCATTTCAGATATTGCACGATTAGCCTTGTATAGGTAGGTATAACGTACGTGGCACACGCAGTTATAGTTTTATACCTTAGGCTCGCTGCAGAGAAATATGGAAATGGTGATAATTTGCTGCCGCAGCGTTCGACGACTGAAGGAGAAACGGAAATTCATATTATATGGTGTAACGGCTGTAGTACAAGCCGAGTTCGTAACACTTTCTAAAAGGTTTTCCTAGCAGCCAAGGCACCGAGTTATAATAGTTCAGCTTAGCCGCGATCTCGTACAGACATATCTTTCTTTCCCTTCACACGACGAGCGAGAGTACAAGTCTCGCACGTTCGTCCGAACGCCTATTCGTTTCAACGCCACGATTCCCTCAGTTCTCTCCGCTCGCATGACGATCTGGCTGAATGCGAAACAAAAAACAACATAAAAAAAAAAACAAAAAACAATGGACAAATCTTCCTCGTCCTCTTTCCCGCATCTTGTGTTCTCTCTTTCTTTGGTTTACCTCAATCCCCGAGACCCAGTTCCATCGATTTCGTGCGATCGCTGGCAAAGCTGATGTCGCAGATTTATTTTATTTTCCCATCAAATCAGTGTAATGACCAATGACTCGGTCCTCGCACCTCGCACCTCGAGTTTCGCATACTGTACGGTCGGGTTATTGCGGTGAAATGAAAGTATGTCTGCGGGCATTCAGGTCGTTCGAAAACTATATAGTTAACGCAACGCCCGGCATTAATTTCACCGTTGTTAGTTAATCGTTCAGCTTTTTGCTGATTCCAGCCAACCGCGAACTTCGCGCCGCAGTCGACTGAAGTACACATATAATGTAAAAATTAATTGACTTTCGAACCGGCTGACCTGACGATTCTTCCATTATTCATTTACGCATAGGTAAATTGAAAACTGTAAATCAACGAAGAACCCGCCTAAGGTTACACATTACACTCGAAATATAATAAGCTTATCGGAGTCCTGTTTCCTTCCCCACTATACCACTTCATACACTTTCTACGTTGGAATAGATTTCGTTCGCCGGACTTGTACAACTGCACTATGTGAAATTCGATCCACATACTGGCTCGGTGATCACGCTTTTCCCGCAGTCCCTGCCGGGGGTTAGCCGTATACGAACCTTTCCTCGTATATTATGAAAACCGACGAAAACGTACCTACATGACACACACGTTCGTTCGATGCGGCGTTACGATGAAAATGTAATTATGCCGATGATGATCGTTAGGCCGAAAACGGTCGCCACGACGTGAATCATCGACGATGGCTAATTAGCTACATCGACAACGAGCGCTGCCGCATAATGACAATATAGGTATAATACATATGTACGTACAGGGTACTATAGATCCAGTACGGCGTATACTTATATACGTGTATACAATATATATACGTATACCCAACTCGCCATTAAACGGAGGTGTTTGCTCGCCGCTGCGTACAGCCTAGGCGAATTTATTCGTCGGATCTAAACGGAGGGGTCAGTGGCCGTAATACGCGTACGATTCTCAACAAGTACAGCCAATGACCGTCGGGATCGAGCCTAACATCTCGCGGCGTTTTGTTCTTTACTCGAGACGCTGCACTGCAACTCGCGGGCTGAAGTGTGATTGTCGGAAATTTTGAAACTGCAGTCGAATATTCATCACCACCTGTTTAAATACCTTTTTTCATTATATAACTCAAGCTACTCCGCCTATCCCACGATTCTACAAATTTGACAATCCATGCGAATCTATAAATACGTGAACCGATTCGTTTCTTGTTGTTTTTTTTTTTTTTTGTTCCTGCTGTATCCTGTTTTTTCGCTTCATTCGTTGGCTGGCTGCAGGTTTCCGAAAATTGACCGCTGTCCAAAGTTAATTCCTGCGAATATTATACCAACGGGCGATTGCATGTAAGGTACCTTTGAAGCACGCCTCGCTTGCGTGGGAACGATTTGTCCTACACAATAGGAATAATTACGTCATCGCTATAATACATATAATGTAAGTTCTTCGCGACCATGCTCGATGTGTAGGTATGTGTGTATGATAATTCGCTGACGCTATAAGGGACGGGTGTATTTGGTTGAAATTTCGAAAGTAGGTACGTTCATTTCATCGCGTCCTCTTATACCATCGCATCCGTACCAAAGTGTAGCGTGGGTCGATTGGTTGGAAGCTCGGTAAGTAACTCGGTAACTCGGTAGTTCTCGAAAGCCATGGATATGCTCGTGGCTTGTGTACGGTGTAATGTAACAGTACGTTTCGTATATACGTATCCTGTTGTCAGTCGGTGACGCGAGGTCGAGCCGAGTGACTGCAGGCCGGTGTTTGTAAATTTGCCGGATCCGGAGGAGCGCCCCAGTTGTTCTTCTCGTCGCACTATATTGTATAAATACAATTGAAAGATTGTGTTTGTTTCTTCTTTACATGTCTCCCATTCCGAGTTCATCTCGTTTTCCCACCACCCACCCCTTCCTTCCGCGTTGACAATTCTCCAACGTCGGTCACTAGCGCAAAACCAAAAAAATGGTTCATGAATTCCAGCAGGTCATCGCACCACCGAGCTGTACATCAAGTTCAGAATACTTAATTTTGACACGCAGCCTCGATCGACAAAACGATGCCAATCATCAATTGCAATGGCAATTGAAAGAGAAACAGAAACGCCGACAGAGTTTGGAAATGGTTTTGGAATCGCTGGTGTTTCGAGGACCGCGGTTTCAACTACCTCTTCAGATTAGTAAATCGCCCTTGATGTTTAGGTATGACCATTGCTACGTATAGGCTATATAATACGTGTCAGAACGTTATCGCGAAAATAAAATTATCCAATTGAAGCGGCCAGTCGAATTATCATCAATGATTCACAAACGATTCGATAACGTTTGATTGCCGGCGCGACTTCATCGCTCGCGGAAACGTCGTATCAATTTCTGGAACTCCGCGAGTCTGTAGGCTTTTTTTTTTCTATTATCGCGGCGGCCACGTATATGGTTTCTACATTTTATATACACACACACCTATACATCGTACATATGTCTGTATGTATGTATGCGTCTTACATGATCAGACCTTATCTCATGACCTCGTGTCGTGTTCTATGTAAGACAAAAAAATCTAATTTACTCGCGCATCCGCGATCCAAAGTACGAGATCTCGCAATATACTCATATCTTATAGAAGCCCCCGGAGTTATTCCTCACTTGAAATTAGCATACAATTCGTTGGGTAACAGTCTTGCTCGCCATATATTATATATATTTTCATTTTCATTTTCCCTTTCGGTGTATTTTTTTTTTATTCGTTGTTTATTTATTTATTTTTTTTTCAGTAAATAGGTATAGTTCGTTCAAGTGTCCAATGGCGTAGAGTATAGTGAGTTCGAAATCCCGCGGCACGACCATCGCATAATATTATAGTCAATATCGTAGCGCTTGGGGTTCCATTTTAGGTTCGGGTGACCTGAAATAGAATTAACAGAGTCCCTTCGAGCAGCTCACGCGTGACGCGAGTGTGTGCGTATTTGCGTGTTGCGGGCTGCGTGTGTATGCGTAGGCCTGCTCGCCGTCGACCAACCCGTTCTCCGTCTACCTCGCTCGCCACCCCTAGCTATAGCCTTTTCTCTCTTCCTCTCTCTCGCTCCCGACGCGTTTGACAGATGAGCATCTGACCTGCCGGCAGCGCTGCGCGCACTGGCAACCGATCAGCTGTTCAATGCGGCCATCTTGTTTCTCGCCCAGCTGTGTAGCAGTCGGCGCTCAGCTGACCTCGCCGCTGCACGATGTGCTCCGCGAAGACGGGACAGAACCCTAACCACAAGCTATCAGTTCTGGTGCTTGTGCGCTTACCTATGTATACAGCATCTACGAAGATTGGTAGGCACTTGGCTAGGTATTGGTACGACGCATTGGAGTGGGTAGAGATCCTCACCGATCCCAATTGCCAGACCACGGTCAATACAGAGAGTTGTTGCGCTCCTGGTGTACGTACGCCGTGGGTTTACCCAATCTATGTATGTATGGGTACATGTATTTACATACAATGTAGAACGTAGCTGGGCGAGTGTATAATCCTCGCGCCGTATGCACGCCTAGCCGGACATATATTACGTATCGCGCAGGTCGTACCCATCGTCGGGGAGCCACGAGTATTCCGAAAGAAATTCATCCCTAATAGTGAAATAAAATCATCAACGACAAAGGGAGGACTGCTGATACATATTCTTGCCTCCGACACGTGATATTATACGATCGCTTATCTCTTGTGCGTTATACACGCAAACGAAACCTGATAAACATATGTATAAACAAATATAAACGGGCTTGGGGCCCGTTTCGTCTGTAGCCACGTCGCTGGTTGTACGAATGTACACGGAGGGGGGCAGGAAGAGGAGCATGCGGAGTACTGCCCGATCAATAAACATCAGCCTTGACACGGTATCCCTCTCACTGTTGGGATATAGGAACCCGACGGATATCAGAGCCGTTTGATTTTTTTTTCTACTTTTTTTATTCTTCAATTTTGTATCTATTCCTCGCAATCGCTTCCATGTCCGACGATGAAAATTAAAGCCGGATTGCTTTTCACGGGTATGAATAAAAGCACTACCCGGGTGGTGGTATAATTTCACCAGCCGCTCTTTGTTGTCTCGTGTACCGAGTTGCAAATATTAGATTTTACACCGATTCGGTTTCTTTGACGAGATGATTGATTCGTCGAAAAGGAAGCCATTTGGCGGAATATGATTAATCACTCATACGCAGATGAGACGCGTATGTATATATATCGTTGCGTGGTTTCGCGTAATCGTCGATGTCCCCAATTAAGCTAAAACTTTGAGAGACCGTAAGTAGGTGACCCTATTGCAGAGCTGATCGGACCTCCGTGGGGGAGATGTGATTAACTACTCGTATAAATGATAACGAGACTAATTATCGGGACTCTCGCGACCACCAAACGAATAACCAGGGCGAGCGAGAGAGAGAGAGAGATAAATTGATTCGAATGAACTTGAACCGGTACACTCCGCCTACGCTCGTCTCAGATCACGTGTCCGTACTACTTTTTGAATAAATTCTGTCATTCTGCGTGGTCGAAGAATTCGAAGCCCAGAAGCTCCTCCCGGGGGTGCCAGCCGGTGTCTAACGATCAGCGCGTAAGACTAATATTTGTCATATTTCTGGAAATAGAATACCAGGAGGTCTACCCTGCGATGTCGGACGTGCCGCTGTCGAGGAAATACTTTGCCGGAGAGTCTCGGCAAGAACTTAAGGGGCACACCTAGTGTAACGGCCTAAAAAAAAGGTGATTTTCGGGAATTTTTATTGAAAAAACTACTTTATCAATTGTTTCAAAATTTTAAGAGTATATTTATAAATGTTTCAAGAATATGCAGCGAAATTTTCGAAAAAAAAAATCAAATATTTTTCAAGTTATACACGATTTCCGACGGCGCGACAAAAAAAAGGTCCTCCACTGCTGCAGTAATTCCGGCCTTCTCCGTGGATGAAATCTGAAAAAACAAATTTCTCGTCAAACTAGAAGATATTGTCCGTACAATGACCTATCGATTTTTTGATCTGATCAAAAATCGAATTTTGGCAGGCCAAAAACGACCAAAATTTTGGGTGAAATTCGACTCTTTTTTTTTAAACACAGCCATTTTGTCAATTTTTGATATTTTTCTTTGATCGTAGGTCATTGTACGGACAATATCTTCTAGTTTGACGAGAAATTTGTTTTTTCAGATTTCATCCACGGAGAAGACCGGAATTACTGCAGCAGTGGAGGACCTTTTTTTTGTCGCGCCGTCGGAAATCGTGTATAACTTGAAAAATATTTGATTTTTTTTTTCGAAAATTTCGCTGCATATTCTTGAAACATTTATAAATATACTCTTAAAATTTTGAAACAATTGATAAAGTAGTTTTTTCAATAAAAATTCCCGAAAATCACCTTTTTTTTAGGCCGTTACACTAGGTGTGCCCCTTAAATTCACCCTTCTTCACGAAAGAAAATTAGTCGGGGCTTATGGAATTGGCCTCATATATCCCTAATCGCAACTTGACAATTTAACGTACACGCGTTTAACGGTACGGATGGTAAACGAAAGAACCAGCTCGATATTTCTCGGCCGAGCAGTAGGCGTATCACCCCCGTAAAGGCAGTTTTGAAAATCCCTTTAAATCTGTTGTTGCGCGATGTTGGCGGAACGGTTACTATAGCTCCTCAGGTATATGTTATATACGCACGAGCACGTGACGATACAAAACAAGCCATCCCGGAGTGGAAACGGGTTTTCACGAGCCTGTGTTATAGTATATGCAATGCATGTATCTGTGTATACGCCTTTCGGAGTCGAGGAGGACGGTCGACTACTTTCGTGAATGATATTTATTTGTCAATTAATGGGAAACTATTGCGTGGCTTCCGCACAGACACGCGCACCTCGCGAAACTTTTTTCGCAGGCTCAACTCGCGGAGCTTCACTTGGCACCCAGCTCGGACAAACAACATAACGAACAAAGAACCGAGAAGCGGACTACGCAGATTCCGTTTTATCCTTCGGGCTCGGCTGCAGTCGGCTAACAATAAGCTTCTCATTTACGCTTTCGCGTTCATGACACGCGGCTTGTCGCATCTACCTGAGATTATTTTACCGCATGATATGTCGGATCAAATGGCAATCGATGGAATTCCATGCAATCTGTCGCTCATTATACGAGAGTCATCTCAAAAGCTTTGGAGTAACGATCAGCCTCGGTTTACTCCAAACGACTCCCCTTTGTTCGATGCTCTCGCAAGTTCGGCGTCGGGTAGGTTAAACCCTGGGGTGACGACCGCGTCGCGATGATCCTCCGCCGTACAGCGGCGGCGATAGAGAAGGAGGAGGACGAGGAGGATGAGGAGGCAGACGCTCGAACTCCCGAAGCAACGACCCCGGGTCGGCGTAGTCCACGGATTGCCTCGCCGCGTCGTAGCTTGACTCGGGGATGGCAATGCACCGAGATTCGGGACTCGCGGGATACGCTGCCGACCCTTTTCCCCGGGTCGACGTCTCGCCCTCGGAATGTAATATTTTATGCATTTTATACGTGTGTACCGCGGGACATCCGCGGAGATAGAATCGGCCACTTTTACAGCCCTGCGAAGGGAGCCTAGCAAAACAATCGGTGAATCACGTCGAAATTACCTGGACGGAGGCGAATGCCTCCTCGATGAATCGGTAAATTCGGCGTAAGAGGAGGACGTTGACGAGGGCGCAATGACTCATCGCGGGGAACGAGTGCCAGAAGCCCAGACTGTAACTACTACTCGCTCGGTACTTACCTACACATCCACACACATACGTATAAGGATATGCGAATTCACAGACGTCCGGAGTCTGCACGACCACCTTGTGCTAAGTACATGCTGTATTCTGTTCCATACACTTCACTTGGTTCGGAGGTTCGGAGGTTCGCAGGTTTGCCTAGTTCGAGAGGGGGGCTCGACGTTTCGTTCACCTCGGCCCGGCGGGGCTACCGAACCCCGAGCCCCGAACCCTCGTGTCCCAGACACAAAGATGCGAGTTCAACAACTCCGACTTATGCCGAAAGATTCTGTACAACTACGCGGCAACGACAAAGGAGGACTCTTATACCGTCGTTTCGATTAATAATTGCTTATCGTTAACAGCCGAAGATGCGACACGTCCTTTACCCTCTTAAGATAATAACGAATTTCTCGTAAACAACTATATAGCTGATCCAAGATATCAGGCATCTTATCGATCGACCACCCGCGTTCATTCAATCATCTTCCTATGGAGCGGGTATTTTTCTTGCCATACGTTGTTCACGCGGATACAAGAGAACCGTCCAACGTATTTCTACCATGGATACGCGGAGTTGTTAACAAAGTCAATTAGTAAATTGTTATTTGGCGAGGACGAGGTTCGCTGTTCGCATACTCGTATTATTTCGTCGTAGACGATATATCTGTTTCGTCGTGTTATATTGCGATGTACATTTTCAAGTCGCGTGTGATCCACCGATAAACCAAGTTTCATTTTTCCCCTGAAAGAATCGCAGTTCCACTTTTCAGGTCTTGGTAAAGAAAAAATGCGTCTAGTTATAGTTCTGGTGGACCGTTTTAGCTGTTGGAGAATAACACTTTGAACGCGACTCCTCACTCGAGGTCAATGCTTCGAGGAAAGCACAGTTTGCTAATCTCGTGCCTATAGCCCAGCGAAAATAAATAAATAATGTCATTAGAATGTAAATAGACGCGAAGATGACGAGCATCGCCTACATGCCCAGTTGACAATGATCATGATTTTGAGCTCATTGGTGATATGGGGTATGAACTGAAATAGCTAATTCAGCCAACGTTAGTATAATTAATTACCTAATCACCCGCGTGTATACGCAGTTACGTATGTATGTACTACGCCGACGTTAAAATTATCTCCCAGCGGAATACCACGCTGTACGGCCGTCATTAAAAAAGACCACGTGGCGAACGCGTGGGGCTCGAGGAGCGTGTGTCGGTATCCGAATATCATGCGCCAATTAGCTTGTTAGACTGCAGGCGGAAATCGTCGTTGGGAAATCATGCTCGATCTGCGGGGGGAATCGAACGGGTATTAATATTACCAACTAATCTGCTCTTCTCCTCCGTTCATCCCATCGCAATTGTGGTTTTTAAACCAAGCGAGTTTGCGATCGGAGGAGAGCGATGATCTACGATCAATTTCAACTCCAGGCAACACCGCGGATCATAATGAGGACCGTGAACCGTGAATCGAAATTTGAGGGAGTTTGGCGAACTTGGCAATGCGATTGTGCAGTTTCGAAACGTTCTGCTCACCGTAGGCAGCGGGAGCTCGTGCGCATGACACGCGTCGTCCAGTCACCCTCAACTCTCTATATATAAACTGTTGGAGTCGAGCGGTTCTTTATTCAAATTTTATCCACATGCCCGAGAGCAAACAACTCGGCAACAACCTGACAATAACTCGGGACGAAATCATCCATTCGGAGACGGGAATACCTCCCAACGTCGTACACGCAGCTTGGAATAATACCGCGTTCGCTCTCACAATCAAACGAGCATTCAGTTATTCAGTTTTCTCTATTTCCGCGGCAACTCGCTTCGCGGTCAGTGGACGAAAACAATCAGTTCAAAGTGAAAAAAATACAGGTGTGCGATTTATAGGCAACGCGGATTGAATGAATCATTCGCGTTTCGTACAGACCTGCAGTTTACCCGAGCGACTTAGGTCCTCGAAAACACCCCCAGTGCCGGAGATGTCTTGAACATTTTTCATGAAAATGTCCGTGCAATTGCTACAATGGCTTGGCGGCTGTTTTATGATGAGAGGGATGTGCAAGGGTACGTTCCAGTCCTCGATTTCATACGATGTACGCGTTTAGAATTCAGGTTTGCGATGCCACGCGATTCCCCGTTTCAACTACATATAACGTCTTAGCCTAGCCGATTGTCTGCCGCGCTTGTAACATACTATGTATGTATTTAGGTACATACATAACAATGCATGCAATGACCCCTTGTCAAATGAATCGGTAACGACCCCACGCGCGGAGTATAACGATAGAAATATCAATCAGACATAATACATGCGGCCGAAGTGGCGTGAACCGGCGCTCTTTGTCTTCCCTCGTCTCGCGTCCGTCTATTATCGTATACCCTGGCTAGAATTATCCCTGCAAGTCACGCTGTGAATAGAACTGGCGAAAACAGTAACTAGCGTTACATCCTTTCGCAGGATGAGCTCATTTTTTTGTCTCTCGCAATGAATTTGCCAACCGCGGATAATGAAGATATACAAAATGATCAAGGTCTTATCTTCGAACGATTGCCCGCAAGACTCGGATTACCAAGTTGCCTTTCCCCCTTGTCTCTCGCTACATTTGACTATAGTGTCAATTGATAATCATGTCCTTGGTCTGGGTTTCAGAAATGCACTGCCTAGCTGCGGTGCCGAGTGGTTCTGCCAGCCCTCAGCGGGCTGGCAATTGCGGTAGTGTGTTGGGGGTGGTCCGAGCCCTAGGAGTTCTCGTAAGCGAAGGGAGAGTCCAAGGTCCGCCGAGAGGCTACAAGGAAGGCCCGCACTGCGCGGCTCCGTTGCAACCGGTGCCGAATAACCACGTGTGCGAAAAGGACAATTATCTGGTAAGAAACGGTCATTCGGCGATAATCCAACGGCGCCGGCTATTTACAATCGAGACAGAGAACAAAAATATTGATACCGATAAGAGTGGGAACGATGGACGAATACCTTGGCCCATTCCAAACGGATATTTTCTACAATATTCTGTCGATATTGTTTATCGGATCGCCGAACTGCCCGGTCGTTTATTGAAACGAGTAGAACGGCGCACCGTCTGAGGAATTTCCCTTGCTTCAAATTTTTCACTAGGTGTTATCCGACGGCCGACAGCCAGCTTGATCAATTAACGACTTGTGACGTCGGTGCAGCCGCATCGACAATACGATATAGTACCTTCACTCGTTAATGTTAATCATTCAATTTCCAACGAAAGATCTGTTTTTGTGTCATGCCCAGCCTAGCTAGCAGTAAAAAACGAAAGAACCCTGAAAGGAAACTGAAAGAATGTTTCTTATCTTACCCAGTGCGAACGGTACGTGATACTGGTACGTGAAATTGCTGACAGAGTGACCACCTGCTCATATCTATGCGTCGAAGTATTGTTGTGCACCGATTGCCCCTGCGGTATGGCCAAAGCTACCTCCAAGGATCCTGTACTGCCAATACCGTCCATGTCTATCGCTCCCTGGCAGCAGTCGTCCGAAATGCTTTTGGAATATTGGTGCATCAGCGTCGTCCCCAGCAAGTAGGTGAAAATAATCAATCGTAGAAAGGGTTGGAAGTACTAATCAATCGTAGAAATCGACGCGATCTGCCATAGTCCCCTCGTCCTCTCGTCCTCTAATCAATTTGATCCCTCGTTCGCAGAGGGCCGGAGATGATGAACAATCAAAGCTTGTACCAGGCAGTCAGATCCCGTCTACACTTCAGCCAGGTAGCGGCGTGGTGGTCCCGCAGCAAAGGTTCAGCCCCTTCCTACATCGCAACGAGAGTCGTGTCGTTCAGCGAAGACAATCTTAGGAAATTTCGGGAAACTCCCTCGGAGCATACCTTTCCTTTGGCTGCCTGCGGCGATGGGAATTCCATCAAGGTATAACATAGATCGTCCCTCACAAGTTACAATCAGACCTATACTCCGAAATATTTACACTTCTAATACCCTGTTCGAATATCATCGAAAATTTTATACATGAAAAAGATTTTTTATACGATTTCTAGGTCACCGTCTGGGCGCTACCACGCGTTGAAGATGTTCCAGTCTTGAATTGTCCGATACATCCGGTATCTGATAAAGAGGACGAAGGTGCAGCCAGAGCCTCGACGCCGACAAAGAATATTCCAGTGCCAGCAACAACCGCTAATCCCGAGGATCTCGTACTTCCGAGTAAACAAATTATACTCAACATAACATAACATAACATAACATAAGATAATCGTCATGAATTCTCTACCAGCCATTAGTATACATACATATAATCATGTCACAGAATGCTTCTGTAATTGGTATCATCTCATATGTCACAGCTTTGGTGGATGACAGACTTCAGACTCCTTGCAACGAGCCAGGGAAACATCATTGTCGGTGCGAGGAGGAAGACGGCTGCCCTCCTTCGCCATCCGTCAGATCCAACGGCGAACGTAAAAGGCGAAGATCTTTGCCCCGTGGTCCGGACTTGATCCCGAGCGCGACTCCTCACACTTCGACAGCTGCCAGCTCTGTATTACCTTCTGTATGTGAACTCACAGCTAGAGAGCATGAGAACAGGATCTATCTCTACGGGGGCTCGGATTGGACCGCTATGAATTACAACGAAGCAAAATTTCCTCCAAGTGGACCAAACCCTCTGAACAAAGACACCGACGTAGACTGTGGGGTTCATCGAAGTAGATGCTCAACTCTTCCATCATTCAACGAAGAACAATCAAATACGGAAAGCCTTCATTTTGATAATCAGCCGAACACGATTAGTTGTGATAACGGAGACCCAGACTTGGAACGAATTTTTCGAACGCAGTTGACTATGCGGGATCAGGAAAGTAACGTGGAGAAAAGATACAAATGTAGCGTGGAGCCAACATCTGTTACCAACGCCATTAGATCTACGTGTAGTAATAAGACTCACGGTTGTCGGCGAGAAAAATCTCCGAAATTCAACAAGAAAGACTGCCACATTAGCTGGGATAAAAATGGTGCTATCGCCGATACTAAACTGATACTATTTGAAAACAAGCATCAACCGCCGATTGAACAATTATCATCGTCTCTTGCTGGGAGTCTAATAGGTCACAATTCATTGGCAAACATCAACTGGACAACGAGCACGATCAGTGGAAGAGAAACCGAGTCTGGTTACAGTAAGAGGGAAAAATTGCCATCCAACTTCCTTGTGGATACACTGCCAATTCTCCATAGCAAGGCCAATCTTGTCATTAATCCCTTTGGCCAGAGTAGCCCATTTCACGAATCTAATCCTGGCCCATCGACGTTTATTTACAGCGATGTGTCTAAACTTCAAAATTCTTCTTCCTCGTTATCGGGACACGAAAGCGCTGAGGATAAACAATTAGCCGCCTGTGATCAGCCAATCCAAGACACAAGTGAGAAGAAAGCATCTGTCTCTGACCATGATTTGAGCCAATTAATGTCCAAGTTCAAGTTCCCTGAAGAAGCAGACAATATTAAAGATGAAAAGGGGATCTTGGATTGGATAAGCAAAGTACCAAGCCGGGTATTCAATGTGGCAACTAATAATAATGGCCTCACAAAACACAAAACGAGAACGAGCGATGGTAAATTGAAAGAACACAATAGTGCAAACGAAGTTAAATCCAAGCAGAATTGTAATTTGGAACTCAGTCAAAGGGAATTTGACGAAGTGCTCGCTGTCCTGCGAGCTCGAACTCCTGCAGGACGTCGTCGTACTCCTTTGCGAACCGTAAAAAGGCGAGAAAGGCTTGAGAAGCAAGCAGACGAAGATCGGATTTTTGATCAAAGATCTGACCTGAAGAATGCCTCGGATTATACCACAGGCAACGGTGTTCAAAATAGAACTGTGATAGCAAACAGGCTGGGTATTGAGAAATTTCACAGTGATGGCAATGATCAGAGCCTAGTAGTTCGCCCAGCAAAACGTGAATCGATGGAAACGGTCAGCAAAAATGTGAGGAAAGTCGTCTATCCCCATAAATCGATGCAATATCAATTAGCGGAGAGGTCCTTGCCTGTTGTCGAAAGAAAAGTTGGAACCAGGGTGACGCATAGGACAAATAATAACTGCGACGAGCCTGGAAAACAGGCTGCGAAGCCAGCTGAATGTTTTTATAATGTGACAAACAAGGCTGACGTTTTGTTAGGAGCCATTTTGAGAACTAGCAAGGACTCGAGGAAAGGTCTATCCGATATATCAAACGGAGCTCGACCGAGGACAGTTTTGTTAAGTGAAAATTGTGATAGCAGAGAAGTAGACAGGGCCAAGGAGAACGCGGGCGGGGTAAAGCCTTTTGAGGATGACCGGCTAATTCCTTCCTCATTAAATAAAAGGATAAGCCAACTCAGGCAGCTGTTCAAGAAGGAGCAGGATAAAAGAGATTGGGAAACTTTAGCGTCAGAAGCATATGATCAAGAGTCTGCTGCCAATTACGACCAATCGGTTAATTTCTCCAAGCCACCTGCTAAGCTGAAGAATTCCAGAGACAGCAGAGTTAAGAGGAGGATCGATTTCTCAAACCTGTCTAGCGATCAAAACGAATCTCTTGCGGCCAGTGACGAAACCCATCTCAGTACAAAAAATAGCGTTTATCAAAACCCATTGTTCCACGGCATAAATCACAAAGCGCAAAACACTTTCCCTATAGAAATAAGGGAGCACGCTTCGCCGGCAATGAGCAAAAAGATTATTGGGCAAGACGGTCGGTGCTTGTCTTTGAATCCGAAAAAACGTAGTACAAATCTAAAGTTGAAAATTGACCACAGAGGAACAGAGACCGACGCTATCAATCTCCAAGAGAACTGCAGCGATTGCAACTCAGTCTTCTCGCAGATAGAGAATAGTGGGAAGAAAAATTATGACCAAACGGCAGTTCAAGATTATCGCAACTTTGCAGACTTGGAGAATAACGATACTTCGGACAGGGGTGTACCCTCGGTTATTGAACAAGAACGATTCAGACGATCTCTCGGAAATGCCGCCTCTATGGTTTTTCACAGTCGAACTGGGCTACCGCTTACTTCCAGCCCTGCTCCCCTACGCAGAGGCAGCTGTTGTTTCGACTACGACAGTAGCTTGAATTCTGTTTCATCCAAACGAAGGTGAGATAAGCAATAGTTGGCCAATAAGTAATTCTATTCAAATCTTATATACGCCTTAGCATTTTAAACACACAGAAATTGACACATTCCCCTTCAATTGTAATACTGCCCAACGTTTTCTACATCGACATCAATCATAATTCATTGTTTTTGTATGATTCAGCGCCCTATTTGAACTGAACACCCCGCCTAGCCCAGGCGCAGTATCCCTGGAGGAAGGTGACAGAGAGGCTGAAAACATCTGTGAAGGAGAAGAAAGGTCAAAACGTCGTACCGCGTCCCGCGGATTACCGCACAGTCACGCGCTTCTGGGTAGTTTTGAAGAATCCGCGCTAAACGGCAGGCTGGAGCCAGTTTCTACTGTCCATGGATTTACTGCCGAATTAGGTGCTAGCGGGTCGTTTTGTCCAAAGCACAGGAAACTTCCCGTCACAGTCTTCTTCTACACTTTGGGAGACAATGACAAAGTTTCAACGCCATATCTTGTAAGTATTATGCGCGGATGTTCACTGTTTATCCATCTCATCAAATATCCATCCAGTGTTGGGTGTAATTAATTACTTTCAGTAATTAATTACTTTCGAACTACTAAATACATACATAAGTATTTAGTATCGAAAATTTTTTAAATTACAAAATACAAATGTATTTTGTATCGAAAAATCTCCTGAATACAAAATACAAATGTATTTAGTATCGGAAATTCTCCTAAGTACAAAATACAATTGTATTTAGTATCGAAAATTTTTCTAATTACAAAATACAAATGTATTTAGTATCGGAAAATCTTCTAATTACTAAATACAAATGTATTTGGTACCGAAAAATCTCCTAATTACAAATGTATTTAGTAACGAAAATTCTTCTAATTACAAATTACAAATGATATATTTTCGAAATCACTCATATGTACTCAAAATCAACGATATACTACGAAATTACCTCTATACACGAACAATACCCCATACGTACTCGCAGATTCCCATATATCTCAGAACCACCTATATATTTACGTTTACTCAGTGTACGTATTATTTCGTTTAATCTGAGTAATTAGCACTGAAAATGTCTTCAATAAAATTTCCGAGATGTAATTCGCTCGATACACAGTATTCATTATATTTGTAATTTGTAATTAGAAAATTTTTCGAAACTAAATACATTGGTAATTTGTATTTAGAAGAATTTTCGACAATAAATACATTTGTAATGTGTATTCAGGAGATTTTCCGATACTAAATACAACTGTATTTTGTATTCAGGAGATTTTTCGATACTCAATACATTTGTATTTTGTATTCAGAAGAATTTCCGATACTAAATACATTTGTATTTTGTATTTAGAAAGAAAATAATTAAAAATCCGCCCAACACTGTATCCATCATGTTAGACTTTGAAAATTGGAAGAAACAATCAACAGCATCATTCGTTTCTCTTGCCTAACTCTAAAACCTTCTCGTAATCTGCTTCCAGGCTCATATTAATCTTGGAAAAAAAGGCTACCAAGTACCGCGCAGCGGAACGATTCAAGTAACCCTTCTAAATCCTTTGGGTACCGTTGTGAAAATGTTCGTTGTGATGTACGATCTATCTGACATGCCGCCACGATCTCATACTTTTCTTCGCCAGAGAACATTGAGGGACAAGACTCTTCGTTACCTTATCCATCTCAGGTAAGCCGTTTTCTACTTATTTCAATTGACGATTCCATCTTTTAAATATCAACGATCGATAATTGATGTTCAATCAAAGGACTTGTGGTTGCCTTGCCTGGTGGTTGTAAAAATCAAACAATCGAATCTGCCTACAGGTTTATGTCTGGCAAATCGGGACGAATTTATTTACACACCGATATCCGCATGATAATCTGCCGCAAATCTGACGTCGACACAGCATCAGACTTGGGAGCCGAGCCGCCGAAAGAGTTGAGGAGCTTCGTTCATGGTCCTACAAACCCAAAGTTTTCTCCAAGATGCTGAACCGCGTGGACGGCGTGGGGATGCTGCCAACTGCTTCAGCCATTTAGTTTTATTAGAGTCGAGGTTTAACAAATGACACCAGCATATTACGAGATAGGGATAAGAGAATTCTTCGGTCAAGTTCGGCGAATACAGACAGAGAATTATGTAGAATACGTTTACGCATACAAACCAGCCAAGAGCAGATTTTCTTTTCAAAAACTATTGCCAATTATAAACTATTGGAAGTTTGAAGCTCGCCTCATATAATGAATGCGTTAGAAAATAACGAATGCGTTTGTGTCTTTGAAGAATAAAAAAAAAACAAGATTGCCCCTGGTGAAATCCGTGCGGAGACTGAAAATTGACTCAACTGTCACAAAATCCGTTTTACATCCATTTCTTCGATTGGCTTCATTTCTTCTCTTGGCAATAATGATTCCCTCATGTTTTTCCATTCACCACGGACGGATGGGTATTCGTTATTATTATTATTACTGTTATCATTATTATCATTATTATCATTATTATTATTATTATTATTATTATTATTATTATTATTATTAATATTATTATTATCATTATTCTTGTTTTGATTATGATTATTATTATTCTTTATGCAGCGTGCTTTCGAATCAAAGACCATAGAAGACTCTTCTCTTTCAAATTTGTCAAGAGAAAATGAAAAAGGAAATAGGTGAAAAAAATTGTAGACTTGGGAACGAATGTTTTTTTTTTTTGCCAATTTTCATTCTTTATTCATTGCCATTTTCAAAGCAAGATACAAAAAGTCAATGCCCATCGGTATAATATCATCGATTGACCAAATTTTTTTTACTAAGGATTATCAACTTGGATCTTAGTTGAGGAAACGCAGAATCAATTACCGTAAATACTCCTGCTGGTTATTTGCCGAATAAGCAGATGGAACATATCCATTTAATTGAGTTGATCTGAGATTTGATACGAGTAATTTCGGACCCGAAATTATAATTCTTAGTTCGGAATTGTTCTGGAACTCCATAGCGAAGAGAAGAGGGTTGTCCGTAGCCATAATCATTTCCTATACTCGTTTGCGAAGCACCCTGTTTGGAGGCGCTCCACACGCAAGAAAGAACCTCTTTGATATCCCATCTCTACGGATTTTTGTTGTAAATATGTAGTCATGTAAAATATTGTAAATTTGGAAGTGGGACTATACTGCCATACGTAGTGCCCTGCTCTAAATTAAAAGAAGTGATATAGCGGTGGTGAAATGTTGGAAAAGAACCGATTATCGACGGGCTGCAACAAAGGCGCGAAACTGTCCCTGGAAGTTGAACGAATAACCCAGACTCTTTTTTTTGGCCTGCCGAATTGATATGCTGATTATTTTTTCAAATTCATTTCCTTTGTATCTAAGCGTACTTGCAAATCATTGACAAGTGCTATGTTTGGCAATCCGAAGAGAAAATTCAAGTATTCGGTTTAATTGTTCAGGATATTTTGACAATCTTTGCAAAGCAGTGTATTTTCTGTTAAATTTCCGATCGATGAAAGGTTCCTTTGCCACTCTTCATCCACCTTATGATTAATAATTAATATTATACACATACCTATATGTATATGTTAACGGTACACAATTCTGTGTCTTTAGCACTGTGATGAATATATTGTAGAGTATATATATATATATAATGAATAAATATTTGCGTAGTAGTTTCTAGATCAATATTACTAATATTTTGAATAAACATAAATCTATATCTTGACATCTGGACGGAAATGCGTCTGTACACCTAAACGTTATACCTGTACGTTCTACATACCCATTAAATAACGTGACGTTAAATCACGTAAATAAGCGTTATAGTAATCCAACCGAGTAGTCATTGACAAGTTTCACAATCTCAAGACATCGCCGGCCGTTACTGGATAATGGTTCATTATTCTTAATGATAATATTCCTCTATCACCAGGTTTCAATCGTAGAGCTCGAAAACGTCAGGTGTCTCTTGGTGATGCGATACGAAGTGTATACACATGTATGTGATAGTATAACTCAATCACAATTGAGAGGATAAATTTTAGTATGCGTTTAACCAGCTACCGTAAAGTGGCAGCCGAATGTTGATTCGGAAATGCTTACGCGATTGTCTCGGGAATCTCAAGTACATATTAGTGAGGGAGACTACGATGGAATGCTGAAATGCAAACGAAAAAAGATATTTTTTTATTGAATTATAATGCGATTGAATTACCAGAGCTGCCACTTGAGGGCTTACATCTTCAGAATGATAAGCAAGCTCTTTGCCCTCATTAACAGTAATCGATAGCTTGAGATGTGCGATTCTTAAGCAAGGCAATAATCATTCAGTTCATCAGTGGACAATGTATTAAATATATTACATAAAAATTGTGATCTCGAGCAGTGCTAAAATAATTTGGTAATTAAGAACTTCCTGTAATAATAGAAATTTAGGATACACGAACACTGCCGTACATATTTTACGTCGTACGTATATGTATGAATATATAGGTATATACATATATATATATATATATGATACTGACAATGAGTTCATTTTAAATTAGTGGTAGCTTTGTGGCAAACGCTTGCTGCCGATATTTAGCTAGCTATATCAGATTTATAGAATTTTAGAACTAACACGGTCTTTTCGTTTTTCATTCCTCGATTGAAATTTTACAATGGTATTATTATCGATTATGAGCTCAACGACCACCCTCTCATTTCTGCCAAATACACCGAAGCTTGGCGGTATTTGCTCATGTACGTATGTACCCGCTGCCATTGATTTGCCAACTTCTTCAAACGTTCACATGATTCGGTTTACTTATATTTGTCATTTCACAGTCAATTTATAATCAAACATGTGACTTGACGATAGGCAGGAGTAATATTACGCCCATATCTCACCCCATTGAGGAGATATTTTTCGTAGACTCCCGCTGTTTTTTCTGTTTAAAATTTCCATGTGTACGTATGTATGTAAATTGTACTTCAGACTTGGGTGAGAAACTTATTGAACAGCTTTCATTTGATTTCTATACAAGGGGCGCGCTTTCTCTCATCATTGTTTCATTCTTTACAGTTGCCTAGCCTCGATAAATACTTCTTTGTATTCTGTATTACTATTATTCTCCTGCCAAGTCTGTATAAAGCGAACAGAGTTATTTTATAGAAGAAAAGAGAAATACTAATTGTTAATATTACATCATACTTTTTTTTTCCTGATTCAAAGATTGTAACTTAAAAATCATGTGGTATGCGTAGCCAATCTCATTAATAAAACAACTAAAAATCACTTGCGCTCGTATATAACTACTATCTGCATTTATACCCACTTCGTTTCATCGATAATATTAATCTATGCCATTGCCTACGACAACCACAGCACGAAAAGGATTTCATACATGTAATCAATAGCAAATCATCTTTGGTAACATGGGTTACATAGAACATGGCTATGCCGGAAGCCTTTTCGTGCTCGGAAATATTACACATAGGATTGATGATGTGGCAAACTTTCTTAAACAACTGACACAAACGATACGTATGGGAGAACGCATAGCCCGGCTGAATCTTGGCTTTTCCGGCAGGTATGCATTCATACGACACGTTCCTCGGCGAATCCATACATGCGTTGGTCGTTGAAATTTGAAGGTGCAACGTCTTGCCCTCTTTTTAGTTCCGTAGTTTGTTATCCAATGGCGCCACCAGCGGTCGCGCGGTAGACACTACCGACGTACCCTGACCTACCGTAGTCCGTCGGCGATCAACCCGAGCGGCCGATGCGTCAGGGTCAGTGACCCGCGCGGTGTCGACGGGGCAACATCGGAGGAGTATGAGGAGAATCGTCTCATTGTTTCGAGCGTCGAGTCAATTACCGGATGAACCAAATAAGTACAGATTCGATTTCAACGGAAATTGGAAGGATGCTGCGTCGAACGCAATCGATGGATGCTCAGTTGAAACGCGTTACAAGACTACATTTCTGTCGATAGTATTTTATTTCATCATATCTATTGCGCTGATCGATTGTATTATTTGTACATCCCTGCAAACGAAAATTGATATGAGATGATGACTCTGAGAGAAGTGATGTTATGAATAAAGATATTTCTACATCGGAATAAGAATAATTACTGCGTTTTTTTTATCCTACCTGTCCTTGATATCCCCGACAGATAAACGATCATGCGAACGGTGCTTGTTTCCGTGCATTTTTACTTGCTAGATTTCCCGCATGCTGCTGTGCTGGCTGCGCTGCATGATGCAGAGCCTTGCTAGATTTCCTGCATGCTGCTGTGCTGGCTACGCTGCATGATGCAGGGTCTGCTGGTTGTGGCATTACACGGCGCGTGCCGTGAAACTGAAAATTCATTTATTCTCGTAGCCAGCACAGCATGGAATGGTAAAACTACGGAAGAAAAGCATAATTACATGGCATGATTGCATTCTGCTGCCACATGCTGGACGAGCTGCTGATACCGAATCTGTGTATCATCGGTTCTCGATTCGGAAGCCTCCTGCGAATTTACCAATGAAAAACGGGAGAAAAAAAGTGGGAAAAAAAAAGAAGTAAATCGACAATTTAAAATCGTAGGAATTTTTTATTTCAAATCGGCTTGCAGATTCTGAAAGCGTAGGTCCCGCAGATTCCGAATATAACAATCATTCCCACGTTCCGAATATTTCGAAAATTTTCAGATTTCTGAAAAAAAGGAAAGGGGTACCCCATCTCATTTTTTTGGGCGAAAAAACTTATTGTCGAGAAACGGATAATCAGATTGATATTATTCATGGAAATGACCCGCTGATTCCAAATATGTGTGCCATTCCTCGATTCCGAAGCCTCCTGCGATTTTACCGGAAAAAAACGACAGAAAAAAAAGTGAAATAAAAATAAAAAGTAAATCGACGATTAAAAATCGTAGGAATTTTTTATTTCAATTCGGCTTGCAGATTCTGAAAGCGTAGGTCCCGCAGATTCCAAATAGAACGATCATTCCCACGTTCCGAATATTTCAGAAATTTTCAGATTTCTGAAAAAAAGGAAAGGGGTACCCCTTCTCATTTTTTTGGGCGAAAAAACTTTTTGTCGAGAAACGGATAATCAGAATGATATTCCTAATGGAAATGACCCGCTGATTCCAAATATGTGTGCCATTCCTCGATTCCGAAGCCTCCTGCGATTTTACCGGAAAAAAACGACAAAAAAAAAGTGAAAAAAAAATAAAGAGTAAATCGACGATTAAAAATCGTAGGAATTTATTATTTCAATTCGGATTGCAGATTCTGAAAGCGTAGGTCCCGCAGATTCCAAATATAACGATCATTATCACGTTCCGAATATTTCAGAAATTTTCAGATTTCGGAAAAAAAGGAAAGAGGTACCCCTTCTCATTTTTTTTGGGCGAAAAAACTTTTTGTCGAGAAACGGATAATCAGAATGATATTCCTAATGGAAATGACCCGCTGATTCCAAATATGTGTGCCATTCCCCGATTCCGAAGCCTCCTGCGATTTTACCAATAAAAAACGACGAAGAAAAAAGTGAAAAAAAAATAAAAAGTAAATCAACGATTAAAAATCGTAGGAATTTTTTATTTCAATTCGGCTTGCAGATTCTGAAAGCGTAGGTCACGCAGATTCCAAATATAACGATCATTCCCACGTTCCGAATATTTCAGAAATTTTCATATTTCTGAAAAAAAGGAAAGGGGTACCCCTTCTCATTTTTTTTGGCGAAAAAACTTTTTGTCGAGAAACGGATAATAAGAATGATATTCTTCATGGAAATGACCCGCTGATTCCAAATATGTGTGCCATTCCCCGATTCCGAAGCCTCCAGCGATTTTACCAATAAAAAACGACAAAAAAAAAAGTGAAAAAAAATAAAATGTAAATCGACGATTAAAAATCGTAGGAATTTTTTATTTCAATTTGGCTTGCAGATTCTGAAAGCGTAGGTCACGCAGGTTCCAAATATAACGATCATTCCCACGTTCCGAATATTTCAGAAATTTTCAGATTTCTGAAAAAAAGGAAAGGGGTACCCCTTCTCATTTTTTTTGGCGAAAAAACTTTTTGTCAAGAAACGGATAATAAGAATGATATTCTTCATGGAAATGACCCGCTGATTCCAAATATGTGTGCCATTCCCCGATTCCGAAGCCTCCAGCGATTTTACCAATAAAAAACGACAAAAAAAAAAGTGAAAAAAAAATAAAAAGTAAATCGACGATTAAAAATCGTAGGAATTTTTTATTTCAATTTGGCTTGCAGATTCTGAAAGCGTAGGTCACGCAGATTCCAAATATAACGATCATTCCCACGTTCCGAATATTTCAGAAATTTTCAGATTTCTGAAAAAAAGGAAAGGGGTACCCCTTCTCATTTTTTTTGGCGAAAAAACTTTTTGTCGAGAAACGGATAATAAGAATGATATTCTTCATGGAAATGACCCGCTGATTCCAAATATGTGTGCCATTCCCCGATTCCGAAGCCTCCAGCGATTTTACCAATAAAAAACGACAAAAAAAAAAGTGAAAAAAAAATAAAAAGTAAATCGACGATTAAAAATCGTAGGAATTTTTTATTTCAATTTGGCTTGCAGATTCTGAAAGCGTAGGTCACGCAGATTCCAAATATAACGATCTTTCCCACGTTCCGAATATTTCAGAAATTTTCAGATTTCCCTTCTTTCCCTTCAGGTACCCCTTCTCATTTTTTTGGGCGAAAAAACTTTTTGTCGAGAAACGGATAATAAGAATGATATTCTTCATGGAAATGACCCGCTGATTCCAAATATGTGTGCCATTCCCCGATTCCGAAGCCTCCTGCGATTTTACCAATAAAAAACGACAAAAAAAAAAGTGAAAAAAAAATAAAATGTAAATCGACGATTAAAAATCGTAGGAATTTTTTATTTCAATTTGGCTTGCAGATTCTGAAAGCGTAGGTCACGCAGGTTCCAAATATAACGATCATTCCCACGTTCCGAATATTTCAGAAATTTTCAGATTTCTGAAAAAAAGGAAAGGGGTACCCCTTCTTATTTTTTTTGGCGAAAAAACTTTTTGTCAAGAAACGGATAATAAGAATGATATTCTTCATGGAAATGACCCGCTGATTCCAAATATGTGTGCCATTCCCCGATTCCGAAGCCTCCAGCGATTTTACCAATAAAAAACGACAAAAAAAAAAGTGAAAAAAAAATAAAAAGTAAATCGACGATTAAAAATCGTAGGAATTTTTTATTTCAATTTGGCTTGCAGATTCTGAAAGCGTAGGTCACGCAGATTCCAAATATAACGATCATTCCCACGTTCCGAATATTTCAGAAATTTTCAGATTTCTGAAAAAAAGGAAAGGGGTACCCCTTCTCATTTTTTTGGGCGAAAAAACTTTTTGTCGAGAAACGGATAATAAGAATGATATTCTTCATGGAAATGACCCGCTGATTCCAAATATGTTTGCCATTCCCCGATTCCGACGCCTCCTGCGATTTTACCAATAAAAAACGACAAAAAAAAAGTGAAAAAAAAATAAAAAGTAAATCGACGATTAAAAATCGTAGGAATTTTTTATTTCAATTTGGCTTGCAGATTCTGAAAGCGTAGGTCACGCAGATTCCAAATATAACGATCATTCCCACGTTCCGAATATTTCAGAAATTTTCAGATTTCTGAAAAAAAGGAAAGGGGTACCCCTTCTCATTTTTTTGGGCGAAAAAACTTTTTGTCGAGAAACGGATAATAAGAATGATATTCTTCATGGAAATGACCCGCTGATTCCAAATATGTGTGCCATTCCCCGATTCCGAAGCCTCCTGCGATTTTACCAATAAAAAACGACGAAAAAAAAAAGTGAAAAAACAATAAAAAGTAAATCGACGATTAAAAATCGTAGGAATTTTTTATTTCAATTTGGCTTGCAGATTCTGAAAGCGTAGGTCACGCAGATTCCAAATATAACGATCATTCCCACGTTCCGAATATTTCAGAAATTTTCAGATTTCTGAAAAAAAGGAAAGGGGTACCCCTTCTCATTTTTTTGGGCGAAAAAACTTTTTGTCGAGAAACGGATAATAAGAATGATATTCTTCATGAAAATGACCCGCTGATTCCAAATATGTGTGCCATTCCCCGATTCCGAAGACTCCTGCGATTTTACCAATAAAAAACGACGAAAAAAAAAGTGAAAAAAAAATAAAAAGTAAATCGACGATTAAAAATCGTAGGAATTTTTTATTTCAATTTGGCTTGCAGATTCTGAAAGCGTAGGTCACGCAGATTCCAAATATAACGATCATTCCCACGTTCCGAATATTTCAGAAATTTTCAGATTTCTGAAAAAAAGGAAAGGGGTACCCCTTCTCATTTTTTTTGGCGAAAAAACTTTTTGTCGAGAAACGGATAATAAGAATGATATTCTTCATGGAAATGACCCGCTGATTCCAAATATGTTTGCCATTCCCCGATTCCGACGCCTCCTGCGATTTTACCAATAAAAAACGACAAAAAAAAAGTGAAAAAAAAATAAAAAGTAAATCGACGATTAAAAATCGTAGGAATTTTTTATTTCAATTTGGCTTGCAGATTCTGAAAGCGTAGGTCACGCAGATTCCAAATATAACGATCATTCCCACGTTCCGAATATTTCAGAAATTTTCAGATTTCTGAAAAAAAGGAAAGGTTTACCCCTTCTCATTTTTTTGGGCGAAAAAACTTTTTGTCGAGAAACGGATAATAAGAATGATATTCTTCATGGAAATGACCCGCTGATTCCAAATATGTCTGCCATTCCCCGATTCCGAAGCCTCCTGCGATTTTACCAATAAAAAACGACAAAAAAAAAAGTGAAAAAAAAATAAAAAGTAAATCGACGATTAAAAATCGTAGGAATTTTTTATTTCAATTTGGCTTGCAGATTCTGAAAGCGTAGGTCACGCAGATTCCAAATATAACGATCATTCCCACGTTCCGAATATTTCAGAAATTTTCAGATTTCTGAAAAAAAGGAAAGGGGTACCCCTTCTCATTTTTTTGGGCGAAAAAACTTTTTGTCGAGAAACGGATAATAAGAATGATATTCTTCATGGAAATGACCCGCTGATTCCAAATATGTGTGCCATTCCCCGATTCCGAGGCCTCCTGCGATTTTACCAATAAGAAACGACAAAAAAAAAAGTGAAAAAAAAATAAAAAGTAAATCGACGATTAAAAATCGTAGGAATTTTTTATTTCAATTTGGCTTGCAGATTCTGAAAGCGTAGGTCACGCAGATTTTATATATAACGATCATTCCCACGTTCCGAATATTTCAGAAATTTTCAGATTTCTGAAAAAAAGGAAAGGGGTACCCCTTTTCATTTTTTTTGGCGAAAAAACTTTTTGTCGAGAAACGGATAATAAGAATGATATTCTTCATGGAAATGACCCGCTGATTCCAAATATGTCTGCCATTCCCCGATTCCGAAGCCTCCTGCGATTTTACCAATAAAAAACGACAAAAAAAAAGTGAAAAAAAAATAAAAAGTAAATCGACGATTAAAAATCGTAGGAATTTTTTATTTCAATTTGGCTTGCAGATTCTGAAAGCGTAGGTCACGCAGATTCCAAATATAACGATCATTCCCACGTTCCGAATATTTCAGAAATTTTCAGATTTCTGAAAAAAAGGAAAGGGGTACCCCTTCTCATTTTTTTGGGTGAAAAAACTTTTTGTCGAGAAACGGATAATAAGAATGATATTCTTCATGGAAATGACCCGCTGATTCCAAATATGTGTGCCATTCCCCGATTCCGAAGCCTCCTGCGATTTTACCAATAAAAAACGACGAAAAAAAAAAGTGAAAAAACAATAAAAAGTAAATCGACGATTAAAAATCGTAGGAATTTTTTATTTCAATTTGGCTTGCAGATTCTGAAAGCGTAGGTCACGCAGATTCCAAATATAACGATCATTCCCACGTTCCGAATATTTCAGAAATTTTCAGATTTCTGAAAAAAAGGAAAGGGGTACCCCTTCTCATTTTTTTGGGCGAAAAAACTTTTTGTCGAGAAACGGATAATAAGAATGATATTCTTCATGAAAATGACCCGCTGATTCCAAATATGTGTGCCATTCCCCGATTCCGAAGACTCCTGCGATTTTACCAATAAAAAACGACGAAAAAAAAAGTGAAAAAAAAATAAAAAGTAAATCGACGATTAAAAATCGTAGGAATTTTTTATTTCAATTTGGCTTGCAGATTCTGAAAGCGTAGGTCACGCAGATTCCAAATATAACGATCATTCCCACGTTCCGAATATTTCAGAAATTTTCAGATTTCTGAAAAAAAGGAAAGGGGTACCCCTTCTCATTTTTTTTGGCGAAAAAACTTTTTGTCGAGAAACGGATAATAAGAATGATATTCTTCATGGAAATGACCCGCTGATTCCAAATATGTTTGCCATTCCCCGATTCCGACGCCTCCTGCGATTTTACCAATAAAAAACGACAAAAAAAAAGTGAAAAAAAAATAAAAAGTAAATCGACGATTAAAAATCGTAGGAATTTTTTATTTCAATTTGGCTTGCAGATTCTGAAAGCGTAGGACACGCAGATTCCAAATATAACGATCATTCCCACGTTCCGAATATTTCAGAAATTTTCAGATTTCTGAAAAAAAGGAAAGGGGTACCCCTTCTCATTTTTTTTGGCGAAAAAACTTTTTGTCGAGAAACGGATAATAAGAATGATATTCTTCATGGAAATGACCCGCTGATTTCAAATATGTGTGCCATTCCCCGATTCCGAAGCCTCCTGCGATTTTACCAATAAAAAACGACGAAAAAAAAAAGTGAAAAAACAATAAAAAGTAAATCGACGATTTAAAATCGTAGGAATTTTTTATTTCAATTTGGCTTGCAGATTCTGAAAGCGTAGGTCACGCAGATTCCAAATATAACGATCATTCCCACGTTCCGAATATTTCAGAAATTTTCAGATTTCTGAAAAAAAGGAAAGGGGTACCCCTTCTCATTTTTTCGGGCGAAAAAACTTTTTGTCGAGAAATGGATAATAAGAATGATATTCTTCATGGAAATGACCCGCTGATTCCAAATATGTGTGCCATTCCCCGATTCCGAAGCCTCCTGCGATTTTACCACCAAAAAACGACGAAAAAAAAAAGTGAAAAAAAAATGAAAAGTAAATCGACGATTAAAAATCGAAGGAATTTTTTATTCCAATTTGGCTTGCAGATTCTGAAAGCGTAGGTCACGCAGATTCCAAATATAACGATCATTCCCACGTTCCGAATATTTCAGAAATTTTCAGATTTCTGAAAAAAAGGAAAGGGGTACCCCTTCTCATTTTTTTGGGCGAAAAAACTTTTTGTCGAGAAACGGATAATAAGAATGATATTCTTCATGGAAATGACCCGCTGATTCCAAATATGTGTGCCATTCCCCGATTCCGAAGCCTATTGCGATTTTACCAATAAAAAACGACAAAAAAAAAATGAAAAAAAAATAAAAAGTAAATCGACGATTAAAAATCGTAGGAATTTTTTATTTCAATTTGGCTTGCAGATTCTGAAAGCGTAGGACACGCAGATTCCAAATATAACGATCATTCCCACGTTCCGAATATTTCAGAAATTTTCAGATTTCTGAAAAAAAGGAAAGGGGTACCCCTTCTCATTTTTTTGGGCGAAAAAACTTTTTGTCGAGAAACGGATAATAAGAATGATATTCTTCATGGAAATGACCCGCTGATTCCAAATATGTGTGCCATTCCCCGATTCCGAAGCCTCCAGCGATTTTACCAATAAAAAACGACAAAAAAAAAAGTGAAAAAAAAATAAAAAGTAAATCGACGATTAAAAATCGTAGGAATTTTTTATTTCAATTTTGCTTGCAGATTCTGAAAGCGTAGGTCACGCAGATTCCAAATATAACGATCATTCCCACGTTCCGAATATTTCAGAAATTTTCAGATTTCTGAAAAAAAGGAAAGGGGTACCCCTTCTCATTTTTTTAGGCGAAAAAACTTTTTGTCGAGAAACGGATAATAAGAATGATATTCTTCATGGAAATGACCCGCTGATTCCAGATATGTGTGCCATTCCCCGATTTCGAAGCCTCCTGCGATTTTACCAATAAAAAACGACAAAAAAAAAAGTGAAAAAAAAATAAAAAGTAAATCGACGATTAAAAATCGTAGGAATTTTTGATTTTAATTTGGCTTGCAGATTCTGAAAGCGTAGGTCACGCAGATTCCAAATATAACGATCATTCCCACGTTCCGAATATTCCAGAAATTTTCAGATTTCTGAAAAAAAGGAAAGGGGTACCCCTTCTCATTTTTTTGGGCGAATAAACTTTTTGTCAAGAAACGGATAATAAGAATGATATTCTTCATGGAAATGACCCGCTGATTCCAAATATGTGTGCCATTCCCCGATTCCGAAGCCTCCAGCGATTTTACCAATAAAAAACGACAAAAAAAAAAGTGAAAAAAAAATAAAAAGTAAATCGACGATTAAAAATCGTAGGAATTTTTTATTTCAATTTGGCTTGCAGATTCTGAAAGCGTAGGTCACGCAGATTCCAAATATAACGATCATTCCCACGTTCCGAATATTTCAGAAATTTTCAGATTTCTGAAAAAAAGGAAAGGGGTACCCCTTCTCATTTTTTTGGGCGAAAAAACTTTTTGTCGAGAAACGGATAATAAGAATGATATTCTTCATGGAAATGACCCGCTGATTCCAAATATGTGTGCCATTCCCCGATTCCGAAGCCTCCTGCGATTTTACCAATAAAAAACGACAAAAAAAAAAGTGAAAAAAAAATAAAAAGTAAATCGACGATTAAAAATCGTAGGAATTTTTTATTTCAATTTGGCTTGCAGATTCTGAAAGCGTAGGTCACGCAGATTCCAAATATAACGATCATTCCCGCGTTCCGAATATTCCAGAAATTTTCAGATTTCTGAAAAAAAGGAAAGGGGTACCCCTTCTCATTTTTTTGGGCGAAAAAACTTTTTGTCGAGAAACGGATAATAAGAATGATATTCTTCATGGAAATGACCCGCTGATTCCAAATATGTGTGCCATTCCCCGATTCCGAAGCCTCCAGCGATTTTACCAATAAAAAACGACAAAAAAAAAAGTGAAAAAAAAATAAAAAGTAAATCGACGATTAAAAATCGTAGGAATTTTTTATTTCAATTTGGCTTGCAGATTCTGAAAGCGTAGGTCACGCAGATTCCAAATATAACGATCATTCCCACGTTCCGAATATTTCAGAAATTTTCAGATTTCTGAAAAAAAGGAAAGGGGTACCCCTTCTCATTTTTTTGGGCGAAAAAACTTTTTGTCGAGAAACGGATAATAAGAATGATATTCTTCATGGAAATGACCCGCTGATTCCAAATATGTGTGCCATTCCCCGATTCCGAAGCCTCCTGCGATTTTACCAATAAAAAACGACGAAAAAAAAAAGTGAAAAAACAATAAAAAGTAAATCGACGATTAAAAATCGTAGGAATTTTTTATTTCAATTTGGCTTGCAGATTCTGAAAGCGTAGGTCACGCAGATTCCAAATATAACGATCATTCCCACGTTCCGAATATTTCAGAAATTTTCAGATTTCTGAAAAAAAGGAAAGGGGTACCCCTTCTCATTTTTTTGGGCGAAAAAACTTTTTGTCGAGAAACGGATAATAAGAATGATATTCTTCATGAAAATGACCCGCTGATTCCAAATATGTGTGCCATTCCCCGATTCCGAAGACTCCTGCGATTTTACCAATAAAAAACGACGAAAAAAAAAGTGAAAAAAAAATAAAAAGTAAATCGACGATTAAAAATCGTAGGAATTTTTTATTTCAATTTGGCTTGCAGATTCTGAAAGCGTAGGTCACGCAGATTCCAAATATAACGATCATTCCCACGTTCCGAATATTTCAGAAATTTTCAGATTTCTGAAAAAAAGGAAAGGGGTACCCCTTCTCATTTTTTTTGGCGAAAAAACTTTTTGTCGAGAAACGGATAATAAGAATGATATTCTTCATGGAAATGACCCGCTGATTCCAAATATGTTTGCCATTCCCCGATTCCGACGCCTCCTGCGATTTTACCAATAAAAAACGACAAAAAAAAAGTGAAAAAAAAATAAAAAGTAAATCGACGATTAAAAATCGTAGGAATTTTTTATTTCAATTTGGCTTGCAGATTCTGAAAGCGTAGGTCACGCAGATTCCAAATATAACGATCATTCCCACGTTCCGAATATTTCAGAAATTTTCAGATTTCTGAAAAAAAGGAAAGGTTTACCCCTTCTCATTTTTTTGGGCGAAAAAACTTTTTGTCGAGAAACGGATAATAAGAATGATATTCTTCATGGAAATGACCCGCTGATTCCAAATATGTCTGCCATTCCCCGATTCCGAAGCCTCCTGCGATTTTACCAATAAAAAACGACAAAAAAAAAAGTGAAAAAAAAATAAAAAGTAAATCGACGATTAAAAATCGTAGGAATTTTTTATTTCAATTTGGCTTGCAGATTCTGAAAGCGTAGGTCACGCAGATTCCAAATATAACGATCATTCCCACGTTCCGAATATTTCAGAAATTTTCAGATTTCTGAAAAAAAGGAAAGGGGTACCCCTTCTCATTTTTTTGGGCGAAAAAACTTTTTGTCGAGAAACGGATAATAAGAATGATATTCTTCATGGAAATGACCCGCTGATTCCAAATATGTGTGCCATTCCCCGATTCCGAGGCCTCCTGCGATTTTACCAATAAGAAACGACAAAAAAAAAAGTGAAAAAAAAATAAAAAGTAAATCGACGATTAAAAATCGTAGGAATTTTTTATTTCAATTTGGCTTGCAGATTCTGAAAGCGTAGGTCACGCAGATTTTATATATAACGATCATTCCCACGTTCCGAATATTTCAGAAATTTTCAGATTTCTGAAAAAAAGGAAAGGGGTACCCCTTTTCATTTTTTTTGGCGAAAAAACTTTTTGTCGAGAAACGGATAATAAGAATGATATTCTTCATGGAAATGACCCGCTGATTCCAAATATGTCTGCCATTCCCCGATTCCGAAGCCTCCTGCGATTTTACCAATAAAAAACGACAAAAAAAAAGTGAAAAAAAAATAAAAAGTAAATCGACGATTAAAAATCGTAGGAATTTTTTATTTCAATTTGGCTTGCAGATTCTGAAAGCGTAGGTCACGCAGATTCCAAATATAACGATCATTCCCACGTTCCGAATATTTCAGAAATTTTCAGATTTCTGAAAAAAAGGAAAGGGGTACCCCTTCTCATTTTTTTGGGCGAAAAAACTTTTTGTCGAGAAACGGATAATAAGAATGATATTCTTCATGGAAATGACCCGCTGATTCCAAATATGTGTGCCATTCCCCGATTCCGAAGCCTCCTGCGATTTTACCAATAAAAAACGACGAAAAAAAAAAGTGAAAAAACAATAAAAAGTAAATCGACGATTAAAAATCGTAGGAATTTTTTATTTCAATTTGGCTTGCAGATTCTGAAAGCGTAGGTCACGCAGATTCCAAATATAACGATCATTCCCACGTTCCGAATATTTCAGAAATTTTCAGATTTCTGAAAAAAAGGAAAGGGGTACCCCTTCTCATTTTTTTGGGCGAAAAAACTTTTTGTCGAGAAACGGATAATAAGAATGATATTCTTCATGAAAATGACCCGCTGATTCCAAATATGTGTGCCATTCCCCGATTCCGAAGACTCCTGCGATTTTACCAATAAAAAACGACGAAAAAAAAAGTGAAAAAAAAATAAAAAGTAAATCGACGATTAAAAATCGTAGGAATTTTTTATTTCAATTTGGCTTGCAGATTCTGAAAGCGTAGGTCACGCAGATTCCAAATATAACGATCATTCCCACGTTCCGAATATTTCAGAAATTTTCAGATTTCTGAAAAAAAGGAAAGGGGTACCCCTTCTCATTTTTTTTGGCGAAAAAACTTTTTGTCGAGAAACGGATAATAAGAATGATATTCTTCATGGAAATGACCCGCTGATTCCAAATATGTTTGCCATTCCCCGATTCCGACGCCTCCTGCGATTTTACCAATAAAAAACGACAAAAAAAAAGTGAAAAAAAAATAAAAAGTAAATCGACGATTAAAAATCGTAGGAATTTTTTATTTCAATTTGGCTTGCAGATTCTGAAAGCGTAGGACACGCAGATTCCAAATATAACGATCATTCCCACGTTCCGAATATTTCAGAAATTTTCAGATTTCTGAAAAAAAGGAAAGGGGTACCCCTTCTCATTTTTTTTGGCGAAAAAACTTTTTGTCGAGAAACGGATAATAAGAATGATATTCTTCATGGAAATGACCCGCTGATTTCAAATATGTGTGCCATTCCCCGATTCCGAAGCCTCCTGCGATTTTACCAATAAAAAACGACGAAAAAAAAAAGTGAAAAAACAATAAAAAGTAAATCGACGATTTAAAATCGTAGGAATTTTTTATTTCAATTTGGCTTGCAGATTCTGAAAGCGTAGGTCACGCAGATTCCAAATATAACGATCATTCCCACGTTCCGAATATTTCAGAAATTTTCAGATTTCTGAAAAAAAGGAAAGGGGTACCCCTTCTCATTTTTTCGGGCGAAAAAACTTTTTGTCGAGAAATGGATAATAAGAATGATATTCTTCATGGAAATGACCCGCTGATTCCAAATATGTGTGCCATTCCCCGATTCCGAAGCCTCCTGCGATTTTACCACCAAAAAACGACGAAAAAAAAAAGTGAAAAAAAAATGAAAAGTAAATCGACGATTAAAAATCGAAGGAATTTTTTATTCCAATTTGGCTTGCAGATTCTGAAAGCGTAGGTCACGCAGATTCCAAATATAACGATCATTCCCACGTTCCGAATATTTCAGAAATTTTCAGATTTCTGAAAAAAAGGAAAGGGGTACCCCTTCTCATTTTTTTGGGCGAAAAAACTTTTTGTCGAGAAACGGATAATAAGAATGATATTCTTCATGGAAATGACCCGCTGATTCCAAATATGTGTGCCATTCCCCGATTCCGAAGCCTATTGCGATTTTACCAATAAAAAACGACAAAAAAAAAATGAAAAAAAAATAAAAAGTAAATCGACGATTAAAAATCGTAGGAATTTTTTATTTCAATTTGGCTTGCAGATTCTGAAAGCGTAGGACACGCAGATTCCAAATATAACGATCATTCCCACGTTCCGAATATTTCAGAAATTTTCAGATTTCTGAAAAAAAGGAAAGGGGTACCCCTTCTCATTTTTTTGGGCGAAAAAACTTTTTGTCGAGAAACGGATAATAAGAATGATATTCTTCATGGAAATGACCCGCTGATTCCAAATATGTGTGCCATTCCCCGATTCCGAAGCCTCCAGCGATTTTACCAATAAAAAACGACAAAAAAAAAAGTGAAAAAAAAATAAAAAGTAAATCGACGATTAAAAATCGTAGGAATTTTTTATTTCAATTTTGCTTGCAGATTCTGAAAGCGTAGGTCACGCAGATTCCAAATATAACGATCATTCCCACGTTCCGAATATTTCAGAAATTTTCAGATTTCTGAAAAAAAGGAAAGGGGTACCCCTTCTCATTTTTTTAGGCGAAAAAACTTTTTGTCGAGAAACGGATAATAAGAATGATATTCTTCATGGAAATGACCCGCTGATTCCAGATATGTGTGCCATTCCCCGATTTCGAAGCCTCCTGCGATTTTACCAATAAAAAACGACAAAAAAAAAAGTGAAAAAAAAATAAAAAGTAAATCGACGATTAAAAATCGTAGGAATTTTTGATTTTAATTTGGCTTGCAGATTCTGAAAGCGTAGGTCACGCAGATTCCAAATATAACGATCATTCCCACGTTCCGAATATTCCAGAAATTTTCAGATTTCTGAAAAAAAGGAAAGGGGTACCCCTTCTCATTTTTTTGGGCGAATAAACTTTTTGTCAAGAAACGGATAATAAGAATGATATTCTTCATGGAAATGACCCGCTGATTCCAAATATGTGTGCCATTCCCCGATTCCGAAGCCTCCAGCGATTTTACCAATAAAAAACGACAAAAAAAAAAGTGAAAAAAAAATAAAAAGTAAATCGACGATTAAAAATCGTAGGAATTTTTTATTTCAATTTGGCTTGCAGATTCTGAAAGCGTAGGTCACGCAGATTCCAAATATAACGATCATTCCCACGTTCCGAATATTTCAGAAATTTTCAGATTTCTGAAAAAATGGAAAGGGGTACCCCTTCTCATTTTTTTGGGCGAAAAAACTTTTTGTCGAGAAACGGATAATAAGAATGATATTCTTCATGGAAATGACCCGCTGATTCCAAATATGTGTTCCATTCCCCGATTCCGAAGCCTCCTGCGATTTTACCAATAAAAAACGACAAAAAAAAAAGTGAAAAAAAAATAAAAAGTAAATCGACGATTAAAAATCGTAGGAATTTTTTATTTCAATTTGGCTTGCAGATTCTGAAAGCGTAGGTCACGCAGATTCCAAATATAACGATCATTCCCGCGTTCCGAATATTCCAGAAATTTTCAGATTTCTGAAAAAAAGGAAAGGGGTACCCCTTCTCATTTTTTTGGGCGAAAAAACTTTTTGTCGAGAAACGGATAATAAGAATGATATTCTTCATGGAAATGACCCGCTGATTCCAAATATGTGTGCCATTCCCCGATTCCGAAGCCTCCAGCGATTTTACCAATAAAAAACGACAAAAAAAAAAGTGAAAAAAAAATAAAAAGTAAATCGACGATTAAAAATCGTAGGAATTTTTTATTTCAATTTGGCTTGCAGATTCTGAAAGCGTAGGTCACGCAGATTCCAAATATAACGATCATTCCCACGTTCCGAATATTTCAGAAATTTTCAGATTTCTGAAAAAAAGGAAAGGGGTACCCCTTCTCATTTTTTTAGGTGAAAAAACTTTTTGTCGAGAAACGGATAATAAGAATGATATTCTTCATGGAAATGACCCGCTGATTCCAAATATGTGTGCCATTCCCCGATTCCGAAGCCTATTGCGATTTTACCAATAAAAAACGACAAAAAAAAAATGAAAAAAAAATGAAAAGTAAATCGACGATTAAAAATCGTAGGAATTTTTTATTTCAATTTGGCTTGCAGATTCTGAAAGCGTAGGTCACGCAGATTCCAAATATAACGATCATTCCCACGTTCCGAATATTTCAGAAATTTTCAGATTTCTGAAAAAAAGGAAAGGGGTACCCCTTCTCATTTTTTTTGGCGAAAAAACTTTTTGTCGAGAAACGGATAATAAGAATGATATTCTTCATGGAAATGACCCGCTGATTTCAAATATGTGTGCCATTCCCCGATTCCGAAGCCTCCTGCGATTTTACCAATAAAAAACGACGAAAAAAAAAAGTGAAAAAACAATAAAAAGTAAATCGACGATTAAAAATCGTAGGAATTTTTTATTTCAATTTGGCTTGCAGATTCTGAAAGCGTAGGTCACGCAGATTCCAAATATAACGATCATTCCCACGTTCCAAATATTTCAGAAATTTTCAGATTTCTGAAAAAAAGGAAAGGGGTACCCCTTCTCATTTTTTTGGGCGAAAAAACTTTTTGTCGAGAAACGGATAATCAGAATCATATTCTTCATGGAAATGACCCGCTGATTCCAAATATGTGTGCCATTCCTGGATTCCGAAGCCTCCTGCGATTTTACCGGAAAAAAACGACAAAAACAAAAGTGAAAAAAAAATAAAAATTAAATCGACGATTAAAAATCGTAGGAATTTTTCATTTCAATTCGGCTTGCAGATTCTGAAAGCGTTGGTCCCGCAGATTCCAAATATAACGATCATTCCCACGTTCCGAATATTCCAGAAATTTTCAGATTTCTGAAAAAAAGGAAAGGGGTACCCCTTCTCATTTTTTTCGGCGAAAAAACTTTTTGTCGAGAAACGGATAATAAGAATGATATTCTTCATGGAAATGACCCGCTGATTCCAAATATGTGTGCCATTCCCCGATTCCGAAGCCTCCTGCGATTTTACCAATAAAAAACGACAAAAAAAAAAGTGAAAAAAAAATAAAAAGTAAATCGACGATTAAAAATCGTAGGAATTTTTTATTTCAATTTGGCTTGCAGATTCTGAAAGCGTAGGTCACGCAGATTCCAAATATAACGATCATTCCCGCGTTCCGAATATTCCAGAAATTTTCAGATTTCTGAAAAAAAGGAAAGGGGTACCCCTTCTCATTTTTTTGGGCGAAAAAACTTTTTGTCGAGAAACGGATAATAAGAATGATATTCTTCATGGAAATGACCCGCTGATTCCAAATATGTGTGCCATTCCCCGATTCCGAAGCCTCCAGCGATTTTACCAATAAAAACGACAAAAAAAAAAGTGAAAAAAAAATAAAAAGTAAATCGACGATTAAAAATCGTAGGAATTTTTTATTTCAATTTGGCTTGCAGATTCTGAAAGCGTAGGTCACGCAGATTCCAAATATAACGATCATTCCCACGTTCCGAATATTTCAGAAATTTTCAGATTTCTGAAAAAAAGGAAAGGGGTACCCCTTCTCATTTTTTTGGGCGAAAAAACTTTTTGTCGAGAAACGGATAATAAGAATGATATTCTTCATGGAAATGACCCGCTGATTCCAAATATGTTTGCCATTCCCCGATTCCGACGCCTCCTGCGATTTTACTAATAAAAAACGACAAAAAAAAAGTGAAAAAAAAATAAAAAGTAAATCGACGATTAAAAATCGTAGGAATTTTTTATTTCAATTTGGCTTGCAGATTCTGAAAGCGTAGGTCACGCAGATTCCAAATATAACGATCATTCCCACGTTCCGAATATTTCAGAAATTTTCAGATTTCTGAAAAAAAGGAAAGGGGTACCCCTTCTCATTTTTTTGGGCGAAAAAACTTTTTGTCGAGAAACGGATAATAAGAATGATATTCTTCATGGAAATGACCCGCTGATTCCAAATATGTCTGCCATTCCCCGATTCCGAAGCCTCCTGCGATTTTACCAATAAAAAACGACAAAAAAAAAAAGTGAAAAAAAAATAAAAAGTAAATCGACGATTAAAAATCGTAGGAATTTTTCATTTCAATTCGGCTTGCAGATTCTGAAAGCGTAGGTCCCGCAGATTCCAAATATAACGATCATTCCCACGTTCCGAATATTTCAGAAATTTTCAGATTTCTGAAAAAAAGGAAAGGGGTACCCCTTCTCATTTTTTTCGGCGAAAAAACTTTTTGTCGAGAAACGGATAATAAGAATGATATTCTTCATGGAAATGACCCGCTGATTCCAAATATGTGTGCCATTCCCCGATTCCGAAGCCTCCTGCGATTTTACCAATAAAAAACGACAAAAAAAAAAAGTGAAAAAAAAATAAAAAGTAAATCGACGATTAAAAATCGTAGGAATTTTTTATTTCAATTTGGCTTGCAGATTCTGAAAGCGTAGGTCACGCAGATTCCAAATATAACGATCATTCCCGCGTTCCGAATATTCCAGAAATTTTCAGATTCCTGAAAAAAAGGAAAGGGGTACCCCTTCTCATTTTTTTTGGCGAAAAAACTTTTTGTCGAGAAACGGATAATAAGAATGATATTCTTCATGGAAATGACCCGCTGATTTCAAATATGTGTGCCATTCCCCGATTCCGAAGCCTCCTGCGATTTTACCAATAAAAAACGACGAAAAAAAAAGTGAAAAAACAATAAAAAGTAAATCGACGATTTAAAATCGTAGGAATTTTTTATTTCAATTTGGCTTGCAGATTCTGAAAGCGTAGGTCACGCAGATTCCAAATATAACGATCATTCCCACGTTCCGAATATTTCAGAAATTTTCAGATTTCTGAAAAAAAGGAAAGGGGTACCCCTTCTCATTTTTTCGGGCGAAAAAACTTTTTGTCGAGAAATGGATAATAAGAATGATATTCTTCATGGAAATGACCCGCTGATTCCAAATATGTGTGCCATTCCCCGATTCCGAAGCCTCCTGCGATTTTACCACCAAAAAACGACGAAAAAAAAAGTGAAAAAAAAATGAAAAGTAAATCGACGATTAAAAATCGAAGGAATTTTTTATTCCAATTTGGCTTGCAGATTCTGAAAGCGTAGGTCACGCAGATTCCAAATATAACGATCATTCCCACGTTCCGAATATTTCAGAAATTTTCAGATTTCTGAAAAAAAGGAAAGGGGTACCCCTTCTCATTTTTTTGGGCGAAAAAACTTTTTGTCGAGAAACGGATAATAAGAATGATATTCTTCATGGAAATGACCCGCTGATTCCAAATATGTGTGCCATTCCCCGATTCCGAAGCCTATTGCGATTTTACCAATAAAAAACGACAAAAAAAAAATGAAAAAAAAATAAAAAGTAAATCGACGATTAAAAATCGTAGGAATTTTTTATTTCAATTTGGCTTGCAGATTCTGAAAGCGTAGGACACGCAGATTCCAAATATAACGATCATTCCCACGTTCCGAATATTTCAGAAATTTTCAGATTTCTGAAAAAAAGGAAAGGGGTACCCCTTCTCATTTTTTTGGGCGAAAAAACTTTTTGTCGAGAAACGGATAATAAGAATGATATTCTTCATGGAAATGACCCGCTGATTCCAAATATGTGTGCCATTCCCCGATTCCGAAGCCTCCAGCGATTTTACCAATAAAAAACGACAAAAAAAAAAGTGAAAAAAAAATAAAAAGTAAATCGACGATTAAAAATCGTAGGAATTTTTTATTTCAATTTTGCTTGCAGATTCTGAAAGCGTAGGTCACGCAGATTCCAAATATAACGATCATTCCCACGTTCCGAATATTTCAGAAATTTTCAGATTTCTGAAAAAAAGGAAAGGGGTACCCCTTCTCATTTTTTTAGGCGAAAAAACTTTTTGTCGAGAAACGGATAATAAGAATGATATTCTTCATGGAAATGACCCGCTGATTCCAGATATGTGTGCCATTCCCCGATTTCGAAGCCTCCTGCGATTTTACCAATAAAAAACGACAAAAAAAAAAGTGAAAAAAAAATAAAAAGTAAATCGACGATTAAAAATCGTAGGAATTTTTGATTTTAATTTGGCTTGCAGATTCTGAAAGCATAGGTCACGCAGATTCCAAATATAACGATCATTCCCACGTTCCGAATATTCCAGAAATTTTCAGATTTCTGAAAAAAAGGAAAGGGGTACCCCTTCTCATTTTTTTGGGCGAATAAACTTTTTGTCAAGAAACGGATAATAAGAATGATATTCTTCATGGAAATGACCCGCTGATTCCAAATATGTGTGCCATTCCCCGATTCCGAAGCCTCCAGCGATTTTACCAATAAAAAACGACAAAAAAAAAAGTGAAAAAAAAATAAAAAGTAAATCGACGATTAAAAATCGTAGGAATTTTTTATTTCAATTTGGCTTGCAGATTCTGAAAGCGTAGGTCACGCAGATTCCAAATATAACGATCATTCCCACGTTCCGAATATTTCAGAAATTTTCAGATTTCTGAAAAAATGGAAAGGGGTACCCCTTCTCATTTTTTTGGGCGAAAAAACTTTTTGTCGAGAAACGGATAATAAGAATGATATTCTTCATGGAAATGACCCGCTGATTCCAAATATGTGTGCCATTCCCCGATTCCGAAGCCTCCTGCGATTTTACCAATAAAAAACGACAAAAAAAAAAGTGAAAAAAAAATAAAAAGTAAATCGACGATTAAAAATCGTAGGAATTTTTTATTTCAATTTGGCTTGCAGATTCTGAAAGCGTAGGTCACGCAGATTCCAAATATAACGATCATTCCCGCGTTCCGAATATTCCAGAAATTTTCAGATTTCTGAAAAAAAGGAAAGGGGTACCCCTTCTCATTTTTTTGGGCGAAAAAACTTTTTGTCGAGAAACGGATAATAAGAATGATATTCTTCATGGAAATGACCCGCTGATTCCAAATATGTGTGCCATTCCCCGATTCCGAAGCCTCCAGCGATTTTACCAATAAAAAACGACAAAAAAAAAAGTGAAAAAAAAATAAAAAGTAAATCGACGATTAAAAATCGTAGGAATTTTTTATTTCAATTTGGCTTGCAGATTCTGAAAGCGTAGGTCACGCAGATTCCAAATATAACGATCATTCCCACGTTCCGAATATTTCAGAAATTTTCAGATTTCTGAAAAAAAGGAAAGGGGTACCCCTTCTCATTTTTTTAGGTGAAAAAACTTTTTGTCGAGAAACGGATAATAAGAATGATATTCTTCATGGAAATGACCCGCTGATTCCAAATATGTGTGCCATTCCCCGATTCCGAAGCCTATTGCGATTTTACCAATAAAAAACGACAAAAAAAAAATGAAAAAAAAATGAAAAGTAAATCGACGATTAAAAATCGTAGGAATTTTTTATTTCAATTTGGCTTGCAGATTCTGAAAGCGTAGGTCACGCAGATTCCAAATATAACGATCATTCCCACGTTCCGAATATTTCAGAAATTTTCAGATTTCTGAAAAAAAGGAAAGGGGTACCCCTTCTCATTTTTTTTGGCGAAAAAACTTTTTGTCGAGAAACGGATAATAAGAATGATATTCTTCATGGAAATGACCCGCTGATTTCAAATATGTGTGCCATTCCCCGATTCCGAAGCCTCCTGCGATTTTACCAATAAAAAACGACGAAAAAAAAAAGTGAAAAAACAATAAAAAGTAAATCGACGATTAAAAATCGTAGGAATTTTTTATTTCAATTTGGCTTGCAGATTCTGAAAGCGTAGGTCACGCAGATTCCAAATATAACGATCATTCCCACGTTCCAAATATTTCAGAAATTTTCAGATTTCTGAAAAAAAGGAAAGGGGTACCCCTTCTCATTTTTTTGGGCGAAAAAACTTTTTGTCGAGAAACGGATAATCAGAATCATATTCTTCATGGAAATGACCCGCTGATTCCAAATATGTGTGCCATTCCTGGATTCCGAAGCCTCCTGCGATTTTACCGGAAAAAAACGACAAAAACAAAAGTGAAAAAAAAATAAAAATTAAATCGACGATTAAAAATCGTAGGAATTTTTCATTTCAATTCGGCTTGCAGATTCTGAAAGCGTTGGTCCCGCAGATTCCAAATATAACGATCATTCCCACGTTCCGAATATTCCAGAAATTTTCAGATTTCTGAAAAAAAGGAAAGGGGTACCCCTTCTCATTTTTTTCGGCGAAAAAACTTTTTGTCGAGAAACGGATAATAAGAATGATATTCTTCATGGAAATGACCCGCTGATTCCAAATATGTGTGCCATTCCCCGATTCCGAAGCCTCCTGCGATTTTACCAATAAAAAACGACAAAAAAAAAAGTGAAAAAAAAATAAAAAGTAAATCGACGATTAAAAATCGTAGGAATTTTTTATTTCAATTTGGCTTGCAGATTCTGAAAGCGTAGGTCACGCAGATTCCAAATATAACGATCATTCCCGCGTTCCGAATATTCCAGAAATTTTCAGATTTCTGAAAAAAAGGAAAGGGGTACCCCTTCTCATTTTTTTGGGCGAAAAAACTTTTTGTCGAGAAACGGATAATAAGAATGATATTCTTCATGGAAATGACCCGCTGATTCCAAATATGTGTGCCATTCCCCGATTCCGAAGCCTCCAGCGATTTTACCAATAAAAACGACAAAAAAAAAAGTGAAAAAAAAATAAAAAGTAAATCGACGATTAAAAATCGTAGGAATTTTTTATTTCAATTTGGCTTGCAGATTCTGAAAGCGTAGGTCACGCAGATTCCAAATATAACGATCATTCCCACGTTCCGAATATTTCAGAAATTTTCAGATTTCTGAAAAAAAGGAAAGGGGTACCCCTTCTCATTTTTTTGGGCGAAAAAACTTTTTGTCGAGAAACGGATAATAAGAATGATATTCTTCATGGAAATGACCCGCTGATTCCAAATATGTTTGCCATTCCCCGATTCCGACGCCTCCTGCGATTTTACTAATAAAAAACGACAAAAAAAAAGTGAAAAAAAAATAAAAAGTAAATCGACGATTAAAAATCGTAGGAATTTTTTATTTCAATTTGGCTTGCAGATTCTGAAAGCGTAGGTCACGCAGATTCCAAATATAACGATCATTCCCACGTTCCGAATATTTCAGAAATTTTCAGATTTCTGAAAAAAAGGAAAGGGGTACCCCTTCTCATTTTTTTGGGCGAAAAAACTTTTTGTCGAGAAACGGATAATAAGAATGATATTCTTCATGGAAATGACCCGCTGATTCCAAATATGTCTGCCATTCCCCGATTCCGAAGCCTCCTGCGATTTTACCAATAAAAAACGACAAAAAAAAAAAGTGAAAAAAAAATAAAAAGTAAATCGACGATTAAAAATCGTAGGAATTTTTTATTTCAATTTGGCTTGCAGATTCTGAAAGCGTAGGTCACGCAGATTCCAAATATAACGATCATTCCCACGTTCCAAATATTTCAGAAATTTTCAGATTTCTGAAAAAAAGGAAAGGGGTACCCCTTCTCATTTTTTTGGGCGAAAAAACTTTTTGTCGAGAAACGGATAATCAGAATCATATTCTTCATGGAAATGACCCGCTGATTCCAAATATGTGTGCCATTCCTGGATTCCGAAGCCTCCTGCGATTTTACCGGAAAAAAACGACAAAAACAAAAGTGAAAAAAAAATAAAAATTAAATCGACGATTAAAAATCGTAGGAATTTTTCATTTCAATTCGGCTTGCAGATTCTGAAAGCGTAGGTCCCGCAGATTCCAAATATAACGATCATTCCCACGTTCCGAATATTTCAGAAATTTTCAGATTTCTGAAAAAAAGGAAAGGGGTACCCCTTCTCATTTTTTTCGGCGAAAAAACTTTTTGTCGAGAAACGGATAATAAGAATGATATTCTTCATGGAAATGACCCGCTGATTCCAAATATGTGTGCCATTCCCCGATTCCGAAGCCTCCTGCGATTTTACCAATAAAAAACGACAAAAAAAAAAGTGAAAAAAAAATAAAAAGTAAATCGACGATTAAAAATCGTAGGAATTTTTTATTTCAATTTGGCTTGCAGATTCTGAAAGCGTAGGTCACGCAGATTCCAAATATAACGATCATTCCCGCGTTCCGAATATTCCAGAAATTTTCAGATTCCTGAAAAAAAGGAAAGGGGTACCCCTTCTCATTTTTTTGGGCGAAAAAACTTTTTGTCGAGAAACGGATAATCAGAATGATATTCTTCATGGAAATGACCCGCTGATTCCAAATATGTGTGCCATTCCCCGATTCCGAAGCCTCCAGCGATTTTACCAATAAAAAACGACAAGAAAAAAAGTGAAAAAAAAATAAAAAGTAAATCGACGATTAAAAATCGTAGGAATTTTTTATTTCAATTTGGCTTGCAGATTCTGAAAGCGTAGGTCACGCAGATTCCAAATATAACGATCATTCCCACGTTCCGAATATTTCAGAAATTTTCAGATTCCTGAAAAAAAGGAAAGGGGTACCCCTTCTCATTTTTTTGGGCGAAAAAACTTTTTGTCGAGAAACGGATAATAAGAATGATATTCTTCATGGAAATGACCCGCTGATTCCAAATATGTCTGCCATTCCCCGATTCCGAAGCCTCCTGCGATTTTACCAATAAAAAACGATAAAAAAAAAAGTGAAAAAAAAATAAAAAGTAAATCGACGATTAAAAATCGTAGGAATTTTTTATTTCAATTTGGCTTGCAGATTCTGAAAGCGTAGGTCACGCAGATTCCAAATATAACGATCATTCCCACGTTCCGAATATTTCAGAAATTTTCAGATTTCTGAAAAAAAGGAAAGGGGTACCCCTTCTCATTTTTTTAGGCGAAAAAACTTTTTGTCGAGAAACGGATAATAAGAATGATATTCTTCATGGAAATGACCCGCTGATTCCAGATATGTGTGCCATTCCCCGATTTCGAAGCCTCCTGCGATTTTACCAATAAAAAACGACAAAAAAAAAAGTGAAAAAAAAATAAAAAGTAAATCGACGATTAAAAATCGTAGGAATTTTTTATTTTAATTTGGCTTGCAGATTCTGAAAGCGTAGGTCACGCAGATTCCAAATATAACGATCATTCCCACGTTCCGAATATTCCAGAAATTTTCAGATTTCTGAAAAAAAGGAAAGGGGTACCCCTTCTCATTTTTTTGGGCGAAAAAACTTTATGTCGAGAAACGGATAATAAGAATGATATTCTTCATGGAAATGACCCGCTGATTCCAAATATGTGTGCCATTCCCCGATTCCGAAGCCTCCAGCGATTTTACCAATAAAAAACGACAAAAAAAAAAGTGAAAAAAAAATAAAAAGTAAATCGACGATTAAAAATCGTAGGAATTTTTTATTTCAATTTGGCTTGCAGATTCTGAAAGCGTAGGTCACGCAGATTCCAAATATAACGATCATTCCCACGTTCCGAATATTTCAGAAATTTTCAGATTTCTGAAAAAAAGGAAAGGGGTACCCCTTCTCATTTTTTTGGGCGAAAAAACTTTTTGTCGAAAAACGGATAATAAGAATGATATTCTTCATGGAAATGACCCGCTGATTCCAAATATGTGTGCCATTCCCCGATTCCGAAGCCTCCAGCGATTTTACCAATAAAAAACGACAAAAAAAAAATTGAAAAAAAAAAAAAAAGTAAATCGACGATTAAAAATCGTAGGAATTTTTTATTTCAATTTGGCTTGCAGATTCTGAAAGCGTAGGTCACGCAGATCCCAAATATAACGATCATTCCCACGTTCCGAATATTTCAGAAATTTTCAGATTTCTGAAAAAAAAGAAAGGGGTACCCCTTCTCATTTTTTTGGGCGAAAAAACTTTTTGTCGAGAAACGGATAATAAGAATGATATTCTTCATGGAAATGACCCGCTGATTCCAAATATGTGTGCCATTCCCCGATTCCGAAGCCTCCTGCGATTTTACCAATAAAAAACGACAAAAAAAAAAGTGAAAAAAAAATAAAAAGTAAATCGACGATTAAAAATCGTAGGAATTTTTTATTTCAATTTGGCTTGCAGATTCTGAAAGCGTAGGTCACGCAGATTCCAAATATAACGATCATTCCCACGTTCCGAATATTCCAGAAATTTTCAGATTTCTGAAAAAAAGGAAAGGGGTACCCCTTCTCATTTTTTTGGGCGAAAAAACTTTTTGTCGAGAAACGGATAATAAGAATGATATTCTTCATGGAAATGACCCGCTGATTCCTAATATGTGTGCCATTCCCCGATTCCGAAGCCTATTGCGATTTTACCAATAAAAAACGACAAAAAAAAAATGAAAAAAAAATAAAAAGTAAATCGACGATTAAAAATCGTAGGAATTTTTTATTTCAATTTGGCTTGCAGATTCTGAAAGCGTAGGTCACGCAGATTCCAAATATAACGATCATTCCCGCGTTCCGAATATTCCAGAAATTTTCAGATTTCTGAAAAAAAGGAAAGGGGTACCCCTTCTCATTTTTTTGGGCGAAAAAACTTTTTGTCGAGAAACGGATAATAAGAATGATATTCTTCATGGAAATGACCCGCTGATTCCAAATATGTCTGCCATTCCCCGATTCCGAAGCCTCCTGCGATTTTACCAATAAAAAACGACAAAAAAAAAAGTGAAAAAAAAATAAAAAGTAAATCGACGATTAAAAATCGTAGGAATTTTTTATTTCAATTTGGCTTGCAGATTCTGAAAGCGTAGGTCACGCAGATTCCAAATATAACGATCATTCCCGCGTTCCGAATATTCCAGAAATTTTCAGATTTCTGAAAAAAAGGAAAGGGGTACCCCTTCTCATTTTTTTGGGCGAAAAAACTTTTTGTCGAGAAACGGATAATAAGAATGATATTCTTCATGGAAATGACCCGCTGATTCCAGATATGTGTGCCATTCCCCGATTTCGAAGCCTCCTGCGATTTTACCAATAAAAAACGACAAAAAAAAAAGTGAAAAAAAAATAAAAAGTAAATCGACGATTAAAAATCGTAGGAATTTTTTATTTCAATTTGGCTTGCAGATTCTGAAAGCGTAGGTCACGCAGATTCCAAATATAACGATCATTCCCACGTTCCGAATATTCCAGAAATTTTCAGATTTCTGAAAAAAAGGAAAGGGGTACCCCTTCTCATTTTTTTGGGCGAAAAAACTTTATGTCGAGAAACGGATAATAAGAATGATATTCTTCATGGAAATGACCCGCTGATTCCAAATATGTGTGCCATTCCCCGATTCCGAAGCCTCCAGCGATTTTACCAATAAAAAACGACAAAAAAAAAAGTGAAAAAAAAATAAAAAGTAAATCGACGATTAAAAATCGTAGGAATTTTTTATTTCAATTTGGCTTGCAGATTCTGAAAGCGTAGGTCACGCAGATTCCAAATATAACGATCATTCCCACGTTCCGAATATTTCAGAAATTTTCAGATTTCTGAAAAAAAGGAAAGGGGTACCCCTTCTCATTTTTTTGGGCGAAAAAACTTTTTGTCGAGAAACGGATAATAAGAATGATATTCTTCATGGAAATGACCCGCTGATTCCAAATATGTGTGCCATTCCCCGATTCCGAAGCCTCCAGCGATTTTACCAATAAAAAACGACAAAAAAAAAATTGAAAAAAAAAAAAAAAGTAAATCGACGATTAAAAATCGTAGGAATTTTTTATTTCAATTTGGCTTGCAGATTCTGAAAGCGTAGGTCACGCAGATTCCAAATATAACGATCATTCCCACGTTCCGAATATTTCAGAAATTTTCAGATTTCTGAAAAAAAAGAAAGGGGTACCCCTTCTCATTTTTTTGGGCGAAAAAACTTTTTGTCGAGAAACGGATAATAAGAATGATATTCTTCATGGAAATGACCCGCTGATTCCAAATATGTGTGCCATTCCCCGATTCCGAAGCCTCCTGCGATTTTACCAATAAAAAACGACAAAAAAAAAAGTGAAAAAAAAATAAAAAGTAAATCGACGATTAAAAATCGTAGGAATTTTTTATTTCAATTTGGCTTGCAGATTCTGAAAGCGTAGGTCACGCAGATTCCAAATATAACGATCATTCCCACGTTCCGAATATTCCAGAAATTTTCAGATTTCTGAAAAAAAGGAAAGGGGTACCCCTTTCATAGACATAAGGTCCAATTCAGCAGAGCGAAGAAATTGAAAAAGCCCTGCTCTAAACACTTCCACAGAGGACGCAGCTCTGAGAGAAGCAGGCAGTGAATTCCAGAAATGAATCGCCTTATGTCTGGCCTGCCTAGATCAGGGCTCTGAGCTCGGGTGCACTTGCTGGAGATTTTACTTCCTCACTGTGCCTGTTATCATGGCTTGTTATACTATGAAATTATGTTATTTCAGTTCTTGCTTGCCTTCTTAAATTGTATATATTGTAGCTTCCGACCGAGCTTTCTTGCCTGTCTGCTGCGGTTTTGTGTCTGTTATAGGTTTATTTATTTTGATTCATTTATTCGTATTCATTTTTTATGAAATTATCGTATGCTGTATACGATTCTCTGTAGAATCTACTGTTCCACTTTCACCGTACTTGCGGTTTATTTATTTTTATTTATTATATTTTTAATTTAATTTCAATTTATTTATTTATTTTTTTTTTTGATTAGATGAATAAGTTCATACAAAGCTCTGAGACGTCCGCTTTCTTTATCTTTTTCTTGTTTTCCGGTAATTTTGAAGGTCATAAGCAGCTGAAAAACTGCATCGTTTGACTTCAGCTCCTACTCACACAAGTGAAGCGTGGCCTCTTGGAGAATTGTATTGACTGTATTTGTATTATTACTTTAATGGTGTTAATTGTCCTATATTAGAGTTATCTTGTCTTGCTCTATGTACTTATGAGATTGTTTTCCTGCTTCTGATATTTGCCCTAAGGCCTTGTTGTAGGCCACGGCATAATAAATATATACATACATACATACATACATACCCCTTCCCATTTTTTTGGGCGAAAAAACTTTTTGTCGAGAAACGGATAATAAGAATGATATTCTTTATGGAAATGACCCGCTGATTCCAAATATGTCTGCCATTCCCCGATTCCGAAGCCTCCTGCGATTTTACCAATAAAAAACGACAAAAAAAAAAGTGAAAAAAAAATAAAAAGTAAATCGACGATTAAAAATCGTAGGAATTTTTTATTTCAATTTGGCTTGCAGATTCTGAAAGCGTAGGTCACGCAGATTCCAAATATAACGATCATTCCCGCGTTCCGAATATTCCAGAAATTTTCAGATTTCTGAAAAAAAGGAAAGGGGTACCCCTTCTCATTTTTTTGGGCGAAAAAACTTTTTGTCGAGAAACGGATAATAAGAATGATATTCTTTATGGAAATGACCCGCTGATTCCAAATATGTCTGCCATTCCCCGATTCCGAAGCCTCCTGCGATTTTACCAATAAAAAACGACAAAAAAAAAAGTGAAAAAAAAATAAAAAGTAAATCGACGATTAAAAATCGTAGGAATTTTTTATTTCAATTTGGCTTGCAGATTCTGAAAGCGTAGGTCACGCAGATTCCAAATATAACGATCATTCCCGCGTTCCGAATATTCCAGAAATTTTCAGATTTCTGAAAAAAAGGAAAGGGGTACCCCTTCTCATTTTTTTGGGCGAAAAAACTTTTTGTCGAGAAACGGATAATAAGAATGATATTCTTCATGGAAATGACCCGCTGATTCCAGATATGTGTGCCATTCCCCGATTTCGAAGCCTCCTGCGATTTTACCAATAAAAAACGACAAAAAAAAAGTGAAAAAAAAATAAAAAGTAAATCGACGATTAAAAATCGTAGGAATTTTTTATTTCAATTTGGCTTGCAGATTCTGAAAGCGTAGGTCACGCAGATTCCAAATATAACGATCATTCCCACGTTCCGAATATTCCAGAAATTTTCAGATTTCTGAAAAAAAGGAAAGGGGTACCCCTTCTCATTTTTTTGGGCGAAAAAACTTTTTGTCGAGAAACGGATAATAAGAATGATATTCTTCATGGAAATGACCCGCTGATTCCAAATATGTGTGCCATTCCCCGATTCCGAAGACTCCTGCGATTTTACCAATAAAAAACGACGAAAAAAAAAGTGAAAAAAAAATAAAAAGTAAATCGACGATTAAAAATCGTAGGAATTTTTTATTTCAATTTGGCTTGCAGATTCTGAAAGCGTAGGTCACGCAGATTCCAAATATAACGATCATTCCCACGTTCCGAATATTTCAGAAATTTTCAGATTTCTGAAAAAAAGGAAAGGGGTACCCCTTCTCATTTTTTTTGGCGAAAAAACTTTTTGTCGAGAAACGGATAATAAGAATGATATTCTTCATGGAAATGACCCGCTGATTCCAAATATGTGTGCCATTCCCCGATTCCGAAGCCTCCAGCGATTTTACCAATAAAAAACGACAAAAAAAAAATTGAAAAAAAATAAAAAGTAAATCGACGATTAAAAATCGTAGGAATTTTTTATTTCAATTTGGCTTGCAGATTCTGAAAGCGTAGGTCACGCAGATTCCAAATATAACGATCATTCCCACGTTCCGAATATTTCAGAAATTTTCAGATTTCTGAAAAAAAGGAAAGGGGTACCCCTTCTCATTTTTTTGGGCGAAAAAACTTTTTGTCGAGAAACGGATAATAAGAATGATATTCTTCATGGAAATGACCCGCTGATTCCAAATATGTGTGCCATTCCCCGATTCCGAAGCCTATTGCGATTTTACCAATAAAAAACGACAAAAAAAAAATGAAAAAAAAATAAAAAGTAAATCGACGATTAAAAATCGTAGGAATTTTTTATTTCAATTTGGCTTGCAGATTCTGAAAGCGTAGGTCACGCAGATTCCAAATATAACGATCATTCCCGCGTTCCGAATATTCCAGAAATTTTCAGATTTCTGAAAAAAAGGAAAGGGGTACCCCTTCTCATTTTTTTGGGCGAAAAAACTTTTTGTCGAGAAACGGATAATAAGAATGATATTCTTCATGCAAATGACCCGCTGATTCCAAATATGTCTGCCATTCCCCGATTCCGAAGCCTCCTGCGATTTTACCAATAAATACGACAAAAAAAAAAGTGAAAAAAAAATAAAAAGTAAATCGACGATTAAAAATCGTAGGAATTTTTTATTTCAATTTGGCTTGCAGATTCTGAAAGCGTAGGTCACGCAGATTCCAAATATAACGATCATTCCTGCGTTCCGAATATTCCAGAAATTTTCAGATTTCTGAAAAAAAGGAAAGGGGTACCCCTTCTCATTTTTTTGGGCGGAAAAACTTTTTGTCGAGAAACGGATAATAAGAATGATATTCTTCATGGAAATGACCCGCTGATTCCAGATATGTGTGCCATTCCCCGATTTCGAAGCCTCCTGCGATTTTACCAATAAAAAACGACAAAAAAAAAAGTGAAAAAAAAATAAAAAGTAAATCGACGATTAAAAATCGTAGGAATTTTTTATTTCAATTTGGCTTGCAGATTCTGAAAGCGTAGGTCACGCAGATTCCAAATATAACGATCATTCCCACGTTCCGAATATTCCAGAAATTTTCAGATTTCTGAAAAAAAGGAAAGGGGTACCCCTTCTCATTTTTTTGGGCGAAAAAACTTTTTGTCGAGAAACGGATAATAAGAATGATATTCTTCATGGAAATGACCCGCTGATTCCAAATATGTGTGCCATTCCCCGATTCCGAAGACTCCTGCGATTTTACCAATAAAAAACGACGAAAAAAAAAGTGAAAAAAAAATAAAAAGTAAATCGACGATTAAAAATCGTAGGAATTTTTTATTTCAATTTGGCTTGCAGATTCTGAAAGCGTAGGTCACGCAGATTCCAAATATAACGATCATTCCCACGTTCCGAATATTTCAGAAATTTTCAGATTTCTGAAAAAAAGGAAAGGGGTACCCCTTCTCATTTTTTTTGGCGAAAAAACTTTTTGTCGAGAAACGGATAATAAGAATGATATTCTTCATGGAAATGACCCGCTGATTCCAAATATGTGTGCCATTCCCCGATTCCGAAGCCTCCAGCGATTTTACCAATAAAAAACGACAAAAAAAAAATTGAAAAAAAATAAAAAGTAAATCGACGATTAAAAATCGTAGGAATTTTTTATTTCAATTTGGCTTGCAGATTCTGAAAGCGTAGGTCACGCAGATTCCAAATATAACGATCATTCCCACGTTCCGAATATTTCAGAAATTTTCAGATTTCTGAAAAAAAGGAAAGGGGTACCCCTTCTCATTTTTTTGGGCGAAAAAACTTTTTGTCGAGAAACGGATAATAAGAATGATATTCTTCATGGAAATGACCCGCTGATTCCAAATATGTGTGCCATTCCCCGATTCCGAAGCCTATTGCGATTTTACCAATAAAAAACGACAAAAAAAAAATGAAAAAAAAATAAAAAGTAAATCGACGATTAAAAATCGTAGGAATTTTTTATTTCAATTTGGCTTGCAGATTCTGAAAGCGTAGGTCACGCAGATTCCAAATATAACGATCATTCCCGCGTTCCGAATATTCCAGAAATTTTCAGATTTCTGAAAAAAAGGAAAGGGGTACCCCTTCTCATTTTTTTGGGCGAAAAAACTTTTTGTCGAGAAACGGATAATAAGAATGATATTCTTCATGGAAATGACCCGCTGATTCCAAATATGTCTGCCATTCCCCGATTCCGAAGCCTCCTGCGATTTTACCAATAAAAAACGACAAAAAAAAAGTGAAAAAAAAATAAAAAGTAAATCGACGATTAAAAATCGTAGGAATTTTTTATTTCAATTTGGCTTGCAGATTCTGAAAGCGTAGGTCACGCAGATTCCAAATATAACGATCATTCCCACGTTCCGAATATTCCAGAAATTTTCAGATTTCTGAAAAAAAGGAAAGGGGTACCCCTTCTCATTTTTTTGGGCGAAAAAACTTTTTGTCGAGAAACGGATAATAAGAATGATATTCTTCATGGAAATGACCCGCTGATTCCAAATATGTGTGCCATTCCCCGATTCCGAAGACTCCTGCGATTTTACCAATAAAAAACGACGAAAAAAAAAGTGAAAAAAAAATAAAAAGTAAATCGACGATTAAAAATCGTAGGAATTTTTTATTTCAATTTGGCTTGCAGATTCTGAAAGCGTAGGTCACGCAGATTCCAAATATAACGATCATTCCCACGTTCCGAATATTTCAGAAATTTTCAGATTTCTGAAAAAAAGGAAAGGGGTACCCCTTCTCATTTTTTTTGGCGAAAAAACTTTTTGTCGAGAAACGGATAATAAGAATGATATTCTTCATGGAAATGACCCGCTGATTCCAAATATGTGTGCCATTCCCCGATTCCGAAGACTCCTGCGATTTTACCAATAAAAAACGACGAAAAAAAAAGTGAAAAAAAAATAAGAAGTAAATCGACGATTAAAAATCGTAGGAATTTTTTATTTCAATTTGGCTTGCAGATTCTGAAAGCGTAGGTCACGCAGATTCCAAATATAACGATCATTCCCACGTTCCGAATATTTCAGAAATTTTCAGATTTCTGAAAAAAAGGAAAGGGGTACCCCTTCTCATTTTTTTTGGCGAAAAAACTTTTTGTCGAGAAACGGATAATAAGAATGATATTCTTCATGGAAATGACCCGCTGATTCCAAATATGTGTGCCATTCCCCGATTCCGAAGCCTCCAGCGATTTTACCAATAAAAAACGACAAAAAAAAAATTGAAAAAAAATAAAAAGTAAATCGACGATTAAAAATCGTAGGAATTTTTTATTTCAATTTGGCTTGCAGATTCTGAAAGCGTAGGTCACGCAGATTCCAAATATAACGATCATTCCCACGTTCCGAATATTTCAGAAATTTTCAGATTTCTGAAAAAAAGGAAAGGGGTACCCCTTCTCATTTTTTTGGGCGAAAAAACTTTTTGTCGAGAAACGGATAATAAGAATGATATTCTTCATGGAAATGACCCGCTGATTCCAAATATGTGTGCCATTCCCCGATTCCGAAGCCTATTGCGATTTTACCAATAAAAAACGACAAAAAAAAAATGAAAAAAAAATAAAAAGTAAATCGACGATTAAAAATCGTAGGAATTTTTTATTTCAATTTGGCTTGCAGATTCTGAAAGCGTAGGTCACGCAGATTCCAAATATAACGATCATTCCCGCGTTCCGAATATTCCAGAAATTTTCAGATTTCTGAAAAAAAGGAAAGGGGTACCCCTTCTCATTTTTTTGGGCGAAAAAACTTTTTGTCGAGAAACGGATAATAAGAATGATATTCTTCATGGAAATGACCCGCTGATTCCAAATATGTCTGCCATTCCCCGATTCCGAAGCCTCCTGCGATTTTACCAATAAAAAACGACAAAAAAAAAAGTGAAAAAAAAATAAAAAGTAAATCGACGATTAAAAATCGTAGGAATTTTTTATTTCAATTTGGCTTGCAGATTCTGGAAGCGTAGGTCACGCAGATTCCAAATATAACGATCATTCCCGCGTTCCGAATATTCCAGAAATTTTCAGATTTCTGAAAAAAAGGAAAGGGGTACCCCTTCTCATTTTTTTGGGCGAAAAAACTTTTTGTCGAGAAACGGATAATCAGAATCATATTCTTCATGGAAATGACCCGCTGATTCCAAATATGTGTGCCATTCCTGGATTCCGAAGCCTCCTGCGATTTTACCGGAAAAAACGACAAAAACAAAAGTGAAAAAAAAATAAAAATTAAATCGACGATTAAAAATCGTAGGAATTTTTCATTTCAATTCGGCTTGCAGATTCTGAAAGCGTAGGTCCCGCAGATTCCAAATATAACGATCATTCCCACGTTCCGAATATTTCAGAAATTTTCAGATTTCTGAAAAAAAGGAAAGGGGTACCCCTTCTCATTTTTTTCGGCGAAAAAACTTTTTGTCGAGAAACGGATAATAAGAATGATATTCTTCATGGAAATGACCCGCTGATTCCAAATATGTGTGCCATTCCCCGATTCCGAAGCCTCCTGCGATTTTACCAATAAAAAACGACAAAAAAAAAAGTGAAAAAAAAATAAAAAGTAAATCGACGATTAAAAATCGTAGGAATTTTTTATTTCAATTTGGCTTGCAGATTCTGAAAGCGTAGGTCACGCAGATTCCAAATATAACGATCATTCCCGCGTTCCGAATATTCCAGAAATTTTCAGATTCCTGAAAAAAAGGAAAGGGGTACCCCTTCTCATTTTTTTGGGCGAAAAAACTTTTTGTCGAGAAACGGATAATAAGAATGATATTCTTCATGGAAATGACCCGCTGATTCCAAATATGTGTGCCATTCCCCGATTCCGAAGCCTCCAGCGATTTTACCAATAAAAAACGACAAAAAAAAAAGTGAAAAAAAAATAAAAAGTAAATCGACGATTAAAAATCGTAGAAATTTTTTATTTCAATTTGGCTTGCAGATTCTGAAAGCGTAGGTCACGCAGATTCCAAATATAACGATCATTCCCACGTTCCGAATATTTCAGAAATTTTCAGATTTCTGAAAAAAAGGAAAGGGGTACCCCTTCTCATTTTTTTGGGCGAAAAAACTTTTTGTCGAGAAACGGATAATAAGAATGATATTCTTCATGGAAATGACCCGCTGATTCCAAATATGTCTGCCATTCCCCGATTCCGAAGCCTCCTGCGATTTTACCAATAAAAAACGACAAAAAAAAAAGTGAAAAAAAAATAAAAAGTAAATCGACGATTAAAAATCGTAGGAATTTTTTATTTCAATTTGGCTTGCAGATTCTGAAAGCGTAGGTCACGCAGATTCCAAATATAACGATCATTCCCACGTTCCGAATATTTCAGAAATTTTCAGATTTCTGAAAAAAAGGAAAGGGGTACCCCTTCTCATTTTTTTGGGCGAAAAAACTTTTTGTCGAGAAACGGATAATAAGAATGATATTCTTCATGGAAATGACCCGCTGATTCCAAATATGTCTGCCATTCCCCGATTCCGAAGCCTCCTGCGATTTTACCAATAAAAAACGACAAAAAAAAAAGTGAAAAAAAAATAAAAAGTAAATCGACGATTAAAAATCGTAGGAATTTTTTATTTCAATTTGGCTTGCAGATTCTGAAAGCGTAGGTCACGCAGATTCCAAATATAACGATCATTCCCACGTTCCGAATATTTCAGAAATTTTCAGATTTCTGAAAAAAAGGAAAGGGGTACCCCTTCTCATTTTTTTGGGCGAAAAAACTTTTTGTCGAGAAACGGATAATAAGAATGATATTCTTCATGGAAATGACCCGCTGATTCCAAATATGTCTGCCATTCCCCGATTCCGAAGCCTCCTGCGATTTTACCAATAAAAAACGACAAAAAAAAAAGTGAAAAAAAAATAAAAAGTAAATCGACGATTAAAAATCGTAGGAATTTTTTATTTCAATTTGGCTTGCAGATTCTGGAAGCGTAGGTCACGCAGATTCCAAATATAACGATCATTCCCGCGTTCCGAATATTCCAGAAATTTTCAGATTTCTGAAAAAAAGGAAAGGGGTACCCCTTCTCATTTTTTTGGGCGAAAAAACTTTTTGTCGAGAAACGGATAATCAGAATCATATTCTTCATGGAAATGACCCGCTGATTCCAAATATGTGTGCCATTCCTGGATTCCGAAGCCTCCTGCGATTTTACCGGAAAAAACGACAAAAACAAAAGTGAAAAAAAAATAAAAATTAAATCGACGATTAAAAATCGTAGGAATTTTTCATTTCAATTCGGCTTGCAGATTCTGAAAGCGTAGGTCCCGCAGATTCCAAATATAACGATCATTCCCACGTTCCGAATATTTCAGAAATTTTCAGATTTCTGAAAAAAAGGAAAGGGGTACCCCTTCTCATTTTTTTCGGCGAAAAAACTTTTTGTCGAGAAACGGATAATAAGAATGATATTCTTCATGGAAATGACCCGCTGATTCCAAATATGTGTGCCATTCCCCGATTCCGAAGCCTCCTGCGATTTTACCAATAAAAAACGACAAAAAAAAAAGTGAAAAAAAAATAAAAAGTAAATCGACGATTAAAAATCGTAGGAATTTTTTATTTCAATTTGGCTTGCAGATTCTGAAAGCGTAGGTCACGCAGATTCCAAATATAACGATCATTCCCGCGTTCCGAATATTCCAGAAATTTTCAGATTCCTGAAAAAAAGGAAAGGGGTACCCCTTCTCATTTTTTTGGGCGAAAAAACTTTTTGTCGAGAAACGGATAATAAGAATGATATTCTTCATGGAAATGACCCGCTGATTCCAAATATGTGTGCCATTCCCCGATTCCGAAGCCTCCAGCGATTTTACCAATAAAAAACGACAAAAAAAAAAGTGAAAAAAAAATAAAAAGTAAATCGACGATTAAAAATCGTAGAAATTTTTTATTTCAATTTGGCTTGCAGATTCTGAAAGCGTAGGTCACGCAGATTCCAAATATAACGATCATTCCCACGTTCCGAATATTTCAGAAATTTTCAGATTTCTGAAAAAAAGGAAAGGGGTACCCCTTCTCATTTTTTTGGGCGAAAAAACTTTTTGTCGAGAAACGGATAATAAGAATGATATTCTTCATGGAAATGACCCGCTGATTCCAAATATGTCTGCCATTCCCCGATTCCGAAGCCTCCTGCGATTTTACCAATAAAAAACGACAAAAAAAAAAGTGAAAAAAAAATAAAAAGTAAATCGACGATTAAAAATCGTAGGAATTTTTTATTTCAATTTGGCTTGCAGATTCTGAAAGCGTAGGTCACGCAGATTCCAAATATAACGATCATTCCCACGTTCCGAATATTTCAGAAATTTTCAGATTTCTGAAAAAAAGGAAAGGGGTACCCCTTCTCATTTTTTTTGGCGAAAAAACTTTTTGTCGAGAAACGGATAATAAGAATGATATTCTTCATGGAAATGACCCGCTGATTCCAAATATGTGTGCCATTCCCCGATTCCGAAGACTCCTGCGATTTTACCAATAAAAAACGACGAAAAAAAAAGTGAAAAAAAAATAAGAAGTAAATCGACGATTAAAAATCGTAGGAATTTTTTATTTCAATTTGGCTTGCAGATTCTGAAAGCGTAGGTCACGCAGATTCCAAATATAACGATCATTCCCACGTTCCGAATATTTCAGAAATTTTCAGATTTCTGAAAAAAAGGAAAGGGGTACCCCTTCTCATTTTTTTTGGCGAAAAAACTTTTTGTCGAGAAACGGATAATAAGAATGATATTCTTCATGGAAATGACCCGCTGATTCCAAATATGTGTGCCATTCCCCGATTCCGAAGCCTCCAGCGATTTTACCAATAAAAAACGACAAAAAAAAAATTGAAAAAAAATAAAAAGTAAATCGACGATTAAAAATCGTAGGAATTTTTTATTTCAATTTGGCTTGCAGATTCTGAAAGCGTAGGTCACGCAGATTCCAAATATAACGATCATTCCCACGTTCCGAATATTTCAGAAATTTTCAGATTTCTGAAAAAAAGGAAAGGGGTACCCCTTCTCATTTTTTTGGGCGAAAAAACTTTTTGTCGAGAAACGGATAATAAGAATGATATTCTTCATGGAAATGACCCGCTGATTCCAAATATGTGTGCCATTCCCCGATTCCGAAGCCTATTGCGATTTTACCAATAAAAAACGACAAAAAAAAAATGAAAAAAAAATAAAAAGTAAATCGACGATTAAAAATCGTAGGAATTTTTTATTTCAATTTGGCTTGCAGATTCTGAAAGCGTAGGTCACGCAGATTCCAAATATAACGATCAATCCCGCGTTCCGAATATTCCAGAAATTTTCAGATTTCTGAAAAAAAGGAAAGGGGTACCCCTTCTCATTTTTTTGGGCGAAAAAACTTTTTGTCGAGAAACGGATAATAAGAATGATATTCTTCATGGAAATGACCCGCTGATTCCAAATATGTCTGCCATTCCCCGATTCCGAAGCCTCCTGCGATTTTACCAATAAAAAACGACAAAAAAAAAGTGAAAAAAAAATAAAAAGTAAATCGACGATTAAAAATCGTAGGAATTTTTTATTTCAATTTGGCTTGCAGATTCTGAAAGCGTAGGTCACGCAGATTCCAAATATAACGATCATTCCCACGTTCCAAATATTTCAGAAATTTTCAGATTTCTGAAAAAAAGGAAAGGGGTACCCCTTCTTATTTTTTTGGGCGAAAAAACTTTTTGTCGAGAAACGGATAATCAGAATCATATTCTTCATAGAAATGACCCGCTGATTCCAAATATGTGTGCCATTCCTGGATTCCGAAGCCTCCTGCGATTTTACCGGAAAAAACGACAAAAACAAAAGTGAAAACAAAATAAAAATTAAATCGACGATTAAAAATCGTAGGAATTTTTCATTTCAATTCGGCTTGCAGATTCTGAAAGCGTAGGTCCCGCAGATTCCAAATATAACGATCATTCCCACGTTCCGAATATTTCAGAAATTTTCAGATTTCTGAAAAAAAGGAAAGGGGTACCCCTTCTCATTTTTTTCGGCGAAAAAACTTTTTGTCGAGAAACGGATAATAAGAATGATATTCTTCATGGAAATGACCCGCTGATTCCAAATATGTGTGCCATTCCCCGATTCCGAAGCCTCCTGCGATTTTACCAATAAAAAACGACAAAAAAAAAAGTGAAAAAAAAATAAAAAGTAAATCGACGATTAAAAATCGTAGGAATTTTTTATTTCAATTTGGCTTGCAGATTCTGAAAGCGTAGGTCACGCAGATTCCAAATATAACGATCATTCCCGCGTTCCGAATATTCCAGAAATTTTCAGATTCCTGAAAAAAAGGAAAGGGGTACCCCTTCTCATTTTTTTGGGCGAAAAAACTTTTTGTCGAGAAACGGATAATAAGAATGATATTCTTCATGGAAATGACCCGCTGATTCCAAATATGTGTGCCATTCCCCGATTCCGAAGCCTCCAGCGATTTTACCAATAAAAAACGACAAAAAAAAAAGTGAAAAAAAAATAAAAAGTAAATCGACGATTAAAAATCGTAGGAATTTTTTATTTCAATTTGGCTTGCAGATTCTGAAAGCGTAGGTCACGCAGATTCCAAATATAACGATCATTCCCACGTTCCGAATATTTCAGAAATTTTCAGATTTCTGAAAAAAAGGAAAGGGGTACCCCTTCTCATTTTTTTGGGCGAAAAAACTTTTTGTCGAGAAACGGATAATAAGAATGATATTCTTCATGGAAATGACCCGCTCATTCCAAATATGTCTGCCATTCCCCGATTCCGAAGCCTCCTGCGATTTTACCAATAAAAAACGACAAAAAAAAAAGTGAAAAAAAAATAAAAAGTAAATCGACGATTAAAAATCGTAGGAATTGATTATTTCAATTTGGCTTGCAGATTCTGAAAGCGTAGGTCACGCAGATTCCAAATATAACGATCATTCCCACGTTCCGAATATTTCAGAAATTTTCAGATTTCTGAAAAAAAGGAAAGGGGTACCCCTTCTCATTTTTTTAGGCGAAAAAACTTTTTGTCGAGAAACGGATAATAAGAATGATATTCTTCATGGAAATGACCCGCTGATTCCAGATATGTGTGCCATTCCCCGATTTCGAAGCCTCCTGCGATTTTACCAATAAAAAACGACAAAAAAAAAAGTGAAAAAAAAATAAAAAGTAAATCGACGATTAAAAATCGTAGGAATTTTTTATTTTAATTTGGCTTGCAGATTCTGAAAGCGTAGGTCACGCAGATTCCAAATATAACGATCATTCCCACGTTCCGAATATTCCAGAAATTTTCAGATTTCTGAAAAAAAGGAAAGGGGTACCCCTTCTCATTTTTTTGGGCGAAAAAACTTTATGTCGAGAAACGGATAATAAGAATGATATTCTTCATGGAAATGACCCGCTGATTCCAAATATGTGTGCCATTCCCCGATTCCGAAGACTCCTGCGATTTTACCAATAAAAAACGACGAAAAAAAAAGTGAAAAAAAAATAAAAAGTAAATCGACGATTAAAAATCGTAGGAATTTTTTATTTCAATTTGGCTTGCAGATTCTGAAAGCGTAGGTCACGCAGATTCCAAATATAACGATCATTCCCACGTTCCGAATATTTCAGAAATTTTCAGATTTCTGAAAAAAAGGAAAGGGGTACCCCTTCTCATTTTTTTTGGCGAAAAAACTTTTTGTCGAGAAACGGATAATAAGAATGATATTCTTCATGGAAATGACCCGCTGATTCCAAATATGTGTGCCATTCCCCGATTCCGAAGCCTCCAGCGATTTTACCAATAAAAAACGACAAAAAAAAAATTGAAAAAAAATAAAAAGTAAATCGACGATTAAAAATCGTAGGAATTTTTTATTTCAATTTGGCTTGCAGATTCTGAAAGCGTAGGTCACGCAGATTCCAAATATAACGATCATTCCCACGTTCCGAATATTTCAGAAATTTTCAGATTTCTGAAAAAAAGGAAAGGGGTACCCCTTCTCATTTTTTTGGGCGAAAAAACTTTTTGTCGAGAAACGGATAATAAGAATGATATTCTTCATGGAAATGACCCGCTGATTCCAAATATGTGTGCCATTCCCCGATTCCGAAGCCTATTGCGATTTTACCAATAAAAAACGACAAAAAAAAAATGAAAAAAAAATAAAAAGTAAATCGACGATTAAAAATCGTAGGAATTTTTTATTTCAATTTGGCTTGCAGATTCTGAAAGCGTAGGTCACGCAGATTCCAAATATAACGATCATTCCCGCGTTCCGAATATTCCAGAAATTTTCAGATTTCTGAAAAAAAGGAAAGGGGTACCCCTTCTCATTTTTTTGGGCGAAAAAACTTTTTGTCGAGAAACGGATAATAAGAATGATATTCTTCATGGAAATGACCCGCTGATTCCAAATATGTCTGCCATTCCCCGATTCCGAAGCCTCCTGCGATTTTACCAATAAAAAACGACAAAAAAAAAAGTGAAAAAAAAATAAAAAGTAAATCGACGATTAAAAATCGTAGGAATTTTTTATTTCAATTTGGCTTGCAGATTCTGGAAGCGTAGGTCACGCAGATTCCAAATATAACGATCATTCCCGCGTTCCGAATATTCCAGAAATTTTCAGATTTCTGAAAAAAAGGAAAGGGGTACCCCTTCTCATTTTTTTGGGCGAAAAAACTTTTTGTCGAGAAACGGATAATAAGAATGATATTCTTCATGGAAATGACCCGCTGATTCCAAATATGTGTGCCATTCCCCGATTCCGAAGCCTCCTGCGATTTTACCAATAAAAAACGACAAAAAAAAAAGTGAAAAAAAAATAAAAAGTAAATCGACGATTAAAAATCGTAGGAATTTTTTATTTCAATTTGGCTTGCAGATTCTGAAAGCGTAGGTCACGCAGATTCCAAATATAACGATCATTCCCGCGTTCCGAATATTCCAGAAATTTTCAGATTCCTGAAAAAAAGGAAAGGGGTACCCCTTCTCATTTTTTTGGGCGAAAAAACTTTTTGTCGAGAAACGGATAATAAGAATGATATTCTTCATGGAAATGACCCGCTGATTCCAAATATGTGTGCCATTCCCCGATTCCGAAGCCTCCAGCGATTTTACCAATAAAAAACGACAAAAAAAAAAGTGAAAAAAAAATAAAAAGTAAATCGACGATTAAAAATCGTAGGAATTTTTTATTTCAATTTGGCTTGCAGATTCTGAAAGCGTAGGTCACGCAGATTCCAAATATAACGATCATTCCCACGTTCCGAATATTTCAGAAATTTTCAGATTTCTGAAAAAAAGGAAAGGGGTACCCCTTCTCATTTTTTTGGGCGAAAAAACTTTTTGTCGAGAAACGGATAATAAGAATGATATTCTTCATGGAAATGACCCGCTCATTCCAAATATGTCTGCCATTCCCCGATTCCGAAGCCTCCTGCGATTTTACCAATAAAAAACGACAAAAAAAAAAGTGAAAAAAAAATAAAAAGTAAATCGACGATTAAAAATCGTAGGAATTTTTTATTTCAATTTGGCTTGCAGATTCTGAAAGCGTAGGTCACGCAGATTCCAAATATAACGATCATTCCCACGTTCCGAATATTTCAGAAATTTTCAGATTTCTGAAAAAAAGGAAAGGGGTACCCCTTCTCATTTTTTTAGGCGAAAAAACTTTTTGTCGAGAAACGGATAATAAGAATGATATTCTTCATGGAAATGACCCGCTGATTCCAGATATGTGTGCCATTCCCCGATTTCGAAGCCTCCTGCGATTTTACCAATAAAAAACGACAAAAAAAAAAGTGAAAAAAAAATAAAAAGTAAATCGACGATTAAAAATCGTAGGAATTTTTTATTTTAATTTGGCTTGCAGATTCTGAAAGCGTAGGTCACGCAGATTCCAAATATAACGATCATTCCCACGTTCCGAATATTCCAGAAATTTTCAGATTTCTGAAAAAAAGGAAAGGGGTACCCCTTCTCATTTTTTTGGGCGAAAAAACTTTATGTCGAGAAACGGATAATAAGAATGATATTCTTCATGGAAATGACCCGCTGATTCCAAATATGTGTGCCATTCCCCGATTCCGAAGACTCCTGCGATTTTACCAATAAAAAACGACGAAAAAAAAAGTGAAAAAAAAATAAAAAGTAAATCGACGATTAAAAATCGTAGGAATTTTTTATTTCAATTTGGCTTGCAGATTCTGAAAGCGTAGGTCACGCAGATTCCAAATATAACGATCATTCCCACGTTCCGAATATTTCAGAAATTTTCAGATTTCTGAAAAAAAGGAAAGGGGTACCCCTTCTCATTTTTTTGGGCGAAAAAACTTTTTGTCGAGAAACGGATAATAAGAATGATATTCTTCATGGAAATGACCCGCTGATTCCAAATATGTGTGCCATTCCCCGATTCCGAAGCCTCCTGCGATTTTACCAATAAAAAACGACGAAAAAAAAAAGTGAAAAAACAATAAAAAGTAAATCGACGATTAAAAATCGTAGGAATTTTTTATTTCAATTTGGCTTGCAGATTCTGAAAGCGTAGGTCACGCAGATTCCAAATATAACGATCATTCCCACGTTCCGAATATTTCAGAAATTTTCAGATTTCTGAAAAAAAGGAAAGGGGTACCCCTTCTCATTTTTTTGGGCGAAAAAACTTTTTGTCGAGAAACGGATAATAAGAATGATATTCTTCATGAAAATGACCCGCTGATTCCAAATATGTGTGCCATTCCCCGATTCCGAAGACTCCTGCGATTTTACCAATAAAAAACGACGAAAAAAAAAGTGAAAAAAAAATAAAAAGTAAATCGACGATTAAAAATCGTAGGAATTTTTTATTTCAATTTGGCTTGCAGATTCTGAAAGCGTAGGTCACGCAGATTCCAAATATAACGATCATTCCCACGTTCCGAATATTTCAGAAATTTTCAGATTTCTGAAAAAAAGGAAAGGGGTACCCCTTCTCATTTTTTTTGGCGAAAAAACTTTTTGTCGAGAAACGGATAATAAGAATGATATTCTTCATGGAAATGACCCGCTGATTCCAAATATGTTTGCCATTCCCCGATTCCGACGCCTCCTGCGATTTTACCAATAAAAAACGACAAAAAAAAAGTGAAAAAAAAATAAAAAGTAAATCGACGATTAAAAATCGTAGGAATTTTTTATTTCAATTTGGCTTGCAGATTCTGAAAGCGTAGGTCACGCAGATTCCAAATATAACGATCATTCCCGCGTTCCGAATATTCCAGAAATTTTCAGATTTCTGAAAAAAAGGAAAGGGGTACCCCTTCTCATTTTTTTTGGCGAAAAAACTTTTTGTCGAGAAACGGATAATAAGAATGATATTCTTCATGGAAATGACCCGCTGATTCCAAATATGTGTGCCATTCCCCGATTCCGAAGCCTCCAGCGATTTTACCAATAAAAAACGACAAAAAAAAAATTGAAAAAAAATAAAAAGTAAATCGACGATTAAAAATCGTAGGAATTTTTTATTTCAATTTGGCTTGCAGATTCTGAAAGCGTAGGTCACGCAGATTCCAAATATAACGATCATTCCCACGTTCCGAATATTTCAGAAATTTTCAGATTTCTGAAAAAAAGGAAAGGGGTACCCCTTCTAATTTTTTTGGGCGAAAAAACTTTTTGTCGAGAAACGGATAATAAGAATGATATTCTTCATGGAAATGACCCGCTGATTCCAAATATGTGTGCCATTCCCCGATTCCGAAGCCTATTGCGATTTTACCAATAAAAAACGACAAAAAAAAAATGAAAAAAAAATAAAAAGTAAATCGACGATTAAAAATCGTAGGAATTTTTTATTTCAATTTGGCTTGCAGATTCTGAAAGCGTAGGTCACGCAGATTCCAAATATAACGATCATTCCCGCGTTCCGAATATTCCAGAAATTTTCAGATTTCTGAAAAAAAGGAAAGGGGTACCCCTTCTCATTTTTTTGGGCGAAAAAACTTTTTGTCGAGAAACGGATAATAAGAATGATATTCTTCATGGAAATGACCCGCTGATTCCAAATATGTCTGCCATTCCCCGATTCCGAAGCCTCCTGCGATTTTACCAATAAAAAACGACAAAAAAAAAAGTGAAAAAAAAATAAAAAGTAAATCGACGATTAAAAATCGTAGGAATTTTTTATTTCAATTTGGCTTGCAGATTCTGGAAGCGTAGGTCACGCAGATTCCAAATATAACGATCATTCCCGCGTTCCGAATATTCCAGAAATTTTCAGATTTCTGAAAAAAAGGAAAGGGGTACCCCTTCTCATTTTTTTGGGCGAAAAAACTTTTTGTCGAGAAACGGATAATAAGAATGATATTCTTCATGGAAATGACCCGCTGATTCCAGATATGTGTGCCATTCCCCGATTTCGAAGCCTCCTGCGATTTTACCAATAAAAAACGACAAAAAAAAAAGTGAAAAAAAAATAAAAAGTAAATCGACGATTAAAAATCGTAGGAATTTTTTATTTCAATTTGGCTTGCAGATTCTGAAAGCGTAGGTCACGCAGATTCCAAATATAACGATCATTCCCACGTTCCGAATATTCCAGAAATTTTCAGATTTCTGAAAAAAAGGAAAGGGGTACCCCTTCTCATTTTTTTGGGCGAAAAAACTTTTTGTCGAGAAACGGATAATAAGAATGATATTCTTCATGGAAATGACCCGCTGATTCCAAATATGTTTGCCATTCCCCGATTCCGACGCCTCCTGCGATTTTACTAATAAAAAACGACAAAAAAAAAGTGAAAAAAAAATAAAAAGTAAATCGACGATTAAAAATCGTAGGAATTTTTTATTTCAATTTGGCTTGCAGATTCTGAAAGCGTAGGTCACGCAGATTCCAAATATAACGATCATTCCCACGTTCCAAATATTTCAGAAATTTTCAGATTTCTGAAAAAAAGGAAAGGGGTACCCCTTCTTATTTTTTTGGGCGAAAAAACTTTTTGTCGAGAAACGGATAATCAGAATCATATTCTTCATGGAAATGACCCGCTGATTCCAAATATGTGTGCCATTCCTGGATTCCGAAGCCTCCTGCGATTTTACCGGAAAAAACGACAAAAACAAAAGTGAAAAAAAAATAAAAATTAAATCGACGATTAAAAATCGTAGGAATTTTTCATTTCAATTCGGCTTGCAGATTCTGAAAGCGTAGGTCCCGCAGATTCCAAATATAACGATCATTCCCACGTTCCGAATATTTCAGAAATTTTCAGATTTCTGAAAAAAAGGAAAGGGGTACCCCTTCTCATTTTTTTCGGCGAAAAAACTTTTTGTCGAGAAACGGATAATAAGAATGATATTCTTCATGGAAATGACCCGCTGATTCCAAATATGTGTGCCATTCCCCGATTCCGAAGCCTCCTGCGATTTTACCAATAAAAAACGACAAAAAAAAAAGTGAAAAAAAAATAAAAAGTAAATCGACGATTAAAAATCGTAGGAATTTTTTATTTCAATTTGGCTTGCAGATTCTGAAAGCGTAGGTCACGCAGATTCCAAATATAACGATCATTCCCGCGTTCCGAATATTCCAGAAATTTTCAGATTCCTGAAAAAAAGGAAAGGGGTACCCCTTCTCATTTTTTTGGGCGAAAAAACTTTTTGTCGAGAAACGGATAATAAGAATGATATTCTTCATGGAAATGACCCGCTGATTCCAAATATGTGTGCCATTCCCCGATTCCGAAGCCTCCAGCGATTTTACCAATAAAAAACGACAAAAAAAAAAGTGAAAAAAAAATAAAAAGTAAATCGACGATTAAAAATCGTAGGAATTTTTTATTTCAATTTGGCTTGCAGATTCTGAAAGCGTAGGTCACGCAGATTCCAAATATAACGATCATTCCCACGTTCCGAATATTTCAGAAATTTTCAGATTTCTGAAAAAAAGGAAAGGGGTACCCCTTCTCATTTTTTTGGGCGAAAAAACTTTTTGTCGAGAAACGGATAATAAGAATGATATTCTTCATGGAAATGACCCGCTGATTCCAAATATGTCTGCCATTCCCCGATTCCGAAGCCTCCTGCGATTTTACCAATAAAAAACGACAAAAAAAAAAGTGAAAAAAAAATAAAAAGTAAATCGACGATTAAAAATCGTAGGAATTTTTTATTTCAATTTGGCTTGCAGATTCTGAAAGCGTAGGTCACGCAGATTCCAAATATAACGATCATTCCCACGTTCCGAATATTTCAGAAATTTTCAGATTTCTGAAAAAAAGGAAAGGGGTACCCCTTCTCATTTTTTTAGGCGAAAAAACTTTTTGTCGAGAAACGGATAATAAGAATGATATTCTTCATGGAAATGACCCGCTGATTCCAGATATGTGTGCCATTCCCCGATTTCGAAGCCTCCTGCGATTTTACCAATAAAAAACGACAAAAAAAAAAGTGAAAAAAAAATAAAAAGTAAATCGACGATTAAAAATCGTAGGAATTTTTTATTTTAATTTGGCTTGCAGATTCTGAAAGCGTAGGTCACGCAGATTCCAAATATAACGATCATTCCCACGTTCCGAATATTCCAGAAATTTTCAGATTTCTGAAAAAAAGGAAAGGTACCCCTTCTCATTTTTTTGGGCGAAAAAACTTTATGTCGAGAAACGGATAATAAGAATGATATTCTTCATGGAAATGACCCGCTGATTCCAAATATGTGTGCCATTCCCCGATTCCGAAGCCTCCAGCGATTTTACCAATAAAAAACGACAAAAAAAAAGTGAAAAAAAAATAAAAAGTAAATCGACGATTAAAAATCGTAGGAATTTTTTATTTCAATTTGGCTTGCAGATTCTGAAAGCGTAGGTCACGCAGATTCCAAATATAACGATCATTCCCACGTTCCGAATATTTCAGAAATTTTCAGATTTCTGAAAAAAAGGAAAGGGGTACCCCTTCTCATTTTTTTGGGCGAAAAAACTTTTTGTCGAGAAACGGATAATAAGAATGATATTCTTCATGGAAATGACCCGCTGATTCCAAATATGTGTGCCATTCCCCGATTCCGAAGCCTCCAGCGATTTTACCAATAAAAAACGACAAAAAAAAAATTGAAAAAAAAAAAAAAGTAAATCGACGATTAAAAATCGTAGGAATTTTTTATTTCAATTTGGCTTGCAGATTCTGAAAGCGTAGGTCACGCAGATTCCAAATATAACGATCATTCCCACGTTCCGAATATTTCAGAAATTTTCAGATTTCTGAAAAAAAAGAAAGGGGTACCCATTCTCATTTTTTTGGGCGAAAAAACTTTTTGTCGAGAAACGGATAATAAGAATGATATTCTTCATGGAAATGACCCGCTGATTCCAAATATGTGTGCCATTCCCCGATTCCGAAGCCTCCTGCGATTTTACCAATAAAAAACGACAAAAAAAAAAGTGAAAAAAAAATAAAAAGTAAATCGACGATTAAAAATCGTAGGAATTTTTTATTTCAATTTGGCTTGCAGATTCTGAAAGCGTAGGTCACGCAGATTCCAAATATAACGATCATTCCCACGTTCCGAATATTCCAGAAATTTTCAGATTTCTGAAACAAGGAAAGGGGTACCCCTTCTCATTTTTTTGGGCGAAAAAACTTTTTGTCGAGAAACGGATAATAAGAATGATATTCTTCATGGAAATGACCCGCTGATTCCTAATATGTGTGCCATTCCCCGATTCCGAAGCCTTATGCGATTTTACCAATAAAAAACGACAAAAAAAAAAATGAAAAAAAAATAAAAAGTAAATCGACGATTAAAAATCGTAGGAATTTTTTATTTCAATTTGGCTTGCAGATTCTGAAAGCGTAGGTCACGCAGATTCCAAATATAACGATCATTCCCGCGTTCCGAATATTCCAGAAATTTTCAGATTTCTGAAAAAAAGGAAAGGGGTACCCCTTCTCATTTTTTTGGGCGAAAAAACTTTTTGTCGAGAAACGGATAATAAGAATGATATTCTTCATGGAAATGACCCGCTGATTCCAAATATGTCTGCCATTCCCCGATTCCGAAGCCTCCTGCGATTTTACCAATAAAAAACGACAAAAAAAAAAGTGAAAAAAAAATAAAAAGTAAATCGACGATTAAAAATCGTAGGAATTTTTTATTTCAATTTGGCTTGCAGATTCTGAAAGCGTAGGTCACGCAGATTCCAAATATAACGATCATTCCCGCGTTCCGAATATTCCAGAAATTTTCAGATTTCTGAAAAAAAGGAAAGGGGTACCCCTTCTCATTTTTTTGGGCGAAAAAACTTTTTGTCGAGAAACGGATAATAAGAATGATATTCTTCATGGAAATGACCCGCTGATTCCAGATATGTGTGCCATTCCCCGATTTCGAAGCCTCCTGCGATTTTACCAATAAAAAACGACAAAAAAAAAAGTGAAAAAAAAATAAAAAGTAAATCGACGATTAAAAATCGTAGGAATTTTTTATTTCAATTTGGCTTGCAGATTCTGAAAGCGTAGGTCACGCAGATTCCAAATATAACGATCATTCCCACGTTCCGAATATTCCAGAAATTTTCAGATTTCTGAAAAAAAGGAAAGGGGTACCCCTTCTCATTTTTTTGGGCGAAAAAACTTTTTGTCGAGAAACGGATAATAAGAATGATATTCTTCATGGAAATGACCCGCTGATTCCAAATATGTGTGCCATTCCCCGATTCCGAAGACTCCTGCGATTTTACCAATAAAAAACGACGAAAAAAAAAGTGAAAAAAAAATAAAAAGTAAATCGACGATTAAAAATCGTAGGAATTTTTTATTTCAATTTGGCTTGCAGATTCTGAAAGCGTAGGTCACGCAGATTCCAAATATAACGATCATTCCCACGTTCCGAATATTTCAGAAATTTTCAGATTTCTGAAAAAAAGGAAAGGGGTACCCCTTCTCATTTTTTTTGGCGAAAAAACTTTTTGTCGAGAAACGGATAATAAGAATGATATTCTTCATGGAAATGACCCGCTGATTCCAAATATGTCTGCCATTCCCCGATTCCGAAGCCTCCTGCGATTTTACCAATAAAAAACGACAAAAAAAAAAGTGAAAAAAAAATAAAAAGTAAATCGACGATTAAAAATCGTAGGAATTTTTTATTTCAATTTGGCTTGCAGATTCTGAAAGCGTAGGTCACGCAGATTCCAAATATAACGATCATTCCCGCGTTCCGAATATTCCAGAAATTTTCAGATTTCTGAAAAAAAGGAAAGGGGTACCCCTTCTCATTTTTTTGGGCGAAAAAACTTTTTGTCGAGAAACGGATAATAAGAATGATATTCTTCATGGAAATGACCCGCTGATTCCAAATATGTGTGCCATTCCCCGATTCCGAAGCCTCCAGCGATTTTACCAATAAAAAACGACAAAAAAAAAATTGAAAAAAAATAAAAAGTAAATCGACGATTAAAAATCGTAGGAATTTTTTATTTCAATTTGGCTTGCAGATTCTGAAAGCGTAGGTCACGCAGATTCCAAATATAACGATCATTCCCACGTTCCGAATATTTCAGAAATTTTCAGATTTCTGAAAAAAAGGAAAGGGGTACCCCTTCTCATTTTTTTGGGCGAAAAAACTTTTTGTCGAGAAACGGATAATAAGAATGATATTCTTCATGGAAATGACCCGCTGATTCCAAATATGTGTGCCATTCCCCGATTCCGAAGCCTATTGCGATTTTACCAATAAAAAACGACAAAAAAAAAATGAAAAAAAAATAAAAAGTAAATCGACGATTAAAAATCGTAGGAATTTTTTATTTCAATTTGGCTTGCAGATTCTGAAAGCGTAGGTCACGCAGATTCCAAATATAACGATCATTCCCGCGTTCCGAATATTCCAGAAATTTTCAGATTTCTGAAAAAAAGGAAAGGGGTACCCCTTCTCATTTTTTTGGGCGAAAAAACTTTTTGTCGAGAAACGGATAATAAGAATGATATTCTTCATGGAAATGACCCGCTGATTCCAAATATGTCTGCCATTCCCCGATTCCGAAGCCTCCTGCGATTTTACCAATAAAAAACGACAAAAAAAAAGTGAAAAAAAAATAAAAAGTAAATCGACGATTAAAAATCGTAGGAATTTTTTATTTCAATTTGGCTTGCAGATTCTGAAAGCGTAGGTCACGCAGATTCCGAATATAACGATCATTCCCACGTTCCGAATATTCCAGAAATTTTCAGATTTCTGAAAAAAAGGAAAGGGGTACCCCTTCTCATTTTTTTGGGCGAAAAAACTTTTTGTCGAGAAACGGATAATAAGAATGATATTCTTCATGGAAATGACCCGCTGATTCCAAATATGTGTGCCATTCCCCGATTCCGAAGACTCCTGCGATTTTACCAATAAAAAACGACGAAAAAAAAAGTGAAAAAAAAATAAAAAGTAAATCGACGATTAAAAATCGTAGGAATTTTTTATTTCAATTTGGCTTGCAGATTCTGAAAGCGTAGGTCACGCAGATTCCAAATATAACGATCATTCCCACGTTCCGAATATTTCAGAAATTTTCAGATTTCTGAAAAAAAGGAAAGGGGTACCCCTTCTCATTTTTTTTGGCGAAAAAACTTTTTGTCGAGAAACGGATAATAAGAATGATATTCTTCATGGAAATGACCCGCTGATTCCAAATATGTGTGCCATTCCCCGATTCCGAAGCCTCCAGCGATTTTACCAATAAAAAACGACAAAAAAAAAATTGAAAAAAAATAAAAAGTAAATCGACGATTAAAAATCGTAGGAATTTTTTATTTCAATTTGGCTTGCAGATTCTGAAAGCGTAGGTCACGCAGATTCCAAATATAACGATCATTCCCACGTTCCGAATATTTCAGAAATTTTCAGATTTCTGAAAAAAGGAAAGGGGTACCCCTTCTCATTTTTTTGGGCGAAAAAACTTTTTGTCGAGAAACGGATAATAAGAATGATATTCTTCATGGAAATGACCCGCTGATTCCAAATATGTGTGCCATTCCCCGATTCCGAAGCCTATTACGATTTTACCAATAAAAAACGACAAAAAAAAAATGAAAAAAAAATAAAAAGTAAATCGACGATTAAAAATCGTAGGAATTTTTTATTTCAATTTGGCTTGCAGATTCTGAAAGCGTAGGTCACGCAGATTCCAAATATAACGATCATTCCCGCGTTCCGAATATTCCAGAAATTTTCAGATTTCTGAAAAAAAGGAAAGGGGTACCCCTTCTCATTTTTTTGGGCGAAAAAACTTTTTGTCGAGAAACGGATAATAAGAATGATATTCTTCATGGAAATGACCCGCTGATTCCAGATATGTGTGCCATTCCCCGATTTCGAAGCCTCCTGCGATTTTACCAATAAAAAACGACAAAAAAAAAAGTGAAAAAAAAATAAAAAGTAAATCGACGATTAAAAATCGTAGGAATTTTTTATTTCAATTTGGCTTGCAGATTCTGAAAGCGTAGGTCACGCAGATTCCAAATATAACGATCATTCCCACGTTCCGAATATTCCAGAAATTTTCAGATTTCTGAAAAAAAGGAAAGGGGTACCCCTTCTCATTTTTTTGGGCGAAAAAACTTTTTGTCGAGAAACGGATAATAAGAATGATATTCTTCATGGAAATGACCCGCTGATTCCAAATATGTGTGCCATTCCCCGATTCCGAAGACTCCTGCGATTTTACCAATAAAAAACGACGAAAAAAAAAGTGAAAAAAAAATAAAAAGTAAATCGACGATTAAAAATCGTAGGAATTTTTTATTTCAATTTGGCTTGCAGATTCTGAAAGCGTAGGTCACGCAGATTCCAAATATAACGATCATTCCCACGTTCCGAATATTTCAGAAATTTTCAGATTTCTGAAAAAAAGGAAAGGGGTACCCCTTCTCATTTTTTTGGGCGAAAAAACTTTTTAATAAGAATGATATTCTTCATGGAAATGACCCGCTGATTCCAGATATGTGTGCCATTCCCCGATTTCGAAGCCTCCTGCGATTTTACCAATAAAAAACGACAAAAAAAAAAGTGAAAAAAAAATAAAAAGTAAATCAACGATTAAAAATCGTAGGAATTTTTTATTTCAATTTGGCTTGCAGATTCTGAAAGCGTAGGTCACGCAGATTCCAAATATAACGATCATTCCCACGTTCCGAATATTCCAGAAATTTTCAGATTTCTGAAAAAAAGGAAAGGGGTACCCCTTCTCATTTTTTTGGGCGAAAAAACTTTTTGTCGAGAAACGGATAATAAGAATGATATTCTTCATGGAAATGACCCGCTGATTCCTAATATGTGTGCCATTCCCCGATTCCGAAGCCTATTGCGATTTTACCAATAAAAAACGACAAAAAAAAAATGAAAAAAAAATAAAAAGTAAATCGACGATTAAAAATCGTAGGAATTTTTTATTTCAATTTGGCTTGCAGATTCTGAAAGCGTAGGTCACGCAGATTCCAAATATAACGATCATTCCCGCGTTCCGAATATTCCAGAAATTTTCAGATTTCTGAAAAAAAGGAAAGGGGTACCCCTTCTCATTTTTTTGGGCGAAAAAACTTTTTGTCGAGAAACGGATAATAAGAATGATATTCTTCATGGAAATGACCCGCTGATTCCAAATATGTCTGCCATTCCCCGATTCCGAAGCCTCCTGCGATTTTACCAATAAAAAACGACAAAAAAAAAAGTGGAAAAAAAATAAAAAGTAAATCGACGATTAAAAATCGTAGGAATTTTTTATTTCAATTTGGCTTGCAGATTCTGAAAGCGTAGGTCACGCAGATTCCAAATATAACGATCATTCCCGCGTTCCGAATATTCCAGAAATTTTCAGATTTCTGAAAAAAAGGAAAGGGGTACCCCTTCTCATTTTTTTGGGCGAAAAAACTTTTTGTCGAGAAACGGATAATAAGAATGATATTCTTCATGGAAATGACCCGCTGATTCCAGATATGTGTGCCATTCCCCGATTTCGAAGCCTCCTGCGATTTTACCAATAAAAAACGACAAAAAAAAAAGTGAAAAAAAAATAAAAAGTAAATCGACGATTAAAAATCGTAGGAATTTTTTATTTCAATTTGGCTTGCAGATTCTGAAAGCGTAGGTCACGCAGATTCCAAATATAACGATCATTCCCACGTTCCGAATATTCCAGAAATTTTCAGATTTCTGAAAAAAAGGAAAGGGGTACCCCTTCTCATTTTTTTGGGCGAAAAAACTTTTTGTCGAGAAACGGATAATAAGAATGATATTCTTCATGGAAATGACCCGCTGATTCCAAATATGTGTGCCATTCCCCGATTCCGAAGACTCCTGCGATTTTACCAATAAAAAACGACGAAAAAAAAAGTGAAAAAAAAATAAAAAGTAAATCGACGATTAAAAATCGTAGGAATTTTTTATTTCAATTTGGCTTGCAGATTCTGAAAGCGTAGGTCACGCAGATTCCAAATATAACGATCATTCCCACGTTCCGAATATTTCAGAAATTTTCAGATTTCTGAAAAAAAGGAAAGGGGTACCCCTTCTCATTTTTTTTGGCGAAAAAACTTTTTGTCGAGAAACGGATAATAAGAATGATATTCTTCATGGAAATGACCCGCTGATTCCAAATATGTGTGCCATTCCCCGATTCCGAAGCCTCCAGCGATTTTACCAATAAAAAACGACAGAAAAAAATTGAAAAAAAATAAAAAGTAAATCGACGATTAAAAATCGTAGGAATTTTTTATTTCAATTTGGCTTGCAGATTCTGAAAGCGTAGGTCACGCAGATTCCAAATATAACGATCATTCCCACGTTCCGAATATTTCAGAAATTTTCAGATTTCTGAAAAAAAGGAAAGGGGTACCCCTTCTCATTTTTTTGGGCGAAAAAACTTTTTGTCGAGAAACGGATAATAAGAATGATATTCTTCATGGAAATGACCCGCTGATTCCAAATATGTGTGCCATTCCCCGATTCCGAAGCCTATTGCGATTTTACCAATAAAAAACGACAAAAAAAAAATGAAAAAAAAATAAAAAGTAAATCGACGATTAAAAATCGTAGGAATTTTTTATTTCAATTTGGCTTGCAGATTCTGAAAGCGTAGGTCACGCAGATTCCAAATATAACGATCATTCCCGCGTTCCGAATATTCCAGAAATTTTCAGATTTCTGAAAAAAAGGAAAGGGGTACCCCTTCTCATTTTTTTGGGCGAAAAAACTTTTTGTCGAGAAACGGATAATAAGAATGATATTCTTCATGGAAATGACCCGCTGATTCCAAATATGTCTGCCATTCCCCGATTCCGAAGCCTCCTGCGATTTTACCAATAAAAAACGACAAAAAAAAAAGTGAAAAAAAAATAAAAAGTAAATCGACGATTAAAAATCGTAGGAATTTTTTATTTCAATTTGGCTTGCAGATTCTGAAAGCGTAGGTCACGCAGATTCCAAATATAACGATCATTCCCGCGTTCCGAATATTCCAGAAATTTTCAGATTTCTGAAAAAAAGGAAAGGGGTACCCCTTCTCATTTTTTTGGGCGAAAAAACTTTTTGTCGAGAAACGGATAATAAGAATGATATTCTTCATGGAAATGACCCGCTGATTCCAAATATGTGTGCCATTCCCCGATTCCGAAGCCTCCAGCGATTTTACCAATAAAAAACGACAAAAAAAAAATTGAAAAAAAATAAAAAGTAAATCGACGATTAAAAATCGTAGGAATTTTTTATTTCAATTTGGCTTGCAGATTCTGAAAGCGTAGGTCACGCAGATTCCAAATATAACGATCATTCCCACGTTCCGAATATTTCAGAAATTTTCAGATTTCTGAAAAAAAGGAAAGGGGTACCCCTTCTCATTTTTTTGGGCGAAAAAACTTTTTGTCGAGAAACGGATAATAAGAATGATATTCTTCATGGAAATGACCCGCTGATTCCAAATATGTGTGCCATTCCCCGATTCCGAAGCCTATTGCGATTTTACCAATAAAAAACGACAAAAAAAAAATGAAAAAAAAATAAAAAGTAAATCGACGATTAAAAATCGTAGGAATTTTTTATTTCAATTTGGCTTGCAGATTCTGAAAGCGTAGGTCACGCAGATTCCAAATATAACGATCATTCCCGCGTTCCGAATATTCCAGAAATTTTCAGATTTCTGAAAAAAAGGAAAGGGGTACCCCTTCTCATTTTTTTGGGCGAAAAAACTTTTTGTCGAGAAACGGATAATAAGAATGATATTCTTCATGGAAATGACCCGCTGATTCCAGATATGTGTGCCATTCCCCGATTTCGAAGCCTCCTGCGATTTTACCAATAAAAAACGACAAAAAAAAAAGTGAAAAAAAAATAAAAAGTAAATCGACGATTAAAAATCGTAGGAATTTTTTATTTCAATTTGGCTTGCAGATTCTGAAAGCGTAGGTCACGCAGATTCCAAATATAACGATCATTCCCGCGTTCCGAATATTCCAGAAATTTTCAGATTTCTGAAAAAAAGGAAAGGGGTACCCCTTCTCATTTTTTTGGGCGAAAAAACTTTTTGTCGAGAAACGGATAATAAGAATGATATTCTTCATGGAAATGACCCGCTGATTCCAAATATGTGTGCCATTCCCCGATTCCGAAGCCTCCAGCGATTTTACCAATAAAAAACGACAAAAAAAAAATTGAAAAAAAATAAAAAGTAAATCGACGATTAAAAATCGTAGGAATTTTTTATTTCAATTTGGCTTGCAGATTCTGAAAGCGTAGGTCACGCAGATTCCAAATATAACGATCATTCCCACGTTCCGAATATTTCAGAAATTTTCAGATTTCTGAAAAAAAGGAAAGGGGTACCCCTTCTCATTTTTTTGGGCGAAAAAACTTTTTGTCGAGAAACGGATAATAAGAATGATATTCTTCATGGAAATGACCCGCTGATTCCAAATATGTGTGCCATTCCCCGATTCCGAAGCCTATTGCGATTTTACCAATAAAAAACGACAAAAAAAAAATGAAAAAAAAATAAAAAGTAAATCGACGATTAAAAATCGTAGGAATTTTTTATTTCAATTTGGCTTGCAGATTCTGAAAGCGTAGGTCACGCAGATTCCAAATATAACGATCATTCCCGCGTTCCGAATATTCCAGAAATTTTCAGATTTCTGAAAAAAAGGAAAGGGGTACCCCTTCTCATTTTTTTGGGCGAAAAAACTTTTTGTCGAGAAACGGATAATAAGAATGATATTCTTCATGGAAATGACCCGCTGATTCCAGATATGTGTGCCATTCCCCGATTTCGAAGCCTCCTGCGATTTTACCAATAAAAAACGACAAAAAAAAAAGTGAAAAAAAAATAAAAAGTAAATCGACGATTAAAAATCGTAGGAATTTTTTATTTCAATTTGGCTTGCAGATTCTGAAAGCGTAGGTCACGCAGATTCCAAATATAACGATCATTCCCACGTTCCGAATATTCCAGAAATTTTCAGATTTCTGAAAAAAAGGAAAGGGGTACCCCTTCTCATTTTTTTGGGCGAAAAAACTTTTTGTCGAGAAACGGATAATAAGAATGATATTCTTCATGGAAATGACCCGCTGATTCCAAATATGTGTGCCATTCCCCGATTCCGAAGACTCCTGCGATTTTGCCAATAAAAAACGACGAAAAAAAAAGTGAAAAAAAAATAAAAAGTAAATCGACGATTAAAAATCGTAGGAATTTTTTATTTCAATTTGGCTTGCAGATTCTGAAAGCGTAGGTCACGCAGATTCCAAATATAACGATCATTCCCACGTTCCGAATATTTCAGAAATTTTCAGATTTCTGAAAAAAAGGAAAGGGGTACCCCTTCTCATTTTTTTGGGCGAAAAAACTTTTTAATAAGAATGATATTCTTCATGGAAATGACCCGCTGATTCCAGATATGTGTGCCATTCCCCGATTTCGAAGCCTCCTGCGATTTTACCAATAAAAAACGACAAAAAAAAAAGTGAAAAAAAAATAAAAAGTAAATCGACGATTAAAAATCGTAGGAATTTTTTATTTCAATTTGGCTTGCAGATTCTGAAAGCGTAGGTCACGCAGATTCCAAATATAACGATCATTCCCACGTTCCGAATATTCCAGAAATTTTCAGATTTCTGAAAAAAAGGAAAGGGGTACCCCTTCTCATTTTTTTGGGCGAAAAAACTTTTTGTCGAGAAACGGATAATAAGAATGATATTCTTCATGGAAATGACCCGCTGATTCCAAATATGTGTGCCATTCCCCGATTCCGAAGACTCCTGCGATTTTACCAATAAAAAACGACGAAAAAAAAAGTGAAAAAAAAATAAAAAGTAAATCGACGATTAAAAATCGTAGGAATTTTTTATTTCAATTTGGCTTGCAGATTCTGAAAGCGTAGGTCACGCAGATTCCAAATATAACGATCATTCCCACGTTCCGAATATTTCAGAAATTTTCAGATTTCTGAAAAAAAGGAAAGGGGTACCCCTTCTGATTTTTTTGGGCGAAAAAACTTTTTGTCGAGAAACGGATAATAAGAATGATATTCTTCATGGAAATGACCCGCTGATTCCAAATATGTGTGCCATTCCCCGATTCCGAAGCCTATTGCGATTTTACCAATAAAAAACGACAAAAAAAAAATGAAAAAAAAATAAAAAGTAAATCGACGATTAAAAATCGTAGGAATTTTTTATTTCAATTTGGCTTGCAGATTCTGAAAGCGTAGGTCACGCAGATTCCAAATATAACGATCATTCCCACGTTCCGAATATTTCAGAAATTTTCAGATTTCTGAAAAAAAGTAAAGGGGTACCCCTTCTCATTTTTTTGGGCGAAAAAACTTTTTGTCGAGAAACGGATAATAAGAATGATATTCTTCATGGAAATGACCCGCTGATTCCAAATATGTGTGCCATTCCCCGATTCCGAAGCCTATTGCGATTTTACCAATAAAAAACGACAAAAAAAAAATGAAAAAAAAATAAAAAGTAAATCGACGATTAAAAATCGTAGGAATTTTTTATTTCAATTTGGCTTGCAGATTCTGAAAGCGTAGGTCACGCAGATTCCAAATATAACGATCATTCCCGCGTTCCGAATATTCCAGAAATTTTCAGATTTCTGAAAAAAAGGAAAGGGGTACCCCTTCTCATTTTTTTGGGCGAAAAAACTTTTTGTCGAGAAACGGATAATAAGAATGATATTCTTCATGGAAATGACCCGCTGATTCCAAATATGTGTGCCATTCCCCGATTCCGAAGACTCCTGCGATTTTACCAATAAAAAACGACGAAAAAAAAAGTGAAAAAAAAATAAAAAGTAAATCGACGATTAAAAATCGTAGGAATTTTTTATTTCAATTTGGCTTGCAGATTCTGAAAGCTTAGGTCACGCAGATTCCAAATATAACGATCATTCCCTTGTTCCGAATATTTCAGAAATTTTCAGATTTCTGAAAAAAAGGAAAGGGGTACCCCTTCTCATTTTTTTGGGCGAAAAAACTTTTTATCGAGAAACGGATAATCAGAATGATATTCTTCATGGAAATGACCCGCTGATTCCAAATATGTGTGCCATTCCCCGATTCCGAAGCCTCCTGCGATTTTACCAATAAAAAACGACAAAAAAAAAAGTTAAAAAAAAATAAAAAGTTAATCGACGATTAAAAATCGTAGGAATTTTTTATTTCAATTTGGCTTGCAGATTCTGAAAGCGTAGGTCACGCAGATTCCAAATATAACGATCATTCCCACGTTCCGAATATTCCAGAAATTTTCAGATTTCTGAAAAAAAGGAAAGGGGTACCCCTTCTCATTTTTTCGGGCGAAAAAACTTTTTGTCGAGAAACGGATAATAAGAATGATATTCTTCATAGAAATGACCCGCTGATTCCAAATATGTGTGCCATTCCCCGATTCCGAAGACTCCTGCGATTTTACCAATAAAAAACGACGAAAAAAAAAGTGAAAAAAAAATAAAAAGTAAATCGACGATTAAAAATCGTAGGAATTTTTTATTTCAATTTGGCTTGCAGATTCTGAAAGCGTAGGTCACGCAGATTCCAAATATAACGATCATTCCCGCGTTCCGAATATTCCAGAAATTTTCAGATTTCTGAAAAAAAGGAAAGGGGTACCCCTTCTCATTTTTTTGGGCGGAAAAACTTTTTGTCGAGAAACGGATAATAAGAATGATATTCTTCATGGAAATGACCCGCTGATTCCAAATATGTCTGCCATTCCCCGATTCCGAAGCCTCCTGCGATTTTACCAATAAAAAACGACAAAAAAAAAAGTGAAAAAAAAATAAAAAGTAAATCGACGATTAAAAATCGTAGGAATTTTTTATTTCAATTTGGCTTGCAGATTCTGAAAGCGTAGGTCACGCAGATTCCAAATATAACGATCATTCCCGCGTTCCGAATATTCCAGAAATTTTCAGATTTCTGAAAAAAAGGAAAGGGGTACCCCTTCTCATTTTTTTGGGCGAAAAAACTTTTTGTCGAGAAACGGATAATAAGAATGATATTCTTCATGGAAATGACCCGCTGATTCCAGATATGTGTGCCATTCCCCGATTTCGAAGCCTCCTGCGATTTTACCAATAAAAAACGACAAAAAAAAAAGTGAAAAAAAAATAAAAAGTAAATCGACGATTAAAAATCGTAGGAATTTTTTATTTCAATTTGGCTTGCAGATTCTGAAAGCGTAGGTCACGCAGATTCCAAATATAACGATCATTCCCACGTTCCGAATATTCCAGAAATTTTCAGATTTCTGAAAAAAAGGAAAGGGGTACCCCTTCTCATTTTTTTGGGCGAAAAAACTTTTTGTCGAGAAACGGATAATAAGAATGATATTCTTCATGGAAATGACCCGCTGATTCCAAATATGTGTGCCATTCCCCGATTCCGAAGACTCCTGCGATTTTACCAATAAAAAACGACGAAAAAAAAAGTGAAAAAAAAATAAAAAGTAAATCGACGATTAAAAATCGTAGGAATTTTTTATTTCAATTTGGCTTGCAGATTCTGAAAGCGTAGGTCACGCAGATTCCAAATATAACGATCATTCCCACGTTCCGAATATTTCAGAAATTTTCAGATTTCTGAAAAAAAGGAAAGGGGTACCCCTTCTCATTTTTTTTGGCGAAAAAACTTTTTGTCGAGAAACGGATAATAAGAATGATATTCTTCATGGAAATGACCCGCTGATTCCAAATATGTGTGCCATTCCCCGATTCCGAAGCCTCCAGCGATTTTACCAATAAAAAACGACAAAAAAAAAATTGAAAAAAAATAAAAAGTAAATCGACGATTAAAAATCGTAGGAATTTTTTATTTCAATTTGGCTTGCAGATTCTGAAAGCGTAGGTCACGCAGATTCCAAATATAACGATCATTCCCACGTTCCGAATATTTCAGAAATTTTCAGATTTCTGAAAAAAAGTAAAGGGGTACCCCTTCTCATTTTTTTGGGCGAAAAAACTTTTTGTCGAGAAACGGATAATAAGAATGATATTCTTCATGGAAATGACCCGCTGATTCCAAATATGTCTGCCATTCCCCGATTCCGAAGCCTATTGCGATTTTACCAATAAAAAACGACAAAAAAAAAATGAAAAAAAAATAAAAAGTAAATCGACGATTAAAAATCGTAGGAATTTTTTATTTCAATTTGGCTTGCAGATTCTGAAAGCGTAGGTCACGCAGATTCCAAATATAACGATCATTCCCGCGTTCCGAATATTCCAGAAATTTTCAGATTTCTGAAAAAAAGGAAAGGGGTACCCCTTCTCATTTTTTTGGGCGAAAAAACTTTTTGTCGAGAAACGGATAATAAGAATGATATTCTTCATGGAAATGACCCGCTGATTCCAGATATGTGTGCCATTCCCCGATTTCGAAGCCTCCTGCGATTTTACCAATAAAAAACGACAAAAAAAAAAGTGAAAAAAAAATAAAAAGTGAATCGACGATTAAAAATCGTAGGAATTTTTTATTTCAATTTGGCTTGCAGATTCTGAAAGCGTAGGTCACGCAGATTCCAAATATAACGATCATTCCCACGTTCCGAATATTCCAGAAATTTTCAGATTTCTGAAAAAAAGGAAAGGGGTACCCCTTCTCATTTTTTTGGGCGAAAAAACTTTTTGTCGAGAAACGGATCATAAGAATGATATTCTTCATGGAAATGACCCGCTGATTCCAAATATGTGTGCCATTCCCCGATTCCGAAGACTCCTGCGATTTTACCAATAAAAAACGACGAAAAAAAAAGTGAAAAAAAAATAAAAAGTAAATCGACGATTAAAAATCGTAGGAATTTTTTATTTCAATTTGGCTTGCAGATTCTGAAAGCGTAGGTCACGCAGATTCCAAATATAACGATCATTCCCGCGTTCCGAATATTCCAGAAATTTTCAGATTTCTGAAAAAAAGGAAAGGGGTACCCCTTCTCATTTTTTTGGGCGAAAAAACTTTTTGTCGAGAAACGGATAATAAGAATGATATTCTTCATGGAAATGACCCGCTGATTCCAGATATGTGTGCCATTCCCCGATTTCGAAGCCTCCTGCGATTTTACCAATAAAAAACGACAAAAAAAAAAGTGAAAAAAAAATAAAAAGTAAATCGACGATTAAAAATCGTAGGAATTTTTTATTTCAATTTGGCTTGCAGATTCTGAAAGCGTAGGTCACGCAGATTCCAAATATAACGATCATTCCCACGTTCCGAATATTCCAGAAATTTTCAGATTTCTGAAAAAAAGGAAAGGGGTACCCCTTCTCATTTTTTTGGGCGAAAAAACTTTTTGTCGAGAAACGGATAATAAGAATGATATTCTTCATGGAAATGACCCGCTGATTCCAAATATGTGTGCCATTCCCCGATTCCGAAGACTCCTGCGATTTTACCAATAAAAAACGACGAAAAAAAAAGTGAAAAAAAAATAAAAAGTAAATCGACGATTAAAAATCGTAGGAATTTTTTATTTCAATTTGGCTTGCAGATTCTGAAAGCGTAGGTCACGCAGATTCCAAATATAACGATCATTCCCACGTTCCGAATATTTCAGAAATTTTCAGATTTCTGAAAAAAAGGAAAGGGGTACCCCTTCTCATTTTTTTTGGCGAAAAAACTTTTTGTCGAGAAACGGATAATAAGAATGATATTCTTCATGGAAATGACCCGCTGATTCCAAATATGTGTGCCATTCCCCGATTCCGAAGCCTCCAGCGATTTTACCAATAAAAAACGACAAAAAAAAAATTGAAAAAAAATAAAAAGTAAATCGACGATTAAAAATCGTAGGAATTTTTTATTTCAATTTGGCTTGCAGATTCTGAAAGCGTAGGTCACGCAGATTCCAAATATAACGATCATTCCCACGTTCCGAATATTTCAGAAATTTTCAGATTTCTGAAAAAAAGTAAAGGGGTACCCCTTCTCATTTTTTTGGGCGAAAAAACTTTTTGTCGAGAAACGGATAATAAGAATGATATTCTTCATGGAAATGACCCGCTGATTCCAAATATGTCTGCCATTCCCCGATTCCGAAGCCTATTGCGATTTTACCAATAAAAAACGACAAAAAAAAAATGAAAAAAAAATAAAAAGTAAATCGACGATTAAAAATCGTAGGAATTTTTTATTTCAATTTGGCTTGCAGATTCTGAAAGCGTAGGTCACGCAGATTCCAAATATAACGATCATTCCCGCGTTCCGAATATTCCAGAAATTTTCAGATTTCTGAAAAAAAGGAAAGGGGTACCCCTTCTCATTTTTTTGGGCGAAAAAACTTTTTGTCGAGAAACGGATAATAAGAATGATATTCTTCATGGAAATGACCCGCTGATTCCAGATATGTGTGCCATTCCCCGATTTCGAAGCCTCCTGCGATTTTACCAATAAAAAACGACAAAAAAAAAAGTGAAAAAAAAATAAAAAGTGAATCGACGATTAAAAATCGTAGGAATTTTTTATTTCAATTTGGCTTGCAGATTCTGAAAGCGTAGGTCACGCAGATTCCAAATATAACGATCATTCCCACGTTCCGAATATTCCAGAAATTTTCAGATTTCTGAAAAAAAGGAAAGGGGTACCCCTTCTCATTTTTTTGGGCGAAAAAACTTTTTGTCGAGAAACGGATCATAAGAATGATATTCTTCATGGAAATGACCCGCTGATTCCAAATATGTGTGCCATTCCCCGATTCCGAAGACTCCTGCGATTTTACCAATAAAAAACGACGAAAAAAAAAGTGAAAAAAAAATAAAAAGTAAATCGACGATTAAAAATCGTAGGAATTTTTTATTTCAATTTGGCTTGCAGATTCTGAAAGCGTAGGTCACGCAGATTCCAAATATAACGATCATTCCCGCGTTCCGAATATTCCAGAAATTTTCAGATTTCTGAAAAAAAGGAAAGGGGTACCCCTTCTCATTTTTTTGGGCGAAAAAACTTTTTGTCGAGAAACGGATAATAAGAATGATATTCTTCATGGAAATGACCCGCTGATTCCAGATATGTGTGCCATTCCCCGATTTCGAAGCCTCCTGCGATTTTACCAATAAAAAACGACAAAAAAAAAAGTGAAAAAAAAATAAAAAGTAAATCGACGATTAAAAATCGTAGGAATTTTTTATTTCAATTTGGCTTGCAGATTCTGAAAGCGTAGGTCACGCAGATTCCAAATATAACGATCATTCCCACGTTCCGAATATTCCAGAAATTTTCAGATTTCTGAAAAAAAGGAAAGGGGTACCCCTTCTCATTTTTTTGGGCGAAAAAACTTTTTGTCGAGAAACGGATAATAAGAATGATATTCTTCATGGAAATGACCCGCTGATTCCAAATATGTGTGCCATTCCCCGATTCCGAAGACTCCTGCGATTTTACCAATAAAAAACGACGAAAAAAAAAGTGAAAAAAAAATAAAAAGTAAATCGACGATTAAAAATCGTAGGAATTTTTTATTTCAATTTGGCTTGCAGATTCTGAAAGCGTAGGTCACGCAGATTCCAAATATAACGATCATTCCCACGTTCCGAATATTTCAGAAATTTTCAGATTTCTGAAAAAAAGGAAAGGGGTACCCCTTCTCATTTTTTTTGGCGAAAAAACTTTTTGTCGAGAAACGGATAATAAGAATGATATTCTTCATGGAAATGACCCGCTGATTCCAAATATGTGTGCCATTCCCCGATTCCGAAGCCTCCAGCGATTTTACCAATAAAAAACGACAAAAAAAAAATTGAAAAAAAATAAAAAGTAAATCGACGATTAAAAATCGTAGGAATTTTTTATTTCAATTTGGCTTGCAGATTCTGAAAGCGTAGGTCACGCAGATTCCAAATATAACGATCATTCCCACGTTCCGAATATTTCAGAAATTTTCAGATTTCTGAAAAAAAGTAAAGGGGTACCCCTTCTCATTTTTTTGGGCGAAAAAACTTTTTGTCGAGAAACGGATAATAAGAATGATATTCTTCATGGAAATGACCCGCTGATTCCAAATATGTCTGCCATTCCCCGATTCCGAAGCCTATTGCGATTTTACCAATAAAAAACGACAAAAAAAAAAGTGAAAAAAAAATAAAAAGTGAATCGACGATTAAAAATCGTAGGAATTTTTTATTTCAATTTGGCTTGCAGATTCTGAAAGCGTAGGTCACGCAGATTCCAAATATAACGATCATTCCCACGTTCCGAATATTCCAGAAATTTTCAGATTTCTGAAAAAAAGGAAAGGGGTACCCCTTCTCATTTTTTTGGGCGAAAAAACTTTTTGTCGAGAAACGGATAATAAGAATGATATTCTTCATGGAAATGACCCGCTGATTCCAAATATGTGTGCCATTCCCCGATTCCGAAGACTCCTGCGATTTTACCAATAAAAAACGACGAAAAAAAAAGTGAAAAAAAAATAAAAAGTAAATCGACGATTAAAAATCGTAGGAATTTTTTATTTCAATTTGGCTTGCAGATTCTGAAAGCTTAGGTCACGCAGATTCCAAATATAACGATCATTCCCTTGTTCCGAATATTTCAGAAATTTTCAGATTTCTGAAAAAAAGGAAAGGGGTACCCCTTCTCATTTTTTTGGGCGAAAAAACTTTTTATCGAGAAACGGATAATCAGAATGATATTCTTCATGGAAATGACCCGCTGATTCCAAATATGTGTGCCATTCCCCGATTCCGAAGCCTCCTGCGATTTTACCAATAAAAAACGACAAAAAAAAAAGTTAAAAAAAAATAAAAAGTTAATCGACGATTAAAAATCGTAGGAATTTTTTATTTCAATTTGGCTTGCAGATTCTGAAAGCGTAGGTCACGCAGATTCCAAATATAACGATCATTCCCACGTTCCGAATATTCCAGAAATTTTCAGATTTCTGAAAAAAAGGAAAGGGGTACCCCTTCTCATTTTTTCGGGCGAAAAAACTTTTTGTCGAGAAACGGATAATAAGAATGATATTCTTCATGGAAATGACCCGCTGATTCCAAATATGTGTGCCATTCCCCGATTCCGAAGACTCCTGCGATTTTACCAATAAAAAACGACGAAAAAAAAAGTGAAAAAAAAATAAAAAGTAAATCGACGATTAAAAATCGTAGGAATTTTTTATTTCAATTTGGCTTGCAGATTCTGAAAGCGTAGGTCACGCAGATTCCAAATATAACGATCATTCCCGCGTTCCGAATATTCCAGAAATTTTCAGATTTCTGAAAAAAAGGAAAGGGGTACCCCTTCTCATTTTTTTGGGCGGAAAAACTTTTTGTCGAGAAACGGATAATAAGAATGATATTCTTCATGGAAATGACCCGCTGATTCCAAATATGTCTGCCATTCCCCGATTCCGAAGCCTCCTGCGATTTTACCAATAAAAAACGACAAAAAAAAAAGTGAAAAAAAAATAAAAAGTAAATCGACGATTAAAAATCGTAGGAATTTTTTATTTCAATTTGGCTTGCAGATTCTGAAAGCGTAGGTCACGCAGATTCCAAATATAACGATCATTCCCGCGTTCCGAATATTCCAGAAATTTTCAGATTTCTGAAAAAAAGGAAAGGGGTACCCCTTCTCATTTTTTTGGGCGAAAAAACTTTTTGTCGAGAAACGGATAATAAGAATGATATTCTTCATGGAAATGACCCGCTGATTCCAGATATGTGTGCCATTCCCCGATTTCGAAGCCTCCTGCGATTTTACCAATAAAAAACGACAAAAAAAAAAGTGAAAAAAAAATAAAAAGTAAATCGACGATTAAAAATCGTAGGAATTTTTTATTTCAATTTGGCTTGCAGATTCTGAAAGCGTAGGTCACGCAGATTCCAAATATAACGATCATTCCCACGTTCCGAATATTCCAGAAATTTTCAGATTTCTGAAAAAAAGGAAAGGGGTACCCCTTCTCATTTTTTTGGGCGAAAAAACTTTTTGTCGAGAAACGGATAATAAGAATGATATTCTTCATGGAAATGACCCGCTGATTCCAAATATGTGTGCCATTCCCCGATTCCGAAGACTCCTGCGATTTTACCAATAAAAAACGACGAAAAAAAAAGTGAAAAAAAAATAAAAAGTAAATCGACGATTAAAAATCGTAGGAATTTTTTATTTCAATTTGGCTTGCAGATTCTGAAAGCGTAGGTCACGCAGATTCCAAATATAACGATCATTCCCACGTTCCGAATATTTCAGAAATTTTCAGATTTCTGAAAAAAAGGAAAGGGGTACCCCTTCTCATTTTTTTTGGCGAAAAAACTTTTTGTCGAGAAACGGATAATAAGAATGATATTCTTCATGGAAATGACCCGCTGATTCCAAATATGTGTGCCATTCCCCGATTCCGAAGCCTCCAGCGATTTTACCAATAAAAAACGACAAAAAAAAAATTGAAAAAAAATAAAAAGTAAATCGACGATTAAAAATCGTAGGAATTTTTTATTTCAATTTGGCTTGCAGATTCTGAAAGCGTAGGTCACGCAGATTCCAAATATAACGATCATTCCCACGTTCCGAATATTTCAGAAATTTTCAGATTTCTGAAAAAAAGTAAAGGGGTACCCCTTCTCATTTTTTTGGGCGAAAAAACTTTTTGTCGAGAAACGGATAATAAGAATGATATTCTTCATGGAAATGACCCGCTGATTCCAAATATGTGTGCCATTCCCCGATTCCGAAGCCTATTGCGATTTTACCAATAAAAAACGACAAAAAAAAAATGAAAAAAAAATAAAAAGTAAATCGACGATTAAAAATCGTAGGAATTTTTTATTTCAATTTGGCTTGCAGATTCTGAAAGCGTAGGTCACGCAGATTCCAAATATAACGATCATTCCCGCGTTCCGAATATTCCAGAAATTTTCAGATTTCTGAAAAAAAGGAAAGGGGTACCCCTCCTCATTTTTTTGGGCGAAAAAACTTTTTGTCGAGAAACGGATAATAAGAATGATATTCTTCATGGAAATGACCCGCTGATTCCAAATATGTCTGCCATTCCCCGATTCCGAAGCCTCCTGCGATTTTACCAATAAAAAACGACAAAAAAAAAGTGAAAAAAAAATAAAAAGTAAATCGACGATTAAAAATCGTAGGAATTTTTTATTTCAATTTGGCTTGCAGATTCTGAAAGCGTAGGTCACGCAGATTCCAAATATAACGATCATTCCCGCGTTCCGAATATTCCAGAAATTTTCAGATTTCTGAAAAAAAGGAAAGGGGTACCCCTTCTCATTTTTTTGGGCGAAAAAACTTTTTGTCGAGAAACGGATAATAAGAATGATATTCTTCATGGAAATGACCCGCTGATTCCAGATATGTGTGCCATTCCCCGATTTCGAAGCCTCCTGCGATTTTACCAATAAAAAACGACAAAAAAAAAAGTGAAAAAAAAATAAAAAGTGAATCGACGATTAAAAATCGTAGGAATTTTTTATTTCAATTTGGCTTGCAGATTCTGAAAGCGTAGGTCACGCAGATTCCAAATATAACGATCATTCCCACGTTCCGAATATTCCAGAAATTTTCAGATTTCTGAAAAAAAGGAAAGGGGTACCCCTTCTCATTTTTTTGGGCGAAAAAACTTTTTGTCGAGAAACGGATCATAAGAATGATATTCTTCATGGAAATGACCCGCTGATTCCAAATATGTGTGCCATTCCCCGATTCCGAAGACTCCTGCGATTTTACCAATAAAAAACGACGAAAAAAAAAGTGAAAAAAAAATAAAAAGTAAATCGACGATTAAAAATCGTAGGAATTTTTTATTTCAATTTGGCTTGCAGATTCTGAAAGCGTAGGTCACGCAGATTCCAAATATAACGATCATTCCCACGTTCCGAATATTTCAGAAATTTTCAGATTTCTGAAAAAAAGGAAAGGGGTACCCCTTCTCATTTTTTTTGGCGAAAAAACTTTTTGTCGAGAAACGGATAATAAGAATGATATTCTTCATGGAAATGACCCGCTGATTCCAAATATGTGTGCCATTCCCCGATTCCGAAGCCTCCAGCGATTTTACCAATAAAAAACGACAAAAAAAAAATTGAAAAAAAATAAAAAGTAAATCGACGATTAAAAATCGTAGGAATTTTTTATTTCAATTTGGCTTGCAGATTCTGAAAGCGTAGGTCACGCAGATTCCAAATATAACGATCATTCCCACGTTCCGAATATTTCAGAAATTTTCAGATTTCTGAAAAAAAGTAAAGGGGTACCCCTTCTCATTTTTTTGGGCGAAAAAACTTTTTGTCGAGAAACGGATAATAAGAATGATATTCTTCATGGAAATGACCCGCTGATTCCAAATATGTGTGCCATTCCCCGATTCCGAAGCCTATTGCGATTTTACCAATAAAAAACGACAAAAAAAAAATGAAAAAAAAATAAAAAGTAAATCGACGATTAAAAATCGTAGGAATTTTTTATTTCAATTTGGCTTGCAGATTCTGAAAGCGTAGGTCACGCAGATTCCAAATATAACGATCATTCCCGCGTTCCGAATATTCCAGAAATTTTCAGATTTCTGAAAAAAAGGAAAGGGGTACCCCTCCTCATTTTTTTGGGCGAAAAAACTTTTTGTCGAGAAACGGATAATAAGAATGATATTCTTCATGGAAATGACCCGCTGATTCCAAATATGTCTGCCATTCCCCGATTCCGAAGCCTCCTGCGATTTTACCAATAAAAAACGACAAAAAAAAAGTGAAAAAAAAATAAAAAGTAAATCGACGATTAAAAATCGTAGGAATTTTTTATTTCAATTTGGCTTGCAGATTCTGAAAGCGTAGGTCACGCAGATTCCAAATATAACGATCATTCCCGCGTTCCGAATATTCCAGAAATTTTCAGATTTCTGAAAAAAAGGAAAGGGGTACCCCTTCTCATTTTTTTGGGCGAAAAAACTTTTTGTCGAGAAACGGATAATAAGAATGATATTCTTCATGGAAATGACCCGCTGATTCCAGATATGTGTGCCATTCCCCGATTTCGAAGCCTCCTGCGATTTTACCAATAAAAAACGACAAAAAAAAAAGTGAAAAAAAAATAAAAAGTGAATCGACGATTAAAAATCGTAGGAATTTTTTATTTCAATTTGGCTTGCAGATTCTGAAAGCGTAGGTCACGCAGATTCCAAATATAACGATCATTCCCACGTTCCGAATATTCCAGAAATTTTCAGATTTCTGAAAAAAAGGAAAGGGGTACCCCTTCTCATTTTTTTGGGCGAAAAAACTTTTTGTCGAGAAACGGATAATAAGAATGATATTCTTCATGGAAATGACCCGCTGATTCCAAATATGTGTGCCATTCCCCGATTCCGAAGACTCCTGCGATTTTACCAATAAAAAACGACGAAAAAAAAAGTGAAAAAAAAATAAAAAGTAAATCGACGATTAAAAATCGTAGGAATTTTTTATTTCAATTTGGCTTGCAGATTCTGAAAGCTTAGGTCACGCAGATTCCAAATATAACGATCATTCCCTTGTTCCGAATATTTCAGAAATTTTCAGATTTCTGAAAAAAAGGAAAGGGGTACCCCTTCTCATTTTTTTGGGCGAAAAAACTTTTTATCGAGAAACGGATAATCAGAATGATATTCTTCATGGAAATGACCCGCTGATTCCAAATATGTGTGCCATTCCCCGATTCCGAAGCCTCCTGCGATTTTACCAATAAAAAACGACAAAAAAAAAAGTTAAAAAAAAATAAAAAGTTAATCGACGATTAAAAATCGTAGGAATTTTTTATTTCAATTTGGCTTGCAGATTCTGAAAGCGTAGGTCACGCAGATTCCAAATATAACGATCATTCCCACGTTCCGAATATTTCGGAAATTTTCAGATTTCTGAAAAAAAGGAAAGGGGTACCCCTTCTCATTTTTTTTGGCGAAAAAACTTTTTGTCGAGAAACGGATAATAAGAATGATATTCTTCATGGAAATGACCCGCTGATTCCAAATATGTGTGCCATTCCCCGATTCCGAAGCCTCCAGCGATTTTACCAATAAAAAACGACAAAAAAAAAATTGAAAAAAAATAAAAAGTAAATCGACGATTAAAAATCGTAGGAATTTTTTATTTCAATTTGGCTTGCAGATTCTGAAAGCGTAGGTCACGCAGATTCCAAATATAACGATCATTCCCACGTTCCGAATATTTCAGAAATTTTCAGATTTCTGAAAAAAAGTAAAGGGGTACCCCTTCTCATTTTTTTGGGCGAAAAAACTTTTTGTCGAGAAACGGATAATAAGAATGATATTCTTCATGGAAATGACCCGCTGATTCCAAATATGTGTGCCATTCCCCGATTCCGAAGCCTATTGCGATTTTACCAATAAAAAACGACAAAAAAAAAATGAAAAAAAAATAAAAAGTAAATCGACGATTAAAAATCGTAGGAATTTTTTATTTCAATTTGGCTTGCAGATTCTGAAAGCGTAGGTCACGCAGATTCCAAATATAACGATCATTCCCGCGTTCCGAATATTCCAGAAATTTTCAGATTTCTGAAAAAAAGGAAAGGGGTACCCCTCCTCATTTTTTTGGGCGAAAAAACTTTTTGTCGAGAAACGGATAATAAGAATGATATTCTTCATGGAAATGACCCGCTGATTCCAAATATGTCTGCCATTCCCCGATTCCGAAGCCTCCTGCGATTTTACCAATAAAAAACGACAAAAAAAAAGTGAAAAAAAAATAAAAAGTAAATCGACGATTAAAAATCGTAGGAATTTTTTATTTCAATTTGGCTTGCAGATTCTGAAAGCGTAGGTCACGCAGATTCCAAATATAACGATCATTCCCGCGTTCCGAATATTCCAGAAATTTTCAGATTTCTGAAAAAAAGGAAAGGGGTACCCCTTCTCATTTTTTTGGGCGAAAAAACTTTTTGTCGAGAAACGGATAATAAGAATGATATTCTTCATGGAAATGACCCGCTGATTCCAGATATGTGTGCCATTCCCCGATTTCGAAGCCTCCTGCGATTTTACCAATAAAAAACGACAAAAAAAAAAGTGAAAAAAAAATAAAAAGTGAATCGACGATTAAAAATCGTAGGAATTTTTTATTTCAATTTGGCTTGCAGATTCTGAAAGCGTAGGTCACGCAGATTCCAAATATAACGATCATTCCCACGTTCCGAATATTCCAGAAATTTTCAGATTTCTGAAAAAAAGGAAAGGGGTACCCCTTCTCATTTTTTTGGGCGAAAAAACTTTTTGTCGAGAAACGGATAATAAGAATGATATTCTTCATGGAAATGACCCGCTGATTCCAAATATGTGTGCCATTCCCCGATTCCGAAGACTCCTGCGATTTTACCAATAAAAAACGACGAAAAAAAAAGTGAAAAAAAAATAAAAAGTAAATCGACGATTAAAAATCGTAGGAATTTTTTATTTCAATTTGGCTTGCAGATTCTGAAAGCTTAGGTCACGCAGATTCCAAATATAACGATCATTCCCTTGTTCCGAATATTTCAGAAATTTTCAGATTTCTGAAAAAAAGGAAAGGGGTACCCCTTCTCATTTTTTTGGGCGAAAAAACTTTTTATCGAGAAACGGATAATCAGAATGATATTCTTCATGGAAATGACCCGCTGATTCCAAATATGTGTGCCATTCCCCGATTCCGAAGCCTCCTGCGATTTTACCAATAAAAAACGACAAAAAAAAAAGTTAAAAAAAAATAAAAAGTTAATCGACGATTAAAAATCGTAGGAATTTTTTATTTCAATTTGGCTTGCAGATTCTGAAAGCGTAGGTCACGCAGATTCCAAATATAACGATCATTCCCACGTTCCGAATATTTCGGAAATTTTCAGATTTCTGAAAAAAAGGAAAGGGGTACCCCTTCTCATTTTTTTGGGCGAAAAAACTTTTTGTCGAGAAACGGATAATCAGAATGATATTCTTCATGGAAATGACCCGCTGATTCCGAATATGTGTGCCATTTCCCGATTCCGAAGCCTCCTGCGATTTTACCAATAAAAAACGACAAAAAAAAAAAGTTAAGAAAAAATAAAAAGTTAATCGACGATTAAAAATCGTAGGAATTTTTTATTTCAATTTGGCTTGCAGATTCTGAAAGCGTAGGTCACGCAGATTCCAAATATAACGATCATTCCCACGTTCCGAATATTTCGGAAATTTTCAGATTTCTGAAAAAAAGGAAAGGGGTACCCCTTCTCATTTTTTTGGGCGAAAAAACTTTTTGTCGAGAAACGGATCATAAGAATGATATTCTTCATGGAAATGACCCGCTGATTCCAAATATGTGTGCCATTCCCCGATTCCGAAGACTCCTGCGATTTTACCAATAAAAAACGACGAAAAAAAAAGTGAAAAAAAAATAAAAAGTAAATCGACGATTAAAAATCGTAGGAATTTTTTATTTCAATTTGGCTTGCAGATTCTGAAAGCGTAGGTCACGCAGATTCCAAATATAACGATCATTCCCACGTTCCGAATATTTCAGAAATTTTCAGATTTCTGAAAAAAAGGAAAGGGGTACCCCTTCTCATTTTTTTTGGCGAAAAAACTTTTTGTCGAGAAACGGATAATAAGAATGATATTCTTCATGGAAATGACCCGCTGATTCCAAATATGTGTGCCATTCCCCGATTCCGAAGCCTCCAGCGATTTTACCAATAAAAAACGACAAAAAAAAAATTGAAAAAAAATAAAAAGTAAATCGACGATTAAAAATCGTAGGAATTTTTTATTTCAATTTGGCTTGCAGATTCTGAAAGCGTAGGTCACGCAGATTCCAAATATAACGATCATTCCCACGTTCCGAATATTTCAGAAATTTTCAGATTTCTGAAAAAAAGTAAAGGGGTACCCCTTCTCATTTTTTTGGGCGAAAAAACTTTTTGTCGAGAAACGGATAATAAGAATGATATTCTTCATGGAAATGACCCGCTGATTCCAAATATGTGTGCCATTCCCCGATTCCGAAGCCTATTGCGATTTTACCAATAAAAAACGACAAAAAAAAAATGAAAAAAAAATAAAAAGTAAATCGACGATTAAAAATCGTAGGAATTTTTTATTTCAATTTGGCTTGCAGATTCTGAAAGCGTAGGTCACGCAGATTCCAAATATAACGATCATTCCCGCGTTCCGAATATTCCAGAAATTTTCAGATTTCTGAAAAAAAGGAAAGGGGTACCCCTCCTCATTTTTTTGGGCGAAAAAACTTTTTGTCGAGAAACGGATAATAAGAATGATATTCTTCATGGAAATGACCCGCTGATTCCAAATATGTCTGCCATTCCCCGATTCCGAAGCCTCCTGCGATTTTACCAATAAAAAACGACAAAAAAAAAGTGAAAAAAAAATAAAAAGTAAATCGACGATTAAAAATCGTAGGAATTTTTTATTTCAATTTGGCTTGCAGATTCTGAAAGCGTAGGTCACGCAGATTCCAAATATAACGATCATTCCCGCGTTCCGAATATTCCAGAAATTTTCAGATTTCTGAAAAAAAGGAAAGGGGTACCCCTTCTCATTTTTTTGGGCGAAAAAACTTTTTGTCGAGAAACGGATAATAAGAATGATATTCTTCATGGAAATGACCCGCTGATTCCAGATATGTGTGCCATTCCCCGATTTCGAAGCCTCCTGCGATTTTACCAATAAAAAACGACAAAAAAAAAAGTGAAAAAAAAATAAAAAGTGAATCGACGATTAAAAATCGTAGGAATTTTTTATTTCAATTTGGCTTGCAGATTCTGAAAGCGTAGGTCACGCAGATTCCAAATATAACGATCATTCCCACGTTCCGAATATTCCAGAAATTTTCAGATTTCTGAAAAAAAGGAAAGGGGTACCCCTTCTCATTTTTTTGGGCGAAAAAACTTTTTGTCGAGAAACGGATAATAAGAATGATATTCTTCATGGAAATGACCCGCTGATTCCAAATATGTGTGCCATTCCCCGATTCCGAAGACTCCTGCGATTTTACCAATAAAAAACGACGAAAAAAAAAGTGAAAAAAAAATAAAAAGTAAATCGACGATTAAAAATCGTAGGAATTTTTTATTTCAATTTGGCTTGCAGATTCTGAAAGCTTAGGTCACGCAGATTCCAAATATAACGATCATTCCCTTGTTCCGAATATTTCAGAAATTTTCAGATTTCTGAAAAAAAGGAAAGGGGTACCCCTTCTCATTTTTTTGGGCGAAAAAACTTTTTATCGAGAAACGGATAATCAGAATGATATTCTTCATGGAAATGACCCGCTGATTCCAAATATGTGTGCCATTCCCCGATTCCGAAGCCTCCTGCGATTTTACCAATAAAAAACGACAAAAAAAAAAGTTAAAAAAAAATAAAAAGTTAATCGACGATTAAAAATCGTAGGAATTTTTTATTTCAATTTGGCTTGCAGATTCTGAAAGCGTAGGTCACGCAGATTCCAAATATAACGATCATTCCCACGTTCCGAATATTCCAGAAATTTTCAGATTTCTGAAAAAAAGGAAAGGGGTACCCCTTCTCATTTTTTCGGGCGAAAAAACTTTTTGTCGAGAAACGGATAATAAGAATGATATTCTTCATGGAAATGACCCGCTGATTCCAAATATGTGTGCCATTCCCCGATTCCGAAGACTCCTGCGATTTTACCAATAAAAAACGACGAAAAAAAAAGTGAAAAAAAAATAAAAAGTAAATCGACGATTAAAAATCGTAGGAATTTTTTATTTCAATTTGGCTTGCAGATTCTGAAAGCGTAGGTCACGCAGATTCCAAATATAACGATCATTCCCGCGTTCCGAATATTCCAGAAATTTTCAGATTTCTGAAAAAAAGGAAAGGGGTACCCCTTCTCATTTTTTTGGGCGGAAAAACTTTTTGTCGAGAAACGGATAATAAGAATGATATTCTTCATGGAAATGACCCGCTGATTCCAAATATGTCTGCCATTCCCCGATTCCGAAGCCTCCTGCGATTTTACCAATAAAAAACGACAAAAAAAAAAGTGAAAAAAAAATAAAAAGTAAATCGACGATTAAAAATCGTAGGAATTTTTTATTTCAATTTGGCTTGCAGATTCTGAAAGCGTAGGTCACGCAGATTCCAAATATAACGATCATTCCCGCGTTCCGAATATTCCAGAAATTTTCAGATTTCTGAAAAAAAGGAAAGGGGTACCCCTTCTCATTTTTTTGGGCGAAAAAACTTTTTGTCGAGAAACGGATAATAAGAATGATATTCTTCATGGAAATGACCCGCTGATTCCAGATATGTGTGCCATTCCCCGATTTCGAAGCCTCCTGCGATTTTACCAATAAAAAACGACAAAAAAAAAAGTGAAAAAAAAATAAAAAGTAAATCGACGATTAAAAATCGTAGGAATTTTTTATTTCAATTTGGCTTGCAGATTCTGAAAGCGTAGGTCACGCAGATTCCAAATATAACGATCATTCCCACGTTCCGAATATTCCAGAAATTTTCAGATTTCTGAAAAAAAGGAAAGGGGTACCCCTTCTCATTTTTTTGGGCGAAAAAACTTTTTGTCGAGAAACGGATAATAAGAATGATATTCTTCATGGAAATGACCCGCTGATTCCAAATATGTGTGCCATTCCCCGATTCCGAAGACTCCTGCGATTTTACCAATAAAAAACGACGAAAAAAAAAGTGAAAAAAAAATAAAAAGTAAATCGACGATTAAAAATCGTAGGAATTTTTTATTTCAATTTGGCTTGCAGATTCTGAAAGCGTAGGTCACGCAGATTCCAAATATAACGATCATTCCCACGTTCCGAATATTTCAGAAATTTTCAGATTTCTGAAAAAAAGGAAAGGGGTACCCCTTCTCATTTTTTTTGGCGAAAAAACTTTTTGTCGAGAAACGGATAATAAGAATGATATTCTTCATGGAAATGACCCGCTGATTCCAAATATGTGTGCCATTCCCCGATTCCGAAGCCTCCAGCGATTTTACCAATAAAAAACGACAAAAAAAAAATTGAAAAAAAATAAAAAGTAAATCGACGATTAAAAATCGTAGGAATTTTTTATTTCAATTTGGCTTGCAGATTCTGAAAGCGTAGGTCACGCAGATTCCAAATATAACGATCATTCCCACGTTCCGAATATTTCAGAAATTTTCAGATTTCTGAAAAAAAGTAAAGGGGTACCCCTTCTCATTTTTTTGGGCGAAAAAACTTTTTGTCGAGAAACGGATAATAAGAATGATATTCTTCATGGAAATGACCCGCTGATTCCAAATATGTGTGCCATTCCCCGATTCCGAAGCCTATTGCGATTTTACCAATAAAAAACGACAAAAAAAAAATGAAAAAAAAATAAAAAGTAAATCGACGATTAAAAATCGTAGGAATTTTTTATTTCAATTTGGCTTGCAGATTCTGAAAGCGTAGGTCACGCAGATTCCAAATATAACGATCATTCCCGCGTTCCGAATATTCCAGAAATTTTCAGATTTCTGAAAAAAAGGAAAGGGGTACCCCTCCTCATTTTTTTGGGCGAAAAAACTTTTTGTCGAGAAACGGATAATAAGAATGATATTCTTCATGGAAATGACCCGCTGATTCCAAATATGTCTGCCATTCCCCGATTCCGAAGCCTCCTGCGATTTTACCAATAAAAAACGACAAAAAAAAAGTGAAAAAAAAATAAAAAGTAAATCGACGATTAAAAATCGTAGGAATTTTTTATTTCAATTTGGCTTGCAGATTCTGAAAGCGTAGGTCACGCAGATTCCAAATATAACGATCATTCCCGCGTTCCGAATATTCCAGAAATTTTCAGATTTCTGAAAAAAAGGAAAGGGGTACCCCTTCTCATTTTTTTGGGCGAAAAAACTTTTTGTCGAGAAACGGATAATAAGAATGATATTCTTCATGGAAATGACCCGCTGATTCCAGATATGTGTGCCATTCCCCGATTTCGAAGCCTCCTGCGATTTTACCAATAAAAAACGACAAAAAAAAAAGTGAAAAAAAAATAAAAAGTGAATCGACGATTAAAAATCGTAGGAATTTTTTATTTCAATTTGGCTTGCAGATTCTGAAAGCGTAGGTCACGCAGATTCCAAATATAACGATCATTCCCACGTTCCGAATATTCCAGAAATTTTCAGATTTCTGAAAAAAAGGAAAGGGGTACCCCTTCTCATTTTTTTGGGCGAAAAAACTTTTTGTCGAGAAACGGATCATAAGAATGATATTCTTCATGGAAATGACCCGCTGATTCCAAATATGTGTGCCATTCCCCGATTCCGAAGACTCCTGCGATTTTACCAATAAAAAACGACGAAAAAAAAAGTGAAAAAAAAATAAAAAGTAAATCGACGATTAAAAATCGTAGGAATTTTTTATTTCAATTTGGCTTGCAGATTCTGAAAGCGTAGGTCACGCAGATTCCAAATATAACGATCATTCCCACGTTCCGAATATTTCAGAAATTTTCAGATTTCTGAAAAAAAGGAAAGGGGTACCCCTTCTCATTTTTTTTGGCGAAAAAACTTTTTGTCGAGAAACGGATAATAAGAATGATATTCTTCATGGAAATGACCCGCTGATTCCAAATATGTGTGCCATTCCCCGATTCCGAAGCCTCCAGCGATTTTACCAATAAAAAACGACAAAAAAAAAATTGAAAAAAAATAAAAAGTAAATCGACGATTAAAAATCGTAGGAATTTTTTATTTCAATTTGGCTTGCAGATTCTGAAAGCGTAGGTCACGCAGATTCCAAATATAACGATCATTCCCACGTTCCGAATATTTCAGAAATTTTCAGATTTCTGAAAAAAAGTAAAGGGGTACCCCTTCTCATTTTTTTGGGCGAAAAAACTTTTTGTCGAGAAACGGATAATAAGAATGATATTCTTCATGGAAATGACCCGCTGATTCCAAATATGTGTGCCATTCCCCGATTCCGAAGCCTATTGCGATTTTACCAATAAAAAACGACAAAAAAAAAATGAAAAAAAAATAAAAAGTAAATCGACGATTAAAAATCGTAGGAATTTTTTATTTCAATTTGGCTTGCAGATTCTGAAAGCGTAGGTCACGCAGATTCCAAATATAACGATCATTCCCGCGTTCCGAATATTCCAGAAATTTTCAGATTTCTGAAAAAAAGGAAAGGGGTACCCCTCCTCATTTTTTTGGGCGAAAAAACTTTTTGTCGAGAAACGGATAATAAGAATGATATTCTTCATGGAAATGACCCGCTGATTCCAAATATGTCTGCCATTCCCCGATTCCGAAGCCTCCTGCGATTTTACCAATAAAAAACGACAAAAAAAAAGTGAAAAAAAAATAAAAAGTAAATCGACGATTAAAAATCGTAGGAATTTTTTATTTCAATTTGGCTTGCAGATTCTGAAAGCGTAGGTCACGCAGATTCCAAATATAACGATCATTCCCGCGTTCCGAATATTCCAGAAATTTTCAGATTTCTGAAAAAAAGGAAAGGGGTACCCCTTCTCATTTTTTTGGGCGAAAAAACTTTTTGTCGAGAAACGGATAATAAGAATGATATTCTTCATGGAAATGACCCGCTGATTCCAGATATGTGTGCCATTCCCCGATTTCGAAGCCTCCTGCGATTTTACCAATAAAAAACGACAAAAAAAAAAGTGAAAAAAAAATAAAAAGTGAATCGACGATTAAAAATCGTAGGAATTTTTTATTTCAATTTGGCTTGCAGATTCTGAAAGCGTAGGTCACGCAGATTCCAAATATAACGATCATTCCCACGTTCCGAATATTCCAGAAATTTTCAGATTTCTGAAAAAAAGGAAAGGGGTACCCCTTCTCATTTTTTTGGGCGAAAAAACTTTTTGTCGAGAAACGGATAATAAGAATGATATTCTTCATGGAAATGACCCGCTGATTCCAAATATGTGTGCCATTCCCCGATTCCGAAGACTCCTGCGATTTTACCAATAAAAAACGACGAAAAAAAAAGTGAAAAAAAAATAAAAAGTAAATCGACGATTAAAAATCGTAGGAATTTTTTATTTCAATTTGGCTTGCAGATTCTGAAAGCGTAGGTCATGCAGATTCCAAATATAACGATCATTCCCACGTTCCGAATATTTCAGAAATTTTCAGATTTCTGAAAAAAAGGAAAGGGGTACCCCTTCTCATTTTTTTTGGCGAAAAAACTTTTTGTCGAGAAACGGATAATAAGAATGATATTCTTCATGGAAATGACCCGCTGATTCCAAATATGTGTGCCATTCCCCGATTCCGAAGCCTCCAGCGATTTTACCAATAAAAAACGACAAAAAAAAAATTGAAAAAAAATAAAAAGTAAATCGACGATTAAAAATCGTAGGAATTTTTTATTTCAATTTGGCTTGCAGATTCTGAAAGCGTAGGTCACGCAGATTCCAAATATAACGATCATTCCCACGTTCCGAATATTTCAGAAATTTTCAGATTTCTGAAAAAAAGGAAAGGGGTACCCCTTCTCATTTTTTTGGGCGAAAAAACTTTTTGTCGAGAAACGGATAATAAGAATGATATTCTTCATGGAAATGACCCGCTGATTCCAAATATGTGTGCCATTCCCCGATTCCGAAGCCTATTGCGATTTTACCAATAAAAAACGACAAAAAAAAAATGAAAAAATAATAAAAAGTAAATCGACGATTAAAAATCGTAGGAATTTTTTATTTCAATTTGGCTTGCAGATTCTGAAAGCGTAGGTCACGCAGATTCCAAATATAACGATCATTCCCGCGTTCCGAATATTCCAGAAATTTTCAGATTTCTGAAAAAAAGGAAAGGGGTACCCCTTCTCATTTTTTTGGGCGAAAAAACTTTTTGTCGAGAAACGGATAATAAGAATGATATTCTTCATGGAAATGACCCGCTGATTCCAAATATGTCTGCCATTCCCCGATTCCGAAGCCTCCTGCGATTTTACCAATAAAAAACGACAAAAAAAAAAGTGAAAAAAAAATAAAAAGTAAATCGACGATTAAAAATCGTAGGAATTTTTTATTTCAATTTGGCTTGCAGATTCTGAAAGCGTAGGTCACGCAGATTCCAAATATAACGATCATTCCCGCGTTCCGAATATTCCAGAAATTTTCAGATTTCTGAAAAAAAGGAAAGGGGTACCCCTTCTCATTTTTTTGGGCGAAAAAACTTTTTGTCGAGAAACGGATAATAAGAATGATATTCTTCATGGAAATGACCCGCTGATTCCAGATATGTGTGCCATCCCCCGATTTCGAAGCCTCCTGCGATTTTACCAATAAAAAACGACAAAAAAAAAAGTGAAAAAAAAATAAAAAGTAAATCGACGATTAAAAATCGTAGGAATTTTTTATTTCAATTTGGCTTGCAGATTCTGAAAGCGTAGGTCACGCAGATTCCAAATATAACGATCATTCCCACGTTCCGAATATTCCAGAAATTTTCAGATTTCTGAAAAAAAGGAAAGGGGTACCCCTTCTCATTTTTTTGGGCGAAAAAACTTTTTGTCGAGAAACGGATAATAAGAATGATATTCTTCATGGAAATGACCCGCTGATTCCAAATATGTGTGCCATTCCCCGATTCCGAAGACTCCTGCGATTTTACCAATAAAAAACGACGAAGAAAAAAGTGAAAAAAAAATAAAAAGTAAATCGACGATTAAAAATCGTAGGAATTTTTTATTTCAATTTGGCTTGCAGATTCTGAAAGCGTAGGTCACGCAGATTCCAAATATAACGATCATTCCCACGTTCCGAATATTTCAGAAATTTTCAGATTTCTGAAAAAAAGGAAAGGGGTACCCCTTCTCATTTTTTTTGCCGAAAAAACTTTTTGTCGAGAAACGGATAATAAGAATGATATTCTTCATGGAAATGACCCGCTGATTCCAAATATGTGTGCCATTCCCCGATTCCGAAGCCTCCAGCGATTTTACCAATAAAAAACGACAAAAAAAAAATTGAAAAAAAATAAAAAGTAAATCGACGATTAAAAATCGTAGGAATTTTTTATTTCAATTTGGCTTGCAGATTCTGAAAGCGTAGGTCACGCAGATTCCAAATATAACGATCATTCCCACGTTCCGAATATTTCAGAAATTTTCAGATTTCTGAAAAAAAGGAAAGGGGTACCCCTTCTCATTTTTTTGGGCGAAAAAACTTTTTGTCGAGAAACGGATAATAAGAATGATATTCTTCATGGAAATGACCCGCTGATTCCAAATATGTGTGCCATTCCCCGATTCCGAAGACTCCTGCGATTTTACCAATAAAAAACGACGAAAAAAAAAGTGAAAAAAAAATAAAAAGTAAATCGACGATTAAAAATCGTAGGAATTTTTTATTTCAATTTGGCTTGCAGATTCTGAAAGCGTAGGTCACGCAGATTCCAAATATAACGATCATTCCCACGTTCCGAATATTTCAGAAATTTTCAGATTTCTGAAAAAAAGGAAAGGGGTACCCCTTCTCATTTTTTTTGGCGAAAAAACTTTTTGTCGAGAAACGGATAATAAGAATGATATTCTTCATGGAAATGACCCGCTGATTCCAAATATGTGTGCCATTCCCCGATTCCGAAGCCTCCAGCGATTTTACCAATAAAAAACGACAAAAAAAAAATTGAAAAAAAATAAAAAGTAAATCGACGATTAAAAATCGTAGGAATTTTTTATTTCAATTTGGCTTGCAGATTCTGAAAGCGTAGGTCACGCAGATTCCAAATATAACGATCATTCCCACGTTCCGAATATTTCAGAAATTTTCAGATTTCTGAAAAAAAGTAAAGGGGTACCCCTTCTCATTTTTTTGGGCGAAAAAACTTTTTGTCGAGAAACGGATAATAAGAATGATATTCTTCATGGAAATGACCCGCTGATTCCAAATATGTGTGCCATTCCCCGATTCCGAAGCCTATTGCGATTTTACCAATAAAAAACGACAAAAAAAAAATGAAAAAAAAATAAAAAGTAAATCGACGATTAAAAATCGTAGGAATTTTTTATTTCAATTTGGCTTGCAGATTCTGAAAGCGTAGGTCACGCAGATTCCAAATATAACGATCATTCCCGCGTTCCGAATATTCCAGAAATTTTCAGATTTCTGAAAAAAAGGAAAGGGGTACCCCTCCTCATTTTTTTGGGCGAAAAAACTTTTTGTCGAGAAACGGATAATAAGAATGATATTCTTCATGGAAATGACCCGCTGATTCCAAATATGTCTGCCATTCCCCGATTCCGAAGCCTCCTGCGATTTTACCAATAAAAAACGACAAAAAAAAAGTGAAAAAAAAATAAAAAGTAAATCGACGATTAAAAATCGTAGGAATTTTTTATTTCAATTTGGCTTGCAGATTCTGAAAGCGTAGGTCACGCAGATTCCAAATATAACGATCATTCCCGCGTTCCGAATATTCCAGAAATTTTCAGATTTCTGAAAAAAAGGAAAGGGGTACCCCTTCTCATTTTTTTGGGCGAAAAAACTTTTTGTCGAGAAACGGATAATAAGAATGATATTCTTCATGGAAATGACCCGCTGATTCCAGATATGTGTGCCATTCCCCGATTTCGAAGCCTCCTGCGATTTTACCAATAAAAAACGACAAAAAAAAAAGTGAAAAAAAAATAAAAAGTGAATCGACGATTAAAAATCGTAGGAATTTTTTATTTCAATTTGGCTTGCAGATTCTGAAAGCGTAGGTCACGCAGATTCCAAATATAACGATCATTCCCACGTTCCGAATATTCCAGAAATTTTCAGATTTCTGAAAAAAAGGAAAGGGGTACCCCTTCTCATTTTTTTGGGCGAAAAAACTTTTTGTCGAGAAACGGATAATAAGAATGATATTCTTCATGGAAATGACCCGCTGATTCCAAATATGTGTGCCATTCCCCGATTCCGAAGACTCCTGCGATTTTACCAATAAAAAACGACGAAAAAAAAAGTGAAAAAATAATAAAAAGTAAATCGACGATTAAAAATCGTAGGAATTTTTTATTTCAATTTGGCTTGCAGATTCTGAAAGCGTAGGTCACGCAGATTCCAAATATAACGATCATTCCCACGTTCCGAATATTTCAGAAATTTTCAGATTTCTGAAAAAAAGGAAAGGGGTACCCCTTCTCATTTTTTTTGGCGAAAAAACTTTTTGTCGAGAAACGGATAATAAGAATGATATTCTTCATGGAAATGACCCGCTGATTCCAAATATGTGTGCCATTCCCCGATTCCGAAGCCTCCAGCGATTTTACCAATAAAAAACGACAAAAAAAAAATTGAAAAAAAATAAAAAGTAAATCGACGATTAAAAATCGTAGGAATTTTTTATTTCAATTTGGCTTGCAGATTCTGAAAGCGTAGGTCACGCAGATTCCAAATATAACGATCATTCCCACGTTCCGAATATTTCAGAAATTTTCAGATTTCTGAAAAAAAGTAAAGGGGTACCCCTTCTCATTTTTTTGGGCGAAAAAACTTTTTGTCGAGAAACGGATAATAAGAATGATATTCTTCATGGAAATGACCCGCTGATTCCAAATATGTGTGCCATTCCCCGATTCCGAAGCCTATTGCGATTTTACCAATAAAAAACGACAAAAAAAAAATGAAAAAAAAATAAAAAGTAAATCGACGATTAAAAATCGTAGGAATTTTTTATTTCAATTTGGCTTGCAGATTCTGAAAGCGTAGGTCACGCAGATTCCAAATATAACGATCATTCCCGCGTTCCGAATATTCCAGAAATTTTCAGATTTCTGAAAAAAAGGAAAGGGGTACCCCTCCTCATTTTTTTGGGCGAAAAAACTTTTTGTCGAGAAACGGATAATAAGAATGATATTCTTCATGGAAATGACCCGCTGATTCCAAATATGTCTGCCATTCCCCGATTCCGAAGCCTCCTGCGATTTTACCAATAAAAAACGACAAAAAAAAAGTGAAAAAAAAATAAAAAGTAAATCGACGATTAAAAATCGTAGGAATTTTTTATTTCAATTTGGCTTGCAGATTCTGAAAGCGTAGGTCACGCAGATTCCAAATATAACGATCATTCCCGCGTTCCGAATATTCCAGAAATTTTCAGATTTCTGAAAAAAAGGAAAGGGGTACCCCTTCTCATTTTTTTGGGCGAAAAAACTTTTTGTCGAGAAACGGATAATAAGAATGATATTCTTCATGGAAATGACCCGCTGATTCCAGATATGTGTGCCATTCCCCGATTTCGAAGCCTCCTGCGATTTTACCAATAAAAAACGACAAAAAAAAAAGTGAAAAAAAAATAAAAAGTAAATCGACGATTAAAAATCGTAGGAATTTTTTATTTCAATTTGGCTTGCAGATTCTGAAAGCGTAGGTCACGCAGATTCCAAATATAACGATCATTCCCACGTTCCGAATATTCCAGAAATTTTCAGATTTCTGAAAAAAAGGAAAGGGGTACCCCTTCTCATTTTTTTGGGCGAAACAACTTTTTGTCGAGAAACGGATAATAAGAATGATATTCTTCATGGAAATGACCCGCTGATTCCAAATATGTGTGCCATTCCCCGATTCCGAAGACTCCTGCGATTTTACCAATAAAAAACGACGAAAAAAAAAGTGAAAAAAAAATAAAAAGTAAATCGACGATTAAAAATCGTAGGAATTTTTTATTTCAATTTGGCTTGCAGATTCTGAAAGCGTAGGTCACGCAGATTCCAAATATAACGATCATTCCCACGTTCCGAATATTTCAGAAATTTTCAGATTTCTGAAAAAAAGGAAAGGGGTACCCCTTCTCATTTTTTTTGGCGAAAAAACTTTTTGTCGAGAAACGGATAATAAGAATGATATTCTTCATGGAAATGACCCGCTGATTCCAAATATGTGTGCCATTCCCCGATTCCGAAGCCTCCAGCGATTTTACCAATAAAAAACGACAAAAAAAAAATTGAAAAAAAATAAAAAGTAAATCGACGATTAAAAATCGTAGGAATTTTTTATTTCAATTTGGCTTGCAGATTCTGAAAGCGTAGGTCACGCAGATTCCAAATATAACGATCATTCCCACGTTCCGAATATTTCAGAAATTTTCAGATTTCTGAAAAAAAGGAAAGGGGTACCCCTTCTCATTTTTTTGGGCGAAAAAACTTTTTGTCGAGAAACGGATAATAAGAATGATATTCTTCATGGAAATGACCCGCTGATTCCAAATATGTGTGCCATTCCCCGATTCCGAAGACTCCTGCGATTTTACCAATAAAAAACGACGAAAAAAAAAGTGAAAAAAAAATAAAAAGTAAATCGACGATTAAAAATCGTAGGAATTTTTTATTTCAATTTGGCTTGCAGATTCTGAAAGCGTAGGTCACGCAGATTCCAAATATAACGATCATTCCCACGTTCCGAATATTTCAGAAATTTTCAGATTTCTGAAAAAAAGGAAAGGGGTACCCCTTCTCATTTTTTTTGGCGAAAAAACTTTTTGTCGAGAAACGGATAATAAGAATGATATTCTTCATGGAAATGACCCGCTGATTCCAAATATGTGTGCCATTCCCCGATTCCGAAGCCTCCAGCGATTTTACCAATAAAAAACGACAAAAAAAAAATTGAAAAAAAATAAAAAGTAAATCGACGATTAAAAATCGTAGGAATTTTTTATTTCAATTTGGCTTGCAGATTCTGAAAGCGTAGGTCACGCAGATTCCAAATATAACGATCATTCCCACGTTCCGAATATTTCAGAAATTTTCAGATTTCTGAAAAAAAGTAAAGGGGTACCCCTTCTCATTTTTTTGGGCGAAAAAACTTTTTGTCGAGAAACGGATAATAAGAATGATATTCTTCATGGAAATGACCCGCTGATTCCAAATATGTGTGCCATTCCCCGATTCCGAAGCCTATTGCGATTTTACCAATAAAAAACGACAAAAAAAAAATGAAAAAAAAATAAAAAGTAAATCGACGATTAAAAATCGTAGGAATTTTTTATTTCAATTTGGCTTGCAGATTCTGAAAGCGTAGGTCACGCAGATTCCAAATATAACGATCATTCCCGCGTTCCGAATATTCCAGAAATTTTCAGATTTCTGAAAAAAAGGAAAGGGGTACCCCTCCTCATTTTTTTGGGCGAAAAAACTTTTTGTCGAGAAACGGATAATAAGAATGATATTCTTCATGGAAATGACCCGCTGATTCCAAATATGTCTGCCATTCCCCGATTCCGAAGCCTCCTGCGATTTTACCAATAAAAAACGACAAAAAAAAAGTGAAAAAAAAATAAAAAGTAAATCGACGATTAAAAATCGTAGGAATTTTTTATTTCAATTTGGCTTGCAGATTCTGAAAGCGTAGGTCACGCAGATTCCAAATATAACGATCATTCCCGCGTTCCGAATATTCCAGAAATTTTCAGATTTCTGAAAAAAAGGAAAGGGGTACCCCTTCTCATTTTTTTGGGCGAAAAAACTTTTTGTCGAGAAACGGATAATAAGAATGATATTCTTCATGGAAATGACCCGCTGATTCCAAATATGTGTGCCATTCCCCGATTCCGAAGACTCCTGCGATTTTACCAATAAAAAACGACGAAAAAAAAAGTGAAAAAATAATAAAAAGTAAATCGACGATTAAAAATCGTAGGAATTTTTTATTTCAATTTGGCTTGCAGATTCTGAAAGCGTAGGTCACGCAGATTCCAAATATAACGATCATTCCCACGTTCCGAATATTTCAGAAATTTTCAGATTTCTGAAAAAAAGGAAAGGGGTACCCCTTCTCATTTTTTTTGGCGAAAAAACTTTTTGTCGAGAAACGGATAATAAGAATGATATTCTTCATGGAAATGACCCGCTGATTCCAAATATGTGTGCCATTCCCCGATTCCGAAGCCTCCAGCGATTTTACCAATAAAAAACGACAAAAAAAAAATTGAAAAAAAATAAAAAGTAAATCGACGATTAAAAATCGTAGGAATTTTTTATTTCAATTTGGCTTGCAGATTCTGAAAGCGTAGGTCACGCAGATTCCAAATATAACGATCATTCCCACGTTCCGAATATTTCAGAAATTTTCAGATTTCTGAAAAAAAGTAAAGGGGTACCCCTTCTCATTTTTTTGGGCGAAAAAACTTTTTGTCGAGAAACGGATAATAAGAATGATATTCTTCATGGAAATGACCCGCTGATTCCAAATATGTGTGCCATTCCCCGATTCCGAAGCCTATTGCGATTTTACCAATAAAAAACGACAAAAAAAAAATGAAAAAAAAATAAAAAGTAAATCGACGATTAAAAATCGTAGGAATTTTTTATTTCAATTTGGCTTGCAGATTCTGAAAGCGTAGGTCACGCAGATTCCAAATATAACGATCATTCCCGCGTCCGAATATTCCAGAAATTTTCAGATTTCTGAAAAAAAGGAAAGGGGTACCCCTCCTCATTTTTTTGGGCGAAAAAACTTTTTGTCGAGAAACGGATAATAAGAATGATATTCTTCATGGAAATGACCCGCTGATTCCAAATATGTCTGCCATTCCCCGATTCCGAAGCCTCCTGCGATTTTACCAATAAAAAACGACAAAAAAAAAGTGAAAAAAAAATAAAAAGTAAATCGACGATTAAAAATCGTAGGAATTTTTTATTTCAATTTGGCTTGCAGATTCTGAAAGCGTAGGTCACGCAGATTCCAAATATAACGATCATTCCCGCGTTCCGAATATTCCAGAAATTTTCAGATTTCTGAAAAAAAGGAAAGGGGTACCCCTTCTCATTTTTTTGGGCGAAAAAACTTTTTGTCGAGAAACGGATAATAAGAATGATATTCTTCATGGAAATGACCCGCTGATTCCAGATATGTGTGCCATTCCCCGATTTCGAAGCCTCCTGCGATTTTACCAATAAAAAACGACAAAAAAAAAAGTGAAAAAAAAATAAAAAGTGAATCGACGATTAAAAATCGTAGGAATTTTTTATTTCAATTTGGCTTGCAGATTCTGAAAGCGTAGGTCACGCAGATTCCAAATATAACGATCATTCCCACGTTCCGAATATTCCAGAAATTTTCAGATTTCTGAAAAAAAGGAAAGGGGTACCCCTTCTCATTTTTTTGGGCGAAAAAACTTTTTGTCGAGAAACGGATAATAAGAATGATATTCTTCATGGAAATGACCCGCTGATTCCAAATATGTGTGCCATTCCCCGATTCCGAAGACTCCTGCGATTTTACCAATAAAAAACGACGAAAAAAAAAGTGAAAAAAAAATAAAAAGTAAATCGACGATTAAAAATCGTAGGAATTTTTTATTTCAATTTGGCTTGCAGATTCTGAAAGCGTAGGTCATGCAGATTCCAAATATAACGATCATTCCCACGTTCCGAATATTTCAGAAATTTTCAGATTTCTGAAAAAAAGGAAAGGGGTACCCCTTCTCATTTTTTTTGGCGAAAAAACTTTTTGTCGAGAAACGGATAATAAGAATGATATTCTTCATGGAAATGACCCGCTGATTCCAAATATGTGTGCCATTCCCCGATTCCGAAGCCTATTGCGATTTTACCAATAAAAAACGACAAAAAAAAAATGAAAAAATAATAAAAAGTAAATCGACGATTAAAAATCGTAGGAATTTTTTATTTCAATTTGGCTTGCAGATTCTGAAAGCGTAGGTCACGCAGATTCCAAATATAACGATCATTCCCGCGTTCCGAATATTCCAGAAATTTTCAGATTTCTGAAAAAAAGGAAAGGGGTACCCCTTCTCATTTTTTTGGGCGAAAAAACTTTTTGTCGAGAAACGGATAATAAGAATGATATTCTTCATGGAAATGACCCGCTGATTCCAAATATGTCTGCCATTCCCCGATTCCGAAGCCTCCTGCGATTTTACCAATAAAAAACGACAAAAAAAAAAGTGAAAAAAAAATAAAAAGTAAATCGACGATTAAAAATCGTAGGAATTTTTTATTTCAATTTGGCTTGCAGATTCTGAAAGCGTAGGTCACGCAGATTCCAAATATAACGATCATTCCCGCGTTCCGAATATTCCAGAAATTTTCAGATTTCTGAAAAAAAGGAAAGGGGTACCCCTTCTCATTTTTTTGGGCGAAAAAACTTTTTGTCGAGAAACGGATAATAAGAATGATATTCTTCATGGAAATGACCCGCTGATTCCAGATATGTGTGCCATTCCCCGATTTCGAAGCCTCCTGCGATTTTACCAATAAAAAACGACAAAAAAAAAAGTGAAAAAAAAATAAAAAGTAAATCGACGATTAAAAATCGTAGGAATTTTTTATTTCAATTTGGCTTGCAGATTCTGAAAGCGTAGGTCACGCAGATTCCAAATATAACGATCATTCCCACGTTCCGAATATTCCAGAAATTTTCAGATTTCTGAAAAAAAGGAAAGGGGTACCCCTTCTCATTTTTTTGGGCGAAAAAACTTTTTGTCGAGAAACGGATAATAAGAATGATATTCTTCATGGAAATGACCCGCTGATTCCAAATATGTGTGCCATTCCCCGATTCCGAAGACTCCTGCGATTTTACCAATAAAAAACGACGAAAAAAAAAGTGAAAAAAAAATAAAAAGTAAATCGACGATTAAAAATCGTAGGAATTTTTTATTTCAATTTGGCTTGCAGATTCTGAAAGCGTAGGTCACGCAGATTCCAAATATAACGATCATTCCCACGTTCCGAATATTTCAGAAATTTTCAGATTTCTGAAAAAAAGGAAAGAGGTACCCCTTCTCATTTTTTTTGGCGAAAAAACTTTTTGTCGAGAAACGGATAATAAGAATGATATTCTTCATGGAAATGACCCGCTGATTCCAAATATGTGTGCCATTCCCCGATTCCGAAGCCTCCAGCGATTTTACCAATAAAAAACGACAAAAAAAAAATTGAAAAAAAATAAAAAGTAAATCGACGATTAAAAATCGTAGGAATTTTTTATTTCAATTTGGCTTGCAGATTCTGAAAGCGTAGGTCACGCAGATTCCAAATATAACGATCATTCCCACGTTCCGAATATTTCAGAAATTTTCAGATTTCTGAAAAAAAGGAAAGGGGTACCCCTTCTCATTTTTTTGGGCGAAAAAACTTTTTGTCGAGAAACGGATAATAAGAATGATATTCTTCATGGAAATGACCCGCTGATTCCAAATATGTGTGCCATTCCCCGATTTCGAAGCCTATTGCGATTTTACCAATAAAAAACGACAAAAAAAAAATGAAAAAAAAATAAAAAGTAAATCGACGATTAAAAATCGTAGGAATTTTTTATTTCAATTTGGCTTGCAGATTCTGAAAGCGTAGGTCACGCAGATTCCAAATATAACGATCATTCCCGCGTTCCGAATATTCCAGAAATTTTCAGATTTCTGAAAAAAAGGAAAGGGGTACCCCTTCTCATTTTTTTGGGCGAAAAAACTTTTTGTCGAGAAACGGATAATAAGAATGATATTCTTCATGGAAATGACCCGCTGATTCCAAATATGTCTGCCATTCCCCGATTCCGAAGCCTCCTGCGATTTTACCAATAAAAAACGACAAAAAAAAAAGTGAAAAAAAAATAAAAAGTAAATCGACGATTAAAAATCGTAGGAATTTTTTATTTCAATTTGGCTTGCAGATTCTGAAAGCGTAGGTCACGCAGATTCCAAATATAACGATCATTCCCGCGTTCCGTATATTCCAGAAATTTTCAGATTTCTGAAAAAAAGGAAAGGGGTACCCCTTCTCATTTTTTTGGGCGAAAAAACTTTTTGTCGAGAAACGGATAATAAGAATGATATTCTTCATGGAAATGACCCGCTGATTCCAGATATGTGTGCCATTCCCCGATTTCGAAGCCTCCTGCGATTTTACCAATAAAAAACGACAAAAAAAAAAGTGAAAAAAAAATAAAAAGTAAATCGACGATTAAAAATCGTAGGAATTTTTTATTTCAATTTGGCTTGCAGATTCTGAAAGCGTAGGTCACGCAGATTCCAAATATAACGATCATTCCCACGTTCCGAATATTCCAGAAATTTTCAGATTTCTGAAAAAAAGGAAAGGGGTACCCCTTCTCATTTTTTTGGGCGAAAAAACTTTTTGTCGAGAAACGGATAATAAGAATGATATTCTTCATGGAAATGACCCGCTGATTCCAAATATGTGTGCCATTCCCCGATTCCGAAGACTCCTGCGATTTTACCAATAAAAAACGACGAAAAAAAAAGTGAAAAAAAAATAAAAAGTAAATCGACGATTAAAAATCGTAGGAATTTTTTATTTCAATTTGGCTTGCAGATTCTGAAAGCGTAGGTCACGCAGATTCCAAATATAACGATCATTCCCGCGTTCCGAATATTCCAGAAATTTTCAGATTTCTGAAAAAAAGGAAAGGGGTACCCCTTCTCATTTTTTTGGGCGAAAAAACTTTTTGTCGAGAAACGGATAATAAGAATGATATTCTTCATGGAAATGACCCGCTGATTCCAAATATGTCTGCCATTCCCCGATTCCGAAGCCTCCTGCGATTTTACCAATAAAAAACGACAAAAAAAAAAGTGAAAAAAAAATAAAAAGTAAATCGACGATTAAAAATCGTAGGAATTTTTTATTTCAATTTGGCTTGCAGATTCTGAAAGCGTAGGTCACGCAGATTCCAAATATAACGATCATTCCCGCGTTCCGAATATTCCAGAAATTTTCAGATTTCTGAAAAAAAGGAAAGGGGTACCCCTTCTCATTTTTTTGGGCGAAAAAACTTTTTGTCGAGAAACGGATAATAAGAATGATATTCTTCATGGAAATGACCCGCTGATTCCAGATATGTGTGCCATTCCCCGATTTCGAAGCCTCCTGCGATTCTACCAATAAAAAACGACAAAAAAAAAAGTGAAAAAAAAATAAAAAGTAAATCGACGATTAAAAATCGTAGGAATTTTTTATTTCAATTTGGCTTGCAGATTCTGAAAGCGTAGGTCACGCAGATTCCAAATATAACGATCATTCCCACGTTCCGAATATTCCAGAAATTTTCAGATTTCTGAAAAAAAGGAAAGGGGTACCCCTTCTCATTTTTTTGGGCGAAAAAACTTTTTGTCGAGAAACGGATAATAAGAATGATATTCTTCATGGAAATGACCCGCTGATTCCAAATATGTGTGCCATTCCCCGATTCCGAAGACTCCTGCGATTTTACCAATAAAAAACGACGAAAAAAAAAGTGAAAAAAAAATAAAAAGTAAATCGACGATTAAAAATCGTAGGAATTTTTTATTTCAATTTGGCTTGCAGATTCTGAAAGCGTAGGTCACGCAGATTCCAAATATAACGATCATTCCCACGTTCCGAATATTTCAGAAATTTTCAGATTTCTGAAAAAAAGGAAAGGGGTACCCCTTCTCATTTTTTTGGGCGAAAAAACTTTTTGTCGAGAAACGGATAATAAGAATGATATTCTTCATGGAAATGACCCGCTGATTCCAAATATGTGTGCCATTCCCCGATTCCGAAGCCTATTGCGATTTTACCAATAAAAAACGACAAAAAAAAAATGAAAAAAAAATAAAAAGTAAATCGACGATTAAAAATCGTAGGAATTTTTTATTTCAATTTGGCTTGCAGATTCTGAAAGCGTAGGTCACGCAGATTCCAAATATAACGATCATTCCCGCGTTCCGAATATTCCAGAAATTTTCAGATTTCTGAAAAAAAGGAAAGGGGTACCCCTTCTCATTTTTTTGGGCGAAAAAACTTTTTGTCGAGAAACGGATAATAAGAATGATATTCTTCATGGAAATGACCCGCTGATTCCAAATATGTGTGCCATTCCCCGATTCCGAAGCCTCCTGCGATTTTACCAATAAAAAACGACAAAAAAAAAAGTGAAAAAAAAATAAAAAGTAAATCGACGATTAAAAATCGTAGGAATTTTTTATTTCAATTTGGCTTGCAGATTCTGAAAGCGTAGGTCACGCAGATTCCAAATATAACGATCATTCCCGCGTTCCGAATATTCCAGAAATTTTCAGATTTCTGAAAAAAAGGAAAGGGGTACCCCTTCTCATTTTTTTTGGCGAAAAAACTTTTTGTCGAGAAACGGATAATAAGAATGATATTCTTCATGGAAATGACCCGCTGATTCCAAATATGTCTGCCATTCCCCGATTCCGAAGCCTCCTGCGATTTTACCAATAAAAAACGACAAAAAAAAAAAGTGAAAAAAAAATAAAAAGTAAATCGACGATTAAAAATCGTAGGAATTTTTTATTTCAATTTGGCTTGCAGATTCTGAAAGCGTAGGTCACGCAGATTCCAAATATAACGATCATTCCCACGTTCCGAATATTTCAGAAATTTTCAGATTTCTGAAAAAAAGGAAAGGGGTACCCCTTCTCATTTTTTTGGGCGAAAAAACTTTTTGTCGAGAAACGGATAATAAGAATGATATTCTTCATGGAAATGACCCGCTGATTCCAAATATGTGTGCCATTCCCCGATTCCGAAGCCTCCGGCGATTTTACCAATAAAAAACGACAAAAAAAAAAAGTGAAAAAAAAATAAAAAGTAAATCGACGATTAAAAATCGTAGGAATTTTTTATTTCAATTTGGCTTGCAGATTCTGAAAGCGTAGGTCACGCAGATTCCAAATATAACGATCATTCCCACGTTCCGAATAATTCAGAAATTTTCAGATTTCTGAAAAAAAGGAAAGGGGTACCCCTTCTCATTTTTTTGGGCGAAAAAACTTTTTAATAAGAATGATATTCTTCATGGAAATGACCCGCTGATTCCAGATATGTGTGCCATTCCCCGATTTCGAAGCCTCCTGCGATTTTACCAATAAAAAACGACAAAAAAAAAAGTGAAAAAAAAATAAAAAGTAAATCGACGATTAAAAATCGTAGGAATTTTTTATTTCAATTTGGCTTGCAGATTCTGAAAGCGTAGGTCACGCAGATTCCAAATATAACGATCATTCCCACGTTCCGAATATTCCAGAAATTTTCAGATTTCTGAAAAAAAGGAAAGGGGTACCCCTTCTCATTTTTTTGGGCGAAAAAACTTTTTGTCGAGAAACGGATAATAAGAATGATATTCTTCATGGAAATGACCCGCTGATTCCAAATATGTGTGCCATTCCCCGATTCCGAAGACTCCTGCGATTTTACCAATAAAAAACGACGAAAAAAAAAGTGAAAAAAAAATAAAAAGTAAATCGACGATTAAAAATCGTAGGAATTTTTTATTTCAATTTGGCTTGCAGATTCTGAAAGCGTAGGTCATGCAGATTCCAAATATAACGATCATTCCCACGTTCCGAATATTTCAGAAATTTTCAGATTTCTGAAAAAAAGGAAAGGGGTACCCCTTCTCATTTTTTTTGGCGAAAAAACTTTTTGTCGAGAAACGGATAATAAGAATGATATTCTTCATGGAAATGACCCGCTGATTCCAAATATGTGTGCCATTCCCCGATTCCGAAGCCTATTGCGATTTTACCAATAAAAAACGACAAAAAAAAAATGAAAAAATAATAAAAAGTAAATCGACGATTAAAAATCGTAGGAATTTTTTATTTCAATTTGGCTTGCAGATTCTGAAAGCGTAGGTCACGCAGATTCCAAATATAACGATCATTCCCGCGTTCCGAATATTCCAGAAATTTTCAGATTTCTGAAAAAAAGGAAAGGGGTACCCCTTCTCATTTTTTTGGGCGAAAAAACTTTTTGTCGAGAAACGGATAATAAGAATGATATTCTTCATGGAAATGACCCGCTGATTCCAAATATGTCTGCCATTCCCCGATTCCGAAGCCTCCTGCGATTTTACCAATAAAAAACGACAAAAAAAAAAGTGAAAAAAAAATAAAAAGTAAATCGACGATTAAAAATCGTAGGAATTTTTTATTTCAATTTGGCTTGCAGATTCTGAAAGCGTAGGTCACGCAGATTCCAAATATAACGATCATTCCCGCGTTCCGAATATTCCAGAAATTTTCAGATTTCTGAAAAAAAGGAAAGGGGTACCCCTTCTCATTTTTTTGGGCGAAAAAACTTTTTGTCGAGAAACGGATAATAAGAATGATATTCTTCATGGAAATGACCCGCTGATTCCAGATATGTGTGCCATTCCCCGATTTCGAAGCCTCCTGCGATTTTACCAATAAAAAACGACAAAAAAAAAAGTGAAAAAAAAATAAAAAGTAAATCGACGATTAAAAATCGTAGGAATTTTTTATTTCAATTTGGCTTGCAGATTCTGAAAGCGTAGGTCACGCAGATTCCAAATATAACGATCATTCCCACGTTCCGAATATTCCAGAAATTTTCAGATTTCTGAAAAAAAGGAAAGGGGTACCCCTTCTCATTTTTTTGGGCGAAAAAACTTTTTGTCGAGAAACGGATAATAAGAATGATATTCTTCATGGAAATGACCCGCTGATTCCAAATATGTGTGCCATTCCCCGATTCCGAAGACTCCTGCGATTTTACCAATAAAAAACGACGAAAAAAAAAGTGAAAAAAAAATAAAAAGTAAATCGACGATTAAAAATCGTAGGAATTTTTTATTTCAATTTGGCTTGCAGATTCTGAAAGCGTAGGTCACGCAGATTCCAAATATAACGATCATTCCCACGTTCCGAATATTTCAGAAATTTTCAGATTTCTGAAAAAAAGGAAAGAGGTACCCCTTCTCATTTTTTTTGGCGAAAAAACTTTTTGTCGAGAAACGGATAATAAGAATGATATTCTTCATGGAAATGACCCGCTGATTCCAAATATGTGTGCCATTCCCCGATTCCGAAGCCTCCAGCGATTTTACCAATAAAAAACGACAAAAAAAAAATTGAAAAAAAATAAAAAGTAAATCGACGATTAAAAATCGTAGGAATTTTTTATTTCAATTTGGCTTGCAGATTCTGAAAGCGTAGGTCACGCAGATTCCAAATATAACGATCATTCCCACGTTCCGAATATTTCAGAAATTTTCAGATTTCTGAAAAAAAGGAAAGGGGTACCCCTTCTCATTTTTTTGGGCGAAAAAACTTTTTGTCGAGAAACGGATAATAAGAATGATATTCTTCATGGAAATGACCCGCTGATTCCAAATATGTGTGCCATTCCCCGATTCCGAAGCCTATTGCGATTTTACCAATAAAAAACGACAAAAAAAAAATGAAAAAAAAATAAAAAGTAAATCGACGATTAAAAATCGTAGGAATTTTTTATTTCAATTTGGCTTGCAGATTCTGAAAGCGTAGGTCACGCAGATTCCAAATATAACGATCATTCCCGCGTTCCGAATATTCCAGAAATTTTCAGATTTCTGAAAAAAAGGAAAGGGGTACCCCTTCTCATTTTTTTGGGCGAAAAAACTTTTTGTCGAGAAACGGATAATAAGAATGATATTCTTCATGGAAATGACCCGCTGATTCCAAATATGTCTGCCATTCCCCGATTCCGAAGCCTCCTGCGATTTTACCAATAAAAAACGACAAAAAAAAAAGTGAAAAAAAAATAAAAAGTAAATCGACGATTAAAAATCGTAGGAATTTTTTATTTCAATTTGGCTTGCAGATTCTGAAAGCGTAGGTCACGCAGATTCCAAATATAACGATCATTCCCGCGTTCCGTATATTCCAGAAATTTTCAGATTTCTGAAAAAAAGGAAAGGGGTACCCCTTCTCATTTTTTTGGGCGAAAAAACTTTTTGTCGAGAAACGGATAATAAGAATGATATTCTTCATGGAAATGACCCGCTGATTCCAGATATGTGTGCCATTCCCCGATTTCGAAGCCTCCTGCGATTTTACCAATAAAAAACGACAAAAAAAAAAGTGAAAAAAAAATAAAAAGTAAATCGACGATTAAAAATCGTAGGAATTTTTTATTTCAATTTGGCTTGCAGATTCTGAAAGCGTAGGTCACGCAGATTCCAAATATAACGATCATTCCCACGTTCCGAATATTCCAGAAATTTTCAGATTTCTGAAAAAAAGGAAAGGGGTACCCCTTCTCATTTTTTTGGGCGAAAAAACTTTTTGTCGAGAAACGGATAATAAGAATGATATTCTTCATGGAAATGACCCGCTGATTCCAAATATGTGTGCCATTCCCCGATTCCGAAGACTCCTGCGATTTTACCAATAAAAAACGACGAAAAAAAAAGTGAAAAAAAAATAAAAAGTAAATCGACGATTAAAAATCGTAGGAATTTTTTATTTCAATTTGGCTTGCAGATTCTGAAAGCGTAGGTCACGCAGATTCCAAATATAACGATCATTCCCGCGTTCCGAATATTCCAGAAATTTTCAGATTTCTGAAAAAAAGGAAAGGGGTACCCCTTCTCATTTTTTTGGGCGAAAAAACTTTTTGTCGAGAAACGGATAATAAGAATGATATTCTTCATGGAAATGACCCGCTGATTCCAAATATGTCTGCCATTCCCCGATTCCGAAGCCTCCTGCGATTTTACCAATAAAAAACGACAAAAAAAAAAGTGAAAAAAAAATAAAAAGTAAATCGACGATTAAAAATCGTAGGAATTTTTTATTTCAATTTGGCTTGCAGATTCTGAAAGCGTAGGTCACGCAGATTCCAAATATAACGATCATTCCCGCGTTCCGAATATTCCAGAAATTTTCAGATTTCTGAAAAAAAGGAAAGGGGTACCCCTTCTCATTTTTTTGGGCGAAAAAACTTTTTGTCGAGAAACGGATAATAAGAATGATATTCTTCATGGAAATGACCCGCTGATTCCAGATATGTGTGCCATTCCCCGATTTCGAAGCCTCCTGCGATTTTACCAATAAAAAACGACAAAAAAAAAAGTGAAAAAAAAATAAAAAGTAAATCGACGATTAAAAATCGTAGGAATTTTTTATTTCAATTTGGCTTGCAGATTCTGAAAGCGTAGGTCACGCAGATTCCAAATATAACGATCATTCCCACGTTCCGAATATTCCAGAAATTTTCAGATTTCTGAAAAAAAGGAAAGGGGTACCCCTTCTCATTTTTTTGGGCGAAAAAACTTTTTGTCGAGAAACGGATAATAAGAATGATATTCTTCATGGAAATGACCCGCTGATTCCAAATATGTGTGCCATTCCCCGATTCCGAAGACTCCTGCGATTTTACCAATAAAAAACGACGAAAAAAAAAGTGAAAAAAAAATAAAAAGTAAATCGACGATTAAAAATCGTAGGAATTTTTTATTTCAATTTGGCTTGCAGATTCTGAAAGCGTAGGTCACGCAGATTCCAAATATAACGATCATTCCCACGTTCCGAATATTTCAGAAATTTTCAGATTTCTGAAAAAAAGGAAAGGGGTACCCCTTCTCATTTTTTTGGGCGAAAAAACTTTTTGTCGAGAAACGGATAATAAGAATGATATTCTTCATGGAAATGACCCGCTGATTCCAAATATGTGTGCCATTCCCCGATTCCGAAGCCTATTGCGATTTTACCAATAAAAAACGACAAAAAAAAAATGAAAAAAAAATAAAAAGTAAATCGACGATTAAAAATCGTAGGAATTTTTTATTTCAATTTGGCTTGCAGATTCTGAAAGCGTAGGTCACGCAGATTCCAAATATAACGATCATTCCCGCGTTCCGAATATTCCAGAAATTTTCAGATTTCTGAAAAAAAGGAAAGGGGTACCCCTTCTCATTTTTTTGGGCGAAAAAACTTTTTGTCGAGAAACGGATAATAAGAATGATATTCTTCATGGAAATGACCCGCTGATTCCAAATATGTGTGCCATTCCCCGATTCCGAAGCCTCCTGCGATTTTACCAATAAAAAACGACAAAAAAAAAAGTGAAAAAAAAATAAAAAGTAAATCGACGATTAAAAATCGTAGGAATTTTTTATTTCAATTTGGCTTGCAGATTCTGAAAGCGTAGGTCACGCAGATTCCAAATATAACGATCATTCCCGCGTTCCGAATATTCCAGAAATTTTCAGATTTCTGAAAAAAAGGAAAGGGGTACCCCTTCTCATTTTTTTTGGCGAAAAAACTTTTTGTCGAGAAACGGATAATAAGAATGATATTCTTCATGGAAATGACCCGCTGATTCCAAATATGTCTGCCATTCCCCGATTCCGAAGCCTCCTGCGATTTTACCAATAAAAAACGACAAAAAAAAAAAGTGAAAAAAAAATAAAAAGTAAATCGACGATTAAAAATCGTAGGAATTTTTTATTTCAATTTGGCTTGCAGATTCTGAAAGCGTAGGTCACGCAGATTCCAAATATAACGATCATTCCCACGTTCCGAATATTTCAGAAATTTTCAGATTTCTGAAAAAAAGGAAAGGGGTACCCCTTCTCATTTTTTTGGGCGAAAAAACTTTTTGTCGAGAAACGGATAATAAGAATGATATTCTTCATGGAAATGACCCGCTGATTCCAAATATGTGTGCCATTCCCCGATTCCGAAGCCTCCGGCGATTTTACCAATAAAAAACGACAAAAAAAAAAAGTGAAAAAAAAATAAAAAGTAAATCGACGATTAAAAATCGTAGGAATTTTTTATTTCAATTTGGCTTGCAGATTCTGAAAGCGTAGGTCACGCAGATTCCAAATATAACGATCATTCCCACGTTCCGAATAATTCAGAAATTTTCAGATTTCTGAAAAAAAGGAAAGGGGTACCCCTTCTCATTTTTTTGGGCGAAAAAACTTTTTAATAAGAATGATATTCTTCATGGAAATGACCCGCTGATTCCAGATATGTGTGCCATTCCCCGATTTCGAAGCCTCCTGCGATTTTACCAATAAAAAACGACAAAAAAAAAAGTGAAAAAAAAATAAAAAGTAAATCGACGATTAAAAATCGTAGGAATTTTTTATTTCAATTTGGCTTGCAGATTCTGAAAGCGTAGGTCACGCAGATTCCAAATATAACGATCATTCCCACGTTCCGAATATTCCAGAAATTTTCAGATTTCTGAAAAAAAGGAAAGGGGTACCCCTTCTCATTTTTTTGGGCGAAAAAACTTTTTGTCGAGAAACGGATAATAAGAATGATATTCTTCATGGAAATGACCCGCTGATTCCAAATATGTGTGCCATTCCCCGATTCCGAAGACTCCTGCGATTTTACCAATAAAAAACGACGAAAAAAAAAGTGAAAAAAAAATAAAAAGTAAATCGACGATTAAAAATCGTAGGAATTTTTTATTTCAATTTGGCTTGCAGATTCTGAAAGCGTAGGTCACGCAGATTCCAAATATAACGATCATTCCCGCGTTCCGAATATTCCAGAAATTTTCAGATTTCTGAAAAAAAGGAAAGGGGTACCCCTTCTCATTTTTTTGGGCGAAAAAACTTTTTGTCGAGAAACGGATAATAAGAATGATATTCTTCATGGAAATGACCCGCTGATTCCAAATATGTCTGCCATTCCCCGATTCCGAAGCCTCCTGCGATTTTACCAATAAAAAACGACAAAAAAAAAAGTGAAAAAAAAATAAAAAGTAAATCGACGATTAAAAATCGTAGGAATTTTTTATTTCAATTTGGCTTGCAGATTCTGAAAGCGTAGGTCACGCAGATTCCAAATATAACGATCATTCCCGCGTTCCGAATATTCCAGAAATTTTCAGATTTCTGAAAAAAAGGAAAGGGGTACCCCTTCTCATTTTTTTGGGCGAAAAAACTTTTTGTCGAGAAACGGATAATAAGAATGATATTCTTCATGGAAATGACCCGCTGATTCCAGATATGTGTGCCATTCCCCGATTTCGAAGCCTCCTGCGATTTTACCAATAAAAAACGACAAAAAAAAAAGTGAAAAAAAAATAAAAAGTAAATCGACGATTAAAAATCGTAGGAATTTTTTATTTCAATTTGGCTTGCAGATTCTGAAAGCGTAGGTCACGCAGATTCCAAATATAACGATCATTCCCACGTTCCGAATATTCCAGAAATTTTCAGATTTCTGAAAAAAAGGAAAGGGGTACCCCTTCTCATTTTTTTGGGCGAAAAAACTTTTTGTCGAGAAACGGATAATAAGAATGATATTCTTCATGGAAATGACCCGCTGATTCCAAATATGTGTGCCATTCCCCGATTCCGAAGACTCCTGCGATTTTACCAATAAAAAACGACGAAAAAAAAAGTGAAAAAAAAATAAAAAGTAAATCGACGATTAAAAATCGTAGGAATTTTTTATTTCAATTTGGCTTGCAGATTCTGAAAGCGTAGGTCACGCAGATTCCAAATATAACGATCATTCCCACGTTCCGAATATTTCAGAAATTTTCAGATTTCTGAAAAAAAGGAAAGGGGTACCCCTTCTCATTTTTTTGGGCGAAAAAACTTTTTGTCGAGAAACGGATAATAAGAATGATATTCTTCATGGAAATGACCCGCTGATTCCAAATATGTGTGCCATTCCCCGATTCCGAAGCCTATTGCGATTTTACCAATAAAAAACGACAAAAAAAAAATGAAAAAAAAATAAAAAGTAAATCGACGATTAAAAATCGTAGGAATTTTTTATTTCAATTTGGCTTGCAGATTCTGAAAGCGTAGGTCACGCAGATTCCAAATATAACGATCATTCCCGCGTTCCGAATATTCCAGAAATTTTCAGATTTCTGAAAAAAAGGAAAGGGGTACCCCTTCTCATTTTTTTGGGCGAAAAAACTTTTTGTCGAGAAACGGATAATAAGAATGATATTCTTCATGGAAATGACCCGCTGATTCCAAATATGTGTGCCATTCCCCGATTCCGAAGCCTCCTGCGATTTTACCAATAAAAAACGACAAAAAAAAAAGTGAAAAAAAAATAAAAAGTAAATCGACGATTAAAAATCGTAGGAATTTTTTATTTCAATTTGGCTTGCAGATTCTGAAAGCGTAGGTCACGCAGATTCCAAATATAACGATCATTCCCGCGTTCCGAATATTCCAGAAATTTTCCGATTTCTGAAAAAAAGGAAAGGGGTACCCCTTCTCATTTTTTTTGGCGAAAAAACTTTTTGTCGAGAAACGGATAATAAGAATGATATTCTTCATGGAAATGACCCGCTGATTCCAAATATGTCTGCCATTCCCCGATTCCGAAGCCTCCTGCGATTTTACCAATAAAAAACGACAAAAAAAAAAAGTGAAAAAAAAATAAAAAGTAAATCGACGATTAAAAATCGTAGGAATTTTTTATTTCAATTTGGCTTGCAGATTCTGAAAGCGTAGGTCACGCAGATTCCAAATATAACGATCATTCCCACGTTCCGAATATTTCAGAAATTTTCAGATTTCTGAAAAAAAGGAAAGGGGTACCCCTTCTCATTTTTTTGGGCGAAAAAACTTTTTGTCGAGAAACGGATAATAAGAATGATATTCTTCATGGAAATGACCCGCTGATTCCAAATATGTGTGCCATTCCCCGATTCCGAAGCCTCCGGCGATTTTACCAATAAAAAACGACAAAAAAAAAAAGTGAAAAAAAAATAAAAAGTAAATCGACGATTAAAAATCGTAGGAATTTTTTATTTCAATTTGGCTTGCAGATTCTGAAAGCGTAGGTCACGCAGATTCCAAATATAACGATCATTCCCACGTTCCGAATAATTCAGAAATTTTCAGATTTCTGAAAAAAAGGAAAGGGGTACCCCTTCTCATTTTTTTTGGCGAAAAAACTTTTTGTCGAGAAACGGATAATAAGAATGATATTCTTCATGGAAATGACCCGCTGATTTCAAATATGTGTGCCATTCCCCGATTCCGAAGCCTCCTGCGATTTTACCAATAAAAAACGACGAAAAAAAAAGTGAAAAAACAATAAAAAGTAAATCGACGATTAAAAATCGTAGGAATTTTTTATTTCAATTTGGCTTGCAGATTCTGAAAGCGTAGGTCACGCAGATTCCAAATATAACGATCATTCCCACGTTCCGAGTATTTCAGAAATTTTCAGATTTCTGAAAAAAAGGAAAGGGGTACCCCTTCTCATTTTTTTGGGCGAAAAAACTTTTTGTCGAGAAACGGATAATAAGAATGATATTCTTCATGGAAATGACCCGCTGATTCCAAATATGTGTGCCATTCCCCGATTCCGGAGACTCCTGCGATTTTACCAATAAAAAACGACGAAAAAAAAAGTGAAAAAAAAATAAAAAGTAAATCGACGATTAAAAATCGTAGGAATTTTTTATTTCAATTTGGCTTGCAGATTCTGAAAGCGTAGGTCACGCAGATTCCAAATATAACGATCATTCCCACGTTCCGAATATTTCAGAAATTTTCAGATTTCTGAAAAAAAGGAAAGGGGTACCCCTTCTCATTTTTTTTGGCGAAAAAACTTTTTGTCGAGAAACGGATAATAAGAATGATATTCTTCATGGAAATGACCCGCTGATTCCAAATATGTGTGCCATTCCCCGATTCCGAAGCCTCCAGCGATTTTACCAATAAAAAACGACAAAAAAAAAATTGAAAAAAAATAAAAAGTAAATCGACGATTAAAAATCGTAGGAATTTTTTATTTCAATTTGGCTTGCAGATTCTGAAAGCGTAGGTCACGCAGATTCCAAATATAACGATCATTCCCACGTTCCGAATATTTCAGAAATTTTCAGATTTCTGAAAAAAAGGAAAGGGGTACCCCTTCTCATTTTTTTGGGCGAAAAAACTTTTTGTCGAGAAACGGATAATAAGAATGATATTCTTCATGGAAATGACCCGCTGATTCCAAATATGTGTGCCATTCCCCGATTCCGAAGCCTATTGCGATTTTACCAATAAAAAACGACAAAAAAAAAATGACAAAATAATAAAAAGTAAATCGACGATTAAAAATCGTAGGAATTTTTTATTTCAATTTGGCTTGCAGATTCTGAAAGCGTAGGTCACGCAGATTCCAAATATAACGATCATTCCCGCGTTCCGAATATTCCAGAAATTTTCAGATTTCTGAAAAAAAGGAAAGGGGTACCCCTTCTCATTTTTTTGGGCGAAAAAACTTTTTGTCGAGAAACGGATAATAAGAATGATATTCTTCATGGAAATGACCCGCTGATTCCAAATATGTCTGCCATTCCCCGATTCCGAAGCCTCCTGCGATTTTACCAATAAAAAACGACAAAAAAAAAAGTGAAAAAAAAATAAAAAGTAAATCGACGATTAAAAATCGTAGGAATTTTTTATTTCAATTTGGCTTGCAGATTCTGAAAGCGTAGGTCACGCAGATTCCAAATATAACGATCATTCCCGCGTTCCGAATATTCCAGAAATTTTCAGATTTCTGAAAAAAAGGAAAGGGGTACCCCTTCTCATTTTTTTGGGCGAAAAAACTTTTTGTCGAGAAACGGATAATAAGAATGATATTCTTCATGGAAATGACCCGCTGATTCCAGATATGTGTGCCATTCCCCGATTTCGAAGCCTCCTGCGATTTTACCAATAAAAAACGACAAAAAAAAAAAGTGAAAAAAAAATAAAAAGTAAATCGACGATTAAAAATCGTAGGAATTTTTTATTTCAATTTGGCTTGCAGATTCTGAAAGCGTAGGTCACGCAGATTCCAAATATAACGATCATTCCCACGTTCCGAATATTCCAGAAATTTTCAGATTTCTGAAAAAAAGGAAAGGGGTACCCCTTCTCATTTTTTTGGGCGAAAAAACTTTTTGTCGAGAAACGGATAATAAGAATGATATTCTTCATGGAAATGACCCGCTGATTCCAAATATGTGTGCCATTCCCCGATTCCGAAGACTCCTGCGATTTTACCAATAAAAAACGACGAAAAAAAAAGTGAAAAAAAAATAAAAAGTAAATCGACGATTAAAAATCGTAGGAATTTTTTATTTCAATTTGGCTTGCAGATTCTGAAAGCGTAGGTCACGCAGATTCCAAATATAACGATCATTCCCACGTTCCGAATATTCCAGAAATTTTCAGATTTCTGAAAAAAAGGAAAGGGGTACCCCTTCTCATTTTTTTGGGCGAAAAAACTTTTTGTCGAGAAACGGATAATAAGAATGATATTCTTCATGGAAATGACCCGCTGATTCCAAATATGTGTGCCATTCCCCGATTCCGAAGACTCCTGCGATTTTACCAATAAAAAACGACGAAAAAAAAAGTGAAAAAAAAATAAAAAGTAAATCGACGATTAAAAATCGTAGGAATTTTTTATTTCAATTTGGCTTGCAGATTCTGAAAGCGTAGGTCACGCAGATTCCAAATATAACGATCATTCCCGCGTTCCGAATATTCCAGAAATTTTCAGATTTCTGAAAAAAAGGAAAGGGGTACCCCTTCTCATTTTTTTGGGCGAAAAAACTTTTTGTCGAGAAACGGATAATAAGAATGATATTCTTCATGGAAATGACCCGCTGATTCCAAATATGTCTGCCATTCCCCGATTCCGAAGCCTCCTGCGATTTTACCAATAAAAAACGACAAAAAAAAAAGTGAAAAAAAAATAAAAAGTAAATCGACGATTAAAAATCGTAGGAATTTTTTATTTCAATTTGGCTTGCAGATTCTGAAAGCGTAGGTCACGCAGATTCCAAATATAACGATCATTCCCGCGTTCCGAATATTCCAGAAATTTTCAGATTTCTGAAAAAAAGGAAAGGGGTACCCCTTCTCATTTTTTTGGGCGAAAAAACTTTTTGTCGAGAAACGGATAATAAGAATGATATTCTTCATGGAAATGACCCGCTGATTCCAGATATGTGTGCCATTCCCCGATTTCGAAGCCTCCTGCGATTTTACCAATAAAAAACGACAAAAAAAAAAGTGAAAAAAAAATAAAAAGTAAATCGACGATTAAAAATCGTAGGAATTTTTTATTTCAATTTGGCTTGCAGATTCTGAAAGCGTAGGTCACGCAGATTCCAAATATAACGATCATTCCCACGTTCCGAATATTTCAGAAATTTTCAGATTTCTGAAAAAAAGGAAAGGGGTACCCCTTCTCATTTTTTTGGGCGAAAAAACTTTTTGTCGAGAAACGGATAATAAGAATGATATTCTTCATGGAAATGACCCGCTGATTCCAAATATGTGTGCCATTCCCCGATTCCGAAGCCTATTGCGATTTTACCAATAAAAAACGACAAAAAAAAAATGAAAAAAAAATAAAAAGTAAATCGACGATTAAAAATCGTAGGAATTTTTTATTTCAATTTGGCTTGCAGATTCTGAAAGCGTAGGTCACGCAGATTCCAAATATAACGATCATTCCCGCGTTCCGAATATTCCAGAAATTTTCAGATTTCTGAAAAAAAGGAAAGGGGTACCCCTTCTCATTTTTTTGGGCGAAAAAACTTTTTGTCGAGAAACGGATAATAAGAATGATATTCTTCATGGAAATGACCCGCTGATTCCAAATATGTGTGCCATTCCCCGATTCCGAAGCCTCCTGCGATTTTACCAATAAAAAACGACAAAAAAAAAAGTGAAAAAAAAATAAAAAGTAAATCGACGATTAAAAATCGTAGGAATTTTTTATTTCAATTTGGCTTGCAGATTCTGAAAGCGTAGGTCACGCAGATTCCAAATATAACGATCATTCCCGCGTTCCGAATATTCCAGAAATTTTCAGATTTCTGAAAAAAAGGAAAGGGGTACCCCTTCTCATTTTTTTTGGCGAAAAAACTTTTTGTCGAGAAACGGATAATAAGAATGATATTCTTCATGGAAATGACCCGCTGATTCCAAATATGTCTGCCATTCCCCGATTCCGAAGCCTCCTGCGATTTTACCAATAAAAAACGACAAAAAAAAAAAGTGAAAAAAAAATAAAAAGTAAATCGACGATTAAAAATCGTAGGAATTTTTTATTTCAATTTGGCTTGCAGATTCTGAAAGCGTAGGTCACGCAGATTCCAAATATAACGATCATTCCCACGTTCCGAATATTTCAGAAATTTTCAGATTTCTGAAAAAAAGGAAAGGGGTACCCCTTCTCATTTTTTTGGGCGAAAAAACTTTTTGTCGAGAAACGGATAATAAGAATGATATTCTTCATGGAAATGACCCGCTGATTCCAAATATGTGTGCCATTCCCCGATTCCGAAGCCTCCGGCGATTTTACCAATAAAAAACGACAAAAAAAAAAAGTGAAAAAAAAATAAAAAGTAAATCGACGATTAAAAATCGTAGGAATTTTTTATTTCAATTTGGCTTGCAGATTCTGAAAGCGTAGGTCACGCAGATTCCAAATATAACGATCATTCCCACGTTCCGAATAATTCAGAAATTTTCAGATTTCTGAAAAAAAGGAAAGGGGTACCCCTTCTCATTTTTTTTGGCGAAAAAACTTTTTGTCGAGAAACGGATAATAAGAATGATATTCTTCATGGAAATGACCCGCTGATTTCAAATATGTGTGCCATTCCCCGATTCCGAAGCCTCCTGCGATTTTACCAATAAAAAACGACGAAAAAAAAAGTGAAAAAACAATAAAAAGTAAATCGACGATTAAAAATCGTAGGAATTTTTTATTTCAATTTGGCTTGCAGATTCTGAAAGCGTAGGTCACGCAGATTCCAAATATAACGATCATTCCCACGTTCCGAGTATTTCAGAAATTTTCAGATTTCTGAAAAAAAGGAAAGGGGTACCCCTTCTCATTTTTTTGGGCGAAAAAACTTTTTGTCGAGAAACGGATAATAAGAATGATATTCTTCATGGAAATGACCCGCTGATTCCAAATATGTGTGCCATTCCCCGATTCCGAAGACTCCTGCGATTTTACCAATAAAAAACGACGAAAAAAAAAGTGAAAAAAAAATAAAAAGTAAATCGACGATTAAAAATCGTAGGAATTTTTTATTTCAATTTGGCTTGCAGATTCTGAAAGCGTAGGTCACGCAGATTCCAAATATAACGATCATTCCCACGTTCCGAATATTTCAGAAATTTTCAGATTTCTGAAAAAAAGGAAAGGGGTACCCCTTCTCATTTTTTTTGGCGAAAAAACTTTTTGTCGAGAAACGGATAATAAGAATGATATTCTTCATGGAAATGACCCGCTGATTCCAAATATGTGTGCCATTCCCCGATTCCGAAGCCTCCAGCGATTTTACCAATAAAAAACGACAAAAAAAAAATTGAAAAAAAATAAAAAGTAAATCGACGATTAAAAATCGTAGGAATTTTTTATTTCAATTTGGCTTGCAGATTCTGAAAGCGTAGGTCACGCAGATTCCAAATATAACGATCATTCCCACGTTCCGAATATTTCAGAAATTTTCAGATTTCTGAAAAAAAGGAAAGGGGTACCCCTTCTCATTTTTTTGGGCGAAAAAACTTTTTGTCGAGAAACGGATAATAAGAATGATATTCTTCATGGAAATGACCCGCTGATTCCAAATATGTGTGCCATTCCCCGATTCCGAAGCCTATTGCGATTTTACCAATAAAAAACGACAAAAAAAAAATGAAAAAAAAATAAAAAGTAAATCGATGATTAAAAATCGTAGGAATTTTTTATTTCAATTTGGCTTGCAGATTCTGAAAGCGTAGGACACGCAGATTCCAAATATAACGATCATTCCCACGTTCCGAATATTTCAGAAATTTTCAGATTTCTGAAAAAAAGGAAAGGGGTACCCCTTCTCATTTTTTTTGGGCGAAAAAACTTTTTGTCGAGAAACGGATAATAAGAATGATATTCTTCATGGAAATGACCCGCTGATTCCAAATATGTGTGCCATTCCCCGATTCCGAAGCCTCCAGCGATTTTACCAATAAAAAACGACAAAAAAAAAAGTGAAAAAAAAATAAAAAGTAAATCGACAATTAAAAATCGTAGGAATTTTTTATTTCAATTTGGCTTGCAGATTCTGAAAGCGTAGGTCACGCAGATTCCAAATATAACGATCATTCCCGCGTTCCGAATATTCCAGAAATTTTCAGATTTCTGAAAAAAAGGAAAGGGGTACCCCTTCTCATTTTTTTGGGCGAAAAAACTTTTTGTCGAGAAACGGATAATAAGAATGATATTCTTCATGGAAATGACCCGCTGATTCCAAATATGTCTGCCATTCCCCGATTCCGAAGCCTCCTGCGATTTTACCAATAAAAAACGACAAAAAAAAAAAGTGAAAAAAAAATAAAAAGTAAATCGACGATTAAAAATCGTAGGAATTTTTTATTTCAATTTGGCTTGCAGATTCTGAAAGCGTAGGTCACGCAGATTCCAAATATAACGATCATTCCCACGTTCCGAATATTTCAGAAATTTTCAGATTTCTGAAAAAAAGGAAAGGGGTACCCCTTCTCATTTTTTTGGGCGAAAAAACTTTTTGTCGAGAAACGGATAATAAGAATGATATTCTTCATGGAAATGACCCGCTGATTCCAAATATGTCTGCCATTCCCCGATTCCGAAGCCTCCTGCGATTTTACCAATAAAAAACGACAAAAAAAAAAAGTGAAAAAAAAATAAAAAGTAAATCGACGATTAAAAATCGTAGGAATTTTTTATTTCAATTTGGCTTGCAGATTCTGAAAGCGTAGGTCACGCAGATTCCAAATATAACGATCATTCCCACGTTCCGAATATTTCAGAAATTTTCAGATTTCTGAAAAAAAGGAAAGGGGTACCCCTTCTCATTTTTTTGGGCGAAAAAACTTTTTGTCGAGAAACGGATAATAAGAATGATATTCTTCATGGAAATGACCCGCTGATTCCAAATATGTGTGCCATTCCCCGATTCCGAGGCCTCCTGCGATTTTACCAATAAAAAACGATAAAAAAAAAAAGTGAAAAAAAAATAAAAAGTAAATCGACGATTAAAAATCGTAGGAATTTTTTATTTCAATTTGGCTTGCAGATTCTGAAAGCGTAGGTCACGCAGATTCCAAATATAACGATCATTCCCACGTTCCGAATATTTCAGAAATTTTCAGATTTCTGAAAAAAAGGAAAGGGGTTCCCCTTCTCATTTTTTTTGGCGAAAAAACTTTTTGTCGAGAAACGGATAATAAGAATGATATTCTTCATGGAAATGACCCGCTGATTCCAAATATGTCTGCCATTCCCCGATTCCGAAGCCTCCTGCGATTTTACCAATAAAAAACGACAAAAAAAAAAAGTGAAAAAAAATAAAAAGTAAATCGACGATTAAAAATCGTAGGAATTTTTTATTTCAATTTGGCTTGCAGATTCTGAAAGCGTAGGTCACGCAGATTCCAAATATAACGATCATTCCCACGTTCCGAATATTTCAGAAATTTTCAGATTTCTGAAAAAAAGGAAAGGGGTACCCCTTCTCATTTTTTTGGGCGAAAAAACTTTTTGTCGAGAAACGGATAATAAGAATGATATTCTTCATGGAAATGACCCGCTGATTCCAAATATGTGTGTCATTCCCCGATTCCGAAGCCTCCGGCGATTTTACCAATAAAAAACGACAAAAAAAAAGTGAAAAAAAAATAAAAAGTAAATCGACGATTAAAAATCGTAGGAATTTTTTATTTCAATTTGGCTTGCAGATTCTGAAAGCGTAGGTCACGCAGATTCCAAATATAACGATCATTCCCACGTTCCGAATATTTCAGAAATTTTCAGATTTCTGAAAAAAAGGAAAGGGGTACCCCTTCTCATTTTTTTTGGCGAAAAAACTTTTTGTCGAGAAACGGATAATAAGAATGATATTCTTCATGGAAATGACCCGCTGATTTCAAATATGTGTGCCATTCCCCGATTCCGAAGCCTCCTGCGATTTTACCAATAAAAAACGACGAAAAAAAAAGTGAAAAAAAAATAAAAAGTAAATCGACGATTAAAAATCGTAGGAATTTTTTATTTCAATTTGGCTTGCAGATTCTGAAAGCGTAGGTCACGCAGATTCCAAATATAACGATCATTCCCACGTTCCGAATATTTCAAAAATTTTCAGATTTCTGAAAAAAAGGAAAGGGGTACCCCTTCTCATTTTTTCGGGCGAAAAAACTTTTTGTCGAGAAACGGATAATAAGAATGATATTCTTCATGGAAATGACCCGCTGATTCCAAATATGTCTGCCATTCCCCGATTCCGAAGCCTCCTGCGATTTTACCAATAAAAAACGACAAAAAAAAAAGTGAAAAAAAAATAAAAAGTAAATCGACGATTAAAAATCGTAGGAATTTTTTATTTCAATTTGGCTTGCAGATTCTGAAAGCGTAGGTCACGCAGATTCCAAATATAACGATCATTTCCACGTTCCGAATATTTCAGAAATTTTCAGATTTCTGAAAAAAAGGAAAGGGGCACCCCTTCTCATTTTTTTAGGCGAAAAAACTTTTTGTCGAGAAACGGATAATAAGAATGATATTCTTCATGGAAATGACCCGCTGATTCCAGATATGTGTGCCATTCCCCGATTTCGAAGCCTCCTGCGATTTTACCAATAAAAAACGACAAAAAAAAAAGTGAAAAAAAAATAAAAAGTAAATCGACGATTAAAAATCGTAGGAATTTTTTATTTCAATTTGGCTTGCAGATTCTGAAAGCGTAGGTCACGCAGATTCCAAATATAACGATCATTCTCACGTTCCGAATATTCCAGAAATTTTCAGATTTCTGAAAAAAAGGAAAGGGGTACCCTTCTCATTTTTTTGGGCGAAAAAACTTTTTGTCGAGAAACGGATAATAAGAATGATATTCTTCATGGAAATGACCCGCTGATTCCAAATATGTGTGCCATTCCCCGATTCCGAAGCCTCCAGCGATTTTACCAATAAAAAACGACAAAAAAAAAAGTGAAAAAAAAATAAAAAGTAAATCGACGATTAAAAATCGTAGGAATTTTTTATTTCAATTTGGCTTGCAGATTCTGAAAGCGTAGGTCACGCAGATTCCAAATATAACGATCATTCCCACGTTCCGAATATTTCAGAAATTTTCAGATTTCTGAAAAAAAGGAAAGGGGCACCCCTTCTCATTTTTTTTGGCGAAAAAACTTTTTGTCGAGAAACGGATAATAAGAATGATATTCTTCATGGAAATGACCCGCTGATTTCAAATATGTGTGCCATTCCCCGATTCCGAAGCCTCCTGCGATTTTACCAATAAAAAACGACGAAAAAAAAAGTGAAAAAAAAATAAAAAGTAAATCGACGATTAAAAATCGTAGGAATTTTTTATTTCAATTTGGCTTGCAGATTCTGAAAGCGTAGGTCACGCAGATTCCAAATATAACGATCATTCCCACGTTCCGAATATTTCAAAAATTTTCAGATTTCTGAAAAAAAAGAAAGGGGTACCCCTTCTCATTTTTTTGGGCGAAAAAACTTTTTGTCGAGAAACGGATAATAAGAATGATATTCTTCATGGAAATGAACCGCTGATTCCAAATATGTGTGCCATTCCCCGATTCCGAAGCCTCCAGCGATTATACCAATAAAAAACGACAAAAAAAAAAGTGAAAAAAAAATAAAAAGTAAATCGACGATTAAAAATCGTAGGAATTTTTTATTTCAATTTGGCTTGCAGATTCTGAAAGCGTAGGTCACGCAGATTCCAAATATAACGATCATTCCCACGTTCCGAATATTTCAGAAATTTTCAGATTTCTGAAAAAAAGGAAAGGGGTACCCCTTCTCATGTTTTTGGGCGAAAAAACTTTTTGTCGAGAAACGGATAATAAGAATGATATTCTTCATGGAAATGACCCGCTGATTCCAAATATGTGTGCCATTCCCCGATTCCGAAGCCTCCAGCGATTTTACCAATAAAAAACGACAAAAAAAAAATTGAAAAAAAAAAAAAAAGTAAATCGACGATTAAAAATCGTAGGAATTTTTTATTTCAATTTGGCTTGCAGATTCTGAAAGCGTAGGTCACGCAGATTCCAAATATAACGATCATTCCCACGTTCCGAATATTTCAGAAATTTTCAGATTTCTGAAAAAAAAGAAAGGGGTACCCCTTCTCATTTTTTTGGGCGAAAAAACTTTTTGTCGAGAAACGGATAATAAGAATTATATTCTTCATGGAAATGACCCGCTGATTCCAAATATGTGTGCCATTCCCCGATTCCGAAGCCTCCGGCGATTTTACCAATAAAAAACGACAAAAAAAAAAGTGAAAAAAAAATAAAAAGTAAATCGACGATTAAAAATCGTAGGAATTTTTTATTTCAATTTGGCTTGCAGATTCTGAAAGCGTAGGTCACGCAGATTCCAAATATAACGATCATTCCCACGTTCCGAATATTTCAGAAATTTTCAGATTTCTGAAAAAAAGGAAAGGGGTACCCCTTCTCATTTTTTTGGGCGAAAAAACTTTTTGTCGAGAAACGGATAATAAGAATGATATTCTTCATGGAAATGACCCGCTGATTCCAAATATGTGTGCCATTCCCCGATTCCGAAGCCTCCAGCGATTATACCAATAAAAAACGACAAAAAAAAAAGTGAAAAAAAAATAAAAAGTAAATCGACGATTAAAAATCGTAGGAATTTTTTATTTCAATTTGGCTTGCAGATTCTGAAAGCGTAGGTCACGCAGATTCCAAATATAACGATCATTCCCACGTTCCGAATATTTCAGAAATTTTCAGATTTCTGAAAAAAAGGAAAGGGGTACCCCTTTCCCATGTTTTTGGGCGAAAAAACTTTTTGTCGAGAAACGGATAATAAGAATGATATTCTTCATGGAAATGACCCGCTGATTCCAAATATGTGTGCCATTCCCCGATTCCGAAGCCTCCAGCGATTTTACCAATAAAAAACGACAAAAAAAAAATTGAAAAAAAAAAAAAAGTAAATCGACGATTAAAAATCGTAGGAATTTTTTATTTCAATTTGGCTTGCAGATTCTGAAAGCGTAGGTCACGCAGATTCCAAATATAACGATCATTCCCACGTTCCGAATATTCCAGAAATTTTCAGATTTCTGAAAAAAAAGAAAGGGGTACCCCTTCTCATTTTTTTGGGCGAAAAAACTTTTTGTCGAGAAACGGATAATAAGAATGATATTCTTCATGGAAATGACCCGCTGATTCCAAATATGTGTGCCATTCCTCGATTCCGAAGACTCCTGCGATTTTACCAATAAAAAACGACGAAAAAAAAAGTGAAAAAAAAATAAAAAGTAAATCGACGATTAAAAATCGTAGGAATTTTTTATTTCAATTTGGCTTGCAGATTCTGAAAGCGTAGGTCACGCAGATTCCAAATATAACGATCATTCCCACGTTCCGAATATTTCAGAAATTTTCAGATTTCTGAAAAAAAGGAAAGGGGTACCCCTTCTCATTTTTTTTGGCGAAAAAACTTTTTGTCGAGAAACGGATAATAAGAATGATATTCTTCATGGAAATGACCCGCTGATTCCAAATATGTCTGCCATTCCCCGATTCCGAAGCCTCCTGCGATTTTACCAATAAAAAACGACAAAAAAAAAAAGTGAAAAAAAATAAAAAGTAAATCGACGATTAAAAATCGTAGGAATTTTTTATTTCAATTTGGCTTGCAGATTCTGAAAGCGTAGGTCACGCAGATTCCAAATATAACGATCATTCCCACGTTCCGAATATTTCAGAAATTTTCAGATTTCTGAAAAAAAGGAAAGGGGTACCCCTTCTCATTTTTTTGGGCGAAAAAACTTTTTGTCGAGAAACGGATAATAAGAATGATATTCTTCATGGAAATGACCCGCTGATTCCAAATATGTGTGCCATTCCCCGATTCCGAAGCCTCCGGCGATTTTACCAATAAAAAACGACAAAAAAAAAGTGAAAAAAAAATAAAAAGTAAATCGACGATTAAAAATCGTAGGAATTTTTTATTTCAATTTGGCTTGCAGATTCTGAAAGCGTAGGTCACGCAGATTCCAAATATAACGATCATTCCCACGTTCCGAATATTTCAGAAATTTTCAGATTTCTGAAAAAAAGGAAAGGGGTACCCCTTCTCATTTTTTTTGGCGAAAAAACTTTTTGTCGAGAAACGGATAATAAGAATGATATTATTCATGGAAATGACCCGCTGATTTCAAATATGTGTGCCATTCCCCGATTCCGAAGCCTCCTGCGATTTTACCAATAAAAAACGACGAAAAAAAAAGTGAAAAAAAAATAAAAAGTAAATCGACGATTAAAAATCGTAGGAATTTTTTATTTCAATTTGGCTTGCAGATTCTGAAAGCGTAGGTCACGCAGATTCCAAATATAACGATCATTCCCACGTTCCGAATATTTCAAAAATTTTCAGATTTCTGAAAAAAAGGAAAGGGGTACCCCTTCTCATTTTTTCGGGCGAAAAAACTTTTTGTCGAGAAACGGATAATAAGAATGATATTCTTCATGGAAATGACCCGCTGATTCCAAATATGTCTGCCATTCCCCGATTCCGAAGCCTCCTGCGATTTTACCAATAAAAAACGACAAAAAAAAAAGTGAAAAAAAAAATAAAAAGTAAATCGACGATTAAAAATCGTAGGAATTTTTTATTTCAATTTGGCTTGCAGATTCTGAAAGCGTAGGTCACGCAGATTCCAAATATAACGATCATTTCCACGTTCCGAATATTTCAGAAATTTTCAGATTTCTGAAAAAAAGGAAAGGGGTACCCCTTCTCATTTTTTTAGGCGAAAAAACTTTTTGTCGAGAAACGGATAATAAGAATGATATTCTTCATGGAAATGACCCGCTGATTCCAGATATGTGTGCCATTCCCCGATTTCGAAGCCTCCTGCGATTTTACCAATAAAAAACGACAAAAAAAAAAGTGAAAAAAAAATAAAAAGTAAATCGACGATTAAAAATCGTAGGAATTTTTTATTTCAATTTGGCTTGCAGATTCTGAAAGCGTAGGTCACGCAGATTCCAAATATAACGATCATTCCCACGTTCCGAATATTCCAGAAATTTTCAGATTTCTGAAAAAAAGGAAAGGGGTACCCTTCTCATTTTTTTGGGCGAAAAAACTTTTTGTCGAGAAACGGATAATAAGAATGATATTCTTCATGGAAATGACCCGCTGATTCCAAATATGTGTGCCATTCCCCGATTCCGAAGCCTCCAGCGATTTTACCAATAAAAAACGACAAAAAAAAAAGTGAAAAAAAAATAAAAAGTAAATCGACGATTAAAAATCGTAGGAATTTTTTATTTCAATTTGGCTTGCAGATTCTGAAAGCGTAGGTCACGCAGATTCCAAATATAACGATCATTCCCACGTTCCGAATATTTCAGAAATTTTCAGATTTCTGAAAAAAAGGAAAGGGGTACCCCTTCTCATGTTTTTGGGCGAAAAAACTTTTTGTCGAGAAACGGATAATAAGAATGATATTCTTCATGGAAATGACCCGCTGATTCCAAATATGTGTGCCATTCCCCGATTCCGAAGCCTGCAGCGATTTTACCAATAAAACACGACAAAAAAAAAAGTGAAAAAAAAATAAAAAGTAAATCGACGATTAAAAATCGTAGGAATTTTTTATTTCAATTTGGCTTGCAGATTCTGAAAGCGTAGGTCACGCAGATTCCAAATATAACGATCATTCCCACGTTCCGAATATTTCAGAAATTTTCAGATTTCTGAAAAAAAGGAAAGGGGTACCCCTTCTCATTTTTTTTGGCGAAAAAACTTTTTGTCGAGAAACGGATGATAAGAATGATATTCTTCATGGAAATGACCCGCTGATTTCAAATATGTGTGCCATTCCCCGATTCCGAAGCCTCCTGCGATTTTACCAATAAAAAACGACGAAAAAAAAAGTGAAAAAAAAATAAAAAGTAAATCGACGATTAAAAATCGTAGGAATTTTTTATTTCAATTTGGCTTGCAGATTCTGAAAGCGTAGGTCACGCAGATTCCAAATATAACGATCATTCCCACGTTCCGAATATTTCAAAAATTTTCAGATTTCTGAAAAAAAAGAAAGGGGTACCCCTTCTCATTTTTTTGGGCGAAAAAACTTTTTGTCGAGAAACGGATAATAAGAATGATATTCTTCATGGAAATGACCCGCTGATTCCAAATATGTGTGCCATTCCCCGATTCCGAAGCCTCCAGCGATTATACCAATAAAAAACGACAAAAAAAAAAGTGAAAAAAAAATAAAAAGTAAATCGACGATTAAAAATCGTAGGAATTTTTTATTTCAATTTGGCTTGCAGATTCTGAAAGCGTAGGTCACGCAGATTCCAAATATAACGATCATTCCCACGTTCCGAATATTTCAGAAATTTTCAGATTTCTGAAAAAAAGGAAAGGGGTACCCCTTCTCATGTTTTTGGGCGAAAAAACTTTTTGTCGAGAAACGGATAATAAGAATGATATTCTTCATGGAAATGACCCGCTGATTCCAAATATGTGTGCCATTCCCCGATTCCGAAGCCTCCAGCGATTTTACCAATAAAAAACGACAAAAAAAAAATTGAAAAAAAAAAAAAAAGTAAATCGACGATTAAAAATCGTAGGAATTTTTTATTTCAATTTGGCTTGCAGATTCTGAAAGCGTAGGTCACGCAGATTCCAAATATAACGATCATTCCCACGTTCCGAATATTTCAGAAATTTTCAGATTTCTGAAAAAAAAGAAAGGGGTACCCCTTCTCATTTTTTTGGGCGAAAAAACTTTTTGTCGAGAAACGGATAATAAGAATGATATTCTTCATGGAAATGACCCGCTGATTCCAAATATGTGTGCCATTCCCCGATTCCGAAGCCTCCGGCGATTTTACCAATAAAAAACGACAAAAAAAAAAGTGAAAAAAAAATAAAAAGTAAATCGACGATTAAAAATCGTAGGAATTTTTTATTTCAATTTGGCTTGCAGATTCTGAAAGCGTAGGTCACGCAGATTCCAAATATAACGATCATTCCCACGTTCCGAATATTTCAGAAATTTTCAGATTTCTGAAAAAAAGGAAAGGGGTACCCCTTCTCATTTTTTTGGGCGAAAAAACTTTTTGTCGAGAAACGGATAATAAGAATGATATTCTTCATGGAAATGACCCGCTGATTCCAAATATGTGTGCCATTCCCCGATTCCGAAGCCTCCAGCGATTATACCAATAAAAAACGACAAAAAAAAAAGTGAAAAAAAAATAAAAAGTAAATCGACGATTAAAAATCGTAGGAATTTTTTATTTCAATTTGGCTTGCAGATTCTGAAAGCGTAGGTCACGCAGATTCCAAATATAACGATCATTCCCACGTTCCGAATATTTCAGAAATTTTCAGATTTCTGAAAAAAAGGAAAGGGGTACCCCTTTCCCATGTTTTTGGGCGAAAAAACTTTTTGTCGAGAAACGGATAATAAGAATGATATTCTTCATGGAAATGACCCGCTGATTCCAAATATGTGTGCCATTCCCCGATTCCGAAGCCTCCAGCGATTTTACCAATAAAAAACGACAAAAAAAAAATTGAAAAAAAAAAAAAAAGTAAATCGACGATTAAAAATCGTAGGAATTTTTTATTTCAATTTGGCTTGCAGATTCTGAAAGCGTAGGTCACGCAGATTCCAAATATAACGATCATTCCCACGTTCCGAATATTCCAGAAATTTTCAGATTTCTGAAAAAAAAGAAAGGGGTACCCCTTCTCATTTTTTTGGGCGAAAAAACTTTTTGTCGAGAAACGGATAATAAGAATGATATTCTTCATGGAAATGACCCGCTGATTCCAAATATGTGTGCCATTCCCCGATTCCGAAGACTCCTGCGATTTTACCAATAAAAAACGACGAAAAAAAAAGTGAAAAAAAAATAAAAAGTAAATCGACGATTAAAAATCGTAGGAATTTTTTATTTCAATTTGGCTTGCAGATTCTGAAAGCGTAGGTCACGCAGATTCCAAATATAACGATCATTCCCACGTTCCGAATATTTCAGAAATTTTCAGATTTCTGAAAAAAAGGAAAGGGGTACCCCTTCTCATTTTTTTGGGCGAAAAAACTTTTTGTCGAGAAACGGATAATAAGAATGATATTCTTCATGGAAATGACCCGCTGATTCCAAATATGTCTGCCATTCCCCGATTCCGAAGCCTCCTGCGATTTTACCAATAAAAAACGACAAAAAAAAAAGTGAAAAAAAAATAAAAAGTAAATCGACGATTAAAAATCGTAGGAATTTTTTATTTCAATTTGGCTTGCAGATTCTGAAAGCGTAGGTCACGCAGATTCCAAATATAACGATCATTCCCACGTTCCGAATATTTCAGAAATTTTCAGATTTCTGAAAAAAAGGAAAGGGGTACCCCTTCTCATTTTTTTAGGCGAAAAAACTTTTTGTCGAGAAACGGATAATAAGAATGATATTCTTCATGGAAATGACCCGCTGATTCCAGATATGTGTGCCATTCCCCGATTTCGAAGCCTCCTGCGATTTTACCAATAAAAAACGACAAAAAAAAAAGTGAAAAAAAAATAAAAAGTAAATCGACGATTAAAAATCGTAGGAATTTTTTATTTCAATTTGGCTTGCAGATTCTGAAAGCGTAGGTCACGCAGATTCCAAATATAACGATCATTCCCACGTTCCGAATATTCCAGAAATTTTCAGATTTCTGAAAAAAAGGAAAGGGGTACCCCTTCTCATTTTTTTGGGCGAAAAAACTTTTTGTCGAGAAACGGATAATAAGAATGATATTCTTCATGGAAATGACCCGCTGATTCCAAATATGTGTGCCATTCCCCGATTCCGAAGCCTCCAGCGATTTTACCAATAAAAAACGACAAAAAAAAAAGTGAAAAAAAAATAAAAAGTAAATCGACGATTAAAAATCGTAGGAATTTTTTATTTCAATTTGGCTTGCAGATTCTGAAAGCGTAGGTCACGCAGATTCCAAATATAACGATCATTCCCACGTTCCGAATATTTCAGAAATTTTCAGATTTCTGAAAAAAAAGAAAGGGGTACCCCTTCTCATTTTTTTGGGCGAAAAAACTTTTTGTCGAGAAACGGATAATAAGAATGATATTCTTCATGGAAATGACCCGCTGATTCCAAATATGTGTGCCATTCCCCGATTCCGAAGCCTCCGGCGATTTTACCAATAAAAAACGACAAAAAAAAAAGTGAAAAAAAAATAAAAAGTAAATCGACGATTAAAAATCGTAGGAATTTTTTATTTCAATTTGGCTTGCAGATTCTGAAAGCGTAGGTCACGCAGATTCCAAATATAACGATCATTCCCACGTTCCGAATATTTCAGAAATTTTCAGATTTCTGAAAAAAAGGAAAGGGGTACCCCTTCTCATTTTTTTGGGCGAAAAAACTTTTTGTCGAGAAACGGATAATAAGAATGATATTCTTCATGGAAATGACCCGCTGATTCCAAATATGTGTGCCATTCCCCGATTCCGAAGCCTCCAGCGATTATACCAATAAAAAACGACAAAAAAAAAAGTGAAAAAAAAATAAAAAGTAAATCGACGATTAAAAATCGTAGGAATTTTTTATTTCAATTTGGCTTGCAGATTCTGAAAGCGTAGGTCACGCAGATTCCAAATATAACGATCATTCCCACGTTCCGAATATTTCAGAAATTTTCAGATTTCTGAAAAAAAGGAAAGGGGTACCCCTTTCCCATGTTTTTGGGCGAAAAAACTTTTTGTCGAGAAACGGATAATAAGAATGATATTCTTCATGGAAATGACCCGCTGATTCCAAATATGTGTGCCATTCCCCGATTCCGAAGCCTCCAGCGATTTTACCAATAAAAAACGACAAAAAAAAAATTGAAAAAAAAAAAAAAAGTAAATCGACGATTAAAAATCGTAGGAATTTTTTATTTCAATTTGGCTTGCAGATTCTGAAAGCGTAGGTCACGCAGATTCCAAATATAACGATCATTCCCACGTTCCGAATATTCCAGAAATTTTCAGATTTCTGAAAAAAAAGAAAGGGGTACCCCTTCTCATTTTTTTGGGCGAAAAAACTTTTTGTCGAGAAACGGATAATAAGAATGATATTCTTCATGGAAATGACCCGCTGATTCCAAATATGTGTGCCATTCCCCGATTCCGAAGACTCCTGCGATTTTACCAATAAAAAACGACGAAAAAAAAAGTGAAAAAAAAATAAAAAGTAAATCGACGATTAAAAATCGTAGGAATTTTTTATTTCAATTTGGCTTGCAGATTCTGAAAGCGTAGGTCACGCAGATTCCAAATATAACGATCATTCCCACGTTCCGAATATTTCAGAAATTTTCAGATTTCTGAAAAAAAGGAAAGGGGTACCCCTTCTCATTTTTTTGGGCGAAAAAACTTTTTGTCGAGAAACGGATAATAAGAATGATATTCTTCATGGAAATGACCCGCTGATTCCAAATATGTCTGCCATTCCCCGATTCCGAAGCCTCCTGCGATTTTACCAATAAAAAACGACAAAAAAAAAAGTGAAAAAAAAATAAAAAGTAAATCGACGATTAAAAATCGTAGGAATTTTTTATTTCAATTTGGCTTGCAGATTCTGAAAGCGTAGGTCACGCAGATTCCAAATATAACGATCATTCCCACGTTCCGAATATTTCAGAAATTTTCAGATTTCTGAAAAAAAGGAAAGGGGTACCCCTTCTCATTTTTTTAGGCGAAAAAACTTTTTGTCGAGAAACGGATAATAAGAATGATATTCTTCATGGAAATGACCCGCTGATTCCAGATATGTGTGCCATTCCCCGATTTCGAAGCCTCCTGCGATTTTACCAATAAAAAACGACAAAAAAAAAAGTGAAAAAAAAATAAAAAGTAAATCGACGATTAAAAATCGTAGGAATTTTTTATTTCAATTTGGCTTGCAGATTCTGAAAGCGTAGGTCACGCAGATTCCAAATATAACGATCATTCCCACGTTCCGAATATTCCAGAAATTTTCAGATTTCTGAAAAAAAGGAAAGGGGTACCCCTTCTCATTTTTTTGGGCGAAAAAACTTTTTGTCGAGAAACGGATAATAAGAATGATATTCTTCATGGAAATGACCCGCTGATTCCAAATATGTGTGCCATTCCCCGATTCCGAAGCCTCCAGCGATTTTACCAATAAAAAACGACAAAAAAAAAAGTGAAAAAAAAATAAAAAGTAAATCGACGATTAAAAATCGTAGGAATTTTTTATTTCAATTTGGCTTGCAGATTCTGAAAGCGTAGGTCACGCAGATTCCAAATATAACGATCATTCCCACGTTCCGAATATTTCAGAAATTTTCAGATTTCTGAAAAAAAGGAAAGGGGTACCCCTTCTCATTTTTTTGGGCGAAAAAACTTTTTGTCGAGAAACGGATAATAAGAATGATATTCTTCATGGAAATGACCCGCTGATTCCAAATATGTGTGCCATTCCCCGATTCCGAAGCCTCCAGCGATTATACCAATAAAAAACGACAAAAAAAAAAGTGAAAAAAAAATAAAAAGTAAATCGACGATTAAAAATCGTAGGAATTTTTTATTTCAATTTGGCTTGCAGATTCTGAAAGCGTAGGTCACGCAGATTCCAAATATAACGATCATTCCCACGTTCCGAATATTTCAGAAATTTTCAGATTTCTGAAAAAAAGGAAAGGGGTACCCCTTCTCATTTTTTTGGGCGAAAAAACTTTTTGTCGAGAAACGGATAATAAGAATGATATTCTTCATGGAAATGACCCGCTGATTCCAAATATGTGTGCCATTCCCCGATTCCGAAGCCTCCAGCGATTATACCAATAAAAAACGACAAAAAAAAAGTGAAAAAAAAATAAAAAGTAAATCGACGATTAAAAATCGTAGGAATTTTTTATTTCAATTTGGCTTGCAGATTCTGAAAGCGTAGGTCACGCAGATTCCAAATATAACGATCATTCCCACGTTCCGAATATTTCAGAAATTTTCAGATTTCTGAAAAAAAGGAAAGGGGTACCCCTTCTCATGTTTTTGGGCGAAAAAACTTTTTGTCGAGAAACGGATAATAAGAATGATATTCTTCATGGAAATGACCCGCTGATTCCAAATATGTGTGCCATTCCCCGATTCCGAAGCCTCCAGCGATTTTACCAATAAAAAACGACAAAAAAAAAATTGAAAAAAAAAAAAAAAGTAAATCGACGATTAAAAATCGTAGGAATTTTTTATTTCAATTTGGCTTGCAGATTCTGAAAGCGTAGGTCACGCAGATTCCAAATATAACGATCATTCCCACGTTCCGAATATTTCAGAAATTTTCAGATTTCTGAAAAAAAAGAAAGGGGTACCCCTTCTCATTTTTTTGGGCGAAAAAACTTTTTGTCGAGAAACGGATAATAAGAATGATATTCTTCATGGAAATGACCCGCTGATTCCAAATATGTGTGCCATTCCCCGATTCCGAAGCCTCCGGCGATTTTACCAATAAAAAACGACAAAAAAAAAAGTGAAAAAAAAATAAAAAGTAAATCGACGATTAAAAATCGTAGGAATTTTTTATTTCAATTTGGCTTGCAGATTCTGAAAGCGTAGGTCACGCAGATTCCAAATATAACGATCATTCCCACGTTCCGAATATTTCAGAAATTTTCAGATTTCTGAAAAAAAGGAAAGGGGTACCCCTTCTCATTTTTTTTGGCGAAAAAACTTTTTGTCGAGAAACGGATAATACGAATGATATTCTCCATGGAAATGACCCGCTGATTTCAAATATGTGTGCCATTCCCCGATTCCGAAGCCTCCTGCGATTTTACCAATAAAAAACGACGAAAAAAAAAAGTGAAAAAACAATAAAAAGTAAATCGACGATTAAAAATCGTAGGAATTTTTTATTTCAATTTGGCTTGCAGATTCTGAAAGCGTAGGTCACGCAGATTCCAAATATAACGATCATTCCCACGTTCCGAATATTTCAGAAATTTTCAGATTTCTGAAAAAAAGGAAAGGGGTACCCCTTCTCATTTTTTTGGGCGAAAAAACTTTTTGTCGAGAAACGGATAATAAGAATGATATTCTTCATGGAAATGACCCGCTGATTCCAAATATGTTTGCCATTCCCCGATTCCGAAGACTCCTGCGATTTTACCAATAAAAAACGACGAGAAAAAAAGTGAAAAAAAAATAAAAAGTAAATCGACGATTAAAAATCGTAGGAATTTTTTATTTCAATTTGGCTTGCAGATTCTGAAAGCGTAGGTCACGCAGATTCCAAATATAACGATCATTCCCACGTTCCGAATATTTCAGAAATTTTCAGATTTCTGAAAAAAAGGAAAGGGGTACCCCTTCTCATTTTTTTTGGCGAAAAAACTTTTTGTCGAGAAACGGATAATAAGAATGATATTCTTCATGGAAATGACCCGCTGATTTCAAATATGTGTGCCATTCCCCGATTCCGAAGCCTCCTGCGATTTTACCAATAAAAAACGACGAAAAAAAAAAGTGAAAAAACAATAAAAAGTAAATCGACGATTAAAAATCGTAGGAATTTTTTATTTCAATTTGGCTTGCAGATTCTGAAAGCGTAGGTCACGCAGATTCCAAATATAACGATCATTCCCACGTTCCGAATATTTCAGAAATTTTCAGATTTCTGAAAAAAAGGAAAGGGGTACCCCTTCTCATTTTTTTGGGCGAAAAAACTTTTTGTCGAGAAACGGATAATAAGAATGATATTCTTCATGGAAATGACCCGCTGATTCCAAATATGTGTGCCATTCCCCGATTCCGAAGCCTCCAGCGATTATACCAATAAAAAACGACAAAAAAAAAAGTGAAAAAAAAATAAAAAGTAAATCGACGATTAAAAATCGTAGGAATTTTTTATTTCAATTTGGCTTGCAGATTCTGAAAGCGTAGGTCACGCAGATTCCAAATATAACGATCATTCCCACGTTCCGAATATTTCAGAAATTTTCAGATTTCTGAAAAAAAGGAAAGGGGTACCCCTTTCCCATGTTTTTGGGCGAAAAAACTTTTTGTTGAGAAACGGATAATAAGAATGATATTCTTCATGGAAATGACCCGCTGATTCCAAATATGTGTGCCATTCCCCGATTCCGAAGCCTCCAGCGATTTTACCAATAAAAAACGACAAAAAAAAAATTGAAAAAAAAAAAAAAAGTAAATCGACGATTAAAAATCGTAGGAATTTTTTATTTCAATTTGGCTTGCAGATTCTGAAAGCGTAGGTCACGCAGATTCCAAATATAACGATCATTCCCACGTTCCGAATATTCCAGAAATTTTCAGATTTCTGAAAAAAAAGAAAGGGGTACCCCTTCTCATTTTTTTGGGCGAAAAAACTTTTTGTCGAGAAACGGATAATAAGAATGATATTCTTCATGGAAATGACCCGCTGATTCCAAATATGTGTGCCATTCCCCGATTCCGAAGACTCCTGCGATTTTACCAATAAAAAACGACGAAAAAAAAAGTGAAAAAAAAATAAAAAGTAAATCGACGATTAAAAATCGTAGGAATTTTTTATTTCAATTTGGCTTGCAGATTCTGAAAGCGTAGGTCACGCAGATTCCAAATATAACGATCATTCCCACGTTCCGAATATTTCAGAAATTTTCAGATTTCTGAAAAAAAGGAAAGGGGTACCCCTTCTCATTTTTTTGGGCGAAAAAACTTTTTGTCGAGAAACGGATAATAAGAATGATATTCTTCATGGAAATGACCCGCTGATTCCAAATATGTCTGCCATTCCCCGATTCCGAAGCCTCCTGCGATTTTACCAATAAAAAACGACAAAAAAAAAAGTGAAAAAAAAATAAAAAGTAAATCGACGATTAAAAATCGTAGGAATTTTTTATTTCAATTTGGCTTGCAGATTCTGAAAGCGTAGGTCACGCAGATTCCAAATATAACGATCATTCCCACGTTCCGAATATTTCAGAAATTTTCAGATTTCTGAAAAAAAGGAAAGGGGTACCCCTTCTCATTTTTTTGGGCGAAAAAACTTTTTGTCGAGAAACGGATAATAAGAATGATATTCTTCATGGAAATGACCCGCTGATTCCAAATATGTCTGCCATTCCCCGATTCCGAAGCCTCCTGCGATTTTACCAATAAAAAACGACAAAAAAAAAAGTGAAAAAAAAATAAAAAGTAAATCGACGATTAAAAATCGTAGGAATTTTTTATTTCAATTTGGCTTGCAGATTCTGAAAGCGTAGGTCACGCAGATTCCAAATATAACGATCATTCCCACGTTCCGAATATTTCAGAAATTTTCAGATTTCTGAAAAAAAGGAAAGGGGTACCCCTTCTCATTTTTTTTGGCGAAAAAACTTTTTGTCGAGAAACGGATAATAAGAATGATATTCTCCATGGAAATGACCCGCTGATTTCAAATATGTGTGCCATTCCCCGATTCCGAAGCCTCCTGCGATTTTACCAATAAAAAACGACGAAAAAAAAAAGTGAAAAAACAATAAAAAGTAAATCGACGATTAAAAATCGTAGGAATTTTTTATTTCAATTTGGCTTGCAGATTCTGAAAGCGTAGGTCACGCAGATTCCAAATATAACGATCATTCCCACGTTCCGAATATTTCAGAAATTTTCAGATTTCTGAAAAAAAGGAAAGGGGTACCCCTTCTCATTTTTTTTGGCGAAAAAACTTTTTGTCGAGAAACGGATAATAAGAATGATATTCTTCATGGAAATGACCCGCTGATTTCAAATATGTGTGCCATTCCCCGATTCCGAAGCCTCCTGCGATTTTACCAATAAAAAACGACGAAAAAAAAAGTGAAAAAAAAATAAAAAGTAAATCGACGATTAAAAATCGTAGGAATTTTTTATTTCAATTTGGCTTGCAGATTCTGAAAGCGTAGGTCACGCAGATTCCAAATATAACGATCATTCCCACGTTCCGAATATTTCAAAAATTTTCAGATTTCTGAAAAAAAAGAAAGGGGTACCCCTTCTCATTTTTTTGGGCGAAAAAACTTTTTGTCGAGAAACGGATAATAAGAATGATATTCTTCATGGAAATGACCCGCTGATTCCAAATATGTGTGCCATTCCCCGATTCCGAAGCCTATTGCGATTTTACCAATAAAAAACGACAAAAAAAAAATGAAAAAAAAATAAAAAGTAAATCGACGATTAAAAATCGTAGGAATTTTTTATTTCAATTTGGCTTGCAGATTCTGAAAGCGTAGGACACGCAGATTCCAAATATAACGATCATTCCCACGTTCCGAATATTTCAGAAATTTTCAGATTTCTGAAAAAAAGGAAAGTACCCCTTCTCATTTTTTTTGGGCGAAAAAACTTTTTGTCGAGAAACGGATAATAAGAATGATATTCTTCATGGAAATGACCCGCTGATTCCAAATATGTGTGCCATTCCCCGATTCCGAAGCCTCCAGCGATTTTACCAATAAAAAACGACAAAAAAAAAAGTGAAAAAAAAATAAAAAGTAAATCGACAATTAAAAATCGTAGGAATTTTTTATTTCAATTTGGCTTGCAGATTCTGAAAGCGTAGGTCACGCAGATTCCAAATATAACGATCATTCCCGCGTTCCGAATATTCCAGAAATTTTCAGATTTCTGAAAAAAAGGAAAGGGGTACCCCTTCTCATTTTTTTGGGCGAAAAAACTTTTTGTCGAGAAACGGATAATAAGAATGATATTCTTCATGGAAATGACCCGCTGATTCCAAATATGTGTGCCATTCCCCGATTCCGAAGCCTCCAGCGATTTTACCAATAAAAAACGACAAAAAAAAAATTGAAAAAAAATAAAAAGTAAATCGACGATTAAAAATCGTAGGAATTTTTTATTTCAATTTGGCTTGCAGATTCTGAAAGCGTAGGTCACGCAGATTCCAAATATAACGATCATTCCCACGTTCCGAATATTTCAGAAATTTTCAGATTTCTGAAAAAAAGGAAAGGGGTACCCCTTCTCATTTTTTTGGGCGAAAAAACTTTTTGTCGAGAAACGGATAATAAGAATGATATTCTTCATGGAAATGACCCGCTGATTCCAAATATGTGTGCCATTCCCCGATTCCGAAGCCTGCAGCGATTTTACCAATAAAAAACGACAAAAAAAAAAGTGAAAAAAAAATAAAAAGTAAATCGACGATTAAAAATCGTAGGAATTTTTTATTTCAATTTGGCTTGCAGATTCTGAAAGCGTAGGTCACGCAGATTCCAAATATAACGATCATTCCCACGTTCCGAATATTTCAGAAATTTTCAGATTTCTGAAAAAAAGGAAAGGGGTACCCCTTCTCATTTTTTTGGGCGAAAAAACTTTTTGTCGAGAAACGGATAATAAGAATGATATTCTTCATGGAAATGACCCGCTGATTCCAAATATGTGTGCCATTCCCCGATTCCGAAGCCTCCAGCGATTATACCAATAAAAAACGACAAAAAAAAAAGTGAAAAAAAAATAAAAAGTAAATCGACGATTAAAAATCGTAGGAATTTTTTATTTCAATTTGGCTTGCAGATTCTGAAAGCGTAGGTCACGCAGATTCCAAATATAACGATCATTCCCACGTTCCGAATATTTCAGAAATTTTCAGATTTCTGAAAAAAAGGAAAGGGGTACCCCTTCTCATGTTTTTGGGCGAAAAAACTTTTTGTCGAGAAACGGATAATAAGAATGATATTCTTCATGGAAATGACCCGCTGATTCCAAATATGTGTGCCATTCCCCGATTCCGAAGCCTCCAGCGATTTTACCAATAAAAAACGACAAAAAAAAAATTGAAAAAAAAAAAAAAAGTAAATCGACGATTAAAAATCGTAGGAATTTTTTATTTCAATTTGGCTTGCAGATTCTGAAAGCGTAGGTCACGCAGATTCCAAATATAACGATCATTCCCACGTTCCGAATATTTCAGAAATTTTCAGATTTCTGAAAAAAAAGAAAGGGGTACCCCTTCTCATTTTTTTGGGCGAAAAAACTTTTTGTCGAGAAACGGATAATAAGAATGATATTCTTCATGGAAATGACCCGCTGATTCCAAATATGTGTGCCATTCCCCGATTCCGAAGCCTCCGGCGATTTTACCAATAAAAAACGACAAAAAAAAAAGTGAAAAAAAAATAAAAAGTAAATCGACGATTAAAAATCGTAGGAATTTTTTATTTCAATTTGGCTTGCAGATTCTGAAAGCGTAGGTCACGCAGATTCCAAATATAACGATCATTCCCACGTTCCGAATATTTCAGAAATTTTCAGATTTCTGAAAAAAAGGAAAGGGGTACCCCTTCTCATTTTTTTGGGCGAAAAAACTTTTTGTCGAGAAACGGATAATAAGAATGATATTCTTCATGGAAATGACCCGCTGATTCCAAATATGTGTGCCATTCCCCGATTCCGAAGCCTCCAGCGATTATACCAATAAAAAACGACAAAAAAAAAAGTGAAAAAAAAATAAAAAGTAAATCGACGATTAAAAATCGTAGGAATTTTTTATTTCAATTTGGCTTGCAGATTCTGAAAGCGTAGGTCACGCAGATTCCAAATATAACGATCATTCCCACGTTCCGAATATTTCAGAAATTTTCAGATTTCTGAAAAAAAGGAAAGGGGTACCCCTTTCCCATGTTTTTGGGCGAAAAAACTTTTTGTCGAGAAACGGATAATAAGAATGATATTCTTCATGGAAATGACCCGCTGATTCCAAATATGTGTGCCATTCCCCGATTCCGAAGCCTCCAGCGATTTTACCAATAAAAAACGACAAAAAAAAAATTGAAAAAAAAAAAAAAAGTAAATCGACGATTAAAAATCGTAGGAATTTTTTATTTCAATTTGGCTTGCAGATTCTGAAAGCGTAGGTCACGCAGATTCCAAATATAACGATCATTCCCACGTTCCGAATATTCCAGAAATTTTCAGATTTCTGAAAAAAAAGAAAGGGGTACCCCTTCTCATTTTTTTGGGCGAAAAAACTTTTTGTCGAGAAACGGATAATAAGAATGATATTCTTCATGGAAATGACCCGCTGATTCCAAATATGTGTGCCATTCCCCGATTCCGAAGACTCCTGCGATTTGACCAATAAAAAACGACGAAAAAAAAAGTGAAAAAAAAATAAAAAGTAAATCGACGATTAAAAATCGTAGGAATTTTTTATTTCAATTTGGCTTGCAGATTCTGAAAGCGTAGGTCACGCAGATTCCAAATATAACGATCATTCCCACGTTCCGAATATTTCAGAAATTTTCAGATTTCTGAAAAAAAGGAAAGGGGTACCCCTTCTCATTTTTTTTGGCGAAAAAACTTTTTGTCGAGAAACGGATAATAAGAATGATATTCTTCATGGAAATGACCCGCTGATTCCAAATATGTGTGCCATTCCCCGATTCCGAAGCCTCCAGCGATTTTACCAATAAAAAACGACAAAAAAAAAAGTGAAAAAAAAATAAAAAGTAAATCGACAATTAAAAATCGTAGGAATTTTTTATTTCAATTTGGCTTGCAGATTCTGAAAGTGTAGGTCACGCAGATTCCAAATATAACGATCATTCCCGCGTTCCGAATATTCCAGAAATTTTCAGATTTCTGAAAAAAAGGAAAGGGGTACCCCTTCTCATTTTTTTGGGCGAAAAAACTTTTTGTCGAGAAACGGATAATAAGAATGATATTCTTCATGGAAATGACCCGCTGATTCCAAATATGTCTGCCATTCCCCGATTCCGAAGCCTCCTGCGATTTTACCAATAAAAAACGACAAAAAAAAAAGTGAAAAAAAAATAAAAAGTAAATCGACGATTAAAAATCGTAGGAATTTTTTATTTCAATTTGGCTTGCAGATTCTGAAAGCGTAGGTCACGCAGATTCCAAATATAACGATCATTCCCACGTTCCGAATATTTCAGAAATTTTCAGATTTCTGAAAAAAAGGAAAGGGGTACCCCTTCTCATTTTTTTAGGCGAAAAAACTTTTTGTCGAGAAACGGATAATAAGAATGATATTCTTCATGGAAATGACCCGCTGATTCCAGATATGTGTGCCATTCCCCGATTTCGAAGCCTCCTGCGATTTTACCAATAAAAAACGACAAAAAAAAAAGTGAAAAAAAAATAAAAAGTAAATCGACGATTAAAAATCGTAGGAATTTTTTATTTCAATTTGGCTTGCAGATTCTGAAAGCGTAGGTCACGCAGATTCCAAATATAACGATCATTCCCACGTTCCGAATATTCCAGAAATTTTCAGATTTCTGAAAAAAAGGAAAGGGGTACCCCTTCTCATTTTTTTGGGCGAAAAAACTTTTTGTCGAGAAACGGATAATAAGAATGATATTCTTCATGGAAATGACCCGCTGATTCCAAATATGTGTGCCATTCCCCGATTCCGAAGCCTCCAGCGATTTTACCAATAAAAAACGACAAAAAAAAAAGTGAAAAAAAAATAAAAAGTAAATCGACGATTAAAAATCGTAGGAATTTTTTATTTCAATTTGGCTTGCAGATTCTGAAAGCGTAGGTCACGCAGATTCCAAATATAACGATCATTCCCACGTTCCGAATATTTCAGAAATTTTCAGATTTCTGAAAAAAAAGAAAGGGGTACCCCTTCTCATTTTTTTGGGCGAAAAAACTTTTTGTCGAGAAACGGATAATAAGAATGATATTCTTCATGGAAATGACCCGCTGATTCCAAATATGTGTGCCATTCCCCGATTCCGAAGCCTCCGGCGATTTTACCAATAAAAAACGACAAAAAAAAAAGTGAAAAAAAAATAAAAAGTAAATCGACGATTAAAAATCGTAGGAATTTTTTATTTCAATTTGGCTTGCAGATTCTGAAAGCGTAGGTCACGCAGATTCCAAATATAACGATCATTCCCACGTTCCGAATATTTCAAAAATTTTCAGATTTCTGAAAAAAAAGAAAGGGGTACCCCTTCTCATTTTTTTGGGCGAAAAAACTTTTTGTCGAGAAACGGATAATAAGAATGATATTCTTCATGGAAATGACCCGCTGATTCCAAATATGTGTGCCATTCCCCGATTCCGAAGCCTCCAGCGATTATACCAATAAAAAACGACAAAAAAAAAAGTGAAAAAAAAATAAAAAGTAAATCGACGATTAAAAATCGTAGGAATTTTTTATTTCAATTTGGCTTGCAGATTCTGAAAGCGTAGGTCACGCAGATTCCAAATATAACGATCATTCCCACGTTCCGAATATTTCAGAAATTTTCAGATTTCTGAAAAAAAGGAAAGGGGTACCCCTTCTCATTTTTTTGGGCGAAAAAACTTTTTGTCGAGAAACGGATAATAAGAATGATATTCTTCATGGAAATGACCCGCTGATTCCAAATATGTGTGCCATTCCCCGATTCCGAAGCCTCCAGCGATTTTACCAATAAAAAACGACAAAAAAAAAATTGAAAAAGAAAAAAAAAGTAAATCGACGATTAAAAATCGTAGGAATTTTTTATTTCAATTTGGCTTGCAGATTCTGAAAGCGTAGGTCACGCAGATTCCAAATATAACGATCATTCCCACGTTCCGAATATTCCAGAAATTTTCAGATTTCTGAAAAAAAAGAAAGGGGTACCCCTTCTCATTTTTTTGGGCGAAAAAACTTTTTGTCGAGAAACGGATAATAAGAATGATATTCTTCATGGAAATGACCCGCTGATTCCAAATATGTGTGCCATTCCCCGATTCCGAAGACTCCTGCGATTTGACCAATAAAAAACGACGAAAAAAAAAGTGAAAAAAAAATAAAAAGTAAATCGACGATTAAAAATCGTAGGAATTTTTTATTTCAATTTGGCTTGCAGATTCTGAAAGCGTAGGTCACGCAGATTCCAAATATAACGATCATTCCCACGTTCCGAATATTTCAGAAATTTTCAGATTTCTGAAAAAAAGGAAAGGGGTACCCCTTCTCATTTTTTTTGGCGAAAAAACTTTTTGTCGAGAAACGGATAATAAGAATGATATTCTTCATGGAAATGACCCGCTGATTCCAAATATGTGTGCCATTCCCCGATTCCGAAGCCTCCAGCGATTTTACCAATAAAAAACGACAAAAAAAAAAGTGAAAAAAAAATAAAAAGTAAATCGACAATTAAAAATCGTAGGAATTTTTTATTTCAATTTGGCTTGCAGATTCTGAAAGTGTAGGTCACGCAGATTCCAAATATAACGATCATTCCCGCGTTCCGAATATTCCAGAAATTTTCAGATTTCTGAAAAAAAGGAAAGGGGTACCCCTTCTCATTTTTTTGGGCGAAAAAACTTTTTGTCGAGAAACGGATAATAAGAATGATATTCTTCATGGAAATGACCCGCTGATTCCAAATATGTCTGCCATTCCCCGATTCCGAAGCCTCCTGCGATTTTACCAATAAAAAACGACAAAAAAAAAAGTGAAAAAAAAATAAAAAGTAAATCGACGATTAAAAATCGTAGGAATTTTTTATTTCAATTTGGCTTGCAGATTCTGAAAGCGTAGGTCACGCAGATTCCAAATATAACGATCATTCCCACGTTCCGAATATTTCAGAAATTTTCAGATTTCTGAAAAAAAGGAAAGGGGTACCCCTTCTCATTTTTTTAGGCGAAAAAACTTTTTGTCGAGAAACGGATAATAAGAATGATATTCTTCATGGAAATGACCCGCTGATTCCAGATATGTGTGCCATTCCCCGATTTCGAAGCCTCCTGCGATTTTACCAATAAAAAACGACAAAAAAAAAAGTGAAAAAAAAATAAAAAGTAAATCGACGATTAAAAATCGTAGGAATTTTTTATTTCAATTTGGCTTGCAGATTCTGAAAGCGTAGGTCACGCAGATTCCAAATATAACGATCATTCCCACGTTCCGAATATTCCAGAAATTTTCAGATTTCTGAAAAAAAGGAAAGGGGTACCCCTTCTCATTTTTTTGGGCGAAAAAACTTTTTGTCGAGAAACGGATAATAAGAATGATATTCTTCATGGAAATGACCCGCTGATTCCAAATATGTGTGCCATTCCCCGATTCCGAAGCCTCCAGCGATTTTACCAATAAAAAACGACAAAAAAAAAAGTGAAAAAAAAATAAAAAGTAAATCGACGATTAAAAATCGTAGGAATTTTTTATTTCAATTTGGCTTGCAGATTCTGAAAGCGTAGGTCACGCAGATTCCAAATATAACGATCATTCCCACGTTCCGAATATTTCAGAAATTTTCAGATTTCTGAAAAAAAGGAAAGGGGTACCCCTTCTCATTTTTTTGGGCGAAAAAACTTTTTGTCGAGAAACGGATAATAAGAATGATATTCTTCATGGAAATGACCCGCTGATTCCAAATATGTGTGCCATTCCCCGATTCCGAAGCCTCCAGCGATTATACCAATAAAAAACGACAAAAAAAAAAGTGAAAAAAAAATAAAAAGTAAATCGACGATTAAAAATCGTAGGAATTTTTTATTTCAATTTGGCTTGCAGATTCTGAAAGCGTAGGTCACGCAGATTCCAAATATAACGATCATTCCCACGTTCCGAATATTTCAGAAATTTTCAGATTTCTGAAAAAAAGGAAAGGGGTACCCCTTCTCATTTTTTTGGGCGAAAAAACTTTTTGTCGAGAAACGGATAATAAGAATGATATTCTTCATGGAAATGACCCGCTGATTCCAAATATGTGTGCCATTCCCCGATTCCGAAGCCTCCAGCGATTATACCAATAAAAAACGACAAAAAAAAAAGTGAAAAAAAAATAAAAAGTAAATCGACGATTAAAAATCGTAGGAATTTTTTATTTCAATTTGGCTTGCAGATTCTGAAAGCGTAGGTCACGCAGATTCCAAATATAACGATCATTCCCACGTTCCGAATATTTCAGAAATTTTCAGATTTCTGAAAAAAAGGAAAGGGGTACCCCTTCTCATGTTTTTGGGCGAAAAAACTTTTTGTCGAGAAACGGATAATAAGAATGATATTCTTCATGGAAATGACCCGCTGATTCCAAATATGTGTGCCATTCCCCGATTCCGAAGCCTCCAGCGATTTTACCAATAAAAAACGACAAAAAAAAAATTGAAAAAAAAAAAAAAGTAAATCGACGATTAAAAATCGTAGGAATTTTTTATTTCAATTTGGCTTGCAGATTCTGAAAGCGTAGGTCACGCAGATTCCAAATATAACGATCATTCCCACGTTCCGAATATTTCAGAAATTTTCAGATTTCTGAAAAAAAAGAAAGGGGTACCCCTTCTCATTTTTTTGGGCGAAAAAACTTTTTGTCGAGAAACGGATAATAAGAATGATATTCTTCATGGAAATGACCCGCTGATTCCAAATATGTGTGCCATTCCCCGATTCCGAAGCCTCCGGCGATTTTACCAATAAAAAACGACAAAAAAAAAAGTGAAAAAAAAATAAAAAGTAAATCGACGATTAAAAATCGTAGGAATTTTTTATTTCAATTTGGCTTGCAGATTCTGAAAGCGTAGGTCACGCAGATTCCAAATATAACGATCATTCCCACGTTCCGAATATTTCAGAAATTTTCAGATTTCTGAAAAAAAGGAAAGGGGTACCCCTTCTCATTTTTTTTGGCGAAAAAACTTTTTGTCGAGAAACGGATAATAAGAATGATATTCTCCATGGAAATGACCCGCTGATTTCAAATATGTGTGCCATTCCCCGATTCCGAAGCCTCCTGCGATTTTACCAATAAAAAACGACGAAAAAAAAAAGTGAAAAAACAATAAAAAGTAAATCGACGATTAAAAATCGTAGGAATTTTTTATTTCAATTTGGCTTGCAGATTCTGAAAGCGTAGGTCACGCAGATTCCAAATATAACGATCATTCCCACGTTCCGAATATTTCAGAAATTTTCAGATTTCTGAAAAAAAGGAAAGGGGTACCCCTTCTCATTTTTTTGGGCGAAAAAACTTTTTGTCGAGAAACGGATAATAAGAATGATATTCTTCATGGAAATGACCCGCTGATTCCAAATATGTTTGCCATTCCCCGATTCCGAAGACTCCTGCGATTTTACCAATAAAAAACGACGAGAAAAAAAGTGAAAAAAAAATAAAAAGTAAATCGACGATTAAAAATCGTAGGAATTTTTTATTTCAATTTGGCTTGCAGATTCTGAAAGCGTAGGTCACGCAGATTCCAAATATAACGATCATTCCCACGTTCCGAATATTTCAGAAATTTTCAGATTTCTGAAAAAAAGGAAAGGGGTACCCCTTCTCATTTTTTTTGGCGAAAAAACTTTTGGTCGAGAAACGGATAATAAGAATGATATTCTTCATGGAAATGACCCGCTGATTTCAAATATGTGTGCCATTCCCCGATTCCGAAGCCTCCTGCGATTTTACCAATAAAAAACGACGAAAAAAAAAAGTGAAAAAACAATAAAAAGTAAATCGACGATTAAAAATCGTAGGAATTTTTTATTTCAATTTGGCTTGCAGATTCTGAAAGCGTAGGTCACGCAGATTCCAAATATAACGATCATTCCCACGTTCCGAATATTTCAGAAATTTTCAGATTTCTGAAAAAAAGGAAAGGGGTACCCCTTCTCATTTTTTTGGGCGAAAAAACTTTTTGTCGAGAAACGGATAATAAGAATGATATTCTTCATGGAAATGACCCGCTGATTCCAAATATGTGTGCCATTCCCCGATTCCGAAGCCTCCAGCGATTTTACCAATAAAAAACGACAAAAAAAAAATTGAAAAAAAATAAAAAGTAAATCGACGATTAAAAATCGTAGGAATTTTTTATTTCAATTTGGCTTGCAGATTCTGAAAGCGTAGGTCACGCAGATTCCAAATATAACGATCATTCCCACGTTCCGAATATTTCAGAAATTTTCAGATTTCTGAAAAAAAGGAAAGGGGTACCCCTTCTCATTTTTTTGGGCGAAAAAACTTTTTGTCGAGAAACGGATAATAAGAATGATATTCTTCATGGAAATGACCCGCTGATTCCAAATATGTCTGCCATTCCCCGATTCCGAAGCCTCCTGCGATTTTACCAATAAAAAACGACAAAAAAAAAAGTGAAAAAAAAATAAAAAGTAAATCGACGATTAAAAATCGTAGGAATTTTTTATTTCAATTTGGCTTGCAGATTCTGAAAGCGTAGGTCACGCAGATTCCAAATATAACGATCATTCCCACGTTCCGAATATTTCAGAAATTTTCAGATTTCTGAAAAAAAGGAAAGGGGTACCCCTTCTCATTTTTTTGGGCGAAAAAACTTTTTGTCGAGAAACGGATAATAAGAATGATATTCTTCATGGAAATGACCCGCTGATTCCAAATATGTGTGCCATTCCCCGATTCCGAAGACTCCTGCGATTTTACCAATAACAAACGACGAAAAAAAAAGTGAAAAAAAAATAAAAAGTAAATCGACGATTAAAAATCGTAGGAATTTTTTATTTCAATTTGGCTTGCAGATTCTGAAAGCGTAGGTCACGCAGATTCCAAATATAACGATCATTCCCACGTTCCGAATATTTCAGAAATTTTCAGATTTCTGAAAAAAAGGAAAGGGGTACCCCTTCTCATTTTTTTTGGCGAAAAAACTTTTTGTCGAGAAACGGATAATAAGAATGATATTCTTCATGGAAATGACCCGCTGATTTCAAATATGTGTGCCATTCCCCGATTCCGAAGCCTCCTGCGATTTTACCAATAAAAAACGACGAAAAAAAAAAGTGAAAAAACAATAAAAAGTAAATCGACGATTAAAAATCGTAGGAATTTTTTATTTCAATTTGGCTTGCAGATTCTGAAAGCGTAGGTCACGCAGATTCCAAATATAACGATCATTCCCACGTTCCGAATATTTCAGAAATTTTCAGATTTCTGAAAAAAAGGAAAGGGGTACCCCTTCTCATTTTTTTGGGCGAAAAAACTTTTTGTCGAGAAACGGATAATAAGAATGATATTCTTCATGGAAATGACCCGCTGATTCCAAATATGTGTGCCATTCCCCGATTCCGAAGCCTATTGCGATTTTACCAATAAAAAACGACAAAAAAAAAATGAAAAAAAAATAAAAAGTAAATCGACGATTAAAAATCGTAGGAATTTTTTATTTCAATTTGGCTTGCAGATTCTGAAAGCGTAGGACACGCAGATTCCAAATATAACGATCATTCCCACGTTCCGAATATTTCAGAAATTTTCAGATTTCTGAAAAAAAGGAAAGGGGTACCCCTTCTCATTTTTTTTGGGCGAAAAAACTTTTTGTCGAGAAACGGATAATAAGAATGATATTCTTCATGGAAATGACGCGCTGATTCCAAATATGTGTGCCATTCCCCGATTCCGAAGCCTCCAGCGATTTTACCAATAAAAAACGACAAAAAAAAAAGTGAAAAAAAAATAAAAAGTAAATCGACAATTAAAAATCGTAGGAATTTTTTATTTCAATTTGGCTTGCAGATTCTGAAAGCGTAGGTCACGCAGATTCCAAATATAACGATCATTCCCGCGTTCCGAATATTCCAGAAATTTTCAGATTTCTGAAAAAAAGGAAAGGGGTACCCCTTCTCATTTTTTTGGGCGAAAAAACTTTTTGTCGAGAAACGGATAATAAGAATGATATTCTTCATGGAAATGACCCGCTGATTCCAAATATGTCTGCCATTCCCCGATTCCGAAGCCTCCTGCGATTTTACCAATAAAAAACGACAAAAAAAAAAGTGAAAAAAAAATAAAAAGTAAATCGACGATTAAAAATCGTAGGAATTTTTTATTTCAATTTGGCTTGCAGATTCTGAAAGCGTAGGTCACGCAGATTCCAAATATAACGATCATTCCCACGTTCCGAATATTTCAGAAATTTTCAGATTTCTGAAAAAAAGGAAAGGGGTACCCCTTCTCATTTTTTTAGGCGAAAAAACTTTTTGTCGAGAAACGGATAATAAGAATGATATTCTTCATGGAAATGACCCGCTGATTCCAGATATGTGTGCCATTCCCCGATTTCGAAGCCTCCTGCGATTTTACCAATAAAAAACGACAAAAAAAAAAGTGAAAAAAAAATAAAAAGTAAATCGACGATTAAAAATCGTAGGAATTTTTTATTTCAATTTGGCTTGCAGATTCTGAAAGCGTAGGTCACGCAGATTCCAAATATAACGATCATTCCCACGTTCCGAATATTCCAGAAATTTTCAGATTTCTGAAAAAAAGGAAAGGGGTACCCCTTCTCATTTTTTTGGGCGAAAAAACTTTTTGTCGAGAAACGGATAATAAGAATGATATTCTTCATGGAAATGACCCGCTGATTCCAAATATGTGTGCCATTCCCCGATTCCGAAGCCTCCAGCGATTTTACCAATAAAAAACGACAAAAAAAAAAGTGAAAAAAAAATAAAAAGTAAATCGACGATTAAAAATCGTAGGAATTTTTTATTTCAATTTGGCTTGCAGATTCTGAAAGCGTAGGTCACGCAGATTCCAAATATAACGATCATTCCCACGTTCCGAATATTTCAGAAATTTTCAGATTTCTGAAAAAAAGGAAAGGGGTACCCCTTCTCATTTTTTTGGGCGAAAAAACTTTTTGTCGAGAAACGGATAATAAGAATGATATTCTTCATGGAAATGACCCGCTGATTCCAAATATGTGTGCCATTCCCCGATTCCGAAGCCTCCAGCGATTATACCAATAAAAAACGACAAAAAAAAAAGTGAAAAAAAAATAAAAAGTAAATCGACGATTAAAAATCGTAGGAATTTTTTATTTCAATTTGGCTTGCAGATTCTGAAAGCGTAGGTCACGCAGATTCCAAATATAACGATCATTCCCACGTTCCGAATATTTCAGAAATTTTCAGATTTTTGAAAAAAAGGAAAGGGGTACCCCTTCTCATGTTTTTGGGCGAAAAAACTTTTTGTCGAGAAACGGATAATAAGAATGATATTCTTCATGGAAATGACCCGCTGATTCCAAATATGTGTGCCATTCCCCGATTCCGAAGCCTCCAGCGATTTTACCAATAAAAAACGACAAAAAAAAAATTGAAAAAAAAATAAAAAGTAAATCGACGATTAAAAATCGTAGGAATTTTTTATTTCAATTTGGCTTGCAGATTCTGAAAGCGTAGGTCACGCAGATTCCAAATATAACGATCATTCCCACGTTCCGAATATTTCAGAAATTTTCAGATTTCTGAAAAAAAAGAAAGGGGTACCCCTTCTCATTTTTTTGGGCGAAAAAACTTTTTGTCGAGAAACGGATAATAAGAATGATATTCTTCATGGAAATGACCCGCTGATTCCAAATATGTGTGCCATTCCCCGATTCCGAGGCCTCCTGCGATTTTACCAATAAAAAACGACAAAAAAAAAAGTGAAAAAAAAATAAAAAGTAAATCGACGATTAAAAATCGTAGGAATTTTTTATTTCAATTTGGCTTGCAGATTCTGAAAGCGTAGGTCACGCAGATTCCAAATATAACGATCATTCCCACGTTCCGAATATTTCAGAAATTTTCAGATTTCTGAAAAAAAGGAAAGGGGTACCCCTTCTCATTTTTTTTGGCGAAAAAACTTTTTGTCGAGAAACGGATAATAAGAATGATATTCTTCATGGAAATGACCCGCTGATTCCAAATATGTCTGCCATTCCCCGATTCCGAAGCCTCCTGCGATTTTACCAATAAAAAACGACAAAAAAAAAAAGTGAAAAAAAAATAAAAAGTAAATCGACGATTAAAAATCGTAGGAATTTTTTATTCCAATTTGGCTTGCAGATTCTGAAAGCGTAGGTCACGCAGATTCCAAATATAACGATCATTCCCACGTTCCGAATATTTCAGAAATTTTCAGATTTCTGAAAAAAAGGAAAGGGGTACCCCTTCTCATTTTTTTGGGCGAAAAAACTTTTTGTCGAGAAACGGATAATAAGAATGATATTCTTCATGGAAATGACCCGCTGATTCCAAATATGTGTGCCATTCCCCGATTCCGAAGCCTCCAGCGATTTTACCAATAAAAAACGACAAAAAAAAAATTGAAAAAAAATAAAAAGTAAATCGACGATTAAAAATCGTAGGAATTTTTTATTTCAATTTGGCTTGCAGATTCTGAAAGCGTAGGTCACGCAGATTCCAAATATAACGATCATTCCCACGTTCCGAATATTCCAGAAATTTTCAGATTTCTGAAAAAAAGGAAAGGGGTACCCCTTCTCATTTTTTTGGGCGAAAAAACTTTTTGTCGAGAAACGGATAATAAGAATGATATTCTTCATGGAAATGACCCGCTGATTCCAAATATGTGTGCCATTCCCCGATTCCGAAGCCTCCAGCGATTTTACCAATAAAAAACGACAAAAAAAAAAGTGAAAAAAAAATAAAAAGTAAATCGACGATTAAAAATCGTAGGAATTTTTTATTTCAATTTGGCTTGCAGATTCTGAAAGCGTAGGTCACGCAGATTCCAAATATAACGATCATTCCCACGTTCCGAATATTTCAGAAATCTTCAGATTTCTGAAAAAAAGGAAAGGGGTACCCCTTCTCATTTTTTTGGGCGAAAAAACTTTTTGTCGAGAAACGGATAATAAGAATGATATTCTTCATGGAAATGACCCGCTGATTCCAAATATGTGTGCCATTCCCCGATTCCGAAGCCTCCAGCGATTATACCAATAAAAAACGACAAAAAAAAAAGTGAAAAAAAAATAAAAAGTAAATCGACGATTAAAAATCGTAGGAATTTTTTATTTCAATTTGGCTTGCAGATTCTGAAAGCGTAGGTCACGCAGATTCCAAATATAACGATCATTCCCACGTTCCGAATATTTCAGAAATTTTCAGATTTTTGAAAAAAAGGAAAGGGGTACCCCTTCTCATGTTTTTGGGCGAAAAAACTTTTTGTCGAGAAACGGATAATAAGAATGATATTCTTCATGGAAATGACCCGCTGATTCCAAATATGTGTGCCATTCCCCGATTCCGAAGCCTCCAGCGATTTTACCAATAAAAAACGACAAAAAAAAAATTGAAAAAAAAATAAAAAGTAAATCGACGATTAAAAATCGTAGGAATTTTTTATTTCAATTTGGCTTGCAGATTCTGAAAGCGTAGGTCACGCAGATTCCAAATATAACGATCATTCCCACGTTCCGAATATTTCAGAAATTTTCAGATTTCTGAAAAAAAAGAAAGGGGTACCCCTTCTCATTTTTTTGGGCGAAAAAACTTTTTGTCGAGAAACGGATAATAAGAATGATATTCTTCATGGAAATGACCCGCTGATTCCAAATATGTGTGCCATTCCCCGATTCCGAGGCCTCCTGCGATTTTACCAATAAAAAACGACAAAAAAAAAAGTGAAAAAAAAATAAAAAGTAAATCGACGATTAAAAATCGTAGGAATTTTTTATTTCAATTTGGCTTGCAGATTCTGAAAGCGTAGGTCACGCAGATTCCAAATATAACGATCATTCCCACGTTCCGAATATTTCAGAAATTTTCAGATTTCTGAAAAAAAGGAAAGGGGTACCCCTTCTCATTTTTTTGGGCGAAAAAACTTTTTGTCGAGAAACGGATAATAAGAATGATATTCTTCATGGAAATGACCCGCTGATTCCAAATATGTCTGCCATTCCCCGATTCCGAAGCCTCCTGCGATTTTACCAATAATAAACGACAAAAAAAAAAGTGAAAAAAAAATAAAAAGTAAATCGACGATTAAAAATCGTAGGAATTTTTTATTTCAATTTGGCTTGCAGATTCTGAAAGCGTAGGTCACGCAGATTCCAAATATAACGATCATTCCCACGTTCCGAATATTTCAGAAATTTTCAGATTTCTGAAAAAAAGGAAAGGGGCACCCCTTCTCATTTTTTTGGGCGAAAAAACTTTTTGTCGAGAAACGGATAATAAGAATGATATTCTTCATGGAAATGACCCGCTGATTCCAAATATGTGTGCCATTCCCCGATTCCGAAGACTCCTGCGATTTTACCAATAAAAAACGACGAAAAAAAAAGTGAAAAAAAAATAAAAAGTAAATCGACGATTAAAAATCGTAGGAATTTTTTATTTCAATTTGGCTTGCAGATTCTGAAAGCGTAGGTCACGCAGATTCCAAATATAACGATCATTCCCACGTTCCGAATATTTCAGAAATTTTCAGATTTCTGAAAAAAAGGAAAGGGGTACCCCTTCTCATTTTTTTTGGCGAAAAAACTTTTTGTCGAGAAACGGATAATAAGAATGATATTCTTCATGGAAATGACCCGCTGATTTCAAATATGTGTGCCATTCCCCGATTCCGAAGCCTCCTGCGATTTTACCAATAAAAAACGACGAAAAAAAAAAGTGAAAAAACAATAAAAAGTAAATCGACGATTAAAAATCGTAGGAATTTTTTATTTCAATTTGGCTTGCAGATTCTGAAAGCGTAGGTCACGCAGATTCCAAATATAACGATCATTCCCACGTTCCGAATATTTCAGAAATTTTCAGATTTCTGAAAAAAAGGAAAGGGGTACCCCTTCTCATTTTTTTGGGCGAAAAAACTTTTTGTCGAGAAACGGATAATAAGAATGATATTCTTCATGGAAATGACCCGCTGATTCCAAATATGTGTGCCATTCCCCGATTCCGAAGCCTCCAGCGATTTTACCAATAAAAAACGACAAAAAAAAAATTGAAAAAAAATAAAAAGTAAATCGACGATTAAAAATCGTAGGAATTTTTTATTTCAATTTGGCTTGCAGATTCTGAAAGCGTAGGTCACGCAGATTCCAAATATATCGATCATTCCCACGTTCCGAATATTTCAGAAATTTTCAGATTTCTGAAAAAAAGGAAAGGGGTACCCCTTCTCATTTTTTTGGGCGAAAAAACTTTTTGTCGAGAAACGGATAATAAGAATGATATTCTTCATGGAAATGACCCGCTGATTCCAAATATGTGTGCCATTCCCCGATTCCGAAGCCTATTGCGATTTTACCAATAAAAAACGACAAAAAAAAAATGAAAAAAAAATAAAAAGTAAATCGACGATTAAAAATCGTAGGAATTTTTTATTTCAATTTGGCTTGCAGATTCTGAAAGCGTAGGACACGCAGATTCCAAATATAACGATCATTCCCACGTTCCGAATATTTCAGAAATTTTCAGATTTCTGAAAAAAAGGAAAGGGGTACCCCTTCTCATTTTTTTTGGGCGAAAAAACTTTTTGTCGAGAAACGGATAATAAGAATGATATTCTTCATGGAAATGACCCGCTGATTCCAAATATGTGTGCCATTCCCCGATTCCGAAGCCTCCAGCGATTTTACCAATAAAAAACGACAAAAAAAAAAGTGAAAAAAAAATAAAAAGTAAATCGACAATTAAAAATCGTAGGAATTTTTTATTTCAATTTGGCTTGCAGATTCTGAAAGCGTAGGTCACGCAGATTCCAAATATAACGATCATTCCCGCGTTCCGAATATTCCAGAAATTTTCAGATTTCTGAAAAAAAGGAAAGGGGTACCCCTTCTCATTTTTTTGGGCGAAAAAACTTTTTGTCGAGAAACGGATAATAAGAATGATATTCTTCATGGAAATGACCCGCTGATTCCAAATATGTCTGCCATTCCCCGATTCCGAAGCCTCCTGCGATTTTACCAATAAAAAACGACAAAAAAAAAAGTGAAAAAAAAATAAAAAGTAAATCGACGATTAAAAGTCGTAGGAATTTTTTATTTCAATTTGGCTTGCAGATTCTGAAAGCGTAGGTCACGCAGATTCCAAATATAACGATCATTCCCACGTTCCGAATATTTCAGAAATTTTCAGATTTCTGAAAAAAAGGAAAGGGGTACCCCTTCTCATTTTTTTAGGCGAAAAAACTTTTTGTCGAGAAACGGATAATAAGAATGATATTCTTCATGGAAATGACCCGCTGATTCCAGATATGTGTGCCATTCCCCGATTTCGAAGCCTCCTGCGATTTTACCAATAAAAAACGACAAAAAAAAAAGTGAAAAAAAAATAAAAAGTAAATCGACGATTAAAAATCGTAGGAATTTTTTATTTCAATTTGGCTTGCAGATTCTGAAAGCGTAGGTCACGCAGATTCCAAATATAACGATCATTCCCACGTTCCGAATATTCCAGAAATTTTCAGATTTCTGAAAAAAAGGAAAGGGGTACCCCTTCTCATTTTTTTGGGCGAAAAAACTTTTTGTCGAGAAACGGATAATAAGAATGATATTCTTCATGGAAATGACCCGCTGATTCCAAATATGTGTGCCATTCCCCGATTCCGAAGCCTCCAGCGATTTTACCAATAAAAAACGACAAAAAAAAAAGTGAAAAAAAAATAAAAAGTAAATCGACGATTAAAAATCGTAGGAATTTTTTATTTCAATTTGGCTTGCAGATTCTGAAAGCGTAGGTCACGCAGATTCCAAATATAACGATCATTCCCACGTTCCGAATATTTCAGAAATTTTCAGATTTCTGAAAAAAAGGAAAGGGGTACCCCTTCTCATTTTTTTTGGCGAAAAAACTTTTTGTCGAGAAACGGATAATAAGAATGATATTCTTCATGGAAATGACCCGCTGATTCCAAATATGTCTGCCATTCCCCGATTCCGAAGCCTCCTGCGATTTTACCAATAAAAAACGACAAAAAAAAAAAGTGAAAAAAAAATAAAAAGTAAATCGACGATTAAAAATCGTAGGAATTTTTTATTCCAATTTGGCTTGCAGATTCTGAAAGCGTAGGTCACGCAGATTCCAAATATAACGATCATTCCCACGTTCCGAATATTTCAGAAATTTTCAGATTTCTGAAAAAAAGGAAAGGGGTACCCCTTCTCATTTTTTTGGGCGAAAAAACTTTTTGTCGAGAAACGGATAATAAGAATGATATTCTTCATGGAAATGACCCGCTGATTCCAAATATGTGTGCCATTCCCCGATTCCGAAGCCTCCAGCGATTTTACCAATAAAAAACGACAAAAAAAAAATTGAAAAAAAATAAAAAGTAAATCGACGATTAAAAATCGTAGGAATTTTTTATTTCAATTTGGCTTGCAGATTCTGAAAGCGTAGGTCACGCAGATTCCAAATATAACGATCATTCCCACGTTCCGAATATTCCAGAAATTTTCAGATTTCTGAAAAAAAGGAAAGGGGTACCCCTTCTCATTTTTTTGGGCGAAAAAACTTTTTGTCGAGAAACGGATAATAAGAATGATATTCTTCATGGAAATGACCCGCTGATTCCAAATATGTGTGCCATTCCCCGATTCCGAAGCCTCCAGCGATTTTACCAATAAAAAACGACAAAAAAAAAAGTGAAAAAAAAATAAAAAGTAAATCGACGATTAAAAATCGTAGGAATTTTTTATTTCAATTTGGCTTGCAGATTCTGAAAGCGTAGGTCACGCAGATTCCAAATATAACGATCATTCCCACGTTCCGAATATTTCAGAAATCTTCAGATTTCTGAAAAAAAGGAAAGGGGTACCCCTTCTCATTTTTTTGGGCGAAAAAACTTTTTGTCGAGAAACGGATAATAAGAATGATATTCTTCATGGAAATGACCCGCTGATTCCAAATATGTGTGCCATTCCCCGATTCCGAAGCCTCCAGCGATTATACCAATAAAAAACGACAAAAAAAAAAGTGAAAAAAAAATAAAAAGTAAATCGACGATTAAAAATCGTAGGAATTTTTTATTTCAATTTGGCTTGCAGATTCTGAAAGCGTAGGTCACGCAGATTCCAAATATAACGATCATTCCCACGTTCCGAATATTTCAGAAATTTTCAGATTTTTGAAAAAAAGGAAAGGGGTACCCCTTCTCATGTTTTTGGGCGAAAAAACTTTTTGTCGAGAAACGGATAATAAGAATGATATTCTTCATGGAAATGACCCGCTGATTCCAAATATGTGTGCCATTCCCCGATTCCGAAGCCTCCAGCGATTTTACCAATAAAAAACGACAAAAAAAAAATTGAAAAAAAAATAAAAAGTAAATCGACGATTAAAAATCGTAGGAATTTTTTATTTCAATTTGGCTTGCAGATTCTGAAAGCGTAGGTCACGCAGATTCCAAATATAACGATCATTCCCACGTTCCGAATATTTCAGAAATTTTCAGATTTCTGAAAAAAAGGAAAGGGGCACCCCTTCTCATTTTTTTGGGCGAAAAAACTTTTTGTCGAGAAACGGATAATAAGAATGATATTCTTCATGGAAATGACCCGCTGATTCCAAATATGTGTGCCATTCCCCGATTCCGAAGACTCCTGCGATTTTACCAATAAAAAACGACGAAAAAAAAAGTGAAAAAAAAATAAAAAGTAAATCGACGATTAAAAATCGTAGGAATTTTTTATTTCAATTTGGCTTGCAGATTCTGAAAGCGTAGGTCACGCAGATTCCAAATATAACGATCATTCCCACGTTCCGAATATTTCAGAAATTTTCAGATTTCTGAAAAAAAGGAAAGGGGTACCCCTTCTCATTTTTTTTGGCGAAAAAACTTTTTGTCGAGAAACGGATAATAAGAATGATATTCTTCATGGAAATGACCCGCTGATTTCAAATATGTGTGCCATTCCCCGATTCCGAAGCCTCCTGCGATTTTACCAATAAAAAACGACGAAAAAAAAAAGTGAAAAAACAATAAAAAGTAAATCGACGATTAAAAATCGTAGGAATTTTTTATTTCAATTTGGCTTGCAGATTCTGAAAGCGTAGGTCACGCAGATTCCAAATATAACGATCATTCCCACGTTCCGAATATTTCAGAAATTTTCAGATTTCTGAAAAAAAGGAAAGGGGTACCCCTTCTCATTTTTTTGGGCGAAAAAACTTTTTGTCGAGAAACGGATAATAAGAATGATATTCTTCATGGAAATGACCCGCTGATTCCAAATATGTGTGCCATTCCCCGATTCCGAAGCCTCCAGCGATTTTACCAATAAAAAACGACAAAAAAAAAATTGAAAAAAAATAAAAAGTAAATCGACGATTAAAAATCGTAGGAATTTTTTATTTCAATTTGGCTTGCAGATTCTGAAAGCGTAGGTCACGCAGATTCCAAATATATCGATCATTCCCACGTTCCGAATATTTCAGAAATTTTCAGATTTCTGAAAAAAAGGAAAGGGGTACCCCTTCTCATTTTTTTGGGCGAAAAAACTTTTTGTCGAGAAACGGATAATAAGAATGATATTCTTCATGGAAATGACCCGCTGATTCCAAATATGTGTGCCATTCCCCGATTCCGAAGCCTATTGCGATTTTACCAATAAAAAACGACAAAAAAAAAATGAAAAAAAAATAAAAAGTAAATCGACGATTAAAAATCGTAGGAATTTTTTATTTCAATTTGGCTTGCAGATTCTGAAAGCGTAGGACACGCAGATTCCAAATATAACGATCATTCCCACGTTCCGAATATTTCAGAAATTTTCAGATTTCTGAAAAAAAGGAAAGGGGTACCCCTTCTCATTTTTTTTGGGCGAAAAAACTTTTTGTCGAGAAACGGATAATAAGAATGATATTCTTCATGGAAATGACCCGCTGATTCCAAATATGTGTGCCATTCCCCGATTCCGAAGCCTCCAGCGATTTTACCAATAAAAAACGACAAAAAAAAAAGTGAAAAAAAAATAAAAAGTAAATCGACAATTAAAAATCGTAGGAATTTTTTATTTCAATTTGGCTTGCAGATTCTGAAAGCGTAGGTCACGCAGATTCCAAATATAACGATCATTCCCGCGTTCCGAATATTCCAGAAATTTTCAGATTTCTGAAAAAAAGGAAAGGGGTACCCCTTCTCATTTTTTTGGGCGAAAAAACTTTTTGTCGAGAAACGGATAATAAGAATGATATTCTTCATGGAAATGACCCGCTGATTCCAAATATGTCTGCCATTCCCCGATTCCGAAGCCTCCTGCGATTTTACCAATAAAAAACGACAAAAAAAAAAGTGAAAAAAAAATAAAAAGTAAATCGACGATTAAAAGTCGTAGGAATTTTTTATTTCAATTTGGCTTGCAGATTCTGAAAGCGTAGGTCACGCAGATTCCAAATATAACGATCATTCCCACGTTCCGAATATTTCAGAAATTTTCAGATTTCTGAAAAAAAGGAAAGGGGTACCCCTTCTCATTTTTTTAGGCGAAAAAACTTTTTGTCGAGAAACGGATAATAAGAATGATATTCTTCATGGAAATGACCCGCTGATTCCAGATATGTGTGCCATTCCCCGATTTCGAAGCCTCCTGCGATTTTACCAATAAAAAACGACAAAAAAAAAAGTGAAAAAAAAATAAAAAGTAAATCGACGATTAAAAATCGTAGGAATTTTTTATTTCAATTTGGCTTGCAGATTCTGAAAGCGTAGGTCACGCAGATTCCAAATATAACGATCATTCCCACGTTCCGAATATTCCAGAAATTTTCAGATTTCTGAAAAAAAGGAAAGGGGTACCCCTTCTCATTTTTTTGGGCGAAAAAACTTTTTGTCGAGAAACGGATAATAAGAATGATATTCTTCATGGAAATGACCCGCTGATTCCAAATATGTGTGCCATTCCCCGATTCCGAAGCCTCCAGCGATTTTACCAATAAAAAACGACAAAAAAAAAAGTGAAAAAAAAATAAAAAGTAAATCGACGATTAAAAATCGTAGGAATTTTTTATTTCAATTTGGCTTGCAGATTCTGAAAGCGTAGGTCACGCAGATTCCAAATATAACGATCATTCCCACGTTCCGAATATTTCAGAAATTTTCAGATTTCTGAAAAAAAGGAAAGGGGTACCCCTTCTCATTTTTTTGGGCGAAAAAACTTTTTGTCGAGAAACGGATAATAAGAATGATATTCTTCATGGAAATGACCCGCTGATTCCAAATATGTGTGCCATTCCCCGATTCCGAAGCCTCCAGCGATTATACCAATAAAAAACGACAAAAAAAAAAGTGAAAAAAAAATAAAAAGTAAATCGACGATTAAAAATCGTAGGAATTTTTTATTTCAATTTGGCTTGCAGATTCTGAAAGCGTAGGTCACGCAGATTCCAAATATAACGATCATTCCCACGTTCCGAATATTTCAGAAATTTTCAGATTTTTGAAAAAAAGGAAAGGGGTACCCCTTCTCATGTTTTTGGGCGAAAAAACTTTTTGTCGAGAAACGGATAATAAGAATGATATTCTTCATGGAAATGACCCGCTGATTCCAAATATGTGTGCCATTCCCCGATTCCGAAGCCTCCAGCGATTTTACCAATAAAAAACGACAAAAAAAATTTGAAAAAAAAATAAAAAGTAAATCGACGATTAAAAATCGTAGGAATTTTTTATTTCAATTTGGCTTGCAGATTCTGAAAGCGTAGGTCACGCAGATTCCAAATATAACGATCATTCCCACGTTCCGAATATTTCAGAAATTTTCAGATTTCTGAAAAAAAAGAAAGGGGTACCCCTTCTCATTTTTTTGGGCGAAAAAACTTTTTGTCGAGAAACGGATAATAAGAATGATATTCTTCATGGAAATGACCCGCTGATTCCAAATATGTGTGCCATTCCCCGATTCCGAGGCCTCCTGCGATTTTACCGATAAAAAACGACAAAAAAAAAAGTGAAAAAAAAATAAAAAGTAAATCGACGATTAAAAATCGTAGGAATTTTTTATTTCAATTTGGCTTGCAGATTCTGAAAGCGTAGGTCACGCAGATTCCAAATATAACGATCATTCCCACGTTCCGAATATTTCAGAAATTTTCAGATTTCTGAAAAAAAGGAAAGGGGTACGCCTTCTCATTTTTTTTGGCGAAAAAACTTTTTGTCGAGAAACGGATAATAAGAATGATATTCTTCATGGAAATGACCCGCTGATTCCAAATATGTCTGCCATTCCCCGATTCCGAAGCCTCCTGCGATTTTACCAATAAAAAACGACAAAAAAAAAAAGTGAAAAAAAAATAAAAAGTAAATCGACGATTAAAAATCGTAGGAATTTTTTATTTCAATTTGGCTTGCAGATTCTGAAAGCGTAGGTCACGCAGATTCCAAATATAACGATCATTCCCACGTTCCGAATATTTCAGAAATTTTCAGATTTCTGAAAAAAAGGAAAGGGGTACCCCTTCTCATTTTTTTGGGCGAAAAAACTTTTTGTCGAGAAACGGATAATAAGAATGATATTCTTCATGGAAATGACCCGCTGATTCCAAATATGTGTGCCATTCCCCGATTCCGAAGCCTCCAGCGATTTTACCAATAAAAAACGACAAAAAAAAAATTGAAAAAAAATAAAAAGTAAATCGACGATTAAAAATCGTAGGAATTTTTTATTTCAATTTGGCTTGCAGATTCTGAAAGCGTAGGTCACGCAGATTCCAAATATAACGATCATTCCCACGTTCCGAATATTTCAGAAATTTTCAGATTTCTGAAAAAAAGGAAAGGGGTACCCCTTCTCATTTTTTTGGGCGAAAAAACTTTTTGTCGAGAAACGGATAATAAGAATGATATTCTTCATGGAAATGACCCGCTGATTCCAAATATGTCTGCCATTCCCCGATTCCGAAGCCTCCTGCGATTTTACCAATAAAAAACGACAAAAAAAAAAGTGAAAAAAAAATAAAAAGTAAATCGACGATTAAAAATCGTAGGAATTTTTTATTTCAATTTGGCTTGCAGATTCTGAAAGCGTAGGTCACGCAGATTCCAAATATAACGATCATTCCCACGTTCCGAATATTTCAGAAATTTTCAGATTTCTGAAAAAAAGGAAAGGGGTACCCCTTCTCATTTTTTTGGGCGAAAAAACTTTTTGTCGAGAAACGGATAATAAGAATGATATTCTTCATGGAAATGACCCGCTGATTCCAAATATGTCTGCCATTCCCCGATTCCGAAGCCTCCTGCGATTTTACCAATAAAAAACGACAAAAAAAAAAGTGAAAAAAAAATAAAAAGTAAATCGACGATTAAAAATCGTAGGAATTTTTTATTTCAATTTGGCTTGCAGATTCTGAAAGCGTAGGTCACGCAGATTCCAAATATAACGATCATTCCCACGTTCCGAATATTTCAGAAATTTTCAGATTTCTGAAAAAAAGGAAAGGGGTACCCCTTCTCATTTTTTTAGGCGAAAAAACTTTTTGTCGAGAAACGGATAATAAGAATGATATTCTTCATGGAAATGACCCGCTGATTCCAGATATGTGTGCCATTCCCCGATTTCGAAGCCTCCTGCGATTTTACCAATAAAAAACGACAAAAAAAAAAGTGAAAAAAAAATAAAAAGTAAATCGACGATTAAAAATCGTAGGAATTTTTTATTTCAATTTGGCTTGCAGATTCTGAAAGCGTAGGTCACGCAGATTCCAAATATAACGATCATTCCCACGTTCCGAATATTCCAGAAATTTTCAGATTTCTGAAAAAAAGGAAAGGGGTACCCCTTCTCATTTTTTTGGGCGAAAAAACTTTTTGTCGAGAAACGGATAATAAGAATGATATTCTTCATGGAAATGACCCGCTGATTCCAAATATGTGTGCCATTCCCCGATTCCGAAGCCTCCAGCGATTATACCAATAAAAAACGACAAAAAAAAAAGTGAAAAAAAAATAAAAAGTAAATCGACGATTAAAAATCGTAGGAATTTTTTATTTCAATTTGGCTTGCAGATTCTGAAAGCGTAGGTCACGCAGATTCCAAATATAACGATCATTCCCACGTTCCGAATATTTCAGAAATTTTCAGATTTTTGAAAAAAAGGAAAGGGGTACCCCTTCTCATGTTTTTGGGCGAAAAAACTTTTTGTCGAGAAACGGATAATAAGAATGATATTCTTCATGGAAATGACCCGCTGATTCCAAATATGTGTGCCATTCCCCGATTCCGAAGCCTCCAGCGATTTTACCAATAAAAAACGACAAGAAAAAAATTGAAAAAAAAATAAAAAGTAAATCGACGATTAAAAATCGTAGGAATTTTTTATTTCAATTTGGCTTGCAGATTCTGAAAGCGTAGGTCACGCAGATTCCAAATATAACGATCATTCCCACGTTCCGAATATTTCAGAAATTTTCAGATTTCTGAAAAAAAGGAAAGGGGTACCCCTTCTCATTTTTTTTGGCGAAAAAACTTTTTGTCGAGAAACGGATAATAAAAATGATATTCTTCATGGAAATGACCCGCTGATTCCAAATATGTCTGCCATTCCCCGATTCCGAAGCCTCCTGCGATTTTACCAATAAAAAACGACAAAAAAAAAAGTGAAAAAAAAATAAAAAGTAAATCGACGATTAAAAATCGTAGGAATTTTTTATTTCAATTTGGCTTGCAGATTCTGAAAGCGTAGGTCACGCAGATTCCAAATATAACGATCATTCCCACGTTCCGAATATTTCAGAAATTTTCAGATTTCTGAAAAAAAGGAAAGGGGTACCCCTTCTCATTTTTTTTGGCGAAAAAACTTTTTGTCGAGAAACGGATAATAAGAATGATATTCTTCATGGAAATGACCCGCTGATTCCAAATATGTCTGCCATTCCCCGATTCCGAAGCCTCCTGCGATTTTACCAATAAAAAACGACAAAAAAAAAAAGTGAAAAAAAAATAAAAAGTAAATCGACGATTAAAAATCGTAGGAATTTTTTATTTCAATTTGGCTTGCAGATTCTGAAAGCGTAGGTCACGCAGATTCCAAATATAACGATCATTCCCACGTTCCGAATATTTCAGAAATTTTCAGATTTCTGAAAAAAAGGAAAGGGGTACCCCTTCTCATTTTTTTGGGCGAAAAAACTTTTTGTCGAGAAACGGATAATAAGAATGATATTCTTCATGGAAATGACCCGCTGATTCCAAATATGTGTGCCATTCCCCGATTCCGAAGCCTCCGGCGATTTTACCAATAAAAAACGACAAAAAAAAAAAGTGAAAAAAAAATAAAAAGTAAATCGACGATTAAAAATCGTAGGAATTTTTTATTTCAATTTGGCTTGCAGATTCTGAAAGCGTAGGTCACGCAGATTCCAAATATAACGATCATTCCCACGTTCCGAATATTTCAGAAATTTTCAGATTTCTGAAAAAAAGGAAAGGGGTACCCCTTCTCATTTTTTTTGGCGAAAAAACTTTTTGTCGAGAAACGGATAATAAGAATGATATTCTTCATGGAAATGACCCGCTGATTCCAAATATGTCTGCCATTCCCCGATTCCGAAGCCTCCTGCGATTTTACCAATAAAAAACGACAAAAAAAAAAGTGAAAAAAAAATAAAAAGTAAATCGACGATTAAAAATCGTAGGAATTTTTTATTTCAATTTGGCTTGCAGATTCTGAAAGCGTAGGTCACGCAGATTCCAAATATAACGATCATTCCCACGTTCCGAATATTTCAGAAATTTTCAGATTTCTGAAAAAAAGGAAAGGGGTACCCCTTCTCATTTTTTTGGGCGAAAAAACTTTTTGTCGAGAAACGGATAATAAGAATGATATTCTTCATGGAAATGACCCGCTGATTCCAAATATGTGTGCCATTCCCCGATTCCGAAGCCTCCGGCGATTTTACCAATAAAAAACAACAAAAAAAAAAGTGAAAAAAAAATAAAAAGTAAATCGACGATTAAAAATCGTAGGAATTTTTTATTTCAATTTGGCTTGCAGATTCTGAAAGCGTAGGTCACGCAGATTCCAAATATAACGATCATTCCCACGTTCCGAATATTTCAGAAATTTTCAGATTTCTGAAAAAAAGGAAAGGGGTACCCCTTCTCATTTTTTTGGGCGAAAAAACTTTTTGTCGAGAAACGGATAATAAGAATGATATTCTTCATGGAAATGACCCGCTGATTCCAAATATGTGTGCCATTCCCCGATTCCGAAGCCTCCTGCGATTTTACCAATAAAAAACGACAAAAAAAAAAGTGAAAAAAAAATAAAAAGTAAATCGACGATTAAAAATCGTAGGAATTTTTTATTTCAATTTTGCTTGCAGATTCTGAAAGCGTAGGTCACGCAGATTCCAAATATAACGATCATTCCCACGTTCCGAATATTTCAGAAATTTTCAGATTTCTGAAAAAAAGGAAAGGGGTACCCCTTCTCATTTTTTTGGGCGAAAAAACTTTTTGTCGAGAAACGGATAATAAGAATGATATTCTTCATGGAAATGACCCGCTGATTCCAAATATGTGTGCCATTCCCCGATTCCGAAGCCTCCGGCGATTTTACCAATAAAAAACAACAAAAAAAAAAGTGAAAAAAAAATAAAAAGTAAATCGACGATTAAAAATCGTAGGAATTTTTTATTTCAATTTGGCTTGCAGATTCTGAAAGCGTAGGTCACGCAGATTCCAAATATAACGATCATTCCCACGTTCCGAATATTTCAGAAATTTTCAGATTTCTGAAAAAAAGGAAAGGGGTACCCCTTCTCATTTTTTTGGGCGAAAAAACTTTTTGTCGAGAAACGGATAATAAGAATGATATTCTTCATGGAAATGACCCGCTGATTCCAAATATGTGTGCCATTCCCCGATTCCGAAGCCTCCTGCGATTTTACCAATAAAAAACGACAAAAAAAAAAGTGAAAAAAAAATAAAAAGTAAATCGACGATTAAAAATCGTAGGAATTTTTTATTTCAATTTTGCTTGCAGATTCTGAAAGCGTAGGTCACGCAGATTCCAAATATAACGATCATTCCCACGTTCCGAATATTTCAGAAATTTTCAGATTTCTGAAAAAAAGGAAAGGGGTACCCCTTCTCATTTTTTTAGGCGAAAAAACTTTTTGTCGAGAAACGGATAATAAGAATGATATTCTTCATGGAAATGACCCGCTGATTCCAGATATGTGTGCCATTCCCCGATTTCGAAGCCTCCTGCGATTTTACCAATAAAAAACGACAAAAAAAAAAGTGAAAAAAAAATAAAAAGTAAATCGACGATTAAAAATCGTAGGAATTTTTTATTTCAATTTGGCTTGCAGATTCTGAAAGCGTAGGTCACGCAGATTCCAAATATAACGATCATTCCCACGTTCCGAATATTTCAGAAATTTTCAGATTTCTGAAAAAAAGGAAAGGGGTACCCCTTCTCATTTTTTTGGGCGAAAAAACTTTTTGTCGAGAAACGGATAATAAGAATGATATTCTTCATGGAAATGACCCGCTGATTCCAAATATGTCTGCCATTCCCCGATTCCGAAGCCTCCTGCGATTTTACCAATAAAAAACGACAAAAAAAAAAGTGAAAAAAAAATAAAAAGTAAATCGACGATTAAAAATCGTAGGAATTTTTTATTTCAATTTGGCTTGCAGATTCTGAAAGCGTAGGTCACGCAGATTCCAAATATAACGATCATTCCCACGTTCCGAATATTTCAGAAATTTTCAGATTTCTGAAAAAAAGGAAAGGGGTACCCCTTCTCATTTTTTTAGGCGAAAAAACTTTTTGTCGAGAAACGGATAATAAGAATGATATTCTTCATGGAAATGACCCGCTGATTCCAGATATGTGTGCCATTCCCCGATTTCGAAGCCTCCTGCGATTTTACCAATAAAAAACGACAAAAAAAAAAGTGAAAAAAAAATAAAAAGTAAATCGACGATTAAAAATCGTAGGAATTTTTTATTTCAATTTGGCTTGCAGATTCTGAAAGCGTAGGTCACGCAGATTCCAAATATAACGATCATTCCCACGTTCCGAATATTCCAGAAATTTTCAGATTTCTGAAAAAAAGGAAAGGGGTACCCCTTCTCATTTTTTTGGGCGAAAAAACTTTTTGTCGAGAAACGGATAATAAGAATGATATTCTTCATGGAAATGACCCGCTGATTCCAAATATGTGTGCCATTCCCCGATTCCGAAGACTCCTGCGATTTTACCAATAAAAAACGACGAAAAAAAAAGTGAAAAAAAAATAAAAAGTAAATCGACGATTAAAAATCGTAGGAATTTTTTATTTCAATTTGGCTTGCAGATTCTGAAAGCGTAGGTCACGCAGATTCCAAATATAACGATCATTCCCACGTTCCGAATATTTCAGAAATTTTCAGATTTCTGAAAAAAAGGAAAGGGGTACCCCTTCTCATTTTTTTGGGCGAAAAAACTTTTTGTCGAGAAACGGATAATAAGAATGATATTCTTCATGGAAATGACCCGCTGATTCCAAATATGTGTGCCATTCCCCGATTCCGAAGCCTCCAGCGATTTTACCAATAAAAAACGACAAAAAAAAAATTGAAAAAAAATAAAAAGTAAATCGACGATTAAAAATCGTAGGAATTTTTTATTTCAATTTGGCTTGCAGATTCTGAAAGCGTAGGTCACGCAGATTCCAAATATAACGATCATTCCCACGTTCCGAATATTTCAGAAATTTTCAGATTTCTGAAAAAAAGGAAAGGGGTACCCCTTCTCATTTTTTTGGGCGAAAAAACTTTTTGTCGAGAAACGGATAATAAGAATGATATTCTTCATGGAAATGACCCGCTGATTCCAAATATGTCTGCCATTCCCCGATTCCGAAGCCTCCTGCGATTTTACCAATAAAAAACGACAAAAAAAAAAGTGAAAAAAAAATAAAAAGTAAATCGACGATTAAAAATCGTAGGAATTTTTTATTTCAATTTGGCTTGCAGATTCTGAAAGCGTAGGTCACGCAGATTCCAAATATAACGATCATTCCCACGTTCCGAATATTTCAGAAATTTTCAGATTTCTGAAAAAAAGGAAAGGGGTACCCCTTCTCATTTTTTTGGGCGAAAAAACTTTTTGTCGAGAAACGGATAATAAGAATGATATTCTTCATGGAAATGACCCGCTGATTCCAAATATGTCTGCCATTCCCCGATTCCGAAGCCTCCTGCGATTTTACCAATAAAAAACGACAAAAAAAAAAGTGAAAAAAAAATAAAAAGTAAATCGACGATTAAAAATCGTAGGAATTTTTTATTTCAATTTGGCTTGCAGATTCTGAAAGCGTAGGTCACGCAGATTCCAAATATAACGATCATTCCCACGTTCCGAATATTTCAGAAATTTTCAGATTTCTGAAAAAAAGGAAAGGGGTACCCCTTCTCATTTTTTTAGGCGAAAAAACTTTTTGTCGAGAAACGGATAATAAGAATGATATTCTTCATGGAAATGACCCGCTGATTCCAGATATGTGTGCCATTCCCCGATTTCGAAGCCTCCTGCGATTTTACCAATAAAAAACGACAAAAAAAAAAGTGAAAAAAAAATAAAAAGTAAATCGACGATTAAAAATCGTAGGAATTTTTTATTTCAATTTGGCTTGCAGATTCTGAAAGCGTAGGTCACGCAGATTCCAAATATAACGATCATTCCCACGTTCCGAATATTCCAGAAATTTTCAGATTTCTGAAAAAAAGGAAAGGGGTACCCCTTCTCATTTTTTTGGGCGAAAAAACTTTTTGTCGAGAAACGGATAATAAGAATGATATTCTTCATGGAAATGACCCGCTGATTCCAAATATGTGTGCCATTCCCCGATTCCGAAGCCTCCAGCGATTATACCAATAAAAAACGACAAAAAAAAAAGTGAAAAAAAAATAAAAAGTAAATCGACGATTAAAAATCGTAGGAATTTTTTATTTCAATTTGGCTTGCAGATTCTGAAAGCGTAGGTCACGCAGATTCCAAATATAACGATCATTCCCACGTTCCGAATATTTCAGAAATTTTCAGATTTTTGAAAAAAAGGAAAGGGGTACCCCTTCTCATGTTTTTGGGCGAAAAAACTTTTTGTCGAGAAACGGATAATAAGAATGATATTCTTCATGGAAATGACCCGCTGATTCCAAATATGTGTGCCATTCCCCGATTCCGAAGCCTCCAGCGATTTTACCAATAAAAAACGACAAGAAAAAAATTGAAAAAAAAATAAAAAGTAAATCGACGATTAAAAATCGTAGGAATTTTTTATTTCAATTTGGCTTGCAGATTCTGAAAGCGTAGGTCACGCAGATTCCAAATATAACGATCATTCCCACGTTCCGAATATTTCAGAAATTTTCAGATTTCTGAAAAAAAGGAAAGGGGTACCCCTTCTCATTTTTTTTGGCGAAAAAACTTTTTGTCGAGAAACGGATAATAAAAATGATATTCTTCATGGAAATGACCCGCTGATTCCAAATATGTCTGCCATTCCCCGATTCCGAAGCCTCCTGCGATTTTACCAATAAAAAACGACAAAAAAAAAAGTGAAAAAAAAATAAAAAGTAAATCGACGATTAAAAATCGTAGGAATTTTTTATTTCAATTTGGCTTGCAGATTCTGAAAGCGTAGGTCACGCAGATTCCAAATATAACGATCATTCCCACGTTCCGAATATTTCAGAAATTTTCAGATTTCTGAAAAAAAGGAAAGGGGTACCCCTTCTCATTTTTTTTGGCGAAAAAACTTTTTGTCGAGAAACGGATAATAAGAATGATATTCTTCATGGAAATGACCCGCTGATTCCAAATATGTCTGCCATTCCCCGATTCCGAAGCCTCCTGCGATTTTACCAATAAAAAACGACAAAAAAAAAAAGTGAAAAAAAAATAAAAAGTAAATCGACGATTAAAAATCGTAGGAATTTTTTATTTCAATTTGGCTTGCAGATTCTGAAAGCGTAGGTCACGCAGATTCCAAATATAACGATCATTCCCACGTTCCGAATATTTCAGAAATTTTCAGATTTCTGAAAAAAAGGAAAGGGGTACCCCTTCTCATTTTTTTGGGCGAAAAAACTTTTTGTCGAGAAACGGATAATAAGAATGATATTCTTCATGGAAATGACCCGCTGATTCCAAATATGTGTGCCATTCCCCGATTCCGAAGCCTCCGGCGATTTTACCAATAAAAAACGACAAAAAAAAAAAGTGAAAAAAAAATAAAAAGTAAATCGACGATTAAAAATCGTAGGAATTTTTTATTTCAATTTGGCTTGCAGATTCTGAAAGCGTAGGTCACGCAGATTCCAAATATAACGATCATTCCCACGTTCCGAATATTTCAGAAATTTTCAGATTTCTGAAAAAAAGGAAAGGGGTACCCCTTCTCATTTTTTTTGGCGAAAAAACTTTTTGTCGAGAAACGGATAATAAGAATGATATTCTTCATGGAAATGACCCGCTGATTCCAAATATGTCTGCCATTCCCCGATTCCGAAGCCTCCTGCGATTTTACCAATAAAAAACGACAAAAAAAAAAGTGAAAAAAAAATAAAAAGTAAATCGACGATTAAAAATCGTAGGAATTTTTTATTTCAATTTGGCTTGCAGATTCTGAAAGCGTAGGTCACGCAGATTCCAAATATAACGATCATTCCCACGTTCCGAATATTTCAGAAATTTTCAGATTTCTGAAAAAAAGGAAAGGGGTACCCCTTCTCATTTTTTTGGGCGAAAAAACTTTTTGTCGAGAAACGGATAATAAGAATGATATTCTTCATGGAAATGACCCGCTGATTCCAAATATGTGTGCCATTCCCCGATTCCGAAGCCTCCGGCGATTTTACCAATAAAAAACAACAAAAAAAAAAGTGAAAAAAAAATAAAAAGTAAATCGACGATTAAAAATCGTAGGAATTTTTTATTTCAATTTGGCTTGCAGATTCTGAAAGCGTAGGTCACGCAGATTCCAAATATAACGATCATTCCCACGTTCCGAATATTTCAGAAATTTTCAGATTTCTGAAAAAAAGGAAAGGGGTACCCCTTCTCATTTTTTTGGGCGAAAAAACTTTTTGTCGAGAAACGGATAATAAGAATGATATTCTTCATGGAAATGACCCGCTGATTCCAAATATGTGTGCCATTCCCCGATTCCGAAGCCTCCTGCGATTTTACCAATAAAAAACGACAAAAAAAAAAGTGAAAAAAAAATAAAAAGTAAATCGACGATTAAAAATCGTAGGAATTTTTTATTTCAATTTTGCTTGCAGATTCTGAAAGCGTAGGTCACGCAGATTCCAAATATAACGATCATTCCCACGTTCCGAATATTTCAGAAATTTTCAGATTTCTGAAAAAAAGGAAAGGGGTACCCCTTCTCATTTTTTTGGGCGAAAAAACTTTTTGTCGAGAAACGGATAATAAGAATGATATTCTTCATGGAAATGACCCGCTGATTCCAAATATGTGTGCCATTCCCCGATTCCGAAGCCTCCGGCGATTTTACCAATAAAAAACAACAAAAAAAAAAGTGAAAAAAAAATAAAAAGTAAATCGACGATTAAAAATCGTAGGAATTTTTTATTTCAATTTGGCTTGCAGATTCTGAAAGCGTAGGTCACGCAGATTCCAAATATAACGATCATTCCCACGTTCCGAATATTTCAGAAATTTTCAGATTTCTGAAAAAAAGGAAAGGGGTACCCCTTCTCATTTTTTTGGGCGAAAAAACTTTTTGTCGAGAAACGGATAATAAGAATGATATTCTTCATGGAAATGACCCGCTGATTCCAAATATGTGTGCCATTCCCCGATTCCGAAGCCTCCTGCGATTTTACCAATAAAAAACGACAAAAAAAAAAGTGAAAAAAAAATAAAAAGTAAATCGACGATTAAAAATCGTAGGAATTTTTTATTTCAATTTTGCTTGCAGATTCTGAAAGCGTAGGTCACGCAGATTCCAAATATAACGATCATTCCCACGTTCCGAATATTTCAGAAATTTTCAGATTTCTGAAAAAAAGGAAAGGGGTACCCCTTCTCATTTTTTTAGGCGAAAAAACTTTTTGTCGAGAAACGGATAATAAGAATGATATTCTTCATGGAAATGACCCGCTGATTCCAGATATGTGTGCCATTCCCCGATTTCGAAGCCTCCTGCGATTTTACCAATAAAAAACGACAAAAAAAAAAGTGAAAAAAAAATAAAAAGTAAATCGACGATTAAAAATCGTAGGAATTTTTTATTTCAATTTGGCTTGCAGATTCTGAAAGCGTAGGTCACGCAGATTCCAAATATAACGATCATTCCCACGTTCCGAATATTTCAGAAATTTTCAGATTTCTGAAAAAAAGGAAAGGGGTACCCCTTCTCATTTTTTTGGGCGAAAAAACTTTTTGTCGAGAAACGGATAATAAGAATGATATTCTTCATGGAAATGACCCGCTGATTCCAAATATGTCTGCCATTCCCCGATTCCGAAGCCTCCTGCGATTTTACCAATAAAAAACGACAAAAAAAAAAGTGAAAAAAAAATAAAAAGTAAATCGACGATTAAAAATCGTAGGAATTTTTTATTTCAATTTGGCTTGCAGATTCTGAAAGCGTAGGTCACGCAGATTCCAAATATAACGATCATTCCCACGTTCCGAATATTTCAGAAATTTTCAGATTTCTGAAAAAAAGGAAAGGGGTACCCCTTCTCATTTTTTTGGGCGAAAAAACTTTTTGTCGAGAAACGGATAATAAGAATGATATTCTTCATGGAAATGACCCGCTGATTCCAAATATGTGTGCCATTCCCCGATTCCGAAGACTCCTGCGATTTTACCAATAAAAAACGACGAAAAAAAAAGTGAAAAAAAAATAAAAAGTAAATCGACGATTAAAAATCGTAGGAATTTTTTATTTCAATTTGGCTTGCAGATTCTGAAAGCGTAGGTCACGCAGATTCCAAATATAACGATCATTCCCACGTTCCGAATATTTCAGAAATTTTCAGATTTCTGAAAAAAAGGAAAGGGGTACCCCTTCTCATTTTTTTGGGCGAAAAAACTTTTTGTCGAGAAACGGATAATAAGAATGATATTCTTCATGGAAATGACCCGCTGATTCCAAATATGTGTGCCATTCCCCGATTCCGAAGCCTCCAGCGATTTTACCAATAAAAAACGACAAAAAAAAAATTGAAAAAAAATAAAAAGTAAATCGACGATTAAAAATCGTAGGAATTTTTTATTTCAATTTGGCTTGCAGATTCTGAAAGCGTAGGTCACGCAGATTCCAAATATAACGATCATTCCCACGTTCCGAATATTTCAGAAATTTTCAGATTTCTGAAAAAAAGGAAAGGGGTACCCCTTCTCATTTTTTTGGGCGAAAAAACTTTTTGTCGAGAAACGGATAATAAGAATGATATTCTTCATGGAAATGACCCGCTGATTCCAAATATGTGTGCCATTCCCCGATTCCGAAGACTCCTGCGATTTTACCAATAAAAAACGACGAAAAAAAAAGTGAAAAAAAAATAAAAAGTAAATCGACGATTAAAAATCGTAGGAATTTTTTATTTCAATTTGGCTTGCAGATTCTGAAAGCGTAGGTCACGCAGATTCCAAATATAACGATCATTCCCACGTTCCGAATATTTCAGAAATTTTCAGATTTCTGAAAAAAAGGAAAGGGGTACCCCTTCTCATTTTTTTGGGCGAAAAAACTTTTTGTCGAGAAACGGATAATAAGAATGATATTCTTCATGGAAATGACCCGCTGATTCCAAATATGTGTGCCATTCCCCGATTCCGAAGCCTCCAGCGATTTTACCAATAAAAAACGACAAAAAAAAAATTGAAAAAAAATAAAAAGTAAATCGACGATTAAAAATCGTAGGAATTTTTTATTTCAATTTGGCTTGCAGATTCTGAAAGCGTAGGTCACGCAGATTCCAAATATAACGATCATTCCCACGTTCCGAATATTTCAGAAATTTTCAGATTTCTGAAAAAAAGGAAAGGGGTACCCCTTCTCATTTTTTTGGGCGAAAAAACTTTTTGTCGAGAAACGGATAATAAGAATGATATTCTTCATGGAAATGACCCGCTGATTCCAAATATGTGTGCCATTCCCCGATTCCGAAGCCTATTGCGATTTTACCAATAAAAAACGACAAAAAAAAAATGAAAAAAAAATAAAAAGTAAATCGACGATTAAAAATCGTAGGAATTTTTTATTTCAATTTGGCTTGCAGATTCTGAAAGCGTAGGACACGCAGATTCCAAATATAACGATCATTCCCACGTTCCGAATATTTCAGAAATTTTCAGATTTCTGAAAAAAAGGAAAGGGGTACCCCTTCTCATTTTTTTTGGGCGAAAAAACTTTTTGTCGAGAAACGGATAATAAGAATGATATTCTTCATGGAAATGACCCGCTGATTCCAAATATGTGTGCCATTCCCCGATTCCGAAGCCTCCAGCGATTTTACCAATAAAAAACGACAAAAAAAAAAGTGAAAAAAAAATAAAAAGTAAATCGACAATTAAAAATCGTAGGAATTTTTTATTTCAATTTGGCTTGCAGATTCTGAAAGCGTAGGTCACGCAGATTCCAAATATAACGATCATTCCCGCGTTCCGAATATTCCAGAAATTTTCAGATTTCTGAAAAAAAGGAAAGGGGTACCCCTTCTCATTTTTTTGGGCGAAAAAACTTTTTGTCGAGAAACGGATAATAAGAATGATATTCTTCATGGAAATGACCCGCTGATTCCAAATATGTCTGCCATTCCCCGATTCCGAAGCCTCCTGCGATTTTACCAATAAAAAACGACAAAAAAAAAAGTGAAAAAAAAATAAAAAGTAAATCGACAATTAAAAATCGTAGGAATTTTTTATTTCAATTTGGCTTGCAGATTCTGAAAGCGTAGGTCACGCAGATTCCAAATATAACGATCATTCCCGCGTTCCGAATATTCCAGAAATTTTCAGATTTCTGAAAAAAAGGAAAGGGGTACCCCTTCTCATTTTTTTAGGCGAAAAAACTTTTTGTCGAGAAACGGATAATAAGAATGATATTCTTCATGGAAATGACCCGCTGATTCCAGATATGTGTGCCATTCCCCGATTTCGAAGCCTCCTGCGATTTTACCAATAAAAAACGACAAAAAAAAAAGTGAAAAAAAAATAAAAAGTAAATCGACGATTAAAAATCGTAGGAATTTTTTATTTCAATTTGGCTTGCAGATTCTGAAAGCGTAGGTCACGCAGATTCCAAATATAACGATCATTCCCACGTTCCGAATATTCCAGAAATTTTCAGATTTCTGAAAAAAAGGAAAGGGGTACCCCTTCTCATTTTTTTGGGCGAAAAAACTTTTTGTCGAGAAACGGATAATAAGAATGATATTCTTCATGGAAATGACCCGCTGATTCCAAATATGTGTGCCATTCCCCGATTCCGAAGCCTCCAGCGATTTTACCAATAAAAAACGACAAAAAAAAAAGTGAAAAAAAAATAAAAAGTAAATCGACGATTAAAAATCGTAGGAATTTTTTATTTCAATTTGGCTTGCAGATTCTGAAAGCGTAGGTCACGCAGATTCCAAATATAACGATCATTCCCACGTTCCGAATATTCCAGAAATTTTCAGATTTCTGAAAAAAAGGAAAGGGGTACCCCTTCTCATTTTTTTGGGCGAAAAAACTTTTTGTCGAGAAACGGATAATAAGAATGATATTCTTCATGGAAATGACCCGCTGATTCCAAATATGTGTGCCATTCCCCGATTCCGAAGCCTCCAGCGATTTTACCAATAAAAAACGACAAAAAAAAAAGTGAAAAAAAAATAAAAAGTAAATCGACGATTAAAAATCGTAGGAATTTTTTATTTCAATTTGGCTTGCAGATTCTGAAAGCGTAGGTCACGCAGATTCCAAATATAACGATCATTCCCACGTTCCGAATATTTCAGAAATTTTCAGATTTCTGAAAAAAAGGAAAGGGGTACCCCTTCTCATTTTTTTGGGCGAAAAAACTTTTTGTCGAGAAACGGATAATAAGAATGATATTCTTCATGGAAATGACCCGCTGATTCCAAATATGTGTGCCATTCCCCGATTCCGAAGCCTCCAGCGATTATACCAATAAAAAACGACAAAAAAAAAAGTGAAAAAAAAATAAAAAGTAAATCGACGATTAAAAATCGTAGGAATTTTTTATTTCAATTTGGCTTGCAGATTCTGAAAGCGTAGGTCACGCAGATTCCAAATATAACGATCATTCCCACGTTCCGAATATTTCAGAAATTTTCAGATTTTTGAAAAAAAGGAAAGGGGTACCCCTTCTCATGTTTTTGGGCGAAAAAACTTTTTGTCGAGAAACGGATAATAAGAATGATATTCTTCATGGAAATGACCCGCTGATTCCAAATATGTGTGCCATTCCCCGATTCCGAAGCCTCCAGCGATTTTACCAATAAAAAACGACAAAAAAAAAATTGAAAAAAAAATAAAAACTAAATCGACGATTAAAAATCGTAGGAATTTTTTATTTCAATTTGGCTTGCAGATTCTGAAAGCGTAGGTCACGCAGATTCCAAATATAACGATCATTCCCACGTTCCGAATATTTCAGAAATTTTCAGATTTCTGAAAAAAAAGAAAGGGGTACCCCTTCTCATTTTTTTGGGCGAAAAAACTTTTTGTCGAGAAACGGATAATAAGAATGATATTCTTCATGGAAATGACCCGCTGATTCCAAATATGTGTGCCATTCCCCGATTCCGAGGCCTCCTGCGATTTTACCAATAAAAAACGACAAAAAAAAAAGTGAAAAAAAAATAAAAAGTAAATCGACGATTAAAAATCGTAGGAATTTTTTATTTCAATTTGGCTTGCAGATTCTGAAAGCGTAGGTCACGCAGATTCCAAATATAACGATCATTCCCACGTTCCGAATATTTCAGAAATTTTCAGATTTCTGAAAAAAAGGAAAGGGGTACCCCTTCTCATTTTTTTTGGCGAAAAAACTTTTTGTCGAGAAACGGATAATAAGAATGATATTCTTCATGGAAATGACCCGCTGATTCCAAATATGTCTGCCATTCCCCGATTCCGAAGCCTCCTGCGATTTTACCAATAAAAAACGACAAAAAAAAAAAGTGAAAAAAAAATAAAAAGTAAATCGACGATTAAAAATCGTAGGAATTTTTTATTTCAATTTGGCTTGCAGATTCTGAAAGCGTAGGTCACGCAGATTCCAAATATAACGATCATTCCCACGTTCCGAATATTTCAGAAATTTTCAGATTTCTGAAAAAAAGGAAAGGGGTACCCCTTCTCATTTTTTTGGGCGAAAAAACTTTTTGTCGAGAAACGGATAATAAGAATGATATTCTTCATGGAAATGACCCGCTGATTCCAAATATGTGTGCCATTCCCCGATTCCGAAGCCTCCGGCGATTTTACCAATAAAAAACGACAAAAAAAAAAAGTGAAAAAAAAATAAAAAGTAAATCGACGATTAAAAATCGTAGGAATTTTTTATTTCAATTTGGCTTGCAGATTCTGAAAGCGTAGGTCACGCAGATTCCAAATATAACGATCATTCCCACGTTCCGAATATTTCAGAAATTTTCAGATTTCTGAAAAAAAGGAAAGGGGTACCCCTTCTCATTTTTTTGGGCGAAAAAACTTTTTGTCGAGAAACGGATAATAAGAATGATATTCTTCATGGAAATGACCCGCTGATTCCAAATATGTGTGCCATTCCCCGATTCCGAAGCCTCCGGCGATTTTACCAATAAAAAACAACAAAAAAAAAAGTGAAAAAAAAATAAAAAGTAAATCGACGATTAAAAATCGTAGGAATTTTTTATTTCAATTTGGCTTGCAGATTCTGAAAGCGTAGGTCACGCAGATTCCAAATATAACGATCATTCCCACGTTCCGAATATTTCAGAAATTTTCAGATTTCTGAAAAAAAGGAAAGGGGTACCCCTTCTCATTTTTTTGGGCGAAAAAACTTTTTGTCGAGAAACGGATAATAAGAATGATATTCTTCATGGAAATGACCCGCTGATTCCAAATATGTGTGCCATTCCCCGATTCCGAAGCCTCCTGCGATTTTACCAATAAAAAACGACAAAAAAAAAAGTGAAAAAAAAATAAAAAGTAAATCGACGATTAAAAATCGTAGGAATTTTTTATTTCAATTTTGCTTGCAGATTCTGAAAGCGTAGGTCACGCAGATTCCAAATATAACGATCATTCCCACGTTCCGAATATTTCAGAAATTTTCAGATTTCTGAAAAAAAGGAAAGGGGTACCCCTTCTCATTTTTTTGGGCGAAAAAACTTTTTGTCGAGAAACGGATAATAAGAATGATATTCTTCATGGAAATGACCCGCTGATTCCAAATATGTGTGCCATTCCCCGATTCCGAAGCCTCCGGCGATTTTACCAATAAAAAACAACAAAAAAAAAAGTGAAAAAAAAATAAAAAGTAAATCGACGATTAAAAATCGTAGGAATTTTTTATTTCAATTTGGCTTGCAGATTCTGAAAGCGTAGGTCACGCAGATTCCAAATATAACGATCATTCCCACGTTCCGAATATTTCAGAAATTTTCAGATTTCTGAAAAAAAGGAAAGGGGTACCCCTTCTCATTTTTTTGGGCGAAAAAACTTTTTGTCGAGAAACGGATAATAAGAATGATATTCTTCATGGAAATGACCCGCTGATTCCAAATATGTGTGCCATTCCCCGATTCCGAAGCCTCCTGCGATTTTACCAATAAAAAACGACAAAAAAAAAAGTGAAAAAAAAATAAAAAGTAAATCGACGATTAAAAATCGTAGGAATTTTTTATTTCAATTTTGCTTGCAGATTCTGAAAGCGTAGGTCACGCAGATTCCAAATATAACGATCATTCCCACGTTCCGAATATTTCAGAAATTTTCAGATTTCTGAAAAAAAGGAAAGGGGTACCCCTTCTCATTTTTTTAGGCGAAAAAACTTTTTGTCGAGAAACGGATAATAAGAATGATATTCTTCATGGAAATGACCCGCTGATTCCAGATATGTGTGCCATTCCCCGATTTCGAAGCCTCCTGCGATTTTACCAATAAAAAACGACAAAAAAAAAAGTGAAAAAAAAATAAAAAGTAAATCGACGATTAAAAATCGTAGGAATTTTTTATTTCAATTTGGCTTGCAGATTCTGAAAGCGTAGGTCACGCAGATTCCAAATATAACGATCATTCCCACGTTTCGAATATTCCAGAAATTTTCAGATTTCTGAAAAAAAGGAAAGGGGTACCCCTTCTCATTTTTTTGGGCGAAAAAACTTTTTGTCGAGAAACGGATAATAAGAATGATATTCTTCATGGAAATGACCCGCTGATTCCAAATATGTGTGCCATTCCCCGATTCCGAAGCCTCCAGCGATTTTACCAATAAAAAACGACAAAAAAATAAGTGAAAAAAAAATAAAAAGTAAATCGACGATTAAAAATCGTAGGAATTTTTCATTTCAATTCGGCTTGCAGATTCTGAAAGCGTAGGTCCCGCAGATTCCAAATATAACGATCATTCCCACGTTCCGAATATTTCAGAAATTTTCAGATTTCTGAAAAAAAGGAAAGGGGTACCCCTTCTTATTTTTTTGGGCGAAAAAACTTTTTGTCGAGAAACGGATAATAAGAATGATATTCTTCATGGCAATGACCCGCTGATTCCAAATATGTGTGCCATTCCCTGATTCCGAAGCCTCCTGCGATTTTACCGGAAAAAAACGACAAAAAAAAAAAGTGAAAAAAAAATAAAAAGTAAATCGACGATTAAAAATCGTAGGAATTTTCTATTTCAATTCGGCTTGCAGATTCTGAAAGCGTAGGTCCCGCAGATTCCAAATATAACGATTATTCCTACGTTCCGAATATTTCAGAAATTTTCAGATTTCTGAAAAAAAGGAAAGGGGTACCCCTTCTCATTTTTTTGGGCGAAAAAACTTTTTGTCGAGAAACGGATAATTAGAATGATATTCCTAATGGAAATGACCCGCTGATTCCAAATATGTGTGCCATTCCTCGATTCCGAAGACTCCTGCGATTTTACCAATAAAAAACGAGAGAAAATAAAAGTGGAAAAAAAATACAAAGTAATTCCAATTCGGCTTGCAGATTCTGAAAACGTCGCTTTAACAGATTCCACGTATCATCATTCGGTATTATTTCTATACATCCGGACAGTTCCCAGCTAGAATTCCAAATTTAGCTGCCTTGGATCTTGAGTGACTTACCACTTTGTGTTGATCTTGGGGCAATATGAGAATCAAGAACTCAATTCATCGTACAAAAAAGAATTTATTGTCATTTCTTAGTATACAGTTCTAGTCTACAATCTTTCCATCGCTCTTTCTATTACATGTGTCAACATACCGATCGTAGAAGCAAACCATTGTCCATCTAAATTAGAATCCTCAACATAATTAGTGATCAATCATACACTAATTCCGGTCGTTAAAACTGGCTTCTTCAAAATACAAAATACATTGCACTTCGTATTTCAAGTTTAAAAACGTTCATCATTCATCCGAATTAAAAACGTTCGTACAACACACATCGCGTCCACTCATTCATTCATCCATTCATTCACATATCGCGTTTACGCCGAGCGCTGTCGATTGTCGAGCGTCTACTGAACATCATGGCGTCATCTGCAGACTCGATTCACTCGAAGAACGGTTTGCCCCGTGACGTCATTCGACAACCAAATGCTGTCATACTGCCATCTTGCATGATACCTCACCCACCGTATACCCTAAAATGTTGATTTCGCGAACGCGATTGAAATTCGTTACGCAGGCGCGAGACATCAATATACATATACACATCGCCCCCCACCAGTGTCGAAAATGGTGTATTAGTGTAAAAAATAGTTGTGTTCCGTGAGATACAACACACGGCTTGAACGGGTGTAAAAAGAGTTTTCACTTTGGAATATTCGAGTGAAAATAATAACACAATTAGATTCGACTGCTCTCTATCAACTACTTTACACATACGATGTCATTAAAACTCCATTTTCAATAATAATAAAAGTAAAAAATAAAATAAATTCGCGCATGGCAACGAACGGTTGAAGCGGTATTTTTATTTTCACGTCATAGATATACACCATAAGCGGCGTTATTTTACGAATTTCTAATCACGTCTAAATCATTCATAATTTTTTCATTAACCAAAAAGCATCGCTATTCAATATCATCTATAAAACAAAAGACGAACCACCATAAGCTAAAGACAATTTCCTTTGGTCTTTGTGTATTTTATAATTTACAAACTAAAGAAAAGCACAAGAGACAAGATAAAACTAAGCAAAAAAATATTACCGCTTATTTATCGTTATTCTACATAACCTACCATACAAATTTAAGTCCTAAATATTTTTAAAGTTTAACCTTAAAACACAAAACTTTAATTATCATAATCACATCGATACTTAACAATAATAAAGAAATCATGTACAAGTTTTTGTAAAAAAAAATTACGAAAATATGTCGCATGTTTCTTTCTCAAAATTAATATCATTAAACTATCCGAAACTGTATCCAAAACCTCCTGCACAGCCAACTTTAGCTGAGGTTAGTCAATCGCGCTTAATTCCTAACCTCAAATCGATTTTGTCAATCGCTTTTTACCAAAATATATTACCGATCAGTTTTCATTGATGGTTTTGTTTGTCCTTTGTTTTTTCAAGGTCCTGCAGTCTGAGCCAGTTAAGCGACTATTGAATCAACCGAACATTGTAATAGAGACAATACCAAGTGCCTGCGTACCGTACAATTCGACATCAAGTAATCACAATGGTTCCTCATCTCCGAACTACAACAATAACAATATTAATAATAAAAAGAAGAAAAGAAAAGACAAGATGGCGAAAAAGACGCATGGCAAAAGCATCAGGCCGGAGATATCGATAATGCCTGTAGAATCTGAAATTAAAGATGATTCTAGGCTGCTGCCAGCCAAGGGCGATGGTAAATCAGAAATAGCATTGCTCGTAGTAAAACCTGAGAAAAAAGATTGCGGGCACAGCGAACCCTGTGAAAATATAATCTGCGACGTTTCGGTTCAACAGTACGTAGACCAAAGTGGAGTATTGCCTATGCTGGCTGTTGGTATAGATGAGGATGAGATAAACGCGCCTGTTTCTAAACACTGTAAAAATCCTTTATGCGACGCATTGAGCATAGAACACAACCGTTGCAGAAGAGCGTTGATAAAAATTTACCGTTGCGATAAGATAAGTGCCTGCGACATTTGCAACGTTGTATTTAAAACACGTCGCTCTAAAATGAGCCACAGAAATTGCGTACGTAAAGAGGAGTACAGACACAATCAAACCAACGGAGCTCAAGTACTGAGGGAAAAAATGAGGGAAAGAGAACTTCAGATGATCGAGGCAGCTAAAACTAAGAAAAAGGAATATCTGGACCCTGCTACGGAGTATAAGAAAACTATGGAAATGCTGAGAAATAACAAGGAGCTTATAATCATACCGAAAAGCACTCCCCAGCCAAAGCCTATAATAACAATAACAACGGTTCCCTCAAACGACAACTCCAACATGAATTTGAATAATAGTAGAGACACATCGGGGAATATGATACCTCTAGTTTACTCGCCGCAAGGTATAGCAGTAGGGAAAAAACCAGGGTCGGATATAAGCGAGGCAACATCTTTTGGGCAGTCTAAAATATCGAATATTTTCTGCTCAAATTTAACGGTTGCTAACGTTCCTACTATTCAGACTAATTCCGGTCAGCAGTTTATCAAAGTCACATCCGTTACTCAGCCAAATTTTGTTCAGCCAGTATCTCTGAACGAGTGGCTTGTTTCTCAGGGTAATATCATCAGCTCTGACGCTAGCAGAGTAATTAAACCGTACTTGACTCCTATCAGAGTAGTTCCTATAACAAGCTTGAAATCCGCACCTTCTCTACGACATCAAACTCACGGGATACCCGCGTTTTGCTTAGTTCCTGACAATGTCTCTAAACCTACGACTGCTCCAAGATTGCAAAATATTCAACCGGCTCCGGTGAGCCAAAGCCAGAGCCAAAGTCAGAAACCGAGTCAAAGTCCGACGCAGACTCCTGTGCCAGTCAGTGGATTGGAAAATGAGGAAGCAGAGAAAAAAGTACCCACCAAAGGACAGAAGAGAGCACAAGGTCGGCGAAAATCAGAGGAAAAGAATTCCAAAGTTTTTAAATGCCCTTATTGCTTGAAGGGATTCAGTACGGACTGGTATTTCAAGATGCATGTAGCAGGACACACTGGAGAGATGTTGTTCACTTGTAAAACATGCGAAAAGCCTTTCAGCAATAGATATGACATGAAAAAGCACATGCTGCTTGATCACGACGACGGTGAATGCAGATGTGAGATATGCGGACAGATATCAATCTGCAAATCGGCACTAGAAATTCATATAAGGTCTCACACCGGGGAGAGGCCGTTTCATTGCGGAGAGTGCGATTCCTCTTACAGATCAAGCACAGACCTTAAAACGCATAAGCGTAAACGACACAATTTTGTCGAGTGTCCATATTGCCATTCAAATTTTGCAAAAACAGATTTAAAAGAGCATTTAATATCGAGCCATTTGTTAACGGAGGATGAAGCGATGTACGAACTATCAGCTAATCAGGATCAGAATATAAACGGTAATGAATCGTCAGATAATTTGGATATGGAGATTGATATTTCAGACGGTGAATCTAAAGCTCAGGAAATATTGATGAGAATAAAAGAGGAATTATTAGAAGAGGAAGCTAAAAATGAAAAAACAAAAATCGAGGGTGGCAGTAACGGTAACAGCCCAAAATCGAAGAAACGAAAATTAACGAAGAATGGAAATAAGGCAAAAGTTCCAAAGCTGAAAGAAAAGAAATCGCGAGAAGCAGATAGGAAAAAGAATTTAGAATCTGTTCAGAATAATGCAGCTGTCCTAAAACAAGTCGCAAATAATTCTAAAGAAGCTGAGAGTAAACCTGCGGTTCGGAGGAGCTCGAGACGTTCAAATTCTAATGTACAATGTACAGTTTGCAAGGACCATTTTGAGAGCTCAACACTATTGGAAACTCATCTAGCTAATAAATCCAAAGAAAGTGTGGAATGCCAAGAATGCAAGAGTCTGTTTCACAGCCAGATTGAATACAAGAAACATAATATCACCTGCGGAAAGAGTTCTTGTAAACAATCCTGTGAGTCTTGATGATACGACAGTGATTGATAAATTGAATATTTGAATGTGATAAACATTATGCATATCTTGTCTTATTTTGATTACAGAAAAACAGTTTGATGAATTCGAACAGCGATTATCTGAAAAGAATATGGCGCAGAGAGTTTTGGTTCGAGAAATGGGAGAGTGACAGAGTCGGGACACTTCTGCGCAGCTAAATGTAATAAAAAATAATCAAAAGATTAGTATTCCGAAGAGTGGTAAAAGCTCAGTACTTGATAAATTGTGGAAAACACAATAAAACATAATATGCAGAATCCTGCGATCCAGTATTTTAATATGAGGCAGGTTTTGAGAATTGAACATAAAATTATAGAAACGAATGTTTTGAATGAGGATCATCAATTTACACATGTCATATCTTGTATAGTTTCCTATTGTTATGCGTATGCACTGTTGATTTTTAACAATTATTAGGTGGAATACTAAATTATTATTTAATCTTATAATGTCTCGTTTCTTCAATTCACTGTTACATTATTTTTATCTAATTTTCTCTTTTTACCTTTCTCTTCTTCTGCACATTTGTCACTTTGTGAAATTTAAAAACTATAGCATAGTACACGAAATATTTGGCCGATAGATCGTATCGTTAATTGTTGATCGGCATCGTTTAAAAATTGAATGTATTACAAAGCGAGTGGAATAGAAGAAAGAAAAAAAAATATACATCACGTAAGCTGTATTCCATGATATACGTTAATTCGCGAATATTCCACGCTTAATTGTTAGGTATTGTCGAGCCATCAGTTTTTGTCTTACATAAAATAACAAAAGGGAAAAAAAAACACACAAGAAAAGCAAATGGAGAAAAGAGAAAGTTCAGAGAGTCGAATTAGGTATTCATTTCTCAATTTTATACATCATCCAATTAAATAACCAGCTAATATTTTTTATCCTTAAAGAAAAAAAAAAAAAGATTTCCTACCGTTTTGTGATTAAGGAACAATTGAGTTCTGAGCTAATCTCTAAAAATAGTATTATTATAAGGATAACGCATGTAAGTTATATTAAAATAGTTTCATCGTCTACGAATTTTTCAGGCTACATAATTTCCTAATTTTTTTTATCTTCCTTGTTGTCACTGTAGAGAAACTTGACGTTTGAGGATGTTGTTGAATTTCATGTTCTATTCGACGCTGATTACCTTATTTGTACATTTGTACATCTATACATCCGAGAAAACAATAAGAATCTCACAATTGTCTAGGATTTGTCTGTAATTCTGAAAACCTCGCACGATATTTTCGTATTTTTATAAAACGAATTTTAATAATGAAAGAAAGAACATTAATTATAATTATGATAATATTTCAAATAGCAATCCACAATGTAAATAGACATTTGTATATAGTTATTACATTTTGACATGAAAAAAAAAAATCTTGTTTAGAAATGTAGAAAACACAATGTGTAGTGCTGCTTTGATTGGAATTCTATTCTTCAACATAGAAAATGAAAAAAAAAAACAAAAAAATTCGATGAACAATTAACGAGAAATACTAATTTTTTCTGGCTTAACTCGCTATTTGCTAATAAAACAAAGATTAAAAAGTCTATGATAATTCATTGTTGATTGTTTGACTATTATTTATAATCATCATATACTATACAACAACGTATATCGTTATATACGACGTACACTATCCTGTGCACTGTAAAATTTATTATTAAATATATAATAATAACAATAAATCAATGTTGAGTACTGACGTTAAGAAAATTGTTTTATTTTTATTTTTTAGAATTCCTCATTCATTCATTCATTTATTGATTTATTTATTCATCATCATTTCACCAAATTCTTATACAAGCTAATGATTATATTCTATCCAATGCTTCGAGCATGATTACGCTGTTCCCCCTAATTACCTGGAACACAAAACAGACAGATATCATGAATAATAGAAATAAAGAAAGAAAAGAAAAATAATTGAAAATACTCGAATTTATCAGTCTGAGTCAACACTTGCTCGTTGAAAAGAATAATCAATAGACAATCTTTGAAACTTGTTGGAAAATCAATGAAAGAGTTGGAAAAATTGAAATGAAAGAATCTTCAATTTCTTACCACCATTCCAATGTTATTTTTGGTTCCGTCTTTACATTCTTCGACAGTTTCGTCTATCACCATGTTCATGAAAGGATCAAATCCTCGGAGGATTCCAATCACATGTCTTCCGCCGTTGAGTTTAACTGTAAATATTAGAAACAATATGTTTTAATTCATTTAATCCAGGATCACTTCCGGGAAATCAGTCGTATAAGTAAAATGAATAAAACTACGATTCGGTGAATGCCAGGGATAATCAAAATCGACTGAATCATGCGAATTTTTCTTGGCTACTTTATTTCACGATCAAATAATTATTAGGCAAACTTACGTGACAGCTTTTTGTCCATGTATCTGAAACAAGAGGAGATATAAAGCGTAAGTACATAAATACATGCCGGTGTAATTTGTTTAAACACCGAACAACGTTATGAGAAAACCTAACCTAAAAATCCGCGGTGTTAACAGTCTCGCTAGAATCTTTTTGGTACATTACGATCTAAACTATGCTTTGTTACTCACTTTTTCAACTCTGGAGGATGTGCCTTGCTCATATTTACGCCTTATATCAATTATCAATTCGCAAACGAACAATAATTCAACGACACAACGATATCAGGACTCAGGAGTGATCAAAAGACGCGGTGTGCGTTGCGGACCGTACTCCGTAGCAAATTGTCTTTGCTACTTGAACGTGTTCCGAAGACCGCTTAATCTATCCTTGCGCGATGAACATAGCCCTTTTACGTATCTTCAAGTGACGTCACGCAACTGAAGCTATATGATTGGTCATTTCTATTGAATCCGACCAATAAGATCCGAGACTTCGCATCTCGCTTTCATGGAAATTAAAGAAAACTGTAGTCAACTGGAGTTATGTGACGTCACAAACTGACAGCTCTACGGCAAAAAAACACAACATAAACGAATATTGTTGTGTATATTAAAACCAAAAATGGAAACACAGACTATAAACACAAGAAGAAAAGTACTGAATCAAGTAGTTTGCAGTATTTTAGTTGAATGCGGATTTGAATCATGCGAACGCCAAGCTTTGGAAACACTGACCGAGATGTTGCAGGCGTGTGAGTAAAAATAAACTTAAATATCGCGATATAACCTATAAAAAGTCCTCAGTTATAATTTCCAATTTTACAACAAATCGTTTAGACTAAAAAGAAGAGAGAATTGATTCTCGAGAGAAAAATAAAACCTACTAAATTTATGTTTTGATCCCGTTACAGTTATCGTCGAGGTAGGAGACTCGGCGAAAAACTATTGCGAATTATCTGGTCGAACCGAACCTCTCATAGCCGATATAATACTGTCTCTAATTAATATGGGAATAAAACTAGAGGGTATTGAAACTTACGGTAAAAGATCAAACAGAACTGTGCTGCCTCAGCTTCAGCAGCAAACTCAAGCCAAACAATTGAACATCCTGCAGGCTGGAGTAAAGCAAAATCATCCGCCACACATTCCGAATCACTTGCCACCTTTTCCTGATCCACACGCTTACATACGAACACCAGTAAGACATATTTTGGATCTTATTTTGGCTAGTTTTAATTAAAGTAATACGTTATTGTTGTACTTTGCCAATTTTTATTGTGTATTACTAAATTCTTTCATGTTCGTTCCCTTCTTCCAGACGCATAAGCAACCGGTTACAGAGTACGAAGCTATAAGGGAAAAAGCAGCGTCTCAAAAACGCGATATTGAAAGAGCTTTGACGAGATTTATTGCCAAGACTGGAGACACGCACAGTCTGTTTTTGACTGATGATAACAGCATGTTTCCATGTTAGTTTATCACAGTTTTCTTTCAATATTAATTTTCAACACAGACTGAATCAATACTCGTAGAGAAAACAGAAGATTTTTAGTCATGATTCATAAACTGTATACAAATTTGACACACGAATTGAAATGAATAATTATCTGGATTATTTTTCTATTTTCAGTGATAGCATGCAAGCCGCAATTTCCGAGTTACTTATCGGCGCTACTGCCGCAAGATCAAGTTTTTGAGCCTGATCCAGAGTTCCAATTTGAACCAAGTCCTGTTAAAAAGAAAAAAGAACAGCCATCTGAAGATACAGAAGAAGGTTTGGGTCGGATTTTATAATTAATTGAATCGAATAGCTTGAAGAGTTCAAGATGGTATCTCTTTAAGCTCCCGGTACCTTAATTGGTATGGAAATTTATTTTATTTGAAATTTCAGCTAACAAAGCTCAAGTCGATGGAGCGGAACAGAGTGGGGAAGCATCGGCGCAACAAGATTTGATAGACAACCCGTATCTGAGGCCTGGTAAACTTCCCAAGAATAAAATAAGCGGGACTAACAATACTGTGGGTCCCGTAAAGAGGGAAACTGTAGATACTTGATAATTACCTACAACTAGATATAAAGTTTCTTATTTTAATCTGTGAATTAATGAATGAGAATTACTTTTATTACAATGATGCACAGAGGTATATATAATGTACATTAGATAATTGTAAAATTAATAAATATACTTGTATGAGAAAAACAACATTATAAAATAAAGGAAGAATTACACAGAACAATCAGTTACTCTACTCAATTGATTCAGGTTTACCTTATTCGGTATTCTAGGAAAAGCTCATTTCTGTTTTCAACTTCTTTTTGCTCGATGAATTCAATTTGTATAATAATTTGTTTTCATTTTTGTTGTTTAACAAGAACACATAAGTTCATTAATTGCACAGCTCGCTAGCACCGGTATAACAAAAAGAAAAAAAAAAAGCCGTGTATTTAAATTCGATTGAATAAAATAACATTAGATACAGAGACCCTAGGTATTGCACAACAACACTTTATAAAAATAGATTATACAATATTGCATATGTTTATAGTTATGGATTCGATATTCATCCTATTAAAAGGCTCGTAGTAGTTTCATTCAAAATTAATTTGCTTAATTCCTTTAGTAGGTAATAGTTTATTCCTGTGGAAAAATATTATCCACTACCAGTGCATTAAAATAGGTATCATTTTTCATCACTAATATCAGTTATCAACTATTATGCAAAAAATGAAAAAATTCTTCTCGATATTACGTATACCATATACATATCAACTATATGAAAGATGATAATCTGTCGATGGATGAAAATCAAACATACATATGTATGTGTATGTGCTTATAGGTATGTATTATACACAACAGAGATTATTCAATATCTAGATAATAATAATGATCTAGGCTCGGCAGGCATTGTTGGTTTGCACCAGTCATATCATCATATAGTAAATACCCTGTATCTAAATTCTAATTTCTCATTAAAGAATATATTGAAAAACCTCTTTGACGAAATCTATTCGTATCTATCGATGATTTGCTATTGAATATTTTTAATTGACAATGATAGTTGGTAGTTGCTAAAAAATTAATAAACTCAACAAAAAAATAAAAAATAAAATAATAATAATAAAGACAATACTCACAAAAACTATCGATATAATAAAATAGATTACTTTAGTAACCATAATATCAATTTCATTAATATATTTAATATAAATAAATCAGCAATTTCTTTTTTTTTTGTCAATTTTGTTTGTTTGTATTATGTTGCTGAATTCATGAATATATAAGAAACAGAGAGAAAAAAAAGATATATATATTATTCATATTTGTTAGCTATTTAAAAATTTTCATCTCTTAAACCCCGAATTGCAATTTTCTTTTATTCTCTATGAATATTCAGCGAAGCAATTAATTGTTATTCGATAATCACTATAGACAAGTGGTCATGGGTGTATTTTACATTCTACGCAAATCCTGCAGAGAATTATCATTTATAAAATAAATAATATATCCTGTCCGAATGGAAGACTATGAAAAGGACTACCTATTTTTATTTATTTTTTTCCAACTGGTCTGTTAAACAGCAAACTTGAGACGGAAATGAGGATATAACGCGAAAGTATTTTAAATATTATCTAATTTGCACACCCGATTCATAATAAGGCGGTGATATAGCAATATATTTTAAGTATATTGCCTAAATCTATGTGTATACCCATTTTATTTACTTAGTGAAAAAAAAAATCAAATAAAATCATGAAATAAAAATCTCATTTAGATAAGCGAATGAGATTATTTGATATATCTTCAATATTTCAGCAAACTCAGTATTGGTACCAAGGCTGTCTGCGTACCCAGCGAAGTTTCATACCAGAAGCAGTGCGTATTTTGATACTTGCACATTCTGCCGCACGAACAGTTTCCTTAACACTTTGCATAAGATTCTGGGCATTTCCGACCAACATATCGGTAGCTTCTTGATCTTCCTCGGTACCTAAAGTGAAGAAAAATGAATATTAGAAATCACAAGAATCGATTGATCATTCCTAAACATTCAGACGCGTAATTTCGTTCCAAGAAAAAACTCTGTCTATCGGGACTATGTTTAAAAATCAAAACCATTCTCATCACATCTATTCATCATTTGTTATAAAAACATTCCAACAGTAAAAATAATATCGTCGGCAAGGGCTGGGCTTTGTAAAATCTTAGATCGTGGATTTTAGCACAGCCCTGATTGTCAGAAGTATCAAAATAAAACAATAAAAAAAAAAGGAGATTGGAAAAATTCTATCTCTACTTGCAAAACGAATAAAGACATGCCAAGAGACTGGACTGGACACGATGCTATAATAAAAAAACTAATTGTAAGTAACAGGCTACGGCCTACTTCGATTGGAATAGAGCAAACTTACTGCGCCCAATTAATTCGTCTTCACCGATAGAGAGGGATATGTATCGCCAGCACACCGTGCATTATTTAAACAAGAGAAATGAGAAAACGATTAGTCGATAAACATTCGCGTAACTAAGAAAAGGAAATCAAGAACTCAACGTTGCTACAATAGCATCTAGAAATCATAAGGATTTACCGTCGAACTGCTGAGGAAGTTTAAAGATTTGTCTAAATAAACACATTTTTACAAGCGTAATTTCAGCGAGCTGTAGAACTACTGTAAACTTTTTTTTACGTGGTAATTTATATTGTGCAGAATCTCTTGATGCGTTTGATGTATAAATAGATGGATAAAACATTACGATGCGATATGAACAACGATTAACATGCCTAGAATAATTTGAGGAATTATAAATAGTCATGCAAACTTCAATTTGAAGCAAACACGATTTATGTACACGATTTTTACCATTTAGTATTAATTCCTCCCAGCTGGGAAGCATTTCTATACAGAAAAAAAAAAGAGAGAGAAACAGAGAAAACATCATCTTTTGTGAGTTGTGAATTAGTAAAGTATTAGTTTTAATTCAACGCTGTATATTTACACAAGCTGTTTTCTAATTCTTTTATTGCAAACTGATGATATTCAACTCAAAGACACTAGAATGTCGTTTTAATTAGTTGCTAGATTAATGATGAATCAAAGCTTTTAAATATCTAGCAAAAGCTTATTAGGATTAGCGTACGCCTAGATCAAACGATAATTATTTAATAGCTTGATAATGATGATTTTGTTGACGATCAAACTTGTGATAAGTCAAATTAGATATTTTTTTAATAGCATTTTTGTACAGCGATGAACAAAGAACTCATGCTGCATGAGATTTGAATGTATTTCATGATATATGATTCGCGATTGTTATCTCAATCGATGAATTCAAGAATTAAAGAATTGAATAAATCATACCTTGTGCTCCGAGCATAGTAGCTTTCACAGTTGACAAAATCTTGAGCTGAGTACCGATGGTCGGTATGCGTTCGCAAACTTGTAGAAGATTCTATGTAGAAGGGAGAAAAAATATGAACAGATAATATCGAGTTGCTTCTACTCAAATACATATTTCGATAATAAACAAACTAAACATTCCCAGGGATAAAACTCACCGTACGAATTCGTTTGTCTGTACATTCCCTGGCTAATTCCTTGGCAAGACGAGTCACTTCTTGAGAAGCTTCGGCGATAGCTTTGGCGCAAGCGATAAGATCCCTCTTGTTACCACCTTCGCCTCTAACGAGACCAGATAGTCTGCCCATCAGTATAGCCATTTTCTTAGCAGCAGCAATGATGTTGTTATCCTTGCTAGACCACTGGCGTACTTCTTGGTGAAGACCGTGGGCTGCCATCTATGGCATAGATAAATTCATAGCGATGAAAATCTGGCCTAATTTCTATATTTTAATCAACAATTACCATAATAGGCTGGTTTGGCTGAGGAGCGTGCATAAACATCTCATCCTCATCGTCAGTTTCTGGCGGTGGTGGTCTTGGCGGAGCCAATTCACCTCCGGGTAGAGGTGGACGAGGTGGAGCCATATCTGAGTTTCATATTTTCGATTTAGAATTGGTATCATTTGATAATAGGGAAGAAAACTTTGGAAAAGAAATGTTGATCGAATGAAAACTATAGTTGAAGAGCAAGTTTGGTAAATGATGGATTGAAACTGTTGATTTGGTTTCGTTTTCGATCAACATTTCGTACATATAAAGAGCAAATTTGGGATAACATGAGACACATAGAAAGCCTTACCGCTGTCGCTGTCGTATTGACAATAATCTTGAAATCCTGATAGCGTGACAAACAATGAAAGCGAGAATAAATAGGTAACATTGTACATACAGTAAAGCTACCGATATTAGATGCAAAATTTGAGCATGCAGAGAACCGACCCTTCAAGATGCATAATTAGTTATTGTAAACCGTATGAAAAAAAAAAACAAAAAAAAACCCCAATCTAATCCTGAAAAATAAGAACAAGTTTTCTCTATTAAATAGGAGACAAATGCCAGTATCCCTCTGTGTATGTATATGGAATATGCATTCATGTCTATCTTATAACATCGCAATTCATGATAAATCATACGAAATTAAGCAGGTTTTTTCGTCGTCTGGCGTAATTCAATATATCGAATAGACTGAGGGTTCTAAATTCCTAATAACGAACAAATAGTGCGATAGAATTTCAAACGATCCGATGCATGGTTTTCTCTGGAAATACATATTACCGATTTGTTAGTCATTCGATAGAGCGTAATTTAAATAATCGACCATACAGGCAATAAAAACACGATGCAATATCCAATTTCCAAATTTAATTGTACTTTGGATTACCTCTGGCTCGTAATGAGTGTTCTAATTCATCCTCAGAAGCCAACTCTTGGTATAGGAGATCTGGATTATCTCCTGATAATTGAAATAAAAATTAACTAAAGATATTGCAAGATTACTAGTGAGCGTAGAATCCACGTTGTTGATATTAAAGATTAACAGACAGTATCGAAGATACTGATTCAAACTATTTTCAAAATGAATCGATAATAAATTTGATATCGAATTTTCAATTTTGTCAAACTTTCAATAGTTTTATCCAGTTCTATACCTCCACGAGCCCATTTAGGTAAAGGACTGATAGATCTCCCCTGAGATTTATTGACCGTCAAAGTAGGACTGGTTACGCGCAAGCTGCTGGGCGACGGTTGATTTCTCAAAGGCTGCCCAACTGATTCATAATAAATAAACAAATAAATAAATACGCATATAAATATAAAGAAAGAAACAAAAATAAAATAAAAATACGTACACAAATACAGCTTAAAAGTAAAGATGCTTGAAATAGAACAAAGAATATCGCAAGTTTTCAACAAAAAAGCTAATAATATCATAACAAGAGACAAAAAAAAGAATCAAATAATTATACAAAGAATTTTAGCGATGATATAATCGAACCATAGATCTACCCATAAAGATGAAGAAAGTATACCGCAGGCTTTGTCAAATATCTACATACTTTATATTGAAAAAAGAAAATAATAAATAGATAAAAAATAAAATATATAAAAAAACATGCATATTTTGTTGTTTTTTTTTTTTTTTTTTGATTGGATACCTTTATCTGTGAAGTAACTGTATTGACGATCTGGCATTTGCTCCTCTGTAAAAAAATCACAAATCAGACGAGCAAAATTTTACCAGTTCAACAATAATGAATATTACAATTATCGTGATGATAAATATTCAACAGATAAATATTTATCCGTATAAATCCTGAACTGATAAAACGATTTATTTATTCAAACCATTATCGAGGCCGATGGTTAAAGAAGTTGCACTCCGTACTAACAATTCCTTGATTTTTAGATATTTCGTTATGAGATTTTAGTGTGAAACGGCACGAAGCAAAACAGTCACATATCGTTCAGGATAAGCCAGACCTATTGCTTGATAACAAGAAATTAAATTCTTGAAAATATGTACAACACTTTCGTGTTTAGGACTAAAATCCGTAAAAATTTAGGGCATGGCTTATCTAGAAATTGATCAACAGTTTGGAAATTATTTAGCTTGGCGATCGACGTCACAGAATATAAACTGGTAGCGATAAAAGTTAATTAACTACCTCGTGGGTCAACAAAATCGTAAGGAAGTTGTTGTCTCTGTGTAGAAGATGTTGTTGGTTTGGTGAAAATATCACCGAAATCGACTTTAAATATATCCCCAAATTCTCCGTCTACGTTGTTAACTATTATTAGATTATCAAATTATTATTATTAGTCTACTTTCTAATCCACTACTGGATTATTTATGTACATTTTGTTAATCCTGCTAATAGATTAGATAAGAAAATTATTAGAAAATATTATATTACAATGTATTCAAATAATTTCGCTATTTTAAAATGGCATTAATTATTCAATCTCTAGACTCCGTTAATCTAAGAATTTATCATCAAAGTTATCAGGACTATAAGATTTAGTAATAATGAAATACCAAAAGAAAATATAATATTAATTGAAGTATCAAAACCCTAGAGACAATATCTGAATTTATTAATTTGGAGTCTGTATATGTATAGATAAATGAATAAATAAAAAACAAACTGAAACCGTTTTTTAAGAACATACCATTGTTGATTCTTAGTTGAGACATGTCCGGAGGTGGAGGAAGATCTGGATTAACAGTGATAGCCTTACGGACTTGACCGACATTGGCCAAAAGCTATAATAAAGAAAATTACATCGTTTAAAAACAGTTCTTCCACTTAACATCCTAGTCTCAAACTTGAGTTGATTTATTACTGACCGTTCTTTGGTTCTATTGTTAAATGAATTTTAACTTACAGCTCGATTACTTTCCCTCCATCTAGAGACGGCTGGTCCGTCGTTTGTGTTAATCGCAACTGCCTTTGCGTCTTGAACCATTGGAGCAACGCCTGATTAAGAAAAAAAAACACATAAATTGGAGTATTTTAGTAATCAAATTACAATATTCATTGTTGAGAGTTAAATTGAGACCTGAATTCACAGAAGAACGTTGTCTCCTTCTGGTCGATTGTGTAAATAATATATTTCTATGATACTTAGTGTTACTGTGTCCCATGATCATTGGATACTGACAAACCAGAGACTTTAAAAGTATATAGTTACTTAACGGGATCTGAAGCGACGGGGGAAAAAAACTTCCAGTCTTTTAACTCAATAGAGATTAATTAATAAACCAATTAGATCAGTTTTTTTCTCAATTAAACTTGTCTTCAAGAATTATTTAATCTCCCCCGAGTAAGAAACAGATATAATATTTCATTAGAAACGAATTAGATCCATTATATAATATTCAATTATAGTAGAAATAAAATTATTCAAGTTTTTACCGCTGGCGGAAACCAAAAATCAATAATAAATTCCATAACTAACAAATAATCTATTTGAACTTACTATTCTGAAGTCCATCTGCAGCGATGTTGACCCTTTGAATAAAAGCGGGATCTTCGCTATTGTCGCTTTCCTGTTTAGCGACTAAAATAACACGATTTGCGAGTCTGGCAATTGAAGCAGTATTATCGACCATTTTTTGTGGATGATTTTTGTTGATAGCATCGTCGCACAAAAAGGAGTGTTTTTGAATCTGTTCTTCGGATGTTCGAATGAAATCTCCGCTGTCCGTAGCCTCGTCGCACAAAGCTCTAGCCCTCTGTATAGTTTCTGCATACTGTTGTCTCAAATTTTCAAAATGTTCATCTGCAGCTTTACTCTCTGGATAAGTCATCCTGATTCTACCAGCGTTTACTAATTGCGGGGTCAAAGATTCCACCTGAGAAGCGCTGACTACTAATGCCTCAGCTAGTTTCTTGTTTCCCCCGCTTCCTGTGGAAATCAAATCAAATAAACATTAGATAAGAATCTAAAGTAACAAAATTTCCGCATAATTTTGTCCAATAAACCAAAAAACAATTCTCTACCTCCGGCAGCAACCATTCTCGCAGTCTTAGCTGCTCGATTAGAAAATGTTTGAAGAGCGTGAGCTTTGTCGTTAAAGTTTTGTTCCCTGCCAGGAGATCCTTCGGGAGATAAAACTGCATCGGTAAACTGTTTGAGTGGTGTTGAAATATCTATAAAATCTTCGACTACTCTAGAAACAACAGCTTGTTGAATTCTGTTCTTTAATTCGTAAAGTTTCTGGGACAATTGACGAGCAGTCTCTTGAGCTCTTGGGGTATTTCCCTGTCCGTGAGCGCATAAATCTCCTAATTGACGAGACAAGTTATCAACTTCATCGCACAGGTTCAATATCTCTGCTTTGTGAATACCCGGCAATCCCTCAGCGACCTGAAGACAGAATGAAAAATGATGTTAGTTAAAAATCGGGGTAATAGATTGAGATAAATTTGCTATTTTGACTTACGTCTGCAACATGTTGTTGATTCTATCCATAAGTAGCGTAAAGAATGATAAGAAAGCTTTTTTAAACTATGTTTCAAACTCTAAAGCATCAAATTGATTGAATAAACTGCTACAGGGATAAAGAAAATCCAAAGAAATTTTGAATTTTTAGGGAGGAAAACCAGAAAATGATGAAGTTTTTTGGGATCAAGAAAGAGGCTGTGAGTATTGTGAGAAAATTAAAACCCTCACCTTCTTTCCCTCGTGAACGATAAGAGCAATAGCCCTTTGTCCGAGCCCTTTATCATCATTTTGTGGATTGAGAAGCCACTTATTAGCCTGTTCTAATCTTCCAGCAACAGTGTGGGCTGTTTGAGCGACTCCAGATTTATCAACGGCAATGATAGTCGACCAAACGATAGATCTCAGATCATTTAACTTCTCCTTAATGGCTCTGGCGAGAGTTTCAGCCTGTGGCGTATTTCCTAAAATATAATTAAAAAACGAGTTGGTATCTTCCAATGAATTAGACTCTATTAAAATTTAAATTTCATCCCTGAATGACAAATCACCTTTTCCATCCTGTCTGAGCTCACACAAGGCATCAGTCATTGTTGTAATTTGGGACGCCAATTTGGTGACCGGTTCAGCTTGAGATCGTTCTAGGCATCTTTCAGCAAGACGTTCAGCCTGTTCGACAATTTGTCTGAGACTTTTTTCCCCAACGCCACCTCTCAGGGCTCCTCCGTCGTCTAGCCAGTCCTGGGCAGCCCTCATTCTGGACTCGATAGCGCTTTGCGCTTTTTTTAACACCTGAATTTTTGGAATTGATAATCAGGCTTCAAGCGAATGTAGATTTATAAAGAAACTATTACTTTTTTATCTGGTGTGATTAATTTACCGTTAAATCATCCGCGTCCCACTCTTCCTCGTCGTAAGTCGTCAGTTGCAAAACTCTGATAATTTCGTTAAGCTCATCCGACATACGACCGGATAGATAATTCCGATTTTCAGCAGCTTCTTCAGCGCCTTTACCACCCTGCGCTATTATATGAATGAAGATTTTCATCGAACAGATCAAAATAGGAGCCAGAGTTTTGACCTGTAAACAGAATTATGATTAATTATTGTAGGTATTTAACTTATGAAACTTTAATTATCGATGTAATTATTTAAAATATAGTAAAGAATGAGAATAGAGTTAATTTTCCTCACCTGGTCGAGACAGCGAACAAGAATTTCTCTGTGAACTTGATGAGTGAGTTCTTTTTCCCTGGCGCTAACTTCTCGTGAAACTTTACTGAGGCATGGGCTGAGATTTTTCAAAAAATGAACTAGATCTTCCATGGTTTCAATCACCTCGGCTACAGCCAAATAATCAAGTACTCGTTTGCACTCTCTGATGATTTTCCTCACTTCACTTTCGTCGAAGCAAAGAAGAAGAGAGCTGGTACCTTGTAGAATACCACGAGATCCTTCGATAAGCTTTTTCCTTTAACATTAAATTGGGGAATATTTAATTGCAATAAACTAATCAAAGCACATCTCAGTACTGTTGAATAAATACTATTCATTCATCATATCTAAACACCTTGCAGGTCCTGAGTAAGGATCTTGTTTAAGCATCGCAGAAGCTTCTTCCAACAGTCTCGAAGCTCCCTCAACTCTGTACAAAGCACCAGGCATGTCTTGCTTGAGTAAAGCATCGTCGGAGGAGTTGATAGTCTCTCGACCGACCTAGAAAATAAAAAATCAAGTTAGTCAGAGTCTGGAATACACGAATTATCTGTAATATAAGAGAAAATTAATGAATGGGAAAGAAGAATTGAGTAGAAATGAAAATTTTACAACATCTGGTCGACTGAATACAAGGGGAAAGTTTATAATTTATGAAAATATTCATTTGCTGCAAAGATCAGTAAAGTTTGTAGTTTGATTTGTTTCAGAGCTTGAGATAAAAGCTGTGGTATAATATTGTGGTTTGTTTCCTAGCATGATTAAAAATATAAGAAACTTACTTTGACAAGATTGGTAACGGCCCTGCTGACTGCTTGGACGGGCCTCTCCAAATCTGGCATTGCGTTTCCATCTTCAGCTTCTTCGTGTAAAATAACGAGCCTTGAAACCTAGAATGAACAGAATAAATGAATGAAAAATAACTTCGGAGACTAGTTTTTTTTATACTTATGATAATAACTGGGCTTTTACAGCCTCAGAATTTATCTGCCTCATGAAAACAATTAGGGAATTATTAGTGGAACAGGGTTTGAATTACATTTTCAAACCGAGGATTGAATAGAAATGAAATTTGTCCATTGTATTTTTTATGCTCGTATTTATTTATCCAGGAATAAATATATAAACTTTTTCTCAATTGATTAAATGAATGAAATGTATCATCGAGTGATAAAAAAATTGAAACTTGATATTCAAAATAATCCTACTAGTCTAATTTTCGTTTTTGTTTATAAACTGGAGAAAGGAACAGATATAGAGTAAAAATCTGCCTCAAAGTTTCTTTAGGATAATATTTCAAGATATTTGAAATGTTTGTTTCTTTTGATTTTTCAGCCACGCAGATAAAACGAGCGATAAATCTTGCCAAAAAAAAAAAAAAACTAACTATATTATCATCGTATGAGTTAATGGTAATTCCTTTCGTTCTTTCTGAAGTTACAGATTTTTTCTTTGTAAAGTTTGAAAGGAAATTTTCAACCATCTATTGCAAATATTTGAATTGTTATGGAATAACGAAACAAACAATTATTTATAATACACGTATGTATATATTGTACATACAACAAGCTATTCATTTCGTGTATAAAACAGTTTATAAATAATCCGAAAGGAAATATCTAAAAATAAATCCCAAGATATAATGGACGTATCTCATTTTTATCTGCTACAATAAAACATCTACTGGGATAAATGCTAGAATGAAAAACTAGGGGAATTACAACAATTTGGATTCTCGATATTTGAATATCCTAAAATCATCTCCAGAATAATAATAATAATAATTAAAGTCACCCAACACGTTATACGATATGCGTTAAGTTACGAATAAGAAAAAATGAGTTCTAGAAAAGGAGAAGAGGAAAAAAAAGTGCTTATTCTTGCAAATGAAAATAACAGGCGACCATATTTGGTCACGAGCTAAAATGCATCATTTCCATAAATCGTGTGGGTATATCGTAGCATACCACAGATTGTGTGTAGTAGTGTAACACGAAGTAGTATCATCTAAGGCTTGATTACCCTGTGACTGTAATCCGAAAAGGAAATACTGTAAGTTGGTATATAAGTAGGCCGTGAAAGAGATATTGTGTAAGCAGGCCTCGGGGGCCTGGTCATAAGCATCCAGCAGCCACTGGCGTGTAGCAGTGGAGCCGGTAGAGGACGGCAATCTTTATTTTCCGACAATATATTTTTAGATTTCTGTTTAAACCGCTAGAGAATCTAGCCGCGTTATAGGAATAGGTGTGGCCAAGGGAATTAAGTAAGGAAAGAAAAAAGGAAATCAGAAACCAAAAAGTAAATTAAAAAGCAAAAGAAATTCAGGGAAAACTGATACCAGAGAAATATTGAAGGATAATGTAATTTGTCAATTGTTTTTTCTTGTATTGTCAATATTTAGATCAAATAAATGATCGTAGATTTAATTCGAATTGAAACAAACGAATCTCGTTAGTAATTGAAGGTTATGATACATGTGTATGTAAGACAAGTGAATCGTTGACGATAAACAGCAAGTCTAATGAAAACAAAACAAGAGGGAGACAGAGGGAAAAAAAAACAACCACGCCCAAAAATGATTAGAAACAAACGAAGTACACGAGCGTTAAGTTAAACCGTATGAAGTGGGATTGATGAAACGGGAGAGATGATGTCACAGAGGCGGGCGTAAGCGTGTGTATGTATAATATGTGTTTTGAAATGTGTCATTCTATCGTAGTACGAACATAATTTGTAAATTTAGAACTCCGCTGGTTGTTCTCGTCGTATGTATGTTTGAAACTCGTTATTCGAGTTGTGGAACTAGTAGTATGAGTGAGTGAACTCACGGCACACGCAACACCTTAAAATAAAAGGTTTATAAATAAATGCCTAGTGGCAGTGTCCGTCCGACACTTCTATGTATGAACAATTATTCCAAACCAAGGACGTTTTCGTTCATTCAAAAAATCGAGATTTTAACTATTCGTGAAAATAGGATCAATTATTTCAGACTAAACGTTTCGCGTAGTTATAAAGTCAAGTTAGAGGTTAGGTTAGGTTATTTAATTGAAAAACAAACAAAAACACAAGGAATTATTGAAAATGTCAAATCAACTAACCTGCTGGGCTACAGGTTCCAAAATGCTCTCGATAGTCTTGGTGTGAAAGACCGGCATTTTAAATAACGTTCCGTGGATTTAATTTGGTGAAAACAAAATAGGCCGATAGGCAATAATCGTTCGATTAGAACTAAAACAGTTGATAGATAAAACGGATTATCGTTTACGGATAAGAGATGAATCCATATACAGTATGTATATCTGTCCAATAACAATTGACAGATCCTCGCACTCACGCCTGTATTCACGTAACGAAACGGCGACGCGACGAACACACTCGCACGGTCTGAAGTCAACTGACCACACTTAACAAAATCCAGAGAGCTAACTGGCTGCCGCCGAGCAAGCCGAGATTTCCCCCACCAATGAAATCAAAGGCGCATGCGCAATAGATACGGAGTAACCGCGAATGAATCAAATTCGGTTGAAATCGTGACGCGATTGATTTACTTCTGATATCATCGAGTATTTATACAATGTACCTTGTGGACAAGGAATTTCTTAGATATAAGAAATAAAGAAATAATGAACTATAACGCTTACCCATGTCTCAATGGATTCTACTTTCCTCCTTTGCATTCCTTTTTCCGCCTATTTATTCATTCGGTAATCTATCTTCTTCGAATTGCAAGTAAAGTCAAGGCACTTTCACATTTTGTTATTAAAGAGTCAATTTACTTTTTGATTAATCACTCGACCCAGAAAATTCTATTTACTGGAATTGGAAAATTGAATTCGTCTATATTGAATCATTCAATTAATTAGTTTGAATACTTGCCTCGCCTTTCATAATTTTCGACTGATGATAAGGGACAATTTGACAATATCATTACTGAAATCTCATCAAGTTTGTCGAGGTGAAAAATCACCTCACAATCATGCTGCTCCAAAAAGCATGAAATATGTAAAATAAAATGAAATGTAAAACAGCATTGGTAATGGAAAGTACAAAATCTAGCCCCAGAGTCAGAAATAGGCTTTGTGCAATGCACTATTAAAGACGTATATTTACATCGGGACCGTGCAAACTTTATTATCCTTATTATTATTATGATAATTATACAATAATTATAATTGCTTAGAAAGTATAAATAAACTTCAATTCATTCATTCATTCATCGATCAATTACCATCCGCGGTTATCAAGGTATCTAGTTATTCCCAGTTTGTTTTTATGTACCATTTTAAACGTAACTTGCAAAAACCCAATTATCCATCTACTTCTTAGCGAAAGAAATCTTCATAGCGTGCGACGGGGTGATTTTGAACCCTTGAAGCGCATCTTTCGCCGCTCCAGATTGTACTTCGTTCTCAAATTCTACAAAAGCGATGTCGTGTCTGTTGGGGACTAATCTAACTTCCTTGAATCCTGGGAATTGATTGAACAACATGGACAGCATCATCTCGCTGGTCTCATCAGGCAGATTCGTTAAGAATAGAATCTGGTTCGGAGGCTGTTCGGGAACAGCTGTATTCGCCATTCCTGTATGCGGCGGAACTCCTGAGTGATAGCCGACCTGCTGAGAATGTTTGGCCTGTTCCTTAGCCCGCTTTTTAGCCCTCTTTGCCTCTTCTTCAGCAGCAGGAACAACGCGTTTAGGTTTCTTGGGTCGCTCAGCAAAGGTCCCTTTGCGTTTGGCTATTATGTCGCTGTCCGTTTTGGAGTATTGTATCCTCTGTTGAATGACGATAATAAAGAAATACCACTTTTTTTCGCTGTTTTAATGGAACAAAGATTGTCGTTCAATTATCTTACCATGGGTTTGTCGTAGAAAGGAAAACCCTGCATGGATCGGAGAGCGGTAGTTGCGCTGGCGATTTCTTTAAAGATGACGAAGGCCTGGCCCCGCATTTTCAGGGTTTTCAAAGCTACGATGTCCAGGATTTGACCAAACTGAGAAAATATAGCGTACAGAGATTTCTGCAGCTCATCTTTGTTGATCTTCTCATTTAGGTTGTTTATGTAAATCGTGTTGTTTGGTCTGATGTCCATTTTGCCTAGAATTATTCATTAAATATTCAGACTTATTGTTATAGATATTTAAATAAACGTCTAATTTAGTAAATGCTTAGAAGAAGCAGAGTAAACATGATTTTGAGGTTAGGAGAACAAAAATTATGATTTTTCATACACAAAATCCATTGAATTCTGTTCTTGTGTGTTTCAATTGATTCATTTTTCGATTATTTATTTATAGTTCGGAACTAAAAGTGATTATTCTTTCCTGAAAATGCTAAAAAAGCTATTTGTCAGCGCATCTAATCGCGATCCGGCGAATTTCCGGCCGAATCGGAAATAAGGTTATGTTTAGTTTCATGTGAATTCCGGGTTAGAATTAACCGAAAATCGCTAAAATGAATAAGCTAAATTACATATTCACTATAATTGTATAAAACTTACCAAATATCAACCGTTTATCGGTGGAAATGAATACCTGAGAACACAAACGCTCGATGAGCGTCGAAAGATTGGAGGTTATGCTAGACGCGATCACGCAAACGGTGGAAGTTCCAAAGCTTGACGACAGGTGGCGACCGCTGAGAGCGCGGGCGGCACTCGCGATTCGATAATTTGAAATTTGAATATCAGAAACAGCTAGAATCTTCAATTTTAGTCAATAATTGCACAATTATAGTATCTGATAATGTATTTCTGTATGAAAATGAACGATAGAATTGAAATTCACATCGACATTCGTTTGCAACAGTATTATAAAGTATTTATCGATTATTGATGAATATTTGTTCCGCTATTTCTGTATTAGGATTTTATACATTGATTTAATAAATTTTCTATTTACGATTATGAGCCTAAATAATTATACTAAGATCACGAGTGTGTTACAAATCGATAAAGCTGGATTTTAAGGCTCTTCTTCCGAACGACCGGATTATATTTTCCCCTACGTCAATTTAAAGACGCGCATTAGAAATCCCGTGGCGTATGACTCCACGTCCGTTTTATGTAAAAAAATCATAATAATTTGTCCTCGAGAAATGATGGAGAAAATCGACGACGTTAGATAACTAAGAATTGCGGGACAAATACGCATGCATTACGCAGGCTTGCGGTAACAGGCAATACACATTTTCTCAAAACATAGAAAAATTATCACCATTGTGGTTTATAAGCATTGAAAACTTCCTGCACTGAATCAGTAGCAAACAACTAATCGCGACGAGAGGTTTAAACCTGCTTACATTCCAGGGAGAAAAAAAAAAAAAAAAGTAACATTAGTTCTTTGTGTAATAAAAAAAATTGCCAATAGGCTCCAGAGGCAAAGAGTACCGAATTAAATATCTCCGATGAGTCGATCGGGAATTGAAAACTCGAGTAACGGAAACAGCAATTTTCATAACAACATAATAATGAGCGAGGAAAAATTAAATCCTTCCGAAAAATTAAATCCTTCGGAAAACTCAATGATCGGGAACAACAAGCCGTCAGCTACGAAGCCGAAGGTTGACAGTTTTGTAAATTTGGACGACGTTAATCCGATGACGAGGACCTCCGTCGAATCGCGGAACGTCGAAATTGATAATCCAGATTCTAAACACAGATCAAGAAAACCGATAAATTATGCCGCCAAGAAAACTGTGGCTCAAGGAATGATGGACATCGCATTGATCACTTCGAACGCCAATCAATTGAAAAGCCTCTTCGATTACCAGCGACAAGCTGCCACTTTTTACTTCGTATTATTCATGATCGTCTCCAGTCTCCTACTCCAAGTAAATATTTAGTTGAATAATTAATACATACAAAGATCGGAAGATAATTAGATATTTTGCAAAAACACGATTTTCAAGAATTTATGAATTTTCAGCTAACAGAGTAAGGAACACTTTTCAAAACTCTATTCGAAATCGTGTGAATCGAAGAACTTTTGAATTTGCTTCAAATTGGTTTCAGAATAACGCGCCGAAATTAAAATCAGTCTCGAAAGTTTTCGCTCAATAATTTATTTGATAGTTTTTCGAAGTAGTCACTTGAATCTTGGGATGTTTGTTGGAAATGATCGATGTTGCGATCGTAATATGACGTGGTTCGATTTTCTGTTGAATGATATTCCCATTAGAAAATTGCAAAATGTAATAGCTGCGTTTCCCGAACCGTCGTGATGGTTTTAATAAAACCCAACTCTCTTATAATTACAATATTCTTACATACTGATCCGGGATTTGCTAAATGAGAATTTCTACAGTCAAAATATGAGGCAATAAAATAAAAAAATTAAAATAAAAAATAAAACGGAGCGATAAGAAATCTCGCCAACTGGATTTGCGACTGAATAAACATAAACTCATAATATCTAAACCGCAATCAATTTCTTCCATCGCGTTTTATACTCCGATAACGAAACACGAATAATAAGTGAATCATAACGTCAAGTTCATTATATTACATAATTGAGTTGAATTTTTCTATTCATAATATTTCGTCACGTGTATATTACTTTGAATTTGTATTTTCAATTTTCTTTCGATATCGATTTCTTATTTTTTTTCAATTTTTCATCTTCAGGTTGCAGTCGGAGTTTCCCTAATCTTCAAGGGTCGTTACGACTCTAAAGGAAAAGACAAGGCTGCCGCTGCTCGAGTTAACAAATGGGTAATGTCGGCGGTGTTTCTTATCACAGTGATAAACATATTCATTGCGGTATTTAGCACGACGCCCCCAGCTCCACCACCAACTCCACTCAGTCTTCCTGCAATCACAGCTCAACCACCTGTGCAAAGAGGTGCTTAAAATTATTCATCGAAATAAATATAATCGATACGACACGCAAACTCAACTGTATTTTATACGTATTAATATGAAAAAAATAATAGAATATTTTCTTTCAAAAATGTATAAATAAGTATGTATGTTTAATTGTTAAATAAATGTAAAAGAATTCATCAGTTGAACAATAATGACAAATTCGTAACAATTCGAATAAAAACGGAAAAAGAAACCCAAATACAGTTTATATTTATTTTGAAAAATCGCAGCTCTACTGCACACCTTTTTTTCCTGTTGTTTTCTGATTTATTATTTCAAAAATATTACAGAATTATTACGTATATAATGTATTGCGTTCGATAGAACTTGGAGAGGAACTCCTGAAATCCGTTTACCGATAAACATGCAGGTAAGTCGGGTTGCATATCGTCAGGCGCCACCAGGGTTCAACATAGACATGAAATATCGACGCACAACTCCGGTGTCAGGGATATTGAATTTAATTCACCAAAGTAGGTACATATAGGTAAGGTATGTGTATGAGCAGTTTCGCAATAAACTCTGTACATACATAGGTGTAGAAAAAATGAGGAAAAAAAAACAGATTTCAAATCGCAGACTGTATCATCATTCTAAAAATAAGTAAATAAAAATAAAGATAATGATATCAATACATCGTTAATTGAAGGGAGAGAACAAAAAAAAAAAAAAAAATGGAAAAACTTCTTTTCAATAATTAATAATCAATATCGTTACATTATGTATAATATGATCGATACGGTAAAGCGCTACGATAACTCGAGTTGCCCGGTTGCGAACTAAAACGAAAATATAATTCATACTGCGCAGATGTTGATGTTAACGTTTAAGGGTGTACCTATGTAGGTTGAGGAAGGAGCAGGTAGGTAAAACGTACAAAAAACAGGAAGAGGAAGGATAAAATCCCGTCGAACGGGTGGAAAAGATAGAAATAAAGAGATAATAAAAATAAATAAAATCGCGAGTCGAATCGCGTTATCCAAAATTTGTTACTTTTGTCATTAATATTATTATTATTGTTATTGATAGATCGCCATTGAGGCTATCGCGTCGTTCATCGTATGAATCAAATAAAAAGCTATCTTTTATGTTATAATATCATTGGAATAAAAAAATATGTATTAATTGAATAGAGAAAAATAAAATAAAATCAAAATCATATCAAAGGAAATTGAATTTTTCGTTTTCTATCACGTGATACAATATTTGCAATATTTGTGGAATATTTTTAATCAGACGTAACTGTATCAGCTGCAGATAGAGAGAACTATTACACGCATATACGTCAACGTACACCATGGCCAAGGGAAAGGGTGAGTACTGTATACAATTTCATTATCAGTATAATTACTTCTAGTAAAAAGTAAAATTATTATAATATCGTTCGATTAATGAGCAATGGCCGAGTATAATTGAAAGAATTAATTATAACCGAAATTGAATTTGGCATGTTGAAATAATACCTACGCTTTTAGATTTATTACGCGAAAACTGAATCCATGTTTTATTGGGAAAAATTATTATACTATCAAGTTTTTTGTTTCAAAATCCTTTCGCACTACGTAATAATATTTATTTCAAAGAATTACTAATTTTCATAATCAGTAATTAGCATAAATAATTTTTTATAGAGCACTAGATTTAAGTAATTTACATCACATTGATCCGAAAATGGAAATAATGTTTCAGGTGGTGGAGGTAAAGGAGGCGACGTGAGTATTCAATAATACATATTACCTGTATAAAAATGGATGTATATAGTTATTCAAATTATCAAGATATTTAATCGTCAACAATTATATCGACGGTATTAATAAAATGCGTATTTTTCTATATTATTATTCCGTTTTTCTTCTAATTTATAGAAAAAAGCGGAAGCAGCAGGAGGGGGTGGTGGAGGAGGAACAGCCGCAGCTGGAGTACCGGGTGGAAAATCATCGGAAGTAAAATCGGACGGAAATTCCGGAAAGAAAGGCGGAAAGAAAGGTTTTTTTTTTCTTTCTTTCTCGATTAAATTTCTAATTATTTTTCATACGTTATCACTCACGCACGCGTATCATTCAGACCAAACATATACGTACACCTACGTTTCATCAATAATCATCATTCATATTTCCAGTGGTTCATTTCGAAGACGGCTGGATTTGTAGATCATTTATGGTGAAAAGAAGATGAAAAAGAATTTACATGACAGGGGGGGAGCAAAACAAATACATGTAAATGCAAAGGGTATTTTGATCTAAGAAAACAAAACCAAAAAAAAAAAAAAAAAAAAAAACAGAAACTTTGCTCAGCGGTTAAAAGAAAAATGATCTAAATTTTTCGTCATTGGTGTATTTCTTCGTGTGAATTGTTATAAAATCAATAATGTATCTACAGATACGTACAATACATACTTATGTAATCGAAGCATATATATAAACCCGAATTTCTTTTTAGTAAAAACATGTGTTTTTTTTTTCTAGTCGTTTACTATTCGTTTATTTTTTCAGGTGGAAAAAAATGATGACCGGTCGACGATCGATGACGGTGAAATTAAATGTATAAGAAAAATTGAGAATTATTATTCAAACAAATGAAACATTTTTACTGCAAGTCACACCTATTTAACAAAAATTTACACTCAAATCTATTTTACACTAAATTTAAATCAAAATCTTCGATATTTGTTAATACTGAAAATTTTTTAAATCTATAAGTAAAAATATACCAACCTCGACCTATTAAGAAACTTTATATACTGAATATATGCATATTTACCTGATATTATTATTATTATTATATTATACACTGTGATTAGAATAGAGCCGAAGAAAAAAAAAAAAAATAAAATTGAAACCGTGTTCTACGCGATGTAATAACAATTTTTGGAAATAAATAAAATGAAATAAACCATATACATACCTATTCATACCTATACCTATAAACGTGTTTATTGATCAATTGGATATCAGCTTGATATATGTATCATCGTTGATGTTAAGATTATCGTTATTATTATTATTATTATTATTATTATTATTATTATTATCACAAGTTACACAGCGAGTTTGAGTATTTCATGAAAATATATATGTGTATATTATTTTATACATGTGTATAATATCATATATAGTAATACAGAATACATACGTTGCATGTATGTCATTTGCATAACATAATAGATTCTAACGTGACATCTTATCATTATTATAATGATTATTATTATTATTATAATCGTCAAATAATAATAGACAATGATTAGCGTATAATAAATAATTATAGTTTTATGTATAGGGTTGGAATTAATGAAGTAATTAATTATCGACCACCAGAGGGAAGTTGAGTTATCGGTGCACCTCTGGCAGTCGCATTAACTTGAGTAAGGGCCGAAGTATCTCGCATGTCAAATGCGGATATGACAGCGTTGACAGCGACAGTCAATACCATAAGAATAAGGCATATGTTATTCCATACGTTGGCTTTCTTCTGGTCTTGTTGTTTATTTATATTCAAACTTGAGCCAAGTAGCACGCATATCACCCCATGGAGAACCTATGTCCAGTTAACAGGATTTCGGATTCCGAGATTTGGATTTTGGATTTTGGAATTTTGAGGACGGTATTGTATAAGATTGGATAATTATTATGAAAGGTTTACGCGACGAGGATGAGAAAAAGGAGAAAGGAAAAAGAATAAAGAAAAATCAAATCAAATTATTATACAAACCAAAAATTAAACCATAAAATGAATTCAATAAACAATTAAAATGAAAAGCTGAGTATATGACTTATGAAAAAAAAATAAAATAAATAATTAACAGGGATTAAAAAAACCAAAACCCTAAAATCATTGAAAATAATAATAAAATAATTGTAATGAGAGGAGTTTGATCACGCGATGCACCATAGATAATATAATTTATACCTGAAGCCCCATTTTTCTAAAATATACAAATGCCTGTATGCAAATAGAAATTCAATAGATAAAGCGTTTTCTCGTTTTTATTTATACCATAATTTTCTGTCATCTATTGATTACCATTACCCGTGCAGTTGCCCGATTATTATTATAAATATCGTTATTGTTATAAATTTATGTTTTAGGCAATCAGCATAATGACCTGCTGCAATAGAACATATTATACCTATACACATATGGCATATATAGGTATGATTCGGAAATGTAATTTCCTGTATTTATGAACAGCACATGGCCATGACGGTATTGACTGTTATATACTTATATATAATATGTGATTACTAAGCGTCGATCTAAGCAAAAGATCGCGTATCAGGCAATAAAGTGTCTATTAGTAATTCGTTTGCATATTTCAATTATGCTAATTTCTACTGATGCATTATGTTTTTAATTTGTTAAATTGTTAAAAAATAGCGATGAAATATGAAATAATTATTAGGTATATATAGGTCTATGTACATACATCATTTATATTTTGGCGTTTGATTACAAGTGGCTGCAGCGAATTTTCATTTATCGCTTCATCGATGAAAATATCTACATTTACAATATCTAAAGACTATAGGTAAACTAAATGCAATTGGATCAACTGCTATTGATTTTTTATAATACCTGAATCAATGTCGTGATCGATTGATTTTTGAGAATGAATGTGTTTTCGTACGTATAGTATTTTCATTTTCAAATTTTATCGATCTGCATTGGTAATAATTATTAAATAACTTCATGGACAATTACGTGTCTATAAATATTGGCTAATTCTGGTTATCGAGAACGACTTTTTGGTATTCTAATTTTCTATAAGAAGCAGCGTATTCCCGCAACGGGCCATTGCTGTGTTCCATACCGAATCCCGATATTATAACGTTTATTAAACTAATTAAAAAGACAGCAATTAATATCAAATCGTTCAGTATCAAAGCCGCCCTGTGGTCCCTGTTCTTGTTGATGTTCAATCCTCCGATTATCACGTATAATATACCCACGATCGTCTACATAGACAGGATGTTAGTTAAAAAAAAAATACACAAACAGCAATCCCACTCAATTTCTACTTTATCAATTTGTTGATAAATTATAATCGATTTGTTCGCGTGACAAAAAAAAACTCTGCAAGTTGATCCAATTGCGAGTGATTCTTATTGTATAATTTCTACAATTTGTTTATCTATTTATTTTTTTTACTTTTTTTTTAATACTGCAATATATTTATTGTATAATAATTATAGTATTATACGTATGTGTTGATTGTTATTATATACATATTAGGTTAATTAATTTCCAGCAGAAAGTATACCGGCAGCTTCGGAATTTAGTATAGCGTTTAGTCCAGTTGGATCAAAAGTGGCGATGAACAAATTGTCCAAAAATACAAAAAAACTTAAAGTTACTCTGATTTTACCAATCCATTCGACTGACAAAGCGTAGGTGTTGTCTTCCATTTTACAATCTCTCATTAAATTCAAAGTCAGCGATAAAAGACCGGAGAAAATCTGCAGTTTTTCAAATTATTCAATAGTTACATATACATATGTATGTATACTACACATGTCAATTGGACCAAATTGCAAACTGATAAAAATTTAGCAAATCATACAAAATGAAATTTAAAAAATTAAAAAAACGATCAAAAAAAGATTATTATACATGGGTGCAATTTTGCGATAATTATTGCTGCAGACTTTTATCGTTTTTATTATTTCTCTTTCAATCCATCAATACGGTTCCGAATTTCGTTTTGATTTTTTGGATTTTTGAAACTGGGCAGATGTGATCTTGCATGATATTATTAAGAAGCGTGTATACATTGTTAGATTTGTCCAGTGCCGAAATAAATAAATGAATAAACAAGCAGGCAAGCAGGTGATGAGTGAATAAATGAATGAATAAATAAATAGATATTAAATACCTGAAGTCCGATAGAAACGCAAATCAAGGAGAGCATGAGGATGTAGAACTCGTGTTGTTTCCCGATCTGTTGAGATTGAAATTGATAAACTAATTGATGAATTATCGATTGATTGATCATCTGCGACTATATGATACACGAATCAAATTACTCTAATATATTCTCACTAATAATTGTAAACGATTTTTTTCAAAGGTCAAAAAATGAAGAAATAATGAAAATCACCAACCTGCAGTATGTATTTCAACTGTGATGCGTTAGCAGTGAGAAGAGCGATGTCGAGCATCCCCTGGGCGATGGTTTTCTTTGTTGCATATCGATTCACGTCCAATGCTTTTATCTGATTCAAACACAGGCACAAATTTGTAATTAGCTTCGATGTCACACGATAATTATTATGTTATTTTATGTACTTGATTCACAGCTACACATGTATATATCCGCAATCACATGTGTAACAATCGATTATCACCGTTGTGTTATAAAATCCTAGTAATAAATCATGAAATCGTAATAATGAACCTAATTACTAGTCGGTCAATTATGTATCCTCAAATATACTCAATTTTATTAGTTAATTGCTATTGATTATGCTAGTTAGATTTTAGTCTACGGATTCAAAATTCAAATCAATGTTTGAAAGAACAAAAAATTGTAATAAAAATCCAAGTTTTCGTCAAGTCCGGTTCGCTACTGGGATTCAAATTAAATTCTGCTGCACTTACTAAGCCTTCGGCAACGTCCAATATCGACATATTAACGTTTCGTTTGAATAACGTGAATATAATTATACAGACAAAGGACAAATTGGAATTTTTTAAAAATTAGTCACGACTAATTAGTTAAATTATTAATTCGTGCGACGTATATGTATAAATATTAAAGATATGTAGAATTCGAATTTATTAAACTACTTAGAGACATTCATCTGGCGAATGTATATAAGAAATACGGATAGGAAACGTGATCAGCCGGAGAGACGAAGACTCGAAGTGAATCAAACCTTCGCGGTCTCGATCATATGAATTAACTACGTCGTACTATGTATGCGTATGGCCGATTACTATATTTCTTTGGACGTGAGAGGTAGGGGAAAACCACGTGAATCTCCCATAGATATATATATATAGTCCAATACACCCAAAGTGCGCACTTCGTGTGGGATGACAAAAAATATGCTAAATATCTTAGCGGTTAAGCATCTTTGCGATTTCTAGATTCGCCACTTATACTTGGAAAAAAAAAAAAATAAAATACCAAAAGAAAGAAACCAAATTGATTTGTACGGCATATATATCCTTATGGATTTTCTCCTCTGCTGGAATATCCAGTAGAATTTTGACTCGTTTGTTTAGTTTTTTTTTTACATCTTTTTTTCTTAGGCATGATTGGGAGATTCTTGATGGCAGCCTTGGAGGCACCGAAAAACCAGTTCATTATTATTCTCGTATACATAAACGTTTCTTTAGTCATCAGAATTCTCTGCGCGGTATTTTATACTTGTATTGGATGGATTTATATTATTACATATTCTGGTATATTGTAATATATAAAGATTCAAATTCCCATAAAGATATATTTTAACAACAGAAAATTAAAGAAAAATCAAATTCTGTGAGACAGAGAGAAAAAAAAATGGAGTGTTTGAATGCGGTTGTTTTCTTATTTGCAGAAATTTTCAAGGTAAAATTACGGTATACACTTATAGCTGTTTGATCATTGAACAAAAGACCACGTATGTATCTTTCATGTAGATGCAACAAATTCCATTGACCATGTTCATCAAGTTGAATGAGTAATGATATAAATGCATAGTGCACAATGTAATTTCAGGTATTTCCGAACTTTCAAGATGACTTTATAAAAAAATACATGCTGAAGATAAATTAAATTAGGGAAATATTCCCATCAATTTTCCCATCCCAATTCGTCACCATTATGCTATACTATATAAATTCATGGAGTAGGATAGTATCTTTATCCTCTATGTCTCATCGACTTCAATTTTGTTTTTTAATTTTTTTTCATTGGGATTATTTCCCATGAGATATTCGTATTATTATATTCATAGTATACGTATATATCACCCAGTATTCCCAATGTCGTCATTTGACGTCACTATATAACGCGTTTCCCCGCTATAACGCTACATACGTGTATACAACATACCTATGTAGGTATTTACGCGTATATAGAAATACAGGTGTATATTAACAATAAGAAGGGGAATAATAATAATAATAATGATCATGATCTTGATAATAAGGAGACAGAGAAATGTGCCTTTACGTCATAGGAGGATAAATCTTGCTATATGAGACATAATACATACAACAAAGTTCGATTTGAGAAAATAAGAAAATTTGAGGAAATGAGTCGTAGACTCTTTTGTTCTATTTTATAATTATGTACAGTCGAAATCGATGGGAAAAATAGAAAAATATATATGTATTAAATATGTAGATATGAGTAAATAAAAGTAATTACAGACAATCCAATTGAATTTTCTATACAACATTTTCTCCTTTTTTATTTATTTTTTATTTTTTATTTCTCCCCTTTCGATTTGCAATTTGGCTCTGTTGCATATTTCCCAGATAAGTTGAGTAAAGATTAATTATTTTAATAAAGACATACGTTTCTCACAACAGTTGCAATGGTTTGGAAGCTTATGTCGGGTTTATCGTGATGGGCTTCAGTAGGAGGTAAACGATCGTTATTTCGATTATCGGTAGGAGTAATTGACATCCTGTTAGGATCGAATATTTCAACATCCACGAGTTTGTCGTTTCGCGAATGGTTAGAATTCAAATTCGAATTGGTATTAGAATTAGAATTAAAATTAGAATTGGCGATCATATTCCCGCTATCGTCAAATCCCTCGTTAACGATTCCCGAATTTCTTGAATCCCGATTTCCATTCCTTTGTTGTATTATAGCGTTGTTAATTATACCGGTTGCTGCAGGATTTACCGACGAACCAGGTTTTTCAATACTCAATCCAGCTATCCCATTATCCACGTTTACATTTTTACTTGGATTTGAAAATTCCATCGTCTCCGGTTCGTTACGCGGTAATTCTTGATTATTACGATTATTACTATTATTATTATTATTAATATTACGAAGATCTGTGGCGATAACCGGACCGTTAATTACTCGCGGTGGTAAAGGTTTGGATTTTTCCAATGGATTTTCATACATTTCTTCAAAATCATCATTATTATCGTTTGTCGCCGGTTTTCCAAATTGCGACGGTTTCAAGTTACTTTCTATAACAACTTTCGAACGTAGAGACATTTTCTTATTATTATTGTTGTTATTTTAATTGATATACCTATGTATTTGTTTAATTCTATGTAATTCACTGTTTTTTTGTTTTTTTTGTTGTTGATCTTATTCTTTTCTTATATCAAAAACACTATGTATATTATTCATCTAATCATTATTTTCACTCAATATAAGGATTTAATAAAATATCAAATAAAATGATATGATTACTATCACTTATTTTGCTTGTGTGTTTGTTCAAATCACGTTAATTCAAGTAGTGTATGTATTATTGGGTATAATTCTTTCACACAAATGTAGATATTTGAAAATAAAAATAGGCAAGTAAACTCCGAAAACCGACAATGTACGAAATAAAAAGAAAAGAAATAAAAAAGTTACGTTCAGTATTCAATATTTAATGAATATCAATATTCAAAATAGTTTTCAAAAAAAGGTGGCGCGGTTTTGTATATAATTATTTCTTGTCTCTTTTAACTTTTTTATTTTTTATATGTATAATAAGAAAAACGCGGTAGAGAATATTGTATACTGCGCAGGTATTACGAATTGCTTTAGTATTGCAATATTACATACACGAATATGTATATATATATATTTATAGGTATTTGTATTTGCAATTGTATGTATGATAGAGTGAATGATCGGTGAAAATGTTGTTGCTTCTTCAAGCGTCTCGGAACGACTGATTGCCATTTAGCAATAATCCGATATCTCGCGGCTGTTTCTGAAAACTCTAAAGCGGGGTAAACTATTATTCGTTTTTCTTTCTTCTTCTTCTTCTTCTTCTTCTGTTTCTGCTTCTTCTTCTATTATTTATTTATTGCGTTTTTTTTTCCCCTCGCCCTCAAGTATAATATAATAAGTAATCTGTCTAACTAACTATAACTAACTAATTGTCCAACTATACTGACACATTAGTTAGCCTCATACATAAATAGTTAAATACATACAGATATATAGACGTAAAAGCGACTTTCTACTATTATTGCGCGGATTGTTTATTGTTCAATATGCATATAAACATATACATAGAAAAAAAAACCCGATTACTTCAGATATAGTAATCGTAATAATAATAATCATCATAATATCGAGTATAACGTCGACAAAATTGAAACGAATGATAAATTACTACATCTTCATTATACGTTAATTATAAAATATTTATAGATACAATTTTGAATTCTTTGTTCACGGCATTTGTCTGCGTTTCATATGACTACTTATATTTACATACATATAAATGTATTTTTCCTTCTTTCTCTATTATTTCGTTTTGTTTCTATATCTCCATTGTTATTACGAACTCGTATCTTAATTGATCTAAATAGATAATAGCCTTAGTCATTGTTGTTGAGATATTTAAAAAACGGTTCAAAAGTCAAGGTTCGAACATTGTAACGCAGTTCTTGTCACAAATATCTAATCGGGGGTGTAACTCAGTGGTAGAGTGTCTGCTTCGCATGCTGAAAGTCCTGGGTTCAAATCCCAGCTCCTCCAACGATATCTAATATTTTTTGAAATCCCCAATTTCGTTTTTTGTTTTTACTTTTCTCTCTCCATTTGTCTCTATTAATTTAGAGAACGATATTGAAATTCTCTCGTTGGTAGAAAATCAATTGCAAATTAATAACAATGATAATAATAATAATATTAACGAATATTTGTCATCGCATCATTCAGTTAGTTTCTGCTATTGTTATAATATAATTATTTTTATTATTACTAATACTACTGATACTAGTTTCTTTTTAATGTATTGTATTGTATTGTATTTTCTTTTCCCTATTCTTTTCTTGTCTTTATATTTCTATTTCATTTTTACTTCACGCTGATTTGAACTCGCGGACTACGAAAAAGATTTAGCGACTTGTGCAGACAGCTGTAAAGTAAAGTTTCACCACTATAACACTTTCGATGTTAAAAGATTGGTTTTCCGTGGCTAAATTGAGAAATACCGCGACGACGACAATCATTGCAATCCGAGCTAAATCCTTAAATTTATATCTATATATTATTGATTAATTTCGCTTCAAGCCTCCAACATGCAATAAGCTATTGCAAATTTCTTATAACTCGTTGATTCCTACCATCATTATTATTATTTTTATTATTGTCATTATTGTTAATTGTTATTTAAGTATATATTAAAATTTCGTAATCGCATGTATAGTAAAGAATCTATAAATAGTTGTTTGTTTATTTAGCGACAGTCGGTTTTGGGACTTTGAATAGAGAATATATGTATATACATATAATGATAAACATTTAGAATAGTATACTTAATAGGTGTAAATCGCTATTCAGGAAGAAGAAAAAGAAGAAAATAAAGACAAAGAATAATGCTGAAGGAGGGAAGTGGTGAACCGTGACTTAAAAACCCAAGACTCATCATCCGTTGCGAGTTCATCATCCGCGTTCTTTTTGTATACTGATAATACTATTAGTTCCGATTATAGAAACATTCAAAAATTGCATTTTTTTTTTTCAAACCCAATAATGGTTATTCAATAATTACCGCGAAGTTTGCTGAGCAGCTATAATCGAGCGATCCGCATTAAAAATGATTATCATTACTATTATTATTATTATTATTATTATTATTACGCAAATTTCAACAATCGCGAACTATATACATCCGATGATATAATCTCTTTAGCGGTGTAACGTAATTGCAATTTTTCTGCTTTCTTTAAGCTTTCCTAATTTCACGCGTCTTCTTTTCGTAATTCTTTTCATTACTTTAAAGTCGTATAAATTCATATACAGAAGGTATAAAGCACAATTTAATTCTTGTACGGAATTATTCCTATATTCGATATTTACAGACACGTTCGAAAATTCAAATTCAAATTCAAATTCAAATTGTCAAATTCCCGCGCAAAGCGATGCGCCGAAAGTTCGAAATCATTTGAAATCCGAATGGTACATAATTAAAGAAAATAAGAACAAACAACAATTACAACAACAAAATGTAGCGTAACAGATTATCAAGGGAATAAAAAAATTCGTACAGTGGAGAAAATGGAAAAATGAGTATTAATGATAATTATTGATTATACAAGCGTGTCGACTTACCCCAGTATTTCCTCCGTCCGGATTAATCGGCGAAACAGTTGTCGTTGCCATATTTGTGTTGACAAATATCGATCGACTGCGGTATAATATTTACAATAAATTATGATTCAGTCTGTATAGAAAATATATGAAAAAAAAAAAAAAAAAATGTTAACGAAATTAGAGAAGAATAGAAACGAAAAACGCACGATACACTCGATTAGACGTCGTCCAAATAACGCGTATTAATATACTAAATCAATAACAATAATTGATAATAATCAATATTCAGCATTAGATAAAAATACGACAATCTTAATGACACAATTGAGAAATAGCCAACTATCACCTCAAATCTTTGACACCTTTGTTTTTTGGGTTTTTCTTGTTGTTAAACGATTTGATAATGTGTTTATTATCACTATATATTGAAAAAGATATTATCACACGATTGAAATTGAAACGATGATTCTTATTCGTCGATATAATAATATATGTATATAATGAGATAACGCGTATCTACAATAAAGAACGAGCGTAATTATTATCGTTGTTATTATTATATCTATGAGCGATAATGAGTCTAAATAAATATATATATTCAATAATATACTTTGTTTCGAATCAGTTTGAACAATTTACTTTACTATTCCTTTGTCCTTTTTTCGTTCCGTTTTATCTATGTATGTGTAATTTAGAACAATGTAAAATCCGGCAATACGTAGATATATCGCAATATATTATTTAGAACAATGAATATAATACCGCTTTATAAGAGATGTGAAATCAACTTAGGTCTCTCGATTGAATGATCAGCTATCCAGGTTTAAGTCAAGTGTCGAACTTTTATCGAATAACTTCTGTTCTCTGCTGTAGCTATCTCTTCTGATCCGTATAAAATTCGAATGGTGAAATTTAAATCCCCTACAGTTAGTTCTATCAGACATTCTCCAGGTCCCCCTTACTTATGTAATCCTGCACTGTTGTACATCTGATTATTGTATCGTCAAACCTTTCCCGAGGATCTTTTTATTCTTCACTCTTCCTCGCTTATTTATTTATTTAATTGTTCATCTATTTATTTATCCATTCGTCAAGTTATTTGTTTGATGCACACGAACCGCAGGAATATTGGAAATACTATTCGTCACTCACAGTCGCTTATATACATTGTTGTGCACTAATATAGCCATGGCAACAATACTAGACTATCCTTTGTGCATATTTTCTATGTCTGAGAAGGCCCCGACCTTCTTCAATACGCCCCTGATTTTTTTAAAAATTTTCACGTCATTCGATTCGTAATTTTTCCATTTTTAGCAGGATTTTTTCTTTTTTTTTTTTTTTTTTGTTCGATCAAAGAAGATATCATTGTAGGTAAAATTCGTCGAGTATTCGATATTCGAAATATTACTAATAGAGAAAAAAGAAATATATCTTTTTTACATGGGTGAAAATGAATTCAAATCGTATTATGAATATTCTGGTTATGGATATGTAGAGAAATCGCGTTGATTCCTGAATCACCGACTGTAACAAAGGATAGAATAGTTTAATCGGTGGTGATAATTGCTGCTAAAGTTGCAGCAATTCTATGTGCCTTATGTATGTACTAATGGCACATAATACTATAGCGAATGAGTCATTTCCAGTTAAACTTGCAACGCTTGTTTCCCAGCTACTAAAACTTTGTCTCAGATTTACTAGAACTGAATTTCAGATTTTTCGTCAGGGAAAAGTCTTCAATATTCAACCACTATAGATTTGCAATTTATCATATAGCGTTCATTTTCAAACATGTATTGAATTCTTTCATTCAAATATTATTATTCAGCACAAAACTAAAATGAGAAAATTCAATTCGACGTTGAATTTCCGTTATTTATTATGTTACGTGTAATGAATAATGTTAGTAATTCTCGAAACGTGAAAAAAACGAAGTAAACGAATACACACATCGATTATTCTACGTACACTTTTCTTTATATAAAATCATGGCTTTAAAATATGTAGCTTTATTGTATCTAATCAGTATAATAACGTTACAAAGAGCATATTAATATCCTATCAATTTTTACACAGGTTTTAACTTTATTTTTCTTCTTCTTTAATTCGTTTTATCGTTTAAAACTTTTATTGAGTTCTGTTTTGATGTTGTTGTTGTTGTTGTTGTTGTTGTTGGTGTTTTAACTATAATCTCTATTTTAATGTTGTTTTTTTTTTTTCTTTTTACTTAAATCATTTATAACTTAACTTAAGGCTAAAGCACACAACGGCCATTCATCCTCCAAGCTAATTTTTCACTCAATATTACCATTTCTTCATTTCACTATGTTTAATAAAAATTTTATTTTATTTATTTACTTAGTTGAATAAACTCAGATAATTGTTCAACGAGATGATAGAAAAACACAAGTATTTAAAAATTAACTTGGCCTAAATCAGATTTACAAAATAAATGGCCAGTTACGCGCCCTTTTACACAGATCTTAAACGTAACTTTTTAAATCATTTAACTGTAACGTTCGCAGTATAATATTAATAATAATAATAATAATAATAATAATAATAATAATAATAATAATAATAAGAGTTTGTCTTAATTTAGTTAATAATAATATTATTTTATGATATAGAATTATAATCATTATCTAAGGTGTTAGATTAGAAACAATTTCTTTATCTTTAAATAGTAATTTTGATAAGAGGAAGTCTGTTTTCTATTTTCTGTACTCACTTTCCTTTTTTGTATTCATGATTATATATTCATTTACTTATTTCACTTCTATTATTATCTTTTTTCCCTTCAATTTGTGCTAAATTCTTCGATATTTTTTCTTTTTGTTTTTGTTGTATTTTTTTTTCTGTAGGCTACCACTTATATATATGTAAATAACGAGTAATCAACATTAACGAAGAAATTTACCTTATAACATTAATTAATATTAGATCCAATCGCCAATGGTCCCCATGGGTAGATTTGAAACAATTCTATATTACCATCGAACCGATTGAATTATTATCAAAAATTTTCGCCATATCTTTTTACTTCAACAACAAACAAACAAGATCATTTTATTTATCGAGAAATCAATATCAATATCAATAAAATCTCACCTCGATGCGAAATACGCTCGCTCGGTCAAAATATAAAAAATATTTCAGAATTCTTTTTTTTTCTTTTTTTTTTTTTTTTACTTTCAATCTCAAGAGAATTCTAATATTTGAAATTTCTCTGACTTTCACACGTGTATTATCAATAGTTTTTTCTTCTTTATTTCTTTTTGTTTCTAATGAATCGACAGTAACTCCCGAATTTCAGTATGTTAAACAACCACATGTTTGGGCTTCATTCATTATATTATCATAACTATTTTGCTTTTTTTTCTCTTTCCCCTCCCACCGTATTTTTGCGGTGCGTTTTCCATTTCTGCTTCCTTTACTTGAATGTTTTTTTTTTTGTTTTTGTTTTTCATTTTTAATATGTGAAAATAAATAACTTATTAAATTGTTTCCAAAGGACTCTGCCAATTGTGCGCCTGCATAGACAATCTCTGGTTGTTGCTAGGTTTCAATGGTATCGCGCAGCGGGTTGAGTCTGGGAATCTTTCTCTGTATCTTTCGAGTCGGAGGTATTTTACCGTTACTAGTTTACCTGGAAATAAATAGGGACATGAAAATGTATCGATTTTCCTTGATAATAAATTTCAAAGAAACTTTCTTTTTTGATTAATTTTGTACTCACTATCGAACCACCAGCCATGTAACGCTCTGTAAGCCTTTCCCGCATCCTCTTGAGACATGCATTTCATGTATACACATCCCTCTCGACTTCCACGATCCACACGAATGTGAAGAATTTTTACCTCCTCACCACATTTTTCTAAAATCGCATCTTGCACTTTAGTTTCCCAGTCGTCCTCGAATTCACTGAAAAATAACGTAAGGAAATATGTTGTAATTAGATTTTTCTTCCAGATAAAACTTATTTGAACAGTTTTTCCGTTCTCAATTAGATTTTTACAAGGTAAAATACTTTTAGACAGTAATAAAGATTTGGAAAATTTGAAATGAAATAGTAAAATGTTTTATTTTGTGAATTTTTACTCACACGTCGGGATCAAACATATGTCGAATCTTGAGACAGGGGGTAGGCGAGCAGGGTAAGCTGTTAACGGATCCTTCCATAGTCTCGAAGGCCTGACCTTGCCATACTTTAGTTTTTTTACTGGCAGGATTACCACCGGTTTGGATATTAGAAGCGTTTAAATTGTTGCTGGGCAGCCAGCGCCAAACGTGAAATTCCTCCCCTGCGACTTGCTGGACTTCACTGCGAACCCTGAAACGATATATTGGTTTGAGTTCAGACGATTCGTTGAAAGATTTCATGAAAAATTGATCGTCTAATCGGCCATCACCTCGACTCGTTCTCGTCTAAAAATTTCACCGCCTTGGCCCAAATCCCAGACATCCTTTTCCTGTTTTTCGGAAGGATCAGATTATCCCGAACGTGATTAATGGCCAAGTAGCTCTCCTGGGTTCCCCCCGGACTTTGAACGGCTGCATTTTGGTGATGAAGTTCTAGCATTGATATAATCTCGCTGACCAATCGAAAGACTTCGTTCTCTGATTCTTTTTTTTGCCTCAAATGCCATAGGAGAAGTTTGTGACCGCCGATAATTAGTAAGGCACCTAAAAATTGGGTTTTAAATATAAATCAGATGAAACGATGATACTAGAATAAAAAAAAGTTAAGTTATTGAATTAACATATCAAGAAAACTCAATAAAACAACAATCGTCAAATCTGATACACGTTTACTAACTAAACGCATACAAAGGAGAGAGAATTCCAAATGTTAAATATCAGTTAAACTCGTTGAGCAAAGAGTCAGTAAGAAATTTACCGACGGCTACAGCCAATATCGAGGTAAGAAGAGTGTAGAGTTTGTTTTTGACCAGGCATTTCATTGGAACGTCTGGATTCAGTACAACCATTCCAACTTTTCCGTGTGAACGCTTTGCCAAAACTTGATCCTGAAATGAGAAAGAGATCGATGAGATTATCTGGACGATCTAATACTTTGCTGAAACTTTTTCAAACCTGCAAATAATATCGCTTACCCATTTATTGATGATCTGGTTATCAGTCGAGGCTTTATTCAGCTCGTCAACTTCAATTAACGAGATACCCAGCTTTGGATTCTTGAAAATCAGCAGCTGAGCGTTGTGCAAATCTTCTATTAGGTCCTGCTCATCCTGAGAAAAGAATATTTTTTACCATTTTTATGAAGATGAGATTAAATAATATGAAGGTTGATGTATTTTAAAAGTTTGTTTTTAACTCACCAAATCTTTCTTGGAGAATCTTTCAATGACGTTGTTGTCTGTGAGGTAAGGAACGTCGGTGGTATCGTCGCAGTTGTAGCTTATAGCTTTATCAGTTAAAATCGACTGCAGTCTTCTTAGTAATTGCATAGTTGTACGCTCTGATCCATTTCTTATACAATTCACCCCTGGTGAATTAGCGTTTGGGACGTCAGGCGAGCAGAATGGGAAATTGGTGTTATCTACAATGATAAACATCGGACATGTGATAATTGTTAGTAATTCAACTTTACATTTTACACACAAATAATAAAATAATAAATCCAAACTCTTTCTCAACTAACGCCTAATTTATTACTGTGATACAATTTTACAAAAGTTCTATTTCGTTTCGAATAAAAGACGAATTTACTTTTTCAACAAAATTGTAATCAATTCGACGTTAATCTACGATAAAAAAGTATCTATTTTGTTTATGTATCTGTATTTTATTCAATTCAGGATGTAAATTACTGTATTATTACCGGATGATAATAAATAATTAAATAAAACCGTGGGAGAAGGAAATGAAAGTACAGAGCAACTGAGAAAATTATCTCCAATACATAATGTTTGTTTATTGATAATAATAATAATAATAATAATAATGAGAAAAAATTACAAATATTAAAATGTTAGAATTATAATAATTAATAGGCACTCGATATTTTTTGTTTTGTTTTTTTTTTGTTTTTTTAAACTAATAGAGATAATATTCGTAATTTCATTGAATTATTACCTTAGAGAGTCTATGTGAGAAGTTAATATATATGTATGCTTGTCGTTCTTATTTATATTACCGTTTCTATTTATTTATTTATAAATTTTTTTAATTTCTCGTCAATTTACGTGTGGGTATAATTTTTACAGAGTTGAAAACGTCATGGCTAAATACATTGAAGGAGGAAAAAATTAAACTCTGCCTAACGCGGTGAAAAATACCGTGATTGTGAAATAAACTTGAGAATATTATTTTCAATGGCTAATAAAACCCGATGAAATATTTATACATTCATATATTTTCCTCTCCTTAATATTTATACTGATTATTAATACCATTATTATTTAACGTATGATTGATTTTAAAAAAATATTCACCGTTAATTCATTAATTAAGCTCGATAAAATCAAACGCCAATTTAAGACAAAACAATCCGCCAACACAAAAAACATACGAATAACAATAAGTTTTTATTTTGAATATTGAATATTTTCTTTATTTTGGCTATAGTTTCTTTTTTTTTCTTCAAATTTGAATTCTAAAAAATAAAAAATAATAATCTAATAGAGAGACATTTCTCAAAGATTTATTTTAGACTCGTAGATCAAAATTTCCTTTTTTGATAAATGTAGTGTGCAAGAATAAACCTAAGCTACGACTTACCATCTTTAATATTACAATATATATATAATTTTTGTTTTTTTTTTACTTTATTTGTGTTTCAAAAATTTCGAGTATTCGTTTTGCGCTGTTCTTTCTATTCCTTATTCATTTTCTTTTTTTTTTTTTTTTCATTTTTAAGTTTCCTGGGAATACCTACCGACGTCAGTTGAGACGGAGTCATTCTTTCCTCCGAGTCCCAAATAAACGACTGCCAGTACGATGAAAAATAGCAACAAGACACCGACCAATACAACCGATATTAGATTGTGATTATTCTTCATATCTTTAGCATCGGACGAAGAAGGGAAGGTTCTGGTTATCGCCGGTCTCTCAGAAGGCAAAAGATTGTACCTAGAACTGCTTGAAAAAAGGGGGAACATCCAAAAGAAATTAATTACATAATAAGAATCGATTACTCTGCTAGCGATAATGTAAAAAACTTTTTCTTCATAATCACCTCGTGTTAGAAGTCAAGTATTTGGATCTCAGAGCGGCGAAATGACCGTTAGAGTCGCTCTCCTTGACTTCAGGTATCGCAGGGGACTGGCGAATAATCGGAGCTAGAAAAAGAATGAACAATTATAGAATTACCCTTGAGTCATTTTATATCTCAGACTTATTATACTCACATCCCAAACTAGTCCTGGATGGTAAATTGGTAGTAGAAATTCTGCTGAGTCTCCTGGTAAAATCCGAAAGATACGGAGTCTCTACGTTGGCTAGCGGATCGTCTACTGCATCTCTGTAAATATCATCCTTCTTGTGTTGAATCGGTGATATATTAAGCTTGAAGGCCGGGGCGACGTAGTTGTTCTCATCGTTGTTGGTTGTGAATACGGATCTCTTCTTGTGCTCGTAATCAACGAGGCTTATCGGCACGTGTCTTTCGTTAGCGAGTAGCGAAGAAGAAGTGGATGAAGTTCCGCTCGCCAAAGAAGAGCCAGGATCATAGGATTTGACGTCGTTGGTTTTATACTTTGTACTAGTGGAGTAAATCTTCTCCGGTTCAGGTTCGGTGATGTCAGAGTCTGACCCGGTCTCAAGGCCGTCGTTAACAGAGGACAGAGTGCTCTTCAAATTTCTTGTCACCTTTCTCGAGGTGGAAGAAGAAGAAGTAGACGACTGGGTCTTTGCGGTGGCTGAAGGCTTGGTGCCTGTTATCGGAGACTCTAGCCTGACGTAAGCCTCTGACAAATCGTTGGCGCTAGTTCGAGATGAGGATCTGCGTCTGGACGGACTTTTTGGTGCGTATGCTGGAGCCGGAGGCGGCATGGGGTTAGCCATGGTTTGGCGCCGTGAACTGCTTGACTTTTTCTTCCGGCTTCCAGACGCGGAATTATCATCGTCAGTATCATCGCTACTGTATTTTGCCGCGAGAGAATGTCGCGAGGATCCCTTTAGCCCCGATTCACGTGCCTCGATCAAATTCTTTAACTTTTTTACGAGAATTTTACGCGTTGTTTGGGTAACCGGACCCACGGGGTAACCGTATTCGGCTAGTTTAGTCCGCAGCTCAGAATCCGATAACGCGTCTACCGACATATTTTTAACCTCGTTTGTACAGCGGGAAAAGATTAAACGCTGCTTTATAAGCTAGAACGGTTATGAACTGCCCTTTTTCTTCTATGAATATTTATCACTTTTATACACTTTTATTTTAGACGCGGTACGACTATAACGACGGTCAGCGGTGGCGGCGGCGACGGTAAACGGCGCGGCACGCACACGATAGCCTCAAAACAACAATTTATTTCCAGAGGTAAAAATGGTGCCGCGCTCTCTATTGGGCGGAGGATTTATAATAACGGTCAAAAACCCGCCTTTTAGCGGCAAAATATTTATTACGTAATTTTAATATCGTAATACAACGGTATATTAAATATTAGTTATTATTGCCTAACGGCGAATGAGTTTTTATTCTATTTTAAACAGATTCTTATCGTCTTTCAATTGTTTTATTCCTATATTCGACAAAATAATAAATAGAAATGAGGTAATATACGCCATCGTCGTTCGGTCGCGCGTTGGAAACGACGCGTTGAATAAAACTAACCATTTTTTCTTCTCAAATATTTGCTCAATAATAAATTATTTCATTCCTACTCGTGGATTAGATGTTATAGATAAGTTACTCGATTCAAAAATCGTTGAATCTCTTTCTTTTGCATTCTAATTTACCTTCCACGCTTCATTATTCATCGCAATGACATCGCCACGCCGCGTTTCTATAGAGGCGATAAATCCCAACAGCCAATAGAAACCGCGGTTTAAAAAAAAAATAGGACTTCAGGCCATAGAGTATGAAGATAAAGTGAAAGAAATAACGCCGGGTTGAATAATAAAATCGAGTAGAACATCGCGCGCGACAGTCGCGAGTTCGCGGTGAAAATATCTGCTGCGTTCCTGCCAACCTGTCAAAAGAGAGAGAGAAAGAGAGAAAGAGAGAGAGAGACAAGAGACGAAACGGGAAGATGGTTGTTCCTTCGGTTGATCTCGATACCGACTCGGAATAAATAAATTGTGTCAATTAAAGAATGTAAAGAAAATAATTGGGGGTTGAAACCGATGTGATATACTCGAGAATCATTCCGCTTCTTATCAGGTTAAAAGGACAATTTTTAAATCGAGACGTCAACGGTGTTATCTATCTCGAAAAATGGCTCTTCGCAAAGTGAAGGGTAATTTTGAACGGATGTTTGACAAGAACCTGACCGATTTGGTACGGGGAATTAGAAACAACAAAGAAAACGAGGTACGTGGGAAAAACTAAGCTTCCTTATCCCGTATTATGAATAACTTCCTAACCTAACCCTAACCAATATCACGATATTTCTATGTCGACTTTCGCAAATTTTCTCAACAACGCTAAATAACGGTATCACTGATATAATCTCTCTTTACAATCGCCAGGCAAAATACATAGCGCAATGCATGGAAGAGATAAAACAGGAACTTCGCCAAGACAATATTGCTGTCAAGGCAAATGCCGTCGCCAAATTAACATATGTGAGTTGGAGACTATGTCGGTTCAATGATCTAATTAACCTGACTACAACTCTGCCAATGATTAATCATTCATCCATTTCTTTATCTAACAGCTTCAAATGCTCGGCTACGACATAAGCTGGGCTGGATTCAACATCATAGAAGTAATGTCATCAGCCAAATTCACTTACAAAAGAATTGGATACCTCGCCGCAAGCCAGAGCTTTCATACAGACACCGAAGTATGAATTTGTCATTTTATTAAAGAGGAAATGCTTCCTATTTTTCCATAAACCGATTATTTTAAATTTTTTGTTCTTAAACAATTTCAAATTAAGACTGAAGTTAATAAACGATTTCTATTCCAGTTACTAATGTTGACTACAAATATGGTCAGAAAAGATTTAAACAGTCAAAACCAGTACGACGCCGGTTTGGCATTGAGCGGTTTGTCTTGTTTCATAAGCCCTGACCTGGCGAGGGATTTGGTAAATGATATAATGACGCTGTTGACATCTACAAAACCCTATTTGAGGAAGAAGGCGGTGCTAATGATGTACAAAGTATTTCTTCGCTTCCCTGAAGCTTTGAGGCCCGCCTTTCCAAGGCTAAAGGAAAAACTCGAGGATCCTGACAGCGGAGTACAATCAGCAGCTGTTAATGTTGTTTGCGAACTAGCAAGAAAGAATCCTAAAAATTATCTCAGTCTTGCTCCTGTATTTTTTAAACTAATGACCACCTCGACCAACAACTGGATGCTCATTAAAATAATCAAACTGGTAAGAAGTCGGGGTCTTTTTTTTTTCTTTTTCTTATCCAGTATAGATAAATTCTTCAGCCCCCTTTGATCATATTTATAAACTTATATTCAGATGAGGAAATCCATATTTCTGAATTACTTTAATATATTTTTTCAATATTTTTTATTTTCATGCGCACAGTTCTCGGCAATAACTCTAATTGAACCAAAAATGGGTCAACGACTGACACAGCCACTGATAGATTTGATATCAAGGTTCCTATGAGAATGTTCAATAATTATAGAGTATTTTTTTGAGTTATTTACACACTGGTTATTAGTTTAAAACTGACAATATTGTCCGAAAACATTCTCATATTTGTACTTTTATAAACTTATTCGTTTCATTTTTATTATCGACACTTCTCGAGGTAGGAAACATCAAGTTAGAACCCATTGGACACGTTTTCTTTAGACAATTCCTCCCACTGTAGTGTATTTTGATATCGTAATATTAGCCAAGCTATAATACCAATTTTAATTCATCGCATAGACGCTGTATCATATTTTTCCTTACAGTTTGGCGCGTTGACTCCCTTAGAGCCTAGGCTTGGCAAAAAGCTGATAGAACCCCTTACCAATTTAATACACAGGTATTTTGCTACTCGATATTATTATACAGTTTATTGATTACATTTGATTTGAGTTTGAGCCACTCGTCCCTTACCACAATTGCATAAGCTTCGTTCAATGAAGCCTTACGACTTTGGAGACTAGATTCTTTCCCAGAATCGTTTATCGAGGTCAAAATCGTTTTACCAGAGTTATTCATCAGCTTTATATTATCTATATTTGACTATCTGCTACTAGTATGCTCCAGAGGCTTGAAATAATCAATTAGAAAAAGTACAGGCTAGAAATTCAATCTAATTTTTGATAAAATCCATATGACATAAACTAGTCTGGATTTTTCAGCCAGTATTTATATCCGAGCATTGATATAACCGCTTGTTTACAATCCAACGGACTTACCAGCTGACTAATATAATCTGTTTTTAGTACATCGGCAATGTCGTTGTTGTACGAATGCATAAATACCGTGATAGCGGTACTGATATCGATATCATCCGGTATGCCGAATCACTCCGACTCTATTCAACTCTGTGTACAAAAGTTGAGGATACTGATAGAAGATTCTGACCAGAATTTAAAGTATCTGGGGCTTTTGGCTATGTCCAAAATCCTCAAAACACATCCAAAAAGTGTTCAAGCTCACAAAGATCTTATAATGCAATGTCTTGATGACAAAGACGAGAGCATTAGACTCAGAGCTTTGGACTTGCTGTACGGAATGGTATCGAAGAAAAATCTTATGGAAATTGTTCGCAAGTTAATGGTCCACATGGATAAAGCAGAGGGAACTACATACAGGGATGAATTACTATCTAAAATCATACAAATCTGTTCCCAAAACAACTACCAGTTTATCACTTACTTCGAATGGTGAGTTGGAACCGTCTCTCCCTCGATTCGTTTGCGATAACTCCTTTCTTTGACTCTTTTTCATACTTTCAGGTACATCTCTGTGTTGGTCGAGCTCACGAGGATGGAAGGCACGAAGCATGGGCAGCTAGTAGCTACACAATTGCTCGACGTTGCTATCAGGGTTCAGGCAATACGTAATTTTGCTGTACAACAGTGCGCTTTACTTTTAGAAAACGCCCACTTGCTTACCGGACAACCCAGGGCTACTATGGCTGAAGTACTTTATGCCGCTGCTTGGATTTGCGGGGAATTTTCTAGGCAGGTTTATTTTTGGGAGTAAATTAGACGCGGTTCATTCCGGTTTTCTGCGTCTTGATGTCATTAATTTTTTACTTCGTTTTACAGCGAGCTGCAAAATCCTTTGGCTACTCTTCAGTCTATGCTCAGATCTAGGGCTTCGAGTCTTCCCGGTCATATACAGGCAGTTTACGTTCACAATATTCTTAAATTGATCGCTTGTACTTTGAGCAAAGCTGAAAAAGAAAATGATACCAAATCTATAGAACAGGTCTGTCTATATGTTAAATACAGTTCAATAATGAAGGAATTTGACTCAAATTCTATGAATCTTTACTAATTAGCTATTCTTTAACAGATATACGCTCTAAGCGACAAAATAGCAGCTTTCGTGTGCAGCGGAGACTTGGAAGTACAAGAGAGAGCTAGTTCGGCGATAGTTTTATTAGAATGTTTGAAAGAAACTTCTGGTCTTGCTCCTGAATTGGCTGAGATGTTTGTGGGAGAGTTGAATCCCGTAGCGCCAAAGGCTCAGCGCAAGGTAAGAATGAGAACTTTCGCTTGGAGAAAAGAACAGAGTTTTCCCAGCAGCTCTGATATTTCAATTCGTTTTTATTACAGGTGCAGATACCAGAGGGCCTAGATCTTGACGCTTGGATAAACGATCCACCTTCGGAAAGTTCAGACTCAGAAGATTTGGACATGAACGATATATTTGTGAAAACTGAGAAGCCAAGCGATTCGTACAGGAAACAAAACGTGGTCGAATTAACTGCTGAGGAACTACAGTCGAGAAGAGAAGCTAGGAAATTAGAACAGGAAAATAATCCTAATTATTTGAAAGGCTCAAATAATTCATATAAAAATTCTTCTTATCACAATATTTCTAATAACAACGACGACGACTTCGACAGCATACCGGTCGCCGAATTAAACATACCGGTCTCTCTAGAAATTCCTGGACTCGTAAATTCGAATAAATATTTGAATTTAAACACCGGGGATGATGCGGGAGGTGACAAGAGGCACAAGAGAAGAAGCAAAAAGAAATTGTCTAAGAAAAGTACGAAATTTTCAATCCCCTGTTGTGATTAGATACAAGTTTTGAACTCTGTGTATTTCGGTTTTTTACAGATAAGAGATCGAACAGTTCCGAAGATGAACGAGAAAGTGAATATCCTACACAGGTGGTTAATACTGGTATTGGGGAATTACCTCCTGGGGCTGAACTGAGTGACGGTGACGATTACGACGCTGCAGACATTAACGATCCTCACAGGGCTCTAGATATCGACTTAGACGTTCCGCTTAGAGATGACGAACGTCTCCCAGTTTTAGAGCACAGGATCGTTGATACTAATCTAACTAACGAAGTGCCTGATGTTAAGAAAAGCAAAAAAGATAAGGTGGGATTGTCTCGATTTCACAATTATTTGATAAGTAAAATACGTTGTTTATTGATTTCAATTTCATGGGAGCTTAATTTTCATATTTCTTTCAGGATAAGGAGCACAGAAAGTCTAAGAAGAAGAGCAAAAGCTCAAAAGAGCATAAAGTAAAGACAGCTAAAAAATCAGAAGAGAATGGAAACAGCATAGATTTATGGTTGGCTAGCGATACTTCGCCAGAAAAAGTTCAAAATTTGGATAGCGGGGAGTATATGGAAGTTGAGAATAAATTAGAAACTGATAAAAAGGACGAGACGAGATCAAAGAGTTCGAAAAGCAGTAAGGGAAAGAATAGAAACGATCAAGAAACGACAGCGACAACAAAGCATAAAAAGAAAACAAAGAAAGTCAAAGATAAAGACGATTCTAAAATAAATAAAGGAAAAAAATCGTCGGGTTACGAAGAAACAGCTGGAATTTCAACTCCGTCCAAAGAAATTTTACCCTCTTTAAACAGGCCTGATAATAATTCCACTACCAATCTTCAGTCGCTAATGAATTCCGTAGACCCTAGATCTTCGTATGAAATTTTAGCACAGGACAAAATGGTCAAACTTGCTTACGAGCTCAAACAACTTCCACACGAAACTGACAAAGTTTTCATTTTTCTGGTCCTAACTAACGTCGGAACAAATCTTCTCAAAGAACTAGATTTCAACATTTCCGATACCTCGACTTTGAAACTATTCAGAAATGTAAGTCAATTTCATTAATGATTATACAAAATCAATAAGACAATGTAATATATTTATTAAATATTTCAGGCAGGGGACGAGTTTGGAATTAAACTACAATTCCAATTACCTCCTAACTCTAGCAATGAAACTCAATTCGCAATGTCTGTATCGGATGTTACGTTTGCTCAAAAATTGCGAGGAACTTTGACCTATATGATAGAAGGAGAGACCGGCACGTCTCAAGAGAAGCTTGACTTTGTTCTGACTTTACCCTGCAGTAGTTTTATGATCGGTCATCTATCTCACAGAGATATACTCACTGAACTATTGAGCGGTGGTCAATTGACGGAGAAAATAAAAAGCGAAGTTAATTCGGGAGGACAGGAATTCTCTCAGTTGCTTAATAATATTTGTCAAAAATGCCATTTGACTCTAGTCGAACAAATCGAACAAACCGCATCGCTTTATGGACATTCATTGAAGGGGCATCACGTCTGTCTTTTATTAAAACATAACGTGAGTGTAGTTTTTTTTTTTTACTTTACATGCAAAGAATATTGAATATTATTTGGATTATAAAATCGATTGTAAATGTTGATTATTGCTATTGAGATTTTGATTTTTTGCAGAATGGCAAAGGAGTTCTGGTTATAGAGGGTAAAAGTGACAATAACACTCTGCTATCGGGAATCGTTGAAGAAATAACAAGACTCATGTCATAACGACGTAAATACAAAATGAAAAAGAAAAAAGAAAAAAAAAAAATCCAGAGAATCTAAGAGGGATTCGTGAAAAATAACTTTTAGTTAGATATCTTTAATATCGAATAAATAAATAAATAGTTGAATAAATAATTAGGTGGCAATTACGCCGATTGACTAAAAGAATTGATATGAATGAATAAAAAAATGATTTCTAAAATCGCGAGATAAATGCAGAGATTAACATGACATCGGAGATTTTTCTTTGTTTTAAAATCACATCTGCCTATACTTTTTACAAGAAAATAATCACATTCTTTATGTTTCACACGTTACAAAGATATCATTATTATCATTATTAGAATCATTATACGTATTTTAATATACCTTATTGAAGAAGAAAAAAAAAAACACACAAATTAACGATACACATTATGAAAAGAATGATAGCTTTGTCAGAAACTGTATTTATTTACAATAATCCTTTTTTTTCTCTGATTCTGAGCTGGAAGTGATAATAATATGAGTTTATCGAATTTCTTTCGTTTTGTTTTTATGTATCTTTGATTTTTTATGTTTTCGAGTTTTAAGATGTGCCTGGTACATACATATTGCTGCTAGATATATTATCTATTGTAATAACACTGTAAATAGGAAATTGTTATTCCGTATCGTTGATCTATTTAAGTAGATGAATACAGTCTGATACGATTACATCTTAAGATTGTAACTGTGCCTATTGTCCAGAAGTCTCAGCTTTAACTATAACTAACTAACATTGTTATTGTTATTATTATTATTATTATTATTATCATTACCTATTACTTATTCAATTTGATTCAGCAAAATTTTTTTATAATTCTGAAATTTATTTCCTCAATGTTTTCAATAACGATAAAAGAATTTGAGATATTATTTCTTCAAATACGTACAAAGCTGATTCCATAATGCTTTTAGGTACAGAAAATGAACGAAAGTGAGAAAGAGAGAGGAAGAGATAGTATAATGAATATATAAATGCAGTTTTTTATCGCTCCGAATAGATAATTTAATAACAAACATCATATGTTACTTTAATTATGTTTCAAAATCGCAATGCTTTTCGGAGTTGTAAAATTCTGCATGTATAAAAGATACACACATACATAACTAGAAAAGTAAATGAATATATATATATATAAATATATATATATGGATGAATAAATAAAAAGACAAGAATCATAGAATCACGCGGTAAACATACATATACGTTATTTCTTTGAATTTGGGCTTGAAAAAGCGATGGGGAATTTTTTTTTTTTTTTAAGAAAATTGCTTCTGCGGTACCAAATTTGAGATATACCACCTATGTATCTGATTATAATGTAATAAATAACTGAATAATGATTAACTACCGTTGATTATTATCACAAATACTAAGAAAAATAATAAAATGGGGTATGCATATACGATTGCAACACATACGTTATCAATTATTATTATTATTATTATTATTCATATTTCTGTTATAAATTGTATACGTATATACAATAAATATGAATTAAGTAAATATCAATTATATGAATTACTATCTACTCAAAATAAAATAAAACGTATTCTTTTCGTGATATTATCTCATTGTTCTCTTTTTTCAAAATATCTACCCACACGTAAATTTACCGCGACGCAAGTTTCATTGACATAGCCGGTAAAAGAAGGATCTTTTAACTAACCAGTTACCGACGCAGGTAGCCGTGGCGGCGGCCATGTTTTCATTCATTTTACGAGATAGCATCGCGATCTGTCAAATAATATTCCGTTTCTTTTAATCAGGAGATAATCGGCGTATTAAAAATTGCTAAACAAATAAATAGAATATATTTATCGACTGATTAATTATCTAGAATAATTACAAACCCTCGTATTATATCCGATAAACTTATAAGATCTTCGTACATAAGTATATGTATACGAAGCTGCACGTGCGCATTGAGAGATAGCGATAGAGCTGTCAATTATTGTTTTTTTATTCAACACAAGAGAAGAGGGAAAAAATAAAAAATAAAATAGAATAAAAATTAAGAAAATACATTGAATACGCAAATAAGAAGCAGTTTGTTTGGCGCGTTATTATCAAGATAATATAATTTTGGTTAATGTAAGAAAAACATTGAAATTCTTATAGCCATTTATAACCAATCCGTTTACGATCAATTATCAAAATTCTGTTAGGTTATATCTTCCGATTATAGAACTTCGTCAAGGTTATGTTATGTTACGTTATATTTCGTCGCAATTTAACGCCGGAATAAACGAAATTATCGATGATAGAATAAAAACCGTTAATCGCGAACTTTCAGAAGATAACTTTATTCTCATAATTCTAACCCCCGTTTCTTTGATGTATTCATTATTATAATATTCACGATTTAATATCTGACCCTTAGAGATTTTTTATCAACCTTCAGTTCTCAGCTGAGCATTTTACCAACTCAAAATTGAATACAATGTCTATTTTCGTCGATTAACTTAACTTCCTGTTGATTTTTAGATTAGAAGAACGTAGTATTGATCATGTGACTCAGTTTGGCTTGGCAACAAAATTTACCACATATTATATTATGCGTCAAAAACTGGACCCCACAATTCTCAGATAATTTCTATCTCTTGACTTCTACAGAATTTTTAGAACCAGAAAAGAATTGACTTTATGAAACGAAGAAAAAAAGAAATTTTTTCAATCAATCATTTTAGGGAATGGGAAATTTGTGTTTCAGGTGCTCGTTGCCTCGGATTAATCATTTTTGGACACCTTTCTGCGATCAGGGATAAAATTTTGGTAGATATCTGAATTTTTGTTAACAATTTTCACGTTTTTACATATTTTTACGATGCTTTATAGCAGAAATTTTACTCGGCACAAAGGAAAATGAATTTTATACACTATATAAGATATTAAAGTGGCTATATCGCTTCCCTTGGGCTTTAGCCAAACACACGAACATATATCCTAACTCGAGTGATGTGAGTGAGTTGAAATTAGCCCGCTCACTTCTCCCTAAACAGAAATTTTTTACCCTCAGTATTACACGCGAGTTTGGAGAAGCAACTTGTTCCTTTGTCTATATTCACTTCGTTAAAAGTTTCCAAAATGTTTTTAAATCCTGTTTTTTCTACCACCTATTACGACCACTTTATTTGTCATATGTAAATATCGTTTGACCACAAAATTTCTTTGTCTCTCACGCCCCCAAGATACCCTTCGCTAATCGTTCCCTTTTCTTTTCATTGAAACCAGCTGCAGACGCAAGATGAAAGTAAAACGCAGTAAATCTTTGTCTCCCGAACCGTCGAGCAGCAGCGAATGCAAAAGACCAAGAATCACCGAAGGAGGAGACGAGAAAGAGGAAGATCTGCTAGAACTGAATCTCCTCAATCTATCCGACGATGTTTTGTTGAATATTATGAAGTACTTGCATCCTCAGGACTTGATGGCTCTGAGTCTGTGAGTTCGGGTCATGAATAAGCTTCAAGTTTACCAATCTCCTAATTTATGTATCAAGTAATTATTTTTATCATTTATTAACAGATGCTGCCAGCGGCTGGAACAAGTTATACCAGATAGAACATTGTGGAGTTTGGTAGATTTCAGAAGCACGCCAATCCAACTTGACGATCTTAAAAAATACGTTAAATTTTTAACGCCGTTAACAACCAGATTGAGAATGCGAGGAAATCGCCAATCTAGAAAATACCAGGGACTTAGCCAGAGCTTTTTTACCGCAATCGGTAAGATTTGCCATCAACTTAAGGAACTGACTGTGGAAGAATACTCTATCGACGCTGCTGAGGTGAGAAAATCAAGTCCGATATCCCATTCGATCTAATCAACTCAACTCGCTTTATTCCTAACAACAGGTTCAGATCACAGACTTGCCCAAAACTATCGAAAAATTATCCCTCAAGGGATGCCAGGTGTTCAATCTACAAACCGAAAGATCCTACTTCTTCAGAATGGACCTTCACATGCCAAATTTAACGGTGAAAATATTTCTCATTTTTTGGTATCAATGAAATATGAATTTATTTGCTTATTAACACGTATTCATCAATAATATTGAAGAATTGTTTGATTCGGGATAGAAATTCCTGTCTTTTACCAAAACTGAATGATTTTTTGTATCTCCCACAGTGTTTGATATTATCTAAATGTGACTGGTTCACCCCGCACTCGCTAATGGTAATTAGCAAGATGCCAATACTAAAGGAATTAAGACTCGACTCTTGCCATAGACTTGGTGAATGTGTTGCATACGCTAGTCTGGCGACTAGATTTGGTTTCAAAACGTTAGAGGTAAAAGTCGAACAAATGTAATACCAAATATGAATCAATAATTCATCTATTCACTAATTTCTCTGACAATTATTCAACAGATTTTAGACCTCAGAGGCACGGGATTAGGCGACAGTGAAATATGCTGTTTTAACAGTACAAAAACTTTGACTCACTTGTATCTGGAGTGCCCTTTGATGCTTCGAACATCCTCACACTCTGAAGAGCCAAGACCTCGACCACAGCCGATGCACCGACCAGTTTACGAAGACCAGTGCATGCTGCAGGTAGTTATTTGAGAACCACAGATTTCCATTTCGATCCATCTGCGATTGAAAGATATATAATTAACAAACTGTTCCAGCTCTTAGCTGACGAAGGAAGTTTACTGTCTTGCGACAATTCTTATCGTTGTCTTATATCGGATCGTGCTGTTTGCGCTTTGGGAAGCTACGTCTGCGATCGTAGAATTCTCAACCACATGCAGCATATGGTTTTTGTCGAAGTAGACAGACGCATCGTCAACAATCCTAATCTAAAGGTTTTAGTCGTAAGGTGAGTTTGATTGGAGAAAAAATAATAGAGGGAATTAATTTTATCGAGGCAAGTAAATAACGAATATTTTTGTTCCAGGTTCTATCCTAGGGTAACAAATCGAAGCCTTGCTCATTTGGCAGCTCACGCATCGAGTCTTGAATATTTAGATGTTACCGGTACCGCTGTGACAAGGGAAGGTGTCCAAATGTTTAGATCGCAGAAACCTGGTGTTGAGATATTGTCTTCGTTTGACGAGACATAATCTGAGTCATAAAAGCATAATATAAGTATATTATACGCGAATTGAATAGAAGGATATCGAGGAGAATATAATATTAGAGAAAAAATACGTTTATCGGTAAAACGCTACTTGAAAAATGTTATAATCTTGCAATACTCCAATGAAATCGAGTCACATGAGACTTTGAAGTTATTCACGTTTTGAATATAATGAATTTAATACGTTTTTTGATATATATATATATTATATGTATAATTACCTAACTTGACATTGAAAATCAGAAAACTTATTATTCTGGATGTGTATTATTGTGTCATAAGTTATCATAAGTAATCAGATATAATATGTATACTATAGTTTGGCTATGGTGCGCTGAATATCTATATATATTTGTTTGTTTTTTTTTTCTTCATTTTCTACTCTGTTATCATTATAACTTGAACAATAAATTATATTATGTAATATATTATATCGTAACTAACATTCTATTGTACGTTATATCGGTGATTCGAGGTCAGTTTTAGGTATCGAACTACATTTCGTACCACAAAATCTTACCAATTATAATAATAGACTGTAATCAGCTATCGATAGCAATACTATCTACGTATATGAGCTGTGTGTGTATGTGACTGTGTGTGTATGTTCTGCGTGTATGTATGTGTGTGAAATATTGTCAAATTTATGTCTCTTCTAGTATAGGAAATAACTATTTTTCAATTTCTAAATCCTTTGATGGACTTATTTCATTCGTTTTTGTTCAATTGAATGGGATTATTATCACAAGTAGATTATATCTTGTTAAAATCAGAGACACATATTTACCACGCAAACCATTTTTTTAATTCAGTATATTTAATTATTAATAAAATACTTTTATTATTTTATCAGAATACTTTTGTATTATAAAAATAAACAGAACTTTTTTCAAAAGTAATGAAACTCGCAATATTTTTTTTATACATCTCTCTGTCCCTGGTCCATTTTATGCAAGATGAATTATGTTCGCTTCGAGTTTCATCCAGGCTTGCCATGGGATTTTTCGATTGACAGATCTCAAAGATTATCAATCAAAATATTGTTCGAGAAATAATTAATTAATTGAAAGTATAAATTCCTGATACTTTTTCGCTCATGCTGCAATCTAGAAATTTACTATTTCTTAAACACAGTTCTTGGAGATGGTCAAAGTTCAGAGTATGTCACCTAATCGCTAAGTTTTTTTATCTCTTGCCTCTCACGAGTTTAGCAAATCGTGAGTCTCGTAATAGCCGTTTAGTTTCAGTGGCTGGGGAGCGAAGAAAAAACCCCACTTTACAGAGGATCGATGCAGAAAAACTCAAGAAACTCTTTGCATTCCTAACGATCCTCTGGAATTCACCGATCTCAAGAACGGAATGAGACTTATCACAGAGTACAAATGTTCCGAAGTTACTACAGTCGGGTTTTTTCTTCCTGCTGGTTCTATGCACGAGAAGTGTGAAGAACGCGGCGCCTCGTTATTCATGGAACATTTAATATTTCGGGTAATAATCAATGATAAAATATGGAAAATTAGATTGGGAAATAAAAAAAACTTGTATCTTTTTCCAATAAACTCATAGCAAACAAAATGCAGAGACCAGAATAAAATCGAACAAGAATTAGAGGGAATCGGCGGAAAGTTAGGAGCCGTAGCAACACGAGACTTGTTTCTATTCTGGGGGACTGTCCCGTCTCGCGATATTCAAACACTTTTGATATTACTGGGAGATATTATCCAGAATGGTGTGATAGGTAAATCATGCGGATCTCAAATAACATGGATATGATTCTTTTCCTGATTCTGTGATCTCTATGCACGTTATTCAACGGATTATATTTCAGGCAGCGATGAAATTGTCAGGGAAAGATTCACTATTCTGCAGGAACTACAAGAAATTGAAACAGACGGCGAGCGAACGGTGATGGACTATTTGAAAACTATTGCCTACCAGGATACGGAGCTTAGCAGAAGTTCATATCCCAAGACCAGTGTGATAAAGCAAGTTCTGCTATGATCGCTAGATATTTGATACTGTATTGCTGAGATTTATTCTACTAATAATTATTACTTCGTTCGTTAATATCCACAGATCTATATCTGCGGAAAATGTATCACAATTTCGGGATCGTCTATTCAAACCGTCTCTCATGACTATGGTCTGCACAGGTGGCACAGCTCCTGGTGAAATAGAGAAGTATGCAAATGAATACATAATCGATTGTGACGAAGATTCCTCGCAGACCGCAGATTCTTGTCTGGTAGAGATCGGTGCTCCTCTACCTAAGTATAGATTCTCTGGTTCGTTTCCTATGTATCTGCTCTCAAAAAGTATCAATCCTATGTCACAAAAGTTAGATGATTATTTTGTCTCTCGAATAACTCAGCAAATATCCCTTCCTAGCTATAGACATGAGATTCAGAGATGACGATGAAAAACTAGCGCATGTTGCTTTGGCTGTTGAAACATCCGGATTCAGCGAACCTATTGATCACTGCATATTGACTGTGGCTAAAGAAACTGTTGGATCTTGGGACATGACCTGTGGCAAGTATATTCAGTGGCTTCACGGCTAAAGCTATAGATTGAGTCTATGAACAGTTGAGAAAAAAAACTTGTGGAGCAAATCATTAGCAATTGGAGTTCCTGTTATTTACTTCTGATCCCAGTTTATGAAAAAAATGATTCAAAGATTGGAAAATGAGGATAAGACGGATATATTCCAGGTGGAAGTCGTCACAATGCTCCATTGGTCGCTCATCACGCTTTTGACTCAAATCTCTGTCACGTTTATAAATCTTTCAACATATCATGGGTTAGCGCCGGTTTGTGGGGCTGTTATTTTGCCTGTGATAAAATGCTGCTTCAGGTGAATGACCAGGAATTAAGTAAACCTGTATTTTATAAGAATGAAAATGCTCCCCATTGTCGAACACATAGTTCAAAATTATCTTATCTTAAGGTAAACTTGAATTTCAGGATATGTTATTCATAATTCAAAGTGAATGGCTACGATTGTGCACAACGATAACTGAGAAAGAAATCGAAAGAGCAGTTAATCAATGCAAAACTCGTGAGCTAATCAAACTCAACGATTCCGTGGAAAGATTTTTCGACATTGCTACCAGCTTATCTCGTCGTGGTCGATACCAATCGATTGCTCAACGTGTTTGCGAATTTGATGTAAGAAAAAATCCTGAATCAGTGGTCATTGCATCTTATTATCATTTCTGCAAAATTATAATCTCATGTAATCAAGGCAGTTCTTCGTTTATGAGTCATCTATCAATGCAATAACTGTTTACAATCATATTTTCATCATCTGTACATTGCAGGAAGTTAGTGCTGATTTGGTGAGAGACGTCGCTATGAAATATATTTACGACAAATGTCCTGCCGTCGCGGCTATAGGACCTGTAGAAAATCTACCAGATTATAATAGAATTCGTGCATCTATGTATCGGCTCCGTTATTGAAGTATTTCATTAGATTTATTGTATTTATCTGAGTCACGAGGTAGTGTATAACTCTCGCTTTATGTATATCTGGTTGTTTATCGTCCAATTAAACTTATACAGGCATGAATATTTCAAGGATTGTTAAAATAGTAATTTCATTCGACTGTAAAAGAGTAAAGAGCTTCATAAATTCATGAGATCAAGAAGCATAGTGAGTATATTGTTTTCTAACATACGGGTATCAAAATCTGCGTAAAAAAAATTAGCGAAATATTTTAAACACTCGCGCCTTTTGCGCTCTTTTTAGTTCTTCAGTCTTGTATCCTAAAGCGCCACTAGCCGGGCTCGAAAGTGCGTCTTCAGTTATAATATTGTACTCATTTTTCGTACGAAGATGAATAAATGCACAATAAAAAACGAGTTAAATATACTGTTCAATGATTTCTCAAGCCATCAACGTGTAAATTATTCCGAACACCATCAAGCGGTTTATATAATCCGAATATTTGTTGAACGTTTCGTGAAACTAGATAAAAACTGAAAACCTACACATAACCGCAATCAGTTGATTATCCGTATTTTTGCTCCCGGCTGAATACAATCGTCAGAATAAACTCCTGGCATTTCTTTACTCTATAATTATGCGATAGAAGTGGTTTATCGAGTTATGAATAAACCCGTTACAGCGTCTCTCGATGAAACGCTTTATGACTGACAGTGCAGTTGAGGTTAAATACTTTTGTCTTTTTTTTTTCATCGTTGAATTTACGAGACGCGCGAGAACCGCCATCTTATCGTAGTGTCGATTACTTCGGCCTGCGGTGTGTCTTTTCTTTTCTATAGTAGGAAAAAATATATCGCCGTTGACAATACGGTGTATTCATGATTCTCTCCACGTTTCACACAAATGTTACAACTAACGAGTAGTTAAGGTGAGTCAAAAGAATGTAATAAACCTTCTGTAAACCCTCTAGCTTTCAACCCTAAAAAACTAAAAAACCGTAACCTATATTTCCGTCGATTATTATTCACTCGATCATCACTGATACCTGAAGCGGCAAACTATGGACGTTGTTTTTGTAACGCATCGTTTATTGAACCGAAACAAGCCTTTAAAACTCGTTATAAAATTCCCTCAAACCCGAAAAAATCACTTGTAATTTGAATCGGTTAACCTTACTTTTTTCATCTATGAAAATTAACGATCGTTTAACTCTCATCTAACCAACAAGTCAATTTTTGTATAAAATACTTGAAACCTTCCTTTTTTTTTACACTTTGTTTATCTCGTTTTCGATATCCCGCAGGCTCGTAGATATCCAGTTACTAGAACAACCGTAACGATGCCGAAGGGAAGATTAATCACTAGATCCATAACTAGCACTCGGCCGATAAGTATGACCCTGAACTTGGACTGCACTGAAGAACCATTAAGCGAGTTTCAGCTTTCACACAGAGCAAAGTTGAAGGAAAATTATGAAAAGGTATTAGATTGGTCAAAAAATGCTAACGAAATTTATTCAAAATCTGACCTCAACCATGTCCCGCTTTTCTCTCAGGTTGCAGCTACTCTAGACGAAGTGATCAGGGATCGAGGAGGTCAGATGCTCTGCCAAGCTGGTTCGGTCCAAGGATATCAATACACGCTGTTAGTATGCAGAAAATATCATAGGAAATTATTGAATTCGGATTCTAGAAGTAGTTTTAGTCCTAAAAAGCAAGTGATTACAATTACCGATGCTTTATTAACGTATTTTAATTTAATTTTCAACAGGCCAGGGAATTCTCCATCTTCAATCGTCAAACCTGGGCAGTCCTCGCTGTTGAACGTTGTAAGTTTACATCTGAGGGAGAATTTCAGCCCTCGATTATCTCAGGAGTTTCTTTTACCCAAACCTGTAGCTAACTTTCTAAAAAATGAGGAATGCCGTTGCCTAAAAACTGATTTACCCCAAAAATGTTGCATAAAATCCAAGTCTCGAAGCTTCTCAAAAGCATTGATGTGTCTAGCTATTTTCGAAACCTTTGAATCAGATCTAAGAGCTGTTTAAAATGCTCTATTTTATTAAATAAAATTTGATTTGCAGAGTCAGGGTAAATCGCAGCCGATAAAAATGAACCTGTTAAACAACACGTCTGGTAATCAAGGGAATATCCAACTGGTAATGGATCCTCGGATGGGGGTAATTCTGGGAACAGTTACTCAGCAGCAAGGTATGTTTAAATATGTTTAAAGCCAAAGATTCAGCTTATTGATATAGAAAACTAATTTCTATCCTTCTTCAGCAACTCCGCCTACAACTCCAGCTTCTGCGACGCCAGCTACACCACAACCAGCTAATGAAAATGTACGAGAATCAATTGAAAGCTTTGATTTTTACCAAATTCTCATTACTACTATTGGTATTCTAATAATTTTCTTTCTACACAGTACAAGTTCACCAGATCTGGTCGTAGGACGAAAGTTTTGCAGATACAACAACCGGACATCATTGAAGAGGCAAGTTCATATGGTAAAACCAGTAAAATTTAATTTATGAGATTGAAATTCAACGATTTTTTACCTTTTTTTCCAGCTTCCTACTCCAGTTACAAGAACCAGAGGAAAAGTGGCTTCCTCAACGCACGTCGTGACTCCCAGTAAGCCAGGAATTCTATATATACCAATCAATTCACTTTGTAATTCTATCACAGCATATCCTAATCATTAAAATTTTGTTATTTACTACAGCGACGACCAGTCCGCAGGGTGTAACAAATCTGAGAATAAAAACAGTCTCAAAACAGCAACAACAGCAACAGCCGCCGCAATCACAGCCAGCCCCAATTGCAATAAGGCCCACAGAGCAGACTAGTATCGGCGGCATATCAGTGGGAAATAAAAATGCAGGTGAGTTCTTAGCCCATATAAATTAGACTTTGTTTCAAGAGACTAATTCACACACTCACCTTAAAATAAATATCTTTTTATTCCAGCCGGCGAACAGATAGATGAATCAAAGCGCAACCAACCAGATGGGAGGGAGATAACATTTAATAAAATGAACGGGGGTAGGACCTTTCCATCTCTGGTTGTTGTAGCTCGTCCTAATCTTTGTACAAAAGAGATACCCCCGCAGCTAGCGCAGGCAGAAAGATCAGAATTAGGTTCGTAACATTTTAGATTCATTAGTAAAATGGAAAACAATAATACAAATAAATAATCACGAACCTTATTAATTACAGACGTCAAAGTAAAGAGCGTTCTCATGTACTCGGCGACAAAATTCGCCGAATGGCTGATACAGCAGGGTCTAGTACGTTCAGAACAATATTGTTCTCAGCACAGCACCAATTATCAAAAAGTCAAGTTGAAGTTAGGGATGTACAGCGACTCCGGGACCTTTCCATACTCAGGAGGATACGTTTGGATATCTAGCTGCTGCCCGGATCGTTTTGTCTCTGTATTTTCTGGCTCGATATTTCAAGGAGCTCCTCACACTCCGACTGTTCTATTGAAACTAATTTACCACTGGGCTTGTCAGACTAATGTACAAAATGTTGTGTCGTGGGTCAAAGTCACTAATATATACGTCAAAAACTTTTACACAAATATCAGAAGTATTTGCACCGCTGCTGTTTGGGATAAGAGCAGAAAAATGGGTGGTAAAAATTCTATGATTCAAGTCGGAGTTATCAGCTTGGGTACTACATCCCAGGATGGAAATTTGAGACAGGTGATTCGATCGGAGAAGATAATTTATGTTTTTCTGCAACGTATTTCAACGGATTGTAAACTAATCTTTTATTTCCGGTTTAATTAAACAGGTAAAGGTCGAAGTTCTGGGAATATTAAACCTTGACACTCAGGAAATAAGACTGAGAGCATGCGACCCTGTCCATGACGGAGATAGATCGTTCAAGAGAAGATTCCACAACATATTGAATCCGCTTAAAGAATGGGTTCACAAAGATTCTAGGATCCTGACGGATTTTACAGTGGATAAATCAACTCTGCAGGAAATGGGATTCCATTCAGTTATGCAATCCGCGTTTTCCGAACAAAGTCCGAGAAACACTTTGAGCAATTATCACATTATGGAATATTTGAGAAAAATCGTACCCAGAATGTTTCAAAACACTCTCAGTCTTCTAAGCCGTCAAATGATACAACAATTTTTAGACGATTTAGTGTGGCGAGAAATGTTCGGTAAAACTGCCGCTCGAGCTTTCGATAACATAATATTGCATATCGCTGAACAAACGAGAATAGATTCTTGTAAGTTACCCGAAATTATAGATACTCGATAATAATTTGAATTCGATTTTACAGTGTAATTAAATAATTTTTATCTCTATTATTTACAGCTGACTGTTTGCTAGACCGTTTGGCAAAGATAGCAGCGAACCCGTTTCAAGATTGGTCGTATTCAAACTTGAATCCTCCTCCGCTTGCGCCAATGGTATCGATACCAAAAGAACCGGCTTCGTCAAACAGCGGAGAAGTATCTCAGAACATAAGGCAGATTGATTTAACGAGAAGCGGTAACAAACCAGGCCCGAAAAGAAACAGAAAAAGAGTAAACACTTCGAAAGGCGCGAGTCCAGAACCCGAGCCAAAACGAGCGACTGCAGAACTAAGATTCAGAGATAGAGACAACAAGGGAGTTGAGACTATACAACTTCAGGAATATTATTACGCCATTATGGAAGGCGAAAAAAACAGATTACTGGATGAGAGGAAAAATTCCATAAGTCTTAAGGTGAGGAAACGTGTTCATTAAGTTTTCAACGCGAAATTGCCACTACTGAAATTACCACGTAAACATTTTGTTCATTGAAATGTACCTTATACCTTTACTCTGTTATAATCTCCAGTGCTTTCTCTGCTCGACAATAATGCGTTCAAATACCGAAGTAATGGAACACGTCGTGACTCACGTCAGGCCTCAAGTTCCTGGGCAAACGGATTCACCTGTCTGCAGATATTGCTGCGCAGTTTTTTCTTCTAAACACCAAATGACTACCCACGTTTCAGAGGCACACAGCAACATGGGGCGTAGCGCCAACGGAGATATGATGGTTTGCGCAATTTGCGAACAAAAGTTCGGTAAGGAACTTTTTTTAATTCTTTCAATTACACGTACTATTTTAATTTTCCATATTCGAAGAAAGAAAACCTGCAGTAGCGTCTCACCTCCTAACTATCTTTTTTCAGTTAATGGAACTTTGCTGGCAAATCACATGGCCTCCACTCATTACCCATCGGAAATGCCTTACCGTTGCGATACCTGTGGGTATCGTTCCTCTAGTCACAAAGATCTTATTGATCATTTCTACAAGATTCATGAGAAAGGGGATGGACTGATGTGTCCCTATTGCCTGAAGGTAAAAAAGATCCTAGTTTCATTAAAAAAATTACTGTAATTTATCACCTGTGAAATACTCACAAGGTTTATGTTGATTTCGTCCTCTTCGCAGGTGATTCAATTCAACAACGAAGGAAGCCCAGGATCTTTAACACCGATCGTTCACGCCTACTTGTTACATATGCAGAGGCATTCTGTGAGGAGGGAGGAAGGCAGAGGGAATAAATGCAGGCGATGCTGTTTATGGTTCAATCAAAAAAGCGCCCTAATATCTCACCAGAAAGATTTACACGTTTACATGTCTGGCCCTAGTGAGTAAAATCTAACTGGGGTATATTGTCAATTATCACAGCGATCTCTTTCATCTTGAAAAATCATAAATAACAAGCGGTTTTTTCCTCTCCATTGCAGAAGTCATTCCGCAGTCTATGAGTGAAAATAGTATCATGATCCCCAGACCTCGAACGGTAACTAAACATATAGACATAGACAACCCGACTAGGGAACCGCCAATCACGGAAAATGTGAAGAAACTTTCTGATGGACCGATCAGGATTTTAGCTCCGTCTAATTTAGCTTGTCAAGAATGCGAAGAGGACGTTGACGAGCTAGAACATTATCCGTAAGATTAGAATTAAACGTTATTTTGGTTGATGTTTGTTTGGTAATTTTTAATTAATATAAAAAATAATTTTTCAGAGGTGAACAAAAATGCCAGCAATGCAAATATTCAACGTGTTGTTGGCGAGCTTTCAAAGAACACCAGCAACAGATTCATAACGCAAGACCGTTGACTGGGTTGGCAGTTATTTCCCCGCTGATAAATATACCTTTAGAAAATAAGATGCAATGTCCTTGCGGTTTTGCTACCATCGATGGAAATCAATTAGGTAATAAAGCGTATATTTTTTGGATGAGATTATTTTCTAACTTGTTTGTGACTGATCATTAATTTTGTGTCTTTTCTTTTCTTTTCGTTACAGCCACACATTTGATCAAATGTAAAAGGATATCAGCTTATCCAACTGAGGATTCAGAGCCTACTGGAATGCTAGACAGTTTGGGATTGGTTCCTAAAAATACTCAAGACGTATGGGTGTTGTAATTTAGAAGCTAGTTCGTTTCGAATTTTTTTTAATAATGTCTTTTCAATTCATTGTTTAATATCGACTGATTAATAAATTTCAATAAACTGACTCGTTGTTGAGAAAAACTACTGGGCTAAATTTAATCTGTTACTTATAAACGGAAAAACAACAAAGCTTAGCCTTCTGTCAATAAAAAATCTCTTAAAAGTTTACAAACTTCTATCGAGATTATCATTAATTTTATTTTATTGAAAATTGTGATTCAAGGATACGGAAGGAACGAACATTTCTAAAAAAAAATCACCTAGCGTCGATAAATCTCAACCAAAAGACACCGACGAAGTCGAGACGAACATCGTTCGGAATATCAAAGAAGATTTAGATTCCAAATCAGGCTCAGCCAGAAGTAAAAATCCTTCGGAAGTATCCACGATGAAGCCTGAACTTGATTCTCAGGATAATTCGTCGAAGATTGTAGACGAAGGGATCTCGAAAGTTACTGAAAAGTCAAAAGAAGATTCTGTCAGACGAGATTGATATTAGAATTTGATATAATTCGTAGTCGAAAGGAATATAGAACTTTTACCAACGTAATCGCATATTAGAAAACATGCTGGGAATGTTTTTGGTGGAAAATTTATTCTACGAATTCTTAATCCGTCGTTGTTCAAAGTTTTGATGGTAAATGTAAGTACGTATGTTCAGAAACAGAGTTTATATTATTAAAGTGATTAATCAATCAGTAGTGATAATTGAAGAATTTCGACAGCTATTAAAAGTTACGACTTCATTACGATTAACTGAACTGAACTGAACTAGAAACTCAAAAACTATTTGCTATTAGAGATTTGAATAATTATAAGTTCTTGCATACTATAAATATACGCACAATCTCAAACTCTCCATCTTTTCATAAGTATGAAGAATAAAGAAAACAAATCTTGGCATTTTGTCATTCATTTGACATCGCTGTTTGAATTTGAAAAAAAGATTCTTGAATTCCCAATTCAAAAGCAAATACTATAGAATAAGAAAACTTGTCGCATTTAACATATAGAGAGTTGAGATTCCATGTAAACGTTGTGTAAACTGTTTTTTTACTACATTATGATTATTATTATTGTTATTATTAAATGAATGTAATCGTGCGCATGCATAGGGAAACAATTATATTTTTCGTTGTAAAAAAGCAAGAAAAAAAAAGAAAAAAAAAGTTGGAGAAAAGAATAAAAAAATTTATATCGTAATTATATTCGAAATTTCGTATAAAATCATTTCCTTCCAAAATACGATGCGGACTCGGTTCATATGAATTGAAGTAATCAGCTAATTTATTTGTTATTATAATTTCTTTGTCAAGGATTACCTTCGTTAAATATTACCAACAAGTCCTAGGACAGCTGCTTTACTTCTCCAATCAGTACGAGCGACGTATCCACCGCCCATATGTCTGAGTCCGGAATAAGCCGCTCTTCCATGCATAACTCTCCAGTTGTCGATAAATACAACTTCTCCAGGAGAAAATTTGACGTAATTTTCACCGTTTTTATCAGCAACAAGAGAAGCTATGAGTCTCAGATCGGTATAATATTGTTTCATTTCTGTTTGCGGTATTGTTCTCGTAACGGATCGATCGTAAAGATTGAATCTGTTTGTCACAAACGTAAAATCTCGTTCAAAAGTCAAAACTCAAGAAGCTTGTACAGTTTTTTTTTAGTTTAAAAGGCAATGAGAAAGAAATAGAAATTAAAAACAGACACCTGAACTGCATAAACTGCTTTGTAACTGGATCGAGCTTTATTATTGGGTCCACATGCGTGTGATGCTGACCTTCCTCTATATAAGTGGCAGCGACTGGTACTCGCGTTAATCTCTCGTAAGCTTCGGGATGATCTCGTTCCAGCCTTTGACTAATGCTGAAACCATCCACGAGGAGAGTTTCTCCTCCGATAAGGGCGGGTTTGAGAAAATGAAAGACTTCCAGCCTGTGGAAGGGATAGAATTGAATGTTTCAAAGTAGAATCTAGTTCGTTATATACCCACAAATACTAATTCATAGTAATTGGCAATATTTATTACCCGGCAGCGTCGCACCAATAAGTATTATCCGTATGAGCGCCAAGTGCGATACTAGTATACGCTGTATCTTTGTGATTATTGTTTGTAATTTCGTCATTGTGGATGTCGGAGTGATCTTTGATCTCTGTTTTATTACAGTCGTGAATTACCTCCCACATTTCACCGAACAGAGTTTTTTGTACTGGAGACATTCTAGTTATAACTTTTTCAGTTGCTGATAAGGTCGGTTCTACCTATAAAATAACAATAAGAAATAAATGTTAGTTTAAGATTATCGTGAGACATGCAATTCTTTATAATGTATGAATCAAATTCAACTATAAATAATAAAATAATAGAAATCCATACTTACGTCCGTTACTATCCCTATCCCGTAACGTATAAGGGAAGAAAGAACCTCGGCTAAACCAGCTTTGGTATTCATGTAGGATTCAATTTTAACTCTAGAGATTTTGGGCAATTTTAACCACGGAATCATTTCTATTAGATTATCGTTATCTTGGCCTATGAATTTAGAGTTTTTCATTAGCCAGGGAAGATCGTATTTGGATTTGTGGCCTCCGTCCCCTGAAAGAAATGAAATATTTGTTGATGAAGGAATATAATTGCCAGTACTTTTTCATTGTAACTTTTATGAACTTTAAATTGAATGAATAATCCTCGATAATTAAATTTCATTGAATACCAGAGCTAAACTTACAAGTTACATATAAAACTCCATTAGCCAAATTATATTCCCGAGGGAATATATTAGAAGGAAATTCTAGAATGCTGAGTTTCCTTTGAAAAGTAGTTACGTTGTAGCACTTTGTGCATCTGCAAAAAAAAATAAAAAATTGTGCCACTCATCATTCAAAGAATCTACTGAATAGATAGAAAAAAAAACCTGATATTCATTCCACTAATTATTAATTCGTGTTGAATCATACCTGCAATGATCTCGGAGCCATTCGTACAGAATTCTGATAGTTTTATGATTCGGAATTTGAATTCTGAGTGATTCCGATTCCGGAAATACTTCTGAATATTCAATTGATAATATTATCAGAAAAACCACATGTTACAAATATGAAAATAAAACAATATACATAGAATCGATATTAAATACCCTGTGAATTAAATCATTTTCAACATATTATATTATTACCTGCCGACGCCAAATCAGCCATTCTATAAATAATATTGATTCCCAAGAAATATGTAATCAAAGAACAACGGTGTATTGACGACTCGACACAGAAGCTGAATAACAACTGTGCAATCTGAAATGTGCTATCTCTTATCAAAAGCGACTATGACATGGCCGAGGGTTATCGACCAGTGAAAAGAGGATGTTATTCCGATATTAATTAGTAATGATGATAATAATAATAATAATAATTCACCAAATAGCTGATATTCTGCATATTACTCTATCTAGATCATTTCGCTCTTTAAATAATACCTTGCCGAGTATTTGTGGTATCGCTTATCGATTTGAGAACTAAAAATATACAACACCAAGGTATTAATCTAGAGTATTAATCTAATTTAAATAATAGAAATTATTTTTCAAAGTTAATATGTAAAATATATATATACGTATAATAATGGATATGTATAGATGTATAAAAGATAATATGATAGGAAATTTTACACGATTAGTGTATATAATAATGAATTAAGAAACGTAATATTTACAACTGTATTATTGCTGGGTCCTGTTTCAAATAATAATAATAATAATAATAAGTAGAATAATAATAAAAATAATAATATAGCAATAATAAAACTGTTATACAATTTGGTATTTGTTATACATGAGTTACACACGGTAGACCCATTATTATATATCCTTATTCAATAATAATCAGATTATACAATTCCTACTATTCAAACAATAATAATAATAATAATAATAATAATAATAATTTATTATTTTATAATAATATGTATAGTTTAAATTAATCAACGCTTTATCATTGTTTCGTCTTCATATCTTCTGCTTATTTCAAATAATGATGATTAAGCAGTTTTGTCTTCTCGTTTTTTTTTTGTCCACTTTTTTTTCTTTATTATACATTGATTTATAATTCATATTTAGCCTTTATATTCTAGAAATAATGAAAAAAAAAACTTGGAAAGAGAAATGAAAAAACAAAAAAAAAAAAAATCGGTACTGTTAAATTTGTTGGTATATAAAATTACAAGGACAGTGGTTATACAATAGTATAGTGTAGTAATGTCGTTATTATCAACTTTTATATACAGTGCCGTTATCTCTCTCTCTCTCTCTCTCTCTCTCGCTTTCTTTCGGTTTCTCTAATTATTCTTTTCTTTGGATATTATTTTGACCAATATTTTTTTTCTTTGCATTACGTTTTTTGCTCTCAATATTTCAATGTTTCATATTTATTTTTTCTCGCTTACTACACAACACACGATATTAATAATAAATCGATTAATTATTATTGTTATTAACAATTAATGTTGCGTTATTATCATTTGTCATAGCTGCTGCTAGACGTACGGCTCTGCATTCAAGCGACTTACTCACATCCTAACTGATCATCACTCATTCTTTTTCCTGTATGTGTAGTAATGTTATGCATTAATTATTTAGTGATTTTATTTCATTTATTTATTCTTCTTTTTTTTTCAATTGTTAGTTACAACAAACGTAAAATTGCCAACAGCCAGTAAATAGATATATTCATCGATCATCTTGTTATATTAATTTTTTTCCTATACCTGACGTATATCAAAAGACAAATAATAATTAGTAGAAATCTATCAATGATGATATTCTTTCATATTTGACAATTAGTTGAAATAAATTCATCTTGTTGATAATTTTCTATAATTATTTTCTATCTTTCGCATACGAATCATCGTTTTTATAACAGTATACAATAGAGACATTGATTTGGCTAGTTTGCTATTTTACGTTTGCTTAATCGCGTTAATACATACATAATATGACCATCTCTAACATTAATTATCATCGTTTGTTAAACCATCGAAGCTAGAAATAGTATTTTCAATTACATAGTTATCACTGCTGTCACACAAGGGCTATAATTTAGGCTTTAGCCCATTTACAAAGTATTCGAACAACAGTGGTCCAGAATTTCTTTAATTTTTTTTTTTTTTTTTTATTCAATAATACAATACAGGATGATTTTCCTTTTCCTCTCTTTCTCTTTTGACTTTATAATAATTGGGCAGCACAGAACACCATATTTTCAAATGATTAATTAATTATTTACTTAATTAGTTAATCAATTGAAATTTAGATAAAAAGCAACGGATATATGATACACTAAACAACAAATTAGAAATTTATCTACATTTATACAAATTGTATATAGAATAGCGGGAGAGCACGAATATCGGTCAAATTATTATACATTTAGAATTCGTTTCATCAATATCTATGTATTTGTATGCATATTCTAGCTGTAAAGGCCATTCGCTCAATCTTCAATCCTCTATTCAAATAAACTATTATTTTCTCATTATCCAGTTACCATAGTCCGTTATAACTGACCCTTATATCAGCTCGCCAAACATTTTTATACGTATAATGCAAGCGTTTCTGGTATTTATTCGTTTTATCGATGAACTAGGTTAACGGGAATCGTTAGTCATTGGATATAGCATTTTTCATTTTTATACATACATATATTTTATTATTTCACGCTAGAATAATGTCTCGATTTATAATTATTCAATTCATTGTTATATGTGTGTGTTTTGTTGATCAGAAAAACGTCTATAATGGGCTTCTTTGGGTATTGCAAAATAATGTGATATATAAATAAACTCCAATATGTGACGAGAGAATCATATTGATATTTAAAAACTAAAAAAACTTAACGTTACTTACTTTGATTGACATTTTTTGCTTCTTGCATGAAATTCAAATTTGATCAAATATTCAGATTAGATAAATAAAAAATTCCCAGTAGATTATTTTATAATTTTCAATTAGTGAATCGTTTGATATGTTGCATTTTACAGTTAAATATACTATAATAATCTGGAATAATAAATACTTTGATTTTTTTTTTCTTCACACTAATAATTCATAGGAACTCATATTTATCTAAATTCGAATTTCAGAGATAAATTCTGTGCAATTATTACAAACAAATAACGAAATTTCAGGATATTTTAGAGACACGCAGCTACTTGAAAACAGCCTTGATATATTGAATTCTCACTTACGAGACACGAAACATGAAATGACGAGTTCAAACTCTGTATTTATACATATTTATACAATAAACATTATGATACAAAAAAAATATTTGGTAACTAATATAAGGTCATAAGAAGTTATTCTGCTTCAATTCTTTTCAATATTTCCTTCGATTGCTTTCAGGTGTAATAATATAATAAAATTGACGTTTTACACCTATTAAATAAAAAGTCTTTTCAACAGACAGGTGTCCTCGATCGTATAAAACAAAAGATAAATAGTTTTCTCAAATACAATTCAATTTGCTAAACTTTGATAATTCACAAAATTTAATTATGCAGTAGTTTAAAAATAACAAAACAATGGCCAAGACGCGCAACAAGACAATTATTACCAAAGAAACGATAAAGAGGATATTTATACATCCATTACCCGCTGTTTTACGATATTATTTCACCATTCTCGTCCATTAACATTATAGTCTATCGATTGATATATTTTATCCTACTTGTTTCCATTCGTTAAATATCAGCCGCAGTTACCCTTTTTCATCATCGAGGGTAATAATCGGCTATCTTTTCTCTCTAACTACCAGTACTTGACGTACCCACTTACATAATTAAGTGTTTGGTAATATTCATTAATATATAATCATCGTCGTCATCATCCTCTATAATGAGGAAAGTTCATTTAAATACCTATTTATATATATATATATTTCATTTCATATCATTTCATTTTGTCCTCTTGTTCTTTTCTCTTTAAATTAATCGATCAATAAAACAGGCGTAACAATGACAATATTTCAAAATTGGCAATATTCAAAACAATAAAACTCAACGATACCTGGATCTTAGATCCATAGTCATATCAAAGAGTTTGTTTAAAATTGATTAATCTATGATAATAATTATCTGACTAATATCAGAAAGAATGATAAATTATTTTTTTTTATCCAAGATTTCAAGATCCAAGTATTGTTGAGATTTACAGAATTCTAGGTATACCAAATACTGTACTATTATGATGTATCTGTGCTGCAGCAGCTTCAAGTATAAATAGAGGAACCTTTACAAAGTTCAAATATAATATATGTATATACCTTATTATGTATATATATATGAAAAAGACCGGTCGTTTTCTGCTTTAGCATGAAAATATTACACGTGTCTGTATCAAATTACATACATTTAAAAGTTATTTGTGCCGTTGCACATGATGACGTAACATGTACGCAGAATGAACATGTCGGGGTATTTTTTTTTTTGAGGGAGGGAAATAGGGGGAAGGGAGGAATAGAGATTTTGGAATGTCCATGAACACTATTAGCTATAATGTGGTTTAAAAATTAAGTTTCAGTCATTAGCAACGACGGTAAACCATTAATCCGAACAGGGAAATCCGATATCGATTTACATACATATAATCTAATGCTTGCTATTATTTTTTGTTTTGTTTCTTCTTTTATGAGAAATAGAAGTTACATCGAGTGCTGAATAAATTAACTACATATATGTACATATATGTGTTCATCATCTATGTATGTATGTATGATAATTAAGTACTCGCAGTACGTATGTATGTATTTATAGATAATACATGAGAAACATGAATCACATTTTGCATTTCGATTAAATTCAGTTATCTATTATTTTATTTTATTTTATTTTTTGCTTTTATATTTTTATCTTTCGTATTTAAAGTTATGAGCTCCAAACGCCGTGCATAGAATATCGTTATTCATCGGTTTCCTTTTTATTTATTATTCATTAATTGAATTTGTCACGATGAATAAAATTGAGAATGTCTTTTTAGCTTGGCGCGGAGTGCGAAGCAGAATTTCATAATCGAATCTCTTTGTTTTTTCCTTTTTTTATATATTTTTTTTTTTTTTTTAATATTTTTTACAGCGCGTTAAGGAGACGGAAGACACGTTATAGATAGATACACGTATGAAATGTATAAAAATGACAAACAGACGTTTAAATGTATTCCTGGTTTTCTAACAGTGCGACAATTATGTTTCTATGGTTTTGTTTTTTCTTCTTACTTTTCTGTTGTCAATTCTGTTATTTTTTTACTTTTCGCGATCCAAAAGCCCTGTCCGGTAGGTTTACAGCGTGCAGTATTAACAAATCAATGGCTTTTTTTTTTTGCAGATTAATTTGCAGGGAAACAAACATCAACAACAATGATTTCTTCAGTATCAACAACATTAACAACATCAGCATAATAACTTATCGTCATTCACTACGATTATTATTATTATTATTATTATTATTTCTTTCCTTCTTATTCTTCTTCTTTATCATTTACACATTTTTTTGTTTGTTTTCCTCTTTTGCTATTATCGTATAGAATCAATATATCATAAATTTTCTAATTACAACACCTATGGCATCTCCTTTCCTTATTATTCTCCTCTTGCTGCTTCTTCTTCTTCTTCTTATTCTTATTCTTCTTCATGCTTTCACATCATTCCAACATTTTGCACAAAATGTTTTGCTTTTTCTTTTCCTTTTTCTTTTCTCTTTCATATCTATATTTCTTTCTTTCTTTTTCGCAATTTATATCGGTTTTGCGCGAAATGACTCTTCTTTTCTTTCCTTTTCTTTTCGCTAAACATTATATTACGTAATATTGTTCTTTGATATAATGTCTCTTTTCTCTAAAACTTTAGTCGCATAACATATTTAGTTTGTTTTAATTATTATTATTATTACTATTCTTATGATTTTTTTTTTTAATCTGTTTTTCATATTATTTTCTTATATCTGATTTTTTTTCCTTTTTTTTTTCTTCTTCTTTTTCAGAATATAATCTATAGAAACATTAAAAAATTTGATAAAACGATACAAAAAGAAAAATGAAAAAAAAAGAAAAGAAAAGAAAAAAAAAACAAGTCATCTATTATCTTTCGTTATAAATGACAGCATATATTATGGATAGCGTAGCTAAAGAAGAATTGATATTTAAAGCTCTTACAACTTCGATTTTTATATATATATATAACACACTCGCGCACAAATAGTAGCTGAAGGTGGGGGGAAAAAGGGGGGTGGGGGGTGGGGGGAGAGGCTTTTTAGACTAGACATGATGGGGGTGAATATGTGGCAGCCTGTTCGAAGGGCTCGATCAAGATTTCAGACTATTCGATTCGTCAGGTCGCCTGTCTGTTCCTACTGCCAATAAATTACCAAATTCTCTTTCTAGCAGCTGCCTTGCCTGAAAAAAGATTTGAAGAAACAACCAGATTATAATCAAATCAATTTAGATAACTTGTCATATGTCATATGGATCTAAGATTTGTTGATAATAATTTTTTACCGACCTGCGTGTTTTGCGTTGGAATTTGTAGAGCTAGCGCAAAACTGTTAGCGTCAAAACTTTCGTCCAAAGCGATGAGAGCTCCGTGTACTCCAGACTCCAATAAATTATCTCCGTATTCCTGAGTAATTGAATTTATAAAGTTTATAATGGTATAATGAATTGATAATAATCTATTCTTTTACGCCAAATTATTCACCTTTAATCCTATCGATTGTATAAATCGTATGAGGCGATCGTTACTCCATACTAAAACATCGACGTTAGCAGTTTCAGCCATTCTCTTTCTTTCCTCCCATTGCTGTCTGTCGTAGTTCAACCTTTTTAGGCAGGATATGCCGTACTGAAGACTAGTTCTGTAGAAAATAAATAAACGTTGGGTAGTAAATTACAGATAGATAGAAAAATATGAACAATATGGATAAACCGTGACCACTTTTTTTTTAAATATCTCTTCTTTCCTGTTATTATTACCTGTGAAAACTATCGACCATTCTCAACTGGCCTCTTAAATCTTTTTTGGTCAAATGATCGAGCATCCTGGCGTCTACAAGGCACTCCATAAAGGTGGAACGGTATTGAGGAAGGCCTAAACTTGGTAGCCATACGTTGCCTATCCACTCGTGGTTCATATCTCCAAAAGCTAAAGTTGTGCGTGAAGTTTTAGGCGCGGAGGGGCTTGTCAGAGATACCATCTCTTGTATCGCCAGTCTTAGCTTGAGGCGGTGTAAAGGATTGCTGTTAACCAACGGTTAATATTCAATTCAATTCAATTCAATTCAATTCAGTGCAATGAATTAATCAATTATTAAAAAAAAAAAAAACAACTACTGTATCCTGAATGGATAAGACAACTATTTATCCTTCTCCTACTTTTTCCCTCAGTTCTTTTCTCCTTTCATTTCATAAATTTCATTTACCTAATTCCGATCTCTCGCTGTATTTCTGTATCGCTAAGAGCGCTCATGATTGCGCCGCTTTTGACGTTAGCTCGACAAGCGGCGACGTACCAAGCAGGCATTCCGACCCATAACTCGAGCCAAACTACAATAGTTGGTCCATTCCATAGAGCGAATGGTGTACCAGCTTTCATGGCGCCTGATAAAAGTTCTTGTCGTGAAGAATCCAATATACTGTTGAAAAAAAAAAGAGAATAATAATTAGTTTGTAGACTTTCAGTTAATTAAATATATTCAAGTACAGAATGATTTCTTGGTACTAGATTAAATCATAACACTGATACATACCTCTTCTTTTTCCTACGATCAAAGTCTCCTTTACCACCAAGTGTACCAGCTAACGATATATTGTCACCGTAATCGGCATCTGCAGGTGTACTGGCGCCTCCCATTCCTGGAACATCGCCTGGCATCGTAGTGTCCTTGCCTTTGACCTGTAAATTCGTGAAACAGGAATATTTTGAGTATCAGAATTAAGTCTTTTTAGAAATTAAGTTTTCAGAAGTTTGCTGAATAATTCATAGATAAGAAATACGCTTCTTCTAAATTGAAATTCGACGTTATCTGAATAATTAAAGTATTTTCAAAAACATAAAAGTATCGAGAGATGTGAAATGTAAAATTGACCTTTTCCTTTTTACTAAAGAATCGTCCAAGACTGCTTTTGAGGCCTTTTTTCTTTTGTGCTGCAGCGACTGCAGCAGCAGTAGCCGGACTCATGTTAGACTGCATATGAAGATGCGAACTGGAAAGTTGTCCGATAGGAAGTCCCACCCCGCCAAGATTATTCTTGTGTAAACTGTCCTGGCTGCTGTGGCGTGAGGACAATGGAGAAGGGGGAGTCCCAGAATTGAGTGCGATGTTGTTATGATGTCCATGCCTGCTGCATGGAGCGCTAATCTATTTTCTATTTCTACTCTAGTAGGACTTTTAAGTCTACACGAAAGATCAACTACTTATTTCTTGTATGATAAGAAATTATATACTGTAATATATACGATGTATGTATGTATGAATATGAATATGAATATGAATATTAGCTGATAATTGAATATTTGAAAAAAGGTACATAAAGTTCTAGTCATGCACGAAGACCAGGGAACTTACAGAAACCATGTGCGATCAAAAACCGTTGACTACAGTGGGCGATTAAAAAATAGCGATACTAAAAATATTTCAAGCTTTGTTATAAAAACAGTTGTTGATATTAGTATATAAAATACTAATGATAAAATTGTTCGTGAATAAATATACCTACTCGGAATTACACGTAAGACAGAAAAACCTGTAAACATGGCTGGCTGATTACTCTTTGAATATAAATAAAATTTATATCATTTGATAATAATAAAAAAAAACCTTGTTCTTCCAGCGCCAATAGTATTCATGTGTAATTCCTTTCTTTCCATAAGTTCCCTCGTTTGTTTGAGATTTCGATGTTTGTCATGAACGGGGCACGTTCGGTAATACGTATCATTCGAATTATTATTTTTTATCATAATATCATTGAAACGAGATATTATTATTCTCTGATCATCCATTTTGCAGTTGTAGCTATTCCCCGAGTTTTTATTACTCTCTGAAGATTCGTTACTTTGACAATCGGACGAGCTCTCCCTTTCATGTTCGCATACATCGTTTATATAATTTCTTGTACTCGTTGTTGAGGACAATGATAATTTATACGGATTGCATGCAGTATTAGAATATTTATTTAACCTGTGGACGGAGTATCCGCTACTTGGAAATCCGCTTTGACCTGTGCGTCTGATAGCATGAATCGAAATCATACTGATATTAAAATTTCAATCATTGCTTATCGATAATTATCGACAAAATGAAAACATTTCTTCAATTTTCAGCGAGATTATTCAACGTTTGTTACAAATCTTTTTTTCTCTTACCTTCGTAATTCTTCCTGACTATGTGCCAAAGCTTGTGCTACACGTTCCAATCTCAAAGATCTTGCGGTGAGAGGAGAAGCTGCTCCGCTACCGCCACCTCCGCTATCTCTTTCACTGACCGAATGTAATTCCTCTCCAGACAACTGCAGCTGCCACACACAGGCAGAAAGCATTATACCATTTTTGTTAAATACTTTCAGCAAGTTAAATTACTATGAAAACTCGACAAGAACCGATTTGAACTGTACAAATCAGATAAAAGAAAATCCTAAGTATCCAAATCGAGAAAGAATTGAATTTCGTGACGATTCTTGGACTACAGAAATGCATAGCTTTTGATTAGAAAATATAAACGATCGTATACAATCAAATTCTGAAGCGATAAAAACTGTTGATCAAAGAACAACAAACCTGGCTAGCTGGGAGAGACTCGGAAAGTTGTCCAGGACTAACGAGCGAAGCAGCATATTGATGAAGATGTGCAGGAGACATTGACGCGGGAGCCTGTAGGATAATTTTCAATTAAAGCAAAGACTATTCAAATCTTGTCTGTGAAATAATCTAAAAACTCGAACTCACTGTATGATATTTGTGAAGGTAATCTCTGTTCGGACTGTGATGTGATTTTGGCGTAGAACGTCCGCTCAAAGGTGGAGAAGCTCTTTCGAGACTACGACCACGTGCCAAAAGGTTCATATGTTCCAAACTTCCAACACGAGACTCGAGTTCTTCGGCTCTAGCTTCTGTGCTTTGTTTCTCCTCCTGAAAAAGCATAAATTACGATATCAGAGAATATTTTTAGAGACTTTTAATCGCTCTTGATGACAATTTGTACCAAAAAATTACCTGTATCAATCTAATCTCATTATTAATAGCATCTAATTGATCCTGGAGCATTAGAGCAAGAGTTTGTGCATCGGTATGACCAGTGGGACTAATAACATCGGCAGCTGAGCTAAATATGCTTTCGTTATCTCCGTCGCCTTCAGCGTCACTGGAAACGTCAAAGGCCTGTTGAACGTTAGCTAGAACGTGAGCTTGCTGAAGTTTTTCCCATTCTTGTTCTGCTAAGGTACGAGCGACGTATCCCTGAGAAAAGAAAAAACGAGAATCAACAACGTTGGATCAATACTGAGATTGTAGAAAAATTTACCTTTGTAGAATCGTCGTCCATAGGAGGTCGTTTTACGCCTCGTCTAGGTAAAGAGTGTGTGTCGAAGCTGCTGTGACTAGCGCTTCTAGAAAAGCTACCAGGATCGACGACGTTTGGAGATAAACTTCTAGTCAAAGCGTCAGTTTGTTGAATATTAAAAGCAATTTCCTGCTGGAGCATTTGTCGTTTAATATTGTCAATTTCAAGACGTGCTTTTCCCAGTTCTTTAACAATCTCCGTTTTTTCATTTTGCAATTCTTCAGCTATCTTCCTCGTCTTTTCTAATTCTTGAGTTAAGGCATTCTTTTCCTCAAGTGCGTGCATCCTCTCCTTCAAATGAACTTGTAATCTTTCATTTGACTCTGAAATATGAATAATTAAGTAGAAAATAGAAATCTACGAAATTGATTTCACTTCATTCTATGGTCGATAATTACCAGACAAGAGTTTATCGACTGTAGTACTCAATCTAGTGTTGTGTTCTTCGTTCATTTTGAGTCGTTGATTGAGACGCAAAACTTCACCGTTTTTCTCTTCTAGCTGAGCTTCTAGCCTTTGAATTCTATCCTCAGCGCTACCGTGTCTCTCTTGAGCCTGCTTATGACATTATAAGACTATTATTTCACCCGTTGATTATTATTCAAAACATGTCATCGATTTCGATGTACTTTTATGTGCCTTTGGTAAAAATGTGTCACATAATGACAAAGTGAGCCATTTCAATCCCTCGTTTCCTCATAAACATGAAAAGAAACACTTCGAATTTGAGTTTTCTCTCACAATATAGTTAAATTCTGATACATATTTTCGTCTATTGATAGAATTATGATGAAAAAATATAATTTCAGCGATAAAAAAAGGATATAATTTCGACTGAGGGATATAATAATGAAAAAGAGACATGCCTTTGTAATAAGAGATGTGATTTTCTCGACTGATCTTGATTACGTACAATCGTATTATCACGTAAAGCGAGATTTATCTATGCACATAGATTGCGAGACATTGATAGAAAAAAAACAATACGCTACATGCATTGTAAATTAAAGAAAATAGTGAAAGAATAAGATGATAGACTGATAGACAAGAAAGATAGATAAAGAAAGTGCTATAAATGATAATAAGCTATCAGAAAAAAAGTAAAGAATTCCCATACCTCTAATCAAGGTATATCGAGGACCAGGTAGCGCTCTCACATCTCCACACTGCGACTATAAGCTAAATTTAATATGAATGGAGTACATGATATTCTGGGTTACGAGCTACCTGGTGATCTATGAACCTTGCGGTATTGATAGCTACGTTTTCAATTCTACAAAACTACGATTTTGCGTGTATTTATTTTATGTGACACGATCTACAGAAGTGAAGTAATTCTATTCTATACAGAGATAAAACTACGTGTGATATAAGGACAGAGAAGAAAAGACTGTAACGTAAAAGAATAAAAGAAAAGAAATATGAAGAATAATGATAATAGAAAGTAGAAATGAATGAAGAAGGAAAGTAAGTAACATTTAGTGAATAAATCAGTGAAAATAAAAGAAAATAATAGCCAGCTAGCTAGCGAGCGATTGAGCGAGCAGACGTAGCGGCAGTGTGGTGATATGATTCGCCTGCGTACCTGGTTGGGCCTCCTCACCTGGGTCAGAGCCTCCATCCTCTGCTTAAGCTGCTCTTCCATTTCTGGCAGTTTAGAATATTGTGCCAATTTTTGTTCAGCTAATTCAAGCTTCTCTTGTATAGCCGCGATTTTTTCTTCCTGTAGCTGTGCGAGAGAAATAGAAAAAGAAAAAAAAAAAGAAAAAAAAAAAGAATCCTTGCATTAATATATATGAGATTAGTTATTTTTAAACATCCCTAAATGGATTAGAGTTCTATACGAAGAATAACAAGCTTGTGACCTAATTTAGGAATTCCTAATACCTTGAGCTGAGCTTCTTTGTGTTGAAGTTCTTGTTCCAATTTCTCATTAAGATCGTGAAGACTAGTCGATTCTCTTTGAGCGTTAAGATATCTTTTTTCCAAAGTGGTTATTCTTTCCTCCTGATCTTCTTTTTGAGCAACATTTTCCCTGAGATCTCTCTGTAGTTTAACGTTGCTCTCCTGTGATTTTAGGAGATCTTTTTGGGCTTTTGACAATGTTTCCTCAAGCTCTGCAACTCGTCCGCTCATTTCGGCAACCCGACGCTGCCATGTACTCAATTCTGTGCTCTGAAATATTGGATAAACGACGTCTAGACTATGTGTGAATTTGTTAAACAATATTGTAGTGTATTAGTTGATTGATAATTTATGATATTGTGAGTGTTTGTTGAATGTAAGTTGGATTATTCATTCGTATCACGCTTTCTAATCATGCAATAATTATTATTACAACAATATCATCATCTCTAATAGATCATTCCACGCTCCATACATGTCACATGCGATTACGAATATTCCAATCAACGTGTATTTTCATCCATCGTCGTAACAAACAATTTTTTTCCATCAAAACTTACAACATACGTTTTTTTGAAGAAAGTTTTGCTATTTTATATTGTAAATCATCGAGCAAATATTATACATCGTTATCAGGTGGTAGGGGTGGTAGGGGAAACTATAAGGACAATTCTATCCAAACAATTTGTATTAGCTTAGGGTCTTAATTTGATCGTAAATCAAAAACAAGTCTATAAAAAATGAGAAAAATCATTAAAAATACAATTACAACTGTGAGTAAGGGTTAGAGATGGATATGAACTAAACTACCACTGTATTTATTCCTACCTAATAATATAAAAACGACTTTGTCCTACAGTTTGACAATAATTCAGAAATTTATATTTTGTTTAGAATTAAGATAGACGACGACGAAAAGTTAAAGAGGTATTCAATTCGCATCTCCAAATATAAATGTCTTTATTTTCCCATACCAAGTACAATTATTTTCCCTGTATAGGTATAATAACTAACTGAGAGAGTTTTTCCTGTCTTTTATATGACGATGATGTGCGACGTATAAATAGAATAAAGAACCCGATAGACTGGCCAATCCAGAATTAGACTACTGGCAGAAGTTTGAGTATCTTAAACAAGATGAAATCTGTGTCCTATCGACCAGATTCTAAACTTCTTCATTGGTTTTTCTAAATTTCTCCAACCCAAAGAGCTAATATAGAATAATAGTGCGTTAGTTAAACAACTCTGACTTGTTATTCGGCAGTATTCTGTTACATGAATGAGGTAAGAATGACGAATAGATATAAGTGAATGGCGAAAATGTATTCCAAGAGAAATAAACACACGAATAAAAATAGATGAAGAAGAAAAATAAATATAAGTATGTGAAGAGACTTATTATCGTTAGATGATGTATTAATTATTCTCTGTCTTAATTGAATGGGGATAGTAAATGACTGTAATATATACAATATATATATTGCAAATTGTGATGAATCGAATGAGTGAATATCGTCGAATTGCATACGATTGACGAGATGGAGATTAGAAGAATAAGGGGGATAATAATAATAATAAGAAGAAGAAGAATGAGAATAAGAAAAAAGAAAAAAAGAGAATAATATATTCATACCTGTTTATCAACGGTAGCCTGTAAGTCAATAACTCTGACCGCAGAGTCTTGTTCGTTTGGATCGAGGCTCCCGTTGCTTAGCCTTGTTCCAGAATTGGTGATACTTTGGTTTTGTTGTTGCTGCTGTTGTTGTTGTTGTGGCTGTTGCTGTTGATTCCCTTGTAGTTCGGCCTGATTCTGCCCGATCACAACACTACATTCAGAATGCCTCGCTTTTTCCTTCCCAATTCTTTTTTTTTTTTCATTTTCATTTTTTTTTCTTTCTTTCATTCTTTCTCTCCCTTTTTATTCACACAATTTGTCGCATCGTCCAAACAACGAAACGGAACGAATCGCTTTATCTCTCACTCTTTTTCTTTAAATTATTTTTTCTCTACTACCAACTTTACTTATAAAGATTATAACGCCTGGAGTAATGAGACACGGATCGTTTATCCCTCGCGATTAATAATCAAAGTGTGATTAAATTTTATATATATTTTCTATTCCTAATCTATCTAGGGAATGGTTTTTCAACTTTGTCATCTATTGTCCGTTATTTGATTCAACTATACGAGATTTATTCAAAATGCACAACGATATTGATATTGATTTAGAAAAAAGTGAAACTTTCGTCTAATTAACATTGTCATAGTCGTTGTAATTATAAAAAAAAAACTTGATTATTGATGAACAGGTAAAATATAGAAAACACAACACTCGGTCACAGTAAGTAAGTTGAGTAAGTCAAGTAAGTAAGTGAAAAGTAATAACGATCAGCCAATTGAACAAGTATGACAGAAGAATCTTGAACAAAGATGACTTGTAAGTGAAAATATACTTACATACATAAAAAAAAAAAACAAAAAAAAAAAAAACACCAGTAATAATACAATAGTCCAAAGTCTCAAGCCTTATAAAAGCGATCGATAAACAGATACATATAATTACTTTCGATAGGTAGCAGAAAAAAAACAATAAAAGAATTAATGAAAAATAATAATAAAACCAAAATGATACAAAAATCAAATACAACACATCCTTCGAAAATACGATAAATCTAAGCATGCCTAGAGAATAATAATAATGTGAAAAAAATGAATGAATAAATAAATATGATTCTCTCGATAATGCATCTAGATAATAATAATAATAATAATGAATAATAATGATATTCATTATTGTAATATTTATATATAATTAATAATAATATAGATTGTAAACTACTGCGCATTCATAATATCGATGCCGTGTATGTATGTATAGGTATAAGTATATATATAGATATATCATATATTATATATATATACAGATGATGTGAGTGTATCGAGACACATTGTCAGATATGTATTTCATAAAAATCCTACCTTGTTAGACTGTTGGCTATCGTCCGTCTGACCATTTTCCTTCGGTCTATCGTCGATCGATTTAGGAGTGTGTCCGCTTATTTTATACTGTTGTAACTGAGAATGAATGAAAATTTTATAATTAAATATTGAAGTAACGATAAACGATGAACTTATCAAGCACTAGGTTTGTAAGTAGTTTTCATTATTTTATCAAGTAAAATAATTAAATAATGTAGCTCTTTACTTCACCTCTTCTTTGGTATGCGCCAAGTCTTCTTCTAGCGTTGTGTTTCTTTCCAAAGCAACTCGCAACCGTTCGCGTACCTGTAATTTAACAATATTTATCATCGATTGAAAATATCGAATGAAAAATTGAATGAAATTTGATTATAATGGATAATATAATATCGTCGTTATTACTTTGAGTGCTTGAATCAGAACAATGCTGTATTGATAAGGATTTTAATGCTATATGAAAATATATGTGTATTCTACCTTTTCGTCCAAAGCTTTGTGATGTTCGAATAGACTTTTTAAAGCCTTTAGCACCTCGACTTCTGACGATACTCCGGATTGAGCAGCCGCCTGTCGTTTGACAACGGTCATTCTCAGCGACCGTTCGTGCCTCGATACTAAACATTCTAGATGTTCTAATAAAAGCTGTAAGAATAATGATAAAACATTCATTTATCAAAAATTAGTATTCCAGAAAATAGACAATTTCATTTTTTAATTCTCTGTAACAAATGTTGCGTTTCAAACTTTATCCGAAAATAAAGAACAATAAAATATCCTGAAGTGAAAACGAAATCTCATATCATATAATCATAAGAAGATTGATTGCTTATTTAAATGTATCCTTTATATATAGTTGATTTTGAGAAAAACAATTTCAGTTATTTGAACTAGAGAATCTTGACGAATTTCTAACTTTTGCATTGAATGAAGACAGTGTCTTTATTTTTATTGAATCTTTCATCTGGAATTTACTTGAATATCGATAAAAACTCATGGAAATCCAATTTGAGAATGGAAATCACGAGTTTTAAAGATCAATTCCTCGATTTATCAAATAATGACTAATAAATTTTGTTTTCCTATAAATCGACAAACGAGGACAATGATAGAGGTGAGGCGATCTGAATGAGATATGAAAGAATTAATCAAATTATTTACGCTTACCCTCGTGTTATTGCGTTCAGCTTTTAATTCCGATATTTCTTCCTCCCTTTCAAGAAGACTTTCCCGTGCCCCCGTAAGTTCTTTAGTTAATTGTGAAAATTCCTGAAACAAGAAAAGAGCAGAAGAAATTAATTAATAATTCTCAAAACACATTGGAAAAAAGACGCCTATATTTTATCGATTGCGACTGATTAATTTAAATATATTACTCCAGAATTATTGCTCTATCTCTCTCGAATTTTGAAATTCATTACATTGAAAAGAGGATATTAATAATGACGAAGAAATTGAAACAAAGAAATAAAGAATAAACCATCAACGAATTGTGAATGAACGAAAATGTTGAATTCGTAAAAATTAATACATCACGAGCGGACAAACACCTGTTGAATTCCCCCAACCCAAGAAAAACCACAAAAAAAAAGGAACACGATTAGTTTGTTGAATAATCGATAAATCAAGCATAAGAGTGAACAAAAAATATAAAAAAATCTATAATAGAGATAACAAACAAATACATGTTGGTATAAAATTTCATACTTTACTTCGGAAACGAGGAATTTGAATGGGGAAGAGAAATATTAGAAATGAATGTATTCGTTGTTCGCGAAAAAACCGACCAATCTTTGAATTTCTAACTCATGTGGTGTAGGAGGTAGAGGTAAAATATGGATTTCAAAGTATTTTAAGCAGAAGATATACGTCTGGAGATATTCATGTGTTAAATTAGAGTTCGATAGGTACAGATTATAGATGAGTAGGTAATGGTATTTAAATGCATATACATACATACGTGGAGATCAAACGCGTTACATATGCATATGCCAGACTATATTATACATTATATATGTAGTTCTATGTACGATATGTATGTATGTACGTACAACTATTTTCTCGGATGAAGGCAAAGGTGCTCAGTGTATTGATCAAGCGAGAGAGAAGCATAGGCTGCAGAAACTCCCGTACGTGTCGATATTTATAGATAATAATACATAATAATGAGGAGAAATAAAGAAAAAAAAAAAAAGATCAAAAGAAAAGAAAAAAGCCCCAAGAAGAGGGTAAAAAAATATCCCACCATCTCTACTGTATAATTCAGTAGGTAGGCAGTACATTTTTTTGCTTTCAATTATTTCTCAATTTTCTCTCTCTCTCTCGAAAAGAAATGGAGAGAAAAATTATAGAGGATAAAAATTAGCGAGAAATGAAAAAAAGCGAAAGATAAAAAAAATATTGAAAAAACTTGATTCCAAATTCGCACCTGAAGCAGCAGGTGGTGAACAGAGCACGAGCATTTTTCAAAACGCTTTTGACACTCGTTGTTCAGTGACGAATGGTTGTCAAATTTTTCCGTACTGAGTAAAATCCGTTTGAAATTATCACCGGTTTGTAATTTACAGACATTTTTCAAACAATTAGTTGTCGTTGATGTTTTTGGATAAATCATTCCGTTTTCTGGTCGCACTTGATTTATCTCCCTATTTCGATCACAATTTCTTTCATTATTCTGACATTCGTCATCACCGATATGACTTCCGGAAATTTCATAAATCGCATCCCCCATTTTCAAACGTCTTTTTTATAATATAGTTTCATTAGAATGCAAATTTTCACCCCATATTGAAATAGGCACAGATATAACTCAAATTTCTATTCCCGATCTCACATACAGCCAGCGAATCAAATTGCGAATGAAATAGTCCCCCCCCCCCCCATTTTATTATCCACCATTTTTGTATTTCCATTTTAATTCATTTCACTTTTACATTATTTGACTGACTGTAGTAAAAACTGTTTTTTTTTTTCGTTTATCGGTTCATGTTTTTTCAATTAGAATTATAAACGTATAGGTATATATTGTCTTATATAGTTTCGCCCAAATCCTACACCTATATTTAGACGCACCTTCATCAACTGAATGAATTATACAATTTATTGAAAATTAATCACAACACCAATTTTTCATACGCACATACATTGAATAAACGAATAAATCATCAATGAATAAAACGAAAAAATGACAAACTAAAACCAGAAATGAAATGGTTATAAAACCGCACGGCGAAAAGCTCGCGGTATAATATATTTGCCGTTCGTCCCGGTGGTATTTGCGGAGCGTATATGCGCGGTGTACACGCCGGACTACTATATAGAGTAAAAAGATAAAAGGTATGGAAGGTATAGGTTGGAAGTAAAGAGAGAAAAAAAAAAAAAAATTGATAAAAAACGAAGAAAAAAAAAAGAAATACAAAAATCAGGTAAAAGTGCAGTAGCGACGACGACAGGGAGAATTCGCGAAGCGCGCAACCCGCTTCTGGCGGCTTTTTAAAAAACACACACACAGTATTAGATATACGTATGTATGTATGCATGTATGTATGTATTTAGTATGTGCAATAGAAGAAGGGCGACGACGACCGACCGTCGTTCAACCAACCAGCCTGTATAATATACTGCCATGCCAGGTTATAAGGTAAACTGGCAATACACAGGGTAGCGCAGACGCCGACTTTCCACTTTCTGATGCTTATACCGCTTTCCGCTTTCCACTTTCCGCATATGCTTTCCGCTTCTCTTCTTCTTATATTCTTTTGATTTATCTTAATTCTTTTTTTTTTTTTTTGTATTTTTCTATTCTTCGTTGATTTCGCGAGTGAAATATATATAGTATAAACGCGAGAAAACAATAAGATAAATGGAAGAGAAATATTTATATATAAAGGACAAAAAATTCTTCAGGTTTCAAAAATTGAAATAGAAAATAACAATTTGTACGTTATACATATATACATATACATATAGTATAATGTATGTGATCATCATTTATGAGATTATTTCCAAAATAATTCAACGATCATACGTATATACATGTTATTGTATACCTACATAGATACATATACGTCTATAGTCTCGGTCGATTGACATGCAAATCGTCGATCTAACCGTATAAAACCATATAATATACATATATATTTATACAATAAATACCTATACCTATATACCAAGTTGTATAAACGAGCAACTTAGCTTTATATTTAGAATTATATACATATAGAAATATAGCGGGCGATGTCGCAAAGCCGAGCGGATACCACGAAGAATAGATTTTTATTTATTTTTTTTATTTTCATCGATTGAATCGATATACTATATAGTTTAACTAGTTTATATCTATATACAATGTACATGTATTTCTATGTACGTAAATATAGATTTGAAATTATACCTGTATAAGTAATCATTACGTATTATTATACCTGCATATAGTTCGAAACGATTACGATTGCCCAAATAATTATAAACATAATGAAAAAAAAATGAACTGAAAAATCTAAAAAATTATAAATATGAAAAATCCCTCACTGTATACTTTTAAAAATAATAATAATCATAATAATAATACGTTGGGGGATGGTAGCAAAAAATAGATAGAACTAACAAATGTATAAATTATAAATGAATAGAGTAACCAGCCATATGAATATAATACTCGCGTGCAATGTGATGTTTCTAATCGATATGGAATCTAGTATTTAATGGTATATGGTACATGTATAATATATACCTACTAGAATTGCTGTAGGTATGTATTTGTCCGATAACTCATTAGAGACGATCTAACATCATGGAGAGATAATGAATTCAGGTCAAGATCGCGATGAGAATAAAGAGTCGAAGAAGAGAAAAAAAAAAGTAAGAAAAACTAAATCAATTACAAATTAATATACCTATAGAGGGGTCCGTTGTACATGTATCTACATGTACATATTTTTTGTTCAGTTAATTTTCTTTGGTCGATAGAAAATCATTGCCCGCAAGGTTTCTTATCTTTCGATTCTTCTGCGATAAAATACTATATAGGTATCAACGAGTCAAGCTAGGCGCAGATATTTGCAGAGTTGAAAAAAATTACGTGCCATATATACGTATACGTGTGATAAGAAATGAGTGAAGACAATTTCCAACCATCTGTATGTGAAAAAAAAATCGGGACAAACTTTACGAGTCTAGAATGAATGAATAAATAAATAAATCAATCAATCAACGAATAAGTAAATAAACAAATAAACGAATGAATGAGTATAGATAAAAAAAATAATGACGAACGAAAATATTCCTAATTTTCGTCTCTGCAGCAGTCCGACCGATTCGGCTGATCTTGATCTCCACAAATTTGCAATACGAAATGGATTTCGGGTGAGAATATTCATTAATAAAAAAATACAACACTTTTTCTTCAATTTTAGATTATTCGAAGAATGTTCAATACAGATAGAGATTTTGAAGAAAAAAAAACACAATATAGAAATTGGAGAAAATTTAAAGACTTACATGCACAAAATCATTGGAGGATTCGATGATTATTCGTCGAAGTATGACTATGATTATAATACATGATTAAATTTCAAAAATTATCACAGCCCATTTTTTTTTTTTTTTTTTTTTTTTTTTTTATACAAAAATGTCGAATCCATGGGTTTTTCTATCAAATTCAATCATAATTCTATCCTAAAATGAATTTGACGGATTCAAAAATCGATAAAAATTGAAAATAGAAGAAAAATGAAAAGAAAATTGATTTCATAAAAAAATTGGAAGATTAGAAAGTCTCTGTTTAATCGACGAAGGATATTTCATCTGCCTACTTACCTACCCACCAATAGTCTGTAGGTCAAGGTAGCGCGCTACTATACCGCATAAAGTATGTTACATACATATATACATATGTATACATATAGTTACGTATTTGAGAGTCAGCATTCGTTCTTTCGCATATATACATAGACGCGACGCTGATAGCGACGACGTACGAGAAAGAATCACTTTCAATCGTGTAGTCGAGCGAGCCACACCTACGTATAAACACAACCTCAGCCAGTTCCTGTAGCTACTTTTTCCATATAAAAAAAAACCATCTTAAAATCGTTATAGAAACGAACAAGAAAATCAAAAATTCAAGAGGTAAGAATAGAAGATGAAGAATCGAAAAATGGAAAACTGTATATAATCGTTAAAAATATGCAAAAATCATCTCGACTTATGAAGATTGAAGTTTATAACATCACAGCAAGAAGATAATAAGTTGAAATTCTTGATTCCATTTGACTTGGACAGTCCAAAAAACACCAATTACACTGTGAATAATTTTTCAAATTTAATCAAACAAACCAAAATCTATTATTTGACAATTCTAACAACACTTGAGTCATGGAATGGTACATTTTTTCCGCAAATTATGTCAATTAGTTATAACGTTACGAACTTCAACTTCATCTCGACTTTGATTTAAGATTTCCTCTGTAAAAATAATGATAAGACCAATTGATAAATTCTCCATCTAATGATTGAACGGTTTTTATTTTTAATGAAATAATAATGAAATGCAATTATGTATCAACAGATGGAGAATATCGGTGGAAGATATCCATGTACGTCGTCAGATTACGTGATCGAAGTATCGGACAAGACACGTAATTCGGAGATAATCGAAATGTTGGTAGAGAATTTCCTGCAGGATGAAACGTTGATAAAAAGTTTGCGAATAAACGCGGGATATATGAATGAAGAGGAAAAATCTCGTCTGATTATGGACGAGCATTTGATGATGAAAACAGTCGTAGAATCCGGAAGAGTATTGCTTGCCATTCACAAGGAAACTAACAGGATATCAGGAGCAGTGATAATAATGATTTACAGTCGAAAAGGAGAAGAAAAAGTATCGAATAACGAATTGGAAGAATTAGGTCCGATTAACGATAAAAAGTCCGATCCTTACGAGGGTCGTTTGCAGTCGCGAGTAATGAATGATTTTCTCAAATACATCGTCGATATGTTACCGAACGATAATCAAGAGGAAGAAATCATTTTTGGGAAACATAAAAACTGCAAATTTTACGCTGAGATCGAATTGATCGGAGTCAACAAATTGGATCGCAGCAAAGGCCTCGCTTCAGATTTGTACAAAGCCTGTTTATCCTACTTAAGAGAAAATCTACCTAAAGTCACTTTGTTATCCGGTATATACACATCGACTTACAGTCAAAAAATCGCTCAAAAAATCGGCAAATCTTCTGTTTACACCTTCGACGTTACCCGGTTAAAAGACGATTCCGGTAAACCGATTTTTCAGGACACCGTACCTCACAATCACGTCACTATCATGACCATGGGAATATGACTTCATTCAATGGATTGTCCATTTTTTTTTTCTGAATTATTAAATATTTGTACATTTTTTGCATTTCAATCACTAAATCGTTTATGAACAAGTGATGATATTGTTATTTATAATATTACTATTAATATTATTATTATTGTCGTTATTTCGGAGTGAATAAAAGTTTGCATATTTTTTATCATAAATGTTGTTAATTTTTTTTTTTTTTTTATATATGTATATATATTTATATATACGTTGATAAAATTTTCCCATAAATAATGTATAATGAACTATTTGTTGAAGATTTCACCATCATCGTAGGTATGTGAATAATATATACCTATAACCTGTTGTACACGTAGGTATATGCACATATATACGATAATCTTCGTATAATTATACAAGTGTAATATTCATACACGTATGTATATAAAGATATACACGTAATATGACGTAGTGAAACGCAAAACCGTGGGAGAAAGGAATTCCGAGGCATGGATGTACCTAAGTGTGGCGAGTAGGTATGAAAGGCCATGTGTTCGACTACATAAGTGCCTCCATATCATTTTTCTCCTGCATTTTAATCTTTATCTCTTTTTTTTTTCTTTCTTCTTTTTCTCTTTTTCTCTTTCGTCTTGCTCATCATCTCTTAGAAGTATGTTCAACTTCAGTATATACAGGTAAGATATATATACACGACCTAAGCGATATGAAGAGAGAGTTAATTATCTCAAGAATTACGAATCCTTCCATCAGAAATAAAAAGTATCAAATAATTACAGAACGAACGAAAAAAAAAAAAAGAATCTTATACAATTTTTTTTCTTTCTGCAGTCAAAAATCAAACTGCTATCTGATTAATGATAATCGATAAAATTGATCATTATTTTTCCAATATAAATTGACACTATAAGCCAATACACGAGAGAGTTTACAAAAAAAAAATAAATAAATGGAAAATCCAAAACGAAAAAATGATTTGAGAGGAGGGAAGTAAAGAGGCAGGTATGGGTTAATGCATGCTGCAGTATACGAGTGTATGAGTGAATAGTGAATAGTAAAGAGGCAAAAGGCGAGTATAGTAAGAGGTCGCAGGGGAGGAGTGAGTCGTAGTCGTATTCGTAGTCGTATTCGTAGTCCTAGTCGTAGACGTAGACGTAGGAGGAGGTCGAAGGGTGTTTCATTCATGCGCCGGAAGTGAGTATTGATCGGTAGCGCAGCGTGCATTGCACCCGGCCAGCCCTCGCCCTCATACCCTCCTCATCCCTATCCCTTCCACAAATTGCCAAAGTTTTCAAGAAACAGAGAAAAAAAAAAAAAAACATATCGAAGAAAAAAATAAAATAAAAGAAATTAAAAAAAAAACTACACATTCATTATTATTAACATTCACATACATAGCATATTTTCGAAGTATCATCTTTACGCGAAAAAATTTCTAAAAATTCGGTAGTCTATTATGTACTGAAATGAATTATAGAACAATATTCAAAATTGAATAAGCTTGATGAATAGATAATCAAATCGAATTGCATGATATGTATATGCGGGGGTTCTTATTTTATTTCGTCTATCTCTTTTTACTTTTCTCTCTTTTTATGGCATTGTTGCGTTAATTGTTGTGTTTATGTAGGTATACATATGTATAGGTATGAGATACTCGTACGTCCAGACACTACGTGTAAGGGAGGAAGGTAAGTGTAAGAAGGTTCGAGAGAGGTCGTTAACGTCTATTTCGTAAATGTTGAAGAAAAAATATTTGATTAACGATAATTAGTAAAGTAACTATAGCTAATGTTATACCCCCACAAACATATACGGTACATATGTATACAGGCACAAGTACAACACCATCCCATTTTTTGCCCCCAAAACGAACTTGATCGTTAGTAAAAAAAAAAACTTCATTATCTGTGTCGAGAAGAAAAAAAAAATCGAAAAATAAAAAATAAGTTATACTTCAATTAAAAACTACATAAATATTGTCAATTTTTTCTTCATCTCTTCTCTGATGTCTCTAAGAAGAATGTATGGATATATATGTATAAGTTACACGTGATACGAGAGAGAAATCGGTCATGCGTGTTGCACCTCCTCGCCTTGCTCTTCGCAGTCTAGTTACTCTCTCAAGTTACGTAAAAATAATAATAATAATGATCATGACAATTTGTATAATAATGACAGTAGTAATCAGACTGCGGAAGTCTATAAACATAAGCCTCTATTTCCAAAGAGATGTTGACGGTACAGAAGAGAAAAATTAGAAAAAGAAATTTTTTTTTTTTTTTTTTTTCAAATTCCTTCAAAAAATTTTCTAAGATTATTTTCCCTTTTCTTTTATTCCTTTCACGGTCTACTTTTTGTCGTAGTATTTTGTTATGATTACTCTACGAATTAATGTAATAATAATTAAATACAATAGGCAGCAGTCTGCAGTTTGTCTCGAGACACACTGAATTCTGTTTCATGTATTCAATTGTGAATGTAATACACAGATATGGGATTGGATATTTGTCAACGATTATCTAATTTTGTGAACGACGATCCTAGATTCAAATATTATTCCATATACATACGCACACATTATACATATACCTATGTACATAATGTATAATGTACGCTTTATGGGTTCGTAATTAGAATTGATATGCAAATATGTATGTATTGTCGGTAATCGTTTGATAGTTATACCGGTGTGTGTGTATGTGTAGGTGTTATGCAATCAATGTTACATACCTACATACACATATAGGTACATATGTATGTATGTTACATATATTCATACAACAAATTAGCTAAACCACGTACGTCCTTCCGTTTGTTCATTTGTCCGTCTCTCTAACGACAGACAGACTGACTGACTGACTGACTGTACCTTATACTACGCATACCTAATTACATCCATATATTATCTATACATATATGAACTATATGTATATTACGTAATGAATACATACCTACAAGAATTTAAAAAAAAACATATCGTGCCTAGAATCCCTTCGAATAATATTATAACTATAAACGAACGAGCGTATGTAATTAATCGATTATACGCTTCGATTCAAATCAGTTTGATTTGATTTCTTTTTCTCCTTCTCTCTGCATGAGTTACCCAAATTACATATAATAGAATTTTCAGATTCATAATCAACTTATACTGAAAATGAAAAAATAAAAAGGGATCGGTTCTAATCAAAGATGACATACATAAACGTATGCATAGATATGTATAATACGAAGTCTTGTGTGTAATTTCTCAAATTTCATTCAATCTAATTAAATTTTTTGTTTTTTCTATTTCATTTGTTGTCCGTATAAATAATAACAATAATAATAATAATCATTATGGGAACGCGTGTGCGTACGTTAAAGGAGTTGTAAGCATATATTATATATGTATAGGTAGATCGAGGTTGTGTGTGGAGAAACGGGAGTATGGTATATAGACCACGACTACTACTACCACCACCACCACCAGGAGGGCTGAATCGATCTCTCGGCAAGAACGAACCGAGAGCGAGGAGCCCATCATCCTCCCCTAAGCCCTCTCTCAGCATTCAACCCCTCAACCAACCGAGTTTTCCCTGGGAGAAGCGATCGCTAGAGCTCATTCGCTCGCAGCAGCGATAGCAAAAGCAAAAGCAAAAGCAAAAGCAAAAGCAAAAGCAAAAGCAAAAGCAGTGGTTAACGATAATTGATATATGTACAAAGATCATCGCGAATATGCCATCGCAAACTCGAAATGAAATTTTAACAAAACGCAAGAGAGAGAAAGAAAAAAAAAATTGAAAAAACATGTAGGGAAGAGTATTATAGGGCTGAATGGGTAAATTTTTCTTTTTTTTTCTTTTAAATGCATTTTTTCCATTTTTCTTCTGCGAGGTATGAAATTTTCAGTTTTTGGGCATTGTAGCCAATAATTAGGCGATGGATTTCACCTAGTCACATTTTCAGATGTCTTGCAAAGAAAAAAAAAAAATTAGAAAAATCGAAAACTGAGAATCGACCCATTGTGCCCTATTCTCTACTCTATAGGTATAAAAAAATCTGCGTGTACAAAAAATCGTTCCTTCGCATAATTATATGTACACAAATTCAGCACGACATATAGAACTAACGATAAATTGAGCTACCGATTTTCTTTATGATTTTTATTTAATTTTCCAAATTTATTTCATTTATGTATCTTTGTCAGGTATAGTGTGACGACCGGAAGTTTGTACGTACATACGTATGTATGTATCGTACAGCATAATTGTGCGACATATACATATAGCATGGCTATAATTAAAACGGTTTAAAAAAACTACCGGAAGTAGGCACGGTTCTATATATATATATGTATACGTGTATATGTATATGACGTATAGAGGTAACTACTCGATTCTTCTTCGCGTTATTTATATAGTATACGTATATATCTATACAGGGTGAATTCGTGGCGTCCGAACAGATCGAACCGCGTTGAGGCGGCCGCGCGTCGAGTGCAACCGAGCGCCGGCAATTTTTTGCCAGGCAGCCAACTGCTTAAATATTGGAGCGTATGCATAGCAGAAGACTCGAGTAAATCGCAACTCGAATTCAGAAATATGGCGACGCATAGCAGAAGACTGGAATAAATCGCAACTCGAATTCAGAAATGGCGACGCATGTTGGATCGCGATCGATTGCGATGTATCTAACCTCAATATTTTAACCAATTCCAATACGTTTGCCGGTCTTGGCCGTATCGGATCTAATAATCATGAATTATTGCAATGATTATCCAGTAAAAGCGCTATCAACGGTCCACATTGCCTAGGGAGCTCATTTTAGTCGTCAGGCTCCGAGTAGGTTAAAAATACTAATAATAATGACAAGTTGATGTAACATTACGTCAATAATCTGGAAATAATGTCATTTGCTTGCTTGTACTGTTGAAAAATTGACAATATTCGTCGTGGTTATACTTTCGTATGTAACATTTCTATTTGTCTCAAAATCCAGGGGCAACACCACCATTCAACACCTTGTTTCGTGATTATAACAATATCTCGACAGCCCTTCCTCTTCGTGCGCCACAGAAGCCCAGTGGGTGATAAAAATGACTTGTCCAATACGCTCGTTTACAATTCGACAAAATGTATTCCAGTAGCGATAGATCAGGAGGCTGCGCCAGCCACTGTACTGCATCAAAACAGCCTATCCGTAGCCCTGAGAATGAAAGAATAGCTCTTCATGGGCTCTGATAGCCAGTATCCTGTTGGAATATGGTCGGTCGATCCGGTTTCCAGATAAACTTAGCTAAATTGTGACGAGTTCAAAGCTTCCACGAGTCAATCAGACTAATCAGCTCCATCATCGATCTCTATAAGCATGTAAGTTTCTACAATGAACAATGATAGTCGTCAGAAATAAATTGACCATCGCAAGTTTACGTCTCCAAGTAAGAATTCCTGTAATTTGAACATCAATCGCACAAAATTGTATACCAATATTGCTCACAGAAATCTTCTACGAAGTCAAACATTAAAACGTCCATTCCAACGGAATAATACAATTATGTAACGGTAAACGCAGGTTTGATTACGGAGTGCAAACCTGGATTCCCTTGCAGCTCCTGGAGTTTAAGGATTGTTCGAACACGCAGAAGCTGCAGATGATTCGTCACCATTCAAGTTTACGTCGATAACAATCAGGCCAGGAATATCTCTCAGACATTCATCCTCTTGGCATATTCCAACCGAACGTTGATAGTCTTGTACGCATGAGTGACCAGCCATAAACAGGCATTCTGTTGAGTTGAATTGCCATGGATAACTGTCTTCGACTCATCAGTGAAGTCTAAAATGTATGCTTTTGGTACGTGAAGTACTACTATCCTCTTTGATTCATTTTTATGTCAAAGTCTTGATGTAATACCCAGGTTGTATTTATACCAGTTTTGTTCATTCTGTCGAATTTTACTTGTTATAAATGTTATGGTGTAATCCTTCAGATACATTAATGAATAATTCTATATTATTCATCTTATTCTCCAATATTCAGTATTATTTATTACTTTCAATTAATTTTACTTTTATCAAATATTTGGATAATTTTTCATTTATTCGATTTTGTTAATAATAAACGTTCAACATTGACAAATAATCATCTTCTGTATTCGTGTATTTCCAATCCTTCATTATTTATTCTATTTCATACTATTATTCCCGATTTCTGATTCATTCAAGGGAAGCACCTATGACAATTCTGACAAAAAGCAGGTTTTTATTTTTTTTAAAGCCGAAAAACGAATATTTAAATTGTCAGATTATAGAAGGATATGTTTTGAAAAAAAGTTTCAATCTTCCGCCATGAAATTTTAGAGACGAGGAACCTTTCGCAGGGCTATGAAAGATTCATTGAGCATGAACTTTCATCGTGGCCCTGCGAAAGGTTCCTTACGTCTGAACTTTCATCGCAAAAGTTGTAAACTTTTTCGAGACATATCCTAACAAAAAATGATAAAAAAATAATAATAAAATAATAATAATAATCTGAAACTTGAACTATTCGTTTTTCAGGCATTTTCAAAATGATAGACTGATTTTTATCTAAATTTTAGTCGGGTTTTCCCTTGAATGATTGATTCAATTATCAATTCATTGTTATGAATGAATGAAAATCAATAAATGAATAATAACTTGCTAACGAAAATGATTGACGATTGAGGTATTAAATTGATAGAGAATCGCGATCTTTTTTTTGCATTCATTTATTTCAGCCATTATCATTTTTTTTCCGATTTTTATAATCGGGTCCGAGGTTGCTATAGATGCCAGTCAATTTTTTCTTCGCATTCTACTGTTGCTATGCAACTCAACTTAACAAACAGTCATTGTAAACAACGAATTTGTTGCCAAGCCACTTCTGCGTTTGCATTGTGACACCGAAGTTCCCTTATTGCAAAATTTTCGTCTGAAATATAGAATCAACAAGTGTAATCAATTTGTTAAGTAGTTTATTCACACGTTCTGAGACCAGACACGTTGTCAACTAATTTGATAATAAAATGGCGAATAAAGATAAATACTCGATTGCTGAGAAGCTATCTTGGTGTCGACACTCCTGGACGGGCCAAACTCTGCGACACATCCGGGACAACTTCGCGGTGGAGTTCCCTGCTCGTCCGATTCCGAGCATATCAACCATACAGGCGTCGGTCCAGAGGTTGAACGCAACTGGGTGCTTAGATTGTTCGCACGTCAAGTACATTCAACCCAATCGTCGTCTGAGCGATGATGATAAACTGGCTATCTGCCTCAGTTTCGAGGAAAATCAACGCACCAGTACGAGGCGTGTGGCTCAGCAGCTGGGGTTTTCGCAGTCTACGGTGCTCAAGGTGTTGCACCAACATAAATATTTTCCGTACAAGCTCCATAAGGAGCAGGAACTGTTTCCCGGCGATGATGAAGAGCGGATGAATTTCTGCGAAATTATGATGGACCGGATTGATGCGGATCCCGAACTGACGCGCAACATTTGCTTTACTGATGAGTCGACTATGGTCCTCTACGGCACACCAAATCGCCAGAATGTGCGGATATGGTCCGTGGCGAATCCGTACGAGGCGATTAGGGTTCGTACCCAAAATCCTCAGAAACTTAATGTCTGGGCGGGAATGTACAACGGCAAAATTATTGGGCCATATTTTATTGACGGCAACTTGACTGGCGCAAAGTACCTCCAGCTTCTGCAGAATCGCATAGTTCCTCGACTCCGGGCTCTGCAAGGGAATGTGAGTTTGTACATTGAGTTTGATCCTGCGTTTACTGTTACGTAATTGTATTAATCAGTTAAAATGGACGTTTATAATATCTGGACTTCGTAAGAAAGTTCTGTAAGCAATATCGGCACACAATTTTGTGCGATCAACTTTTAAATTACGATGTTCTTACTTGGTGATCCAAGCTTAGGTACGTGTTTCGAGTTTAAAGATGGAGCTGACTAGTCTGACAAGGAGTCGACCATATATCCAGGGGACGGATCTTGTTCAAACTTTTCAGGAAGTTTGCTAGTACAAAATAACTAGCGACGGCCACAGAACTTTTCGCAATGGGCCTTCGTTCTCTTGGCGAGCCTCGCTTGATAGTAGCCAGTGGCAGATGAATATTTGACGCAGGTGACAATACTTTGTTCTTTTTCATCAATTTGAGTCCTCTTAGGCTAGAATCTAGTCATCATTGTAAAATCATTATCATAATACTAGTCTGAGGCAGTTCAACCAGCTTCTAAGCTTACGATGAGCCTGAAAATGGTCCTTCGCCACAGTGAAAGAGCCTTCGGAGCTCACGTCGTTGGCTTTCAAAGAATCCCTACACGGGCCGAAGACCTTCAAACTCCCAGAACTTGTTCGACATGAGTACTAGAAGTATTCATAAAGTGCAGTTAAAAGATTTATTTTCTGATTTCTCTGTCAATATGTATTCGTCGATAATGAGAAGTGAAACATTGAATCTAATGATATGTAACAAACAAAAGAAAACAATTTTTGAAGGTAAAAGCCAGTTTTCCAATTTCACTCCTGCGTTACTTTTGTCACGTAATTTCGGACAAGTTCTATGAGTTTGAAGGTCTCCGGTCCCTGTAGAGATTCTTTGAAAGCCAATGACGTGAGTTCCGAAGGCTATTTCACTGTGGCGAAGGACCATTTACAGGCTCGTCGGAAGCTTGAAAGCTGGTTGAACTGCCTCAAACTAGTATAATGATAATCATTTTACAATTATGATCAGATTCTAGCCTAAGAAGACCCAATTGAATGAAGAAGACGTATTGTCACCTACGTCAAATATTCATCTGCCGCTGGATATTACTATCAAGCGGGGCTCGCCGAGAGAACGAGGCCCATTCCGAAGAGTTATGTGCTCCACGCTCGTTATTTTGGTACTAGCAAACATCCTAAGAAGTTTCAACAAGATCCGTCACCTGGATATAATGGTCGACTTCTTGTGAGTGTCAGAAAGAAGAGTTCAACTTTTTAGGATGTAACCAATGGATTGTTTACTCAAAAATAGGGACGACCGATCGTATTCCAGCAGGATGGCGCGCCACCCCACACAACGCTGGAAGTGAGGGCATTTCTTGAGGAGCAATTCCCGGGGCAGTGGATAAGCCGTTTCGGACCAACGCCGTGGCCAGCTCGGTCTCCAGACCTGTCCCCGTTGGATTTTTGCTTTTGGGGATATATCAAGAGCCTCTTGTATGCAACCCAAATAGATGACCTCGACGAGTTAAGAGCCAGGATTATTCATCTTTCGAGCGACCTCACCGAACATCAAATACATTGTGCTACCGATCATTTCTATGACAGACTGGGTTTCTGCGCAGCACAAGCGGGAGGAACCTTTGAAAAATTTCTATAATTATGTCATAGTTCGCAACTTCAGTGGCTCATAACATCTTGATTTTTTTTCCAAATTTATTTCGAGAAATCATACATACATCATTATTATTGGAGGTAGGATAAGGGTTGGAGGGACGGGGAGCCACCCGCCTACCCACTTCCCCCGTTCCTCCAGGGGGTTACTTGTATTGTGTCCACTGCCCGAGTATTTGTTCAGCTCGACGTTTCGGCGCTCAGTATCTAGTCCTGTCCTCAGGATGGTCGTCTGTCAACTTGCCATAACAGAGATAAATAAATACTCGATCAGTCGACACAATACAAGTAACCCCCTGGAGGAACGGGGGAAGTGGGTAGGCGGGTGGCTCCCCGTCCCTCCAACCCTTATCCTACCTCCAATAATAATAATTTTTTAAACTCTAGCCACAAAATCGCAACTTCGTTGCAATTTCTCAGCTTACGTGATGAAAAATACTGATTGTCACTTGTACCTAAAGGCTTTTTGACAAAAAACATTAGAGCACTTGCCCTTAGCTCATGACGTAAGCCTCTCGTTTGGCCTAACTAACCTTTCCGTACTCGTACTGAAATGCAACCACTGCTATCAGCTTGAAACCCATATTATTTTATGAGTGAAAAATGCATGATAACAATAGCCTTCATTCATGACATTCTTTTTACATTCTAGAGAAAGTATGGTAATCATGAGAATGTTCGAAATCAAAATGATAGATTTTGATGTTTTATGAGCCGAGGATCTCAAAAAAGTATGTGTGGTAATTCCGTTTTTCCATCTGTCTGTCTGTCCGTTTGTGCATCTACCTGTATTTGAAGCTAGAGTCGAACAGTGCAACAAATTTTCTTGCCATTCAACACCCTGTACTTCTACAGGGTTGATACGCTATCTTGATTCTAAAATTCCCTGGTTTTATCCAGATATTTCAGCCCAAAAATAGTGCGTTTTCAGGTATAGTTACAAAGTTGGGCGTGACTTTGAAATCGCTATTTACTTCAATAACCTTATGTTTTAGTTTATTCACAGTCGTTACATACTGACAGCGACTTATTATCTGAAAATTCGCATAGCTTTTAGGAATTTTACGTTACAATCCAGATAAGAATATGCAATTTCATGCCGAACGAATAAAAATTCAGTCATTTTTACCAAATTCCCTGGTTCTTCCAGATTCTCCAGGTGCGTACGAACCCTGTTATAGGTTTGACTGAATGAAAATATTATTTTCAGCATTCTAACCTCAAAATCGCAACTTCGTCACGATTTCTCGGCTCTCATGATGAAAAATAATGTCCGAAACTTGTACGTAAAGGCTTTTTGACGAATCTCGTTACAGCACTCGCCTTCGGCTCGTGCCGTAAACCTCTCGTTTCGCCAAAAAAGACTTTCCGAACTCGTATCGAAATGTACTATTTTGGTTGGGGATTTCCAGATGCGAGGGGTCATATGTATGTGTGAGCATTGTAATGTACAGCTTGATGGGTAGTGTTGCCCCTGTATTTTGCTTTTAGAATAAAAATGTGAGATACAAAAGTACAACAACGAATAATTGCCAATTTTTCATCGCTGAGCAAGTACGTATTATTTTCAGCATCTTGACTAATATCGCGTAACCAATGCCATAAGGTCGTGAGCGCCAGAAAAAAATTTTTTCCCACGGATATGCCTACAATATTTTATACGGCGTATGAAAGATTTTGGCGTTACACACAAAAAATTTCGTTTTCTTGCTGACGACCTTATGGCATCGGTAACGCGATATGTCGTCAGCTTTGTATGGAATTAATTTATACTCTGGAATTATAACTTATACTCACAGCCTAATATCCCAGATGAGCTTCTCATAAAATGTCACCGTCGATACCGCCGTTACAATACGTCGTAATTTGAAAATCTGATACGGCCGGTAGACACACATGTTGAAATCGAATCGAATATTGGAGGTTAGATACATCGCAATTGGTCCGATCCATCCACGTGACGTCATTTCAAGATTCGAGTCTGCCAGAGGTATCGATAGATGCGGTAAAATTACCTCCCTAAGCAGGGCTGGGTAATATTTGAAATGGTTCCATTTCAAATGTGCATTTGAAATGGTTCCATTTCAAATGTGCATTTGAAATGAAAATGGCATTTTACATTTTGTATTTCAAATGGAATTTTAGAAACCATTTTGATTTTATATTTAAAATTGAAATCTCCATCCGTTTAACCATTTTAAAACAGTTTCAAATACCCAAATGCTTTTTCAGGCTCTTAGCTAATCAACTGACAATTCGAATGAAAACCACACGGTATAAACGGCTGGAGCATGGAACAAAAACTTTTTTTATTTCGGATATTGATCTTGAAGGAGTTTGTTCAATACTGAGTTCATAGAATCTCATCGAAGTGATACATTTTTCGGCGGTCATATTGAATCCACAATTTCGAATTCTGCCATTTTTATTCCAAATTCGTATACCTATACCGATGGAAGGAACCGTTGAGCGTAACTGGGTTTCATACGAATCGAACATTTTTTTTTTGTTGCTCTATTTTTGACTACTTGTGCCAGATTGGCATGACGGCCGCTCATTGGGGCGATGTCTAATTACTAGAAGTGGTAAACACGAAATATAAATATTAATTTGTTGAAACCTGGAATAAATATGAAATACCTTATACGCATATGATAATCCGCTTTATAATTTATACAGAATTTATAGTAGATGCAATCTTTTTTTGTAATGATAAGCGGATTATCCAACCGTCAGTTTCCATTTAGAAAAAAAATTTCAGAAAACCATTTCAAGTACCTATTTTACACTTCACATATAAAATGCTTTTCGAAAACCATTTGACATTTTCCATTTTGAATAGTTATGAAAGCATTTTGCATTTTCCATTTCAAATGGATTTTGAAAAGCATTCTACCCAGCCAGCCCTAAGGCGGTCATAGACTTTTGGGGTCTGTTCGGAAAGAAATTTTTAAACATTTTCGAAATTTCCAAAATGTTTGAAATTGTGAAATTGAAAAATATCAATGACTTCCCTCTTCCCTCTTTCTTTCGCCTCGCCTGCTCAACAATGCGCCGGTACGTGCTATTCATGTGCGAATCGTGTGCTATTATTACTCATATAAATTTTCGATGATGTCAAATTCAGAGCTCATAGTGTGCCACGTGCCTTACTTTCATGCTTGAATTTATCCAGGTTCGTTAAACGTTCAACCGCCGTAATATTTATTAGCCCGTTGGACTGTTCAGTTTTGATAAAAATCTTCAAATAGCGTAATAGTTCCGACGACTCGATAAAAATTGACGCCACATTTGCGGACTCACCGTGTGTCTGGTTATCAGAAAGGCGTAAGTTGATTTGTGTGTGTGTGTGTGGGATTCGCATGCACTGAACGACAACAACTGCGATTAAAGGTATCTATCGTTGTCTGCGTGTCTCCCATACCAAGTTGCTCAGTGATCGCCGTGGTTGTTTACAAGCCGTTAAAACTATTATGCTGTCTGAGAATTTCGATCGAAACGAATCAGTTTAATTGGCCATTAAATGTTACAGCAATTAAACGTATGCAAAGTACAGTATTCCCCTGTGATGTCGCGTATCACGGTCTGGTTATTTCTTCTTCGCACGGGCCCCCTTGCCGCTAGAAGACTCAAACCCTGGGTTCTAGCCGGCATGTGCAAATACTAGACTGCTCGCTCGGGGTGGTGGGATATCTTCGTATATCGCAGTTCTCTCTCCCTGCAGCACCGTGCAGCGCGATATAGCGAGGGGATAGTAATACAAAAAATTAAAAAGATCATGATTTGAAACTGGAAAATTCCTGATCGTGCGCTTCCAAGCACACTGACAATCTAGGCCTCGATTGAAAACCCGAGTTAGTTGTATACTTGTGGCATGCATACTCGTCCTAATCGTATTCTCCGAGGCGAGTAGCGCAGGGCCTCTGGATTTCTCGGCTAGCGGTCTCGGAAGTATTGCACCGGCTGAATCACTTCAGGACCGAATTGTATGTGGGACGAGAACTTTTGCCCAGTGCGGATGAAAATTGCACAAACCTCTGTGAAATCAGGTCAGAACTTGCTCGTAGAATTCATAGTAGACTTCACTGATGAGTCGACGACAGTTATCAAACCTCCGTAATCAAACCTGCGTTTACCGTTACATAATTGTATTATTCCGTTGGAATGGACGTTTTAATGTTTGACTTCGTAGAAGATTTCTGTGAGCAATATTGGTATACAATTTTGTGCGATTGATGTTCAAATTACAGGAATTCTTACTTGGAGACGTAAACTTGCGATGGTCAATTTATTTCTGACGACTATCATTGTTCATTGTAGAAACTTACATGCTTATAGAGATCGATGATGGAGCTGATTAGTCTGATTGACTCGTGGAAGCTTTGAACTCGTCACAATTTAGCTAAGTTTATCTGGAAACCGGATCGACCGACCATATTCCAACAGGATACTGGCTATCAGAGCCCATGAAGAGCTATTCTTTCATTCTCAGGGCTACGGATAGGCTGTTTTGATGCAGTACAGTGGCTGGCGCAGCCTCCTGATCTATCGCTACTGGAATACATTTTGTCGAATTGTAAACGAGCGTATTGGACAAGTCATTTTTATCACCCACTGGGCTTCTGTGGCGCACGAAGAGGAAGGGCTGTCGAGATATTGTTATAATCACGAAACAAGGTGTTGAATGGTGGTGTTGCCCCTGGATTTTGAGACAAATAGAAATGTTACATACGAAAGTATAACCACGACGAATATTGTCAATTTTTCAACAGTACAAGCAAGCAAATGACATTATTTCCAGATTATTGACGTAATGTTACATCAACTTGTCATTATTATTAGTATTTTTAACCTACTCGGAGCCTGACGACTAAAATGAGCTCCCTAGGCAATGTGGACCGTTGATAGCGCTTTTACTGGATAATCATTGCAATAATTCATGATTATTAGATCCGATACGGCCAAGACCGGCAAACGTATTGGAATTGGTTAAAATATTGAGGTTAGATACATCGCAATCGATCGCGATCCAACATGCGTCGCCATTTCTGAATTCGAGTTGCGATTTATTCCAGTCTTCTGCTATGCGTCGCCATATTTCTGAATTCGAGTTGCGATTTACTCGAGTCTTCTGCTATGCATACGCTCCAATATTTAAGCAGTTGGCTGCCTGGCAAAAAATTGCCGGCGCTCGGTTGCACTCGACGCGCGGCCGCCTCAACGCGGTTCGATCTGTTCGGACGCCACGAATTCACCCTGTATGTGTAATAATAGTGTGTAAGTAGGTATATAGTATTATCTCCAGTACATAATGGATATATGAAAAGGTATACCGATACACAGGGTATTCATAGACATCGTAGAGACATTTTTATGTAATATATTACTCTCTTTCCTGATTACCTCAAATAAAATAATTTCAAAAATCGAATAGACCAACAGTTTTCACTAAACCATCAATAATTATCACCGTATTCTTCATCTGTGAATCGTTTCATTATAATAATTATTTCTGAACAACTAGATTATTGAAATAAAGCTTCAATTTCATTTGATATTTTACGGTTTTTGGAAAATGAATGAAAGGCAGAATAATAACGTTAACAATTACATCCAAGTAGAAGAAAAAGAAATAAATATCCGAGATTATCACATATGTTATACAAGTGTTATTTTTTGTTTGTTCAAATATCTATAAGTGTGTATACACGTATACAATATCTAGATAATAAACCTACAAACCCATAAAACGATGATATAAAAAGCAGCATAAGGGGAGGGAAAAAGTAAGAACGTCACGTGACCTTAATCGTTTCGTAAAGTAGTATGGTGTGGTGTGGTGTGGTGTGGTGTGTCGCTTGCTTGCTTGGCTAATGTTTACATTGCGTGAATAAATCTGTCTCTCTAAAAAGAATTTTTATACTTTGATTTTTTTTCGCGTATTTTCATTAAAAAATTTCCCCGATAACCGTACGAACGTATATACAACGATCATTCTCTAGAATTCGATTTTTTATTAATTCTAGTATTCTTACGTCTCGACGGTATTATAATTGTAATTATAATTAGTACAAAGAATATAGATTATTATACATGCATACAGAATACCGACGAAATATTATTATTATTATTATTATTATCTCGACGTTTTCAAGATTGCGATAAAAATGAACACGCACATAATGATGATCTCTCGCCTCCTCCTTAATGTCTCTCTCGAGATAAAGAATGGAAAATAATACACGAATCGTATATTATAACGAATTACCGATTCAGAAGAGACAAAAATGAGTTGGCTCGTACTACTATTCCCATTCGCAGAGATCTTTTTCTCTTATACTATAAAATAATATGCACGCCGAAATTCCTTAATCCATACATACTGTGTGTCTGAATGAAACGGCGAATATCTCTATCCTACATATATGTATGTATACATATATGTATATAGTACGTACAAGATACGTACAAGGGCGTACGATGATTGTGAAAAAAAACTTTCTTCTTCATCAACAAAAAACTCTCTCTCCAATCCCCTTCCCACCCTCAACGTACGTTGGTTGTACGGGTCCGCGCCTAGTCGGCTCTCCTCTTCTCTCTAGGTCACGCGAATCGAAAGTAAAATTATCTCACATATCGCAGAGGAAAAAAAAAAACAAAAAAACGAGCAACAATAATTGTTAATAATTAGACCAACAGCATCATTCTGATATTCAACAGCCTCGCGAATATATTTGCAATTCGTTAATATCCTTCAAGTTCCGAACGTTCGTTTGAACAAACATTGAAAAAAAAGTCCAAGTTTCACCACGATTCTTCATCCGCTAAAAGTATTTACAGATTTTTGATATTATGTTGAAAATCATCTAAGGTCAGTTAGGTATATAAAGAGTTAAAAATTCACAAATTTTTGGCGGTTAAAACCTCGAAATAGCGTAATATGAGATTTTCTAATGAAGCTGAAACTAGCAGCCAAATGAGCTAATCGTCTCCCAAATAGTTAGAGATGTATAACTTTTTTTTATGTCAAAAATTCATTAACTTTTCATGAAATATACAGCCAAATCCATTTTTTCAAATTCAGCTTTCTCATTTTCATTCAGTAAAAATTGTTATAGCTTCAGCTTCATGATTTTCTAATCAATGTTCGGAACTTCTTCAGGTGCATAATTCATTAAAAAATCCGAAAGAATATCTGCACCAAAACACTAAAAATGCGATCTGGAATTAAAATCGAACACGAACTTCGCGTGCATTTCTTCATTCTTAAAACATTGATTCTCTCTCATGATTTTTCTCGATTTATTTTTATCCAATCAATTTTGCACAGGGTGTAATTAAATGTATATCCTATACCGTATAGGTAGTATATGAAAACGAGTCGTTGATATGCATATATTGTATAGGATATAGGATGCTGTTCGATCAGCACTCGATCAAACGAATAAGTAGATGAGAGATATTGGCAAAGTATGAAAGGGGTTGGTGGGATGCAGGGTGAAGGGGGTAGAATTTGTACGATTGCACCTGCAGCAGAGCAGAGAGGGAGGAAGAAGAGATAGACAAGTAAGTGGTAATTGAATGGATTGAACCCTGCGGCGACGTTTCACGATATGCGGGAGGTAGAGAAATTTTGTGATGAATGACAACCCTTGAGAGAGAAAGAGAAAAATAGAAAGAGGGGGGGTGGATGATATGTCTATGATGTACCCCTCAACCAACAGGGTTCCTCTTTCGCGAAAATGGCGCTGGGCCCCTCTCTACTCTCGCCAATCAATAAACCTCGAAATATCTCGCATTTCGAGGTCGTCGCCGTCACCACCACCCTCCACCACCACTGTCGACATTGCCGATGGTAAAACCGCGCACAGCTCGATGCTTCCTGCTACTGTCTACCTCCTGCTGCCCCGTGTGTGGCAGATACGCCTCCGCAAATCGTACATACGTCTTTCGCACATACTTGTAATTTTTCTCATTCTTTCTTTCTCTATTTCTCTCTTTTTTACATCTTAGTAGAGAGAATCGCAACGACGAAGTATATTCGTTCATTCATACATTCTATTCATTCGTTATAGTTCGAATCTCAGTCGATAATAAATAACGAATAGAATTCAAGAAACAATAAATTCATACACAAATAAATAAATACAGTACAACGATGTGAAATCATTTTCGTCTCTCGAAAAAGAAGAAAATCTTCGATTCCTTGTTGATTATTATGATTAATACTATAGATCATTGATCATTATAACATAAAATAGATTTTATCAGTCATCTTTGTCCCTATATTTCGAATAGAATTAGAATACTCTTGTTTTGCTGTTTCATTCGAGAGAAGAGATGATAAAATTTGATAAGTAAAGTATATTTAAATTAATTTACCTGAGGAATGTTGGCGTTTATTTGTCGATTTAGAGCGTCTCGTTCTTTTTCAACTTCTTGTAAACGAGCCTCGGCCTCTTGTAGACGTTCCTGACTTTCCCTAAGTGAGTCCATCAACTTGTCTCTCTCGTCTAGCATTGAGACCATCAGCTGTTCAAAGTTAGCATCTTCGCCAGAGAACTGTGAGCTTCTCTGACTAATGCTGTCTTCCGATATCGTCGGCATCACGTCGCACATCATGTTCCACATTTTATTAATTTTTTATTTTATTTTATTTTCCCTTCTACCTTCTCTTTTTTCTTTTTTCTTCACAAAACACACCACCTCATTCACAACACTCGATCAACAATCAACACCAAAATTCCATCCAAGACGTGTGGGGGACTACTGCTTACTTCACACCGTTTCCATTAATGAAAAATCAACGAAAGAACGAAAGAAAAAAAAACACGATCATTTATCGATTTATCTTTGTTTCTTCTATTTGAAATTCTAGGTACTTCATCGATCGATCAATTATTTAAAAGCCTTGTTTTATCCTTTAGACCACTGACGTGCCTCAACTGTACACTTGATTTAAATGATTGTTATTCATTTATTATTTATTCATTTAAGATTATTGTGTTTTTGGCTATTATTATTATTATTATTATTATTATTGAATTCGCACTACACGATAACACGCGCGATTGATATACATACAGACTCGTGTATACGTACGAGATACATGTAAATACATTTATTTAATAATAATATTTAAGGATTTATAAGACAACCTCCTTGGTAAAAAGGGGGTAGCCGCTGATGGTGGTGCCGCCACCGCCACCGCCACCGTCGCCGATGGTGGTGGGTGCTTATTTGACAAGAGAGAAAGAGAAAGAGAGAGAGAAGGAGAGAGAAAAAGATCGAGTGAGAGTGAGTGAGAAAGAGAGAGAGAGAGAGAGAGAGAGACGAGGATGGTAAAGCCTCGTTAGTATTACATTAGAAAAACTTGAGGTTATTACCGAAAATATGGGCGCGGTAATAGCGGCAATTGCTTACAGTGACACAGCGACACGTACAAATCAATGCAACAGCATATTAACGACATTATTAGCCGTAAAAAAACTATACTGACACACCTACAAATTCCCCTAACACCACCCAGCCTACACTACTCCATTTTCGATACCGGCGGCCATATTCGTTTAGTGACGTCACACGTCAGATTTTCTCACCGAACGCCATCGAGTAGACTGACCGCCTAGAACTACTACTCCCGATATTCAACTCGCTACCCCCCACCCTAACCGATCACAGCGCTACGGAGGATCTAACAACTAATGATACTTCGACTAACTATCGCCCCCGGTGTACTTATTATCATGATTCCTCGATGATTATCGATCATTGCGAATCGTCTCGACGTTTAAATACTTTCAAATTGCATTCCAGCGAGAATTTTGATAAGAATTCCGTCAAAATACCCTCGAGTTGTTACAAATTTCGAACAGGTTGTCGGTGTGCTCGGTTGGTAACAAAGTCTCAATCCCGAGATTAATGTTTTTGATTCTTCGTAAATTTTACACATAAAAAATATGAATATGAATACAATATATCTAGATAAACGTGTTTGATTATTTAATGCACAAATATACACACCGGACATGAATTTCAATTGATTATAAAAAAGGTTGAGTCGGTAATGAAGGGCGGGAAATTATCGATGGATTGGATTAGCTGACGGGTCTCGGCGCAGTCTCAACATGGCTGACGACAGTGGTGGTTGGTTTCCGAGAGGATTAATAAAATATTTAATTGTTTTTTCTACCGTACAAAGATGTACTCGATTTGTATATTAGATAAGTATAAATATTATTTAGCGAGATGCCGGGACAGCGTAAAGCGGCAAGGCGAAGGTTGAGTGCCCATGAAAACAACAAAAAGACCATAGGAGGTTAGAAAACCTGATAATTATCGAATAACATCATAAGCCGCGATGATGCAACACGTAATAAACTCTCCTCACTTAATTATCTACCTCCCGATATTATCGAACAAATCTTTCTCTTTCTATTTTACAGACGTAACGCTCAACGATTTCGCCAATTCTCCATCGGGAAATCACGCGAGACTCAAAAAATCAACAACAAACGTATCGTGCGAAGGTTAGAAATTCTTTCATTCCCCGGCCAACCATCTGTCAGAATTTGACGCTAATTTCAAAGAAATAATCTACAATTCTCTTCTCGTTTTCTATTTCATTTATTATCGCAATATTCTCCACAGTTAAACAGATAATCATTAAAGAAGAGGATAACCGGACTTGGGATGAAAAGCTTGACGATTTTGAAGGTGACTTTGAACTGATCGAAAGAGAAACTGAAGATGGTAAAAAAGGTAAAAATATTCATCGTTATCATTATTCATCCATTTATTATTCTATCATTTTTGTATTCGATTAACAGCCAAGTCATCCCAAAAACCTGAATACCTCCAAATCTTCCTAAAATCCGTCTATAATCTTTACCGTTATCCTGGAAATGCTCCGATTCGCAACAATCACTCACCTCAATAATAATAACAATAATAACGATGATAAACGATTTCCAGAAATTGTTCTGGCCAAACAGTCGAAGCCTCGGAGAAGAACCAAGTCCGAAGAGCCTGTGGTGGATGACACGGGTGAGAAAGTTTCTAAGAATTTTTTAGACTTTGAAAAGAGGCGATGATTGTTTAGGATTTTCTAGCCTCGACCCAAAGTAGTAATTTAGTTTGTAATTAATTTGCAGGTGTTGAATATCCCCTGGACGTCTGGTTCCTGATATCGGAATATATAAGACCGGAAGATGTAGGGAGGTTCGCCGGTATCTGCAAGAGCGCTTTTCACGTAGTAAAGACAGCTAAATTTTGGTTTCACATGTATAAACGGTAAATAGATTCTTTCCCTCTCAATCACAGATATTTGTTTCAAGGAAATTCAGAAATGATCACCTATGAGTTTTTATACTTAGATTTTGAGGAATCTGATCCTTTATGAGTTTTTCGACCTCGTTTTTCCTGCTTCTAGATTCTATAAATCTGCCGTTGGTCTACCGGAACGTCTTCAACCTGAGTGTATGGTTAGATTATACAGTCTGAGGTCATGCGTTATAAGAACACTTCATTACAGTTATTTTCCGCAAAGAAGAAACACCCAGAGTACTGATTTCAGTTTACAGGAGGAACCTCATTCCCTACTGAAAAGACAATGCTGTTTAATGTGGCACCAGGTCAGCTCGATCGACGATTTATCAATTCGTTTATACATTTATATTATTATATCTGTGAGGAATGAATTTCTTTACTCTGTGCAAAAAGGCAGAGCTGAAAAAAATAAACTAGAGTTTTATAGAACTTTTTTATACTAAAGTACGGTAATTTCAGAAGGGTAAAAATCAGTGGTTCTTTTTCTTCAAATTAAAAGAAGTACCGAGAAGAAATGGGCTTTCGTCTCGTAATACAGAAGTAAAACCCCATCGTCCAGACCTTATCGAAATGCTGGAAGACGTCTCGGCCAATCCAGAAGACAGATGTAAAATTCTTCAGGTATTTAAACTTCGTATTTATATTCGCGAATAGTTAAATACTTGATTGTTTAATCCGATGATTATAAACTTATGATTATTTCCCATTGCAGATAACTTGCCTCAAATACACGTGGACTCCTCTGGTAATTGGCCTAATTCTACAATCTGTATCGATGACTTTGTCGCCAGGGTTTTGCCACCATCGTTTACAACTTGGTTTTGGAACGGGTTTAACTCCCAAGACACCTGCAAGCCAGATGATACTTTTAGACGGAGTTGTTGGCGTCAGAGTTCTGGATTGGTGGCACCCTTTGTATCCTCATCAACATGCAGCTTCGGCTGTATTACCGCTCTCCGACGACGCTTGGGATTAGTTGTTTTATGAATATCGGTTGCCTAGTTTCACTGTCTGGAATGAAGAAAAAAAAAAAAAAATTAGAAAGAGATAAATAAACAACAGCAAGAACAATGATTATTTAACGTAGAGGAAGAAACGTGTTTTATTTTTGTTTATTTCTCTTTCTTTAGGGCTGAGATACGCTGGATTGTAATTAAATCGGTAAAATTATTTTGGAAACAACTATTACATTTCATTAGCCATGAGTTTTGCCGAAAGTTTACGTCGTTTTTCAATTAAATTCAATTCTGTCATTTTCTTTTTTTTTTTTTGTTTTTCTTTTTCTTCTACGGTTTCTCTCTTTCTTTCAGTTATTGCATAACGAGCTAATGTCACATCATAGTTTTTTTGTACTTAGAAGATTTAAGAAAAACTCATTATTTAAGTTTCATCGATCTTTTTGTTTTTCATGAAGAATCTAAATGATTTTGGTTAAAACGCAACCAACGAATAAGTAAATGATTTATTTTTCCTTTTCGTTATTTAGTCTCTTTTATGAACCGATTATATTTGACGAGCATGATAAAAACGATGTGACATTAGCTTAAAAATAATTGGGTATATTTTATATCATATAAATAATATGAATATTGTTACTTATTGGTGAATACATAATTGAAATATATTATTATACGTTCTTTTTTTCTCCTGGGTTTAAAACTGTTGACAATATTGTTGAAATAATATCGTCCTGTTAATCATTGATCAATGAAAATGATTCATACGTGATTACTGAACAGGGTTTTTATCTTTACGTTACGTTATTCTTTCGATTATACATAATTACGAATTGATAATCAGTAGTCATCTATTTTTGGCTTAATGTATATAAATGTTATTAGATATATTACATTATTAGAGAAAAAGTACATCTATCCATCGTTTACCAGATTATTACATATTATTGATAATGATTATTATCCGTTTATAATTCTTAAGATTTGATTGTAATGTCAGATAAAATTATAACTCTTGCAGAATATTCTTTTTTCTTTTTCTTTCAATGAATTTATTTTTTATGAAAAATCTCCAGCCTCTCGCGTTTCTTCTCAAGGAAACCAAAGATTAGCAAATAGAAAACTGGCTGCTTTTCGAGAAAATTCCAGATACAAATAAAAAGCATTCGTCTACATATCATTTCTGCGTTATTTATTATCCTTTTTATTAATTCTTCCACATAACAAAATTCCATACTTCCTTGATACCTTTTTTTTTTTCATTTTTCTTTCTTTTCTTTTCCAAAATATAGTTTTTTATTTCTCTATTCCCGGCCTTCAAGACCCAAGCTTTGCAGTAAGAGGTAAGTACGAAACGTTCTTATCATTTGTACCTGTTGCGAATTTCGTCTGTACGCCATATAGATTTGATCTTTGCTCTCAAGTTTTAATTTATTCTATATTGATCATTTTTCAATCTCAAAACCCTCCGGATGACTTGTAGCGGTATAATTTCATCAAATAATAAACCTGATCAATACATCAATATATATTATATATACCTACAGTCTCTAATGCCCTGCAGAGGAATTATCAGCGTTATACGTAGATATACGTACGTATACTCGACTATATTATACAAAAATAGGCGACCTGAGCTGTTAACGCAATTTCTTTGACTATAATTATTCTAGAAAAAAAAATAAAAATAAAAAAATAAAAAAACCCTTCGTCAGATGATTTCATTTACCTCGGAGTAATAACCCACGTCGCTGATAATAATTTACGATAATACCCAGAGAAAATCGTCTCCATGACTTCGTCATTATTATCATCATCATTTTGTCATCTTGTGGTAATAATAATAATAATAATAATGATATTTATAATGACCTAATAACGCGAGGTAGAGCGTGGTTAATTTCCTCCTCTTTTCGTATAGAAAAAAAAGAGAAAGAAAAACAGATTTTCAAAAAAGAAAGAAAAAAATGCCTTCTTAATTTTATACTAAACATGTATCTTCGCGATTTTTCATCCCCGATTCGGGTTTTTGACGATATAATCGCGATGAACGATAGACACGGTTTGCGCATAGTTGAGGATATGGTTTTGGGTAATTTAAAATCGTTCTGCACACCTACATGAGATTTTCAACTGATAATTCAAAAAATCGATTGAAAACAAAATGATAATAGAAAACAAAAATTATTGTACTGTACGATGCCAGAAAAAAGAAAAATATCGAGATAATTACCAAATTACGAATCTTATTCATCTGAAATCTAAAACGAGAAGAAATTATTTCTTTTCCTTTTTTTTCTTCTCAAATTCGAACCTGATGTGGTGAAAATTGTAGTTTTTCTATTGATGCATGCGTGTATGAACGTTTATGTTCATGTAAAAATATGTGGAATTACGTGTTCGGTGGTAATTTAAATGAACAAACATAATATTCAGAGATAATAAATATGATGAAAATTCTTGATTGAGAATTGACTTGGGCCAATGAAAAATTCTAGTATGAGGTTCGAGGGTATAATATAGCAATACGTAACTACGAATTATCTAGATACCTATGCTGTACGCCCACTGATTCTTTGTCGATCAAACAGCGTATACAAGCATCGGTTACTAGCCTGGTTAGCGATAATATCCGATCTAAAAGCAAATATTTATTATTAATTATACTACTAATCATGTCGCAATCACTGCGCCCGATATAATCTCACAGATGTTTCAAACGTCTATAATAGGATACGTTTATACCAAAAGGTATAGATATTCTCCAAAGTCAATCGATCGATTGACGAAAATCAATCAAATTAAGAAATGAATGAATATAGGAGAAAATTATCAAATTGAAATTATTAAAAGAGAATTTTATACGCCCTTGATCAACTCTCTCTGCACGTTTTATATATACCTATGTATATGTATTATCGATTTGGCATACATACACGAAGCAGATATATGGGATAAAAATTGTAGCTTTGATAATATGGCAAATTAAATTCCCATTCACATTCACATTATATTCTATACTTCGTTAATGAATATTGTAGAGAAGTTAATTCGTAATTATTCCCTGGATCTTACACACGCTCGTTGTACATACATATACATATATATATATATAATGATGACAGATAAAAGTATATAGTATAGAAAGCAATTCCTACCTCGAGAATATAAATAAATAAATAAATAAATAAATAAATGAATCAAATCAAATGATTTGCTTTGGGATCTCGTATTACGAGAACGTGAGTAAGTTTGAAGGGTTCCTATATACAAAAGTATATACATAGGTATATACATGGGTACGAGAACCGCGGAGTTTGTAATCGCGGTTTTCATCGATATATCGGCAATATCGTATCTGTGTGTGTGTGTGAAAAGAAAGACTTACACCCACATATAAAAAGAATAATGTGATGATGAATGTTGGCAACTTCTTCCTACTTCTCGAATTCCTAACAAGAACGTGACCTGCTACTCTATCTTCGGCTCACTTTATAACTTATACTAAACACTCTACTTTCTTTGCCCTCTTCTTACCCATTATACGTATACATACATACTATATACATTCAACTCGATACCCTCAATTCACTCATACTTCTGAATATACTTGGAAATAGACCGGGAACTGACGATCCTATCGTTACTATAATTTTTTTTGCATCATCAATTAGTAACAATTACGATTCAGTTATTCATTCACATATCATTCACAGATACGTCTACATTCTGTACAAACGTATAGTAAAACTAATGAAAATTCAATGAACATTCCAAAATTCTGTCTCCAATTAGTAGATGAGTTTTCCTAGACTTTTTATTTTATTTTTGTTTCGTTTGTGCGAGTTCTTTGTCTCTGTTTTCGGTGATATATTGATATCGAGGAATGAGAGAAAGGGCAAAATATTTGGTATATATAGGTAACTAGACTAGATATATATGTATATGTCCATGTATATGTATGTAATAAGGGTTGTTTTTCATCAACGTATCGCGAAGTGAGTGACTGCAGACCTACCTGCCAACCTATACAAACCCCTATATTAGATATAGCCACCTTCCTTACCTCTACATATGTATGTACATAAATACATACATACATACATACATACATAGAGATCCATATACGCTAGTCATCTCTCCCAGTTTTAATTACTTATCTGTCAAGGGGAATTGAATTGATCCAACGAAGAATGATGTAGGTGATGGTTGCGCAAGTATATGTTGTAAGGTACATAGGGGTCTATATGTATTGCACGCACTGTTTCTTTCCTGAAAAATGAATACGAATCCGCGAATTTCATATATGGATTTCGCAAAATTAATCCATTCGAATAGACAACGCGAATGTTCCATATCGGACGTTTGATGCGAAATTTTCAAATCGAGAGTAAAAAATAAGATAAAATAACAAAAATCGATTAGCGAATGGATTTTCTTCTGAAGTAAATACTTGTTTTTTGACGATATATACTCTGTAGCATTTTCACAGAATCCAGATACATTTGTGGTTTTCAAGAAGTAAGAGATAAGTTTTTTGGCGTTTTTCTAACAATGGGTATATGTGATGAAAAAAATAAAATAAATAAAAAAAATACCTATGTATTTGTGATTAGTGAGACTTTGATCGTACCGTTTAACTGCGGGTATATATGTATATATCTGTATGTATACGTAATATGGTTTGTACATATCTATGTATTATACGTATAGATGTATAAATCATATCTTCTTGATTGATTCCGTTTTTACGACTCTGCAAATACCTCGTAAACTTAGAACCGTCTAGGTATGTAAAGGTTGCTGGACCATATGGATGGAGATTTCATTGTCAGCAGGTATATACTTTTATCTTTTTCCTCATCGCGTATGTATGTATATATAATGTATGTATGCACGTATACATATAATAGATACATAGATACATGTGAATATAAGTATATATATATATATATAATATATACATTACATGAACAAACATACATATGTATACTATATCAACTACACGGGGCTAGGGACAACGACAAAATCTTAATTAATGCTTAATTAACTTTTTCCCTCACTCGTACTCCGTCCGCAGACTTTAATCCAAACCGCCACGTTAAGAAATTCAGCAAACGTATACAACGGGGAACGAATCTACAAGAGTGGAAAGAGAAGGAACAAAAAATTTGGAGAAAAAAAAAAAATATGTTTTCTGCATACACGTATACAAATTTGATAAAAATATATAAATATATACCGACTTGCGTAACTAATTAACGTCTTTTCTTTTCAATGAAAGTCGAAAGAATTTCCTTCACCTATATAATTATATGTATACTTATGTATACGTACAGAGTCAAACTCATATATATATACCTTAGTACTTGTTACTTTGAAACAAACTGAAGAAAAAAAAAATTAAAAAAATCCAAAAGAAATGAAGAATTTAACAGTTGGCACAGATTTACGCAATGTATATTATACGTGCGTGGTTTATGTACCGCGTTACATGTAGTTTTATACGGTGTATGCCATATATATAACATACTAGAGGCGAAACGAAGGAAAGACCGTAAACTCCATGGTTGGTTGGCTTGATTTTTATGCCGTCAATTTATGGCTCTGTGTATTAATCACTGCTAAGGTCGAACTAAAATAACAATAAACTAAACTGAACTAAGCCAAACTAAACTTGACTCAACTTAACTACGATATAGATTGACCATCTAAGAATGGTGAAGGTTCATATAGTTACATAGGGGAAAGAATTGCTAGGTCAAAATTATAAGAAAGAAAGAAAAAAAAAAAAAAAAGAAAACAGGAAAGAAAAAAGTTGGATCAAACCGAAATCGATGGAAAAAAAACTGTTCTAAATTTTAAACAGAATTGACAATTTCTCGTACTCGTGGGAAAAGAGGGATTTGTTCCGGATTGTAAGAAGAAAAAAAACGGTTTCTAGGATCACCGCATCCCTCCAGATGCAAATATGTATATGAATAAATGGCTAGTGGGTATACATATAGTATTTTGCAAGCAAAAGCTCCGTTAGCCTGTTGGCGAAGGTTGAGCGATTGTCGGGTCATCGTTTATATACAGATATACAGGAGTTTCTGAACGCGACGGTGGGGTACCGGCTCTTCTGACCAGAGGGGTTGAAGAAATAGGGGCTTTATACGTATAGGGGTGGTTTGGGTGGTGGATATGTACCAGCGACGTCGATTAAACGGATTTACAAAGCTCGACGTAGGTCGAGAATCCCTCTCACTGCCACTTTCGATCTATCCTATACATCCTATACACGTATGGAAAGCTTTTGCCCACTCTTTTCTTTTTTTTTCTTTTTTTTTCTTTTTGGTTTTTTTTTTTTTTACCCCCCTTTCTTTCATTCCCATCACATATTAAAGGGAAACGATTTTCACTGATAGTGCGAACATTTTCTATTTTCATTTCATCGGATTTTCATTTTGTCTTCTTCTTCTTCTTCTTCTATTTCTAAACGTAAAATAAAGATTGTGGCAAATTTATAAAAGTTAAGAAGTTTTTCTGGGGTGGCATTGAAATTGAGAATTTTAAAAGCTGTCGAAAGTGGAAATTTCGAATTTTTCTACTACTGAATCGAGAGCTTTTCGGAAGATTATTCCCCCGAAAGTCTGCGTTATAGCCAATTTGAAAAACTCAGAATGGAAAAACACCGAAGGTTCAAAATTCCGAAAGCTAAAGATCCGGAAGGCAAAAACTTGGAATTCGTTTACGCAACTCGTTTATTTGACAGCTTTGTCATGAGCTTTCCTTAAATTTCATTTTTTGACTTTTTGAAATTCAGAATTCCAAACTTTCGTATCTTTGAGCCGTCTGCATTCCGACCTTTCGGAATTTCCATCTTCTGAACTCTATAACGTTTATAGATACTCAGAACCGCGTCTAAAATAAATTCGAAATTTCTACTGTGCGGAACTTTTAGAATTCAGAACTTGAATTCGATCGGATTCGACTTGTACGGTATATGTTCGATGAATGAGTCCGATTGGTAGACATTATCCAAACTACGCAAGTAAACGATGTACGGAATGTCCTATAAAGGGTTGAGTCGGATGTGTTTCTTACGGGCTCTTTGTCTCAACCAGACCTAACTTATTCAGAATCGGAGCTAAATCGACACGAATTTGTCCCAAGTTACTGCCGCCTATTCTCTGACAGGGATATTATTAATCGAAACTCCCTTTCAGCTCTACTATACTTGTATATAATATATATATCTATACATATATGTAGTACGTATACCAACGTATCTATACCCTGCGTCGACGAATGGATGGAAAACTTTCTAGTTTATTAAATTATCAATTAAAACTTCTCTCTTTCATCTCCAGTAAAAACATACGGTTGGGATAGAACACAGGTGAGGATCATTTTCAAATATATAAATTTATTTTTTTCACCTCGTTGTGATCCTGGATTTTGGAATTTTTGAACTTCGTTAAAACAATTTTGTGAACATCCAACGCCAGATCGGAAGAAATACACGATTTCCATGATTTCATATAATGATTCGCGAAATTGTTTAGAGTTTTTTGCAAACCGGAAGTGGTGGGATGAGAAGTAAGGGTTGAAACTAGACAAGGGTTGAAAAATCTATAAGAATTTCAGGATGGAAAGTACGAGAGTCGAACTAGACCGACGACGTTACGAATTTAAGCGAATGCAAAAGCGGACCATATAGCTGGTGTCGCTTTACCACAATTACAATAAGGTCTGCGGTATTCTGTTAAGAGACAATGAAGCCACCGACTAATGCATATCCCTCACCGCTTAGGGGTCCTACAACCTAGTTAACTCCCACCTATTAATAATTCGCTTATGGAAATTTAACACAACCTTGTCTGAGGCTGAGGCTGAGGCATCATCATCATCATCTCATTCTAGTACCTACCAACTCACCCTTACACCTTTTTCACCCTTACCACCCCTTTCACCTAGCCATACTTGGTGAAATACTGCCGCAAGGACTAAACGCGGAATCCTCAAAAGCTTACGTCGACGGCTACTGCTAGCCTAACGAACCCTTTGTACCATTCAAGTTCTTCGTTCCACTTATACAAGCCAAGTATCTTTCTATGTATTTATGTATTCATATGAATATATGTATACATACGTCTACCTATTACCTATGTATGTACGAACCTGTAACGCGAGAATTGCAGATATCCACTTTTGACATTCTACGTACCTTTTTTTTTTTTCTTTCCCTTGTCTTTTGAAATAAGATATTGGTAGAAGGTACCTACGTTCAATTTTTCGAGACAAAAATCAACGCGAATTATTTTTTTATCCTATCCTGGGGCTTTTTGCTCGAATCAAAATCGAAAAAAGTATTTCGAAATTGAATCAACCCCATTTGATTTTTTGTGAAGTAAATCGTAGGGAATTATTCGATTTTTTTTATCCTAATCTAAATCCACAGTTTGCGAAATACGATTTTGAAATTCTAAAAATATGATTTAGACTTTTGAAAATTATTAAATCGCCGTTTCGTCCACGTAGGTTTGGCAAAAATTGGAATTTCTTATACACATATTGCTGATTATCTCTGACGGTGATTATTTTGATTGGAGTTTCAAATAGTTCAACACTTTAACCCGTTTGCTAATTCGATTTCAAGGGTCCGCGACTGGGATAATACAAACGGGTTAATTCAGGGGAGGCGGAAGTTAAACCGGAAGAGAAATACATCTTACGTATAAAATTCTGCGAATTTTTTCCTCCTCTGTCTTTTTAGGGACAGAAAAATCTGGGAGGATTCGCATTCCATTTTTATAATTCATCAGGAAGCATCAATCCTCGTACGTTGCATACAAAAAAAAAAAAAAAATGTGCAAAAATGAATCCTAGATATTTTTTTTTACTCCCTCCAATCAAACGCAGGAATCCGCAGATTCGGGGAATTGAAAAAATCGCGAATTACCGAATAGGGGATGAAAAATTTCGACGCATCAAGGACCTGTGGCGTCGAGGGATGTCGCGCGTCGTACGAAACTTTGCGCACGGTATATCGTCGTCCTGACGTTAGTCCTGAAGGTGGTGGGTTCGTCCTGATTGGCCGTGGAGAAGTAGCGGCGGGAGAGACGTACGCAGGGGTTCGTTCGTTCGTTCGTTCGTTGGCGGTATAGCATCGCGTTGCTGGTTATATAAACGGGAATTTTGCCGACTGGCAGTTCACACCTGCCGCGACACCGCCGAAGCAGGATCAGAAACAACCCCTAGACATCCTAGAACCGGAAGTAACTACCTGCTACATACTTCAACTCCAAAAATCTATCCGTCAAAGGTAGGCAATAGATTCATCAAAAATTTACCCTAATTTACTAAACTTTTTCCTTTCCAACCCCCTTTTTTTTTTAAATTTCTTCTCGATTCTCCAATTTTTCGAAAAGTAGAAGACAAAACCAAAATCTGTACTCCAAAAAATTGCCATTCGTTTAAAAACATTCTCATTCCGTGTAATTGGAAAAATAATAAGTTTTTTTTTTTTAATGAGAGGTTTGCAGTTTCGATTATATTTAGGAATTCAAAGATAGAAAAAATATTCTTTCGTTAATTCTATAAGTGATGAAGGTTTTTTGAAAAAAAAAAAAAAATTGTGTGTAGGTATTTTATTTATTTCCCCTATTTTTTGTGTAAATTCTTGTCCTTTTTGGTCGGTTGAATAATTTTCGGGGTGAAAAGTCTGAAGTGAAAAGGTGGAGATTTTGATGACTTAATTAATGAATGAATTGAATAAATAAATGGGTAATTAGTGAAACGAGTAGAAGACAGTATGATCCGAATTTAACGAGAAAGAGACAGACAGAGTTGAGAATGCGCTTGATTTCGCCTTGTTTGCGATGCTGCTAAGACTTTGCTGCGAGGGTTTAAAATTGAAGCTTAACTTCCCTCACTCGAGATAATGGGGGGAGAGAGAGAGAGCTTTGGTTCGTTAATTTTTAAAATGTTAATTAACGGCGTGAGAATATTCTCCTTTTATAGACTGTAATAAAAAACCTGTGACATTTAATCCCTGAGGATCTAGGCTCTAATTATTATCCCTTCTAAACCCTAGTCCCTTTCTTATCTACGTCATAAATTTGAAATTTGATTTCTTCTACACTTTCCTTTCTTTTGCTTGATTTTTTTTCACGGAATCCTGAAGTACTGAGATGTACATACGTATGGTTATTCATTGCAATATAATTCCCTTACGTCGTCGGGCTGCGGCGGACATTCTAATCATTTCAAATAGGCATAAACCTATATTGTATCGTACATATGCAGGAAATTGGTTTTATCATCTGACCAATACTTGATCACAAATTGTTACATCGCTGCGTAATATTCCGTAATCCGTGATAGAATAATGGGAAAATTAGCAGAAATTTGTATCCAGAGATTTTCGAGATCATCAAATTCCCGGAAAATTCATTAATTTCTTTTCTTTTACAATAAATTTATCCCAAAAATGTAAAACTGAGATCAATGGATTCCTTGTGAATGTGAAAAAACGAAGAAGAAATTGACTAATGAAAATCGGATTAAGCCTGAAAGCGAGAATGAAAAATAAAAGTTTCACCCCAAACCGACCGATTATGTGGATAGTCGCGAATTATTATATTTTTTTTTTTCTTTTTGGTTTCGAATAATAAAATCCATGAATCGTGATTGATAAATAATTCGTTGGACCGTCGATTTCACGCGCGTATAATTTGCGAATAATTTTTTGAACGGTAAGCTGGGTAATGATGACGATGATGACGATGAAGCTTTTCACCGTTTATCCTCAAAATTATCAAACTCAACAGAGGCGCACCTGTTGCCCTACGGCCTTATAGGTGTATCGAAATATTATACCTTTGGTAAAATTTCACGTCAAAGCAAAAGCTTCGAATTTCCTATATGCATAAAACACACGTACATAGATACCTACCCGGGTGGTGGAAAATGAATAAATATGTATATAGATGAATAAAAAAAAAAAAACGTAGTGAAATCAACGAACGAAAATTTCAAAAATACTATCAAAGAATAAAGCTTGTGGATTCGAACTGGGCAAAATAGAAAACGTGAATCCGGGAAAATTGATCGTGCGAAATTCTGCAAAACGAATATGCTATCGATATATAATAAAGAATGAATAGATTTTGTGCCAGAAAATTATTTTTCCTCACATATTACACGAACGTGTGATAATATACCGAAAAAGGACAACCGGGAGAAAGAGAACTATTCAAGTTTGTCAATTACCGAGAACGGTTTGACCCGCGATTAACCCTAAGAGCTTTTTCACTTTTTTACATCCCTTTTTTTTCTGTCTCCTTTTTTATTTCTTTAGGTCACTCGATTTTTCGTGGTTTAGTTACTAGCGAGATTGCCGAGATCGACGATGTAGTTTGAAAGTTAGAAATTAATATGGTGTAGGTATGTAATATAGTGTAATATGTACACAAAGTTAAATAATCAACTTTTTTCCACGTATATTTATGTGTAAGGACAAGTAAATGAAGTATTTTATTAAACGGAGCTTGTTTAGTGTATTTTATCTCGTCTATTTTACGTGTAAGTGTCGGTTGAACAAAATCTTGTCATTTTTTTCCTTCGGAAATGAGGTAAAATATTTTTTACGACAATTTTGGTACCTAACGAAATTGTTACACGTAATCAGTCGCGTCGTTGCAGAGTTAAGTGATCCAAAACCACCCCTGATCCTCTGGAGAGCCCAATTTTCCTTGACTGAGTAATTTGCAGTTATCAAGGAAGAACTAAGAGGGGAAAAAAAATAACGATATAACTTCGGAAGGACGTGGGCTTGCCAAAAAAAAACGAAAACAAAATTCCAAGAACTTAATTTTTAAAATAACGTGAATTTTTACCGCGGAAAAAAAAATTCTCTCTGCGAACACAAAACGATCCATGAAAGAATTTCTCAAAGAGGTAAAAGAAAAAATGGTAAGAATTTTCCCCACTGATCTCAATAAATTTTTAAATGAACAATTTTATTATTTTTTCTTCCCATATATTTTCTCAGTACTCGGTAAAAATGTTTACGAAATTTGCACCGCTGTATACTTAGCTAGTGAATTATCGTTCGTTTAACGTCATTTCCGGTTCTCGCTTACAATCAACATAAAAAAAAATAAAACGAAGAAGAGTACAAAAGTTAATTGAACTACCAGAGAAATGGCAAGTGCTTGCTTTTGACACGGGAAAATGTTAATCGTTGCGTTATTGCACTGTATTATAAATTTATAGTTTACTTCGTGAAGAAGTTCTGGGACGTAAAAATCTGAAGACCATTTTTTTTTTTTCTTTTTTTTTTTTGGTGGGTCTGATTACAGTTTTAGCAAATTCGCAAATGACCACCGGTTGATCCGCACGCGTCCCTCGATTTACGCGATGGGGTGACTGCAGTTTGCGGAACCCGTTTACCAGGGTGGCTAACTAGTTACTACGATTATCCCGGGTAATTTAGATTCGAAATTTGAGAGACGACGAGAGGGACAGGCTTACGCGTCCCATCCTATATTCCTATCCTATCGAATCCTATTCTATAGCCATATCCACCCTGGGGTGAAAATTAACGTTGATTAATTGGCCCCGTGCTTATAATCACCGGATTGCTGAAGGCTACGTGTGAAATAGTCGAAATCAAGACACGGGATATTTTCAGTGATTTTATTTATTTTTTTCTAAACCATCACTGTGATCAGAAAACTCGAAATCCGCTTGTTTTGGCTTTTGTGAATTTAAACTTACGTGAATTTTGAAAATTCTGATAAGATACGTTGGTCTATCTGAGATGGAAAGACATAGTTTTTTGGAAAAGTACAGAGGATAAGGAAAGATTGAAAACTTTATGGGATTATAGCTCGTGCTTTGAAGAAGAAGAATTGCCATGTCCCATTAAAATTGACGGACTGGTTTGTCCCGAACTCTGAAATTGAATGAAAACAGAGTGTTCGAACTGATCCGGAGAACGATTCGATAGAAAATAATTTCAAACTTGGCAGAGTCGTGGCTTGTCTTTTGATGGTAAAAAATGTCCATGTCCCATGAGAATTGACCGAATGATTTGACCGGAGAAAATCATAACGTGTATCATTTAAGGAAAAGAACAAAATGAATCATAGGTGACGGAGATTCTATTCCATTCAACCAATTATTTATTCATTTATGAATAATCGTTAGTGAACTTTCGGTATAAGAATTCCTTTCAAATTATACTCAAAAACTGTAGATTCTAATATTATTTCCATTCAAAATCATCGGTAACTCGTATATTCAAAATAGTAAATTATTTTTCTATGTAAAAAATAATTGAAATAGGAGGAGAGTAAAAGCTGCTACCAGAAGCTTATTGGACTCGATTTTCCCAGCTGGTGGCTACGTACGTAGTTTAAGCTATAGCGATGCTAAACCGTCGTTTAAGGCGTCGTTTAGAACGGGAGGCAAGTCACCGTTAGTTGCACAGAATAGAATTGCTCTAATGTAATCTTGCAGCTAAAACTTCAGAGCTAAACTTCCCTCTCTCTCTGTCTCTCTCTCTGCATATAGAAACGTTGCAGAATTTTCCCTCGTTGAAAATTGAAGATCATGTGAATAAAAAAAAAAAAAAAAAAACACGAGGTTTTTAAAATTAAAAAAAAAAAAAAACTTTATGAAAAGAAAATCTAATACCAACAACAAAAAATGTTGAACAAGTATTTAGAGGAATTTTCCTTTTTTTGTTTTTTTGCTCCTTTTCTCTTTCGTTTTTTTTTTTTTTTTTTTGGCCGGAAATTTGTCGTCGTTGTCAGCCGTGTAGGTATATATGACGATGTAAAGTTTTAGTTTCTACGGTGTTTACCTTTAATCGCGCCCTTTGTGGCACCAACGCGGTTTACGTTACTCGTTGTGAAAACAATGTGGGAATTTGAGAGAATATGAAAGGTTGGCGGCACTGGGGGGTGAATCTGGGTGAAAAGAGAAAGATGAAATGATAAAGATAAAGAGAAAGAGAAAGATAGGGGTTGCGGAGAAGTTATTGCGAATTTTAATGTTACAGTAGGCGTGTTCGACAACCCTTAAGCCAACTTATGGACAATGAGATGCGAATCACACATCATGAAAACTTCTCGTCGTTTTATATTATACCTTTGCGACAAAATAATTTCTACCCTTTCAGAAAATCCTCCCTTCGCCTTCCTACCCTACCGGTTAGGTATTACGTGATTCTGTTTACGCCAAGTACGAAATTGACAATTTATTGTGCATACATACGCGTGTATACACCCTTCGGTCGTATCTCACTGTTGCGATAAACCCTGCAGAGATGATAATCGAGTCCTTTTTCTACCCCCGTGTTAGTTTCAGTTTTTTTTCTATTTTTTTTTGTTTTTGTTGTTGTCACCCCCATTTTTTATGCAATCAAGTTGCGAAGCTAGAGATTATACGCATAGACGCAGGTATATGAGAAAGGGTAGATGTTCGAAACACACATTTTCTTCATACTTTTTTTTTCTCTTCTTTGGTGGTAGATTTTTATTTTTTTTTCTTCATTTTATTTTTTTGCTTGGATTGTCAGAGGTAGAAAATCGGTTCGACTACATTTTAACCGTTGGGATAGAAGGGTGGGTGCGATCGGGGGTTTCTTTAAGTAGAATATTCCGTTGGGGATTAGAGGGAAATTGGTGGTAAGGTATTAGAGAAAAAGAAAAAGGAGAAGAAGAAGAAGAGGAGAAAGTAAGTGACAGAAAAGGTCTGGGAATATCCACGAATTCGTGATATATACATATATATATATGTGAATGCATATATATATCCCCCGATCGAGGGGATGAAAAAACTACGGTGAAAAAATACTTTAGTCGATTTTCGCAGGGCAAATGTATTATATATACTCACACATACGTATTGTATACAGACGATTTGCCTTATAATTCGCGCCAGTTTTCCTTCTCCCATTGTCCTCGATCGTTCGATTATCAATAATTCTCTATCACGTTTTTTTGACAATTTAATTTATAAACGCGATTTGTCATATTGGGGAGAGAAAAAAAAATTCATTTTTTCTCTATCTTACTTTCGTGAAGATAATTAACGAACTTTGAGAATCAAAATTGAAAAGGTTATATGAGCAAAAGAGGAATAAAAAAAAATAAAATCCGAAGATAATTTTCAGAAAATCTGTAAAGCTTTTGGATAATTGCGACGTTAATTACTCCTAGGATATCAGCTTCGTGTATTTAGAGAATTTTACGTTTTTCATTTGAGAAATTGCTAATTACGCGTACCGTACTACATTGCGATTCGACGTGTTCAAATATTGAGACACAAATTTTGCCGTTTTATTATATATTCTAATTGTTTCGAAGAAGAACTCCGATTCTTGATTACCTTTTACTTTGATATCATACACATGTACAGGTATATTCCCGGGGTAAACAGTTTTTGGAAAAGGAGAATAAACCAAGGAGTTCCGGTTTTTTGTTTTATTTATTTTTTGTTTGTTTTATTCTCTTCTTTGCGAATCGTGACTGCGATTTAAAGAACGGTACTCAATTTGCCATTTACATCGAATTTCATCCGCCTACTCCTCGCCAACAACCCTGGACGACGACGAACCCCCGATTTTCTCATTGAATTCATATTTCTCAAAGGTGCGGATCTTACTTTCCATTTTATACTTGGAATTATTTATAAAATTACTTCTTTTTTCTTTAGGGTTATTTGACGAACTGTCCGTTGCAAAATCCTCATAAAAAAAAAACAGAAAAAACGACCGAAGTAGAGAAAGACGAGAAAAAAAAGTTTTACTTTAGACGGACAAAACGAAACAGCTGGCAAACCAAAAGCCTTAGGCGATTTTTAAAAAACGTTTCTATTCGCAGACTTTCTCCTTACACCTCTATACAAATTTCGAGTTATACGATGATTAGAATTTTCAATTCCCTTATGTATGAATTATTTGATCTGTCAAATCAACGCAACGATCAATCTTTCAATTTTGTTTTTTGTTTTTTTACAACCACGATACATATTTCAGTATTTGCGACGACTAATCAAGTTGTTGACTAATTATTTGATTGATTAACCAACCAAACTTGAAAGCTTTAACTTTTTGGGGACTTTTAGGACGCGATTAATATTCCATAGGATATACCGAAGGCTGATCGTTATGCATGAGCCAATTAACGTTCGGTTAAAACTTTTTTTTTTCTTCATTTTCAATTTCGAAAATCTAAATTGAATCGAAGCGACAAGACGACGAGGTAGAAGAAGTACGTAGTTTTCTCTCATCTCATTTTCATTCGCAGCTTCATCTTATTTCGATTCATTTTTATGGGGTGAGAGAAAAAAAAAATCAAGGGGTTTAAATTTCCGGCACGGATGCAACGCAGGGACGTAGTTAAAGCGGGGGGGTATTAACGCGTTATCTTAACTCGGAAATCGTACGATATAATTACTTAATCTCCTTCTAATTACTACCGGTTCAATTGGATTACTTTATTAGCAGCAGCGCGACTCCGCGGTCGTCGATTTGCGATAATTTAAACAGTTTAGAACCGAGGTTTGTCGATAATTGCAAACTGCGTCGATTATGCACAGACACCAACATCTAGGTACGTGGAAATTTATACATTGTATACTACGTCCCGGATTTACTAGAAAAAAATGTTCAATTCCTGAATTTATACGTTTCTAGAATCAGAGTAGGAACATTTTTTGTCCTTTTTCTTCTATATTCTTCTAATTTCGTTACTTCGTCATTTCTAAACTACCCAATTATTGTATGTTAAAAAAAACAAATGTTCCACGAAGTTGACTCAAAATTTGCGTGTAAATTTCAACGCCGTCTTTAGTCAGAACATTCGGAAAATTCTTCGTGTTGTATAAAAATGAATTGTTTTTTTTTCATTAAGAAAAAAAGTGTTGAATCTAATAGCTATAAAAATTTTTGAAAACATTTATTTCTTCCAATTCACGTGTTGTAGGAACTATATAGAGAAAGATAGACAGAGAGAGATGCTGTGAGAAAACTGTTGTGTATTTATGCGATTTGCATTAGTTATGAACTAACGAGCCAAATTAGAAGCCCTAAGCTCACAGTGGGAAAGCTCATCCTTTTTGTTGCATAAATCATGAGCTGTACATACCTATTCTCAACTTTGAACACGATTGTAAACCGCATCCTTGATAACCTATTGATCTCTCGAGCTAGTCTAAGCAAGTATAACAAACACTCTGAATTACATCCCATCATCATACAATTCAAATTTGATTCTAATATCGCGGAATGAACGAAACAAAAAACGAAAAGAACCAGCATTTAATTTTCCAGTCAGAAAAAAAAAAATTACATATATCTACGTGTGTGAACACTGATCTCAAATTTTGCTAAAAATTATAAAACTTGAATTTATAATTATCATTTTCGTGAGGCTAACTTTTGTTTTCTGGTATCTCGAGATAATGTGACGAGGATATGAACGTTTTTTCCTCAGATTATTGAAAACTCTTTAGATTTTTTCTCCCTTTCTCTTTAATTTTTTTTTTTTTTTTTTACTCCGAGTATTTCTTAGGGAGCTTTAAAAAAAATTTCATCAGTTCTCGAAACGACCGTCCCGTACATACATACATATACGTCGTTGTATGTGTATTATACCGTATATAGGCTTGGTAAATGGGTGCATAAAAGACGTGTGTACGTGTACAAGGGAGTGTGGGTAACAGGTAAGGGTAGAAACAAGGCGTTTGAAGATTCTCGAGGACCATACACACCACCTAACACTGCTACTACCCTCCACCCTCTGTAGCCCAGGTCCCTTATATCCTTCATCCTCGTAGATTCCTTGTAATCTCTCCCTCGCGAGTAGCACATACAGCCTCTAGCTCTCTCTGGAGAGGAACAAAACAAAACGTCCGACTTTACCCCCTTTTGCCCTTTTTTTCCTCTTTTTTTTTTGTTTTTTACGACATGGCAGGGGTTTCTTTCGTTTTTCTATATTTGCATCGTAGCATACGTACTTACGTCTATTTCCGGCAAGATGTAATATACATAGAGATCGTTTACATCGGTACGATTTTTTATTTCATTTTTTTTTTTTTACGTGAAATTTCGGATCAAGAATTATCATTTTTTGTTTCATTTTCTTTTGATCGTTTTCTTGTTTTTATTTTTTTTATTTTTTATTCTTTCTATTACGTATGTATGGATCGGTTAAGATGCCTCGTTTTTTTTTTCTTTCTCTTTCTCTTTCTCTTGCCTTTTTTTCTGGGATCCATTACTTCTAGTTTAATATTCTATATACGTAGAGCGAGAGGTAGATTCTGTACCTTTGAAAATTTCGGATTCTTGTAATAATATTCTGAACGATAGGCTCAATCGACTTATCGTTTTTACATTTAGATAACGCTGCTTCAGAGAGAGGTACGGTCTTCTAAATCGGGGACGAGATTCCATTCCTTTTTTTATTCTTTCTCTCTCTCTCTTTTCTTACTCTCTCTTTCAAAAAATCATAATAATAATAATAAAACTGGCTAAAAGCATACGGATATAATATACAAATGTATAAATGATATTTCTCACGTTATTATTCATTTTTTCGACGTATTTATAGATATACATATATGTATTTGCATATACATTAATCTACAGAGAGAATTTGTTAATCAGGGTAGATTCGAAGCACGAGAGTGTATCAAAGCGTAAACTTTGGTCATTTTATTTATTTCATTACTAGGGACTTCGCCCCTACGGGCTAATCAATATTTTTTACTTTTCTGACACTAATTTTCAATCTTGTCTTCTTCTCCCGATAGCGACTCAGTAGAGCTACGAAAATCGTCGTGAGCTTGTTAGATTCGGCTTGAAATTCTGCGTTGCCACAGTTTTTTTAGATTTTTTATATCGTGAAAATTACAAAAATGGCATTCCTAAAACCACATGGTTAGGTTAATCTATTGATCCTGTACTTTTTTGTACACCAACTTTCAATTTTGTTATATTTTTTTCGAGCGACCTAGCGGAGCTACAAAAATCTCCGTGTGCTTGTTGGATTCGGCATGAAATTCTGCGTTGCCGAAATTTTTCAGATTCTTGGAATCGCAAAAATTACGGGAATGAGATGAAAAACTGTAAAAAATATATATCGTTCCATCACGTGAAGAGGAGGAGGACGACGACGATGGGGAAGAGAAGATGTGTGTTTTCTGTAAAATGGACCGTTTAACGACCCTGCGCGGAAATCTATTTCCAATGCTATATGCCCCCAGGTGTTGATCAGTTCCGGTTATATTGTATCTTCACGGATTTAACTGCCCCTTTCCCCTGAAACCTCCTAGCTGCAGGTTCAATTGTTACATTTTCAAACTATGACGAATCTAATGGCCCCCTGGCTGTCAGCTAGATTTTTCTTTCCTCGTTGATTTGGCTATTCAATTCGTATTTATTTTTATTTTTTATTTTGGATTCCAAAAAATAGAACAAACAAATTCACTTCCTGTAGAAATTTTGACAGTTTTTATTCCGATTTTTTGTACTCGTCGATCGAATTGCGTTTGTAATTAATATAATTGATAGTTATAATTAAATCTCGTGCTAATGATTGAAAGATTTGTAATAGAAATTTATTCCTATTTATACTCGATCCAGGTACGCTGCAGATTTGTTGTGGTGAAATTTTTCGTAACGATTTCTCACCGTCACTCTCGTCAGTTCGTAGCCGAATAAAATCCGGGCTTAACAATCCTTCAAGACGATTTCGTCTTTTAATAAATATCGGAATCCCCACTCGAGTCAGGGCTTTGTCGGGGATCTTTTACGCCTGTTTCAATTCAAAATCAGAGCTAAACATTTCGCTCCCTCGGAACTGAGCGCGCGCGCGCGATTCAGAGAACAAAATTTACCGCCACGAAATCTAATTTGAGAATTTTTTTCAAAATAGATTTTCCGCAAGGCGGACCCTGAGAAATTTCTATCTCTAAAATTTCGCGAATAGTTCGTTAATATTTTCAACTTTCTTGACAAGAGGCAATAGATGTTTTCGTTCTCCATTTTTTCTAGTTTTTTTTTTTTTTTTTGGTTTTGATTTTAGTACCATTTTGTCGAAAGAAAAAATGTTTTCGGGATAAAACCCAGTCTCGTTAATCCTTCCGGATGGAGTTTTTAATTCTTCTCAGGGGTTCGTTATCTCGTCTTTTATCTCCGTCCCTAAGATACGGTATACCGAAGAATCTTTAGGGGTGGATTATTAGATCCTCGAAATTTTGTGTGCAAAGCCAAAAACCGAACTCCTTAATTAATATATTTATAAACCACTAGAAAAAAAAAAAAATTGCTCCAACGAGTGAAATACCACATCTACCAATATTTTGTACAGGTTTTCATGCCCGTGATCGTAGAAGCCAGGGAAAATTCATCTTACCGGAATGTCTGAGCGTCGATGAACCGGAATATATTTCAATGCCGTATAATACATCGCGCCTAATATACGATCCCATACACCTTATTTTCTCTTTCTCCTCTCATTTAATATTTAAACAATAACCCTGATAACCTTATCCTAACCGGATAGATGGCATCATATGTATATGTATGTATGTATATAGGTGTATGTATACCTTATACACCTACGTGTGCCACGCGTTCTAATCTCGTCAATTATTAACCAACATGCCGCGGTATATAACAGCCAATTTCGCGGTCCTTCGGAGGCGGCAGCCCCTGCCACTGCCCATAAATACTAAAACCGAATAGATCGTCAGAAATACAAGGAAATTTCGATTCCAGAGTCAAATGATTGATTACTTTTTCTTTCCAATAAAATCAATCAATTTTCTGCATTGTCGCGTTTATCAGTTTCCCTTATTTCGAGGTGCGAATGCAATTGCAAATATGCATAAGGGTAATTTTAATTTCTAAAGAATATATTATGGGTGGTTTTCTGCTATTTCTATGTTTTTTATTTACTTTTTTTTTCTACTTTTTCTTCGACTTTTTTTTTCTTCTCCTTTTTCCTTGGCTTTTTTTTATTTTTAACCCTTAGCCTTGAATAAGCAACGGGATATTATTATGCTGCCAGCACTTTAGCTGTAATTGATCTTTTCCCAGTTGGTTGTAGACGAAGAAAGGCGGCTGGTAGGTACATAGCTCGAGAAACACGCTTGCTTATACTTGGGACCAATTAATTTTCGGTTAAAAAATATTCAAGTTTAATTTACACCGAGGAAATAGACTGGAGAATATAGCCTCGAGCCATCTCTATATCTCTCTTTTTCTCGAAGGAGTGGTTTTGTCCTGTTTGTACAGTAATTTACCCTTTGCACGGAATTTTTCACTTCTTTTCCCTGTTTTGTTCTATATTTTTTTTTTTTCAACTTTTTTTTTTATTCCTCTCGCTCATTCAACGAAAAAGCATCAAGTTACAACGACGTGGATATACGCAAAATTAATTGTCAACACATAATAATAGGTATACGAAAAATTTCAGACGTTGTATGGCTATTGATAATTAATGACAATGATTTTTTTCTTTTTTCTTTTCTTTCAATCGTTTCGTCGACTCATCGTATCTGCATATTTCACCCCCGAAACCTTAGGCATCAAACCCTCCCTCTGGTTTCAATGGACAGTTAAGAAAAAGCTCGATTCATGATACAATTGCCATTTTAGTAAGGGAAGCAAGGCAAGGCAAGGCAAGGCAAGGCAAGGTGAGGCAATGCTCGATACAACAGGAGCACCTTTTCAATCAGAACAATAGAGGAATTCCGTTCTCTTTTACAGCCTAACCCATTGCTGGCGCTTTCAAAAATGCAGCTACCATTTTTGCTCCCAATCAAATCCCAAAAATTTGATTTGATTTTAATTTATAATGTGAAATTGAAGAAGATAAGAGAAAATAATAATAATGAGTAGGTAGGAAAGCGAAGAGAGAATTTTGAAAAAGTAAATTTTCAAACCCAAAAATCAAATTCTTCTTTGATTTTTCTACTTTTCTCTGTTTTTTTTTGCGATCCCTCCCAGTTCCGTTTTACGCAAAATCTGGTCTTCCAATTCGGGAAATGACTCCCAGTGAGGCTGTCTGCTCGGATTTTCAACATCCAACGGGGTATAGAGTGAAATTCGGACATTTCTCGTGGAAGATCGAGTGACAGAGGGTGGCTAGTTTGACAAGTGAAATATCTCCGGATTTTAGAGATTTCAAAGTGAAAATTGGCATCGCTCTGGTCAATTTCGTTTACCGTGTATTTTATCAACTGTCGACAAACGCTGTTTTTCAATATAAAATCACTGGAAAATTCACAACTATATGGATTTCTATTTTATTTTCTCCCCGCAATACGCTTTCAAATATATTAGTCAGATCATACGCGCCTGGATATTTTCTCAAATACTTATTACGCATTACGGATTATAATAATTCGTTCGGAAAAAAATATCCTGATTAACTTCTCGGCGTGATTTTTTTTATAATTATTATCGTTTTTTTTTTCCTTCCATTAATCCCACGGGTACACATACATTGCGTATTTTGTACATACGAGATTATCATCAGTTATGCCTACCCTTGGCAATAAATCTCCTGCCCCCTTCTCGTCGTAACAATTTTTTCAGATTTTAACCCTCTTATCATAATCGGTCCCCCAGATTTTACTCCGAAAATGAAAATTGAAATGCGTACTCGTTTTTTCAGGTTCACGTTTTTTTTTTTATCGACGTTTGTATCGTCTTCGCGTTCTTGGATCATTGAACTTTGAATTTTTCGAATCTTGGGACTGTGAGAAATTTCTAAAACCCTCCGTTTCACCAAAAACTAAAAAATTGTCACTAGAAATTAAAAAATATTATAAATAATCTCGATGATCGTCGGAATGAATAAAATTTCCGTATAATTTTTGGGGGTAAGATCGCCAGAGGGGGTAAAATTTCCGAGTATAAAACAACGAAATAAGAGTCTACTATAGAGAAGAAAAATAAGCGAATTGCATGTACAGCTGTACACCCTCTTAATAGCTAAAGAACTGAAATTTTCCGGTTCTTCATTAAAAATGTATCCAAGATATTGCGAAAACAAAAGCCGAAGACTTATTCGCGAGATACCGAGACTACTTCAATTTCCCTAGAGCAAGATTACGTATACAATCTTGCCTCCTCTATACCTACTACTGTTCTCACATTTTCTTCTTCTTCTTCTCCTCATTTTTTACAGCAGGAAAAATGTGTACGACAACATTATTTTTTTTTTTTAGTTTTTTTTTTTTCTCTACTCATTACACCTGGATTTACTTTCTTCATTTGTCACTTATCACCGGATTTTTATCAAAGAAAAGTAGAAAGCTCTACGAGTACAGGAAATGAAACAATCTTTCCACTTAAAACATGATTTTTGAGAAAAAGAGAGAGAATTAGAATAGTATAGAAAAAAAATACATTAGTAATCAGTGTAATAAGTTCGTTCAGGGAATGATTTACCCCCTTAGGAATTTCGCGAAAAAGGTTTATGCATACCCTACACATGGGGGTGTAAAATACATCGAGGCTAATTTGACCCGGGGTAGTTTTTGCCTTTCGGAAACGTACCCATACTGCAAGGATATACACGAGGGGACGATAAAACTCTGAATGGTTAATTGTTAACTCGTCCAAGGCGCGAAAAAGCACTTTAACGAAATTGCGTCGTTCGACGAGTGAAAAAAACCCACCCCCAAAAAAAAGAATATAGTCAAGAAAAAAAAAAAAAGAAATTATCCAAATTCAAAGATTGGAGGGGAAAAAAAAATTCGGAATAATTGAAACGGAGTAAAAAAATAAAAAATTACACGCAAAAACTATCGGAGGAATCGAAATTTCACGTCGAATATCGTAACGCGTTTGTGTCTGCCTACGTAAGTATGATACATTAAAAAAACATGATCAGTAGTAGTAGGTAATCCCAAGAGCTTGGTAGAGAAGAATAATAAGACTGCATAATCTAGCAACGCCTGTGGCAAAAGCCAGAGGTAAATGTATACCTACATGAGTGAGTAGGAGGTCGCAGGTTGGTTTTACTGGGTAGATTTGTAGCATATAACATACATACATACATACTGCTATATTTATTTATTCACTCATTTATTCATTCATTCATTTATTTATTTATTCATTTATTTATGCACGGGGAAGAAGAAGAAGAAAGCTTCGTCGCGAATTTTTGGTCGACAGCTGCTACCCGTGCTTCGACATCTAGGTACACTACGTGTATCTCCCTTATTTTCTTTCAAGTACCTCAAGTAACAGCCACAAAAAAAAACATGTACAATTTAACAAACAAGACTTATTTTCCCTTTCATTTTTTTACCCCCATGACAAATTCGTTAAAAAATGTATTTTCTTTCATACGAGTACCTACATGGATGAGTATCATTCATTTATCGATCGATTGATTTATTCATTCGTGTACTTATTTGTTTTTTGATTTGTTCGATCAGTTGTCGGTTATAAAATGAAAAATCGATAAAAAAATAAAAGTTTCTTTTTAAACAATTCATGAGTTCTGGGGTAGTCTTGTTTTATTATTCATGACGGCCGACGGCTAGGCGGAAAGTAACCCCGGGTATCTAATCTAATTATTTAACAATCGTTGTAAACCGATCAAATAACAATCAGTCATCTTCTTCTCCTTCAGATACCCTTTTTCTACTACCCTATACATACCAGGTATAATCCATCAGAATTTTACCCCCGGGTTAGGTTTATAAATCGTTTTTTGAATACGCACGGTTTTCGTTGAGTTTCTGACGCTGCGGTACAAAAAAAAAAAAACAAGAAAAAAAAACGAAAGAAAAACTCAAAATTCTTACGTTGAATGAAATTTTCATCTGAATTGTACATTGTGTGTGTGTGTGTGTATATTATACGCACAGTTTCGTATTTCAATAGGTTCACGTAAGTAACGCAGGCTTAATTCATTTACACACGAAGGTTTCCTAAGGTAGAACAAACAGTCGTGGGTTTCTGTCCAAAAGGTACACATGCATATAACGTAGGTTGCTTTCGTACCAACTAGGTACGATATATACGTTGCTCTGGCTTTGTACGAACTTCCATAGGTACATACTCGTATATATACATAAATACACACATATATATTTGCAAGTAAATAACAGAGGGTCTGTTCAAACTGCGATATTCTACAAAACAATTACCCACAATGCAAGAGAACTATTCGACCAAAGAACCATTTTTATTTTTATTTTTTTACCGATCATGGATTATCTATATTATATAAATTTATCCATCTGGCCTAATTTTTCTACTTATTTTTGCAAATTTTCAAACACCGGACATCTGGCGTGGTATTAAACCCACCACTGGCTATCAGTTGGTTTGAAAAATCGTTGAGAAGAGGGGAAAAGGGGAAAAAAAAGTAGGGAGTAAAAATAAAACAAAAAAAATTTTGATCGTTTAAACACGCGGTAGGCAATGACCTTTGATAAGTTTTCAAGAGACGTATACTGATAATGCAAACTTTTCAGGCTGATATATAATTATAATTTGAAACATTTGGCCACTTGACATGCTTGTAGGGGGATTTATTATTATTATTTTTTTTTTTTCAAACTACGTATATTATGTACAAGCATGAGGCTCTGTAAATGCCAGGCTTATCAGGTGCTACGGAACGCGCGATACATGTGATCAATGAAACTCGTTACACCCGAATTCCGAACGGTTTTTAATCAAATCGATAGTTTACGGTATACACACGAATAATCGTGTGTCAGAATAAAAGGTATATCGATTTTCGCAATTTCAGATGGTTTTTCAAACGTCGTCGATAGTCTAAATCAACCAAAAATCATTAAAGTTGATCAAAGAGTTCAGGAAAATTGACGAATTATTTCATGCCTGATTCACATGATTTTTGTCTCCTTGGGAAAAACTATAGCAAATTCAAATCTCTATTTGTAGGATATGCGATGGTGTGAATGATTAGATGGTTTATTTATTTATTTTTTTTTTTTTCAACGAAATTGCGGTTTGTGTCTGGTAAAATGTAAGTAGCTTAGTGACCTTGGCGAGGTAATTTTGTCGAGGTATGATACGACTAGCATATTATTCCCGTTTCCACAACCGAAATTTTACCTCAAACTGTCTTAATTAATTTCTCAACTAATTCTCTCGAAGGAATTCTCCAGCGATTCTCCTTCACCCTCCCCAACCGTAATACTATGAAAATTCGTTAACACGCTGAGAGAGACGGAGATGAAAATACAGAGAAAGAAAAAGAGACATAGAAAGACAGAGATGGGGAGACGTAGAAAATTTAACACCCCTACTATATGTATACTTATATAAATGTATACATACAACTGTCCTAATTAAACCATGAAGTTTTCTAGCTAATCACCCGCAGGATCAAAATCCCATCCGATTATAGATAGCCGTGAGATTATGAAGGTCATGGAGAAAATTTTGTTTCAGGGGATACTGACGGAGTTTGTTTGAAAACTATATTTTTTGCAATTTTTTTTGTTTTTTTTTTCTTCGTTTTTGTCTCTTTCAATTACACATATTTCCCAACCCCTAACGAACAGATTTTACAAATTCACTGGGATTAAATTATACAGTTATAATATATGCGAAAACGAAATGATCGGTGATAAATATTCCGGTGGATTTCAGAATTGGGATTTGATCGTGAATAATGAGACTAAATTAGTAGGGGAATAGGATTTCGGACTTTCAATTGATCCTTTCGAGATTTTTTTTTCTGCTCTCTATCCATCTGATTCAAATTTTTTTTTCTTCATTTCGATTTTGATAAATTATTTTTTTCTTTTTCTCTCTCTTCGTTATTGAGACAAAAATGCAACAAATTTTCCTCGAAAGGACCTTTGAACGATTCGTACCTAACAGGTATATAAAGAAAAGAGGACGACGAGAACGGCCAGGGCCGATAATCAAACGACGTACGACTTTTGAGAAAAAATTCTCTCTCTTTTTTTTTTTTCTTTCTTTTTTTCTTATCCGATTCGAACAAACTCAAAGCAACTCAAACTGAGAGGCTGCGGAGTCAGGCTGAATCTGGACATCGATGGACAAACGTACGACACTCGACACCATACAATATACACATCTTTTTCTTCTTCTCCTTTTCTTTTTCCCTTTTTTTTTTTTTCTCGTTATTGCAAATTATGGTTCACAGAGAAAAGCACAAAGAACAATAACAATAATAATATTAATAGATGGATACTTTTACTTTTATATACATTTTACAATTCATCATAAAGATTACCTATAGAAGACTATATAAAGCAACAAAAAAAAAAAAAGAAAGAAAAAAAAAAGAAGGGGTATAAAAATATATGGAGTAAGTTATTTCTCGTGTACATAGTAGCGTTTATGATATGAGAACGATAAAAATAAAATAAAATTAAAATAAAAATAAGGGAAAAAATACCAAAAAATGGACTTCTCACTGGTTATTTATTTTTTCTTGTTTTTATTTATTTTTTTATTTTTTTTTCTACGCTGTTTAGTAATTTTCTTTTTAGTTTCACGATCAAATATGTTAGACACTTGGACTTTATACGTGCGTATATATGGACCATGCAGCATCAGAAGCAGAAGCAGCGAACCATTAGGAGATTAGTCTGCTCTGTTGCACACCGTATCCGTTACACACTCTCAAGATACTTTATTGTAAAGTATTTATTTACTACGACCACTCAGCCACCCGGGTCATTCCGATTTCTATATACCATATACCGGCCATAAGGCTGGGTACCTGGTAATTAATTTCTCGAATGTATATTCCACTCGCTTTCTAACAGCCAGCGGCTCTATCTCGCGATTAATCTTATCCGCAAAAGAAGTAGAAGAAAAAAAAAGGAGAAGAAGAAGAAGAAAAAAACACGAAAGATTTATCAACAGCTATACATATAGAATGAAGAGAAAAAGATAAAAAATAGAAAAAGAAATTTTTGGAAAGCTAATTTTCCTTTCAAGTTTTTTGCATAGAATCATCGGCGACGATTCACGAATCTTTAGTGAATTTGAATCGTTTGAAATTTCGTGCTCTGAAATTTTTTGGAATGAAATTGAAGCCTTTGGTACGGCTTATAGAATTCTGGAATCAAATCTTATACAGTAGTGCATGTTTAACGAGAAGATTATCAAACTAAAAGCACATCTTAGCGTTTCCCCAGCACCGTTATATACACCTGGCATGTCGATATACATGTTTGAACACCGTCCCTTGGGCAAGAAGATACACGCAACTACTAGTAGCTAGACAAGTTACACGTTCGTAGGTACCCCGACACACAGAACTATTTGATTAAACTTTACCTCATCGACGTCGAGATACTACCAGAGTTTGATTTCCATAATCGAGTAAAATCTAGGCTACGGTGTTGGGTGCAGGTAGGTATGCAAATGCATTACGTATTACGTCGAACATCGATGCGGTTCGCATCGAAAGTTGATCTAATGAATTTCAATCTTTCTAAATCCCATCGTTTCCCAAGGAAAACATCGAAATTTCAACTAACTTTCGAATTTTTGAAATTTGAAACTTGACCCTATTGAGATTGACCGAATGGTTTGGCCGAAGCAAGTCAAAGCGTCTGAATCGAACGAAAAGAAATTTGCCAAAATATAAATATTTTCCAAAACGAAAATATTCCCTCGGACACCGGGGAGTTGCAAATTGCAAATATTTGTTAATTGGGTCATTTTTCAAAATGTGAAAATCTATTCAGGAGTTCTTTTGATTTGATTTCTTAGTGGAATCGAGTGTTTCAATAATACGGAGCAGAGAGGATTTCAGGTATTCCTTTCGCCTAGAATCTCACATGGGAAAAGAAGAGAATATAAGGGAAGAAAAAAAGGGAAAAAAAGTATATATATGAAATGAGGTAAATGGGTATGGTTACGAGGGTTTAGGGTTGGTTTAAGTCCGTAGGGATTCGAACGTTTAAATCTTTTTCTCACAGCGAATGACTTTTCTCTCAGATCGAAAGACAATCGGAGAAGGGACTCTTCCTCCTGTCTGTGTGTCAGGGATTTATTCCCGAACGATCGAAATAAGATTTATATCTAGATTATACTCATCCGCGAGCTAAAAACGACATACATCTGTTATCGCTGAGAAATTCTTTTATTTTTTATTTCCCCCTCCTCAATAATGATACATAAAATTGCATTTCATCTCCGCGAATTGAACAGACGCGAGTTCCAAATTACCCAATATTCCATCAGCCATATAGAGAAATAAAACGATAAAGAATAGGAGAAAAAGGTGAAATAAATAACAGACATTTTTCAAACGCGAAAAACGCATTCAACTCTCTCGAGTGCACTTTTACTCGCATTTCCAGTTTCTTTTTTTTTTTTTTTTTTTGTTTTTTTGTTTTTCTAATTTCTTTTTTCGCTCTCTTTGGAAGTGGGGATTTTATTTTTACACCCGGAGGCGGTGTTCGATTTGGAGAATTTTTCCCCTGTGGAAATGTGTAATCGAATTTATAGAAAATTGGACTGAGGGGGTAGGGGGTTAGGTATATTGCAGTTTCGTCGAAGATGAAAATCGCGTAGACTATTGTAATATAATTGGAATGGAGGATACAAAGTTCATCAAGAGTTTAACAGAGGTGTTGTTTCATCTCTCCAACAAACAATAAATAAATAGATAAATAAATAAATAAATAAATAAGCGAAAGAAGTTCAATTTCCAGGCAGTAAAGAAAAGCCCCCGGATGCCTAGGGGGCGCAATATGCGTCAACTCCCCCCCTCTCAGTTTCCTTCCGGACTTGGGTAAAGTTTAGCAAAGTAGGTAACTATAGAGTACGACACACGTTTCACGTGGGTTGTCGTCTTCCTATACGAACTATACGTACCCCAGAATGCATTGCCCGAGGGACGGGGCCTGGGTCTGGCCTGGCCTCAATCTAGTCAACGAGGCGTCGCGTCGCCTAGCGTCGCGTTGTGCGATACCGACTCGAATTGCACTCCGCACAATACCCCTTGGGCAAACTAATGTTCAAGTTAATTCCAACAGAAATAGCTATCCCACTCTTGCCTCCCACACTTATTCCATCCACTCTCACTCTCTCTCTCTCTCTCTCTCTCTTTCTATCTCAATTTCTAACTCGTCGCAGACTCTTCCTACCATGACAGACAATAGAACACGTGCCTCTTTCGTATCAAAATTCATTTGCCATTTAGGATTTTGATTTTCTCGAGATGAATTCGAAAATATAGTTAATAAACTAACAGAATAGTTTCCACGATCCAAACTTCTCTTTTCTTTACCGAATTAAATCTTCCAACTGAGGTAAGTGTACCAATTACTGATCCTTTAAGAACCAATTATATTGACCCTTATATTTTCTTGAACTTTGAATCGATGATATGAATTCTGAATGTTTCCCTTTCTCAAATCAGTTGCCAAAGACTCGGAAAATACAAATTGATTTTTTGATAAAAAAATGTCAATAATTGGGACAGGGTCAGTAACTGGTACATTTACCCTAATCAAGACCTAACTTTCTTATTTCATTTTATTTTTTAAACTAGACACTAGGATAAGAAAATGATGGAAAGACTCAAAGAGGAAAGGATTTCGCTGATTGTCAAATTACGATAATTGTCATTGAGTAATTCGTCGATGCGTTTGATTAAATTTCTTCTAATTTCGTGTTTCAGGTGATCTGAACTCTCTGCTGATTCAAGAAGAAGCATCGCTAAGCCATAGAAAATGCAAAGGAAAATGGCACTTTCATGGATGCTGTTTGCCGTTGGTATTGTACTGATGATTTCTACTACATCCGTGCCTCGGGCTGAGGCAGCCCCTTACACGTGAGTTGTTAGATCAATCGATCGAATCAATTAATTACAAGGCATGAGTGGTATTCGGGGAAACAAGCAGAATAAGAAAAACCGCGTATACTAGACTTCAAAGGAACGTGTTCAATCTATTATATTATCAGTACGGCAATCCGTAGCTAGGCTATACATACCTATATATATATATACACGTATGATACGCAGAAGCTTGCTGTATCCTTCGCAATGAATCGTCGAAGGATTTCAATGAATTCGTTCATTCGTAACCACAGTTGGAAATCAATCCCACTAATGGGTTACCATAAATTTCTGTCTAGACTATCACAACTCTCGAGTTTCAGGGTCTTTCCAATGATTTTAAGACATCGATATGGCCTACGATGAGTTTAAGCAAATGTTCAATTCGTCAGGGATTCATGAAAGTTTCTTATTCAGATGAGAAGGGGGTGAATCACCGATAAGTTAGATCAATTGAAACACGAAATTCCCCCATCGAATAAGACATTCGTAAATTAACTAATCCTCAATCTCTTTCATTGTTTCAAATACCAAAGTCCCCAGAGTTATTGGAACCAACTTGAAGAAGAGGATCCCGAAGTTGTCCTCGAGGTCTTGACCCGTCTTGGACAAAGTCTTATTCGCACCCACGAACTTGAAAAGTGAGTTTAGCGATTTTTGATTGCCTCAAGGATTAGGAAACCAGTTTTTTTTTTTTTTTTTTTTTTTTTTTCAAACATACTTGAATTTTTGCTCAATTTTTGGTGATTATTTTCATTTTTGAAAGAGGTAAGGTGGATTGAATGTATTTTTTGCTACAGCACAAAACGCGGTCTTGACTTGGGGCTGAGCCGAGGATTTAGCGGTTCTCAAGCCGCTAAACATCTGATGGGTTTGGCAGCTGCCAACTACGCAGGTGGTCCAGGGAGGAGGCGCCGTTCCGAACAAGCGTAGAATTCCGACAGTTTTCCGTAGCTAATTATATTATTAAAACCCTTATCGCGCCCTCGCCTACGTCGCTCAACCCTTCAATTATTTTATTGATATGAAATTTCGAATTACGATGATTATACCTAAAGATACCTAATAATACCTACCTATCTAACTACCCTTACGATTACCCCACCCCGCGACCCCGGCAATAGCTATACGCCATTTATTATTCCCAGCATTCCATGAATATTGAAAAATTAAATCCCCCCCGTGCAGAATTAGATGTAAAATATAGAAAACACGTAGAGTTATAGTATAAGATAGTAGAAATTTATTCTTCTTGTAACAAGGTGAGCTCCCCCTATTTCCTCCCATATATCTTACTACCATTTATGTCCGCGATATGCCTAGGCATAGAATTTTCATCTTCTCAACAATAGCAAAATAAAGTGGAAAAAAATGAGAAATAAAAATTCAATGGAAAGGAAAGGAAATGAAATAATTTCCAAAAACCGAAAGAGGAAAAAAGAGAACCTATCGCAATATTTTCTGTGTCTAGATATACTCTGTATGCTTAGAAGTATTTGATGTGAGGTTAAGGAAAGAAGAAAAAAAAACAGAAAAATAAGAAAAAAAAATACCAATGAAAATTACAACCTGTCTGTCTATCCATCTATCAGTCTCTATATGTCCTTTCGTTTCTAAAATAGATTGCAATGAAGAAAGAGGAGAAGATTCTGAGTCTTGAAATAGTTTTTTTGTGAAAAGGAAAATTTGGCGATGGTAATGAGAAATTAGAAGAAAAATGAGAATTAAGAAAATGAATTTGGAAAGAAAAATAGTGTGAGTTATAAGTAAATCTGTCTTGTTTAGCAAATGTGTCGAAAATACGAATAGGATCCATAGATAAAAGATTTCCGGATATTTCATTACACTATGTATTACTGTAAAAATTCATTATATAGCTATGAATTTTATTGGGGAGAATAATAACACTGTACCTATTGTAATGTGTATGTAGAAATATATACGTATATATGCATTATGACGATGTATACATAGATATACTATACGTATATGTATTATACGTATGTACAATATTCTGAAGACGTAAAGAATTTATTGAATGTTCCTAATATATATGATCCATTTAAAAAAAAGATATAGTATTATTATCGTTATTAATCATTAAATCTTCACCACCTGTGTGGTACCTAATATAGTTTAATTTGTTGTTTCGTGTATATTACAGCTATTCCTGTAACTGTAGATCAGTAATTGAAGGGAAAATTTTCTCGTTTACGTACAAACTTATAATTAAAAAAATATAATTCATAGGTTGTTCCATCGATGCTGATTCGTACGAATGCAGTTTTTTTGGTTTTTTTTCTTTTTTTTTTTTTATCATGTATTATTCGTTATTCGTTTATTCTTATTCGAAGCGAATAACAATTTGAGGGTTGTAGTTGCAAAAACGCATTCGAGCAGAGAGGGGTTTATTATAGGTAGTATAAAATGTGTCAAAATTATGCTCTATGTATAACGAAAATTTTTCGCCCCATTATTGTGAATAAATGTTACTTTAACCCAGTGGCATCCATTACATTGTCAATTAATTAATCAATCCCTTTTTCAATCGATCAATTCATTCATCAATTCATTCGTTTCGTTTCTCTCGCCTATAACTTCGATACTTTACTATCAACGACGATCCTTTCCCATATTTTCATCATAAGAAATCGAAATTATTCTTTCTAATTTTCCGTTAGCATCTCATCGAACCGATCAACTAATCATTCTGAAGTATTGAGCTGAGTTTCATTAAACACCTTTCGATCATCGTAACGACAGCATACAAATAATGTTCGGAGAATGGTAGGTTAAGGTGTGCCTTGTCGTATGCAACCCATCGAACATTTTGCGCTCTTTCTAGTTCTCGTTTTCGACACCTGATGGCGTCACCGTGCAGGATACGATTCCCTACCACCTCGAATGCGAGTCATCGGGTAGGTATGTAATTGAAATGGAATGACATTTTTGAGTATCTAACTCGTGGGAAATGGAATATGCAAATTTTGAACTGAGGCACATAAAGCTAGCGTGGGATTTGCATGTTGAAAAATAGTTTTCTGTCGAAAATTACTAGCGATATAAACGGACCTCCATGTATTTTGAATCTGGCGTCAAAATACGAAAATGATCTATGGATAGAGGAATTTCTTGATATATATCAATTAATCAATCGGTGAATAACGAGCAGCGACAGCATCTGACTTGATAACGGAAAATTCAGATCAATTGGGATAATTTCAAGCTCAGTTTATCAATTGGTCGTTTTATTTCCTCCGTAGAATTCGAAGTTCGTCGAAGAAATCAGCATAAATCGGGAACGGTGCGAATTTTTCACAATCTGCGGTATTTAACTCTGGCGATCGATAGGAGTTATTTTTTGGGACTCGGCTCGTGTGATTTAAAAACTAGGAAAGTTTAGCGTCCACCACCAATTATAATAAGCTAGGTATCGGTCAGAATTTTTAATTTCCACGAACTAGCCCGGTATACCCAATTTTTTGTATTTTGGAACGGTTTTTCATTCAGGAAAATATAAAGAATATTCATTTCGCTAATCAACTCATGTGATTTATAATCTGGAGACGTTTTACATACGCCTCAAATTATAATAAGCTAGGTACCGACCAGAATTTTTACTCTCCACAAACTCATCCGAAATACCCAATTTTGTGTATTCTTGAACGGTTCCCAATTCGGAAATACTTAAGATATTTTTTTCACGACTCGGCTGATGTGATTTCCAATCTAGGAACGTTTCACAAATTTCTCAAATTATAATTAGCTACTTAGATATAGTCGAAAATTTGTATTCTCCACAAATTCCTCCGACATATCCAATTCTATTCTAATTTGTGTATTTTCGAACAGTTTTTTATTCGGAAAAATACATAGGATATTTATTTCGCTGATCAACAGATACGATTTTTAATCTGGGGACGACCGCATCGTCCATCGCCATGTATAATAAGCTATATAGGTATCGGTCGAAATTCGAATTTTTTCACAATCTGGCCAATATACCTGACTTGGCGAAGTCATACGCGGTTTCTAATTCGGCTGATCGATAGGATAAATTTTTCCGCGATTCGGCTCGTGCGACTTGCAATCCTAAATGATCCTAAACTTTCTTGACGTGCAATGCTCAGAGCTACCGGCTTCCAATAAATCTTGGGAATGATCAGTCAATAAAGATATCAATTCTCTGTGTCTTCCGGCATCAGAAACTGATGAACAAAAAAAAAAAAGGAGAAAAAAAAATAGAATCTAAAAAAATCTGCCAAATTTCGTTCCGATTTTAATTCTCGCGCTCTTTTGCCTCGTATGATTCGCGAGTCGCGAGTGGCCAGTTGATATAGTGGGATATTGATCGTTTGAAAACGCATGCGCGTTCACGGTGTATTGTAGTACATGAATACATACATATACATAGACACATACATACATACATGACGTTAATTCACGGTGCTGGTTAAGTTTGCCTAGTTGCTGCCTTCGGGCAGGCGGGGGAGACTGCAGCACATGCAGTAACATTAAGTTCACTGTCAGTGGCATAGCCAAAGCAAAGCTGCCGCATGCGACATACGTGAAACGTAGGTACATGCATATACGGAACCATCGCACCCGCAACTGTACACATGTCAACAAGCGCGATTCAACCGTAGAAAAGAAAAAGAAAAAGAAAAAAAAACACAGCCCTAACATACGCTGTGCAATATATCGTTACTCGTTATTCACGATTACGAAGTGAATAATTGGATTCTGATCGAACACCGTGAGTATCAATTGACTTTCACCCTATTTACCTACTGTCTTTACTGGATACTAAAAGCTTGCGGGATGCCATAAGGAGGATGTTAACGAAGTCTGATCAATTGTTAGGCAATTTCAGGAATTTTATGTACTCGAATTGATTTTGCATAAAGTATTGTGAATCGTTGATGAAAGTAGAAAATTCAATTGATTTGTGTTTGTGTTGTTAGCGGGGATTCTCGTCATTTAGAATGAAATCTGTGTCCATATAGACGTGACACAGTTATTCCTCCGCATTGTTAATCCACCATCAGGGAGTATAATCTTGCATATGAATTTCAGCCCGCATCGCGGTACTGTCGGTTTATAAATTTATTTATCGATATTTTAGCACCACGTTAAGATTGCCATTTTTTTTATCCAATTCCCTTATCGATAAACCTAAAAGGTATAATTCAAACACGATATCCGAAACGTTTAAGACGTCTTCGTTTTTTTTTTCTCTTAACTATTTCGTTATCTTGAATTATTTTTTGTGGTCCAATTCAGATTCAATAGTTTAACGTCAAGGCGAAAGTAGAATTTTTTTAACCCTCGAATCACGAGGCACAATCCTTCAAGTTTTAAATTGTTTATTTCGCTATGAGAGATGAAGAAAAGTGAAAAATACCACTGTGAGATATTATGCGACGTATGATACGGCGATGAAATAACATATTCCCGTTGCGCAATCGGTCATACTTTAAACATATAAGTATGCGTATAATATGCTATATAGTATTCATATCGCAGGATATCCTCAAAGATTAAAACCGCGATCTTAAATGAAGCAGCGTCGTAACAGCTCGAGCTGTAAATCAACCTCATTCATCTTTTTCTCCGCGAGCAATTAAAACCGCAATTCTTTTTGCACAAATTGTGAAAATACATACTTAGACAATTCGATAAACAAAATTATACAAATACACTTATATTCCTGGGAATTTAAGTTGCGAAATCCATAATCAAAGAAAAAGTAGATATCGCGGTTTGACATTTTTTTATCACGAAATCAATTTAAGTAAAATCTTCAGTTTAGCTTTACGATTAAAATTAAAATAAGATAAAATTTTTATTCACACAGAACGTAAGCGAAACAGCAAAAATAATCATGCCATAATATAAAATCGGTTCTTATTTCAATATACATATATGTCTTATCCATATTGTTAGTATAACGTAACACCGCGTGGGCGAGTGAACGTCAAACAAGTCAGTTTGGCCCAATTGCATACGTGATGCGGTTGATTTTCGTTATCTAAAATTGCCTTCGAACCCAGTGGGCAACCAAATAACGTGACATTTGTTTCGCAGACACGTGTTAGTATAGAAATATACATTTCACAAAATCAGGACCAAAAAAAAAAAATATGAATCCCACCACCCTTGAAAATCAATTTTCAAACTCACCAAAATTTGTTGCAGATTTATTAAGAAAAAAAAAAAAATGGTTGACGTGGCCGCCTCGTTGCCATCTGCCAATGGCGGAGGATCATTGATGGGACGAACAAGAGGAGCTTTGAGGTCAATGCGATCGGCTTTAGGTGGTGGTGGCGAATATCTTCAAGGTTTAGGCAGCAGATTAGGATCAGCCCTGAGCAGCAGCCTCGAAGAAAGCGAATTAACGACGACACCGTCGTCACCATCATCTCCACCTCGTCAAGGACCTTCGCCAGCAATGAAACAGGAAGTTGAAGAAATACGGCGACGGAAGTTGCGACTTCCAAGGTTGGATTAAAGTTTTCAAAAGCATGATCATTCCCCAAAAAAATTAATCTCATGTGTAATGATTTGTTTTATTTTGTCTAATATCGCGAAGGTTCGGTTCCGGAATGTCTTACGAGGATTACGAAGCAATGGCTAGACACAAATTGGAGCGTCAAGGTAGCGCAACGTCATCAAGATCCTTGAAACGATATCCTCCAGGAATGACATACGAGGAGATAACCTCATCGAGATTATCTCCATCGGTGATAAAAACAACCGATCAAAAAGCAAAAAAATCCGATGAAAATGAGCTTGAGCTTGAGCTTGAAATCGACGTAAGCCCAACTGACAGTATCGGTCCTATTCAAGAAAAGGACATCAAGGCTACCGGGAACGATCCGTATGAAAAATTCGATTACAAAATGGGTAAGATGACAAAATTTCGAATTTAATACGAAAAAAAGGCGAAAAAATAGATGTTCGATCATTGTTGAATCATTTTTTCAATAGAAAACATAAAAAATATCAAAAGTCCAGTCACGATTTTTGGATTATCTAAAACTGATTTACTTTTCGTTTAATGCAAACTTTTTGTTCTTTTTTTTTCCCACAAAGCAGGGGCGACTCTTCCTACTATTCGGAATATTTTCCAGTTAGGTAACGAAAACTAGGAATCATAAGAGGATAAAAATTTGCTAAATTGTATTTTGGTACCCCTTATGATTTTTGTTTTTTTTGTTTTTTTTTTCTGTAATTGTAAATATTTTACTTCCGCTCACTCTCTTTCTATATCTGTTTTTCCACATACATAATTAAACATACATATATATATATGTGTGTTTGTGTGTGTTTCTGTGTGTAATTGTGTAATAGCGCAGCACGTGTATTCGCAATTATCATTCGTATCCCACTGCAGGCGATAAGCGCGATAGAATTTATTTTACGTACGTAAATACATACATACGTATGTACACACATATGTGTGGATATATAGAATGTCGAGCACACGGAAGTCTGTATATATGTATATTTGTTTTAAGTGTGCAAAGTTACGACCTAGAACTTCTTAGATGATTATAAAAACGTATTAAAAGATATACTCATTATAGTTTTCCGACCAGACGAACTACCAAACGAATTGCAATTAATAATAACAAGCCAAAGCACCACGTGTGTGTGTCACGATATAATTAGTATAGCTAATAGTCAATAGTCACCCTCGCACCTTTACATTATCATATTTGATGTGCAAAGAAATAGAGAGAGAAAAAAAATATGAGAATAAACCCATCAATTTTACCCGTAAAATAATGGGGATGAAGAAAATATCTTTATACAGAAACACGTGAATGCGAGTTCATATTTAGTTTAGTCATTGAAATAACAGAATTAATTTGGCGCTAGGTATACCTGCAGCCAATTCACACGACGACCTACAATAAATTCTTTCATCATTTATGATATTCAAATATGATATTCAAATGATATTCATCATGATATTCAAATACATGGTTTTTGAGTAATCACAGAAATGCTATAAGCCACGATGAATCAAAGTCTGTATTAATTTCGGCTGCGGATATATTTCAACGCCATTAATTAATATATTATCGTAGTGCGTTATACGTGTAGGTATTTAATTAATGTGAGTGCAGCAGCATACATACACCTATAGTCGTACGCCAATTACGCGTCAGCACAGTAGAAAAAATGCTAGAGGTGACGAAAAAAAAAAAGGAAAACTATGCAAAAACTAAACGTCGATAGCTTCAAATACCTTAAAATTCATCATCACCTCGTTTACAATAAATTTATCAATCATCAGATATCCCCTGCAGCAGTGGATCCACCAGCGACCAAGACGGCTACGGACCCAGCACCAGTCTGGATTCTAATATGGACGGTCGTCGAACGTGGCACAGATCAGGCAAGTGTCAATCTCTGATGACTTTTCATGGCCCTCGAGTGAGGGATGAAAAAGTCTTGGTTTTCCAACTGACCAATTTTCTTCTTTCGCATAAATAGTCGACGGTATGTATGTACATACAAATGAATTGAACTAATTGTAAAATTACGTTACAGGATCTTCCGGATCGTTTCAATCATGGGCTTCGAGTCTTTCGGCTGACAGTCAGTCCGAAGAAGCGGCTGCCGATTTCATGAAAAGTTTCGTCCCGATGTTATTCGAAGCACCAGGAACAGTGGATCAGGAGCAGAAGGCAAAATTTGGTCAGATGGTCTTGGCAAGTAGAATTTGATTGACGTTTGTAGTTTAACATGAACTCGTTTGATCAGATCCACGTGGATCTCGATTCCATCAACAATTAAAATCCATTTCTTTACTTATCATTTTCAGACGGAAACTGGAAGGGTTTGGTTTTCGAGGGTAGTAAATGCGCGAAGAGCCCGAGCCTGTGTGACAGAAAGTTCGTTTTACTCCCTGGCCCAACATTTCGCTGTTGCTTTATTCGAATGTCACGAAGCTGACGATTTTGCACCGGCAAAAAGCCTGATGAACATGTGTTTCACCTTCTACCACGAAGGTTAATCATTATCAGGAATAATCGATAGCTGTCAATACAACGATCGATATTTTAGGAATAATAATTCATTCTCTTTTCGAATTTTCAGTTGAAGTTCCCGGCCTGGAACCATATCGGGAATATTTATACACGCATCTCAGAGTCCAGCCGATATGGACATCGATGAGATTTTGGACAGCTGCATTTTTTGACGCTGTACAATGCGAAAGAGCTACTCGCCCGGTACCACCGAGATCAAAATCATTAGACGGAGAAGCAATTGCTGCCGATGACAGAAAATTTCAGGCAAATATCGTCTTTGGTCAGTTGGGGTGAGCCGAAACGACGCCTTAACGATCAAAAAATATAGTTCGTTCGTTTTTACAATAGCTGTAGAATTATTAGAAGATCGAACAGCTAGACACAGCGAAAATAATTATACGTCATTCTAATTCTGGGCTGAATGGTTATAAAAACAAATTAGAATAATTTGACGAAGGGAAAAGGTGAAAAAGTGAAATGGGTATTTTTTCAGGACCTTTACCTGCAACATGCACGCTTTTGGACTATCCAGAAATCTCTGTTTGGAATTTTTGAGGAAGCAATGCGCCATCGCTAATTTATCCCCAGGTGAGTATAAAAAAAAAGATACGCGGAAAATGATCGAAACTGGAAAACTGATACCGTGAGATCAGATTCTATTCCATTTATTCATTCATTTATTTATTTCTCTTTGTTATATAGAACAGGAAAAAATGCTAAGAGATAATATAGAGAGGATGTACGACGAGACGGAGCCCTGGCGATAATGATTTTCTGCAATTGAAAGGAAAACCGCCGAATGAAATGATATGATAGAAAAAAGAAACAATGAGAATTAAATGAGAGAGAAATTGAATCCGCCTTGCCACCGATCGCACTAACAAAAATTAAAACACTATGATTGCTGACGATATATTTTTACGCAGATGATTCGAAAACACGGACTTTTTTTCCACAAATTTCTTCAGTGAATATGCATACACATAATTATATCAATCCGCACTATAGATAGAGAATATATAAAAGTTTGAAAAAATGCAAGACAGGTACACAAATATCCAAGGGTCAATATCGATAGAAATTAGATAAAAAAGTTATTCAAGATTAAATTGGAAACTGAATCTCTTATAGGTAGATATATAAATACAGCTGAAACACCAGCAGCAAAAATTAGCAGCCAAATGTAATGCGTTAGATGAAAATAAGTCTGACAATGAGAAGGACGAGAATCCAAATTTTGTTAAAGTTTTTAACAAAACCAAATCTTCAATTGAAATACAGATGTAAATCTGTACCTACTGCATCATCGAAATTTAGGAAAATTTCAGCACGTTTGGATGCTAATTTTGGCTGCTAGGCCTTTCAGCTTCATAATACATAAATATAGGTATAAATTACAGAAGTCAATTTTACAATCCTTGTATTGCGATCATTCGGTCGGGTGTCCCCGATGCACTCATATCACGTATGTACGTCGTAAACGTTTCGATCTAAACACGTTTCACTGTAAAACTGACAATAAATAACCACTACGTATGTATAAAAATCTGTAAATATATGTATAGACATTATATTGGATGAAAAACGAGAGAGAGAGAGAAGAAAAAAAAAAGAATAGATAATTTATTACTATAGAATCGTATTTCAACGTTATTGTCAAATCCTTTTTCTAATAATTTTTGTTTTTCTTTCTAAACTATCCGATATTCCATCATCCCGTTATTTGGTTTCGATTTTCTCATACTTTATCCTCGTCATACGTTACAGGAAGGAAAAACACGTCTTTGAAAACGATAGGCGAGAAAAAAAAAGAAAGAAAAAAATAGCCAAAAAAACCTTCGAAGGGAAAAAAACCCCGAACCTTTTTTTGCTTCCTTTTTTTTTCCATCACACTAGCCCAAAACCAATGTTTGCAGTGATAATATTCTCGTCCACTCTAGAAACTGGCCACACGCGATCTGCCCAGATCAGAAATTTTTTTCCCCAGCACAATATTTTACACTTGAAAAATATACACGGTAAAAAAAAAAAGATATTCCATTTCTCTGGTTTTGCCAATGAAATAGAAAGACACCGTACTATATTATTATGAGATATTTGCACGATCCGTACCCCGGCTCAGATCAAGAATGGGCTGTGGCTACCTTAGAAAAAAAAAAAGAACTCACCGGAGGCCTAATCTCTTATCACTTTCTAAGCCATTAATTAAACCAAGGGTCGCATTGAAAGGTGAACAAAATACATGACGCGTAATAAGGATACTATTTTTATTGACAAAAGTAGAAAAATTTGAATTTTTTGTTAGTTTACGTAGAGCGAAGGATATAAATGACACCGTTTCCTTTTCAATTTTTATTTAAAAAAAAAAAGAAAAAAAAAGGAGCTTCGAGTACCGTCAGGAAAATATGGGCCTTTGTTAGATTCGTTCTGGCATGAGTTTAAGTAGGTAAATAGCTACCTATAACTTTGCTAATTGGGAGAGAAAACTTTTATTACGATAGTTGCAGTAGAAATGGAGTTAAAGTTATTTACGTTTGCATATTCAAACATACACTGCAGGGGTAAACGAGCAGCTCTTTAGACAATGAAAACAAAATTAATGAACAAACACGTAATCCCACTGTAAAAACACTTTTTCTGGTATAACAAAAAAGAGAAAAAATAAAAATAAAAAAAGAATTTCTGACCGTCAAGTAGAAAATTATTTGTACGTATTTAAGTACGTCGATGTAAAACGAGAAAAATAGCGTGAAAATTTTCACTTCGGGAATCGTGGATCGCGATAAATCGTAAAATAGTGAAAATCATCGATGTTGATATTATAATGATTATTGAGTAAACCGAGAGGGATTACGCGGGTACAACAACGGAATGGAAGGCCTAGAGCCAACAGACTATACCTACCGGATTAGAACCTAGATCAATTTTCGACACGCGTTTACACGGCGCTTTACGTTTATAATACGTAACAAGACCGTGACGTATCTGCACCAGATTCCCTTATCACATCAAACAATTCAAATAATCGATATGACGTATATAATATATATACGTTTCTAAAGAGAAATACATGCAAATCATGGAATTGGGGAATTTGATAAACGCAAAAATCCAAGTAATGTTTGGAATCGATGAATCGACACTTGTCGGTGGATTTGATCGAGTATTCCGCATTGTATTGAAAGCCATTAGAATTTTCCCTGTCATGCCTATGTACACATACATACCTACATACATATATACAATACAGTATGTACATACATATGTGTTTGAATATTGATCTACCGTTGCGGTATATCTGTACGGAAGAGAACGAATCGATATAAGCATACGCGACTGACATTTGACTGTCAGAATTTCGATTCATATTCATATTCCTATTGGTATGCGATACATGCATAAAGCATATACGTATACGTAAATGTAGGTATAAGTAAATTATGGCATTCAAATATGGTAGGTATTCATGTTCGTCCGGGAAAGAGACATTAGTAGGACGATACATCAAAATTTGTCAATGCTTGTGTACGTTATTAACAATTCATGATTTTCTACCACTTTGCTTTTTTGGTCTACGCATCTACATACATCGAGTTCTTAACCAAACGGCTCGGTGCAGAAAATAAAACTGCATCAAATTTTTACATCTTTTAGTTTTTCTTGGCAATTTTCGTGATAGCAAAAATCTGAAAAATTATAACATCGCGGAATTTCACACCAAATCGAACGAGCACAGACCAATAATCGTAACTCTGTTAGTACTTCGCTGGAGAGAAGAAAACAAATTTTCAAAATATAATTGTAGGAAAGGCTTAAAAATTTTGCCGAAAATAGAAATTCAAGGAATTCTTCAAAGTTGTGACGCTATATCAGATGGAAAATTCGGTTTCATCTATCCTATATTCATCTACGTAGGTTCATTCATTCATTCATCTATTTATTCATTCAAGAGTTCCACAATTTCACCCCCTAAATTTTTCAAAAGAGCTGGGAAACAGGCCTGATTGACTGAATGAAAATAAAAATCAACTGATTGTTTTCTCTTACTTGATTCGATAATTTTCCTCTTTCTTCCTCGTTTTTTCCTCCTTTTTTCGGTTCACTGGCTGAGGATCGAATCGAAGGTAAAGAGCTCTAAACTCCGTATAGGAATCAGAGTTTAATTGGGAAAATCAAGCCCGTCGATATAGTACATCTCTTTGAAGCCAAGTGTCCCCTCGTATATTTCGTCTTTCTGGAACAGCGAAATACAAAAATAGATGAATAAATTAGTCAGAATATCCCATTGTGAGAACTAGAAGGAGAATAATTTCGTTTTTTCCAAATCTAATCGATCTGTCAATCTTTTTGCTCCAAAAATACAGAGAAGCAAAATCTTTTCTTCTATCGAATCCAATGTTTACTCAATTATAATTTATAACACACGAATTTTCTAAGCGTCGTACGGACGAAAATTACACAACGTAACTTAAATTGGTCAAAAATGAAAAGGGAAAAGATGAAAAAGTATCCCGGTACCAGGAAAAAGGATCCAGGAAAAAGACACGAGAAGGACCCGTAGGAGGACGACGTTGAGTAAGGCTAAGGGGACGAAAAAATGATAGAATAAAAAAAGAAGTAAGAAACTGTTTCCGCAGAATTTCTCCCAAATCGATTGTCAGCGAACAAGAATACGCATGTCAAACACACAGTCTATTTCATGACGCTGCAAACTATTGGATTATCATTAAATTTCACATCCATTTTTCACATTTCTTCGTTTTTTTTCTTCATTTTTCTTTCCACGCATTGCTAACTTTCCAAGCTACAGGTCTCCGGAAAATATTCAACTTTTTTTCTGCAGTCGTTTCATTTGCAATTCATAAATCTATCATTTTCCAACTCGCGTCCGTTGATCAGAATATAAGAGAAAGAAAAGAGAAAGAAAAAAAAAAAACACTAGAAATAGAAATCGCATTTCCTTCCATTTTTATTTTCTTCTTTCCTCTTCTCTGTTCCGGCGTTTTTCGAACGATTTCGCCGACACGTACTTTTTCCCTTCTTTTATCCGAGTTTAGCTAAGACCCCCCGTGACGCGAATTTATTTGAAACGTGACGTATGCCAGGTATAGGTAAGACTAGGGGACCTCGCTGAGAAACAATGCCAACTCCAACTCGCGTTGTCATTTCTTACTTTCGGTTTATATGGTATTGGCTTGAATGATTTATGCAACGTATCTCGTTATTATAAAAGGTGAAAAATTCACAAGTACCATAATTCGTCAGAAAGCTAAATCCTCTTACATTTTTCAAGTATACCTATTTGAGTAATCAAGTCAAGTTTCCTATAGATTTTTTTCTCCAATGACGATTTTTTCAAAAATCAATGTATATGAATAGAAAAACGAGCAACCAAACCAGATAATCATGACGAAATTTTAAGTACATCAAAGAATAAAAAAGTTACTGTCTCAAAGTGTAGAGAAAAAAAAAAGAAAAAAACATTCCCACGGTATTTTCTCCACTAAGGGATAGTCAAAACTCTGAACGTGCCACGAACCATTACAGGGGTTCAAACTCGCGACCAAAAGTTACCCGAGAGAATTCTAAGGATTATTTTCCAACTTCCTAACTGGTCATTCCGTGAATAGAAATTTGCTTATATACTCAGAGTTTGAAGCTAAAAAAAAAAGAGGAACAAAAAGTTGTTAAAATAGGAAAAAATAAAAAATAGGCATGGTATAACTTTAGGGACCATTTCCCCGGAGGTAAAACCCCCATATTACTCGTCCCATTGAAAACCGGCGTGTTCAACTATAAATATAAAGAGGAGGACGACGAATAAAAAAAATAAATTTTTTTTTTTAACCCCACAAATATCGAGCTACACGGAAGTTCGAAAAAAAAATGGAAAAAAAACACACAATAAAAAAAATCCCCTGTACTAAAATAACCGAGAGAAATAGTTTTGCAAGTGCCCCAAACTGAGTACCAAAATTTCTTCTTATTTCCTCATCGACTCTTCTGAACTTTTCACTTCCCGACTCGAGTTTACGAGGTGAATCACCTCCAAAAAATTCTTTCGGATGCTGATAAATATATAACCGATAATAACAATGATGATGCGGTAATAATGATTGTTTATATAAGTGCGAGCTTTTCCGCTCAAATGGCAAACTGGTACTTAAACTTAATACATAATTTCTGTAGAAACGTTTGTAAAGCGAAACTCGCGATTTTTAGCTCGACCGTGCAGCCGCATACGTATATGTATATACCGTAGGTAGGGGGTGTAAAAATAGGTTAAGGGTGAACGAGTTATGGCAAAGCTTTCGTTGGAATTGAGTTAAATTAGTCTTCAGCTCTTATCTTTATGGTTTCGACGAACGGGCTGCCTCCCACCTTCTCCTACAACCCCAACTGAAACTCAAACTCCAACCCCCTTCTCTACATATACATATAATAAATATATACAATATGTGAACGTGAACATGTAAGAAGCGATAATAATCTTTCCCGCAATCAATAGCGAGCGTTATAAATGTATTTTCTCACTCAACTAGATGGGAATAAAATAGAACGAAATTTCGCAACAACTCAAATGTATGTATGTACGTACATTCCAGACAGAAGAACGAAAAAACCAAAAACCAAAGAAACAGAATTGATTCCGTTACGAAATTCACCGAATAATTTCCTTTTTTCAAATGCTTCCCAAAATTATATACCATTATATACAAGGTATACATATATGTATACTAGGGTGGATCGAAAAAAAAAAATTTTCTCGGCTACCCTCAAAAATCAAAGATATCGCTGGAATAAAGGTCTCCGTGGAAGGATTCGATTTTTTGAATTTTTTTAGGGGGCGCGCGTGACGTTCAAAAGTGCCATTTTTAGCGTCAAAATTACGTTATCACTCATTAACGGAAACAGATTCATCCGAAAATTCTGATTTTTTGATATAAGGTGCCCAGGTATCTACTCTTTCGAACCCATATTCACGGACCACTACCAATTGTTTTATATCTTCGAAAAAAAATTTTGAAAATCAATATTTTCACTATTTTTCGAGTAATTATCGTTAAATTTTTATTTTTTTCCTTCTAAACCGTTTCTTTATTTCTTTCATCGTTTTTTTCTTGTGAAACTATCTATCAGTATCGCTTACAATGCAAAAATTGCTGAAAATTGCTGAAAAACAAAATTTTGATACATCGGATATATTTCGAAATAACATTTATTTTTCAGCGATTTTTGCATTGTAAGCGATACTGATAAAAAGTTTTACAAGAAAAAAAACGATGGAAGAAATTCAAAAACGTTTTAGAAGGAGAAAAATCAAAATTCAACGATAATTACCTGAAAAATAGTGAAAATATTGATTTTCAAAATTTTTTTTCGAAGAAATGAAACAATTGGTAGTGGTCCGTGAATATGGGTTCGAAAGAGTAGATACCTGGGCACCTAATATCAAAAAATCAGAATTTTCGGATGAATCTGTTTCCGTTAATCAGCGATAACGTAATTTTGACGCTGAAAATGGCACTTTTGAACGTCCCGCGCACCCCCTAAAAAAATTCAAAAAATCGAATCCTTCCACGGAGACCTTTATTCCAGCGATATCTTTGATTTTTGAGGGTAGCCGGGAAAAATTTTTTTTTTCGATCCACCCTAATGTATACGTATATATTTTCGGTAACGAAAACCGCAGAGTGTGATATTCGTGTTTCTTTGCTAATTAAACTCCCTTCAGGGGTATACAAAGGCCCACCAAGGGTTGGTACATAAACTTGTGTACATAATAATTTTAATATTTATTATAATAATGATGATAATAATAATGATTAATGCACAAGTAGGTAGGGAATGTGTAGGTATAACAAGTAGGGCGAGGGTTGGGAATTCGGGGGTTTGACGGGGTAGAATTTCGTCAATTGTCAAAGTGCCGCAGGTTTCCTCTACTCCCTAGCTCCTATGTATGTATTACGTATACATAAATATTTATCTACGTACAGGGAATAATCCTGTCCGCCAATAACATTTGAAAATTCAAGACAATAATAATGATAACATTATTATACTATTCACATAAGAATCTACAATTTTTTATGGTAGAAAATTTGTAGATCGTTTGTGAGGTGATTTTCGAATTTAAAGCGATTTTGATAGACTTTAACGATCATTGCTCAATTAAAACAAGTTTGGTGAAAAATCTCTCTCGACTATTCAAAGTTTTACAACAAAATCATACCAATATTCATTAAAATCTAAATGTTTTTCGTCCTTCTCTAGTTTTATTACCAAATTTTCATCGTCCGTTTCCGCATTTACAGCTTTTCTGGATTTTGCATCCAGCCCATCTTCTTTCAAGTATACATACATATTGTGTGCTCAGAAATTTCCTGGTTTCGTTTGATCTTGAGCGATGGAAGTTACGATCTCGAGTCACCCGTAAAGGGTGGGTCGCCGATTCCTAACGCTCGAATAATAATCGATAACGTTGAGAAATGTGTTATAAATTGATCTATAGAATGGAATTTTCGAAAAGAAAGTATTAGGGGTAGATATAAATCTGGGAAGAAACATTAAGAAAAAAAAACCCCTCTACGCATTTCCCTACGGTTCTCCGATACACCGCCAAATCATCTATTCGAAATTTACTCGAACTTATTACTTTTCGAAAGCGTTAAGTGGCAGAATACGAAAACCAAAAATTGTTCTCCGCGAAAAAAAAATTCAAGAAGTGACAAATGTTCATAATAACAATCAGAAAATTTCACCAATATCACATAGGAGGTTAGAAATTTCCTGTTTTTGTATTAATCAGTAATAACTCAACAACCTCGCCTCTCTCGATGGCGTGTTAAACGAGAAGAAGAGAAAAATCGTATGTAAGAAAAAAAAAAAACTACTTCCTTCAATCTGAAGAACCAATTTCTCCCCTACATCCTGCCATCGCTTTCCATTGATTAATTACTTACGTAAATAACAAGAGATAAGGGCTAATCTCCCGCCACTAGACCGGTTCAAGTTTCTACGATCGTTTATCGTGGCCTGTTTATTACACCCAGGGGCTGTTCACTAGTAAACAATTTATTTCCTTCCTTTTCTCTCTCTTTTTTCCTCCCTTTCGCTTTTTGTCTTCCTCTCCTCATACACACTACGGATATATGTTTATATGTATGTATAGTATAACACATAGCTAACAAATGACCGAGACACCAGAGCAGATGCCACAAAGAATATTTCTCTTTTATTTTCTCCCTTTCTTCTCGTTTTCCTTTTCCTCTTTTCCTGTTCTTTTACTTTTCACCTTTTTCTATTTTTTTTTCTATTTTTTTTCTTTTCTCTCTTCTTTTTCCATCCCCGATGACAATGGCCCTCACCCACCATCGCATCGGCTTGAGTAGTGGACAATAGAAGATTGGTGAAATTGGGAAATGGAAAATTAAAGACAAGATGTCGCTTACATCAGCAGCACCGCATTGTGGGGGAAGAATTTTTCACAGAGGATTTCGATCGCCATGGGATTACCTATACTTTATAAAGGTAAAACGTTTTACCCGGAAAATTGAAAAGAAGAAGAAGAAAAAGAAGAAGAAGAGAAGAGGAAAGATTGAAGAAATGAATTTTCAACGCAGCATATTTTCCTCTAACTACATGCCAATGTTTAATTATAATTATCTTCTGATTATAATTCCTAATCCGGAAATCCTAGTTCTGGAACGCTATATGTGTGGCAGTTTAATATTATTCCATCCTACGGCGAACTATCCTCTTCCCTGCATGCTGCAGTTCTCCACTCTCTAAATCCACTTATCACTGACGCCCCGGAGTGCAGAAACCCCCGCCAGTAATACGAGTAAACTTCCCACGAACTCAAGTCACGGAATATCAGCTGCGGAAACAGCAGGTACGAAAGGTTAAATCCGAAACAACAATTTTCCAACCATATACATATAATATATATACGGATGAGATTTACCGGAGACAAAATTCCGGTAATTTACCTCGAATCCTTATACATATAATATATACCATTTATCTCAAATTCGAACGAACTACGCCCACAGAATCGAGACTTAAAAATTTTCTTATTTCTCGCCATTCGAGTTATCTTGTATCAATTTTCCCCTTCAGTGAAAGACCACAGACTGAATTCCCTTTCGAACCTCAAAGATATATATTTCAGTTAGAATTTCAATAGACCCAAAGGATATTCGTTAACGACTATGCGCTGATGTGGCCATCTCCTATCCACCGATTAACCTAGACGGAATCTAAGCTAGAGTCCTTAAAGGAATAACGTTTCCTAGCATTCGGCAAACGGGACATCTCCGACTGATCAATGATCAAAGTCACCCTTAATTCGTTACCTCTAATCGTCGAGATGTCGAAATTGGGTCAAATTTTTATCTCCCGCATAATGTCTAGAAGGATTGAAAATTCCCCGAAGGAAAAAATTGGAGATGTTTGTGAGAAGCTACACTGTTAGAAAAAAAATGTTCCAGGAGGCCCCCCTTCAACTTTTGTGTTAATTTTGACACTTTTTTCAAATTAAAACAACATAAATTGATGATTGTTAATTAAAATAATGTTGTTCCAACTAACAAAACGTGTCAAAATTAACACAAAAATTATAGTGGACCTCCTGGAACATTTTTTTTCTAACAGTGTAGGCTCGTCAGCAGAAAAATACACTTTTTCTTTATTTTCCTTAATGAAATCTCGATTCTAAAATATCGACAAGCATCCACCCTGCGATTAACAGATTTCTTTCTCATGTATTTTGAATAGTCCTCTATATTTTGTGAAAAAAAAAAAGAGAAATTTCAACAGAAGAATTTTCGTGCCGTAGATGTGAACCGCAGTGCAGAGTTGAAGAATCATAATAATAATGGGTATAAAAAGTAAGGGAGTTACGGTTTAAAAGGCGAGGTATGAAACGGAGAGGAAAAAGTAAAGTGATAAAAATGAGACAAAAAAAAAAAACAAAAAAAAAAAAAAGACAAAAAGAAAAAGGATTTTCCCTTTTATGAGATAATTTCCAAGTGGAGTAAAGCGAACTATAAACGACGTCACGTAGCCAGGCTACTGCAGCAGCAGAAGGGGCGCACGCTTGTTCCGACGAGGCATTTTCCATTTTAAGAAGGTTAATGGCTCCATGTAGTTAGGTTAGGTTAGGTTATGTTATGTTATAGAACATATAGGTAGGTAGGGTACAGCCACGTTGCGATATTCCGTATGGTGGGCACGGCAGTGTCGCCTGTTAATGAAATAACGAGAAACCACCGGGTAGGTACATACCTACAACTTGCACGCCTCTGCGTTAGCGTTCGCATCCTCACGCAATTACCGCGAACTTCGGGTGTTCCCTACAGAGTGTGGAAATAACAAGGTTTTAGCACACCTTTGTACGGTAGTGCCCTATGGTCCCTACAGAAGAAAGATGCGTACATGATGTGAGTAGATGACGTAATTACTCTTTGATACAATTACGTTTTTCTTTTTTTTTTTTCTTTTTTTTTTCCATACTTCTCTCTTCCACTTTTCAGGATTTTTGATGTTCAGAAGTTCAGATCGGAAAAAACAGGGTTTTTGTCAAAGTGACATGATTCGAGATTGATTTGAAATTATATATCAGCAGATTATGGAATGAACCGTTATAGAAATATTTCCAAGTTGATATCAGGTGTGGCGAATTTTTAACGGTATACAAATTGCAACAAATTACGAAAAGTACTAAACGGCGCGATGAAAACGAAGAGGATTATACCGAGAATTGTTGAATTTCGTTGAAAATCGAATTTGCGGTGTTACGTGCGGGTCGTAGGAGTTCGCGAGTTGAGCCAGCGCCTCAAATAAACGAAATGGAATAAAATAAAACCGAATTGAAATGAATTTTATTTCACTTTTGTCACGCGAAACTGATGAGGAATCGGAGCGGTGGTCAGTAGGTGCTTAAACATATACCTCGTATAAGGTATGGGTCAGGTATTAAGCGAGCAAGCAAAGGTCCGGGTCAAATTTAACCAACCCTTGTATGTTGTACCTACATACACGTTTTGCGTTGAAAAGTTCCCGTTAAACACACAAGCATATCCTATACCTGCTTAGGACACAACGCGTGCGTTTATTCTCACGAAATTTCCTTAAATTTCAATCGTGTTTACTAATTTTTCGTTTATTCGATTTTAACTTATACGATTCTCGTTACATGTTCAATATTCAAAATTTTCACATCAGATTTTCACGCTTCTTTACTTCAGATGATCTTCGAGAGGTCCTTATATGATTCGTTTAGTCATTACCGATTACGAATAGTCGACCAATTCGTATAGGACAAGGAAAATACCATTTTCACCAAACGAATGTATATGAAATTACTCGCTCTTGTTCTAAAGTGCACATTTACGATGCTGAGTCAGGTGAACGTTGTTGATGAAGAAAACAACTCTCATTCCTCTATTCCTTTATATATAACTTGCTCAACCCCCCCGATAGTAATACAAGTTTATTATAATATACTGTATAGTATATATATGTAATATGTATAGATGAATATATCCGGGGCAAAGTTGAGACTGAACTTTACGAGCTTGTACAATAAGGAGTCAGGGGTTGGTACAGGGTACGAGGGATGTAGATGGTAAAGCAGCTATTCAGTTTGCGAAAGACAAACAAGACCGAGGAAGTGCATCAAACCGCACTGGCTTATATTGTACTTGGCAAAACTTTTCATCTTCGTTTCCGCATTTGCGTTTATTCATTTAATGTTTGAATTGTTGTTTTCTTTAGCTTTCAGTCAAGTTTCTATATTATAGGTATGTTTGTATATACCTCATTACCGCAATTACTCCAAGATACAGTCAAGCCAAAAAAAAATCCAGATGAAATAACGACTCGGAACGCGACGTTTGAAATTGAATATCTCGAAGTTGCGTGACCCAAATTACAGAGGAGGAAAGAAGAAAAAATAATGTTTCAAACGGAACCGTTGTTATCGCGGTTCGATTGATCAACGAAAGCCACAGGTGGCCCCGAGAGATTATATTTCTTTCCCCGATAGGTGATTTTTTTTTTTTTTGGGGGGGGGGGGGGGGGATATAAAAACAGCTTTCAATCATCACAAATCTTGAGGAGTCAAGTTCGTTAACGGATAAGAAGAATCAGTAACCAAATTTTACATCAACTTCCGGTATCGCGAATTTTCAAAGTGTACTTTGAACAAAATTCTTCGATTTTGCAGATTTTCAATATGAAACATCAAATCATTTTCCTCACGATTTTTGAATCGCTTTACATTCTCAAATCAATTAAATCGATTTGGATTTTTCCTTCGTGCAAATTCCCTTCATTTTCAGGCTCAATCGTCACCCTGGCGGGGTGAACTAGCTAAAATTACTTGAACGTTGTAACACATATGTTACTTTACGTAGGTAAGTCTCAATGCTCAAAGATAAATATATACCTACTATAGAAAATCGGCATATACCATAGTACGTAATGTATTGTACCTACCGATATTTCGGGAGTATCCTAAACGAAACAAAGCCATAGGTACATACATACATATACCACAGGCACACGGGACTCCTCCGGTATATCAGCCCATATATCCTAGGTCGAGTCTTAAAAGGTGCGATAAATCCACGGATCTATACCTACACGAACAGTTGATATGTGGTATAAATGTATACGTGTATAAAATACACGGAGGTATATATAACGTTGATCATCAGCACCAAAGGGGTTCCGTTTATTAAGGTAACACGCGACGCCGGTTCGCATCTGTTTTTCGTAAGGTCTTATTGCTAAATTAGGGGTTAGGTATACGTTGAAGGTTGGGTTACAGAGTATAAGGTACTTACAGAGTTTGAGGAAAACCGTATACGAATATATATCAGTCAAGTTTCGTAAATTATATATAGGAAACTTGACTTAACTGCAAATCTCTTCCGGTATAAACAACCCCCTCCAGATATTATAAGCATGATCAAAATACGCACCTACTCGAGTAAATACATATGTATATCTATCTATGACATACACACATGTACGTAAATAGGAACGAATGTATCATACATGAGCGAGAAATCGTCTTATCGACGTAGCCCCAGGAGTCAGTCAGACTCACCAACTAGATCTATCCTAGACCTAGTAGTCAGACAGCTTTCGGGACTGAGGCGAGGTTTACCACTCGGTATTAGCCTTGCGTCCGTCAGAAGTGGATAGAGAACCAGAGGAACCAGTAACGTTGAAGCTTCTCCACCAGCTTCCACACGTATAATATATGTATGTATGTATATACGTATACAAGTAAAGACAGAAGTTTACTACGAGAGAGTAATATCATACCCTTGGTTAGCGGGGGTGGTATATACGTATACATATATATATATATATATATCTATACGTCGTAACTCTGTCAGGGAGCGCGAGAAGCTGTCGGTTAGGTATCTAGGGACAGCTTTTGCCATTCTCTCTATCTCTCTCTGTCTCTCTTAAAGCTTTCGGTTTCCTAGTTTACCCCCAGTTTCACAGTTTCTAGTTTACCTCGCACCTCACCTCTACTCTTCCGCAAGTCCTGACCATAGCCTAGTGTCTGTTGACACAGGTGAGAACTTAACGTTGACCAGAAGGCGATGGTCCGTTAGTTGTTTACTTTGTCCGTTTTACCTTATGGAACCCCCTCCTGTCCCCGTAAGAAACTGGTCGTATACCAACATCAGCGAAAACACGAAATTACCTAATGGATTAGAGACCATTTTGCCATTTCTTTCTACATACACCCCGATCCGATCAAATTTGTCAAAAATCAGCAAACAGGGTTGAAACATTGTTCCAATTGACTCAACTGAATCATAGACGCATGCATTGGATGTTTTAGAACGTAAAACAATCCCTAATACATATGAATTCCGATAATAGAGCGATGGAAAAAAATCTGGAAGATTTCTCAGTGTAAGAAAATCACAATTGTTGCATTTTCGAATTCGTTTCATGAATAAATTCGATACCGAGTGACTAAGGAGGATGAAATTCGGTAACCTTCCAGATTTATACCTCCGCAAAGATTTTCACCATTGTTCGAGCACATATGGATATGCAACGATCGGCCTATAAATTCAAAAACTTGGCCTTACGCGTAAAACCGCTCGCGAGTAAAGTTCCCCAAGGGATATACACGATATGGGCCTTCTGTAAAAGGCAATTTATTCAAGTATAGGATATTCAGACATCCTGTTGTTCCTTTTCCATATTTCATTCTCTTATACTTTTTTCTCCCCTGCTTTCCTACAGTCATTAATATTTGACAAAAAAAAAAAAAAATAATGTAATTGAAGCTAATGTATGTATAATGAACTGTTACCCTCGTCGGGGAAGGGGCAAGGGTTGAATTACCCGGTAATTAGGCTTTGATCTCGTTCGAAGTTACACGTGTGTAGATTAGAAACGTATATGAATATAAAGAACTTGGTATAGCGACTTGACGTAAGTTTACCATCAACGAATCGCCCCGCGTGAATAATAAATATGAATAAATCAAGTAGGTAAGTATGATTACCTATATGTATACCTATTATAGTTGTGCGCAAGTAGACTTAAGCTCTTCTAAAACCAGGCACAGGCACAGGGACCTTAACGATGTGCATGCGCGATTGCACCCCATAGAACCAGCAACTACTGCCCTCCAGTCCCATAACCATTAAATAACGTAATTAAGATAGTGATTACCTGCCAGGTAATTACAGCCGAAGGAACAACCGGTAAATTCACATCTACCTATACATATGTATACATATGCAGTATAAGATATACCTACTTGCAGGGTGAATCACGATTCCATGAGAAAACTAATCTTTGAAAATTGACGATGTATAGGTAATTAGATAATTATCCTGAATGACGATCCTTTGAAGTAAACTGTATATTATATATATATACCTTATATTGTGAAAATACGATGTACGGTAAGAGAATAAAGTGTCCAAGTGTATGAAAAGGGTATCCGGTTTTAGCAAAGGAAGCGGGGAAAATGCCCGGAAGAACGAACCCTGCATCATCAAGCTGCAATCTCGGTTCGTTTAAAGAGAATGACAAACGATCGTTTACGGTTTCGCGCGCAAAAGCGTGTTAAAGCTTAAAAGCTAACTTGGCCATTCAGCCGAGTTTTCCCCCGCACGAATCTCCTGTATCTATAATAACATATACCTATACGCGACGATGGAGTAAAAATGATTTTCCGAACGGAAATTAGAGATACGCCCGATCAGCCGTGAGGGAATTGATATGTATTTGTATACAAAAAAATGAGAATATAAAAAAAGGAAAGAAAAAAAAATGTGTACAAGACCGAATGAGGTTTTTACGCAAAAAAATGAATTTTAAATTTATACGTTTAGAATGAGAGTGAGAATATCAATGGATAGATTTAATGAAGAGATACGTAAGAGGGTAGGCATATAACTTGAGTATACCAAGTTTATCCGGATAATTGAGTAATAAATTTTCAAAATTAGCCAATTACAAGATTGCCGGTTATCCCATTGTTTCCATTTGTTATTTCTTTATCAAGCAAACCTCTCGACGGGGTAAAAAAAAAAAAAAGTTAAAGAGAGAGAGAGATAAATGTTCCCTAATTCTAAATTCAATGGTAATAAAACAAGACGCGATTATAGTAATTTCGGTATGAGATGGAGCTCGATAAATAATTCCTCATGCCCACTCGAAGTGGCAGTATATCAGCAGTACCTACAGTAATCGCGAAATATAAGCTAATCGAGTACTTGCTATAAGACGTTTCAATTAATATTTACAACGCATTTTGATTAGACGGTATATCGTTAAGGCTGCGTAACTATAACCTTATAAATTACGTAACATTATAAGTTCAGGGTCGCGTTTTGCCCATTAATCAAAAAACCAGGGTAGCCCATAGCACTCAGTCCCCGCGAGCGGGACTCGCACCTCGAACAATTAATCTCTCGAAATGTTGTGCATTTTTGTTTTCTTCCTTTTCAGTTTTTTTTTTCTCTCTCTCTTTTTTCTTTTTTTTTTTCACCGAGGTTGACCGTACAGATAGATTTTTTACATTATTGTTTTACCTCTTCCGTATTTTATCCTCCGAGAGGTGAAACCTCGCAGAAACAATCAGGCAAAGAGATACGACGTAGAATACAAAACGAAGAAGACGAAGAAGAAACGGTGGGAGAAATAAAACAAAAAAAATGGAAATTAATGATGTCATGTATATAAATAGCATCGTGTCTAATTAATTTACTTTTGCATACATATATTTACCAGTGGGTATGAAACAACAGCTTTGTCATTCCCATATCTGCAGAATATAAACTAAGTTTTTTTTTCCGAGAAAATTAAGCCCCGCAAATTTTTTTTTTGCTGGTTGGAAAATTTCAACGATATATTATTGCAGGTTTAACGATAACCGTTTACAATATTCAAATATGTTCCCTCGCGCATGGTGGCCATACTCATAGATATATACACGTGATACTCACATACGTGTATGTGAGTCGAACGATTTTCCATCCCATAAAATAATGGTATACTTTTACATCCATAAAAAAACAAAACCTGTCGACGAAATATTTCATAAATAGAAGCTGCCGAAAAGAGCGACAAACATTTTCACACGTTTTAAATTAATCAATTGAACTCTAAAGTCGATAAAAACTGTTCAATTTATAGATCAGAATCGAAAGTTTGCCTCCTAGGAATCGAAGAACCTAGAAAATTTCTAAAACGAAAATACGCAGTTTTCTATAAATTTATGCAAACATTCTCAACACACATAAGAATGTGTAGATAGATACTTAGATCGTTTTATAAAAAGTTATACATACATATATAACTGGCAAGGATGTGGACGATCAATCTCTGTCTTTCAGCTCAAAAACGTACCGAGCATGTTAACCAGATTCATGAAATATATTCCGTAGAACCTTATAATCTATTATTCTATTCCAGAGCCTAGAGATTCTAAGGCGAGATCGCGTGCAGCTCACGTATATACCAAAGGTAGGAGAAAAAAAAAAAAAAAATACTCCGAGGCAAGGGAGGAAAAAAGGGAGTTGGAAGCCGATAATCTATAGGGATCATTGCCTATCAGTTCCTCCCTCCCTCCCTCCCTCCCGCCCTCTCCTTCTTTCCCATGAAAAAAAAAATTACAATATAAAAAAAACCCCACAAAAAACAGGAAAAGAAATTTGTTTTCTACGTACTTGATTAAAACGTTCTATGTAAAAATTCCGCGGTTTCAAACTGTACATATATTGTATAGAAGCTTTGCGCCTAACGCACACAAGCGAAGCCCACGCGGTCCTCGCTAATCACTGTTTGCAGATTAAAACCGGCTTTGAAAACCATTGGAAAAAGATTAAAAGAAAAATAAAAATGAAATAAATGGTCAAAGCTCTTTGAGACTTTTTCTGTTTTTTATTTTCAATTTTCTGTTTTTTTTTCTCTTTCTTTCTCTCTCTTTTTTTCTTTTTCTTTTTGTGTGAATAAAAAATTGCGGGACCCGCAAGCTCTGCGAGAGTCCTCTTTTGAAGGCGTCGCTTATTCGAAAACGGCGTAACAAAGTGGACATAAGGGGGGATATGTCGATGGTGGTGGTTTTGCACGCTTTTACGTGTATAGGTATGTTCGGAACCGCGATCAGACGCAACCCTCGAAAAACCACCCCTCGAATAAGAACTTCGTACAGTGAAAACGTGATATTTGGGTATTATATTCATACCCAAATGTGAGAAAAAAAAAACAAAAAAAAAACACGCATTTACAGACACAAGTGTCCGCGTATTTAAGGACAGCTGATGAATTTCTGACGTGAAGCTGTAGATATTGTAAAAATTTGCATTTATAAGATCGATGCAGAGACTCGATTCAAGATGAACTGAAGGTAAGATCGGAAAGACAAGGAAAAAAGAAAAAGAAAAAGAAAAAAAAGAAGAAAAAAAAATGATACATCTGTCGTAAAAACGAGAATCAGAACGAAATGTGATTTGATAGAAGAAGGAATAAGATAAATGGTAAAGGGAGGAAAATATCCCCTAGGAAAAGGATCAGATCGTAAGTCCATAGCATATAGCTGCAGGAGCCGGAAGGTTTCGGCCGTGGGTGTTTTACAGGTGTCTGGTATTCGGTATCGCGGGTGGATTAGGGGGTTAGGCGCTTGCGCGGGTTTTACGCGCGCGGGGGGGTTGAAGTAGGACGAGAAGGACGAGGAGTATGAGGAGGAGGAAGGTGGAAGGTGGAAGGAAGGTAGGAAAATTGAGGAAAGTGGGGACAGCAGCCTCTGCCGCCTCTGGGCAGCGCGCAAGAATGGGGGGCATTGGGGTAGTAGTTTGAGCACGCCGTCAGTATACCCCGTTGCCCGTTACTCGCCGCGTCAAATTCACAACCACCGGCGCCCGTCGCCACCTACGAAAAGTTTTTCAGACGCGTCGCGAGTCCGCGGGACGCAACTTAGCGCGCCAAACTCAAATTCCCCGAGTTCAAAAGAAAATAAATTAAAGAAAAGAGAAAAAAAAAAAGAAACAAAATCTATAACGGTGATACCACAAAGTCGAAGGCTTCATATTTGGAAAAGTACGTCTCAAAATTAATCGAATCCACTTTTTTTGAAACACTTTAGAGAAAAACGTACACGTCAGGAAAGAGAAAATGAAAAAAATTACCAAATAGAAAAAAAGGAAATAGAAGAAAATTGAAAAGTTATCGGGGAAGGATGGTAAATCTGAATTTCAAAACCTGCGAAAGGTCGAAATATCGAATTTTTCGGCTACTGACTGAAAGTTCTTTAAAAGATTATTTCCCCGGAAGTCTAGGTAGCCAATTTGAAAAACTCCTAATGGAAAACCACCGGAAGTTCGAAATTCCGGAAAGCTAAAGATCCGAAAAGCCAAAACTCCGAATCTCGGAATTCGCGAGTTTCAACGTCGTTTATTTCACAGCTTTGTCATGAGCTTCCCTCAAATTTGCAGATTTCAGGACTTTCCGAGTTTTTAACTTTCGGAACTTTGAGCTCCCTGCATTTTGACTCTTCGGAATTTGCAAGTTCTGAACTCTACCGTTTCTAGAAACTCAGAATCGCGTTTGAAATAAATTCAAAATTCTGACCGTTCGGAACTTTTCGAATTCTGAACTTCAATCCCGCCCCATGTTGTCTGTAGAAACGTCGGTCGATCTATAAGTCCAAATTTCTCGCTCTGGCGAGCTGTGCGGATTGATTCCAAATACAGATCGAAGTTTTCGGAAATTTTTGAACCGTGAACTCGACTGAACTTAATCTCTGAATGTTCACTGATCGAGTTGGGTATCTAGACACGGGTATAATAAGAGCTACTCTTTATTCTGTCGATGCCTAATATGCGGGGGTGGTGCAGCATTCCCAGTGAAGAGACGGTGGCCAAGCATTATAAGATGAATCCAAGGCATCGCCCTTCGCGTACCTAAGAATTCTTTTATCATCCACCTCCGCATCTGTGCCTCCCTTTTTGCCAGGAAAATTTTTTTCTGCATCGAAATCGCTGACCTTTCCGAAGAAAACTAATTTTTACCATTTTGCAAAAAGCTACGCCAGCGTATACAGCCGGATACTAATCCCTGGGAATAATGCTAACCGAAAAGCGAGATGAATTCAAAAAGCAAGATAAAATGTCTCATCTTTCGGTATATTTTTCTGACCCCGAACTCTTCTTCGTGCCAATTTCGATACATTTTTCTTCAGCACATATTTCTATACTCTTAGATCAGAAACTTTACCCCGGATAGATATAACGCAATAATAAAAGTTTGCCGAACTTCTTATTGCCTCTTGCCCAGTTCTGTGTGTATTCGGTTAATTTGATAATTCCCGGATATTAGATAAGACAGACGGAAGAGAATACGTTTGGAACTCTGCAAGGCGGAAGAATACTTTCTGGAATTATTGCCATGGGAGTGATTTAGAATTTATTATTCAAGTCCCACCTTCGTTGTTCAATTTTATACTTCAAAGTCAACTTTGCTGGCGAGTTTCGGTTCGACACCAAGGCAGAGACTTCGGCCCTAAAAGTTTACGTCTTAATTATCACGAGCCAGAATTTGTCATTATTAATATTCCGTTATTTCAGCGTCAAGCATCTCCTCCTCCTTATTCTCATCCTCCTCCCATGGGACTCTTAAATAATATTTTCATCGAGTGCTTTGAATGATCCGAGTATAACAAGCCCGTGATTTATTATTTACCATAGGAATTAGCGAGAATCATTATTCGATATTTTCACTCTACTTGATAGAAGAATATCAACGTTTAACCATTTTTTTTATTTCCTTACAATTTCTGTACGGATTTGAAAAATTCGCATTTTTTTGGTTCAATCATAAGCTTGTTATCTCCCCTCCAATTAGACTTCGAGCAGATCGTGAATTCGGGAGCTTAGTTTTGACGGTGGAATTCTTTTTTTTCATCATCCAGAATTGCGATACTCATTCCATTTGTTCAAAAGCACAAAAATAATCTCACAAAGATTAGAATATTACACAAGTTGCCAAATTTTTGGCAAATTCTTCTCCCTCATAACCTGTGATACTTATTCGTTCATATATATTTTCTGACGCTTTCAAAATTTGCAACAATTTCTTTCGATTCAAAAGAAATGAGAAGAAAAATTCTCATTTCATTTATTGAATTTTCTCGGAAGTTGTCAAGAAAATTTATCAAACTTTTTCTTCTCGACTTACTTTGAATGACGTAATAACCATATCCAATACGAAAGAATGCAAAACCTACATAGGTATATCTGGGATTCCTCAACCGAACAAAAAAGCCCCTGGTACTTTTTACCGAAAATTCTTCCTCAGCATCCCTTTTTTTTCTCCCTCTATATCATATATATATATAAGCGAAACATGGCAAACGCCGTCAAAGGGCAGAAACGAGGAGACATAACAGAAAGAAGATAAGAGAAGTAAAAAAACGAAGAAAAAAAAAAAAGGTCAAGCTATATGACGGGATCTCTTTAAAAAGTATATAAGGTGAAAAAGGGCAAGGTAGAAAAGATAATCCCCGACAGTGGGGATTTCTCGAAAATTTCCAAGGGCTCGACAGGTAGGGGTTCTGCGGTTGACGTGGGCGTCTTTATTAAGCCGGAAGGTGGACGAAATAGAACGAAAAGGAAACCAGTACGAGATCTGCTGTAGTAACAAAATAGAAAAAAAGTATAAGAGTCGAAGTTAGCCAATGTCAGGATTTCACAATACCCCCTAATTTCTTGCAACAATCCTTTTCAAGCAAAACTGATCGATCACCATACGACGATTTGAGCTCTAAATTTTTTTATTCCTATATATAATTACAGATGAAAGAGAGGCTGAGCGATGGACGAGATCTCTGAAGAAATTTGGTACCCAGCAATTTCTTTGGGGATGGAAAATAATTCATTAAAAAACTTCACTTCCCTCGTAAGCCCGATAACCGAAGGAGTGATAATCAGTACGGGTAATAAATTGCTGTTAAACAAAAGTGAGAGTGATCATAAAAGTATAATCAGTGCCGGAGATAGTGTTGGTGAAGAAATAGCGCGTGTAGCGTTTACGGGAATATTGAATTTCAGTGATAATTATTACAGTAGTACAGGATTTCCGGGTAATTCTCTAACCGAGGATGATAATCTCGATGATTTTTCCTATAACCCTAATAAAGACGATGACGTATTAAACAACTGGTGGGCAATGCTTGCTGTAGTTTTGGTCGTTGGCACAGCAGCCGGTAACATATTAGTATGTTTGGCAATAACCTGGGAACGGAGGCTCCAAAACGTAACCAATTACTTTCTCATGAGCCTGGCGATAACCGACCTGATGGTAGCCGTTCTCGTCATGCCTCTGGGCATTTTGACGCTTGTAAGGGGTGAGTAGAGTCCGATTGCAAATAACATTCCGCCCTCTGATGGTTTCAAATTATTCTCTTCATTTCAAATTTACAACCCTAATTCCACCACACCCCCCTGCACGTATGCTATATACTTACCTCAATTATTCGAACCCAGTTGCAGGGTTGCCACCCTATACCGATTTTACCCAACGTTTATTACCCTACTCTCACATTTCTTTCTCCTTTTTTTTCCCCTCTCTTCGGTTTCCTTTTTTTTCCCCCCCATTTTTTTTTAGGTCGTTCGCGTTACGCGGATTGATACTCCCGCCCCTAACTTCTCTACCGAGATTACCCACTTTATTTAAATTCTAAAGATTATTCCCGGCACCGAGCGGCCGAGGCCGTCTTAACCAAAAAACGTAATATGCGATCTTGCGTTTCCATTTACCGATTTTTAATATTTTTGGAAAAAATATTCCTATTTTACAGTCAGAGATTAATTTTTTGGGATTCAAATCATCCTGTCATACATCGAAGAGGCTGTATTTTGGACTATATATAACGAACCGTGTAACACGTAACGCACGAATCCGAAATTCCCAGTAGTGCAAAGATCCTATGTATACCAACCAGAAGAGGGATGAATAAACCGAGGGTAACGTAGGGTGGCTGATATGTCGCGTGAATGAAAATCTCGGATTTATTACTCTCCGAAGAATCATTTATTTCAATAAATAGACCATATCGCGGGCAAAGGATGTTGCAAAACTGATTTAGGAAGAATATAAGGAAGTCCAGAAGAAATATATTATTAATTTATTACCATCCCGTGTTTTGTTATTTTGACGAAAATCAAACTCCATCAAACCACGTGCATCTATAGATATGTATTTATATATGATCTACATGATACATATTCGATGATATATCGATGCCGATGCGGCACCGATGCCGATGCCGATGCCGATGCCGATGCCGATGCGGCACCGATGCCGGCACCGATGCCGATGCCGATGCCGATGCCGATGCCGATGCGGCACCGATGCCGGCACCGATGCCGATGCCGATGCCGATGCCGATGCGGCACCGATGCCGGCACCGATGCCGATGCCGATGCCGATGCCGATGCGGCACCGATGCCGGCACCGATGCCGATGCCGATGCCGATGCCGATGCGGCACCGATGCCGGCACCGATGCCGATGCCGATGCCGATGCCGATGCCGATGCCGATGCGGCACCGATGCCGATGCCGATGCCGATGCCGATGCGGCACCGATGCCGGCACCGATGCCGATGCCGATGCCGATGCCGATGCGGCACCGATGCCGGCACCGATGCCGATGCCGATGCCGATGCCGATGCCGATGCCGATGCCGATGCCGATGCGGCACCGATGCCGATGCCGATGCCGATGCCGATGCGGCACCGATGCCGGCACCGATGCCGATGCCGATGCCGATGCCGATGCGGCACCGATGCCGGCACCGATGCCGATGCCGATGCCGATGCCGATGCGGCACCGATGCCGATGCCGATGCCGATGCCGATGCGGCACCGATGCCGGCACCGATGCCGATGCCGATGCCGATGCCGATGCGGCACCGATGCCGGCACCGATGCCGATGCCGATGCCGATGCCGATGCCGATGCGGCACCGATGCCGGCACCGATGCCGATGCCGATGCCGATGCCGATGCCGATGCGGCACCGATGCCGATGCCGATGCCGATGCCGATGCGGCACCGATGCCGGCACCGATGCCGATGCCGATGCCGATGCCGATGCCGATGCGGCACCGATGCCGGCACCGATGCCGATGCCGATGCCGATGCCGATGCGGCACCGATGCCGGCACCGATGCCGATGCCGATGCCGATGCCGATGCGGCACCGATGCCGGCACCGATGCCGATGCCGATGCCGATGCCGATGCGGCACCGATGCCGGCACCGATGCCGATGCCGATGCCGATGCCGATGCGGCACCGATGCCGGCACCGATGCCGATGCCGATGCCGATGCCGATGCCGATGCGGCACCGATGCCGGCACCGATGCCGATGCCGATGCCGATGCCGATGCGGCACCGATGCCGGCACCGATGCCGATGCCGATGCCGATGCCGATGCGGCACCGATGCCGGCACCGATGCCGATGCCGATGCCGATGCCGATGCCGATGCCGATGCGGCACCGATGCCGGCACCGATGCCGATGCCGATGCCGATGCGGCACCGATGCCGGCACCGATGCCGATGCCGATGCCGATGCGGCACCGATGCCGATGCCGATGCCGATGCGGCACCGATGCCGGCACCGATGCCGATGCCGATGCCGATGCCGATGCCGATGCGGCACCGATGCCGATGCCGATGCGGCATCGATGCCAATGCCGAATATTATTACTTGTATTTTTATCTTGGATTCCGAGAGAATGACTCCAGCGATTTGGATTGAATTGGGAGGGGAAATGAACTGTTTGGTGAAGATGTTCCATTACCCTTTAGAAGACTCTTCCACTGCCGGTTACATAATGGCGAGTGTTTGAACCTTTGAATGAGTATTACGCCCATTTTCAAGTCTGGGAAAACAGCTTAACCGATTTCAACTGAATTATAGTGAAGTATCACTATCAGTTTGAATATTAAACATCTGCGATCGTATGTACCTATTTGTTCAAACCGCTGGTTGATTTGTTGAAAACGCCAAACAAACACTGACGCTGGACTCGCAGCTACCTCAACTCTCTTCTTAGTGATTGGATGTTATGAATTTACCGTGCATGTTCAATAACCAGAAAAGATCTTACAGAAATTTCACTGAAAAACAGCACATGATGCACAACAGCACAACAAAAACATGATGAGAACTTTATAATTGTAACATCACAGAAACATGACAACTGTTACATTTTCATACGGACATGTAGCTTTTTTGTCACGTTACAAAAATGTTACAATGTCACATTACATGTGACAATTTCAATATTTCTGTGATGTTACTGTCATATATTTTGCTGTGTGGGATGGGACTCAGCATTACCATGAGAAATGATTCCTGCGTCAAAAGATGCAAACATCTGGGATGGCCAGTCTGCAATAAACAGACTAAAAACCTAGAGTGTGCCGAGTTGGCTGTGACTGAGTATTAACTTTCACCATAAGCTATCGGTATAATATGTAATATGTATTGAGGTATATACATATATACGGGTCCCTGATAAACGAGCCGCGAGGTAAAAGCCAATAAGTAGGTGTTACTCTGGCGGAAAATTTTCCGCTACCCCTCCACTAACCCTCCCCTTAACCCCCTGTATCTAATACTCGATTAATTTGAAAGTGTCAGGGTGAAAAAGGTTCCGCCTGATTCGACACGCAGCTGTAGGTAGATGGTTAGGTGGTTAGGGTACCCTGCCTATTTTTTTTCGCAGGGGATTGACTTTGCGGAAAGGAAAGAAAAATAATAATAATAATGAGAAACAAAAGGTAAAATAAAATCAAGAACCGCAAAACCCTCTGAGGTGCGATCGCGAATGACTGACGCGTAAAATTATAGCAAACACACAAATGATGGGGTTGAAAATATGAAAAAGAATGTATTCAAATTAAGGAAAGAAAATTACTGTATATAGATCATTTTCTTTCGCGTCTCGATTGAATTGCAAACAGGTAAAAAAAAAATTCTAATCAATTTTTTAATCGAGTCATTATCCCTCCTCTAGAACTAGGTTTGAGGGGAAAAAAATGCCAAGGGTTGAACAGCATGGGGATAAAAGAGTGTAGAGAGTAGAGGTAGGTAAAGGGTGAAAAGTAAGACAGGCAATTATAATGATAAGATCTTAGAAGGCGATGATCACGAGTCTTGGGAATGAGAAACCCGAGCTATTTTCACCATCCTTTTCTATCCTTTGGCTTTTACTTATAGTACATAGTTTACTATCTTTTTGTCACTAAATCGCGCTAGGGGGTGGGGGTTAAAATCCCTCACCAATCTGATAATAACAATCCCCTAAATCTCCGACAAAGTGAGTTACCACCACTCACTCAAACTCGAGCTTAAAGCGACACCGAACGACCGCGAACGTAGTCGAAGAGCTTAATATGCACCTATCTACATAGACCGTGACTAGTTAAAACAAAATGAAAATGTGGAAAAATAGAAAAATCGCAAATACTTTTTACTTTTACTAGGGAAAAGTTTTACCTAGACAAACAGACGCGTTATATTTTGACATCCGTTAAATGGTGGCAGCTTTAGGGATGAAAGACCTTGACTTTTGGTAATATGCGAAGGAATTGAAGGGGGTGAATTCAAGAAAAACACTAACCCCGAGTAAGTGGCTGTTATAGTTGCAGGTTGTTGGATGGTTCGAAGAATGTACAAGAACGATTCACGTTTACCAAATTGCTTTAGTAAATGTTTGTTTGTCACGAGGGTTAACGACGCCGGATAATTTGTCTTTGGTGAATTTGGCTGCTGGTTTTCTTACCGAAAACCACCTGCAACCACCAACCCCAAACACGTGTATTATAGGTATAGATGTAGATGTAGGTAACAACCTCGTGCGTGTATCAAACCCCTGACGTATGGTTAGTTTGGAAATAAATTCACCCACCACAACGCGAAAGCCTGTCTTCTGTCAGATTAACCCGAAACAACTCCTTATACGCTCGTGCTCTACTTATACTAGAACCGATAAATTTATACCCGTACCCCTCGACATGTTTTCTGGCACATTCATTATCCGGGAAATTGCACAAGGAATTGTATTGGTTTTGTGTCACAAACGACTTCTTTTTCCCAATACCAACAATTTTTCAACTTCTTGACCCTTCAGATTACACGACATATGATTCTGAACACTCGTTGGTATGTCTGTCTGTCTGAAAGTTTGTTGGAAAATTGCTGAAAGGAAAAAATTGAAACTTCACAGGATTGTATTTCGTAACCTGAGGATAAAAAATTGTCATTTCTTATTGAGAAAAGTCATAGAGTCAGGTTTGAGGATATTTTTGCGGTAGACAGTGATCACATTGATGTTTGTATTTGTTATATCGCATCCACAATCTAAAATTGCGAAAATCGAAGATATAAACGTCAATAAGTATATAGTCAGATGTTGTATTCGTTGATTGTGCAAATAAGTATAAAGAGATATATTTTTTATCTTCCTTTCTTTCGTTTTCTGTTTTCCTTTCCCATTAGAAATTCCATTTGTGATCGTTGAGTGAACAGACGAGCAGTGTTTAACTTAAATTTATTTTTCCTCCCTAGCAATTTCTGAGTATACGAAAAAGTCTTGGAGCTTTTTCAAGCAATTTACTTTCACCGCACTCGTGTGTTACAAAGATGAGAGAGTTTCGGATAGCTGTTTGGCCTAATCCAAAAATATTCAACATTCCATAACACTCTACAGATTTTCATTTTTCCTCTCTTGAAAAATTACGAAACTTCTGTTCCAATTCACCATTGATATTTCTTCAACTAGCGATGAATACGACCTTTCGTATTCATCCGGTTTCAGGATTTGCGGATAAACCCTCGTTCTTGGATAACAGGGTCAAGAAAATATCTTTGACATGAAAAACCACGAAGGTAAAAACGCCGGACTCAATTCCCTTTACATAAACTGGGTTGTACCTACCATATATACACCTTAACAAATCCAATAATAAACCGCAGGCAGGGGGTCGGGTTTTATTTATTTCATTAATTGTCGGATACATGTCAGACGAGCACATAAAACCAGACGTTCGCGTTGATCGCGTGTAATGACGTACCTACCTTATACCCCTAATTCCTATACCTAACTCATAGGTCGAAACTGTTCGCGCACAAGGTTTACCAGCCAATAGTACTTTGGTATTTCACTCGTATCTGGATTCAGTCGTACCTACATACTATCAAACTCGAGGTAAGCACAAACTACTACATCCTTAAATACATACCTACATACATATAAACGAGGAAAATCACCAGACCCTGGATATGGAGTATCCCAAGACACGCGAACCAACGGCGAATCAGTATAGAACCGCCAAATTTATTGTCATTCGACACAATACGATGAAAATTTCTCGAGATTTGACTACTGTTTTGAAATTATTTTCAAACCGGTACGACTCTCGTTTTATTTTCTATATTATCTCAAAATTCTGTACGAAAAATTGGAAAGGTTTGTGAGAAGCTACACTGTTAGAAAAAAATGTTCCAGGAGATCCCCTTCAACTTTTGTGTTAATTTTGACACTTTTTTCTAATTAAAACAACATGATTTGATGATTGTTGATTGAAATAATGTTTTTTCAACTAACAAAACGTGTCAAAATTAACACAGAAATTATAGTCAACCTACTGGAACATTTTTTTTTTCCAACAGTGATATGGGAATTCTCGAAGGGCGAATAAATTGCCGTTTTGTAAATCTTGCAACTCGGTATTTACATTTAGTTGAGATGATCTTGAGTTTTCCTAAGGTGTGTGATAATAACCTGATATAAAACGAGAGTAATGACCTACTAGTCGCGCGTATATTTATCTGCTTGTCAAATATTTGATACTTAGCGCTTTATTCGTTCACCCTTTATTCCCCATTTATGCGGAAAAGCTTGGTATATATATGCGTATAGAAGTATGCGTCGTGAGGAGGGATGATAAAAGCGACTGTGCCAAAGTACAACAGCGTAGATAATTCAGGCTCGTTTCAACACTCTACAAAGTTATACGAAGCAAGCCTCTCGCGCTTTCGTTTACTCGCTTACCTATTCGTTCGGCTCAAAGCACAAAAATTCAAAGTGCGGTTTGCTGATCAGAGAAATTCGAGAAAAAAAAACCTCAAGAGGATTATAGATTCATCGGTTCGTAGGTCAGATCAGGATTGATATCCTTTTTTTTCTCGTTTGTTTTCTCTTCCAATCAATTTATAAATTCGTACCGAATTTCAACGAAGAAGAAGCCGATTTTTATCAACCAAAAAACTCTGACATTTTCAATCCCAAAAAACGAGAACGAAAAAAAATTCCCAATGACGAGATCCCAGGCATTGGTGAATTTCTCAAAGAGCTTAGATGATTGGGGTTGGAAATTGACCACTTATGGCTCTGGCGAAGTAGCTGGAGACCTTGGCAATTCCCTAAATTCCTCTTATCTTTATACACCGAGATTTCACACGTTTTAGAGGGGTTAAACGACCGCACAAAAACGCTCACAAATAAGAACGAGGAAATTGAGCTTTAGGAACGAACGTTAAGATAATCTAAAATTTCGAACTAAATTAGCGATTCTAAGATAATAAAAATAAAAATAAAAACCATTTGGCCCCATTTCTTATCTTTTTACATCGTATTTTGAGTTTCTTTTTTTCTCCATCACACGTATACGAACACCCGGATAATTGACGTTGACAAAGCAATCGCGATCTCGGGCACAGGAAGCGATTAAAGAACAAAAATTGGCAAACAAAATTTTTGCTGACTAACTAAAAGAAAACAAAAGACTTCCGTCCGAGTAACTTGTGAAATTATACAGCCAAGTGCGTATATTTAAATTAGACGACAGCTCTATAGGTATAGGTATAATTACTCGTCTTTTTAAATCCCTGTCGAGAAGTTAATTGTCATTCCTAAAGTAAACCGTTCGTCTTCTGGAAAATGGGAAGAGAGACGTTTATTCCGAAAAAATTTCCATCTCACGTCCGATAATAATTAATAGACTGATTGAAATTGAATTTCAACAAAAACTCAAAAAAGAAAAAACACCTGAGGAGGTTTTTTTTTTTTTTTTCTCGTTGACGACGAGATTTACTCGACACGTTATAATATTTCAACAATATTATATCAACGAATAGATAATCAAGTGTCAATGCCGATGATAACTCGCATCTATCAAACCGTGGCCCCAAAAATACCCGAAGTGTATGTAACTCGACGTGAAAATCTCTCGTTGACGATAAAAGCTCGGCAAACAGGATTTGAAATTTTTCAAAATACATCAACCGCAACACTCCGCACGCATTATAATCCATCAAGTAATATTCTCGCTGTATATTCGATACACGACGTACTTCATAAAAATGGATAATCACTAGATTTTTTTAATTATAGATACAGAAAAACGATCTCGAGCAAAAAAAAAAAGTATATAAAATCAGACTGAATTGGAGAAGGCGTCGTTTCTACAGAGTTCGTTTCTGCAGAGTTCGTTTCTACAGAATGATTTTCAGACCGTTTCTACAGAACTGTGTTAGATGGTCGTTTCTACAGAGGACGGAGCGGATATATATATCGAGTATTTTGATGACTGATTCACTTTTGGGAGTCCAGTCACGGTTTTGCTTGCGCCCCTCTATGTGTTGTATGCGCCGTCAAGAGGAAAACTATCATAGATGCGTTAGAACACCCAGTTGTGGTTCCGGTGGCCAAAATTCAGTAAGGAATAATTCTTCTGTGGAAACGAACATCCGTGTCCCAATTCTGTAGAAACGCACATTTGCGTCCTAATTCTGTAGAAACGAACAATCTGAAACAATTTCTCTGCAGAAACGACCATCTGAGACAGTTGTGTAGAATTGGTCTGAAATTCATTCTGTAGAAACGACCATCTGTAGAAACGAACATCTGTAGAAACGAACTCTGTAGGAACGGTCCATCCCCCTGAATTGCACAATTGATTACCTAAAGTACATTTTTGGATTAGGAGATATCATTTTCTCTCTTAACTTCAACAAAAATCGTATTTGTTTTCACATGTTCGCCCGAAAGCTGAAGAATTTCTTTTTCTCTTATCATTGATTTATATTTTCAGAAATATCTGGACATAGAATTTTTCAAATCTTTCACAATTGATTTCGGAAATATAAGAAGACTAGCTATGCCTATGCCTGTGTAAGGATAAAATGTACTTTCCTCGAAGAGTATTTAATGATATATTGACCAAAATGATAGACTTTCAGAGTCCAATTACCCTTGATCAAACAAAATTCGCCTGCAAGCGAGAGGCGAAATTTCAGTAGACAATTATGTCTCCCGTCTCGTATAACATCTGATAAAACTGTAACTATCTACCCTGATATATCTACCTACGTATTTGAGCGGGTCCATGTCATCTCACTCAAAAAAAAACACTCAAATCGCGGATTTTTGCGCCCTTCGAGGAATCTTTAGTACTATGGAAAAAAAAAATAGAAGTTCACGGATTTTGAAAAATTTTCAAAAATGGCGGAGTTACGGGTGTTTGAATTTTTTTGCACTGCTTAGTTTGAAAATTCATATCTCCGAAACCATCAATCGTAGCGCAATGGTCCTGGACTCATTTCACTGACAAAAGAAAGGGCTACCGTTAGAAAAATACATTGGAAACAAAAATTAATTTTTTCAAGTTTTTTTCGCCACTTTTTTCCAAAATTTGGCCGCCATTCCCAAAGGGTACGGTGAATTTCATGGAGACAATTTTTTTTAGATAGCTGCTTCTTTCCCCTTTAATTTCGTAAAAAAAAATTTATGGAGACCTCACCAGGTCCGGAGAAAAAAATTAAAACGTCCGGCCGTGCGTCGCCGCGCGCGCCGTTCCACGGTAGCCGCGCTACTCCGGTAGGCTCGCTGTTTCACGTGCTGTTGAATTTCATTCAATGTTTCGCTATCCACCAGGGTTATCCTTTCTAGGAAAATAGTTATTCAACTACTTTAGACTCCCAGAATATTTTCACTGGTTATTTCCGCTCGGAATTATACCTGTTCCGAAAATTTCTCCGCGGTTATGGTTCCTTGAACACACCTGTGCTGCAATGCAATGAAGAGGGCCGATGTTTTGAGTGAAATTGCGCTCGATGGCGCTTAGTTGGACACGCCTGTTGAATATTAATTCTTAACTTTTACATGTTCAAAATTTTCTGACGCGGAAAATAATTTCGTTTTGATGAATTTATCAGAAATTGGAATGACTGCATGTAATTTCAGAGTACCGCGAACCGTCAAAGCTTCATCAAATCGATTTTGTAAAATAGCCTCTTCTGCTGTATGTTCTGCAGACGTGCAGTAGGCAAAAGATATGCTTTTGAAATAAGAGCATGCCCAATTATACAAATCCAGCGGTGTTTGAATGGGATCTGAATTACCAATCAATTGTAAACTCGCCCGTGAAGCTAAGCAATTCCAAAAAAAATTGATTGACTTCATGAAAGAGAAGTTTCAAGGTTCGATTCCCATAAACAAAATAATTTATTTCTCAGATGGAGCAGCTTCCCAGTATAAAAATAAAAAGAATTTTATTAATATAACACATCACTCCGAAGACTTTGGATGTCAAGCTGAGTGGCATTTTTTTGCGACATCACATGGCAAAGGGCCATGTGATGGGGTAGGTGGAACTGTTAAAAGATTAGCTTCACGGGCGAGTCTACAATTGATTGGTAATTCAGATCCCATTCAAACACCGCTGGATTTGTATAATTGGGCATGCTCTTATTTCAAAAGCATATCTTTTGCCTACTGCACGTCTGCAGAACATACAGCAGAAGAGGCTATTTTACAAAATCGATTTGATGAAGCTTTGACGGTTCGCGGTACTCTGGAATTACATGCAGTCATTCCAATTTCTGATAAATTCATCAAAACGAAATTATTTTCCGCGTCAGAAAATTTTGAACATGTGAAAGTTAAGAATTAATATTCAACAGGCGTGTCCAACTAAGCGCCATCGAGCGCAATTTCACTCAAAACATCGGCCCTTTTCATTGCATTGCAGCACAGGTGTGTTCAAGGAACCATAACCGCGGAGAAATTTTCGGAACAGGTATAATTCCGAGCGGAAATAACCAGTGAAAATATTCTGGGAGTCTAAAGTAGTTGAATAACTATTTTCCTAGAAAGGATAACCCTGGTGGATAGCGAAACATTGAATGAAATTCAACAGCACGTGAAACAGCGAGCCTACCGGAGTAGCGCGGCTACCGTGGAACGGCGCGCGCGGCGACGCACGGCCGGACGTTTTAATTTTTTTCTCCGGACCTGGTGAGGTCTCCATAAATTTTTTTTTACGAAATTAAAGGGGAAAGAAGCAGCTATCTAAAAAAAATTGTCTCCATGAAATTCACCGTACCCTTTGGGAATGGCGGCCAAATTTTGGAAAAAAGTGGCGAAAAAAACTTGAAAAAATTAATTTTTGTTTCCAATGTATTTTTTTAACGGTAGCCCTTTCTTTTGTCAGTGAAATGAGTCCAAGACCATTGCGCTACGATTGATGGTTTCGGAGATATGAATTTTCAAACTAAGCAGTGCAAAAAAATTCAAACACCCGTAACTCCGCCATTTTTGAAAATTTTTCAAAATCCGTGAACTTCTATTTTTTTTTTCCATAGTACTAAAGATTCCTCGAAGGGCGCAAAAATCCGCGATTTGAGTGTTTTTTTTTGAGTGAGATGACATGGACCCGCTCATTTAGGCAATATCCCATTGAATATTAATCGGCAGCATAAGGTCGACCGCCCGCTGCGGTGTACGAGGTGGATTAAAAATTACTCCAAAAAGTAGCCCCCACAAAAGAGAGAAAGAGAAAAAAAAATAATAATAATTTAATAAATAAATAAATAAAAATGAGAAAAAAAATTGAAACAATTAGAGCCAAACAGAGCAAAGAATGATTTAATTTATTCCTTACGCATGGGTGGAGTTACGCGTTCAAACGAATAAATATCAATAAAGTTATGTACCTGCCTATATACATACATATGTATATACGTTACTTATGTACGTGAAAAAAAGAATCTCGTGTGAATTAGCACAAGCAAATGTGAGTACGTATGTATGTATGTATGTATGTAGGTAGGTAGAAAACAGCAAAGTGCCAGCATGTCCCATGCATAATGCATAATATTAAAATGATTTCATTCACACGAAAAAGGGCTTTTCCGGAAGAAACACGCATACATAAGTACACAAGGAGTGACTGAGAAATGGATCCACTTGCGAAATACTCTAGAGATCGTAATAATAACTTATTCATTAGCGAATTCTACTAGGATAATTAACCCCAGAGCCCTCGACACTTTCACTTTAAAGCTATCTACCTACCAGAACCAAAATTCTAAATAGACGTGTGATTAAGCTAAATCAATCGATGAAAATTCAACGACTCGAGTAGGTAATTCGCAATCAGAAATATCGAGTCTCCTGTACATGTATGTAATTATGTATATATCTATTTATACCTATACATACGTATAATGATACGCACGTCTGCGGAAAAAAAAAAAAAAAAAAAAAAAAACGAGACAATTTCCAAATATACAATACAATTAAATTCATCGTCATTATTGCTGTTGCAATTTTTAATTTTTTTTTTTTTTAATTTTTTTTTTTTTTTAACAAAAGAATCGATGAAGTAAAGCACGTTCGCTTGGGTACGAAGCCTGGAGTGATATTGATAAGTCAAAAGCGATGGAAAATCGTTTCGTATATCCCAATTTACTTGGGAAGGTATATAAAGGCACATATACTTATGTATTTCATACTAATAATACAGAGAATACATGGAGGAGGAGAAGGAGGACTCGGGGGTTGGCATAAGCTTTTGCTCTCTACATATATATAAAAAGTAGTATAGTACCTGCTATACGCCGTTATACATACTATACATATAATATGTACATATTCATATAGGTATGTACATAATCGGTACTGCAAATATGTACCTACAGCAATATTTGTATCGATGATAAAATGTATAAGTTAGTACCGAACGACGGGTTTCTTCTTTCCTATATACACCATCCATTATACATATGTACATGTGTATGTAGTAAACTTTGATACATACATGCTCATATGTAGATTATCCTGCAATATCGGGAGATTTTTATCCTCAGGGAATCTTTTCTTTGCCCAGTGCAGAGGTAAAAGTTCGTACTTTTCTACGCAGGAATTTTTATTTTTTTCCTTTCCTCTCTCTCTCTCTTATGGTTCTTGATTTTCTTATTTTCTATTTCTTTCTTTCTTTTTTTTTTTCTTTTCTATCTTTTAGATTTCATGTTTTACAGGTATATTATATTCTTCTATAGATCCAATGAATCGGGAATGAAACTGCATTCGTTGTGAAAAGACCGCGAAGCTATGAATCTTTAGAAATTTATATATTCTACGGATATACCTTATAGTGCGTTGAAAAATTTAATGAAAACGAATTCGTTCTAGTTTAAGACAATTTCTAGTTTTTTGAATTCGGAAGAAATCTCGATATTCGTACAACGAATATCGGACAATGATAAATCGACAAAAAAGGATGACAAAATCGTACCAAACATGAATAAAAATATAGTAGTGATAAAAAGACAGAGAGAGAGAGAGAGAGAAAGGGACATGATAAACAGATCAAGTATCGAAAAACGTAGATTGAAAAAATCAATAATTAAAACAAAAAAAAATAAATAAATAAAAAATTAACGAATGACTGAATAAGTATAAAAGTGAAAATAGCCACGTTTCTAGCGATAGGTAATTTATTGGTAACAGTTGAAAGCGTAATGGACAGCTGAGTAAAAATTCACCAGGTTCCACTCGGAATACATACATAGATATATGTATAGGATCGTGTATGTATGTACATATACATACGTACATATGTATATACGTTGTATACGGAATGGCGGGCCCCGGTCTCTCAACTGATTGATGAGGACAGAAGAGGAATCGGCCCGACGAACAGGCTCGTTAATTATTACCGCGACGACGTTGTAGCCCCCGATATACCCCCCCAGTACCCGAATTAAACTTTCGGTTCGTAAAACAATGAGACACTTGCTATACGAGATGAAAATTGACCATTGTGACTTTAATTCATCTCGCATAAGGGATGAAAAAAAGCATCAGGATTCCCTGTCAAAAACCAATCGAGCCAATTCCAACGATTTTTCAACATTTTCATTTGTCTGCGGCGATCTGAAGAATCGTGCCATAAAAAAATTCAAAATTTTGAAGGGTGATAGCCTGTCTTCCGATATCGAAAAATTACCACTAGTAACAATTAGGGTTTGACCGACTACATGTTTGGAAAAGAACTAATCAAACGTTATACCTATTGAAAGAATTATTAGAGAAAATACAACCTTGAGTAAAGAAATGAAAAATAAAGTGAAGATAAGGTAATATATGTGAAAAATGATTAGATAAAATTAGAAACAAAACAACACAAACAAGAAAAAAGAAAAAAGAAAAAAGTAAAAACGTATGGAAGGGGGAAAATTGCGTAATGCAAAGGCGCGGAATCGCGTGTCAACCTAAAGTTTGCGTGAATCTGGAAACCTGTCTTGAATAATAAAAGCACTCTTAGGTTATCATGCAAATACATTCAACTGGCAGCAGCTGTTCCTGCTACGTCGGTGTGGGGAGAAGAGAAGAGAAGAGAAGAGAAGAGAAGAGGCAGCTTCGAAGCAGGGTATACCTAACCAGAATGGCAAGTGCGAACGTCGAGTAAAATCGCAAGAGAGCTTCGAGGTAGCTTGCTGCAGAAATATGGTATCCAGGACACGCCCGGCGACCTCATCCTCGTGGACAAGTTTCACGATGAAACGTCTACCTAATTATACATCGTACACATACCCGAGTTACGTAACAATTTTAGATGAAAGAGATGAAAAAAAAAAAAATGAACAAGAACAAGAAAAAACGAGATTTCAAGAGTTAGAAAAATCCAAAGTCACGAAAATTTCCTTCAAAATGTTCTTTTTTCAAATAATCATGGTATGATGATATTTTGAACCGTAAGATTGTAATTGATCGATTGATTTCAATCCCCCGCGTATCGTGTTAAATCTGATTTGAATACATAAACTGAAAGCGAACTGATTTTTTATTCCGATCGGATGTTCTCAAGCTGCATGTATCGAGCAGTAGCACGCTGAGTTTCCTTTATGTAAATTCAACGACAAATCCACTTCTTTCTTTCCCCCCCTCTCGGTTCTAAGGAAAAAGGGATCCACTCTCCTTGAATCTCTCACTCTATTTCCATCAGCCACAATGAACTTGTCTTTTATCCTTGCCGGACGTCCGGATCGATCCTGCAGTCTCTCACCCCGAGAATTTTCATCTCTCACTACCGCAGCAGCAGGTGAAACCTCGAAATACGACATTTCCAGCTGCACCCCGTGACCCAGTCAAAAAAAAAAAAGAAAAAAACCCAAAAATTTTGGCATATTTTTCACTATTTCTACTTCTCGTCACGGAATTATGAATTGACAAGTATTGATTTCGTTTTCGAAACAACTCTCGCAGCTTCTAGCAAATTTTTGACTTTTTGACCCTTTGGCTGACTGCAGTTTGCCTGTTAGAAATGAATATGAGCTCAGTATTTTGAAAAACGACTGGACTCAAAAAGTTTGAAACTTTATGGAAAATAAACAACATAAAAATAAAAATTTGACGAGTCCAGGGCAACCCAGTAGACCAAATTGATATCAATTTATTCATTCTGGAAATAAATTACCAGGTTTTCAAATTTTCAAAAAACGTTAATGTGTCTGGTACGGGGATCTGGCCAAGTCTTAGACAAACGTAGAAAGTTTAGCCACATCAATTTACCTGAGTACCGTGTCTTATCGCGGTGAGAAGTAGAAGTAGAGCTAGTCGGTAAGACGGGAAATATTTTCTGGACCCCAACCCCGAGCAAAGGCAGGAGGAAGGCAGGAACGGCGTTATAAGTCGGATGATCCTGCCACCTGGGTAAACCTTGGCTATAAGGAAACCCAGGAGCATATTTTGTAGCCTTGCCTTAAGATAGGGGTAAACGTAGTATTATAGTTGCCTACTCGGAGACAAGATACGCCGAGAAACATTTCGCTCACGATATAACGATGCGAAATTAATATTAAAGTACCCTTGTATTTGCACGTCTTTGAAAACCGGAGAATTTCTAACTACAACTTGAAATGACAAATTTTTCAATTTCAAATTCAGACCAACTTCACACGAGATATGTAGATCGGTAAAAATCACGAAGTAATTCGTTCGGAATCGCAAATTATTCATTTTCGTCAATTTTTTAAATTCATTTTCTCTTTTTCAAATTGAAAAATGCAGCAATTTTGAAAATCGGAAGTAATATCTAAAGCAACGTGATCATATTTTTTATCATTCGATATATTCATCGGTCGTGTGATATTTGTTCATTCGAAAAAATATCGAGTTGACTAACGTCTAGCGACTCGGATTCAAAATGAGAAATTTTTATTTCTGTTCACGTACCTCGAGATTACAAGCGTTCAACTAATTTAGATTAGATTCAAAAAAATGAATATCCGGCAACTATAGGTACGTGCTACTTACACAAATTCATTTTTCTAAAAAATTCCAAACGATGTTGCATTCTCCCTTAATTTCCTCAACGAAATATAATTTTTTTCTTTTTCTTTCACTTCTACTTCTTTTTTTCTTGATTCTATTCGAAGAAGCGTTTCCCCCGAGTTCGAATGTCATCCCAATGAAGACGACGAAGTAGAATAATGATAAGAATAATAATAATAAGAAGAAGAAGAAAAAGGAGAAGAAATAATTGACTTTGAGAATGAGAGGTAGACGAGAGCCTAGCAGAGGTGCTTTATGTAATCGAAAGATGAGAGAATACTGTAGAAACAGACGTCGCGACGATTCGATTCGAAGGGAACAGAATTATTGTTAAAGATAAAACAATGAAAGACAATAATATCCCTTCGTCAGCCACTGTCGTCTTCATCGTCCTCCCTCGCAAATTTCTAAAGAGAATTGTTCATCTCTTCACACCGAACATCATCCAAGTATTATACGTACATAGGTGTGTACATACAATTTCAACTTCGGAAATCAAATCAGAAGCAAACCAAATGAAAAGGAAACAAAAATAAATTAATGAATAAAAATTGAAAAAAAAATGAAAAATAAAATTTGACTTGAACCAACGCAAATAGGCTGTAAAATCGAGAAGAATAAACCGTGTAGTCTGCGATGTGAAGCGATCCGTGTTTTGAATGCAGAAAAATTAGTCGAGGTAAATAAATTGCGAAATTGGTGGTAATTCGAAAGGACGATAAAACGACATTGGAGCGTGGACGGCCTCGATTTCAACGTATTTATGAAAAAATGTTTTCATTTTTTTTTTCTTTTTTTTTTTTGTATTTTTTTGTCAGGATTTTCTCGAGATATTCAGAACTGGTAATTATCGTTCAAGTTTCAGTCACCCCAGGGAGCAAGGTGCTAATAATTATAACACCAAGTACTTGGCATACCTTTGCGAAGGGCCGTTTTAAGGGCCCGAAAATCTGTGGGGGGTCGGATCTTTCCCTCCTAATTATATACGTAACGTTAAAATTAACTAACAGTCGTCAGAGACACCAGCGCGAAACCACCCGCAGACGTCTATTAATACTTATAAGGGTTTGCGGGGGTGTATATAATATGTATATATATATATATGTATATGTAGCTCGACTTTACCTTCGACTTTATACGTACACGCATCCTAACTATATATACCCTATAGCCCCGAGGAAAATTTGCCGAATTAGGAACTTTGGACGTTTCTCGAGGTTATTAAAGCTCTCTCTTTCTCTCTCTTTCTCTCTCTCTCACGCGGTGGTGGATTATCGCATTTTCTATAGCCTATATACCTTCAATATCCGTTCGATGTTTCTCATTGACCCATCGATAAAGTTATCCGATCCAGATATCCCATCACCCCTTCGCCTCCCAATATTCTCAATTGTTGTCATAAATCAAGATTAATTACAATTAAGGCAAGCTGACCCTATTTTCTAGTCTTTGTTTTTTGTTTTTTTCTTTTCGTTTTCCTATTTTCTCATTAGTTGGGTATAATGAAACTGAGGATATCTTAGCACAAGATTCTAATAAATGGGATAAGAAAATGAGGGAATTAAATTCAACCCGCATTAGACGTAAGTTGCGAAAGATATATGGATAGAGAATTTCGTAACGCTCCTTGAACGGATCTGAATAACGCTTTCAGGACATTCACCTTTTTGTATGAAAATATTCATAATGAGTAAACGAGTATATGTTAGTATTAGAATCGAAATCGAGAATTCCTAGTTTCCCTGAAACGATCGAATAACCGATTTTCCATCATTTTCCAGAATGAACTAGAGATCGGATTTCGAATCAGACGCCACGAACCAACTTTAAAACAGAATTTTTCCTCAAGAGCAATATATATCCTGCTGATATAATTCCTGTATGAAACAACATCGATCAATTATTTCTTGATGTCTAAATCCATATCGAAATTTTTAAATCTATATTTGCGAGAACTTGCGGGCCACACGAAAGTGGGCAAATAGAAGGATGTATATATATCTATACTAGGTATATAAGTTATAGAGTAAATCCCTCGCGGAGAGTTTAGTCTTCAAGTTTGGTTAATCATCTCCCCCGTGCGATAAGAGGGATGAAATAAGAGGATGATGGTTTATCCCCTAGGCGGTTAACGGACATCCGCCAAGTGTCGGACCCCGCGGTTTTAAAAAGTTTAAACTTTGGCTAAAACACAATTTATACCCATCCCATTTCTCGCAACATGAAACCAACTTGCACCTATGTTGCTTCAACCCTTGCTTCATAAATAAATTCATAAATAAATAGATAAATAAATAAATAAATAAATACCTACAGACGATGCCGAACGAGACATAGAGAGAGAGAGAGAGAGAGAGAAAGAGAGAATTCGAGAGAGTGTAAAGCACGAATCGTATAACCCGATGTAGAATAATTTATACGATACATACACATATAGCAATAGTTACCCTTCATACCTGTACATATATATACGTATACCTAGCTACGTAATTTGTCGTCATGTCACACCCGGTCCACGTATTAATAGTGTATATAGTATACACATACAAATGTAGGTATGTATACATATCCATATATATATTTATGAGTTGGGTAAAGGGATAGAGAGAAACCTGCGATTTATACATATATTGAGGTATATGTATACCTTAGGTACATATACATATTATATACATACCGATAAACTTTGAAGGACTAAAGCAGACTCCTTCCCTGATAGTATAAAGGTCTGAGGTAGAACTGGATTTACAACGAAGGTACGAATTCATTTCTATGCGTATATAATATGTATGTATAGGTATATATATATTAATCAAACTGGGTAGTTTTCCCTCGTCCGATATCCCCGAAGATGGATTTAGGCCCGCAATCTGTCCAAAGTATATAGTCAATTACCAAATCACTTGCCTTTCCATAAATTTATTCAGGAAAAATTAGAATGAGTGTTTTCTTCCATACATTCAACTACTGATCGAATATCTATACTGCGTCAGAAATCAGGACTAAGTTAGAAAGATGATCCGGCTTTTAATGAACAATCCATGCATACCTACGGAATTTTCAAAGAATTCAACAAAATTCTTGCAATTTCGTGAATCTATATTCAACATCTTGGATGACATCGATTTTTGCAGATCAAAGAAAATATTCAATCGGATAGAAAAAATAGGGAGAGAACTAAAAATTAAAAAAATTGCTAGGATCTTGCCAAAAATGTCGCGAATATTTCATAGCTGACAATGAGAAATTGATGTCGATACATCCAAAGATATAACGAAGAAAAATATAAATGATGTAATGGAAGAAGGACTAAATTATAAATCTAATCAAGCCGAATTGTTGAATATGATACTGGCTTAGTACCTACCAGTTCTAATGTCTTTCAAAGCTTCTTGATAAGGATTATGTTTTTAATGCTTTGTTGTTTTCAACTCATTGTCAATAAACAGCTTTCGACGTGGGCAAAACATCACTGTCAAAACGTCAAGTACAATATTCAAAAATTTGTTTGGACAAAATCGATTTAGTCCTTTTTCCATAAATATCTGTAGTGGGCGTATCTGCTATAAGTAAACCTGTACACTTGTATGATAATTCTGTTATTTCAGCTTTATCAGAAAAATCGATTATACGACTACGGGGGTGAGGGACAAAGTCCTGTATACATAGATTATATTTCGTGTACAAAATCGTGCAGACATGTGTTATTTGCTACTTTGGTGTTAACGGAGGATCGATTAGCAGCAGCGTCAATTATGAGCAAAATTTGAACCGACGTATATACCTACCTGCCATGTATAAGCATGCAGGTACTATTACATGCAAAAACGGAGAGGTGTAGTAGGTACACTGGATGATGGAGTTGATGGAACTGGTAGCAGCCAGCCAGTCAGCCAACCATCCAGCCATCTTTGGAAAGGCCTTGCAATCCCGACTACAATAGCTTTAGCTCGCGCTCTTTAACGCCATTTCAACCCTAATATCCGGCAAACCCTTCGGCTCTTTCCCCCCCGAACGGAAAGGCAGCCAGAGCTGTGAACTCGTACAAGGATTGGCTTGACGAAAAGTCGAATTTTGAGTTAAAAATCGCATCATTTTTAAATCTGGGTTCTATTCTAAGAAAAAAAAAAAAAGAATAATTTTACGTTTTAAGATCTGACAATGAGTGAGACGTGATATATTACTTTGCGAATAAATGAATTGCGTACTGCTCAATTTCTTGTTACCTTGTTTTCTTTATAGGAATTAATTGCAGACTTGAACTTTTTCGCTTAAGAGGTTGTTAACATTACAAAACTCTTCGACAAAGAGGAAATTGAGGATCTTACCTTTTGTTTCCCCAGCTTTATTGAAATGCCTTAAGAATTTGATTTGATTTTATTTCATTTCTTTGCTCTTTTGATTCTCTGCTTATTTCGCAAACTTGCAAAGGATGAAAGTTAAAAAGAGAGAAAAAAAAAACAAGCAATAAGTCAATTCAAATACCAGCAGATGTTCAATTGTCGGATAGGAAACAACGTATTGAACTTATTTTCTACTCTGTATAGGTAATTTCAACGTTGAACTTTCTCATTTTAAATGAGTGTAAAACTATGGCATGTCAAGCTACAACGTTAGTAAATTATCAATAGAATTTTCTTTCATTTTCTTTTTGTACCAAAAATTTTTTTGTACTTTATAAGTCATCGGACATGCGAAGTATGATGAAGCGTATAGTGTACTTTATGGTTCTGGTGCCAGGCGTAAAGTTGGCTACAGGAAAACTTCTATCCCCAAAGTTTATCCTGGTGGCTACGACTCGAGCTCGCCGTAGCAGCAGCAGCAGCAGCAGCAGCAATAAGCCTCGGTCTTATATAGGCAGCATTGTGGCAAACTACAGAATACAGAGCTCGTATTTCAGGAAGCCCATTGTTTATACATTCAGTTGGGGTAATCCGACGCACGAGATTTCGCTCCAACGTTTTAGTCACTGTTTCAAATCTCTTCTCCTTTTTCTTTTTTCTTCAATTTTTTCTCATAGCTCGAGATTAACAAAATTAAAAGAAAAAACTTGAATGAATATTCCAGATTCACGTATCGATTATCGATTATCATCAATTGATAAAATTACAGCAAACGCAATTAACTGAGAGTTGATCCTCATACAAGATTCGACTGAAATTTAATTTCGTATCAACACGTCGTAGGTATTTAGAGACTTTTTGCCAAACTTTTTCGCCACATTTTTATCCATCTCGTTTCTTCGGGCAGCGGTGAATATTGAAAAATAGTATTCAAGGTAAGATTTCGGTGAAGATATGGAGACGGCTCTTTTTCTTTTGTCGCCATGTTTGAAAAAAAAAATTAATAAATAGAAAAATAATATCAAGTAAGAGTAAAACGATGCGGGGAAAAAGGAGAGCGATAGGTTTTCAAAACGCGTTGATGTGCGTGTAAAACTTGTGAGTTAAAAGAAAAAAAAAAGAAAAGAAAAGAAAAGAAAAAATGAAAGAAAAATAAAAAATGTGTATTATCACACGTGGGCCGGTGCTCTTCTTTTTGAAGGTGTGATAAATTCGTGTTTGAAAAAAACTTGCGACTTATATATTACAAGAGGGTGACTTGCTGGGCTTGTACCCCTGGCTATCCCCATGTGCGTCAGTCCCAACCAACCCCTAATACCTAAGCTAGAAAACTTTGCAGCCCCGACGTCATTCCTGTCTCGTTATACGACCCCGACCCCAATACCCAATGTCTGCGTCTGCGTCTGCGTGGGCGACTATGATAACGTTTACCTTTTGTTCAATCGTCCAAATGTCAACGAAGACATTTTTTTCCCCTGCTTCTAAGTTTTTTATTTCTTTTTTCTTTCGGTTTTCTCTTCTTCTTCATTCTTTGATTTTTAGTTCTCGTGGGTTAGATTCTCTGTTAATTTTTTTTTTGTTTTTTTTTTTTCTTTCGACTTCCGTTTTTGAATCCAATATTTTTGATAATGATAATAATTATTATTATGAAAGATCAACAAATCACACGATTTTGGAAAATACTTTACTGAATTACCCCTTTGTTTTCTAAGTGAGTATCGAAAAATTGTTTCTACGTATCATTTTATCATTCATTTTTGTTTTTTCTACTTCAGTCTTCTCTATCTCGGTTTACTTCCTAATGCACTAGTTTATTTCGACGAATTATAACACCGTGAAATCGATAATGTTGACGGATAGATGGATGGATGGATGGATAGACAGATAGATAGATGTGCTCCGGAAACTACTACGCAAGCAACATAACGCGCGGGCTGTGTGTGTGTGTGTTGCTTCGTGTAATTGAATTTCCCACCTCAAAGTGGAAAGTTTCTATAGGTTATACGCATAGACGAATTGCTATCAAGAATTTCTAAGACTGGCCAGCTGCTAAATAAACGATGGAAATTCTCCACCAACGTATACCATCCTGCCAACTGTTTCGAATAAGATACCCAGTTGGTTTCTATTTTTTTTCTCTCTCTCTCTCTTTCTCTCTCTCTTTCTTACTCTTTCTACATTCATCGATCGATATACAAATAGAACTTTCCATGAAATCCACTAATTTCTACTCGGTATTCGACACCCACGTATACTACGCGGGTATATAATCAACAGGTAGCGAGTTCTCAAGCTAGACTAAAAAACTGACAACGCGAATGAGGATTGTTAAAAAATAGACAAATAAAGTAAAAAAAATTCTGAAAGATATACGTGATCTGGTATTTCATTATCGATTATGTTTTTTTTTTCTCGCACGATCGCAAATGTCCGGATAAATCATTGCTCGAGAAGAAAAAAAAAAAAAAAAAAACTGGATAAAAAGAGAAATGAAGTGACGAGGGGGAAAGAAATCTGTAAAAAAAAAAAAAAATTAAAACCATTTTTGATTCAATATCTGACATTGATGTAGAACTCGAGTCGTCGGTTGTCGAAGAGATATTTTTGCGCACGTAATGTAGAGAATATTTTTTTGTCACCTTAATCGACCCTCGTCAAAAACGCGTTATACATGTATAATATGAAAACCAGAATTCCCCATGGGATCTTTCAACGTTTCTGATAGAAAAGTTGCCAAGTTATCCAGACTGAGATGACGAGATTGAACCGATCGAGTTATACAGATATCTGAACGGAGAAAATCACTATCAATTTATCATCCTCTTTCTTTTTCATAACCAACTTTTCACATTGCTCTCAATATTTTCACATCATTTCAGAAGACATCCCTGAATAATTACTATGACTAAATTTGACTAGAATTTGCCGAATTTTCTTCGTCGTAGGTATGAGTTTTTTTAAAATTTCATTCGATCGACATTCCATCCAACGGTTTGCTTTGATATCAAAAGGGTGAAACGTTGTTTTTCTACCGTAAAAAGAGAAAGGAAAAAAAAAAAAGAAAAAAAAACTATCCCATCGACCGTAAAAATGGTGATTACGAAATGAAAAATGCAACAGCTTGCTTGTGGGATTAACGCATATCTGCGTGTACGTGTACAAGTTGTTTATTTATACGTCTACAGTCTGGTTCAGGATATACCTGGACGATTCTGTATAGTATACGCGTAAATACACGTGTAGAATGTTGAGCCGATTCCGCCTGCAGGGCGATATTCTCGAGGGAGGGAAAATCGATCGTTGGTTTTTTTTTTTTTTTTTTTTTTTTTTTCCCAACGTACAGAACCTAAGCTAATTAATTCCCTGCGCGCAGCTGCCGATGCGTAACCCGAGTTTATTTGCGGTAGCAGCTTTTCAAATGGAGCTTGTACCCGAGCTTTCCCAATCTGAGCGACAATCAATGCCGCTTCATCGGTTTCTCAAACTTTCAACCTTGGCAATCTCGATAACCCCTTGGGAATTGGCGATCTGATATGGTATAGCAATACTGGATATATATCTTGACAAAAATGCCTCACGTCAGTATAAGGTACAGATTCAATTTATTTCTTCAACAAATTTCATTTCAGATCACCTGCTGCAACTTAACTTAGGGGGACCGTTCGTCCAACCCAAATTTTCCGGGTGGGAAATTGAAAGATTTCATTTTTCAGCTATAATAAATATTGAATTTTGGTAAATTGACCATATCTCCTGTTCCAAGGTTTCAAATTTCATTTCCCGCGGTCAACTCATGACGGAAATTCTCCCAGACAATATTTTACTCAGAAAAATCAAATCGGACCAACCGGTGTGGCTAAATTCCTAAATTTGGCGAATGAATTCCAAGTTTTTTTATCTCTGCAACAGAGTAAAAAATTTACTCCAAAAAGAAAATCGATATTAATGAATAAATCATATCGATTCATTACGATTTGCAAACAATTTGCCAACGCCATATCGGTCTAGATTTCCGTGAGATGAAATAAAAAAGAGTAATCAGTTGTTGGGGATTAAGAACGAATCAACAACATAATTAGAAAATGTTTTATGAAAGCATGAGGTATTTCCATGCGTTTTTCAACTCTACGTTCCCTGGGGGGAAAAAAAACCGTGAAATGGAATAAAATACGTGGAAAAGAAGAAATAGTCAAGTTTAGAAAAGCTGGAGGTGGATGAATTCTCGCAAGACGGATCTACTAGACAGATGCAGGATACATGCATACGTGAATCAACTAATACATACATATATAATAAAATTTTCTATGCCTACTTCAGACCGAGCTCACTACCACGCGAAATATGCATCTCACCACTTGCGCGATTACCTAGCTGCATTAAACCGAATACTGGACCCAGGCCCGATGTGCAGTAATTTCCCAGCCGGAAAACCACGGTGCCATAAGAGTACTTTAAGCTGGTAAATTCATGGAGTAAATATAAAGCTGAGGGATAAAATTCTGACCATCCGAACGAACGAGCCAACTCTATAATCCCGTATATGAATCGCGATAGTTCGCCAAACAACGTCAGGGCCTGACGGAAAAATAATAATTGGCTTGTCATGGAATAAATGGAAGCGCAGTGGTTTTATGAAAAATGTATATATACATAACAGGCCGGAAACTACGTTGCGAAAAAATGTAGAAAAAATATTATTACCACCGGGATAGGTACGGATTCGTCTCTCTCGCATAAAACAGAGGTAAAAAGTTTGCAGAAATATTCCAGGCATTGAAATTTTAGAAAAATATATATTCGAAACGATCGAATATGAATGAGCTTTCGAATATTATTTCATCTCTACATCGTCCCGTCCTCAATTTTGACCATTATTTTCATAACTGGTTAAAAATCAGACGTCCGCTATACCGTCGATTTCATATTTCTATTTATGATACTCGATGATGATCATTTTTTATGTCCATTGAACTTGTGTGTTCAAAGTTTAGCTAAACATCGAGTAAAATTAGTCGAGAATTTCATCCTAACCTAAAGTTAGAGACTAAGAATAGATCCTGGAGATGCATCATCCCCCTGAGCATAATTAACCAGCTTTCGATTGTAGTCCAGCCTCAAACGGATATTAAGTTCGTGCTTAGTTTCCGGCACGGTTCTCTACGAAGAGAACTGGCCCGAACGTTATGCAGCTCAAGGCGAATAATATCATCTCAAAGAGGGATGAAATCCATTTCAAAGCATTTCAGACGATTTCAAAATTCAATTTACTATTATTTTCATATTCTTTCTTGGCTTGAAATTCAATCTCTCTTTTGAATACCTTATTATACTTCTCGAATAAACGGAAGTACGTAATTACACAGATGCATATATCTCGTTATATGTATACGCTACAGGGTAGGTAATTGGACATGAATCATTTTTGCGCATCGTCATTAGTATCCTACCTATGTACGATTCGCGTGACGAAAAGCCAGAGGTCAGAAGAAATTGGCCCAGAATATACTACGGGTAGGTACGAACGACGTGTTTCTCTGCGGTTATCCCCGCACTAATTTCAAGTTAGCAAAGTGCTAATTTAAATTCGAGGTAAAAAAAAGTAATTAACGTGAGATTCCGGGCGGCACTTTCGCACGGACAAACCCCGCAAGTTGCGAGAAACCCTGTCCCCTAGTCCCCCAGCTCCCCCATCCAACTTATTCCGTCACGCACACTTTTCTCTCTTAATTTAAACACCGCAACAAATTAACCCTCGCCCCAGATACCTTTACCAAGTTTCCAACCCCCCAACTTACAGCCCCCGAGACTGCAGAGTCTGAACCCCCCCTCCTTGAACCTTGAACTGCGAAGACCTTATACCTCGTTAGTTCGTTCAGTCATTCATTCATTCATTCATTCATTCATTTACTCGGTTCGACATTGATTTTTTATTTTATTTTATTTTATTTTGATTTTTATTTTTTTAATCATTCAACTCGAATGTACGATTTTTGACATTTCTAATCTCGGCAGTGAGATATAGTTTGATGATGAGACTGTATGAAATATCGAAGATTTTTGGATACCAGTTAAAAGTGCGGAGTAATTTTCGAAACAGCGAAAGAATTCTGCCAATTCCGGCAATAATTTTCAAACAATTTGTAATCCCTTGAAGAATGTGAAAAATTTTGTTGAAAATCGCGAGGAATTTCCCCGTTGTACTTTGTCCTCAGGTTAATTATTATGAAAATTATACAACACGTAATCGTCGAAATAAATGGAAACACGAACCTATGTTGAGGTTTTGGGTTTGATTCTGGGTTCTGTGGCGAACCCAGCCTGGCTGCCCGTATATCCGGATCCACGAGTAAAAGCAAAGTTTGTTTAGTCGCAAGGAGAAATTTTCTTGTTGCATATCTACATATAGCCGGGTGTTAGGCGATAAAATACTCGAATAAATAAACAAGTTAGAGAATGAAGGAAGGGATGAAAAAGATGAAAAAAAAAAAACGAAAAAAACAAACAAAAAGAACTTTGGCAAGGGAGATAAATTCGCTTGTGACAATACCGGACAAAGGCAGCTGCTCTGATTGATGTTCGACCGATTTACATTTTAAAAGCTTTCTTTCGCGGTGTGTCGTGGAGAATCGGGAGAATTTGAATTTTTACCACCCTACGTAACATCCACAACCAACACTATCGAACCTCGGCGAATAAAAGTCAGGAGACTTGCTCACCCGCGTGTCACACTTTTATCGCAATAAATTGAACCACTGATTTTTATCCCTACGATAATATATAATTTTTTTTTTCAATTTTCTATTTGATCAACGAATCCTGCGAATATTTCTAATCTATCGAAATTAGTTTTCAATCCTTTTTTGAAATCTTGTTATGTTTTTCGTCTGTTACAGGATATTTTCCATTACCAGCGATCTACTGCCTGACGTGGATATGCCTAGACGTGTTATTTTGCACAGCTAGTATAATGCATCTCTGTACAATATCGGTCGACAGATACCTGAGCCTTCGTTACCCGATGAAATTTGGTCGTAATAAAACGCGAAGGCGTGTCACACTAAAAATCATCTTTGTCTGGCTTCTGAGCATCGCGATGAGCTTACCTCTGAGCCTGATGTATTCAAAGGTGAGTTTCTAATCGATATATATTTTTTTCAATCATTTCACATTCTCTCTATTTATTTTTCAGAATAAACTGAAATTAACTAACGACTAGGGACAAATTAATAAATTTTTTCACATTTTTATTCCCCTCGTTGAAATAGAGGGATAAGAAAAGAATCGGGAAGATAGTTTTCTCAACAATTTGCACAAACTCAAACTCAAACTCCCTTTAATGGGGCCTAGAAACTCGGTTGATCTCTAATCACTGGATCTATCATTACAATTAGGGTAATCTCGGTGAGGAAGGTAGACGAACAACAATGCGGCTTATTGTTAGACACAATGAGTTACGTGGCAGCCAGGGTAAGGAAGGCAGGCTGAGGTTTAGACAAGAGTTTCGCTACCCTGCCATGCTAAATTAACCAAGTTTTCGAATTTCCCAAGAAAATGACACAGCAAAGAAAAAAAAAACCACGTACCCGAATAAATCTTCGTACAAAAAATATTATTCACATCACGTACTTCGAAAGTAGATAATTTTCGAAATTAACAACAAACTAAATTTTTCAAATTTGAAAGAGAATAACAACGGTATCAAAAGTTCTGTTTCAAGCATATGAAATTATGCTCCGAATAAAATACAAAGAAAAAAAAAAGAAGAAGAAGAAAAAAATTAGAGAGCCCGATTTGATTTCGTCGGTAGCGAGGTGTCTGGTCCCGGGTCAAAGGTTGAAGAATTTTTAATTATCGGAAATGACGTAGTCGCGGGGGCGTCGGGTGAAAAGGAAACGCGATTAAACGAATCCCCTGTGGAAAATGAGTCAGACACAGCTGACGACTAATACGGTGACAAGACTAACTCGTCCGAGAGTTTCTATATAGTATCAGAAAAGTATGGTCTTAGAATTCCTTTGGGAAAAGTGGAGATACCGGTGCAGCCATTCTTGGCCCTCGACTTCTTGATCCTTTTTACAAGGTTCGCCGCCTCGTCGTCTACCAACTCCCAACCCCGTCACGGACTTAATACATAAAATAATACCCACTCAAACCAAAAATCAGAGAATAAGGTTAAGATGAGAAAAAGCAAAGAAATAACAACAAAAAAAAAAAAAAAAAAAAAAACACGAAAAAGATAAATAAGAGAAAAGAAGAAGAAACTGAGAGAATTTTATGTTATACCATAATACACGAGTGTATAGATATACGGAGAAGAATATCCCCCCTTGGAAAAACTTTTTCTTTAACAGATCTAAAAAATATCGCCGATTTTTTCTGCGCAACATCGAAGAGAGGGAAAAATAAATGAAAAATAAAAAGATACAACTACTTAGGCATGGAAGTTGAAAACCGAAAGAAAAGCTGAATAACAATAATAGACGAAGAAATCGGAAATTGCTCAATTTATCTAATTAATTAATGTCGCCACTTTGTTTATAATGATAATGGTAATAGATAAATGATTTCTTCAGGTACACGTAAATATAAACGATTGCCCGATTAGAGCAATCTCGAAACATTGGTCAAAATCACCAGATAAAAAATAAAAAATAGTAGAAAACGCGATTTCATTTCTGATCTCTCAAATTTATATATATTTCTCTTACCTTTCCGAACCGAACGATAGATAATCTTCATCGTTGTCATCATCTTCAAAAGCTTAAATCCTTGCAAATCCCGTTTCCTCCGATAAAAAACTTTTATCATTTATTATCATCGCGGTTTTGTTATTTTCAATAATAATCACTGACGTTCCTACTTGAAAAATCGATCGATTTTATTAGTTATCGATTATTTAGTTCTTGTTCTTCTTTTTCTTCTTCTTCTTCTTCTAGTCCTCGTTTTGTTAGTATTTTCGTAATTAAGAGAGAAATTAAAAACGCGACTTTCACATACGATGCACGGATAAATATAAAAGTATAATAATTATTAAAAGGATTTGGTGTAAACAATCTGGAGTGGGAAGTCGGGTATACCAATACGGGAAAAGATCTCATCCTATAAAAGAAATAGAGACGAGATTTGACGAGGAAAATAGATATAAAAGTGTGTGTTGATGATATCACATAATAAATACATATATATAATCAAGTGTATCAAAAATCCATACGATATCCATTTGACACATAAACATATACATATTTATTCATAGCGACATACACAGTTTTTTTAATCAGACGATAATTATTCACTTCAAATAATAAATACGTTCAATATTATTCAATCGATCGCATCAATTCATCGATCAATTTTCTTCATTCGGTGCGGATAATATAATTCAACACTAATTCCCTATCCGAATTTCGAATAATGACCCTTTATGATCGGGTCAAAGTACCAATCTCAGCTTGCCGTCGTACCTGACGCTTCTAACCTGATGCAATATTGGAAATATATTTAAAAAAAAAAAGGAAAAAAATAATAACAATAATAAAAGACACACCTGACTTTGAGTGAATTTAAGTTAATAAAAAGATCGCATTTTTCTTTATTGATCTTCTTAATCTTCGGTATATTCGAATGGCTCTGGAGCCTCAGCTTCTTTTTCTTCATCCGGTTTCGGCCCAAATGCTATGAAATATGAGAAAACAAACATGAAGAAAAGAAGAAAGATTCTCTTTTATAGAATGATTTTTTTTTTCCTTCAATTTTTAATAACTTTATATAATTTTCAGTCCCACTATTCATTTTGTTTATTCAATTTTTTCCAGGGTTTAAAGAGAATTTTATCTTTCTTCTTGCATTCCGATCGAAAAAAAACATCGCGATTATTTCGATAGAAACAAATCGAACAAATATCATCGTAGAGATATGACAAAAAATGAATAAAAAATTCATCGATTACCAAAGATGTGTGAATATCCGTGATTAAAAGAAAAAAAAAAAAAAAAAGGTTGTGGAAACGAGGACGATAATAATGAATGAAAATCAACTCACCAGCAACAGGTTCGACGAGTTCTTCCTCGGTATCAGGTTTGATATGTTTGACCATTACGATACCGCCGATACCAACATCTTTGACAGGAGCATACTGACTTCCGGAAACTAATGAAATAAGTTTTAGCTGTTGACGAAGTATGCGAGCTGGATTTTGTAATATTTCGAAAGTTGGCTCGGGTTCTTTTTTCTCTTTTTCTTTTTCCTTTTCCTTTTCTTTTTCACTTTTCTCAACTGTAGTACCGGCGGCGTTGTCCTCTTTGCTACTACTGCCACTGGCACTGCTACCCCCAGCTACACCCTTCTTCTCGGCCTTATCTTTACCCTCTTTTTCATCTTTTTCTTTTTTCTTATCCTCCTTTTTATCCTCCTTAACCTCAACCGTTTCTTTACTCTCGGCCGGTGATGGGTCCTGATTAATTTTCAATTTATCCGAATGAATACGTACGTCGAGAAATATACATTCCAATATACAAAATCATCGTCAAATCAATACATCACGATAATTCATTCACTCAACTTCTCTTTTTTTTTTTTTTTTTTTTTTTTACGAACAGATAAATTTTCTAATCAATTCAGAATCTGATGAAACGTAAAGATTTCATTTTCCAGGAAAGATATATTCTTCCCCGTTACTAATCACGATTTTACAGATATTTTCCAACCCTTCGTGGTCATACTGGGTAAAATTTACCCAGCCAATTTTCAAACGATTGCTATGTGAAAACTATCGATCCGATCGGGATCGAAAAAATACTGAAAATACTTTGAACATTCTAAAACATATGTGAAAAATTGTTTAGTCGAAATCCAAATCACACGTTCAAAAAAAATCGTCAATAGGTAAATTTGTCCAAAAATACATCTTTTCACTGAAAAAAAATTATAACTTTTTGAATTTTCAATATTTTCAAGTCAAATTTCAACTGAAATACTCGTCAGATATGCTATTTCTAGAAAAAAATAATGGCACAGTGCAAATTTGAGAACAGGGAAAAATGCTTCTTTTGGCTAAAATAAAATCGTAACTAATACATTTGTTGAATATTTTTTACCCATAAAATAAGGCCTGGGTTAAATTTACCCATGATAGCCACGAATGGTTAAACAATTTCGAAACCCAAAATCAGTAAAATTTCCGTCAATTGATAACGAAAAGAATATTTCAACCTATCGATAATTACACAAAACAAGAAATAAAGATGCTAAAACATAATCAATCAAATTCAAAAACAAGAAAAAAATATAAAAAAAAGATAAAACTCACCACTTCCATTTTCTCATGAGAATCTCGAGCTCGTCTTTCGGATTCGCGTCTTCGAGCACGTGCAGCAATACTGAGTACAGCTGTGGTAACTTTTTCTCTTTCTTCTCGTTTCTTTTCTTCAAGTGGTGCCGGATAAGCGTAAACGCTGGGTCTAGCATTTGAGCGTATCTCAAGCTTTGGCATCTTGAGATGTGCGTTAAGGGCGATCAGGCAAGTTGGCGTGAAGGCAAGGGCAAGACAATGGGCAAGAGGGAACCAGTACCAGTACTGGGTAAACACAAGAGCCCCAACAACAGCCAACATATTGGTATGCCCAGTCCTCGACTGAAGAGAAACGGTCACGTTTCTGCCCCCTGATCCCAAGAAAACAGACGAAACGAAGAAAAAAAAATGAATAAAAAAAAAAAAAATAGATACAAGTAAAACCCTTTGAAAAAAAAGCATATATGTGTGTAAATCTCACCGGCATCGATGATTCCCTGAGCAAGGATGGCCCCGAACTTGGCCATGACATCTTCGTGCTTGTCTACGACGACTTTGGCGTAAAGTGCCCTGAAATCTTTGACCCTTGGACAAGTGGCTTCGGTTTGTTGAATCAGAATCATAGCCGAAGCGATCAGAGCACCTTGTCGTACAAAGTTTACCGGATCATTGGTCATCGGGTCAAGAAGTGCGATTGCTTCTTTCAGTCCGGTACCTGCACAGGCTATACCCAAAGCCATTGCAGCCCCGTATCGTACATGGGGATTGTAACTCTCGGCCAATAACGACACCACGCTAGGACATTGCTCGGGGGTTCTGTAAGAAATACATAGAAACCAGGGGATTTTTAGACGTCACTAAATTACCCATGAAGCGAATATTCAAAGAAAGGGGAAGGAATTTGAATGAATTTGATCAAAAAACAAAGCAATTTTTCATTGTAATTTTCAACAATAATAAATCGCTGTGGAAAATTCATCAGTTTCTAATCAGAAAATTTCCAAAATTTGCAAATACAGACAAATTTCATGAAAGTTCTCTAAAAAAAAAAAGTAGCAAAATTTGAAAGATACTAGAAAGAAATCCACTGGAATCTTTTTTGCCACCTAAACCCTAAAACTTAATGTAAAACTTGGATAATAAATAATAAGAAATCTCCTGATTGGAAGATTTGGATTTAGAAAAAAATTCATTTCTTTGTTGCAGGACGACAAATCTGTCCTGGTGAACGGAGCCTGTCAAATACCAGATCCTCTTTACAAGCTAATAGGGAGTATCGTATGTTTCTACATTCCTTTAGGAGTGATGCTTTTGACGTATGCGTTAACAGTTCGTCTACTGGCCGAACAACGTCAAAATATTGGCGGCGGAGCAGGTTGGTCTTCAGGGTGGTTGGGTGGGCCCCAGGGCACAGCCGTAGGAGGTTAGTGTATATTACCGGTACACTAACCTGTGTTTATTATTGATAAAGGGATAATGTTTACCTTTAGATTTCGAGTTGTCGTTTATTATGTTTCTATTTTCATTTCATCATATATTTTCTTTTCTTATTTCTATTTTCCACCGGACGAGAGGTGATTCCGTATAATAACGTACTCCCTGCACAACGTTATGACGTTAATTTCCACGCCAAGTCAATTAATCTCAATTAGTTTGGTCAGTGTTTTAGGTGCCCACGCCTCGATAGAGCGCCAAGTATAGTGAGCCGAAGGGTAAAATATTTCCAACGTTCAATTAAGTATTAATTCATTAATCCCTCCGGGCCGCGGTGCTTCCGGTAGTGGCTCGGCTAATTATTGATGATTGAAAGCCTCCGGGATGGCAGAGCCTGATCAGCTGAGAACGCAATTTCTCTTTCCGACATTTTTCTTGAAATAAAGATTTAAAAAAAAATGGAAAAACAATCGAGAAACGAATGAATAAGATACTCTTATTATCGCAAAAGTGTTACACGTGAGAAGAAATTCTCTTCGAGATTAGAGAGAAGTAGATAACTAATCAAAGTTCCCAAAAGTAAAGTTAGGCAATTATCACAAGCGCCGCGGCGTTATCAAGTAGGTGTACGAAATAATCGCAAGGGATCGAGAAAGAAAGAGAGAGGCGATAAATATATAAAGAGCAAAAAAAATTCTAAGAAAAGTCGCGGAGGTTCAATTACAGAGATATTCGATAAAGTATCATCCTTCCTCGTCCTCCATCCTCTGCTTCTACCTCTATTCCTTTTCGTTTTAGGAGATTCGTTCGTGTGTATAAAATCGAGAAAATGATATACCTTGAGAGTTGAAATTTAATCGAACGATACGAATTGGCTGGAGGCACTAGGAAGTAAAATTCAATGAAATACCGTCTGATTGAGTAACGGTACCTACAAGTAAGTTGCTCAAAGTCACAAAGCAACATTGAATCCTCGATAAATGGTGATTTTGATAATCGTAATTAAAGAAAAACGATTTCCAGTAAAACCTTGTAAAAACATATCGAATTTCTCGCGCAAAAAATCCACCCTTCGAATAAATCGTATATATATAGTATTTGTACAAAGGAGCCGAGCATTTCCTTTACGTCACCTTTAACTCGAGTTATGCCTATACCCAGAGGGTAGGATTTTGAATCCGACAAAGTATAAACAGCGATCAGTCATACCCCCTTCAGAAACAGTCTTCGTTGTTTTATACAATGTTAATTAACCCTTTGAAATTTCCCACCTTTCCCACCCAACGGTTAACAACAACTAATAGTCAGAATACTTCGTCAACCCCTCCGAAGCCATCCGCTGGCGGAAATTTCATCGCGCGACAAAGTCGATAACGAGAGAGAGAGAGAAAGACAAAGATAAAAAAGAAAATAATAATAATAATAACAAAAATAAAATTAAAAAAAAAACAAAAAAAAAACACCCCACTATCCCAGTCAAAAGAACAAACTTGTGTTCCCACTCGACTTCCTCCCTATTCTTATCGTATAAATCTACCATCAATTTATCATACTCGTTTGTATTCTAGTCGTTTGCACAGTGCACATTACACAAATTGCATCAGGCAGGCTGTGAAGGGGTGGATATTGTTTGAACTTGATTTTTTTTTTTTTCTTAATGAACATACAACAGCATATCTGTGCAAACTATGTGCACATTGATATTGATTTTTATGATTTTTATGAAACGAAAATACGCAGGACTGGACAGAAGATGCACATGGAGGAGGCTGCTGATGAACAAAGGTGGAAGCGGAGGTGGTGGTACCCCTCAACATACATCCGGTGCATCAACTGACACCGAACTGACCACCCTAGACACACACGAATTGTGGCTTCCGGAGAGTGAACCACCTCCTTCAGCAATGTCAGCACTTCACGCTTTTGGTGCTGAGATGCTAAAGCTTTCAAGAGGACTTGAAGGCATGTCCAGCCCCGGCCATGGTCAAACACCCCAAAAATCACCTAACCATCAAACCACACCGAGTCATCATCACCACCACAACAACCATCATCATCATCATCACCATCATCACCAAACGATGCCACATCATCGGTGCAGCTTTCGGAGCGGGTAAAAATCATTAATAATTAAATATTATTACGAACGATTGATTACTCGATGAAATTTGTCAGATTAGAGGGTGTAATGAAATAATCGATAGGGAACGATAGACGGAATAATGTACGGGATATTTGGGAAGCTTGAAATCCCGATCGTGTCTCTCAATTATACGGTGGGATTATTAGTCAGAGTGTTTAGACATAGATGGAGGGGATGAAGAGGGAGAGATATCTCGTGCCGTTAGAGAAGTAGATCGCGTCGAGCGAATAACATTTGTGCAAGTAAATTGTTCAACGCTAAACCAAAGCATGAGAATTAGAAGGGTTATTTTTTTTCCTTCGAATCAAGATATCGCGGCGAGAAATGAGAAAAGAGAGGAAAGTTTAAAGGGTTTTATTGAAGCACGAAAAGTGAGCTTTTCACCCCAAGACTAAAGATTACAAATTCAGCAGCCGCGGGGGGTCCTGGGGCGCGATTTTCCTAAAAGCCTGAGAACTCCCTGAAGATAAAAAGACGAGAAGAAAAAAAAAATACAAAGAGACAAAGAGAATTAGTGAGACGAGAAGAGGGTTTCTATAGTTTCCGCAAACATTGTCATTATGATGGATGAGTATGAGATTCACAAAGTGGATTATTCATCCCATAAAACTAGGCTTTTTCTATCTCGTTCTATTGATACGTGCGGTACAACACTCGTACATACAATACGCGAGAAAAAAAAGCACCTGTGTCATTGCCTCGAGCGATCTTTTCGCGTCAGTTCAAACCTCCAAAAGTTTTATTCCATAAAAAAAAGTTTGAAAAGATTGGCAGCTAATCAGTTTTGCGATAATGACAACGGTGATGGTTTTTCGTGAGATGAAATAGCGTGAAGAAGAATTTAGCAAGTTGATAAAATATAAAAATAAATGAAGGAAAAGAATTGTAAACGAGAAATGAAAGTAGGTATAGAAGCTAAAGACCCAGCCTGGACATATTAACGCGGATATTATTTGAGACCCTTTCTCTCAGGGCTCCGATTGAAATTTTATGTATATACTTGAGGTGCGAAAATCTGAAGAAAGAGAAATACCGAAGGAGAAAGAAGAGAGTGGTGAGAGGAAAATCCGTAGCTTCTTCAGATGAGAAGGTCCTTCTTCCCTGTCTCTTCGGTATTTGAACTCTGCGCAGAACTAATTAAAGCCGACTCTCAAACCTCGTTGCCAACCAACTTTGACTGACTTCGAAACCCTCAAACCTTTGCCAGTAGGTAGGTAGGTACTTTATACATCCAGGTCGCATGGAAGAAACTCGTATATCTTTTCGTATCTCATAAAATATCGTATTTCCAATACAACGATGAAACTTCCAACTAGAGGGTATGTTACGCGGTCGACCGGTGAAGTGACTTTTGGAAAGCAAAATGTTATATGCATACGCGTTAGATTACAGGTCAGCTTTGATGCTCCTGAGAGCCGATAGTAGGAACCATGTCTGGTCAGTAGTGCGGAGGAAATCGTGTAGATGAGAGAATATATAACCATCAGAGGTAAACATTCGTTGTCCCAATTCCAGTGGAGAGCCAGGCGTATAACAAGCCCAAATTTCGGTTCTACTCTTGCACGGTTCGATCGATTATATGGATTGATACAATCGCGAGAGTAGGTCATGCCTATGCAGCAACGTTCAAATTGGCCACTAGACTATTGAGAGTAAAAGTGGACATGAGATTTACTGTCAAATTAGTATACCATTATCGCGATCAACGAAAATTTCGATTATTGTACGCGGTGGTTATAAAAAATTTCTCAAGATCTTGACGAGGGGATCCTCCAGGTAAAATCGCGAGTCAAAAGTACTCGTAAAATATGAACGATCCACGAGGAGAGAAAGATTGAGTTGGGTAAGGTCAAGAGAGAAAGAAGATGACGAAAAAGGAGAAGATGAAGAGAAGAAAAGAGTAGGCATTATTGTAATGTAGCTTCTTCTTATTCTTCTTCTTCTTCATCTTCTTCTTCTTCTTCGTCTTCCAGAGCTTCAACGTCATGAGAATCGAGCCTCATTCCATCCTCGGGACTTTAGACTCTGATTGCTTGCTTGACTTTGGTAGAAACGAATCTTTTCAAGACTTGGGACGGGCCAAAATACCCCCCAAGGATACCGTAATGGGGATCCGATGTCGTCCCAGATATTTCTTGACCTTTTAGAAATAACAATCTACCAAGGGATGGTGAAATTGGCAGGAATCAGAATCGCGGCTATTCATATATACATCCGTTGAAAAAAAAAAAAAAAAACCGAAAGGTTGAAAATAAAGAGATAGTGAAATTTCGACCAACCTTTTAATCGTAGATTTCTTTTAGCTGATAAAGGAACATTCCCTGACACATAGAACGGCTATTTTATTGACCAAACACTCGTGTCGGTTTGGTAATAGTTCCCTCCACTATTCGATATACTCGAGACTCTTGACTACGACGAATCGTCGGTCTCAATAAAAGCATAGGCAATATACGACGACGAAGAAGTAGTAGGTACTACCACTCTATACCAACACCATGAGTTAGAACTCCTTTTCACAGTTGGAATTCGCGTCCTTTTTCCTCCCGTCAATTCCGCACCGTTTGAGGAGGAATCGTTCACTCGAAAACCAATAGGCATCACTTTGGGGGTAAAATCTATACGTCGTCTCCTCGCTTCTGAGTCTCTTTGGCTTCTTCTGGCAAACCGACTCCTATCACCTACACCCACTCGTATTCTATTCTTCTAAACATAAGAGAAATTCTAGTAGACTCAAAGCCTCCGAGTCCCAGGTCACGCGATGTATTTCGATTTATTGATTGAGACATTATTCGTGCTTTCTATTTATTTTCTTCGTCTCCTTCTTGTTTCCTTTATTATTATTTTTTTTTTTCTTACATTTTTCTCTTCAGCATAATTCTCTATTTTCAGTTTCGACGGAAGTGCAACCAGCAGTACATCCGGTTCAAGAACAAGCCTGGCTGCCTTACCATCGGATGACCCAATACCACCAACTCCATGGCGCCAAAGACGCAGAGCGTCAACGTACAACGAGGCTCACCTTAACCGAGTGAACACACCACAAAAACCATGTCGTAAACGAGCTTCAAGTTTCAACGAAGATACTTTAAGGTCAAAAAAAGAGGATGGGGTATACGATAAAGAAATTGAAAACGATGTATCAAAAAGAAATTCGGCAAGAACAGGAGTTGAAATGGGCCTTCCGTTACCACCGCCATGCACGTGTCCCTACTTTGGTGAATCATCAGAAAAACCACCTAGCAGACCGTCAACGGAAGTGGTGATAGTCTCGAGTGACACCCTTAAGCCGATAGGAAAAAACTTGGACATGGGTATGTTGGCAAGACAGGGAGGAAGAGGATCAGCCCTTGGTGTACAGCAGGAAACGAAACAGTACGAAAGTAGCGGATCAGTAGTAACTTGGAGAAGCGGTAGAAGAGGCTCTAGCATTGGAAGTACAAAAACGTTGCTAGCGCCACCTAGAGCGACGCCATTGCGTCGGGCAGCTACTATGAGAGCACATAACGGTGCTGCGAGCCTAGCGGCAAAAAATACAAACACATCATCGCCGTGCCTATTGAGGTACGCGGGTCCGGTTCGTACCCATCATTCGCGAACGAGCAGCGTTGTATCAAGAAACAGTTCGCGACACGGTAGGATAATACGCCTTGAACAAAAAGCGACAAAGGTATTGGGTGTGGTTTTTTTCACATTTGTAATACTATGGGCGCCATTTTTCGTTCTTAATTTAATACCGGCAGTTTGTCCGGACTGTGAGGAAAGGATAAGCCACAAAGTATTCGACCTCGTAACTTGGCTTGGTTACGCGAGTTCCATGGTAAACCCCATATTTTACACGATATTCAACAAGGTTTTTCGACAGGCTTTCAAAAAGGTACTTTTATGCAGATACAGAAATCAAACTTGGAGACCCGCCAGGTAGGCCTTGCCAAAGCGACGTCCAAGGGGCGCCGCTAGTCAGGTTTAAAAAAAAAATGCGTAAACAATAAATGAAACATCATTAATTGGTAAGTTTAACCGTATTTAAAAGCTATGTGATTGTTCAATCAATTTATCACAAGGTTCAATACGGTGGAGAACGGTTCTGCTCATTCTACAAGCGACTAATTTTGTTCCTTTCTAATACACGGGCCTGATGGAAAAAGAAGAGAAAAAAACCAAATAATTTCGTTACATATTTTTGCCCGCGGATTTTGTACCATATACATAATAATAAGGGCTGTTATAAAATGGTGTTGTTATTAGGTTACGTGTATAACTCAAATTTATGTTGTATAGATCAATATAATATACGTATCATATGAATATAAGAACCCAGAGTGCAATAAATCAATAATTATTCATTATGATTATAGTTAGTGAAATTTGGTCAGAGCCGTGAGATATGAGAAATCAACAGACTGCTCAACGTGCACAATTATCATTATCACACATTAACGCGTGTGAATATGTATTTTAATTAACTGAACGAATAATACGATATATCATATAAAAATCTATCCGTAGCGTAATGGCTGATTTACCTAGGTCCGGTTTTCGATAGACGAATTTCGAAGAGTATCTTTGTTTGACAGATTTTTTAAAGAAACCGTGACTTCGGATTCAACGAATCTTTTTTGTGCTTTCGAGAATTCGACCGGAATTGAGCCGTAAGAAATTTGACGATGGATTTCTTTAGGTCGAAACGATCAATTAATAAATATTGAAATCGTACGGAAAGTGGAATCCAAAAATTTCACACCTGTACAAATGAAAGACGAATCAGGTTCGTAGAAAAAATAACTTCCTCAGATTTCACACCCTGAAGATGAGTAGAAGGTTTCGAGTCCTCTTATCAAGTTCGTACGTATACGAAAAAGGTGGTAAACGTTTGATCTCATTGCTTGGCGGAATAAACGTCAAGGTATATAAAAAAGAAGAAAGGAAAAAAAAAGTTTAACAAGTCTTTATGTGCTGAGGTATCGGAGCTTTCTTCTATTTTCAGCTTTTTTTGGAAAAAATATACGCAAAAATTCATTATTCGTTGATAATAGATATATTCTTGATGCTCTGGTGAATATGTTTTTTTTTTCACTGCAGATGTAGGTATTACGCGAAATATGTTGAACATTCCACAATTCATATGATAAAATACAGTGGAGAGAGTCCGGTGAAAAGCGAATCGCCTACTACTAACATAAGTATATAATTTTCATAATCCTAGAAAACAAAGCGAGCGAACAATCTCCACGTAACGACGTGGTAGGTGGTATGTATAAGTGTAAATACATATTGCATGTCAATGTATATATGTATTTGTATACGACATTCACGTATATGAATACCGCAGTTGTAGATAATATACTATTCGCCTACGTAGTAAATTTAAGCTTTAGTATATTACTAAAAATAATGAAAATAGTAACATACTAAAATATAAGAAAGCACCGATATACGAACTATATCGAAATCGTGCATACGATACTAGAACAGTTCCACGTCTGGCCTAGAGAACTATGACACGAACGTGCGATGCATATTTTTTTTCAACTCCAAGTCTGTATCTTATTAGTTTTGAATCGCTTCGTTCTTAATTTTCCACTTGTTCTTCAATATTTGATTATTTTTAGCTTATTTTTATACTTTGAAACAATTCTTGTTCGTTTATTTTTACATCGTTAATTGTTATAACGTGTGTTGCGAGTAGAGGAAAATTAAGATATATTTATACGTACAGAATCTAAGGTGCTAAAGACAGAGAAAAATAAAAACAGAAGAAATTTCATCTGCTATGTATAATCTTAAGATGTGAATATAAATAATTGTTGATTAATTTTTATTCATTAGCTAAGATAAATTACGTGTATAATAAATTGTGTAATACCTACACCCACGTACTCAATAACCAAAAACCAAAAATAGAATTTCAATACAATTCGATTGCAAATATTTTTAGCCCAAAGATCGCAATACTAAAAAAAATTTAACGAATTAATCAATTTTGTAGTATTTTTTTATATTTATATTTATATTCAATTATTCGTCGTGTGGATCAAAATATTTGCATCGTTGAAAGAAGCTGCTCGGTCATATCTAGTATATTATTCATTTCGATTCTTATCCCGGTTTTTGAATTCTGTTTCTTTTTTTTTCTTCTTCTTCTTCTTCTTCTTTCTAATTTGAATTTTCATTTTCAATACCTTTGATATAATCTTACTATACTATGCCGTAATATACTGTGCGGGAATATTTGCTGCGTCAGTTTTCAATCCCGTGCGAAATTCTAAACGGCTTCTATGCGACTGAAGACGAATCAAACCACCGGAAAAAAGCTCGTAATCAAATGGAACGCAAATGGAAAGTGAACTATTGAAATTCACAACGGCACCGTCACCACCGGCACTCCTCTGCCGTTTCCTATTGCCATTCTATCCAACCTTGAACGAGCTTTTTTCATGATTAAATATCACTCGATTTTATAATATCGGATTTCCGATTTTCCTTCCTCTTCTTTGCCCATCTGTACTTTATTTTATTCATCAAATATGTATCAAGTTTTCTTATTTTTTGCTCCGAATAACGTTCAAGTATCAAAGTCAAGGGGATAAATAAAATCTTGTGAAATGCAGGCGTTTTACAAGTATCGGTGTTCGACAAGATAAAGAATGTTATAAATAAAAAAAAAAAAAGAGCAATTCCAAACAGATGAATTATGGGGCAAAAGGAAAGAAAAATGGTGAAAATTTTCTATACGTGTGAAAAAAAAAAAATGGCATGAGAAAAATAATAAATAAATAAAAAATAAAAAATAGAAGGAAGAAGAAAATGGAGAAGGATAAGAGGAGGGAACGATAAGTCACGAACGACGCCTTGAGTTACGGTTCAACTCTCGATTTCTATGGCGAGAAGGATGATGCCAGTAAAGTAGGGGGTGGCCTAATGCAAAGATAACAAGGTGCTAGATCAAAGAAACTCTGAGAAAGAGAGAGAGAGAGAGAGAGAAAGAGAGAAGGAAAATCTAAACAGGTAAAAGTATTGCTCAAAGGACTGTGAGAGACTAGAAGCAGAATCAGAAGCAGCATACTTCGTATACATATACGTACACAGTGCGTTAATTATCCGCATCGAAACAACAGGAGAGAGTAAAATTCAAATTATTCATCCTATCGTACGCTTTTTTTTCCTTTTCGAATTTCTTTTCTATCAAAAATTTGCCTATAGAAACACGAACAAACATAATGAATGAAAATTGGAGTATTTCTCTGTTTCGCCTAAATTTTTCTTTTTTTTTTTCCTATCTTTCGCTACAGATTTTCAAAAACCGATTTCTCTAAAATCAATAACATAGTATTCTATACCATCTAAATGCTCGTAAATTGCATGTAAATATTAGATAGATCCGCGGAGGGTGGAGAAAAAAAAAACCAAAAAAAAAACATAAAAATGCGATTCATGGAAAGGGGATACAGTTACGCTTAAATAGTAGAGCGTGAATATAATAATTAAATATAAATATGACTAGCTAATTAAATATATTAAAATCAATACTAATTATACCGACTAAATATTTGTACATCGTTTAGTGATAATATAAACGCGTAATATAGTGTAGCCAATTTGTTAATTAAATTAAGAAATAATTAATAATTATAATTATTACTATCGTCAAGAGTAAATGAAAGAAAATCAGGATCAACACATATGTATGTATCATAGTTAGTGATTCAAAATCGGCAAGTATAGTGAAAATTGTGAATAGAAACGAAATCATCGATTTGCAAACGTTAAGTTTTTAACTGTCTCTAGAATCCGCGCGCTGATAATTTATTTGTAAAATTGACAAAAATCCTACATCATGTATGTATATCAAATTTACATGCAATGTGTTGTAGATATTTGTATAGATAGATAGATAAATAAAAGTGTAATTATACAGAAAGAAAACCAAAAAAGAAAAAAAAAGAATCGATAACACTGTAATATATGCCTACATAGAAACCATTTATTATCAATAATAATAAGAATAATAATGATAATAATAATGATTACGATATCGATACATAATACGCCTGTACGCTGAGAGGATGAAATAAATAATAATCTAACGTGTGATATAATTATGTACACGGATTTACTACTTACAAATTGACGATTGAAAAATAACAAAAATGAAAGAGAAAAAAAAAAAGTAGAGCTGATAGTAAATGACATTCCGTATTGTAAATGAAAGAAAAAAAAAAAAAAAAGATAAAAGAGAAAATTATTAGCAACGATGAGTAAATGACTGTCTATTCGTCCCCCGTATCCTGTATCCTGGATTTTAGATAGCGTAGGTATATAAAATACATCCTACCACTTGAAATCCTTGTATAAGGATATATAAGATAATATGAAGAGTGTATTATCAGCAGCTGCTGAGACTCCTTTCTCCTCCTTTTCCTTCTTCTATACATATATATATGCCATTTCCTCGTCTTTATATTGAGTGCGCAAACACAGATTAAGCAAGGCAATTATCCGGATTCTGTGTTAATCCTGAACAAGCCTTAACATTTGCCAAATAATTTGAGTACTTAGGAGCGTTGAAGCACCACCACGAAATTCGAAACGGTATTAACCGAGATATAGTGATGGAGATGGACAGATAGATATACATTGTAGAGAGAAGCGAGATAGAGAGTAATAGAGAGAGAGAGAGTCTAATTAAGCTCGTTGACTCGATCGCATGGAATGCGTAGGTGGATATGTATAATCAACTCCCAAAATTCTCTCCCGGTCGTCCATTACCGCACTCCTGTCATTCTGATTCCGTATACGGTATTGATTTCGAGAAAATGACGATGGGGTGATAGATGATCGGATAAATGATCGTGTGCTCAAATTCAATACCTACACCTTTAAAGTAGACTAAAGTATACTTGAAGATTCTATTCAATGATTCTACGATTATTACCCAACTTTTTTTTATCTATTCATTTATTTTTCCTTTCAAACTAAATGTATATATGTACATGTATAGGAGCTGGATGAAATGAGTCAAGTAAAAAGTGGACAAAGGCTCTAACTCCAAAGAATGGGAGTGCAGAAAGAGAGAGAGAGAGAGAGTGTGTCTGTCTGGTTTTATTCTGAAACATCTTTTCCAAACGAGAGACGAGAGAAAAAAGGAGCAGCAGAAGTAACGAAGAAAACGAATACCATAGATCCTTAGAATCAATTTAGTGACTACTGTCGTCCATCTCTAAGAGGACAAAAGATTTCTTTTCAACTCTCTGAAAGATCGCGTCCTACGTAGGTATATATAAACATACACGTATATAGAAAGAAGAAAATTCGTTAAGATTTGGCGAGGAGATTAAAAGTCGTATAGCTGAATGATCTCAATTCTTTCAAGAAAATTTCTCCTAATTTGTTATTTTTTATTTTTTTTTTCAACTTTTCTTTCCATCTTCTATTTCTTACTCCCGGTTTTTTTCTCTCTCCTCATCGAGACAACGCAACAAAAAATTTAACAAATTCAATCCTTTTCTTGTAATTATTAATTATTTTCGCTTCTTATCTACTAGAACATCTACTTTGACTACAATATAAAATAAAATAAAACAGACAAAAAATGAGATTCCAAAATTCAAATTTCATCTTTCAGGACCTTGCCTGGTCTCGAGCCTGCAGGACTGTCGAGCAAAGACCTTTTTTATCGCCCTCCCCCCACTTCTGGCACAAAAACTTACTGATTACTTTTAATAACACTTCGCAATTTTTCTTGAGCCGCAAAAGGAGAAAAAAAAAAGGAAAAAGAAAAAACTTGGCGTTCGATACGTAGAGGAGAAAAAAGGACGAAAAATGGGGAAAAAATGAGTAAAGAGGAGAAATAATAAGTTGAAAATAAGATTTTCGGAGGGTGGGAAGAAAAACAGAAAGAAAGAAAAAATACCAAAAAAAAAGCTCGGGGGCACCGGGGAATTTAAAAGGGTTAAAAGGGGTCGCGCGTGATGGGCGATGGCAGTTCGAAAGCCGAGTGATAAAGGGTTGTGGTTGGAAAGGGAGGGGGTCGAAATTCGGCCAAGTAGAATGCTGTGAGACAGAGAAACGAAAAAATGAGAAAGAAAGAAAAAAAAACCATCACGAGCAGCGTTAATTAATGAAGTAACGAAAAAAAAAATACCAAGCTGCAAAATAATGCGATACAAAAACTATAACCCAAAACAGAAATGGATTTAGTAAAGCAAAGTACAGAATTTAAGAGATTTCGAAACTCTCACGATCCGATCATCGCGAGTAGAAATTTTCAAACTTCAATCAGTCGTGTCCGACGTCATTTAATTTGTGCGAAACAGATTTTCCTTCAATTTAGTATACCCTGAAGTTCGTTTCCTCGTGTCCGCAAACTCATGCTCATAAATGAATACCAGTAATTTATGAAAAGGACCGCATAACTTTTATTAACGGTTGCTTTTCGGGCCGAGAGAACCGTGGAAAAGTGACTTCCGGTTTTTGGGTTATGATTAACTGCACGAACCCCGGGCTTTGTCTCGCAGTAACTATATATATAGTCTCCGTCTTTTCAATGAGAAGAAAATTTCGCCAAAGTATAACTTTTACATTCTATCCATTCAAATATTGAAGATGAAAAGAAAAATAATAAAAATAAAAAAAAAATGTAAAGAGAATTTCCTGTATAAAATACACTGATCACACCCCTTATAATAACTTGGTCAAATACGATGATTTATCGATGAAGCTAAAACGAGAGGGATGAAAAATGCCAACTATTATATAAACCGGAAACAGACTCCATACTATACCGAAGACTAATATGTAGATATAATAATTGTGGTAAAATTAGCATTAACGATTTTACGATTATCAAAATAAATTACCCACCATCCCCGGACAAAATGCGATTACGAAAAGGACAGTAGCTGATTGAAATGCTAATCAGAATCCAGTTACGAAACGAAGACGGATTACCCCGGCAGGGCTGCTGCTGCTGCTACTGGGACTACAACTCTGGTAGTCTACGGGATTCAATTTCACCCACTCTCTATAACCATCATCAGAAAGATCTTTAATTATAAAACACCTTTTAACACAGCCCGGTAATCTCGATCGAGCATATCGGTTATCGACCCTCTTGAAAAGAAAAAGAGAAAAAAAGAAAAAATCCTTCGATTGCAGTTCACATTTTTATTTTTCCTTGATTCATTTTCTTTAGATACGATTGAATTAACCTCTTGACAAATCTTCCCGAAACTTTTGATTTGAGAAAAAAGAAAAAAGATATTTAAAAAAAAAGCCTGTAAACGGAGGGGTTGAAACTCTGTCAAAGTCGACGTATCGCTGCTAGCCAGGAAACAAACATTGACGACCTGGTTAGCCCGAAACAGAAAGAGAAAGATAGAAAATGGAAAAGGGATAGGTTGGCAGGCAGGTAGGTTGGTTGGTTAGTTAGTTAATTTACCAGCATTGTGCATCGAACTGCATCATTTCACTTGTTCAATATTCGGATCGAACGATACATCGTATATGTATACGAATACATGGCAAGACTGGCAATTAGAGGAGCATATGTATACATACATCAAACCTATATCCAGACCCGTGAAATTTGATAGGTGAAAGCAATAGAATGTGAAAATAATTCTCCTCCCCCTCTCCATAAATTTATTCAAATAAATTGATCAATTTTTGACAAGTTCATTCATCAATTCAACATTACTCATCATTTTTTAATTTATTTTTATTCTTTTTCTTCGGTGAAACGGAGAGATAGGTGCTTTTTGATAAATAATCAAGAAAATTTTATAGAATGTTAAAAACTTTTTCTATAGATATGTAAATAGGTCTAAACGATTATAGGTACAATAATTGTGGAGAACTCGTCAGATATCGCGTGTTGGTAGAGAGTTTAGGGAGTAGCGTGAATCGAGTCGAGTCGAGTCGAGTCAAGTTGAGTTTAGCTGAAGCTGAAGCTGGAGCTAAACTAAGCTAAAGGCTGAGCTATCTCGTTTTAATTAAAAGCGCAATTAACGGGTTAAAATAAAAGTTTAAATAGATCGTACCGCGCTGTGCAGTGGCAGAGAGAGAGAGAGAGAGAGAGAGAGAGAGAGAGAGAGAGGGAGATATCTAGTCGCTTCAAAACCGACCCGACAATTTGAGGAAAATTCAAGACGCGATAGCTTGAAGATAAATTAACCCGGAAGCTCTGAAAGCGGGCATTTTGGCCCGCAGCTAAAAACGGAAACCGATACCATTTTGCCTTGGGAACGAGTAGAGGTAGGTAACATTAATAACTGATAAATTCTATAATTTCATTCCTCTCCCTCTTTCATTATTCACTTTATGCAATAACTGCCAATAATTGATATAGCATATAATTATACGAATAGTATAATCTATTTTTAGGAAATAGCAAAACCCGCAAAACTGCCGACCTTTGCGAGACAACTCGTGACATTTTCCTCGAGTCTTTTACCCTCCTAATCTCTTTCTTGCTTTCTCTCCAATCTTAAATATCATAATAAATAGAGTGAGGTAGGCAAGTGAAGAAGAAAATGAATTCATCGTGTCTCGGTTCGATGAAACCTACAATAGAAAACCAAAATAGAAAATAACACCCAAAAGGTAGGACGTACTTCGTAAGATATTAGGTATAAGAAGTTCATATACATATTATACATAAACAGGTATATGCAAAGGTATGTATATATGTATATATGTATGTACATATCTGACAGGTTTCAGGTTATCGCGTGATGTATAGTGGTAGGCTTTAATCTTCTTATACATATACGTTCAAACATACCTACACATGTACAATACCTTCATAGGTAAACACATACGGTGGCTTTAAAAAGCCACAGCACTTGAAAAGGGGGTGTGCTAACCATTTACTCAAGGGTTAATTTCAATTGAGTTCCACACCTCGGATTCAGAAATTTCCCTTCAAGATTTGAAAAAAAAAAGAACGCAGAGAAGAAAGAGAGAGAAAAATAGCAAAAAAAAAAAAAAATAATCATACACAAGTATGATATTGATCGAACCTGAGAAAAAAAAATAAAGAATTACTAAATTCCAGATGGACAAAATTTCAATAAATAAATACATAAAAATCGAGTTGAAATGAATAAGAAAGAGAATCCTAAACCTTCGAATGATTTCAGAAACAGGAGGCAATACGTCAGGATAAAAGATGGATTGATTCGATTTTTTTGGAGAGTTGACAAAAAAGAAATAGTAATAAATAAATGAGTATATAAAATAAGGCGAAACGTATTCGTATATGTATGTTTGATCAATATGTACGTACTAATTTATTCATAATAGCAAATTACACGTACGTAGATACACGACACATGTATGTCAGACTCGTGAACCAATCTACGTCTCAGTCTGATTCGAGCAAAAAAAAAAAAAAAAAAAAGACACTGTCAATAGATCAATAGCTAAAACGTCTTGGAGTTAATAATATAGGCGACATTAGCGAAGTTGTACTTCCAACTATGTGAACATCCTATAAGTTCGTCCAAAACTGTCCTTTTATTTTTTTATTTTTTTCATAAACCTATAAATACGTATACTGCGACTCCTTCGAAAAAGTAAATTTTCATTTTTGTCTTTTATTTTTGAACAAATAACGAAAAATTCATGTAAACATGAAGTTACCTATGAAGAAACAAAGACAGTAACAAAAAAACTTTGAGCTATTAATTCGCGTCTACTGTATACACAGTATACGGAAAAAGAATGAGAATAAGAATAATACCTGAGCCTGGGATATAAATGAATAAATAATCGAATAAAAGGTGAAAGATGAATTAGGATACGCGCGTGACCGCGTGTATCAAATACAGGTGGTATAGTAGAAGAATAAAACAGGGAGCGCTAAAAGATGAAGTGACTCGACTCGACTCGACTCGACTCCTGACCATAGAATTAGAGAGAAAAAGGAAGAGAAAAAAAAAAAAAAAAAATAGAAAGAACGACGGAAAGAAAAAGCCCTGAAGTGAAAGAGGGGAAAAAGGCGTTAGGTAAAGGCTGAAAAAAATTCAAAAAAAAAAAACCTCTTGCTAAAGAATGAGAATTACGAGAAAAAAGACGAAAAAAAAAAGAAAAATAAGTATTTACCCGTATATAAACGTAGACACAACCAGCGAAAAAAGAATAATAACGTATAGTCTGCCATATAGCTTGCCAGGAAGGTATAATGTGCACAGTATGTAACACCCTCGCAATCGTATACAAAGAGCAGCAAAACCAAACGAAAGAAAAAAAAAAAAAAGAAAGAAAAGAAAACCACCAGAATTAAAAAGAAAACGAAAAAAAAGACAAAAAAAAAAAAGAGGAGAAACAACACCCGTTATATACAATTGTTCATACTCCGGACAATGGCGAAAGGATCCCCGCAGGTATGTGTATGTATTGTGTGTGTGTGTACGTATGTAGGTATACATATAGGCGAATCCATACACAAGGGTGACTTTTTGCCCGAGCCTTATTGTACGCCTAATGTATTCGCGTAACACCCTTGGCAAGTGAAACCCTCTCTAACCTTCTAGACCCTGGAGAAACGAACCCCGGGGAGTAACTGAAACTGGCAAGAATTTAGCTAAAGCTAGGTGTAGGTACCTACCAGGTACTGCGAAAATTCTTCTCGTCAAAACAATTTTGAATTATATATATTTATTTATAATGTATGAAGTGAAAATTTGTACGTAGGGTTCAGGTTTCTCTGCTCCTTCATATCGTAATTACTACAAAACGAAAGAGCGGAAATGAGATAGGAGTTGCGATACTCTAAAAGCATATAACCTGAATGGCAAAATTTATATCTCAATTTATCACAACGATAAATATTAAAGATTATTCTAACAATTAAGAAGATTTGTTTCTCTCTACGAATTTAAATTCCCATATCACTGTAGATAGGGGCGTTGAAATTTTTTTTTTGTGAAAACAGGGAAAGAACAAAGCAAAAAAAAAAAACCCAATTAACTTCGTATCATTAAAGAGTCAATTTCCGGATAATAAGCGCGTTATGACCTGGAGAAAATAGGAATTTAATTATCTGTTGATTCAATTAACCAGGACAAAGTGAAACGTGTACCTACTACGTTCGGTATAATAACAAAGTACACAAAGCTAACGCTTTTTTATCGTGAAAAAATTCGTTGTACATATTTCTAGTTTAAAAATTTTGCAATCTTTTATCCTTTTCTCTCTTTTCTCTTGATTTTTTTTTTTCAATTGAATATTATTTTATTTTTAGTTTCATTTCAGTGCGTGAGAAGATTGATTTTTCCCGTCAAAAGTAAACCGGAAATACGCGAGGCACGAGTCGAGACCGGAGACACGACATGAACTTCAAACTGTGACGTTCAATTTAGCAGGGAATATAAATTTTCCTGTTCCTGTTACGTGAGGCCAAAAATAATTCTAGCCCTTTACTAAAATTTCTATTCTGATATTGAGAAGAACTGGGGTGAAAATTGAACCGATATTCTCATCCCTGGAACCGGATATGTAGTTTATTTCAAAATTTTAGGACTCGAAATATTATCGTAGCTAATTTTTTTTTTTCTTTTTTTTACATTACTTTTTTTATAATTGTCAATTTTTTTTCTCTACTAATTTGTGAGTCGAATGAGGTGTTTGTCTATATAGAGTACACAGAGAACCACCTGGGTACTTTAGCCAAGCCAAGTGTTCTAGTAGCCCACTCTAACTGCTTGCTTTGCAACTCGCAAGCCGAAGCGACGCTTTGTCATGATAATGGTTAATTGTTACCAAAGTTTATCCACCTTTGTATTTACTCACCACCGACACACAGGCAGGTGTAGTTTCAACCACAAATTCCTAACCAATGGTATGTATATTGAACAAGGACATTTCCGCACGCGAGTAATTAGGCAAATAAAAATCCAAATCAAACAACTCGCGAAAGGATCTTGATCGCCTAAGTTACTATTGATCAGTCACATTTTTACTCAGGCATTATAATTCCTTGTTAAAACAATTTTTTTTTTTTCTCTTTTTCAAATCGCAAATTGAATTTGAAAAATGTCATTTTTTCTGTCGTCAATTTGAATGCGTCTTTTCTTTCTCATCAAATTTCGATCTTGTCAATAAAATTTTCATCTAGAAAATTATTTGCAACGCAAAGTAATCGACAAAATAATTTGCAAATCTAAAATTTTGTAGAATGAAATAGAGAAAGATAGTTATAGTTTCGAAGATCAAAAAGTGGTAGAATTCTATGGCGAAAAGCAAGGATTTTAAATCGTTAAAATTGTTCTTCCAAAAGATATAATAAAAGAAAGGCGTAGGTACTAAGACGTGAAATAAGAAACAAAGAGAGCTTTGAAAATGTACATTGTAAAATTTTACAGCTTCGGTGTAAAAGGAAAGCCCCCAGTCTTAAGGGCGAGCGAGTAAAAGGATGAAGGTTTATATAGGTAAGGGTTTAAGTTGAGTTGACAAGAAACTTATAGCGAAAGTGGCGTTTGAGAGAAAATTTCCAAACGCTTCTGAAACCCCGTATAGGTATAAATGAAAAGTACACGCTACGCATGATTATCGTTCAAAGACGCAATCAACTCTGGCAATTCGGCGACGCGATAAACTCTCATCGAAAATGATAATCCTCGGTTATTAATAAATAACAAACGACAAGGATAATTGCCGGTTGATAATTTTCAAACACCAATCGCGAATCATCGATCTTTATTACGCGTCTAATTAATTCGGACTCAATTGGACGAAACGACGAGGGCTAAACAATTTTTAGTAAGTAAAATTTGCAAAAAGTGGTAATAATTAGCTGAACACAAATTTCATCATCAACCGAATGATATTCTTCTCTCTGATTCTCCTATTTCGAAATTTTAACTACAAATTGTCGAAATTTTTTCCACCCTTTAGTATCTCCTTTAAAACTCTAACAGTGAAATAAGTTTTCAGTAATTATTTGACTTGATGTTAGAATTCGTAGACGAAGTAACTTCCCGGAATGAACTTTCGCTACTTGACTCTGTGACAAAGAATGTCGAGTGTTTGTCGTAGGTAGAAGCTAGAAATAATTTCATATATATTTTGTATGTAAAGGGGTATTTCCCTTTGTCTTTATCAAAGCCAAAACCAAATACACGGTTTCTCGGTTTTCATCATCTTACATACCTACATAGATAGAGTAATTACAAAGTTCCAAATTTGAAGCAAACCTACTTCTTCCTTTCCTCGACTGATAAACTCAGACTTAAACTTACCTTTCGCATACCTACTTTAGTCGAAAACTAAATATATAACATATACATTGTACACGCGATCGAAGTACGAGGTTTCAAAGCCTCTTGCTAAATTGCTTATAATTATTTATAATTCATTAGCCCGTTTATTTTCATAGCAATATCATCATCATCATCAACTGGCAAACTACTGTATCAACTTTGTCAATTTATTATACCCATAGTATACATATAGAAATGAAATTTTGCATATTCATTCTGTACAAGATTTTCGTTGAACCGTGGGAATTCGTGCAGAGGGAGTCATTTCACTGAAACGATTTGATTTTCTAACCAAAAGCTTAAGCCGTTGTTTCACTTTCATTAAAATCGTATAAGAGATTCCCCCAAACCCCAGTTTCGCATATTAATTCCTTCCTTCTATTTCACCTTCGCCCTCACGGTTTTGGATACAAGTGTTTCGATTTAACAATTATACCTAAAATACCACAATAAGACAATAGCCATTCAAGAACATTCTCCCTCTAATGTTTAATAAAACAAAAAAACGAAATCAAGAAGAAAAAAATATCAAGAAAAGCTTAAGAGATAAAAGCTAATTGAACAACTGGATGAATTTCATTAAACGTATACAAATTTACTCTTCATTTTACTAAACGATTCGTAAAATTTTAAACAGCGACTTTAAAAAACGCCTGAAAAGCCTGCGGTGAGGTAAAAAAAAAAAAAAAAATGAGGAAAAATTTGAGAGAAAAAATAAAATAAAATAAAATAAAATAAAATAAATAAAACGAAATCGAGAACTGAACGAGTTCGTCAGTTATTACGAGTGAATAGGGATAAACCGAGGATTGGAGAAGAGAGGAAATAATCCGTGGAGTTGATTTAAAAACCATCAAGGGGATTATTTACATTTTCAAAGTCGATATAATATATTTTTTTTTTTTCTTCTACCCAAATAAAACCCAAAGCTTAGATAAATGATTATATTTTATTTATTTCCTTTTTTTCAATTCTGCGGTTGAAAAAAAACGCTTTGGTCCAATAAAATTCAATAATATAACGATCGTTCGCGTGATCGTCAAAGGAGAAGCTGACTGTACATAATACGCGTTCTGCAGTCGCAGCAGAGAAGCTTTCCAGATAGCGCAGATGGTGCGGGTAAAATCGGTAATAATTTTCCGTCAATTTTTCTCTTTTTTTTTTTTTCTTCTTCTCTCTTTCATACACTATATACCTTCCTTACCGCTATTCGTTCGACCTTTTTCTACCGCCCCTCTATACTTCCTCGCCTTTCACACACCGATTCATTAATATCCCTTCAATCCCTCCGATGCGAAGTCCGAGGAGATTGAAAAATATTTCCAATTGAAGAGCAAGGAAAGAAAGAAAAGAATAGAAAAAACAAATAAGAAGAAAAAGAAATTCAAGAAAAAAAAAAAAAGAGTCGCAAAACAAAAAAGAAAAAAGAAAAACTCTCGGAGGTATTTTTCTGCAGTATTCTGCAATTGAAAAACTTTCATCCAATTTTCACCGTTGCAAAAAAGTAAAAGTAGAACAGAGAAAAAAGGAGAATAAAATCGATTCGTTATTCACAATCCATATATATTGTTATCTGAAGAATGAAATTTATCCTTGGAAGAAAGAAAATACGTTGAAAAATTGAAAAATATGAATATTTCTTCATGTTTTTGTTTTTTTAATTACAATTTTTATAGCTATATATATCCTAGACCTAACGACTTACGAACCCGCAATTAATATTTAAGGTGGAACATATAGCTGAGAAACGAGTCGTAAGTTAAATAATAATCGTAAATGTTTCTCTTGACTTGATTGTCTCGGTGGTTATACCATTGTTTGCTCAAGTTTCCCGCGACATAGTTTTCCATATCCCGATTCTGTTTACCCCAATAAATAAGCTAGCTTACCACCGCGTAGCCTACGGGCAGCTTATCTTATTGTTGGACCACATCGTCCGGGCTATTATATACCAACATAGAAACGGGATGTAATTCTTCCCAACAATTTGCCACTCGAGTTAATTCGAGTTGAAAAAGAAGAATAATTCGAAAAACAAAAACGAATACTCAGATAAAAAAAAACTATATGATATAAATATTCTTGAATCATTTCATAGTGCAGATAAAACCAAAACTAATAATAATAATAATAATCCAAAAATGTCAAGAAAAATCCAAAAGGATGAAGAAAAAAAAAAGGCAAACTTGTGCGAGACTTGAGATGATTTGGTACACGTCAGATATTTATCAAATCGCGTACTCCGTTACATAGAAACTTGTGCGATAAAAAAAGCAATACGTTTATAACCGGAGGAGTTCTGGAGTTTCGTAGCAAACTGATACGATATATTTCTAAACTAACTTTCAACAAGCTATTTTTTTTTTTTTTTTAACTCTTTTTTTCAACTTTCTTTTTCCTCTTCAACGAAGACTAGAATCCTGTCTACTGATATCGCAAACTCGTTGTGTACAAAAGATCCATAAATCGTAACCTCCGTCGATGTAACAATAAATATAAATCTATAATAATACCAAACTAAGTATACGAAACACGACATATCTTCGATATTCAAAAATTCTCAACTGGCTGCCAGAAATTAATTGAAAGATTACGTACTTAGAATGAAAAAATAATAAAAAAAATCAACTATCCAAAATTATTCTCCCCTTTTTTCACTGATGAATAGATATAATCGTATTTTATACGACAGAACAAGATTTATTCATTTCATTATTGAATTCTATGTAAATATAATTAAATGGTCATATTCGATACATGAATACGATACGTAAAGTTATTAGAGAAATGGCGAGGTCTAATTTTCTCTACGGTATACATATATCCGGAAATCGTGTAATTCCAACACGGAGTTAATAACAGCATTACCTGCCCCCGTATATACCCACTCCCAATGTGCCAAAGGATTTTCCTCAGTTGCTCCATGTCCCATGTAGACCTAGACCCACGTCTAGTTTGATCTAACGAACAAGGACCCAAATATCGTGTATGTGTATTGTATAATACCTGAATGCCCCACATACATACACACAATCCACGCGGGTAGCACCTTAATGAATTTTCCTCGTTAGTGAATTAGCCGAGCTAATCTCAAGGCGATGATAATGATGATTATTATTATTATTATTCTGAGAAAGCTGGCATGATCGCGAGGAAGAAGTTTGCGTGTGGCGTGCTAATATAATTATTCCAATTTCTGGTATACTCCGATTGATTTTTCCAAATGCAATATACTTGATAGATTGAAAAAAAAAAATTTAATTTTCTGATTAAACGTATAAAAATTTTTCTCTATTCACTCGAGGCGAGGTGTCGCTTCGCAGGTGCAGGTTAACGATAGAAATATATATATATACTCATATAATATGGTCCCATAGTATTGCGGTATTACCCATAAGCCGAGAAGATCGTGGAATTCTACGACTTCAACTTTTGCTGTTATTAAACCGCGATCTCACGTACAACGGAATGCTTTTTCCAATTTTATATCCTCCGCGATACATACGACATAAAAAGTATGAAGACAAAAATAAACTATAGTATATAAGAAACTTTGAGAAATTATTGCAATTTATTATTTTATTTCTACACGTAGCTTTATACTTAAGTAACAAATAAAAAAAAAATAAAATAAAAAAAAGTTTGCAAAATTTCGCTAAATCCAACCTGGGCCAGGGATAGAAGTTCGATCTTATATATACCTGCCCACGCGAAAGGGCTTCGTATATAATAATAGAGTGAGGCTAGGCTCAAGAGATCGAGCCCGAAACGTAATAGGCATTTACCCGAAGGTCGAGGCAACGAATTTCGTCTCGAAAATCCGAAATCCGTGAGATTTATATACTTATTTATTTATTTATTTATTCTAGGACAAACTCGCGATTCAATGTATCATATAAGAAGAAAAAAAAAAAAATGATGAAAAATGGTGAAGAACATGAATGAAGTTAAGAAATCAAGATTCTCGACCATTTTTATAACGTATTATATTACATTATATCATGAAAGTAAATTTATTATAACTGTCTTGGCAAATTGGAAGACGTATGAAATAATAAACGATCTTTTCCTCTCTTACTCTGTCTAGTTTTTTTTCTAATTTTCTTCATTTTCTTCATTTTTTTTTTTTTTTCCCCCCCTCTACTTTAACATCCGTCAGACTTTTGACCGGAAGAATATAACCATCTTGAACATTTGTCACGTCTATAAGGTAAGAGCGAGTAGCAACTCCAACTCAATTTCCTTAATGTCTCATGTATCAAATTCCCTGCAAGACAAACTATTCCAAGATTCATGGTCGGTTATGAGCGACACTTCAAGACCCCCCTGGCCAACCAACCAACCAAGCCTCTTCATCTTTCTCAAAAAAAAAAAAAAGTGTATGACGTTCACGTTCAAGTTACAAAGCCCCTAGGAAAGAAGGCGATAGTAAGAAAAAAACGAGTAGAAAATAAATGTAACTTTTTCTTCGAAATTTCTTTCACCCATAATTTCATCATTTTATCCTTTACAAGGTGAGAATTCGAAGAAATTTCATTTCGCGATGCAGTTTAGCCACGTACCAAAAAACAACATCGAGGGTTAGAGAGAGAGAGAAGTGGGATTAAACTAGATCGACAGATTCTAGGATTAGGCGTGTTCTATCGTTTTAGAAATGAGGGAGGGAGGGATGTGTAGTTAGGTAAACTAAACTCAGTATTAATCCAGGAGACGAGAGGCAAGATATTATAGTTTGCCCGGTTTTAATCAGGACTTTAATTGAGGGATAAATGTTAATTAATTCAGTGTAACCGGATGGCTCTCCTGCGACGCACAAGGTTTTGTAGAGATGAGTTACGAGGATCGTGACCGGACTATGAGACTCCGAGGATCCATTTGACTATGTCAAAACCCCCTCACGCAAACGTCAAATTTATTACACAAGTATATTTATTATTATACCAACGTCGTTCTCCTTTCGTCACATATAACCATTTTCCAAAATTTCCCTACATTCATCCAAACGCAAGAAAACTTAAAACCATCAATAATTAAATGGATAAATAAATAATTGGTCAACTGAATTGCCCTTGACTTGAAGAATTATATCATCTCTATCTCTTTTTTGCAGTTTAATTCAGACGTTATGAATTTTTTTAACCGGTTCATCTAAATGATAAATAAGAAATGGTGATTTTTAAGAAGCTATAATCCTAAAAAGATTCCAATTTTTTCATTCTGCAATTTTCCAGAACATCGGACTGAATTATTTCAGACAGGTGAACGTGTGTTCACGAATCACGAGTGTCAAAACTCGTTACTTTTTTTCATACCTTGCGTGATGAGGAGAAAAAAAAATTTCAAATTTATTTGGATGAATGAACAGATTTTTTGGAAAAAATGAAATAATACCAATATGTATGTTCGGTAGATAAAGAGAATAAGATGAACCCTGAATGTGTTTATTACCATACGTATTTCTCGGCACTTTATTATATACTGAGAGTAAATGACTAATTTCACGTCGGATAAACAAGAAACCGCTTATAAGTCAGTGAGTAACTGACTCACTCGAGCAATTTACTATAAGAGAAATCGACCCTTAAGTGACAAAGACGAAGAGGTATGTATACGTATCTAACTACTTACGCGACAGTGTAAAGTTGTTGATTAATCGTAGCTATAACGACATTTAGTTTCCACTACATCAGATAATTTATGTATTGTATATAATCAAAGGATTATATTGTTGAACGGTGTTCAATTTACAAACGAACAAACAATTAGGAACGAAATCAGTAAAATTTCACGATTCGTATAATATTTTTTAACGAATATACATATAAAATCGAACACAGGTGGTTAAAAGAGATTTGATGAAAATCCACGATAGGTACCCCATACATGTTTCATAAATTGGCCCTCGACTATTTAACGAAGCGTGAATATCCTCCATCCATCAGCGCTTATGACGAGACGTGTACGATATTTAATTATAACGGTTCATTCGTTCCGAATAATCGTGATAAATTTCAAATCAAAAATCCACACAGGAAAACTAAAAAATTAAAATTGAAAAGGAAAAACTAAAACGAACATGTGAATTATTAAAAGAGCCTCAATTTCAAGATAAAGAAAAAAAAACAAATAAATGTCTATACAACTATACCAAATTCTATAATAATAATAATTATTATTTTGTCGAGTGGTTTTTGTATCGATTTGATTAATCGTTAAAAGTATATGTATGAAAAATCGCACGTGTTTGGCTCTTGTGCGATTTCATTTCTATTTTTCTCCCCAATAAATTTAACGCCCGAACGAATCCTCGCGAATGCGCGATAGAGAAAAATTGAAAACGTAGTTTCTACCTATGTCATAGTATGTATCTATCTATATATACATGTGTACATAATACGTTTATGTACAGCAATCTACATAGGTAATATTTGTTTGCCGGGCAATCAGCGAGAAACAAACAATACCGTTTGCCTTCATTCGACCATTTTTACTACTTTTTTCTATTTTTTTCTCCTTTTTCTATTTCCTTTCCTTTTCTTTTTCTTTTTCTCTTTCTCATCTTCCGGCTCGACATTCAACGCTTGGACAATTCCAAGATTTCAAAGATCAAAGTCTCTCGAGCATCTGGAGGCGTATATAGTTATATAGCTCCGACCTAAACCTACAGATACCCCTTCGTATACCTTGGCGAAATCTATACTGACATATACCCACAGTTTCGCCCCATACATCGGAAAAGTATCGAATTAAACGATCCCGATGTACGGGGTGAAGGGTCGTTGGTCAACTGTCAACCGAGATCGTTTACAACCCTCGTCTACGGGGAAAGAAAGAAGCTAAAGAAGTACAAGAAGAAGAAGAAGAAGAAAAAAAAAAGAAAAAGAGGGAAAAGGTGCTTTTGCAGTTGATCCCGCAGTTAGTTATACGGATAAGGAAGTCGATCGCGTATATCGTATCGAAAGAAGAAAACGAAAAATACGAAAAGCAGCAAAAAAAAAAAAAATAGAAAAAAAGGAGAGAAAAAATCGTGCAAGTTATCGCGACGAGAAAAAACGAGAGACCAAACTCAGATGAAAGAAAGAGCATGAAGTATGTGGGTAGTTAGTTGTAGGTGGTAGGTAAGGTAAGGTAAGGTGCGGTAAGGTAGTAAAGAATGAGATAAGATTTATTGACACATCTTTGATAGGTATAGGGAGATATAAATAATTTTTTTGGTTAGCTGAAAACGATTTTCGTTTGGCAAAGAAAAAGAGATAACGATGACGAGAAGATAGATAGATAGATAGATTTTTCCATCTTTATATTTTCCTCTTTTCTTATTTTTTTTTTTTTCTCTACGAACCTGACCGAATTCCATATCTTCTTATCCTATAGGTACTTCTTCTTCATCATCATCTTTTCCCCCCTTTTTTTTTTCTTTTTTTTTTCCCCCTTCTCTCATACCACTAGCGATTTTCTCAAGCCATTAAACGCTTTTTCCGCTTTTCACCTCAAATCTCCGCGAGATTTAAGATTCTACGTTTCGGCTTTCTGCTTCGGTTATTAAAGCCTATACCCTCCGACCGAAGCCGATATCCACTAAATTACAATCCATCATCGAAGAGAGAAAGAAAAATAATACCCAAGAATTCTTTGATTTATATCACGAAACACAAGAAAGAATTCCTTTTTTCTTTCTCATCAAATAATTTTCTACAACGAAATAAAAATTTCTTTATCCAAATTATCTACTCGTTAAATAAATCATTTCTCCCATGGTTTTGATTTTTTTTTTTCTCTCTTTTTTTCTTCTTTTTATTATAGATCGAGAGTGTGTATCGTTCAAGAACTGTTTACTGATTATATACCAACGATAACGAGAGACAAAGAAAAAAAACAAGAACAAAAAAAAAAAAGAAAATAAGATAAGAAACGTACCGGAAATATTTATAAAACGTATAAGAATCGATAAAATCTATATCACGCGTTGTTTTAGATACTTTATAGGTATACAAATATTTGTAGCCAGTTTTATCGTAATTAGTAAACACAATTAACGTCGATGGAAAGGGGATAGCTAATTCATATAGATAAGTCGATTGTAACGGGTTGTGAAATTGTATTATTCCAATTATGGGGTTAAAGTTAATAACTATAATACAGAGATTATCTGCACTCCGATTGTCCCCCGGTGGTTGGCAACGTATGAGGTCAAAGGCCGAATTGACCACCGGGTTAAATTGATTTATTGAAAAAATGGTATCAGATATCGCAGGAAATAGAAAAATGGATAATTGTCCACAGGAATTTGGCGAAAAATTTGATGTAGATATATTAGATGAAGATATAATGAAATCGATAGTGGTATTTCGCGTCACGTATATCTAACAATAAGTACACGAAGACGCGGGAGATAAGAAATGAACGATAATTATTCATTAATATTTTTCACATTCAACGATAATTATTAAAATTCCGATAGATTTGACTCCGAGTCGAAACGAGGGTGAACAAAATTTCGAAACTGTTGACAATAAAAAAAGAAAAAAAAAAAAAAAAAATAGAACAAAACCGGGCAAAGTTCGCCGACGACTCGTACACATTTTTCGAAGAATTCAAAAGATCCTTCAAAAGCTGCGTCATTAAAACGTAGTATTTTTTTCTGAATTTCTTTGCTCTTACCAACTGATACGTAGCTCATTATTTCGCAATCTGTAGAAATATCGATGTACTACAAAAAATATTCACACACGAAAAACATGGGAATCAAGATTCGGTTGATAGATCAAATAATCGTGCAATGTGTGTAGGTATAGAAAAAAAATATATAGGTGTCTAGAAATCTCGACTTACCGGAACAGCAGAAATCCTAAACCAGTAACTGCAGCGCGTCTGACATCGTCGTTCACATCGGAAACCTGATGAACATTGACGAAACAAATAAATTGACGGATGCATAAAACGTCAATCGAAATTCTCAGCGCATTGTCGAATGAAATTTTTTTCAAAAACTTAAATGAATACAGAAAGAAAGAAGAAAAACAAAACAGGTAATGAAATAGTTTTCCAAACTTTGCAAGTTTTCTGTCATTACGAAATGATCCTTTCTACCCAAGATTTGGAAAAACTGTGTTGTCCAGCCGAATTTTCAATCAAACGAAAGCAAAAAATGAAATCAAATAAAATAAAAACGGAACTAGACAACAAAATAATCCGAATTTGAAATTTTCTGATGAAGTTTTTGCGACTATATCGCAATTCTTTAACATCTGACCCTGAACTGAACTTCACGAAAGATAAAATGTAAGAATAAAAAAAGATTTTCAATCAACTGAAGTCATAAGAAAAATAGAGAAAAGGCAATAAATGAAAAATGAAAAAAAAAAGCATATAATCCTTAGGACAGGTCGGACTTACCGCAACGTGTAAAAGCTTCCGTATCGCCTGGTTGTTTCCAGTCCCGCAATAGGCCATTGCAAGGGTATACATTCCGCTTCTTCGAAGGATCGGATCCTTATCTGCACTCAACGAGGCCACCAACGGATCGGCTTCCTCAAGCCGTCCATACATCGTAAAAGCAATACCAACAGCTAGACCTCGCAAAATTTTTTCGTGCTGAGTCTCTTGAGCGTACTATTGGCAGAAAAAAAAAAAAAAAATAGAAAAAGAAAATTATAGAACCTTTCATCACCTCAAAATGTGAATTGGCTACAAATTTCGTCCAAATCTAACGATTTTCGAGATGTTGAATCTCTTCACCAAAAAAAAAAAAGGAGGGAGAAATTTGAACGTGAAAATCCCTAAGGTGGATGAAATAATTCTTTCCAAATGTGCCTAGTTGGATTTGAAAGAGGAAGGAAAATTTAATCCGAGTGAAATTTTTCATGGAAATTGTTAGGGAGGATTTTGACGAAAAGTCCTATTTTCTAGATACGCGTGTTATAAGAAAGAAGAGTATAAAAATAAAATAATGTTAAAATAGTTTGTTAGAGATATAGGCTCGTGAAAAATAGTTGTCCGTAAAACGACTACGACGTTCGTCCCAAGTGACCGCCTTCTGAGTATCGCCTAAGCTGCCATAAGTATGTATAATAAAAGCGGACGTTACGGGTCACGAGCCAGAATTTTACGAACCGAGACAGAAACGGAGGTGGAGGCCGCAAACAACCCGGGCAGGGAACCGAATCTCAAAAGCCCCTCCATATCGTCTGCCAAAGCCAAAGCCAAAGCCAAATACACCTCGGGGGGTTGGAAAATCCTCGAAAAATTAATTCTCACTTCTCGTTTTTTTTTTTTTTTGTTTTGTCATTCCAAATATATTTGCGATTGAAAAAATTATCCGGATCAAAAAACGCATACGAATAGACAGGAAGAACTTTTTTTTTTCTTATAAATATTTCATAATCGAGAAACTAGTTAGAAATTTATAATAATAGGAAAAAATGAGTTTGATGAAAATGAAAGCGAATTCAAGTTTCTAAATAGAAATAGAAATATGAATAATATTTGTGTAAATTGACTAGTGAAAATTGTTGAATTGCATAAGGAGCAATTACCGATTATCGATTGGACACTTGTTAACAGACGAGACTTGTCCCTCTCTCGCATTTCACCTGTATATATATATATATATATATAATATATATGTATAGACGAGGCAATAAATACATATATACATATATACGAGTATACTGTAAAAGTTTGCCAATAATTTCAACTCCGCAGACTTCTTTCTCTCTCTCTCTCTATCTCTCTGGAGTATCTGGCACGACTCGGTAACTCACTGTTACATTACAATTTCTACAACATACATATACTCACCCCTATATGGTATACGTTACACGGAATTGAAGTCTATTCCCCATAGGGTATACAGAAAGCCGATAAATCGATGTGAATTTTACAAACCTCTCCGAGTCGCAAAGATACAGGGTATACATATACATACATATATAGCTGGCTATTGGACTCTGTCCAGAGCCTTTGGTACATAAACCTTAATTTTCAGGAAGGTATTGAAAAAATCAACCACCCGTTAATTTTGTATTTTTTTTTTTTTTTTCTTCCTTATTAAATCACCCATAGATAATTATTAATCATTCGGAATATGAAAAAATTCTCTCGCTTTATTCAATTCATTAGCTCCAATCTCTTTAAATAATTCCTGTTCTTTCAGGTTGAAATAATTCCTAATCAATTTTCTGTTCATACTTACGAAAATTGGGTGAAAACAAAAAAAAAAAAAAAAATTGACCCAATTACTTGAAAAATTGAAGATGAAAAAAAATTACAAATTACTCGTGAGATTTATTGATTTCTTTTTTTTTTTTCTATTTTCTTGGATATCGACACGGTTTTTTATGAACAATTTTTCGTTCATCTCAAAGTGTCGCTACTGCGAAGAATTGATAAATATATATCTATACATTTATAGAGATACGAGTAATGAGAATTGTGGTATCAGTAAAAGGTTCGGTTTGCCAACACCACGGGTAAAAAAATATCCCAGGGTTCGTATATAGTATATTCGAAAAGATTTCGGTTCCTGTAGTAATAACGCGACCGAACGAGAATTCGTCGAAGGTAAGTATACGTATAGACTATTACGACGACGCGACGGGTTGGTAGAAAATAAAAATATAAGAATAAAAAAAGGAAAACGGGGAAAAAAGTGAAGAAAGAAAGAAAAGAGAGAAAAAAACGAAACGAGCCGAAGGAACGTTTCAACGCTCCATTTGTCAGGGACATTTTCAACATCTGCGCCGCCGTCCCCTTGGAATATCTTACACCGAAGTTGATAAGAATAAATTATACCCATACCATAAACCCCCTTTTTTCCACAGCCTGTTTTTTTTTTTTTTTTTCTCTCTCTCTCTTTCTCTTCTGGATATTATTTTCGGTACTATTTCGAATTTTTTCATTCCATTTTTCCGTAAAAAATGTCATCATCGTTATTATATTAACGATAATATTGATTCGATAAAATGTAGAAATTTGTTCAAAAACGATTTTACTTTATCTGAAAAACCGTTGAATCGGCTAAGACGATTATACCTATACGAATTTTGAATGAACAAGTAAATTTTCGCGATAGTAGTTGTTTATCTCGCGAGGGAATAAATAGTGATGATAATTACGTAGTACGTTGTTTGAATTATGAAAGATTGTATAATGACACAAATGTACACGCGTGATAACGCGTTATTTCTGTATACATATTGCCACGCCACTTCCAAATTCTGATATAAATTCACAAAAGATCGTATCTCGAAATTCATCAAAGCCTTCCAAAGATAATCAATCAATATCACACTTTTGACAATGACAATCCGTTCGAGGCGTGATTATCACTCAAACACACTGCATCGCGCAGTACCCAGACAAGAAGAGAAAGAGAGAGAAAAAAAGCAAACAAAAAAAAAACACACAAATCCACTCGACTCTTTATCAAAAAATTATTCTAGAATGAGCTCTAATTTTAATTCACTTAAACCAATGATTGGGTTCTCTTTTTTCTCCCCCCCCCAAGCAATAAATTTACCCCAGAATTCGGATACTATAAAATTAATGAAGGGGTCTCGTTGTTTGCTGTTTTTCATTTTCGACGATTATGAATGAAGAACGAAGATTGGGACACATGCGATTATTTTACCAACAAATATGAACTAGATTGATAAACTAAATTGAGAAACATATTTTGATTCGTAATTAATTTCCTACGACTTTGAAAATTAGAGAACAAAATCTCTGTATGAGAAAAAAAAAAAAATATTCAGCAAACGAAATATTGAAAATCTTCCAGTTATTTCGAATGATCATTTCATTCATTAATTCATTATTTTGTGCAGCACGGATTTATTTGAAAAAAAAAAGTTTTCCAATTCCCGCCTAATTTCTTGTTCTCAAATTTATTCCGAAATACGAAAAAGGAAATAGAAGATGAAAAACGAAATCGGAACAACAATTGATCAAAATATAATTTGTATTTGTAAAATGACTAGTCGTTATTCAGATTCAAAAATATTATCTCTAAATAACTTGAAAAAGAGAGAGGAAAAAAAGATACCACTTGAAGAAAAAAAGGAGAGAAGAGGTTTACTTTGACTGCGTATTACAAATCTTGACTCCCACTCAAAGATTGCGTGAAACAATGAAATTTCCTCACATGAGGGTGCAAAAATGCTGAAAATATTGATCAACTGACAGATAGAAACTGTCAATTTTTAGATAAAGTCAAATCAGATCAAATCAAATGACGCGTGATACGATTTGGTGGTATAGTCAAGGAAAAATTCTAAATCTATAGCTATACACCCATACTTGGACAACCAATTGATAAAAAGTAGATTAATCAATAAATGGTGTGATTTTGGAGAAGGAAAACGATCGCGACGTTGTATAAATACAGACCCACCCGAATCTTGGAACTATATTATCATTACCGCAAGTTCTGCAATTGAGCATATTTTTAAAATGAAATTTATCCTATTGGTGGCTCTGGCCATCTTGGGTTCAGGTGCGAAAATAAAACTAAAAATTCATTAAAGATTTGCGCGAAATTATCCTGATAATTATTCGACTAAAAAATTAATAACAATTTTTAATTCGATTGTAAAATAAAATTGACCATAAATCTCTTTATAGTTATCATTAATATTTTTCTCTGGTATATTATTCTCCTAATTTTTAAATTCTTCAACGACTAATAAACTGTTCACGATCTGCAGCTAACGCCGGAGAAGAAACCGAAGCTGAAAACAACTACATTTACATTCCGGACGACAATGGAGATCTCCATTTAGTTGACCTGCTAGAAGAAGGCGAAGACTTGACTGGATACGACTCAGAAGACAGTGTTCTTTCTCGTAATGTAAACACTATTACTTTCAATCTCTACACAGTGTGAGTGTTAAACATGTTACAAATTTCCGTTGAATACTTACAAAAATATTCATCAATCAATCCTAAGTCAATTTATTCTCTAAATTCAAGTTATACCAACTGCAGAAGTAATTTTGCTATTCTATCTATTGATGAAAAGTATTTTTTCAAATCGATTGACTGTTTCTGATTTGGTAATTTAACTACTCCTATTATTTTATTGTATTTTATTGAATCTTTAGTAACTATTCTATTCTATTTCATCAATTTGACAATATCGATAATTTCTTTTCACAGAGACAACCCGACTACTGCTCAAATCTTAGCTTTGAACTCAGTAAGCAGTGTGTCCTCGAGTAATTTCCGCAGTAGTCGTCCTACAAGATTTATTACTCACGGATGGCGTTCTAGTCAGAGATCAAACGCAGTTGTGGCAATTCGAGACGGTAAGAATTTAGGATGATTAATGTCCTTACTGACGGAAGAAAAAAATCTAATAGTACTTTACGCCATTTGGCTGAAAATAATCTCTCATTAACTAAAGCTTTTGTCTATTTGCCATTTCTTACAGCCTACCTATCCGAGGGAGACTACAACGTAATCGCAATTGACTGGAGTTCAATTGCTGGTTCACGTTACACCAGCGCAGCTCCTAGCGTTCGCGGTGTTGCAGCAAGAGTATCAGAATTTCTAAACTTCCTTATTCAAAATGCAGGCCTTGACGTAACCACGACTAAACTTATCGGTCACTCTCTGGGTGGCCACGTAGCCGGAATTGCTGCACGTGGAGCAAACGGAAGGATCGAAGGTGTAATTGGTAAGTAGTAAAAAAAAGTCTATTATCTCATTTGAATATTCTTTGTGTCAAATCAATTCCCCTTCATAAATAAATATATTTCTAGCTCTCGACCCCGCCCTGCCTTTGTTCAACTCAGCCGGAACTGGTCAAAGAGTACACCAAACAGACGCTGATCATGTACAAGTAATTCACACAAATGGAGGACTCCTTGGAATAATGGACCCCATTGGAGACGTTGATTTTTACCCTAACGGAGGCAGCAGCCAACCGGGATGTGGCATTGATCTTTTTGGTAAGTTTTTTAGAAGTTTAAATCGAGTTTCTTTTTTTCGGATTAAGTCTAGAGACATTAGAGCCTGGGATAGATCTTTGATTCTTAGACAAAACTTATTTTCCGAGACAAAAGAACAAATTCACCTAATAAAATGGCTAATTTTTTTAAAACAGGATCCTGCGCCCATTCAAGAGCTTACTACTACTTTGCCGAGTCGATAAAAAACCCAACAGGTTTCCGAGCTACGGGAACAAGGTCTCGTTACATACAAGCGCTGGATGGAAGCATCACGGTATACATGGGTGGAAGAACGCTGAGTAAATAGTAAGTGTTGCGAAAGATCAAGGACAATTAATCAAAAATAAACCAAAATACGAGTCGAAAAATCGTATGAAAAAATCCACAATAACAAAACGATCATTAAAAAAATCAGATAAAATACGTTGACGTAATAAATTTTCTTTTTACAGCGCCCAAGGAAGTTTTACTCTAACCACAGCTAGGTCTTCTCCGTTTGCTTTGGGATAAGCAATTGATGAGAAATCTTATCTTCGAAATTCTTTTGAGAATTAAGACTTTGAGACAACTCAAGTTAATCATTGAATCCAGGATAAACGTATAGATAGACAATAAAATGGACGATATCTCGTAAATGTGTAATAAAATGATGAATACTCACTGCAACCATATCTTCAATTGCCTGGGTAGACTTAGAACCGAGCATCACCATCCCCATAGCAATACCGGCAGCTTCTCCAGTGACAGCGTCGTCTTGGTATAAATTAAACTTGAGCTGTTCGTAAACGTCTTGTCTGTGTGAACCCATGGCTGCTAATCCAAGCCCAAGGCAACCTCCGTGACGAACCATCTGAAGATAGAAAAAACAAAACATATGTTGTAAATTTAGCAAAATACAATAATCTGAAATCATTTCAAGTTAACAACATGTTGGATCTGATATTTTAACCGTTGATGATAAAAAGGCAGTGAATATAATAATAAAATGGTGCAAACTGATCGTGAAATAAAAAAAAAAGACCAAAACTTACCTCATTTTGAGCATCTTTCAGCTGACCAAGAAGATAGTCGGTGATAGTTGCTCCGTGATTGGCGTGAATAAGACCCAAAGCGTAGAGACCACCACCTTCTGAATATCCAGCACCGGCGCCAGTCTCGCGTGGCAAATAAGACTGCATCAAGGCAAGAGCCTCCTGTTCGTGTCCCCTGTGTATAACTCCGAGAGACGCAGTTGCAGTTAGTTTAGCCCAGTTAGTAGCGCGAGCTAGCCACTCCAAATTGTCGCTGAAAATTACAAAGGAAACATGAAATTTAGTAGGTTTTTTATATTTAAAAAGCATTTTCCTCTAACAGATCGGTGTTCAATCATTTCTGATAAAGATAATCGAATGTTTCGATAATTTAAATAAACCTACCGAAGAAACTGATCGCTCGTTGTACCGGAGTGCATAAAGGCATTGGCAATCACTGTCGCAGTGTGGCAAATCGATACTCTAATAGCGTCTTTAGTATTCTTGAGAATTAACATATCCGTATGATTGCTACGGATGAGGAATTGTAGATGTAAATCGATGGAAACCTCCCCGCCCAAAATGCTGGAAAGAGCATCTACTCTCTCCTGCTGCTCTCGCTCTTCGGCGTTCTTAGAGGAATATAAAGAAATCGGGTGTTGATTAAAATTAGTATACAGTGTCGGTTCGTTAGCCACGACACAGGTCCAATTATAGCAGCAAAGACAATAAATACACAGAAAATCGGCAATAAATCACAAATTGAAATTGACGAGGGCGAAACAAACACAATCAATAACAATAAATGCACATGGGTATAAAATAAACAGAAGCATGAAATCACATACATAAATAAATTGGCGAAAAAACACACAACGAATATCAAATCAGAGTAATAGAATCAAACGAAAAAATCATGTATTGTATAAAAATTTACCAAACTCTCGACGCTGCGCTGAGGTTTGTCCTCAGGCAAAATACCGTTTGAGTCAGATTCAACGGCTGGAGAATCGGCAGGGATCTCAGCAGTAGCTTTAACCGCAGGTTTGATGATTGGTTTAACCATAAGCGCCGCAGGGATTGGAGCAGTTGCTCTCAAGGCTTGAAGAACTCGTCCGAGAAACTGCTGCGTTGCAGATTCGTAAAGATCGAAGGCAATCTGATAAGCCATAAGCGCAGATTCTTGAGAACCTTTGCTTAATCTATCGAGAAGTTCAGCTACGGCCAAAGGATCGTCGAGGAAAATTAAACACTGACACATGTTTACGTAGTCCGGAGTTCCCAGGTTTCGATAAAGACTGACCAGACAGCGAAGCACCGAATTACGAAAGCCTCGATTTTGGATCAAACTCATCGCCACTTGGAAGGCATATGATAACATGCCGCCAACATCATCCTGAAAATTCAAACATCAGGATTGTTACAAAGTTTCGAATTTGTTATATGCTTCGTATGTAGAAAGATAGCATCAATTTTTTCATAATTATTTCCAGGTACATGAAGGAAATTAACCAGTTTTGCTTTGAAAAGATTAAAAAATTCGGAATATCTGTAGCAAAACTATCTGGTTTTTCAATTCTTTCGATTATAAGTTAATCAAAGTGGTTCAAATCTTTAAAAAATTAAGGAAATCCATGAGATTTGGATAGTTTCTACTGTTCGATCAATAAAACTATTGATCATCTTTTTAAGAAGTGTGATAATCGATTACGAGCTTTTCCCATTTCGTTTTTTCCAGTTGTTTATCAATAACTCGTTCAACGATGTCCAAAAAATGATAAATTTTGGCAAAAACTTACCGACTGCATGATAGCAGCTTCGAAAATGTCCATACGACGAGTTTCTAGGGCCAGACCAAGAGCCTGACGATATTGTCCATCGTCCAAACAGCGTTGAAACATTCTATTAACGATGCCCTCTAGTCTTGGGTCTATAGCTTTGGCAGGAGGTACAGATTTACCTTCGGCATCGAATACCCGTTGCTGAGTATAAAAGTCGATGCATTTTGCTGTAACGACAATCACAAATGGAAAAACGATTAAATTCGATAAAATCATTTATCTAATTGACTTCGATCAACTCTTTTGCATCGAGAATCAGTTCATTCAGATTCATTTCTGATTTCGAGTTGAAAGCGATGGCTCAGAATGAAATCAAACTCACCAATCGTAGTATCGACATACTCGTTTCGAGCATTGACATCGAAAAGCTCGCCAGCTCCTAAAGCGTAGGTCAAAGAATCCTCGAAACTTCCAAGATGGTAGTAAACCTTGCTGGCTACAAGGGCGGCGAGTTCATGTTGATTGAAAGCTTTGTCCTCGTGCAGAATCTCGCTAAATGAATCAAAATACGAGAAGCGAATGAGAAAAAACAGTAACTTTACACTTTTTGGAAATAACGACGACTCTTAAGGACTGCGTGTTTGAAAATGATAAGAGTTTATTGCTATTCGATGATGTTTGGGTAATTTTAAATGAACAATGGAAAATAAGATGTGTGTGAGTCTTAACAAAGGGGCGTTACAGTTTAAGGATTTTTTTAAACACTACGTAAGTTAAGAACAGAAACATCTGAACCAGTAAAGTAGCAGAGGTGAATATCTGCCTCACCAAACTGTTATAATTATGCAAAACGTACATTTTTTCAATAGCCTCCGATATTTCGGGCCAAAATTCGTCCACGATTAGGTCGAGTTTCTTCAAAGCGAAGACTTTTAGCTCTGGCATTGGCTCTTCGAGGAGGGAAATTATTCCCGCTGAAATAAAGAAAAACAAAATCGTTAAAATGGCTGAAAAACAATCGAAGTTCGAAAATTTTTCATCGAACTATTCTTTTTCGACAATTTATCAAAGATTTTTAAAGTTCTTATTAGTCTTTGCGTCATGTTTGGGTTATGTTTGAGAAAAGTTTGCAAATCACGACGCACAGCGAGTGACTTGCAACTCGCCGGGGATCGGAGAACTTTTTTCGGAAATATTTTCCCACGAAATGACTATTACCGGTATTTAATCGGTTGAAAGTAGCACTATTTACCTGCTGAAGTAATATTCATCTTGTTTTCGATGAGTTTTCAGTAATTTATTCGGTAAATATGACGCCAAGTGAGACAGTTGCGTTGCGACTGATTTCGACAGGCAGGACAAGCCGACTGAAGTTGGCGGCAGGGGGCGCGGGGGTTTGCGAGCGCCATCTACATCGTTCGAATTATGAAAAGTCTCGATTCTGACTCCGCAGCCAACCTCAGACATAAAATCTCGATTCTAACTCCGCAGCCAACTTCAGACATGAATTTCTGTTGACAGCGGACTTCGCGATATTCGATTGACAATTATTAATTAAATACGATATTGTTAATATTGACGAACAATAATATCGATAAATAAAATAAAAATTATAAAATGGCCGAAAAGCCGAAATCCGTGAGTCAGGTTAAACATGTACCGAAAGATGCTCAAGTTATCATGTCAATAATGAAAGATATGGGGATAACCGACTACGAACCTAAGGTTATAAACCAACTGCTGGAGTTTACCTATCGTGAGTTTTCCGACCACCTAATCTCCACTTTTATCAATTCAGTACGATAATTCTCATCCACTATTCCAGCAGATGATGATTTGATCTCGCCGGGAGTCAACCGATTAGGACAATAACCGATTGATACACTTTTTTCAGGTTATGTTACGTGCATACTAGACGACAGTAGAATATACGCGAATCACGCGAAGAAGAAGTTCATCGACTTAGACGACGTGAGATTGGCCGTGAAAATGCAGCTAGAAAGATCGTTCACTAACCCCCCGCCGCGAGATGTGCTTCTTGATGTAGCTAGAGCGAAAAACAACATTCCTTTGCCCTTTGTCAAACCAAATAACGGGCTACGTCTTCCGCCTGATCGTTACTGCTTGAATTCAACGAACTACAAGCTGAAAAATGCGACAAAGAAAATTGTCAGCAAACCTCTGCATTCAATGGTTGGTAATAACTTTGCTGGAGGTCAGCCGAGGATCAAAATGGAACCTAATAAGACTGGATTGTCCATCGTCAAGAGACCCGGGACTTTGGCGACAGTAGCGAGAACGCAAACTATTTCCATACCTAAACCAGTCTTCAAGTTTTCTACTGGTAATTATATTTTATAGCAAGGTTTTTTGAATTCAGGGACAAAAAGAAATGGAAAAAGGCGGAAAAGAAAGCAAACGATTGGGGAGAAATGAAATGATCAACGAGAAACTGAAACTGATGAGTGGAAATTTAACTATCATTGTTGTTACAGGTGCTAGCGGGACTCCAGCAGCAAAACCACAGATTGGAAAACCGAAGATACAGATATCGTCGGGTCAAGCCGTCCCTGTGATTAAAATGGAGACCGACGATTCGTCAAAGAGAAAAAGAGACGACGATGACTATGATATTGCCTGAAAAACAATTAACTATGTTGTCGATAATATTATTCTACGACAGCTGTACCTTTCTAATTCTTCTTATTATTTTTCTCGTCATTGTTCTTATAATAAATAACATATTTATCATAATTATCGTACGTCTAGTCTTCTGTACAATCTACCCGAACTTCTACAACTTTCCAAGTTTATTATTAAGAGTCAAATTTATTCCACAAAAACTATTCATCTAAATGATTCAACAATGTGGCTTTAAATTGCGCTTAACTAGAAAATAGACATTCTATCAAACACGAGGGGGGTCGTATTCAGGGTAATAGCTTGCAAATGACGTTGGAACTAATTTGCTACGCCACATTGACCACGTAGTAATTGTGATATCATTCAACTATTCTTTGATTAATTATGATTAGTAAAATAATAAATACGCTAACGATAAGATTCAGAGAATTAGTCTAATTGTAAGTCACGATAATGAATTATAGTCGTCATCAGTCATCTGTATTTGCAAAGGCTTTTACTGGTTTTTCCACGCCGAGTCTATTCATTTGATTCCGAATTTGTGGTGGGAAAACCTTTGTTTAGTTTGTTGATAAAGTGATCAAATAGCAATTCCGATTAGCGATATTTTCATCAGGTCAAACTATGCCAGGCTTCAATTTCTGAAGCGTAATCGGTAATCTTTGTAGTATCTTGTCTGTCTTTATCTTTACACATATCTGCTAATGCGAGTATAGAATCAGTTGATAAGGAACGACAAACGATTATGATTGTCTTGAAAGAATAACAAACAGACAAACGATCAATCATCTAGTTTTTCAAAAGTCCTAGGACAACATACAAATTATATGGATCATGTTATGAGATGGGTAACAGATTTCACTCTCCCCAATGAAATTATCCAAATACAAAGAGAATCCCATGACCTACACTACTCTACAAGATAATTTATTTGTAATATCTGATAATTGAGAATATAGAGAATCGTGAAAGTAATTTCACAATCTGTGTAGGCCTGGCTGTGATTTAAGTAACTCATCACAAAAGCTAGACACTGAATCAGCTAATTACAGCAATCAATTAATAGTTAAGTCGAAGCTGACAAGTCTTGGAAGGGATTTAACTAGGATCCAATAGCACAGATTCACAATCGCGTATTCGGCTCATATATAAACACGTATCAAATAAATCGAGACGTATTTTCACTCGAAGTAGAGATATTTGAAAAATGAAGTGTGTTCTAGCAGTGGCTTTGGCCATCCTTGCCTTAGGTGCTTATAAACAAGACTTGGAAAATAGATTTCAATACTTCTAGAGTCTTGTGTTAAACATTTTTTGTATCTCTAAAAATTTGCTAGTCTTTATTGACCTAGAAATTCCTTGTTACGCAGCTAACGCGGGTCAGCAGTTCGAACCAGAACATGACTACATGTACTTTCCGGATGGCGATGGAAATCCACATCTAATTGACTTGAAAGGGAAGGGTGAGGACTTGACCGGCTACAGTTCGGGAGATGCTATTCTAGCCAGAAATTTAGACACCATACTCTTCCAGCTCTACACAAAGTGAGTACTTCTGACTTCTGACGGTATTCTATCAACCAATCGCTGGAGTAAAAAGTCAACTCCAAACTATTTTTTCTTCAGTGAAAACCCAACGAATCCACAACCTTTGATCCTCAACTCTATAAGCAGTGTGAGGGCGAGTAACTTCCTCACTTCTCGCCCAACTCGCTTTGTCACTCACGGATGGAGATCCAGTCAGAATTCAAATGCAGTTGTGGTGATCAGAGATGGTAAACCTTATGCTACTAATTTCCTCTAGAATAATCAACGTCCTTCCTCTTTCCTCGAAGTTCTTTTATATTTATTTTCCCTTTCTCTTTTCCAGCCTACCTAGCCGCAGGTGATTACAACGTAATTGTAATCGATTGGAACTCCTTTGCGGGCACCATCTACCTCAACGCTGCTCCCAGCGTTCCTGGCGTTGCGGTCAGAGTAGCAGAAATGATAGATTTTCTCAGTGGAAACGCTGGCCTTGATCTCTCTACGACTAAACTGATCGGCCACTCTCTGGGTGCTCATGTATCAGGACTAGCTGCTCGTCTAGCGAAGGGAACTATCAAAGCTGTTGTTGGTCAGTAACTATAAATTTTCCTATGAATATTTTCTGCCCAGTTGATTCCTCTGTATCTAATCAAGTTTATTCTAGGGCTCGATCCAGCTCTGCCATCATTTGAGCGTGCCGGGGCTGGGGAAAGGCTCCATCAAACAGATGCTGAATATGTACAAGTAATTCACACTAACGGAGGACAACTTGGAATAATGGACCCCATTGGTGACATTGATTTTTACCCTAATGGAGGAAGGAGTCAGCCAGGATGTGGGATAGATCTTTTCGGTGAGAATTCTGATATACTCAGGCGTTGGAGAAATAGAGTATCGATGAATAAGATACCGAATCTTTTATATCTTTAGAAATAAACGATCTTAGATATTGAAATCAAATATTTTTTGTAGGATTTTGCGCTCACATTCGAGCCTACCACTTCTTTGCAGAGTCTATATTGAACCCGACTGGTTTCCCTGCTGTAGCACAACGTTCTAGTAATATAAACGCACTCGGTGGAAGTAGCGGAGTATTCATGGGTGGACGAATATTCAATACCGAGTAAGTACAGGATCTTGAAGAAATTTCAGTCTCATTTCTACTTTAGGTTGAAAGACTAATACATACTCATGTTTATAGTCCCTTATAATTCAGTATAATAATTTATGTTTGTTTGTTTGTTGCAGTGCAAGAGGTAGTTTTACTCTTGTAACAGCTCGCCAGTCACCTTATGCTTTGGGATAAGTTGATGGATTGAAAATGAATATTCTGCAGTATTGATACGAAGTAAAAATTATATCCTCGATCGCGTGAGTCGACTCTACTCTGCGGATCGATCCCACAGTTCAATTCCGAGCACGAGGCTTCACCAGTATTGTTTCATGTACACACAAGATTCGACTGTGTTTAGTAAAGATTTCTGCCTGATGCAAAGTTTGGTCTAAATTGTATAAAAATTTGCGATCGAAACAAAAAAAACATGCTACACAAAAATAGTCATCGAGCGATAGTTCTTTTGTCGTTTATACAGGAGAAAGGACGAGAAAGATTAGGATAATGCTCGAAATGTAATAACCGTTGTAAAGTTGTACTCAATAACGTCATTTCTCTGTAGTCAACTTATTCAATAATATGTCTATTTTTGTGATTCTTGTAAAAATAAATACAATATTTACCACAATTATTTATAACATGTACACATAATCGTTTGGGAATCATTCGCTAGAAAGTCCCCCATGTTTCTTTAGTATAATAAAGTTCAACTAACGCTGAGAGAAGAATCATTCGACGCCAATACTTCACGGATCGATTCACTCAGCGTTTTGTTTTATTTAATCAAATTTCATATTCTGCAGCAGTAAGAAGTAAACAGCAGAAATATAGATTCGATTCAATTCACTCTTTCTTTATATCTCTCTCTCCTTTTGTGCTTTTCATAACGTGACATTGGAACGGAGAGATTAAATTTAAAAAAAACTAATTGCCCGTGTGATAAATAATCACTGAATTGATCGTACTTCTCCATTGAGTAAAAATATTAGTGGACCCAAATTATCGAAGGATCGTAATTTGGTTGAACTAACTAACTACCTACGTCGAAAGGCGTAAGTCCGCAGGAGATTAAACAGAACAAAAAATAATCAGGTACGAAAAATAAAAGCATACTAATCGTCATCAGAGTCGTCAACCTTTGCGACTGATTCCGCGGGCTTTTCGTCGTCCTTGTAATGACGATACTCAGGCTTCAGTTCCCACATATTTCTATGAGGATTCTTCAAGTTGTAGTTGCATACTTCGTTGAGAATTTCTTTCAGGTATACCTGAGGGATTAATAAATATTCCGTGATTGAATGAAATGAATTATTCTATTAGTCAAAACATGAATGAATTTAAATTGGACTCAAGAAAGAAAGTCTGACGTGATATTTCACAATAGAAACGTTAATTTCTTTCTGAAAAAGCTCGATTGAAATTTTTTGTCGTCATTTTTCATTCAATAAAAAAGAAAACTCAGCCAAAGTTATGAGATATTTCTTACAATTGGCTGTCTGGTGATCTTGACGAGATCCCGAATGTTGTAATACTGATGTTTCTCGAATGCAGCGAATAGCATATCCAAAACTGCGTCTTTGTCATCCCTCATTTTCTTTCCCTCTGCTTTTTTTTTCTCCGCGTATTCGATCTGTAATATAAATTCAGGAGGAAATGGTAATTGGAAAAGCCTGCGAGTCAAGGATGCGCTATTTTGGCACTGACGATAAAACTCACATTGTGTTTATGATCAGAAACGGGTTTGAAGTTCTGTACGACTCTATCCAACTGTTGAACTTGCCTCTGAGGTACAGAAGCTCGTTTTATACTCTCCAACTTGAGTTTCATGTAACAGTTGTCGGCTAGAAATGAGAATTCGAGTTTTAGTTAATAATGAATGGAAAAAAAGTCCTTAGCAAACTTTCTCATGGTTTAGGAAGACGATTTTCCATTTCAGGGTGAATTACTTTGTAAAAATCCATGACTTTGACCATCTAAACTCACCGTAAGGACGACATTCCAATTTCTGGACTATCCCACCCTCCATAAACAGCTTTTCAGTCTCAGGAACAATTGCGTCGGAGCTACTGGAAGCTGTAAAAATCATCAAATCTCTAAATTAGTGAAAATCAATAAATCAAAACCACGAATTTCGTCCCAAAGAACATTTCCAATGATTGCAATTAGCTTCTTTCAAGTATCCCGAAAAATCTTACGTGTTATGTGAGAAAATACGCCGAGCATTTGATGCGTAACGGCTGTAACGTCCAGCCTATGTGCTTTTGGGATCTCCTCTTCCCCCGGCTCTTTCAGAGCTAATACAGCCTCGGAAAGTCTAAGGGAAACTTCGGCTTTGTGGCCAGGATTTCTGTGAAGAAAATTAAGGATTTCGAATGTAGCGATTGAAGGATCGTTAGCGGATAAGAAAATTATATTTTATACAGATTGAAAACTTACTTGGTAATTTTGAGCTTCCCGACTTCAATATTTCCCGGAGCCTTCTCCCATTTGTTCGCTATATATTTTGGTACTTTGACGAGCCAAACTCCTCGCCCAGCGTTGCTCAGATCCAAATCCCTGTCGCTGTGAGGCGGAGGTGCAGACATTTTGATACCCCAACTAAATTGAGATAAATTATTGTAGAAAAAATAACGGAGTAGAGTTTTCAGTTGACATCCGACGATTAGAGACTGTCAAATTTTGTGACAATTTTCGTATTACTTTATAATTTTTCTTCAAATTTTGTGTTCAAACAACCGAAATTATGGATAAAATTGTGTCTTTCCTCGTTTCGACCTTCTAACAGTTAATTATGGTGTTCAATTTTGTCGGCAATATGCGTAATCGGAGTTTGATAATGACCTAACCTCGAAAAAAGTCTTATTACGATTGGAAGGCCTTGTTTCGTAAACTTACGTTATTGATAACGGCTGGATTGTTGTTATATGAGATAATTTGTCACTGGATGTTGTACGGATGACTAGAAAATTGATTCTTTGATGTAAATTGTTGATTTTATGACGATCTTTTTACCCTACAGCTGTTTTCCACCGCTTCAGTGGCTGTATTCACAGTTTACGAACTGTCAGGAGTTCTCGAAACTCCCGAAGTTTTGAAAACGTTCGAATCGATCGCAGTGCTGGTATTCTGAAGACAAAAAATACCCAGGGAGAAGAAAAAATATTCTCGGATATGAATGAGCGGCGAATTCAAATATCTTGTGCAATGAATAATTGCGCAAAAATTATGCGACGATGATGTTAAATAATTTTTTTTGCAAATATAAAAGATATTCAATTGATCTAACAATACAGGAAGCGAAAATGTCAAATAATCTTTTTTTTTTGGATAAAAATTACTGATTATCAGGCTGATGAGGATTGTTATATGCTATAGGATATGAAATATAGATTGTAATAATTCAAGAATAAATAATCATTATCCAGATTCCGTAGAATTAGTTGATCCATTTTTTAATTTTATTCCAATCATCTGATTTTTGGAATGAACCTGAGATGAAAATAATACATCAAAATTTCTTTCACACAATACAGAAAGAAATTTATACATTTATATGGAATAGAATCACAGGATACAACTCCTTTTTTTTTACCAAAATCACGTTAAAAAATTACTTTCCCTAGCAGAAGATGCGTATTTTACAAGTACGAAGATTCATCAACGTAAAATCTATTTGATTTGATTTTCCTCCAGACAATTACTATCGAATTCAAGATTTATCGATATGATATACAGCTGCTTTGTTATAGCCATAAAGAGCGACGGTTTTCCCTTTTGGATGCCACTGAGCATCAGAAACAATTATTCCTTTAGGCGTTGGTAAACAAACAGCAGAATCAGGTGACCATTCGAAGATATTAGAACTCTCAGTGCATGCTAGTAAGCGAATGGAAGTAGGGTCCCATTTTACGCCTGTAATATTGAGAAAGTATAACAGTTTTACACATCCATTCATCTAGTACAATTAAATAACGATATTCTATACTCACTAGTTATTGAATTGCGCAACATAAGATATTCTACACCGTCCGTTAATATATCCCAAATCCACAAAGTAGTTGGATACAATTGATGTCTCGTAGCCAAGTATCTACCACAGGAACTAAACTCGATTATATCAATTTCTGGCGCCAGATTATCGGTAATAGAATCCCTCTTTAATAACGGGAGGTTTATTGGTCGAGTGCTTATCTCTTCCACTGAAAAAATAATCATATTAAGGATATTAATTGGTCTGCGTACCCCCTCAGATAACGTTTTTCAAATATCAGGTATCAACGAACAAGTTTATTTATCGAGATAAATTTACTCACTAATGTTACGACTGTGTGACGATGTGGATTGTTTGTTAGAATCCCTGACCTGCATTACGCATTCTTTATAAACTCTGTTCGGATAATCATTATCCTTAATCGATGGCTCGTGGTGAAGCCAGGCGAGAGGTTTCCAAGTCAAATAGTTCAATAGAACAATCTAAAATAAATAGAAACCAGCTGATTACTAATAAATAAATAAGAATCCTTAGTAAAGAAACTGGAATCACATCAGGTATAGAACAATTACCAATTCCCCGTATCCAGCAACAGCTAAAAGTTGCCCGCTAGGTATCCACTTGACTTTATTAATTCCCTTTAATTTCCTAGAAAATTCATCAATCTGTTTATCTTTTTCTTCGTCGGGTAAATAAGAGCCTACAAGACTCTCTGAAGCAGTAGAAAATGCTAGAAGCTTTGCATCCGTAATATCAGACGACCAAATGCAGAGTAATTCGCTATTGGGAGACCAGGATATCCCATCTATGCTTTTCAATCGTTCGCATATCAATTTCTGCAAAAAAATAATATCAGAATTAATCGATATTGAATTATGGGAACAACTATTATTATTCATTATTACAATGCCATTTCATTGTTCATTATTGAGTCTAGCTTTTGAATTCAAATGTAGAAAAATTTAAGTGGAGGGGATAAGAAATTGGCAGGGAATTTATTCCCACGAGTTTGGTCATCAAGCTTCAAAATGGCTGCTCACAGAATCCAGACTCAACACGTGTTTTAAGTGTCAAACAATTTCCACCGAAACATATCCCTACGCAATATCGAGCCATGGAAACTTGCTATATAAGCTGCGGGTGTAATCGAGCCCCGAATTCGCTAGACTGGGGAAAAAACAACCTCATCTGTTACGCGGCTAGAAATGCCGTTGCTATCTACGATCCGAAGGCCTCTGGAACCGGTCGAGTCCTACAAACTTTACACAAGCATAATAACAGCGTTGCAGTTGTGCGATGGATAAAACCAACCAACGAAGAATCAGAGACGGAGCTAATATCCGGTTCGATTGACTGTACTACTGTAATATGGACAAGATCAAAGAACTCCTATGCACCTTCTGCGATACTGAAAGACACTGGAGCAGTCAGAATAGCGACGGCGAAATATCTCGTAGAGAAAAACAGCTCAAAAGAGAAAATAGATCGATCCAAGCTACTCGTTTGTACCGCAAACACAGATGGGGACGTCAAGATTTGGCTGAGGAGTAAAAATGGAGATACTAGACTTGGTCAGACGATGACATTCGATGGGAAATTGCCCCTGGAAATTGCCGTATCATTTTTACCCAATTCCAATAATACATTACTGGCTATCGCCTTGGAAGATTCTTCAGTACGATTGATAACAGGAAATGGAATGGGAGAAGAAGAGCCGGTGTTTGTTAAAGTCCAAACTTTGATTGGCCACGAGGATTGGGTCAGGTGTTTGGACTTCACTTTTGACGATAATGGAGATACTTTGTTAGCGAGCGGTTCACAAGACAGCATGATACGACTGTGGAGAATATCAGAGCACAATAAAGAGGAGATTGAATCAGAACATAAAGAGAAAGACCTGGAGCAGAAGAAGGAAATATTCTGCTTTGCAAATGCTCAATACAACGTGGCGTTGGAGTCGATTCTGATAAGCCACGACGGATGGGTCTACGGCCTAAATTGGCATCCTGCTGTATTTTTGAACAAGAAACGTTCGCAGCCTATGAAATTGCTCTCATGTTCTTTAGACAAAACGATGATTCTATGGGAGCCTGATAGAGAATCTGGGATATGGCTGGAGTCGGTAAGAGCAGGAGACGTTGGAGGAAATTCGCTGGGTTTTTACGGGTGCAAATTTGGACCGGAAGGAAATTCTCTAATTGCGCATGGGTATCAAGGATCTTTTCACGTTTGGAATTACAGAGAGAAAACAGGCGACTGGTCCCCGAGTTCAGCCCCCAGCGGTCATTTCTCTGAAGTAGTTGATCTCTGCTGGGATCCAAAAGGCAGATTCTTGCTTACTACGAGTTTGGATCAAACCACGAGGGCTCACGCTCCTTGGAAGATTGATTCCAATGAAAATTGGCATGAAATTGGGCGGCCTCAAGTACACGGATACGATATGTCCTGTGTGGCCATGCTCACTCCTTACATATTTGCTTCTGGAGCTGAGGAAAAAGTCGTGAGGACTTTTTCCGCCCCATCTACATTCATCAATTATTTAAAAAAGCTTTCAAAAGCTGACGATTGCCCGGAATCCATCGCAGAAAGCGCGTCTGTTCCAGCTCTGGGTTTGACAAACAAGGCGGTTTTTGATGGAGATCTTCTTCCACCAGGGGATAATCTGTACATCGGAAACTCAAGAGATTTGGATTTCGAAAAGCCACCGACTGAGGAGGAATTAATACAACATACTTTATGGCCTGAACTTCAGAAGCTTTATGGACACGGATATGAAATATTTACAATTGCTGCAAGGAGAGATGGGTCCGTGCTCGCTACTGCTTGTAAATCATCTTCGATTGAGCATTCTGCGATTATTCTTTGGGACACAAAGACGTGGAAAATTTTGCAGAAGCTAATTTCTCATCAGCTGACTGTTACACAGCTGGCATTTTCTCCTAATGACAAATACCTTCTGTCCGTTTCAAGGGACAGGAGATGGTCGCTGTTCAGCTGCGAAGAAAATGGGTATGAATTAAAGGCGGCGAGTTCTAAGAAGGACAGTCTTCACAGCAGGATTATTTGGTCCTGTGCCTGGTCCCATGATTCTACATACTTTGCTACAGGATCGAGGGATGGAAAAATTGGGATTTGGAAACCTGAGGAATTTAGAGATAAAGAATTCCAGCCGTTTACGAGCATGGAAATTAAAGACGCTTCTATAACGGCTCTCGCATTTGCTGGTATCAGCGCAGGGAAAGATTCTTACGTTTTGGCAATTGGTTTTGAATCTGGAAACATAGAAATTCATAAACTAATGATAGGAGAAAACTCAAGAGTATTTAGAAAGTACGAAAGTTTGGATACTTCGCGTGCGCATCATCTAACTGTTAAAAGACTTTCGTTCAGACCAAAAACCGAAGAGTCTCAGACTAAAATTCTCCAGCTCGCTAGCTGCGGATCTGATAATTTTGTTAAAATTCACAACTTCAGCTTAGAGGACATCTCGCTATTGTAAACCCGCCAAATACCTTGCAGAAATGTAATAAACTTATTTATCTATCAATTCATTGCGTGCATTCTTGACTTTATATATAATCACCCTGCTAATTTTCCAGCTGTTTGTTTTGTAGATAGCCACGTTGTTCTCGCCGTTTGCAATGATAACAGCTAATCTTTTTCCATCTGGACTAAAATTCAACTCTTTGTTGGCCGATGACGTCTTGACATTCTGTATATAAGATACAGATCTATTTTCCAGAGACCATATTGATATTTGTATCTGTGAAAAAGAGAATAGACTCTAAATTAAATGCATTCAATTACAAATAATTATAGAATCCAGGCTTGGAAATATTTCCAATAAAACGCAGCAGATTCTAAATTTCTTCTCACGTCAAAATCCCCGGTTGTAATAATATGCCGACTATCTGGTGACCAGATGACTTTTTCAAGTCCTGCACTGCCCTCGGTTAGCTTGCATCTCCAGTCAGCGTAGCATATGGAAAATACTTGGATAATCGCCTTCTTGAAACTAGTGCACAGAATGTATTCGCTATCTGGAGACCATTCGATGTACTGAAAAGTTTCAAGATAAATAGTTAGATATCTTTGCCTGCTTCAAATCCCCTGTAATTATAAATCCAAATATTTGGCACTTACCTCAATGATATCAGCGAATGGAAAGGAGAGAAACGTGTCGTAGGTTCCTGTGTTCTTAATTACCAAATTACCTTGGAATGCAAATGCCAGGAATCTACCATCGCTTGAAAATCTACATAAATGATTGTTTATGCGAAATATTTCATTCGCAGCATCCAGGGACATGGCAATGATTCAAAAAACCAAAAATTTGATCGTATTTTTCTTCTCTTCTGGAGGAGGTGACTGTTGTCGACGAACCCGACCATCTGGAATAAACGAAAAAGTTCATTTCATTTATCGCATTATCAGATATTGGGTACGTGATGTATTTGATATTTTTTTCATCAGCTACACTCCATGATCACTATCTTTGCAAAGAGTTTAGAACTTATCGACTAAGGTTTAAAATTCTGCGAACAGATAAGTAACACGATGCCATTGATATAATCTGTTACGTCCTGGGCGGCTATAATTATTCTCATTGATAAAGTTCTTTTATCATAACATTTTTCTAAAAGGGAAGTTTGAGCCAGTGATAAGATAAGTGGTAAACATATACATATTGGGTAAGGGAAAGGAAAATAATTAACAATATACGTAATCAAGTAGTTAAGAATTATCAATCAATTATTATACCATAAATCATTGATAATGCTTGGTTCAAATCTAATCAAAAATCTGTGTGCCAATTGTACGCTGCTAGGAATAAACCATCTCAACAAAATTTCGAAAAGATTAACTTCGATTTATTGATCGACAGCGAAGAAATTGATCCAAGATCGGCACTTCAGACGTCGATCAGTATTGTTAATATGGGAGATGCGATTTGATCAGTAAAATATTTAACATGATTTTGAACGAAATCTGTGACAGCCTGCAAGATAGAAAATCAAATTTGAAATAAACCGGAAAAAATACAACTTGAGATACCGAACGAACACAATCGATCACCAATTTTGATTTAATACATCAAACTTCAATTCGACTATCCATTGCTTTCAGTGTTAAACGTTAGATTGAATCTGAAAAAATGCTAGTGAAAACAAAATAAAAGACTGTATACAGATGAAATCTTAGATTTAAACCAGAAATTGATTATCATTCGATCGCAAACTAGACATATAAATACCGATCTTCTGAATGGCAGGTCACTGTTGTTTTGGCCTTTGGTTTAAATCATGAAGTTATTCTTATTAGCGACTTTCGCCGTTTTGGCCACAGGTATTTATACTCCTCAATTATACAAATACTATTGTACTGCTAGTCTGTAATCCCTCAAAGTTTTTTAATTCACTGTAAATCAAGTTTATGTCGAATCTATTTTTCGCGTGGTAAAAAATCTCCAAAATGCTCAGTCTCAACTCAAATGAAGTCACATCAGAGATATTTAAAATACTATAAAACAAATCGAGTTATTTTTCTTTCATATTGTGAAAGCGTTTCATGCCCTATTCGATTCTCACTTGATTTTCAAAATTGTTGAACACGTGATAGATCAGTTCTTTATTGTCCCCTAACAGTTCATGGCGAGGAACAAGTTGCTCCGCGTCTCTTCGGAGGCAGCGTCGTGTACAGCTTGTACACAAGGTCAGTTTCATACTTATTAAGCATCATTAATCATTGATGAATGTGGCAGAGAGTTAGTTTGAAATCTGAAATTCTCTAAGCCATTTTTCCAACTCGAATAAAGTACTCGTTAGTTGAAACTCCTCTGCTTTCTATTCACAGCGAGAACCCTACCACTGCCGAGCGTCTAGATGTCGAAGATTCTCGCACTTTCACCAACAGTAACTTTGACAGCAGACGCCCAACCTTCATTATCACTCACGGATGGAGAGGCAATGAGCAACAAAGCTCTGTTGCCGTAGTCCGTGCCGGTAAGAAGTGTCAACTTGAAGTACTTGATGAATGAATAAAAATCTATTATGAATTCCAAGAATGAGAAAATGGCTAGACTCAGCTAATGTTCTATTACCCAACAGCCTACATCAATGCTGGAGATTACAATGTAATCACCATCGACTGGAATGCCATCCAATCGGTCTTCACCAGTCCTGTAGATTCCGTCAGTCAAGCTGGAGGTTTGATCGCAGAATTCATCAACTTGTTGCAAATGGTCAGCGGCCTTAATCCAGCAACAACAACTCTTGTTGGTCACTCTCTTGGTGCTCACGTTATGTCTTACGCCGCACGTGTGGCCAGCGGAACTCTGCAAGCTGTTGTAGGTCAGTGAACTAGCAGAATAACTTGCTTCAAGTAGAGGCGAAGAAAGATTTAATCATAGCTTTTTAACTTTGAAAACATTCTGCTTATTTTTTTAGGTCTTGACCCGGCTGGTCCCGTCTTTGAAGACAGTGCTGATGGTATTGCTATCGGAATGCAGCCTGGAGATGCTGCCCACGTTCAGGTAATTCACACCAACGGTGGAGGAATGGGACTCCAAAGAGCTGCTGGTGACAGCGATTTCTACGTGAACGGTGGAAGTAGCCAGCCAGGATGCATTCTGGACTTCGTTGGTGAGTTTGAGGATTTGTTTTTCAAAACTATACATTTTTGGTAAACATGCGACTCGAGAAATTGAAATTATAAAATAAATTTTTTATGCTCTATAGGAATTTGCGCACATTTCCGTGCTGCCTTGTTCTTCGCTGAGTCTATCCAAAACCCAACTGGTTTCCCAACTATAGAAGACTCCTCAGTATTCCTGGGTGGCTCAGTTCTGAGCACAAAGTAAGTTTAGATATGGATATGATTCCTAATCAAATAATACAATACATATATTTATGCTAGCCTGCTGAACTACCGCTGAACTTTTGAAAGATATTTTTAGCTTTGTCAAATGAGTTTCTTCATATTTTTTTTCTTTGTTTCACAGTGCTCGTGGCGTTTACACTTTGAACACCCGCAGCAACCCTCCGTTTGCCCTCGCATAAGCAGATACTTCATGAATTACCATGGGAGTAAGAAGTGGAAGTTATACAATGCACGCAATGAAAATTTACACTCTGCCAAATCACAATGCAAAATGTTGTTAAAAATAAACATTGAATTTACAGATGAATTACTATACCATAAAATTTCTATCAATTCATTTTTTGTGTTTCAATAATTATATTTATTATAAACCGAATCCCACTTTCCGGCCACATGTTTCGTTTTTAACAAAGTGACGATTGTAGTGGTAAAACATTTGTGAAAAATATGTTATTTGTTCGAATTTCAAACAGAGCTTAAAATCTAATTTCATGATTTCCTACACTTCTATGTAAGGTTTGCCGGTATGCCTATAGAGTGAAATTATCGGAAGTATACGTCTCTTGCAAGGAAGAAACATATTTCCAAGAAACCTGTGTGATTTTTTTTGGTAACAATATGAAACGCCAGCATTCACCAAGGTCAAAACGATAAGGCGCAGCAATTTAATGCAATGTGTTATAATTTACATACTGACTTCATCGAGTACGTGTATGAAAATGTCTAAATGCTAGAGACACTCATGTACAGAATATAATGATCAGGATATGCATATGGCATATTATTGCCTGATGGTCAATACAAGATTATTATTATTCGCTCCGTTCTATTACGTGTTAGCTCCAATATTTTAAAATTTGCACAGTTGGTGATATCAATTTTTCATAATTTTATGGAAGTGGCTAACACCAGCAAACCAATACATCAATTATCTCTACACAGCTGCGACGAAAGTTTATTTCTCGTAACATAAAGAAGCGTAAATGTTCAAATGTTCATTACACTTCAGATAATGTATTCTGCAAGACTTGAAACCGCCAACTCCTTCCAAGTTTGGAATATCAGGCTAATTTTGCAAGCAGTTTCTACCATTCTGGTTTCGAGTAAGTCCTCCAGAGGTCTGCTAATTTAGATTTCGATTTATCGTAAGATTCAAACGACTGAGAATTTTCAAATGACAAATTGTGTGTTCTCATATCCTGAAAGAGTACCATCAAACATCTAATGCATCATAATCAGTTCGTTTATTCTCCTCCAACAGCTCGACCCGTGGACGCTAGCAGCGATATCAAATTCACTTTGTATACACAGTCAGTACCCAGCTGCGTAAATTTTTTTCTCATGAATTTTCAAAGCTTTGTTCTTCCAACTGGTAGGAAAAACCTCGGTAGTTGAAATATTGAATTTATTGTTTTACAGAAACAACCCCACGAGTGGGCAAAGTTTAGTTTTGTACAGCAAAATCAATATCACCAGCAGTAATTTCCTCAGTTCTCGTCCAACCTTTGTCCATATGCTTAGGAATGAGCAGATACTTCGTGAATTACCAAGAGAATGAGAAGAGGCAAGGATATACTACGCCCGCTCGTCCATGGAACTTTGAATTTTGCCACATATTAAGGTTAAGAGTTTATCAAAATTGCAAATAAATTTACAAACGAATAAAAACTACACAATATCTGCATCTCGATGAATATATTCATTTCAAAACAGATCCCCAAAATATCGAAGCTTGGCAAGTTTTAGTTACAGACAAATATGAAAATAGTCAGCAAGATGTATGACCTTTCGAGATTTAAATTGATCTCTATTTGCTTGATCACGTGTAACGGGTTTTATCAGAACTCTCAATTAATTAGATAAATAAACGGATAGAAATCCACATCAACTGATAAGATTAGTATAATTCTCCTTGGGGGAATTTGAATAAGCTGAGAAATCACGATCTCGTACGTGTCCAGATAAGGACTTCTGTATTTTCGATACCATCTATTATGATCGAACCTCGTTGATATTATTCTACAAGTAAACGGCTATCCTTTCCCCCTTCAATCATTACTATATTAACTTCTCTACACTTTAAGTACACAGCTTTACAGCTTTTTCAGCTCTCAAGGACTGCTGAAATCTTGGATTAGAATATCATACGAAGCTTTTTTCCGAATCTCAGGAAATTTGCATACTAATTTGTAGAAAAATAAGCTTTTTTCCAGCAACAGACTATCACAATCAGTGGTCCAACAGCATCTTCAGGAGATTGCCAGAAATACAAAAGAACAAAAACAAAAAAAAAACAACTAATAGATCAATTGACCGAATAGTATGTGTTGAATATTTCTTTACATCCTATCAAGAATCTCAGTTCATCCGACTGACACGATTTAGGTAATTGAAATACGACTCAATTACACAATTTTAAACTGATTAATTTGCCGATGAATCTTCGAAGTCTCGATAGAACATCTGGATTTCTGATATGAAAATACGTAATCAGAGAAAGCGCATCTGAGATTCATTGAAATGGTAAATCCAAGCAATTATCTTCATATTATGTGATGAGAAATCTCGAACATTGGTAAATCTACAGATAAAAAAGCTGGTACTATCATAGATGTTCTGATCACACAAAAGTAAGAAATAAAGAAAATGAAATGTTATCGATTAGAGAATCACGAAAGTTAATTATACATTTTGTTTTGCTGTTACCGCCAGGTGAAATCTATGAATCCTCTAAAATAATACCTCATTGCGGGGTGATAGAATCATGGATTGAAGTGGTTGATTGCTAAATAATAATTAATTAAACACAGGATAATGATCTCTGTAGGATTTGAATATAAATACAGAATTCAAGATCGGATGGACACTACTTGTTTCTACGCCTGGGTCCGAGTCATGAAGCTTCTGTTGATAGCGGCTCTTGCCATTTTGGCCACAGGTAAAGATTCCTCTGTTATAAAAAAATTTTCTTTTATTCCTATTCGCTATTTCGTGGAAAGTTTTCCGATCAACTTTTACCTGCTTCTCCCTTCAATTTTCAAACTATTAATAATCACAACTTTCTTGTCGCTATGTAACAGCTCATGCTGTAGAAGAAACCCAGGAGGAACATGAGTACATGTTGTTCCCTGACGGCGATGGAGTTCCGCAAGTGATTGACTTGAAGCAGCGTTTCACATTGACAAGGAGTGAAATTGAGCGCAATGTGGCTACCATAAGATTCGAATTGTACACACGGTCAGTACTCTATCAATTTAAAATCCTTGCGAAGAAAAATAGCAGAACATCATTTAGAGAAGATAAGACAAATTTGCTTTATTCTCCTGAGTCTGCATACAGTATATTTAATGCAGTATAACATCTCCAGAGCTCAATCGAACTCTGATCATTCATTTCTTTGTCTTTTTACAGGAGCAATCCCACCAGTGCTCAAATCTTGACTCTAAACCAAATAAGCACTGTGACCAACAGTCATTTCAACAGAAACAATCCCACCCGCTTCGTAACTCACGGATGGAGATCAAGCAGTAGCTCTGATGCCTGTGTCGCCCCCCGCGATTGTAAGAAGATGACTAACTATCGGGAATGCAATAGTGAAAAAAAATTAGCAAGATCTTCTAAACGTATTTCATTTCGCAGCTTATCTTGCTGTTGGTAACTACAATGTGATTGCTATCGACTGGAGCAGCATTGCAAAAGCAACATATACCTCGGCTAGTGGTCAAGTCAAGAATGTTGCCGCCCAGGTATCGGCTTTCATTAACTTCATGAGTCAACAGGCTGGTCTCAATCTAGGCACAACAATGTTAATTGGTCATTCACTGGGAGGTCATATTGCTGGTATTGCTGCACATGGAGCAAGTGGAACTCTTCAGGGCGTAGTGGGTTAGTGAAAGAGGATTGATTACTCGCTTTGCAAATCAGACAATGAAATATCGGTGATTTTTGCATACCTAAAACTTCTACAGGTTTATATTTGACCCGGTTTCTTTCAGCTCTTGACCCGGCTCGCCCTAATTTTGAAAACGTGGGTGCTGGTGGTGCGGTGACTCGTAATGACGCCTCGAATGTTCAGGTAATTCACACAAACGCTGGAAAACTGGGACTCGCTGATGCTGTTGGCAGGAGTGATTTTTACCCCAATGGTGGTAAAAAGCAGCCAGGATGCGGGGTCGATCTAGCTGGTAAGTCAAACAAAGTTTCTCTTAGTTTGGTAGAAAAATTAAACTTGAATTTAGTTATTCTAGATTCTACAGTTCTAAATTTGAATTTATTTTTATTTTTCAGGAACCTGCGCCCATTCTCGCGCTTACTATTTCTTTGCCGAGTCTATACGCAACCCAACAGGATTCCGCTCCCAGGAATCATCTTCGGTATTCATGGGTGGCCGAACTTTGACTACGTAAGTTCAAATCAAATCTACAACAATCCCAGTGGATTGGACAGATTTTTCACACATCATTTGATGAATCGTATAATTCTGCTCAAAAAACCAAAGTAGACTCACTCTGTTGTATCCAAACGAGACTTTTCAGCCTCAGTTATAAAACCCGTTCAATTATTTTCATTGTTTTACAGCGCTTCTGGGTCCTTCAATCTTGAGACCGCTAAGACTTCTCCATATGCTCTGGGATAAGCAAGAACTTGATGAGTTGTCAATCAAGAATCACTTTCACTGGCTAGATAGATATCGTCACTAAACTGATCCCGGAAATTTCGCACTGGATTACCTTCGACTGGTCAGAAAAATGAAATCATTGCAAATTCGATCCTGTGACTCAGCAATGCATATTCTTGATTGAGATTAATAAATGATACAAAGCATTCCGTCTTTTCATTACAACATAATCATGAAAAACTTCTTCATTATAATTCGGGAGAGGTTGAAGACGTTAGTCGTACACCCACCTAGAATTAGCTTATGCATAAAATTTAGCGCAATACAGTAACATCTTATATTTCTTATATTTAGTCAAACTTTGTACTAGTTGTATCAAGTATTTACAGTGGTTTACCACCTCGGGCAGTTCTGGGGGCGATTTGAACACAAGTTTACATTTTTCCGTCTTACTTCTGATCGTTTCTGTATAATGCTAGTAGTTTCCAACTGCAGATTATGAAATTGACAAAGTTATCAGCCTGGGTGTCGATTCTTACGATTTTGGTAATCCAACTTTTGCATTCCTTTTTCGAAGAATAATTAAATGAATACCACAATATTTCGACTGTCCAAAGAGATCTTGAGATAAAATTGGATCATTTGTCGATAAAATAATCCTACAAGAATTTTAATTCTCACCGGAGCAGTGCAAGTGAAGAGTAGAGTAGAGGTGAAAGAGTAGTCATGGATTAAAATAATCAAAGTAGTTATGGATCAAGAGATCATTATCAGATAAAATATCAATCATATGTTGTACACTGAACGTAATTGATTCTGATCCGGAAGCAAATTAGGCAACCGCAAAATCTACCAATAAGCACTCTGGAATTATGATAATCCGTAGCAACCATTGGTTAATTCGGTATTTGCTTATAGTTTCTGGATCAGAATCAATTATGTACAGTATATGTTAAAATCCGATTGCTAATCTTGATTTCAATCCCAATGATAAAGATTGAGTGATGCGAGGAAATTTCCGGGTGTAGGTGTGGATTGATTATAAAATTGACAGTGAGGTAATTGATCTGATATCAGCACTATCAATGATGATCAGATAGTTTCGAAGATTGTTTATTCCGAATAGAAAAATATCAATACTGGTGAGGATGGTATTCATCTTCCTGGGAGGTAGAAAGTACTAATACAATCAGATCAGAATGATGTTATTGAAAGCATTGCATCAGTGAAATCTGACAAAGATACGTGTTCAAATCACGGAAATCAACAATTTATCTTGTTTTGATCGCAGAATACTTTTAAGACAGAATGAATGATGGTGAATGATGGCATACAGATATGTAATACCTGACTGATTGCTGGGAAGATAATTGAGTCGGAAGAGGGTACATAAGTGCAAAATTTGGAATGGGATAAACACTACGGTTCGTCAACATGAAACTACTATTGATTGCGGCTCTTGCCTTTTTGGCCTCAGGTAAAAATACGTCTGTAATGAACATCCTCTTTTATTCGAACTTCGGAGTTTGTCCGACAATTTTCCACCACTTGCTTAATTAATTAACTATGAAGAGCCTCAAGTTGTTTCTTACACTGTAATAGCTCATGCTGTGGAAGAAACCCAGGCGGATCATGATTACGTCTACATCCCCAGCAGTGACGGTATCCTGCATAAAGTTGACTTGAACGAGAAATATGAACTCTCTGATGCTGCAATTGAGCGCAATGTCAACACCATCACATTCAACTTGTACACACGGTCAGTAATTTATCTGTACCAAGCAAATACATAGAGTCCGTTTGTAAATCACAGATAAATTTGTATCCGTCGATAACCTGAGTCCTGCGAATTGTATATCTATTTCAGTTTGAAATTTTCACAGCTAAATTATACTCCAACTATTTTTTTTCTCTTTTTTTGCAGAAACAATCCCACAAATGGCCAGGTCCTGACTCTGAACCAAATAAACTCCGTGACCAACAGCAATTTCAACAGGAATAATCCGACCCGTATTGTTACTCACGGATGGACAAACAACCAATTCTCACCTTCCTGTGTTCTTATTCGCAACGGTAAGAAAGATCTACTCCTGCAATATCTTTGGAAATAACTAACTATGCTTACATCTCGATTCAAGAAATTAGAAAAATTCCCAGGCTTGGCTAAACTTTGATTATTTATCAGCTTTCCTCGCCGTTGGAAATTACAACGTAATTGTCGTGGACTGGGGCCAGATAGCAGGTGAAGGATACACTGTAGCCTCAGGACAGGTCAGGAATGTTGCTGCCCGTGTAGCAGCATTCATCGACTTCATGAGGGCACAGGGAGGTCTTAACTTGGGCACAACATGGACAATTGGCCATTCTCTTGGTGGTCATATCGCGGGTATTGCTGCACGAGCAGTCAACGGAAATATTCAAGGCGTAATCGGTTAGTGGAAGAGAATCGATTCCTCCTTGCCGCACAAGGCAAACAATTGAATATCAATCATCTTTGCAGACCTGAAACTTCTACAAATCCATATTTGACCCGGTTTCTTTCAGCTCTTGACCCAGCTCGCTATGGTTTTAACACTGCTGGTGCTGGTAGCAGCGTTCACCGTGATGATGCCACCCAGGTTCAGGTAATGCACACCAACGGCGGAGGCCTGGGACTTGCGAGAACTGCAGGTAAAACTGATTTCTACCCCAACGGTGGCAGTAGCCAACCAGGATGCGGTACGGACTTATTCGGTGAGTAAAAAAGAGTTTGTTGTCTTCATATTGTACGTATACATGTTTCAAAATCATATTTGACTTGAAGTAGTTCAAAGTACTCAACGTATTTCTCCACTCTTGATACACAAATTCTAATTTTTCTGTAGGATCTTGCGCCCATGGCCGTGCTTACGAATACCTTGCTGAATCTATCCGCAACCCAACTGGATTCCGTTCCCTCGAATCATCTTCAGTATTCATGGGTGGCCGAACTCTGACTACGTAAGTGTCAATCGAATTTACGGCTATATCATTTAATAAAGCGTATGATTTTTGTCAAATCACCAAACTATGTGAAACAAAATTACTGGATCAACTTTGTTGCATCCAAACGAGATTTTTCAGCCTCTGTTACATGAACTCACTGAATATTCTAATTGCTTTACAGTGCTCAAGGAGTCTTCCATGTCAACACTCGCTCCTCTTCTCCGTATGCTATGGGATAAAGAAACACTAGATGGATTGCCGATTGATGACTAGTGTCACTTGTTACATCTGATACTATGAAAAAAATCGTCGCTGGAATTCAACACTGGATTATCCTCGAAGGGTTTATGAAAATGACATTCTATCATGTATCCCTGAAACACATATTATCAAATAAAGTTGACAAATAATGCATAATATTCCACCTATTTATCACCACATAATCTAATTCCTTCCTCAAACCAAATTCACGAATCCGAATACTTGTTAGATGAATTACATAGCAAAATGCAGGCAGAATCGCAATATCTAAATAAGAATATCACGACTATTCAAGGATAGCTCGAAATGGAGTATAACTATTCATCTGCGAAATGAATTCAACGGCACAAAGGCTAGAGGTACCGAGAAATCAGCTGAACTACTGTTGAAATCTAAATCTTTTACTATTGCGATACTAAATTCTATTCTAGTAGACATCCAAACGCTGATAATGTGATAAACGAACATTAATTTGGAGATGCTGAATTTCATCAGAAGGTTTATGATCCTGTCAGGTTCATATAAAAGTTTTTTCAAAATATCAAAATATATGGCGCTAGAGAATAAATTGATATCAGTTCCGAGATCAATGAATTGATTAGCTACGTTTTATGCTCATCTTGCAATCAAGAGATGAGCTCAGCTTACAGGATATAACAAAACTGGCGGACCTTCTCTGCTCATGTAGTAAACATGGTGTGATTGATTTTCCACACGACAGTGGGTGGTAATATTGACCTGAGATTAACTCTGTGAATGTTGTTTGGATGAATTTCGAATTTGAATAACCTGGATACAAGAATTTCAAAACTAGTAAGCGGTTTATCCATCAACCCGAGAACTAGAAGGTACAAACACAATCTGATCATTGCAATCTTATTACAGATATTGCATTAATCAAATCTGACAAGGGCTGTGTCCGAATCAGAAGAATCAACTATTTATCTCGTTTCGATCGAAGAATGCTTCAGAGACAGAATGAATGATAGTGAATGATAGAATCTCGAAATGTAATACCTGACTGATTGCTAGTAAGATAATTGAGTCAGTAGGGGGTATATAAATGAAGAATTTGCAATCGGAAGGACATTCCGGTTCTACGTTCTGGTTATCATCATGAAACTACTGTTGATAGCGGCTCTTGCCATTTTGGCAACAGGTAGGAACACGTCTTTTATCAAAATCCTTTATTATTCGGACTTCCAGGTCCGCCCGACGTTTTCGAATTACGTATTACTTGCCTTTAGCTTGATTTATCGAACCATAAAGAATCACAAGTTGTTTCTTTCACTGTAATAGCTCATCCTGTGGAAGAAAACCAGGCGGATCATGAATACGTGTACATCCCTGACGGTGATGGTATCATGCATAAGGTTGACTTGAACGAGAAATATGAACTTTCTGAAGCTGCAATTGAGCGCAATGTCAACACCATCACATTCAACTTGTACACACGGTCGGTAATCTATCTGTACCAAGTAAATACATAGAGTCCGTTTGTAAATCACAGATAAATTTGTATTCGTGGATAACCTGAGTCCTGCGAATTGTATATCTATTTCAGTTTGAAATTTACACAGCTAAATTATACTCCAACTATTTTTGTTCTTTTCTTCTGCAGAAACAATCCCACAAATGGCCAGGTCCTGACTCTGAACCAAATAAACACCGTCACCAACAGCAATTTCAACAGGAATAATCCGACCCGTTTTGTTACTCACGGATGGACAAACAACCAATTCTCACCTTCCTGTGTTCTTGTTCGCAACGGTGAAAAAAATCTACTTCTACAATCTTTGGAAATAACTAATTATGCTTACATCACGATTCAAGAGATTAGAAAAATTCCCAGGCTTGGCTAAACTTTGATTATTTATCAGCTTTCCTCGCCGTTGGAAATTACAACGTAATTGTCGTGGACTGGGGTGAGATAGCACGTGATCTTTACGGCCCAGCTATGGGACAGGTCAGAAATGTTGCTGCCCGTCTAGCAGCATTTATCGACTTCATGAGGGCACAGGGAGGTCTTAACTTGGGCACAACATGGACAATTGGCCATTCTCTTGGTGGACATGTCGCGGGTATTGGTGCACGTGCGGTCAACGGAAATATTCAGGCTGTAGTCGGTTAGTGGGAGAGGATTGGTGCCTCCCAAAGCAGACAAATAAATATCTATAATATTTCCATACCTGAAACTTCTACAGGTTTATATTCAACCAGATTTCTTTCAGCTCTTGACCCAGCTCTCTACGGATTCCACACTGCTGGAGCTGGTAGCAGCGTTCATCGTGATGACGCCAACCAGGTTCAGGTAATTCACACCAACGGCGGAACTCTGGGACTCTTGAGGACTGCAGGTAAGACCGACTTCTACCCCAACGGAGGCGGTAACCAGCCTGGATGCGGCCTTGACATAACTGGTGAGTAAAGAAGAGTTGAATTATTTTCATGTTGTACATACATCTCTCAAAATCATATTTGACTTCAAGTATTACAAGATAGTTGCAGTAATTCTACATTCTCTATACATAAATGTTAATCTCTTTGCAGGATCATGCGCTCACGGTCGTGCTTTCGAATACTTTGCCGAGTCTATACGCAACCCATCAGGATTCCGTTCCAGGGAATCGTCTTCAGTATTCATGGGTGGACGAACTCTGACTTCGTAAGTGTGAATTGAACTGGTAGATTTTTTTTACAGATCATTGGATCAATCGTTTGATTTTTCTCCAAGTAATCAACTACGTGGAAAAAAGTTAACAGACCAACTCTGTTTTTAGCAAACGAGGTTTTTCAGCTTCAGTTACATGAATCCACTTAATATCTCAATTGCTTTGCAGTGCTCAAGGAGTCTACAATCTTGACACTCGCTCCTCTGCTCCGTTTGCTTTGGGATAAACGAAAATTTGATGGATGGATTGCCGATAAATGACTAACGTCACTTGTTACATCTGGCAATATCATAAAATCTTCACTGGAATTGCATACTGGATTATCTTCGAAGGGTTTATACAAATAATATTCTATCTTGTATCCCAGTAATACATATTATCGATTAAAATTGATGAATGATGCATAATATTTCATCTCTTTATTACCACACAATCTGATTCCTTTCCCCAAACAAAATTCACGAGTTCCAGTACTTATGAGCAAGATTATAGTTAAGAGTATGCATTCAGAATCACGACATTTAAATCCTGAACTTGCAACACAACATCTTGAAAGTAAATATAGTTGTTTGTCTGTGGATAATTTTAACGGCATAAGGCCTCGGTATGGCCAGAGATCAGTAGAAATTCTATTTTGATTGCAAGCCAAATTCTGATCCTACATCTCTGTAGTAGAATATTTGAGGAAATTCGAAATCACAACATATTAATATTGGCTACTCAGGCTAAGACCATTCCATCAGGAAGTCTTTCATTCTTTATAGTTCTTTCGCATCTAGCGAATGAATCGTTCTTTTGCATCTTTGAAATTGATATCTCTATCCTGTGATGAAGTGCGAGAAGATTTTCAAGACTGATTATTTGATTAGTTGTGTTTTACGCTCGATCTCATGCTGTCAGCACGAACTGTCCACGGGCTATTTGTGCAAAGTGGTAGGCTTAGCAAATGATCACGTCTTTGGAGAATGATATATCTGTTATCATCTGGTACATCATTAGCTTGCTATTATTATTCTTTTCAATGAAGTATGAATTTTTCACTGCTTATTTAAGCTTGTTATTTGAGAACAACAGCTCCGATGAAAGTGAATTTAGTTCGTATGCAAATGGGGTGTTCGGCGGTTTCCTTACTGACACAGTTTTCTGCAAATTCAGTTACAACACGTGCAATTGAAACGCCCAAGACTTTAGCACATTTCATCTAATCAGATGTATCTCATATTTCATTCAAAGAACGATCTATATCAATGAGTCTTGGAGTAACCAACTACCTAGAAGACATCGGTGAGCAGATAAGAAATCAGTATTGCATTACTAATAGGATCTGTTACAAGTTTATCCGGCTACTATTATCCCTATGATCAAACTTGCGAGTAATTATCGTTAGCCAAATGAGGCCATATTCCAAATCTAAATCTGTGATTATTTCAAAGTACTCGGCGTCTTGCTTTCCTCAATATTTCAGGCAATAGAAGTCCTGCGTTTACCTTCATTCATGTGAAAAATAAAAGTATCTTCCATACAAACGAGGCTGATCAAAGTTACCCAGAGTGAAGTAAGCGATCTATCAGATGCTCTGTCAATATGCTATTGAGAACTTTCAGATATTTCAGTAAAATTTATGCGGGATTAGCATTATATAATGATTGATTATTTGACCGACAGTGATGGAAGTAAAATTACATGGATACTCCAGATTTTGAGATTCTATCCCATGTTGTGAAACTCATCGTAGATCTGTACTTGATACATCAAACTTCAATTAGGCAAAAAACTCTGTTATCAATTTTTCAGTTTCTAATCAAACTAAGATTGGTCGAAATACATAAGTGACTACACGTGACTGCACAAGTTTGTAATTAATTACATATCAAACTGATAGTCGCTGGATAATATAATGTCGACTGTAGTGGGGTGTATATAAATACGGATCTCGCAAATGGCAAATCACAATCAGTTTCTACTTCCGTTTCAATCATGAAGTTGTTCTTGATTGCAGCTCTTGCCGTATTGGCCTCAGGTATTTATACTCATCGATTATATGAATGCTCTTCTAATTCTAGTTTGAAATCCTTGAAACATTTTCGAGTTCACTTCTAGAATTCAATGTCAAATCTATTTATTTTCAAGATATTTCGATCTTAATTTGAAAAAGAAATACATCGAATTTATTTGTGAATGATACAATCACCGATCAGACAAAATAAGTCATGTTTTTTCAATACTGTGAGCACATTTCGACCTATCAATCTCTGGCCTAATCTGCAAAACCGTTTAACATTTGTTACAGTTCACGGAGAGGTGGAATACGAGAAATTGAATGCTGCTTCTATTAACCGCAGTGAGAATCACATTGGCTACTACTTGTTAACACGGTGAGAATACAGAGAAAACTCTCAATAATTATTGGAATAGATAAATTAGCTAAGAGCTCAATTGAACTTTGAGGATTTTTACATCCAGATGGAACCCAGAGAGTTATCAAGTCCTTATTTTTAATGGAAGACCGCTTATCTCGACCAGCAATTTCCTCAAAACTCGTTCAACCCGTGTCATTATTTATGGATGGCAATCCGACCAATTTGAGGATGCCATAGACGCACTGACTTCAGGTGAGTACACGTCTATTGCTATTAAAAATTATACAAAATGCGGGTAAGATCCTCTGATTTTGAAACCATTTCATTTTACAGCTTATCTCAAAGCTGGCGACTACAACGTAATCCTTGTCGACTGTAGCATTGCACTAAGTGGATCGTATGCCAGTGCTAAAGAAAATGTGCCAGCAATCGCCGCCGATGTATCATCAACTTTGAACATGATGAACCAAGACTTTGGCTTGGATCTTAGCACGACACAGCTGATTGGCCATTTTCTAGGTGCTCACATCGCCGGAATTGCTGCTCGTGACCTAGAGGGTCTCCAGGGTGTAGTTATTCAGTTAAAGAAGGTCCTTTCTAGCTGTGGAAGCCAGAAAAACAAAGTTCCATCATGTATTCATACCCAAAAATCCTCCAGGTCTATATTCGGTCTATTTTCTTTCAGCTCTTGACCCAGCAGGCCCTGGATTTGAAGACGTTGATCAAAGCGGAGGCCTTCGTAGCAGTGACGCCGTCAATGTTCAGGTGATTCACACCAATGCTGGGGAATTCGGACTCTCCAGAAATGCAGGTACTAGCGATTTTTATCCCAACGGCGGGAGTAGACAGCCAGGATGCGAACTCAGTACAGCTGGTGAGGGAAAAAAAACAGTTTGTTATCATCTTCATGTTATTTGACTTCCGACTATCTCGTAAAGTAAATGAATTCAAATCAAGTTTGATGAATTATGGTCTCATTTACAGGATTTTGCTCCAGCTACCGCGCTTACGAATACTTTGCCGAATCTATTGGCAATCCTAGTGGATTCCAGGCAATTGGAGAGTCTGGAGTATTTATGGGTGGTGAAACTTTAACTTAGTGAGTATAAATCAGATATTTAGCCAGAGCTCAGGTTTATCGCATGTTATTCGAAAGTCTGCCAAACTTTTGTTAAGGCAGCAAATTAAGGGGACAAAGTTCCTGGAGTGTTTCAGATAAGCCGGATACTCTAGCTTCGGTTATACGAGCTTTCTCGATTTGATTTTTTACGTTTTACAGCGCTACTGGAAGCTTTGCGTTGGAAACAGCTGAATCTTCTCCCTTTGCTTTGGGATAATCGAGAGAGGGAGCGAACTAACGATATGTAATCAGAAGACTGACCGCTGGAACCTACATCTGGAGATTTTGCCTTGAAAAGTCGAAAAACATTTCATCTAGTAACAATTCGTGTCTTCCTCGACACTGAATAATTACACAACGATAGAAATATTCGTGTTTATGCGATGGTTGGAAATTACCGGATACACGTGGTACATTGAGGCCTTTGAAACTACAATAGATTTGTGAAAATATCACGAAATAACCTAAAAAACGATAGCGATAATTTCAATTGTAGAATGACGAGAACTGCGGAGTTTCGAAACAATAAATAATCAGAATAACTAACGATGAATTCTTTGTTTCTGTCACTCAACACGTTGTAATTTCCGGCCTGATTTTTATCCAATTGGTTGAGAAGGTTAGAACAATTCTCCGCCATTCGTACAGGTTGTTTCTTACGGTCAACGGAGCGAGGACACGATAATTAGTAATAAAAATGTACGAAAACTTGTTCAAAAATCCTTTGCACCGTGTTTTTGTCTACGGAACATTAAAGCGAGGAGAACCTAACCACAAAACAATCGGTGAGAAAGATAAAGGTTATGCAAAGTTGGTGGGAATCGGTTCGACCGTGACGAAGTATCCTCTTGTTATCGCGACGAGATACAACATTCCGTTTTTATTGAAACAGGAAAACGTTGGCCACGTGAGTGTCCAAAACAAATTTGAATAATGACAGATAGAAAAACACAACAAACTTGAACAAATTTGTTTCACGAACTTTTTTTTACGAACACAGCACGTCGTGGGGGAAATCTACGACGTAGATTCGAACATGTTGAAGAATCTCGACGAGTTGGAGGAACATCCGACGTTCTACACTCGCGTAGAAGACGACGTTCGTTTATTGTCCGAATCTGATTACAATAACGGATCGAGATTCGAGAAGGTAAGAAAATATTTATACGTCGTGGAAACGATATGAATTCGGGATTTAAACGATATCGGAATAATCATTCCAGACCGGAGAGTTGACTAAAGCTTGGATATACTTTCTTCCAAAATTCCGACCGTCTTTACTAGACGGTCCTTTCTACTCGATTTACAAAAACAACGGAGAACACGGTCTCAAATACACGGAAAGGTATTCACGCCAAGCATCTTACGATCATCGAGCCGCGGTGAAGTAAACAAGCCGAAAAAAATTCGAAAACAATCACACCGTTTGAAAATTAAAACCATTCCAGCGATTATTTCATTTTATCAAGCTTCAATTTTCAGCGAAAATGACACTGCCAAACCTGAAGACGTACTCTGAAGTCGGCAGCTGTTTACGAGACGTTTTTTTCGAACGAAACAATAAACCAAATGAAAAACAGCCAAGAGATCGTTCGTTTGTTTTTTTCCGCAAACTTTCAAATCTAGGGTTAGGTTAGGTTAGGAATGCTCCTTCTGACGGCGCAGTACACTCACGGGATCTGGCGGGATCACATGACGCCGAGTTTGATTTTGTTTGAAATTGGCTTACCCAGATGGCGGCAGTGGTATCTAGTAACTCGTAAGTCGGCCATCTTTTTACTTGCGATATAGATATACAATCGTATGTATAGAAGCGAGCGAAGAAGGGTGAAAATAAAAAAAGACAAACGTAGCAAATATTTGTCATTGGAAAAAGTGACAAGTCCGTGAGCTTGTGCTGTGTTTATAATCAAAAACGAGAAATCCGTACCTATAGTATAAATAAATCACAAACCGACGTATTTACACCTAACAACGATGTTCGTGATAATGGATTCTTTTCTATAGTAGTGAATGTGGTTTATTCCTTCTAATTTTCTTCGCAAGAACGGGTGAGAAACGAGAAACGCTTTTTTCATAGTTTTCTTTCATTATTATAGGCTTGTGCTAAAAACGGGCCCTCCCCCCCTTCAAACCTACTACCCCCCCGCCCATCGAAAAAATTCTCAGCTAAATTCGCGATATTAATTAAAACCCAATTTCACTGTATATAGGCATACATACATACATGCGTATACCTATATAAGCATAAATTGAAAAACCGAGAGGATAACCTTGTCAAAACGAAACCTAGATACGCACACATAGTTGCGTGTCGAGCGTACATACGTGAGAAGTAAGCGTCACCGTGCAGTGCATAAATAATAATAATAACAAATAACAGAAAAAAATATCAAAAGAAAACAAAAGATTTTATAAGAACGCATAAAGAACGCGCGTATACGTCAAAACTGAAGTGAGCAGTTCAAGCGGCGTTCGAAAAAAAAAGAATAAACAAACAAACGAACGAACAATTATAATAATAATTTGTAATGTACCGAACGCACAATTCAGAAAAAAATATCATTACATCGAGAATAAATTTCGTTCACTCGAAGAGGAAAGGAATCTTCATACACCCGAAAAAAATGTTCAAAAACCCGATAATATCACTGCATCGCCATCAAAGTCGTATAAGTTTGTTAAATTCTCATCTTTGTTGAAAATGATCGTTATAAATATACGTACGCGCGTCCATGCTTATATTATTCTTTCATCAATGAATATATACTAAAGAATCGAATAAGATCAGAAAAAGCTGAAAAAAAGCGAAGAAATAGATACTGTCTATTTATGTATAAAAGTTAATCTCTGAACGTACTGACAATACGAGAGACACGCAAGTATTTACCCAAAAGATTTCTCATCCCTACGCATACGAGTTGTCTAGTTGTGCTTCATAGAGAAGAAAAGAGTAAAAGAAGTGAAGAAAAACGTTGAGGAAAGGAGAAGAAACGATATATATTTATCTATCGTCAAAATGAAGCTACTCGAAAGCACTAGGTTTGAAGCAATCAACAGCGCCTTGTCCATCAAGACAGGAGACAGTAAAATTTTGGGACGGTAGGTTGAGAAATTCTTTGAAAAACAACTATTTTACCTATCGAATTAAAGAGAAGCAAAGAAACGTGTCTCTTAATAATGTATCTCTGTTTTATTCTCAGGATCGAAAGCTACTCTTGTAAAATGGCGGGAAATGACAAACAACTCTACAAAAGATTCAACGCCGAGCAAGGAGTCACACCTCACGATCTACAGGCTTTATCGCCACCGCAAACTTCCCTGGGGGCTTCGCCGGCGCAGAGTTATTTTAGGTGATTGATTGATATAGAAAGAAGGAGAAAGAAGTCTTTAATCTTGTGGATTTATTCTTTGGATAATAATAATATGGTGAATTCATTTTAATTCCAACAGTCGCAGCATTTCTGGGGACGAAGACGGACCTCTGTGCGACACGATAAGCAGAAAGACTTTGTTCTATTTGATAGCCACTTTGAACGCGGCTTTTCATCCTGACTATGATTTTTCCGATGCTAAAAGTCACGAGTTTAGCAAAGAGCCTAGTCTTCAATGGGTTGTTAACGCCGTTGATAGTAATCTCAGCGCTACTGCTGGCGATTATTATCGTACTTTGAGATCCGCGCTTTGGACTGCTGTCGAGGACGAGATATCTATGGGGGAATGCGATATTTACAGGTAGCTGGTAGAAGAAAGACATTCAGTTATCATTATTCTTTTCAGTCGTTTGAAAGGAGATTCTCTCCTCGTCGTCAACTTCTGAAAACAACTTGTTTTGTATTTCTGGCCGTCTCGCTTCAGACACATTAACATTCTTCGCTATGTTTTGATCACAAAGATGGAATGCCTTTCAACATTTATTCTCCATTCATCACGTCACCCATTGTCGATTTTTTTCAAATTGTAGTAACTAGTGGAGCACAAATGAAAGAATATTCTCGATATGATAATAGTTAGTGGATTAAAATCGTAGTTTTTTTTAGTAAAATCAACAATGAAGCGTTATAGAGTTGAAATAGTTTCGTAGATTCCTTTTGATTAGCCAGACAATTTTCAGCAGTTCGTTTTTCCTTTTACAGTTACAATCCAGACTTAGCATCGGATCCGTTTGGGGAAGACGGATGTTTGTGGTCCTTTAATTATTTTTTTTACAACAAGAAGTTGAAGAGAATCGTATTTTTTACTTGCAGAGCGATAAAGTGAGTATATTTTTTTAATCACATTTGCATCCCTCGGTTTCTCTATTTTATCTAAACTACTATTCACATTTGTTATTGGGTGAAAAAATCGTTTCTTCATTAAACGAATCTCTCCTGCAAGAAATTTTGATCACCTAATTCCAAGCAGCCTTGCGAAAACGAGTGAAAAGATTCGCAATAAATACCCGATTACATAACGAGGTATATTTTCGTTTGTTGCAGCCCGATATATACGTTGGATTCTGGCGTTGGCAGCGATTTTGCAATGGACGAAGACGATTAAGTAACAAGAAAGCTGTGATCGTTGAGCAGTGGAAACTAAATATATTCTATACACTTCGGGTCACACTTGAATTTTGCATCAGAATATCGATTTCAACTGTCTCTATTTTTTTTTCTTCTTTCTAAATAAGTTCGTACTCTCGATTTTTCAAATCAATTAACGTACCATAGTATTTTTCATTTATAAGTCTTTGATCGACGACGCTCTTATCGGGCGTTGTATTATCTTAGGTATGTTTAAAAACGTAGGTCTCTGGCGATAAGAAACAAAAACCGAAAAGAAAAGAAAACCAAGAAAGAAAAGTAAAGAAAAAAAATAATAACTCAATTACATGACTAGGTGATTATTAAGCCTTTCTCAATAAATATTATATCTTCATTAGAAATCGCAATGACGTTGCGCAAAAATGATCAAAACTAATTGTCTTGAATTTTATAGACAAATTATAGATAGCGGATGTTGCGTTTAATGTGAAAAAACGATTTCTTTATTAGCAGTTGACCTATAGACTGTACAAAATTATATTTTCAAATTCGATATTTGTGGATGTATTTGAGTCTCAAAAAATTGGTAAACGACCTCTAGATGACTCGTTTCTAGAATATGAATTCAAGATTAGTATAGACGGTAATTTATTGCCGACAAAAAGATCTTATCGTATCTACAAAAGGCTTTAGCGAACAAACATTTCTTCGATATTCTTTATCTCTAGTTGGGTAATTGTCTCTCCGCTTTTTTAGTATATCGATAAAGGTAAGAAATGTTTTATCTTTCCATACTTGGCTCGATATTAAATATTCTGAGCTGAGATTTATGGAATTTTATCTATATTAACGAGTTATTCTCTGACTTGTGTCTACGAATGATATTTGAGGTACAAAAAAACCATTCAATTGCCTCTTTTCTGTGGCGCATTTTGCTGTTGCGGTTCAAAACTCGAACACATCTGCTTACTGTCTTGGACAGAATTAATCTTATTTACCATTCCTCCAGATTCTTCAATAGTTTCCCAAAAGTTTAAACAAATATTTTCACTCGTTGCGCCACAGACACAGTTTTAGCAAATTAATAACTGCGCTCCATTGTTATCTCGATTGCGTCCCCAGTAACTTGCTATTTAATCAAACAAATATTCTCCCAGTTATTCCACGTTCATCTTGTTCATTGTTGCTTATACATAGTACGCTATACCGTAATTACAATCCAATAACAGAGTATTTATCTAATCAGAATGTGCCTTGTTGAAGAAAAAAAAAAGAAAATGGTAATGGCATTAAATTTGTCTCACGATCGAATACCCATAGCTTGCATGCATTATGTGTCGTAGTTACATATTATCGTCGATAATGTTTCTATTATTAATGAATTCTAACTAACTGCAATAGAATATTACCATTAACTTTATTACCAAGTCAAGTACGTCTTAAATTTTAATCGGATTGAATGAACTTGTTACCTGTTACTTAACCAAACGAGAATAAAAAGATCAAGAAGAAGAAGAAAAAGAAAAAGATATGGGAAAGTAGTTTTAGTTTGTGACTGAATAATCAAAAGAATAAAAGAAAATACTATGAACGTATAGTAGAGATAGACGATAAAGTCTTTCAAAACTACAAGAGAGAGAGAAAAGTTTTGTTTTTATTTTTCAAAGATAATTAATACGAATAGAAAACATTGAGAGGCAAAATGTAATCGTATAGTAAACAACAATCATGAAAGAAACCATGTTTTATCGTTGACTAAATGTAACTGGGCGATGAACTCAGAGTCTTATCTAACATGGCGAATGATTAATTTGATCTACGGAGATAGTGGCGTGGTCAGTAACTGTATTCTTTAATTTTAAAAAGCTGTATTATTCTTTATTGATAACCATATGTGTGAAACGTAAACGATGGTATGATTATATTATATTATTATTTTCTTTTTCAGGCCTACTTGACAATCAACAAAAATAATAGGAATGATGTTATATGTATATGCTAGAATATCAATAACATACATTAAAAAGTCAGACGACTCTAATAACGATTAACAGTGATAAAAGTATATCAGATATTATCTAGCTAAGGATATTTCTGCCTCATTTGAAAAGCTGATTATATACCTAATACGATTTTACCTTATATTCAGAAGCGATCTTCTACATATTTGAATGTGAAGTAGTAGTAGTTACTTACTTACGAAGAATATATAGAGTTATTTACAAAGTGGGATATGAGAAACAAAAGTAAAAGAAAGAAAAAACAAAAAAAATAGAAAAATTTTAATCTAATATAAAAGATGATAACTTTGTATTTGCGATTCATTAATTGCCAAACACTTTGGTAGACCTATGCTAATTAATAATTCTGCATAAGTTTATTAAAAAATCTTGCGATTAATGAATCTTATAATATAATAATATGCAATGATTCAGTACTACGAAAATTTTTGACTAAAATAAGTGTGACGAAAGACGTACATGTTCGGAGCAATATTTAAGCCTGTTATTATAATTAGCTCGAGGCTACATATTATTTCAGATTTACGAAAAAGTATAAACTAGTTTAATTTCAATATCTGCATGAATACATACAAAAAGCATATGTATATCTTATAGAATGTAGGTATAATACATGTGTAGTACCTAATCATTATTTCTTTATAAAATTACCATTTTTTTTTTTCTACGTCTTATAATTATTCAATTATCATTTAATTCATTATTTAATGTTCAGAGACAAAGCAGGTAGACATATCACCTTAGCTCATAGAATTGAAAGAAGAAAAAAAAAAACGCTGCCTCGTTCAAGCACCGTAAATTTTCCAATAAAAGTATTCGTCGGTTTTACTTTATTCACTTATTTAATAAAAGTATAAGTATTGAATGGATAACTCTGCCTTCTTAATTAAGTATAATACTCATATTTATTTATTTTTATTCATTATCGGTACATCATCACGTCCGGTGATTGATACATACACATGTAAGCGTCGCAGAGCAATCTCTTGGCATGTTCAGGCAGTTGCCGATCGTCTGTTAATTCTGCCAAGTAATGTGCACCTTCTTCGCTAAGCCAGTATGGAAAATCTGGACAGGGAACCATCTCTGGTATATTGTAGCCGTTTTGTTCACCTGGAAGGAAAAAGTTATGATGAAATTGAACGAATTTCGAGTTTAGAGTTCAATCAAATTCATTTAATCAATTCTTTACCCTTGCGGTCTGCCATTGAATCGAAAAAACACCAAGGGGCGTCTGAACCTGAACCACATTTGACAAATGAAACGTAATGCGATGTTTCAATGCACACGACCGCTGATAGTTCCAAGTAAAGTCTTGGGACTGGACAGTGTTCTTGTAGGATCGCAAATTCCATGGGAACCGTTAGCTTCTTTGGTTTGTGACTCGTTCTTTTCTCGTGACTATGGACCTGGAATAATTCATCGAATTAGTCGCGGAGATAGATGAATTCTCGTAAGAATTTCGAGGAACGGAGAATCACCTTTTCTAAACATTTCACGCAAAACGCTATACTTTCTAGACCGACTCCGCACTGTCCGTAACATTCTTTGCATTCAAACTCTGCCAGTTTTCCGCATACCGTACATTGCCTTGGGGCTGAAATTAATACACAGAGTTATTTAATTGATATTTATGAAATATTTGATTTTATATTTATTTAGAGGATGCGGATTATTTCAAATATACTCAACAGTCTTCTATGATGTCAGTTACGTCGAGCAGCTGAGACGGCTGGATTTTCTGATACATTTTAAAGGACTTCCCAAACCTAGGCATTTGGATAATCAGGCAGGAAGGAACTTCTTTCAATCTTATATCACTGGTGAGAAAACTCTGCTCGAGAAGCTGTTGAACCGTTGGTAGATTTAGGTGATCGTCCTTTTCCACAAATAGCTGGTAATGATATGCGTCTTGGCCTGAACTGAGCTTCAGAAAAGGTTCGGCGTTCAAAATTTGTGCTACTAAAGATGTCAGGAATTCTTCGGGGTCTGAAACATGCAAGAATAGACCCTCAATTCTTAATCATAGTTATTTCAATAATTCCAAAGCTGGAAAACTAAGATCTTCACCTTTTTCTTCGCTCGTAAGTCCGGAAATTGAGGATAATTTCTCTAGTAAAGTTCTCAACTTCATTACTCGGTCGGCTCTAACAAATAAATTCTTTCTCAAAGGGTTGACGATCTCCTCTCTAAGAACTCTTTGAACTTCTTCGTACTGGGCGCAGTCCTTTTCGTTTGGGGGTCTGTGGGATCGAATCAATTCAGCTTTAACAAATTCTTTAAATTTTCCCTTCATCTGGTGATATTTTGCCAACAAATTAGTATACCTGAATAATAGATTGTCAAAGACGTTTGTGAACGTAAACATGCTGAACAAAGTAGCGTCGAGGTAACAGGAGTTGTGATGCCCCTGAATACCGCGATACTTTCCACAAATGCTTTCCAGATCCCCCTTGACTGATATCGGTCTTATCATTCCTGCTATTACGGAACTTCCTGTTACACCAAATTTGTCAAAATCTGCTTCCTGGGAATCGCCATCCTTTGATAAAAAAAAATTAAAATAACGTTGATGAATTTAGCTGAGGCATGAAAACGAGATTGTCTAAAATTTCTCTACTCATTTTCACCACTTACGAGTTCTCTGTTGAACAGTTGACACTGTTTAATATCCACAAACAAAGCCTTGTGCGGTTTACAGTGGAAGTATCTAATGTCGTTGCATGTGCCGTCGGTTCCTAGCGGATGTTCATCTTCCTGTAATCAATTTAGGTACTTAATCAATTATTGGTATTCTTAATTTTGCAGACATCAGAAATGTTGGAGGATTTTTCTCACCAATTCAACACCGACGATTAATTTCTCTGGTGGAACTCCGGGAAGTGAACCAATCCAGCAAACAAAGCCAGGATGTCTAGTCGATCCTAATTGTACCTCGACACATGCTCCTATATGAAGTTCTCCCAGTTTATCGGCGTGTGAGATATTTCTGCTTTCATTATTCGGCTGAATATTGCCTGCAAAATTAATCAGAAATTTTGAAATCAAACTTTTACGGCATCTGGAATTAATTATTATTGTTTATTCGTGATAACGTGATGTTTTTTTGGACTACAAAACTGTTGATAGCGATAGAACAAATCTATAAATACTGCAAAAGCTAGACTGTTGTTGTTTTTAGGCGTCTAACAAACATTGTAGCTTACCATAATGTGGATTTAATTTTTTACCCAAAGGTTCGATATCACTATACACATTAGAGTCTAAATCACTGCTCCATTTATGTTCTAATACAAAAAGAGGAATATTTTGCATCATCGTGGACATGGTGTTGAAGCTAGTTTTAGCCTTAATTTTGAGTAATGTTTTATTTTTCTAGAGGCTAACGTTAGCAGGGAAGCCAGCTAGCCTCCCTCCAAGCTATTTTTAGACATCGTACTAGTTCAGTTATTATTAACTTGCACACGATCGATAATTAAAATCAAATAGAATCAACAAATTTTCTTAACTAATACGACTAATTCAACATCTTTCAAGATCCGATTCACCTGCTGGCTATTTTTAACACTGCTATAAGTATTATTAACTGTCTACTCAAAGAACGGGGCAGCCTGTAGAGACCACAAGCTTCTCATAGCCAACTTTATTTCTCAAATAAAAAACTGATCGCTTTCACTCGTTTCTTTGGGTATTGGAATAGGATATAAATATGCAACTGCAAAATTTGCGATATTGAATCTTTGCTAAGTTCATCGAATGTGTAGAAAAGATAGTAAAATGCATAAATCATGAGATATTTTGTGGGAAACAATTCTGGAAGTTCAGAGTGTTAGATATTGCAGATAGAAAAACAAATTTCAGGATTTGAAGTACAAAGCCCAATCTATGACTGTCGGGATTAGATATTCCTTGCGAACTTACAAACGGAAGTTAGATTTTCATCTGTATTAGTGTTTCTTCGATCATCCGGTTCTCCAAAATCCAACAAGTCCGTTTTACATAGTCTAATGTTGCTTAGGTTTACGAAAATCCCATTTCCTTTTGAAGCGGTAAAGTACTTCTGAGTTGTATCGGAGTTTAGAGAAGCTTGCCGATTACCCTGCGCATATAAAAAATCTCGTAAATTTCGCCTGACAAAGATCTCAGTCCTATCCAACTCTACGATTTCTGAAATAAAGAATCTACCAATATTTCAAGACCGAAATAGAAGCCAGAACCGATCTCAGAAACAGGTCCGATGTATTTAACGACGGCAGGAATTTCATCGGAAGTTGAACCTGGATCAGTTTTGAACAGAACTTTAGTGTTCAGTCTGATATCGTTTAAATCTTTGCAAAGCTGTTTGTCAGTGGCTAGTTTCACCCTCTCGTGAGGGTTTGGAACCCCGGCTAAATACTGCCACATTATAGAGGAGACCGGTACGAGGTCATATCTGTGGCAAAGCCATTCGGTATTCTTCCAAACCTCGGAACCAGCCGGGTCTGTTACTCGTATCCTTAGGCCTCCGTCCCTTAGGACTTCGACACCCTCCACAAGCGTTCCGAGCCTCAGAGGACTCACGTTGACGTCGCAGCTGCCTGATATTCGGTTTAAAACTGTTGTTTTTTTAGCCACGTAATAAACAATGTTGGATCTCTCTGGATTCTTCTCGGCATTTGTGCGTTTTTCCATTTTGTGACGAAGAAAATCTTGGCGAGTCTCGTGAGGTGATCTGAAAAAGTAATAATTATTGAAATGCCTTTTGTGATATGTAAAATGAATTGACGCAGGAAAGGATAAAAAAAAAAATTCTTATCCACATCGTTTGGTTTCTTTTCGATGTAGAGAAAGCAGTTTCTTTTTTTTTATCGATATTTACTTTGGATTTGTCAACAATTAGCGTCGAGGTTCGAATCGGAATGAAGCAACGTGTGTTGACAGTTCGAAAGTGACAGTTCGTTGACGGTGACGGATTCAAGCGATAGAAGTTATTTAATGTTTGAAAGTTTGTCAATAGGGAGGTGGGTGATTGAATATTGGATAAAGGGATATTCGATTCATCGATTTTTGGCATTTATTCAGTTATAAATTGTCGAACGACGACGAATGTAGGTTAGAATTAACTCTTGTGTAAACATATTGTGAATTTCCATACCGCGAAATAGCGGCGGATTGATATATTCGGTGAATAATCTACTCCGGGGGTCACCGAAGCTTCTTGTTAATCGACAAAACTCATAAATAATAAAATCAGTTCCATTTAATTATTACATCGCGTCTTTATTGTCGGCATAAATACGAGAAATTCATGTGCAATATCATATTTGACATAAATATATCAAATCGCAGGTGGACGGTAGTCGAAATTAGTTTTAAATTTCTCCGACAGATGGCGCCACTCGTCGGATTCGCCGTTCGAAATATAAGCGCAGGGTCCCAGAGGCTGCTGGGTAAGTAAAGACAATCGTCAGTTGTTTACAACATGGCGGTCGACGGTGGTCGCGTTTGTTTGTTAGTCAATTTGTTCGGTCCCCGTAAAGTGCAAACTAATAATCCAAGCGACGTATTGTGTGTGAAAAAAAGTAAACGATCGATGAATCAACCGATGGAACGAAAGAGATACGAGAAACAACTCCAACCGTACGATTCTGAAGCCGAGGCGAAATCCGCAGCTGACAGTGAGCGGCTCGATTCTGATGGATGTTTTGGCGGGAAAACCACACCGTGATCGGTAAGCTTCTACGTTCGAATACGCAATACTTATAATTCGAATTAAAGGTTATAGATTTCAATTCGTCTTCAACTTTCGATCGAAAACAATTGCTTATTGCTATTCAGACACGTGAAATTGAAAGTCGAATACTAATATTATCTCGTTTTGAGGTTTTCTTCATTTCTTATCACATTGCTGATAAAGATTTGATACAAAAGGAGTTGAAATTGAAGACAGTTGTAATGTTGACCTGAAAATTACGAATCAATAGTAATAATTTTTATTGATTCGTTTGATGATTTTTATGAAATTGATAAATTGATTGATATAGTATTAGTGAGTAAGTAAGTATAAGTAAGTGCGGAGGTATTAAAGCTGCAGGGTATAAAGCAAAGAGGCGGCGCGTGGTCGTGGTCGTTGTGTGAAAATAACTCGGAACCATTTATAGGAGGAGCATAAGTTATTTATAGTATAAACTAGTGTATCTTTGCTGAGAGAGTTAACCAGCGTATCGCGGGGCACCGACTGAATCTTTATTTCATATTCATACGTACGCGATTCTCAAAATTATATACCGTCTTTCAAATAAAACAATAAACTTTCCCTCTCCGTTTCCAACAAATCACACCTGCGGCAAAATCTTATCTCTCTCTCTTTCCATGAGAGCCTGAGAAAACAGAAGAGAAAGAAAGAAAAAGAAAAAGAGAAAAAAAAAAAAAAAAAGATCAAGAAATATTTCGTCAGGAAATAATCAATAAATTCGATACAACATCGACGAGTGTGGATTTCTCAATAATTGAGAAATAAAACGTAAAAAAAAAAGGGAGATAATGAAATACGCTGAGGTCGGTCCAGGTCTTGTTTCTCGTCGGTCTGTATGTATATAAATACAGGTATGCGTCGTCGTCGAGGAGTCAGGCGTTGGAATAATGGTTAATAGACAAAGCGGTATAAAGGAGATGCAGAGAACATCTGCAGGGAGTAGTAGTAACTCCCTCCGCGAAGTTTGTTGCACGGGTTTAAACGTCGGCGGTGTAATGGTCGAGGAATTTCCCCGAGTCGAAATAAGAAGAACAGAAATAGTCGGACTCGGAGTTGAAGTTGAAGTGAATAGGACTAACGTGGAGAGTTTAAACTTGACTGGAGCTGCAGCAGGAACAGCAGCATCAACAGCAACAGCAACGGAAGATATAACCGAGTGTTTATACGATCGTAGTGTAATTGATCGTAAAAATCAACAAAATCATCGAAAAAGCGGTCGGTTTTCTATATTCGGTTGGTTCAGGAAAGAAAACAGCTCGACTGACCGACGAGATATCGTCGGGTTTCCTTATTTTGAAGATAATACTGCAGCGCGGTGTAAAACATCGAAAAATAATCATCGTGGAGGGGAATTAAGACCTAAAACAATTTATTCGAGTTCGGGTAGCGTCGAGACAACTTGCAGTACCGCAACCGTTCATAGTTTCACCTTTAGATCGGGTCACGATTTACTAGCCAGACGTCGTGGTCGATTGAAAAATTTTCGCAAACATTCTTCGGCGGACGATTTTGCCGCGTCGGGATCATCGTGTGTCGCCCAATTCGATAGCGAGCCTTTTATCAATCGCGAAAAGGATGAAGAAACGACCGGTTTTCGACCTGTGACTATCTCAGGTGGACCGGAAGTCCGTTCAGGATACGGTGCGACCGCAAGTTCGGGCGGAAATTTAATTCAAGATAAAACTCCGGGTGAATCTAAGTCTCTGGATTTTTATCGGAGCTTACCGACCGCTGGGAAAACAGCAGATCTTACTAATAACAATAAAAAACGCTATTCCCACGTTAGGGGCAAACGTCCAGCTCCAAAACCACCGGTTCTCGATAAATCCGAACCTTCGGGACCGGCCAAAGACGAAAAGACAAATACTTACAGGCGGAAACGACGCGCGCCAGAACCACCGGTCAATAAATCTGCTGAGCAACCGATCAAATCCTCCGGAGAAACGAAGACATGCCTAATTCCGGGGATTAGGAAAGAAATAGAGAAAAGTTCGCCGATAGCTAACGACACGTTGAAATTAGAGGGGGGTATTTTGCTGCCAAGGAAATCGATCGATTTGTCAAAATCACCGGCAATTTTTGTCATGAATAATCAAACGGTTGTAAACAGACCCGAGGGATCGGAAAACGGGGTTAAAAAAAATGTGGGAAATAATTCCCCGGTTGTTTTACCTCGTCCATGGTACAAAAGGAGTAACACTACGCTTAGCGAAAGAGATATCAGCGGATCTTTCAGGAGAGAAGTGCTCAAGATACCAACTCTTTCGAAGTCACCACGAGATAATAATAAATCGCGGTTCAGTTTCTATCAGGACAATAATCAACGTCAGGGTAACCCGGGGGAGGGTAATTCAAATCAGGAAGATCATCTGCAGTCATCATCGTCAAACACTTCTGAGCTGCAGAATTCTTTCGACAAATCTTTGTCAAGATTGAATCATTTGTTCAGTAGAAGTGACGTTTCGAAAGCGAGGAAGGAAGATAAGCGGAAATCAAATCTATCGATTCTTACCAATATCAGTGAATTGGATAGGGAAGCTGCCGCTATCGTTCAAAGAGAACAGGCCAGGAATCAAGCCCTTCAAGCTAAATCACACGCTTCTCATGAACTTCTTAGCCAAAGTTCACGATCTTCCAGCGGGGATATAATATCAGAGATGGTTTCGGCTTCGATTACAGAACCCCAGAGACGCGGTACTAGGGCGTTGATATCAAAGTTTAACGCGATAAGCAATATCACCAAAGTCACGGTCAACGCAACGACGTTCTTTGCTAAATCATCTTCGACAGCGACAGGAAATCAATCTGCTGGTAAAATCGATGTGGTCAGATCGAGCGATGGAAATGATCGTAATTTTGTTACCAAACGTTTAGTTTGCGATGGAGAAGAGCGGATATGCGAAACCGGAAACGATATATCGTCTATTAATTTTTTTCGACGTTTAGAAGCAGCAGCGTCAAGGATACCAGAGAATAATTCAACCCCCGCTGCTCCTGGGTGGGAGGAAAAAATTAAGAGATATTTTCCCGAGGCTAAAACCGGGGGAAGTCGTCAAGCCGCGGCGAGAAACGAGAAGGATAAATCCATGGACCCAGTTTCCAGAGGAACAGATATTATCGATAAAAGTTATTTCCCAAAGCACAGAGACCGAGGAAATTCGGATTTCGAAAGGAGTTTTGAGGCGCATGACGCCACTCGAAACACAGGAAAAATCGAGCACCTTTCCAGGGCAGATTTGAAGGAAATGTTGATCGAGATGAAACACTCGCTGCCGAAAAGACCCAAACCCAAATCAAATTCCGGTGGAAAACCTCTGGCTACAAATGGCGAGAAAATACCAACAAACATTGGCAAAATTGATATGGAATTCACGAAAGGCACTGGATCGGCTTTTCCCAATGCTAAAGTCACCTCGGAATCTGATCGACTTGGCAAATTGGAACCCAGGACGAGATCGAGCGTTATTGCAGGAAAATCAGATTCTAAGGAAAAAGTTGAGACCTCGTCTCCAACTGACGCTGGTATCAGAGCTAAAGTTTCGTCGGCGGCTCAAACGAGTGCAAATTTGCGAAAATTGGAGGTAAAAAACGCGAGAGAAAGGCAGCAGCAACAGCGGACGACTTACACTCCGCGTGTTAAATCGAGTATTAAAATATCAGAGGATGCAAGGATATCTCCTGGAAGAAAAGGTCCTACCAGCGCGGCTCCGGCTCTTGCTAGAAATAATTTTCAGCTTATCAGACCCCGCGATTTCGCCTGCATCGAGGCAATGAAAACCGATAAAAGAGCTGGGGCCCCAGGGATTTTTCGCGAGTCCCAAAACACCTACATGAACGTTATAGAGGACTCGATTTACGCCAATGCGGTTATTAATCCGGGAAATAATATCAACGTACAGGATAATAAGATCGCGAATAAAATTCACGTCGAGGAGACGAAAGGGGGTAAAAGTAAAACGATTTCCAATCATTACCCTGATGGTCCAGGTCTTCAAATTCCTACAGGAAATGAAAAGGAAGGAAAAGAAAGGCTCCGGGAAGATGTTAAGTACCGCAGACCGGAAGTCCGGATTTTGGGGCTGGAGAAAACCGGAGGTAGAGAAGAAAAGCAAATTTGACGAGAACTGGAAGCGAATTTATTTCATACACGGATTTTCCCGGATTTTTATATGGGGTTTAATTTACAGGGGGAGAAAAGCCTGCAGCAGGAGAAGAAACAAACATGAATACTATCGCCATTAATCGATTGCTGAGAAAATTAGAAGGCGCTATTGCCTCTGGTCAACATCAGCAAGCTGCTGGACTCGCCAAGGAACTTGCACAACTCAAGATTCACTGTTCGGTAGTCAGACAACGTTCTGGAAATAATAAACCTTCGGATTTCATCAACGTCGATATGTACATCGAAGACAAATTGGCTCATCAAGGCCCGATACCTCTTCAGGTATGTGATTTCTAACTTTTGATATCGATTATAGTTTATTTGCACATGAAACAACAAAAATCATGTCACGAATTTGATAAGCGAGGTGAAATTTTTCCCAGAATATTAATTGCTGTGTAGTTAATTATTTATTCTATTGGTTTTCTCCAGCTTTCACTAAATATGACCGTAGCTCAGCTGAAGAATAAAGTATTCGCCGAATTTGATATACCGGCTGACGTACAGCGGTGGATAATTGGAAAGAATTTAGCCGATAATGACAATTTTACTATCAATGAACTCAAGGCTGTTGATAAATCTTCGATATTTTTGTACCTCGTTGCTCCAGGTATGTTATTTGTGTGATTTTCTGCCAATTTTTAAGCAACATTGAATTATATTTTGAAACAGTGTAGGAAAAAGCCAAGAAACTTCTAATTTTCCTAGAAATAATCATGAATATCTTAAAAATCAAGTTTAGAGATCCAAAAATAAGAAAAATTATGAGTTTATGGTACAATATTTCATCGATTTCAGTTTCGTACAGATTTATTTCCTTCTTTTTCAATTGATCGAGACATTGAAATTCTTGAATAAATAAATTATCATTCTCACTATTGATTTATTAAGTGTAAATAAATAATTTCTTTGATCTGACAGACTTGCAAAACGAAGAGTCTACCCCGGTAGAAAAACCAGTGGTAAAAGAAGTAGTTGCAGAGGAAGGAGAAGTAGAAGAAGAAGAAGAAAAAGAAGAAGAAGACCAAGAAGAAGAAGAAGAAAAAGTGACAGAAGCAGCTGTTCAGGAAGAACCCATTGAAATTGTACCTGTTGTAGAGGAAGAAGTTGAAATTACAGAAATTACCCCTCCAGAGGTGAATGTGAGACTAATTATTATTGAATTTTACTTTATTCATTGAATGGATAAATTGATCATTAATAATTTCAAAAATTGGTTGAATTTCTTCTGCATTATGTCTGACAAACTTTGAATTTGAACTAAAGCGAGAAACCTGCTTTCTCCTAACTAAAATATTCATCAATTTATTTGTTCGGTTGAATCTCTGCGTCGAATTTTACTGATTTATTCGTTCATCTGTTCAATTGCAAGGAGCCTACAGTCGAGGAATTGAAATTAAAGAGATACGAGCATCTGATGTCTCTGGAAAATTCTGACGTTATACCAAATTCAGTACCAATCGAATGTCCAATTTGCTTCGCAGCCTACGGACCATGCGAAGGAGTCATTTTGAGGGATTGCCTGCACATGTTTTGCAGGTATTATCACACGGTTTAGCCATTTTTAGATTTCATTTAACAGAAAAACGAAAATTCCTTCATATTCTTTTATCTTCTTCTTGTTTTTATTTCACAGAACTTGCATCGCAAATACCATAATGTACTGCGAAGAAGCTGAAGTCAAATGTCCGTTCAGGGATTCGGAATACACTTGCGAATCGACTCTTCAAGAGCGTGAAATCAAAGCGGTAAAATATTGATTTTCAATTAAAAAATACTAGCGTAAAGCTTCGAGATAAATAATGTCGCTAAAAATCAGCAGATAATTCCTTATCTCCTTATCGCAATCCGTTCGCTACACAATCATTAAAATTTGCACTAGATATGAATGAAAAATATCGTCTAAAAGCCTCGATTCCGGATTTGTCAGCTTCTTGTTTTATCACAACTATTAAATCCCTGGCTAATTAATTAGGAACTATACAAACCTTTTTTCAAATACAGCTAGTGACTCCTGAAATCTACGAGCAGCATTTGGCAAAGTCTGTTTCACAGGCTGAAAACAATGCAGGAAAAAACGCTTTTCATTGCAAAACACCCGACTGCCCAGGCTGGTGCATATACGACGATAACGTAAACGTTTTTCTCTGCCCGGTTTGCGGAGTTAACAATTGTCTGACGTGCCAGGTGAGTTTTTTTTTCGAAGATAAGAAGACAGGGTACTTTTATCAGGGTTGCCATGGTCAGGGAATAGCTGTAAAACCTGGAAATGTCAGGGAATTTTTAATTGGTCAGGGAAATCTGGGAAATTTCAGAGAATTTCGAGTTGGTCGGGTAATTATTTTGTCATTTGTTGAGAAAAAATAATTCGTTTGTTACAAGTTCAAGCAAATACAAATATGTAATACTGAATGATTTTTTTTTTTTTGCCAATATTATTGAATATGAGCCCTTAGATTTTCAGAATCAGTCATGGATAAAATTCATTTCCAGTTAGGGAAGTCAAAGAAAAGTCAGAAAATTTTTCTCCTTGATTTGAGTAGCCACCCTGTATATTTTATCCAAATTTGGTGTTTCTCTATGATTTTTTTCAACTCGATTTATTCAAATTCAAGGCAATACACACGAACAAGAACTGCAGAGAGTATCAAGACGAGATAAGGCTTCTTAAAGAAACCGACCAAGAAACTAAACGAACTGCAGCCGTCCTTGAGGAAATGGTTGAAAGCGGAGAAGCTCTGGCTTGTCCAACTTGCGCCGTTGTATTGATGAAAAAATGGGGATGCGACTGGCTCAGGTGCTCGATGTGCAAGACTGAAATATGCTGGGTAACACGTGGCCCGCGTTGGGGACCAGCGGTGAGTTCCTCGATTTAATATTTAAGTTATATTCGTCATACTTGTTTACAAATAATTCCAAACTTTAACAGGGAAAAGGAGATACTTCCGGAGGCTGTAAATGCGGAGAGAACGGGGTAAAATGTCACCCTCGCTGTAATTATTGCCATTGATAAGAAACAAGGGGCCTTTTCAATATATCCAATTGATAATATTTTTTGAATCTTAAGTTATTCGATAATGGTGATAAATACGCGGTTGTTCTCGCACCTTTTTACTATCTATACTTTGATTTCTATCGTTTTATACAGTTTTTACTCTAGTCACAATCACAGCACGGAGAGAGACGCTAATGTGATAAGAAAAATGAACAAGAAATATAATATTGTCTCGAAAATGTGTAGAAATTCGCAATTTTTACAATCATTGGATCAATTTGCCAAGAGGTCTGGAATAATTATCAACATTGTTGTATTTGTTGGTAAAACGAAAGTGATATGATTTTATTTCTATAGGAAAAAGAAATGTAAATATTTTTTTTCTGGGGCAATAAATTTAAACAACGAACTTTCTTACTTAGATTTCGTTGTTTACACGCTGATAACTCCTCGTAGAAGCTAAATCGCATCTAAATATTATCTTATCAGAGGTAAAAAAAGAAAAAAAAAACTTAAGAACCATATTTCCACATCCAATTTCTATCCTAACGTAGATTTTATTCAAAATTTCACGTAACTCTTCGACAAATAAATTATATGTTAAGATCCCGCTGTTTTCTTCGGCAGTCAACTATTCATTCAGTTTTATCTTCTGGTGATTCTGGCGATTCTGGGGATGATATTTGTTTTAATCTAGACACTAGAGTCGTTTGGTGATGCGATAATTGACGATTCAGGTTCACGCCGCCAGCATTTTGCAGTAATTGTACCAATCTCGATCTGACTGCTGTTAAATCCCCAAGGTTTGCGTAATTGACAAATTCATTCTTGCTGAGGAATTTGCCGTCGATTATTCCAGCTGTGAAAAGAAATTTGACAATATTGCTTAATGAAGTTAGCGGATCTTATTAAAGATAATTCAAGTACAAAATAACTTACCCATCAAAACTAGCTCGGGTCTCTTTCGCAGAATCTTTAGAAGCTGTCCTACGTTTATTTCTGGACCAAATACGGTCAGGTTTTGAGATGTGAAAAGTTTGAGTACCGCTTGGTATGGAGTATTTTGAACAGCCATCGACATAGTTCCTTTTCCATACATCTTGTAGTGCATATTGTTTTTTTTTAGGGCTACTGCAAAGTTGAATTTTTCATCATTGGGAAAAGGGTTCATGTGAAAGAACGCTATCATTCTTGAGTGGTTGAACCAGTTCAAGGCTTCTCTGGCTATGATTTGCTGCAAGGGATTGACTGGTTTCTCTTTCTTCACAGCTATCTTTGTCTTTCCGCATAACTCTTCAAGAGATTTGCCTCTTTTGGCACTGAAGTATACCGGCTTTACAAATTCCAATACTTTTGCTCTTTGATAATGAGGTGGTCGCGGTTTTTGGATGTTTATTTTACCCCGAAATCTTTTAGTCTCCACCATTAATTGCCTCGTCGGCAACAAACGGGCTGTAAAAGAAAACGTCCCTAGTTAACACAAATCTGTTTCAAGTTGACAATACGATTCGATCAAATAGAACGAATGTGTTCCTGGTTAAAAATCCAAAGCCCAAGAACTGGGAAAAGTCTGATCTGGTGTTGAAATAGTTTTTTGGTATCGAAGATTGAGGATAGCGGACAAGAGAGGATGATTAAAAGTCGAATATTTCATTGAAATGGTAAATTTGATTTATTAACGATAATCGTAAATAATTTCATCATCGATAAATTGATTTAGTATTATTTGTAAAATAGCTAAAAATATAGCTACACGAATGAATTCAGTCCTATAGAAATTAATAGTAACAATGTAATTTAGTTGCAATAATTTTAAAATTAACGGAATGATTCGAAAGTCTTATTGGAATCACCTACGGAGCAAGACTTTCTTTGCGCGAGTAAATATTATTATTAAACAATCTTGAGTAGAATTCCATTTGAAATTTTTATTTTCATTTTTTTTTTATCTAAATCACGTTCGATTGTGAAAGATATTTATTAAGTACAACGCGTTTTTTTCAAATATTATGCATATACATTAAAATACCATAAAAATGAGAAAGAAATAAATTCCTAAGGAATATTTCTAATAAATTATATATATACGTGGATTCTCTTTATTCGTAAAAGTTTATCTCCCGTCGTTATTCAATGCGTTAATAAAATCATTTGAATCAATAGACCAAAATTGTGTTTACAGAGAAATAAATATTAACTAACTTATTCCATTTGAAATAATGGTTTTCTGGTACAGTACTAATAATTGAATACATGGTATGTATGGATCGATCGAAAATGGTATTCAAGACGATTTCGATCTCTCTTATTATCGAAACTGATTACTCTATATAAACAAACGTAAAAAAAAGTTACGCAGCGCCAAAAGTATATACTTTTTTCTTTCTCTCTATTTAATAATACCTAGATATAATTATTATTCTGACGAATATATAATCAACACCTTAATTAACTATTGTCTTCGTTAAATAAGTAGAAAACATTTCTACAAATTAATACATATGTAACATATATATGAATATGAACTTTGTTAATACGTAGTATGAGCTTGTATTTAAAAAAAAAAAGTAATACAATCTGATATAAATTAGCTGCTAATTAATATACCTAAAATTCATTTGAAGACGGTCATTTAATTTTGGAAGATTAATATTGAGCCAGTAATTGATAAACGTACGAGAAAAATTAACATTCAAAAAATGGAATACTTCATGCTAGTTTACTTGGATCTTGAATATAATACTTCAATACTGTTTTTTTTTTTGTTGTTTTGTTTTTTCTATATTTAAATTGCATAATATTTCTTTTACAATGGCTATTCAACTGATTAAAAATATAATAATTATATCCTATCGCACCTTAGAGAAAGTTTTCTTATTAATTATTTACATTACTATATTTATTTATGATACAATTGTTTTTTTTTTAATTCTTTTAATTTTTCTTTTCATTGAAGTTTGTGTAAAATCTTTAACTTAAACCAAAGGGAATAAAAATAGATTATAAAGTTGCACAAAATAAGAATCTTTGAAAAAACTGCATTTTCATTATTATAGAGGTAGCTTCTCGCAACTATCAAGTTATGTGTGTAAAAAAAAACGATAAAAAAAAAGTTGAAAAAAAAGTATACATAATGATCAGAAATCATCTTATTGTAGACAGAATAAAGTATTTCTTCTATACTCTCTAATCGTCCCAACCAGTATTACATACTTGAATAATAATGCAGTAAGATTTTGGTGGTTTACGTCCTTATATAAGTAAATACTATATGATATAACACCTTCAGCGTATGGAATTTCTATATTGGTTTTTTTTTTTTGTTTATTTGAGTTTAATCGCACAGCTGCCTGCAAAATTTTCGTTTGCAAATATCTATTTCTAATTAGCTGTTGAAATGATGATTTGAGTTTGAGAATTGATTAAACTTGAATATAAAATCTATATACATATTGTTTGACTATGTAACGTAATGTCTTTGAATGTTAAGGCACTTTTCAACAAGGCATTATCGTTCATATGAATTTCTTTTCTGATATAATTAATCATGCTATGTAATTTATAGTTCCGCTGCAGTAATTGTTAGCCTCTTGGCGTGACTCTATATTGTCACCAAAATTTAACGACTTTCTATTCTTACCAAGTCTCAACATTGATCTAATACCACCTTTTTTTCTCGACCTTTTATAACGATCGTCAAGAGCAGAATTCAGCGAAGCTTGCTTTACGTCTCCACGGCTATTAGAAAATCCGTCGTGTTCGCTTCTGTAATTATTGGCGTCTGATATTTCGCCTTGTACATCGTCTACCAGCCAATGCTTTCTAGGAGAAATAAACTTATTTCTTCCAGGGATGGTGTACAAGTAATCAGACTCTGTAGAATCAGGAATGATCTTTTTCTGGCGATTTTTCTGCTCTTCGAGAAAGGTGCTTTCTTGAGAGATAGTTTTTGCTCGAATTTTATCAAAATTCTCTCCGCTCTGGGACTTCTTTGGACTCTGAGAATCTTCGAAAGAATCATGCTGATTTTGCGGCTCGACAGTCTTCCCTTCTCGTCCTTCTCTCAACTTCTTATTCCTCTTGTAAGTGTCTGTGTTCTTTGCATCTAGAGCGGCGTGCCTTTTCTCAGACATACTTTGGCGGCCTAAAGCGTCACGAGAAAACTTGTTACCAGACGAATTTAATTCTTCCAAAGAAAGCTGACTGTCGTAGGTAGGATCTTCCGAATACTGGCTGTCTTTATCCTCAGAATGTTTTTTACCCTCGTTCTTTCCCTGACTTCTATCCTGACTCGTTTCTTCTGCCAAAATAGACTCCAGTGAATCTTCCTTGTGTATTAGCGCCAATTTGTGAGCCTTGTTCCCCCCGTCTATCCAAGTTTTATTCGTAGCAAGACAGTAGCTTTCGTTCCTTAGACTATTCTTGTTATACTGTTCAGTCAATCTGTCTATGACTGGGTTCCAAGGGGAGGCTGAAGTAGCGGAGTTTATTTGCCCATTGTCAACTGCATCTGATTGTGAATTCAAATCATTTTTTTCCCTGACTCGATTATCGCTCTGTTTGGAGGTGGCGTCTCCGATGTATACTCTGTTTATCAGGTCAGTCTTTGATCTGGTATTTTGTACAGAGTCAGAATAGATTTTATCGCATCCTTCGTACGAAGAGACTCTCCGAGCAATTGTGAGAGTTATAACGCCAGTGAAGGGACTGTTGGTATTGAGCATCGCTCGCCTGAGCGTCTCCATAGCATCGGAGTTTGATAAACCCAAAAGAGAGACCCCGTTAACGTTGAGAAGTTGATCATTTGTCCGCAATCTTCCATCTCTAGAAGCTGCCCCTCCATGTAAAACGCTCTTGATAAATATGCCTAAATCTACGCTAGAGTTGTCGTCAGTGCTGCTTGTTTTTCCTTTTACGCTAACTCCAAGTCCAGCTTTCTCAGAGTCATGAACAGGAATGTCGAGGGTGAGAATCATCCGGTTTTTTCTTGGGGATAAAACTATGTCGTCGGAATGTTTTGGGTTCTTCAGATTGCTCTTGCTGTAGCTATGCTGAGCATCCATCTTCTCTGGTTCCTCCACCTCTTTCTTTTTCAACGGAGAACGACTGGGACTGCTCCAATACTTGACGTTATCTCCGCTATCGTTAGAGTGCGAAGAAACGGTCAATTCTCTAGGTAGATTAGACGATATTAACTGAGGATCGGTAGTGGCCGTAGATACTTCTTCCTGTCTCGATACGACGATCTTAACTTTTCCTCCAGGGGGAATACTGCGTAGTAGCGAAACGACCTCTGCTTGATTCTTTCCAGTCATTTCCATCTTGTTTACTTCCAGTAAACGATCCCCAGGTTTCAATCTGCCATCTTCAACAGCTGCGCCTTTGGGAAGAATATTTTTAATGTAAATTGGACAATGTCCACCTGCAGGATTGTCTCTGGTGGTAACGCTGAATCCTAGACCATTGGTCCCCTTTGTGAGTTCGATTTCTATCATTCTTCCAATTTTTCTAGTATTAGCAGTTTGGAGTGTGTTGAAGTTTCCACCTTGTACTTTTTTCAGGCTTTCCTCAGCCTCGTTCTTAATCGAACTACTGCTATTATTAGAGTTGTAGTTTTTCGAACTTTTTTCACCCTTCGTCAGCTTCCTATTCTTTATTACAGATATCTTCAGGCAAGGTTCGTTCATGGCGCTCACAAATATGTCTTGTACTTTTGAAAATGGTACATGCAGAAGATTGTGCCCGTTTATCTTGATTATTTTATCATGTAGTTCTATCTGACCATCCCTCGCTATTCGCCCATTAGGTTCTATCCTCTCGACCCTCAGGCCTTGGTCGTTGCCTAATAAATCATAGCAAGGTACAACGTGAAGGCCTAGAGGGCCAGCTTCGTTCTTGACAACGACTTCCTCTGCATCGCTAACTCCGTTAAAACAATAATTATCGTTTCTAGATACCCCGAGGTCAAAATACGACTTTGAATCTTGACCAAGCGGTTCTTTACGCCTAGATTCCCTTGGCAGAGATTGAGCAGAGTAAGGTGTGAGCAGGCAGGGTTCTTTGGTTGATAACGAATGCATCGATAATCTTTTAGCGCTTTCCCGTTTCATGTGACTCGACGACGAGTAGGAATTAGAAGATGATTGCGCAGCTCTAGCGTTGACGATGTAATGTTGTTCTTTGTGATCAGAGTGGAAGAAATCTGGACTATTAGTCCCAACGGAACTGGCGCCATCTCCTCCGACATGAAGTTGCGTATCGCCTGATACAAAATGCGCAACTATTTGTTCTCTGTCATCTGCTACGTCGCATAATCTGTCGTCAGGGTCGAGCAAACCTCCCCCAGTTAGAGAAGATAAACTATTTATCGTAAGCCAGGCGTCGTTTCTACCAGTTGCTTTTTTGTACCTTAGTATCGCCTCTCGCATCAAATCTTTAACCAGCAGCGTACCGTCCCCACATGGCACGACTACTCTTATATTGTCAAAACACACTGTTACCTTCATCCTCAAATAAGGAACATGCCTGTTACTCCATGGATTTGATTTTTATCGGTTAATTTATTCACACGATACAATTTATCGGATTGAATGAACGCCGTTCTTTTGTTTTTTGTTCAAGGAATGTTTGAGGGGTATTTTCTCGTATCTTTGGAACGGAATGCGTCGGTTTTTAGTACCCAAAATCTTCTGTACGTTGACAATGCTTGATAGTTTTCGTCGGTAATGATTCACTGGTATTATATTATAATGCACGAGTACTGGACGTAGTAACAGTGGCAGCAGCAACACCCACAATAATAAGAGCACTTTAGATCGCGGTGAGAGGTTATAAACAGTTAGGTTATATTTTTAGGATATTCTAATGTTCAGCGCGATTGGTTTTGGGCGAAAATACAGGCTCGATATCGCCTGGTGTTTTTTCTAAACTTCTAAATTGTCGGATTATTAAGAACAGACGCATTCGCCATTACGTTGTTTCGGTTCACCATCTGCTTAACTCAAGGACCATTGGAAATGGGATGAAAGAAGATAGCAGAAAACATGCCGCACGGGTTTTGTATGTGTATTATAATACTTGCGCAGTGCGACCAACAAAATCGTGATCATTTATACTCAGCCGATTTCAATAACTGCGTGTTATTTATATCAAACTTTTAATTACCTTTGTTCAGCAGCGAAGTCATGTCCCTTTTTATATCCTCTACAATCCACGGGTTTTAATCTCGTCGAAAACTATTAGGTTACAATGATATAACTTTATTATTCCATACTCCCTTCCATTACTTGCGGGCTACGGAAGTACGGCTCTGATTCCGTCGTTCCTCATCCGGCTACTCAAGCCTCGGCGGTTCTTTTAAAACCGACTGGATGAATTCATTTTTTCCGTAGTTCCAAATTTCCAATCTTCAATAATACAGATCAGTAATTTAAGACTAATAAAAAATGAACGATAGCTCGGAAATACGACGAGAATATTTAAACGATTGAATCATGTCGCGTGACGTCATAATATGTTTTCATCGCTAATGCAAGATGGCGGCCAACAAAACGGCTGAACAGACTTCGACTGTTTTTTAATATTAGCAGCCTTGCCATTTGGACGATTGAAGATTTAAATGTAATCGAAGACATTTGTGTTCCAATTTTGAAAGCATTGTCTCGAGTATTTGAAAAATATCGACAGACTACGGAAGATATCGCGCAGGTTGTCGGCGACGCGATAAAACGGCGTCGAGTTTCGCGTCTGGGGAGGGTAGTAGGTTCGTGATTGTCATATCCGGCAGACGCCCTGTCACTGTGCACTTGTGTCAGTCAAGCGTATAGTGTTTAATCTTAAGTAAGTGTGTTTTTTCTAATTTATATTACGATTAAGTGATAAATAAGACTTTTATACGTAACAGGACCCCGTCGATATACACAGTTCCTGTATAACTCGGTAAGCAATTTATTATCACGATACTATTTCCTCAAATATAATCGCATTCTAGCGGCTTATAGTATAGCGGTTTATCTCCCATATATGTATATGTGCATTTGTATGCGCATCGCCGTATACTAACATTACGAAAAACGTTGCACCCTTCGTATGTGTATACGCGTGTGCATGTGCTTGCAATTTATTAGCATAGCGTAAAAAAAAAAGAATTTCACGCTCTTTCGAACCGCGTCGCGGTATGAGATTTCTAGAAACCGGAATCTCTTGTTACATTGAATTACCTATGGAAACGAGAGACTCGTTGAAACTTATGCGTAGATTCTATTCTTGTAATTGTCATGGTACAAAAATGCACTCGGTTCCTAACCAGCTAGCCTCTCGTATACCCCCCACCGCGATTACCCCCTTTCCGTTCTTTTCCTTTCCCGTAAATGACTCACCCTGGCACCTGGCATGTGTCAAGGTACATGGCATGTCATACGACACGGCAATGTCAACTACCTGACACGTAATTCAAATCTCGATTATGCGAAATACTTCGTCAAATTCATACCATATATACGAAGAAAAAAGAAGAAGAAGAAAAAAATAAATTCATATTCATTTATTCCTTCATTATTTCCGTGGTAGGTATCTATTGTCAGCAGCAGCCATAGAACTTTATTGCTGTACCGTACTTCCTCTGGCTTCGCAATTAAATTGCTACGGTAATCTGTTGTGTAGTTGTTTTGTTATTTTTTTTTTCGCAAAAATTCAATCAATTCGTATTGTATGTAGAGGTGTATAACACATGTGCGTTGTCCCTCGTTCGACGTGAATGATTGATTTTCTCCTATTTCCGTATCTCGTGATGTATTAATATTAAATTATATATATGTAAGGAAGAAATAAACAATCAAATAGAAAAACACTCGTCCGTCTGTATAAATCCGCATGTGTATGTATGTAATGCACGGCTGGACGAGAATGGTAATAAATTAAAAGGAGATTCCGTTCACCTCGCGGAACTCGTATGATTCTATAAACCAACGAACGGATGCATTTACAGTTATCGCGGTTCTTCTCTGTATCTCAATGCGTGTTGATATAATACAGCAAGAGGAAATAAAATCTACCCATTAACGATTACGACGTTGTTTTCTAAATATTCGATCGATCGAATTATTCAAATTAATGATTCAAACATCAGGGGGGAGGGGAGGTGGCGATAAAACGTTTTTTTTTTTCTGCATCAAATATGTTATTGAAAGCCGCGCATTCACCTTTGCGAATATTTATCTGCGTTTGTATGTATTTCTTACCGGTTTATCGCTGTTCAATAATATGCGCATAATTAACTAAAACTAATTTAACCGGTCGATCGACCAATCGGACAGATCATACGAAAGAGAGAGAGAGAGAGAAAGAAAGAGATGGACGGATAAAGTAACGGGAAAATTGGCTTTTTAAATCCGGATTTTTAACTCCAAGATCTCAGTTACTTCTCGACGATTTTTCATCCCGGTAGATTCAACTTCAAGCTCTCGAGAATCGGTTATCAAAAGTCAAAACTTTGTGTCCGCTTTTCATTTCCTGTATACATCGTATATCGCATTTGATATATGAAGAGAATCGTTCGTCATTAGAAGAGATTAGATCTAATTGCAATCGCGTATAAAGTATTCGTCATCGTTTCGTTGCCGCACGTTTGCTCATCGTCATTTTTTTTCTTTAGCATAGTATCGCATCGGCGAGATTCGTATTTACAAAGTTGACGACGAATGATGATTACTCATCATCCTTAGGCTTTCCGAGGCGTTTGAAATTTGATTAATTTTATCAGTTCTTGATTAAACCCCTCTCTTTTACTTCTCGCCACGGTTCTATCTTTGTTATCTTAACATACCAGAGCTTGGCTTCGGCATTAATTGTTGTTTATCTCTTCGGTCCCGATATTATGCCACATCTAGAAACTAAAGAATCAGGTTCTAGGATGTTCCCTGAGGATTATAAAGACTTGTTAACGCTCTGGAAAAGTCGTAAGTAACTTAGTCATTTATTTATTCACTCATTCGTTCAGGGAATATTCAAATAATACTAATATTCAATTCCCCTTTCTCGATTTCTATGTCTTATGTTATTTTCGTATCTTTTTTTAAGTCATTTCCAATCTTTAGGATATTTTTAACGAGAATAAAAAATATCGAACGTTTAAAACTTGTGAAATTGAACCGCGTAACAATTGACGTACGATAATCTTTTCATTTTTGCCAAAATATATTCGGGTTATGAAATTGGCAATCGAGTTTACCGTCTAGACAGAAATTTCGTAGTCTATGGCCGGCGCCCCCTCCCTACCGACAGGTTTGCGCCGGTTCGCGGTTGGCTTAGGCTTCCGCCTCATTCGCTCGCCGGGGTTCGAGTTAGTAAGATCGCAACTTTGTCGTCTTCTTTTGGAACGATTGTGTGTGTATATGTGTGTGTATGTGTTATTGACAAGTGTAGCTGCCCTCCTATAGTATCCTTATATAGATAAAATACATAGGTGAATAACAAAGGTGCTAAAAACTAACGTACGAATAGCCTAAATAACCACTCAACAAAAGATAAGCTACAATTAAAATCGTATACGTTGTTTGCTGGCTCGAGTGTTTTTCCTAATCGCTTTCAACGAACGGTCATCTTCTGTTTCTACTCAGAGGGAGAAAGAGAGAAAGAGAGAGAGAGATACGCTCGACGGGGAGCGGCGAATAGATACTAAAATGTCGAAAGTCGATTCGGCGGGGGTGAGGTATTTTTGTAGTCTATTTTCAGGCTGATAATAACCGAAAATATCCAATTTCTAGTTCCGAAAAAAAGAGAGACAAGTTATCTTATGTTTTTGTTATATTTGCGGGCTTAGGTTTATTGTTATAATAATACCAATATTCATTAACTAACCACTAATTAACAATTAACGTTTAGTCATCACATTCGATTATTCTGTCGCTTTTCACACCCTCACACCCCATTCATCATCTCTCATGGTTGATTGTTTCCCCTCGTTATTGCTATACAAATAATTAATTCACGTTATTTAATATTAAAAATCTGTTGAATTTTCATCAAAATTGTTAAAAAACAAAAAACATCCCGCGAAGGTATTGATCAGATACATATATTTAAACAAATGTTCATAAATTGTTATTGCAACGAATTTTAAGATCAAGAAAATTGTCTGTTTTCAATTAAACGTATAGATTTGTTCCTGTATTTTAACTATCGAACCAAAGACATGCTGATCAATCAATTAAATAAATCAATAAATTAATTTTAAACTAATAAGTAACTTACGTTTGCTGGAGGATATTAATATAATTGACGAATTACAAATTTTAATCATACGATCTTTGTTGAATCTTAATTAATATAACAAAAATAGAAAATGAATAATAATTTGTTAACTTATTATTATTAACGACGTTAATTATTCCGTAATAATATATAATAAATAAATGAATAAGTATCGAAGGCAGTCAATCAAATAAAATCAGTACAAAAGTATTTAATTAGCGACAAAAAGAAAGTATTAGTAAATATTGAGAAACATTGATAAGAAAAACTACAATCAGCCAAAATGTTCAAATGCTGCGCTTGCAACAAAAAGTCGAAGAAAGACGAACAGGAGGCCGATGGTCAAGTGGCAAAGAAAGTGAAAAAAATTAAAGGCGGTAAATCTCCAGATCTTAATAAAGAACATTTGGAGAAAAATGACGGTAGTAAAGAAAGGCTTAATAGCGTTACGAAAGTAGATAACAATGGCGATGTTAAGACGGAGAAAATTGGACTCGAAACTAAGCCTGATATTGAAGAAATCTCGATTGTCATTTCCGAAGAAAACTTGGCGCCTAATTTATTCGATAAAAATGACAAAACTGACAATTCAGAGAAAACTGGGACATGTGAAAGTACTCCTGTTATTCAGACTCCGGAAAAAATTCCTAGTCCTCCTAAAAGCTTTTTGTACGGAGCTACTGGCTATATCGAAAGAACTATTGACGATGGACCAGATGAGGAGGGAGACGACTCGGTCTTTGAGGCAGGACCTCCGTTGATAGACAATAATCTGAATAAAAAAACACTACCAGGTACTATTGGTTTTTTCTCTAAAGAATCGAGAACAATAAATGGAAATAAATATATTCTGGAGCACTCTGCACAGCTAAAAACTTCCACTCGATGATTTTCAGTCATTTTGTATTGAAAATTGATACAGAAACTTAGTTGTCATCTGAAATTGCTTTTTGAACACTTTGGAATTGTTGCCATATCTTTCTTGTTGATAACGTGATTTCAAAATACTGATTCTTTCTTTTTTTTCAAACTCACAATCAGTCGGAATTTTCAAATCTGTATGTGTATGACTGTATATCTCAGTTTTGTTGTGTCGAGGATAAATAGATTTAGAGAAAAAAAATTCATATTCTGTAAATAAAAATAAAGGAATATCACCGTTAACGAGATGGCTATCTCAAGAAGAGACTGATAACATATCAGAGGGATGCGGAGGAATGCAAGAACCGCCTGCAACGCCTGTGGCTAGAGACGAACTAGCTTTACGTCGGCACAGATTTTTCTCTGATCTACTCGAAGCTGCACAAAATACTTCCGAACATAGAGTGAGATTCGATCCGCTAGGACCAACAGTTCACTCTGGTTAGGGGCCCAGGGATTAATTCATTTCTTATTTCAATCGTTGCATGTTTTACATATCTTTGTGTATCTCTTCTGACCACATTGTACCAACGATTATTATTCTCATCTTCGCGGAATTGATATTAGAACTTTGTCGCTGGTGTGTAATCGGTGTTTTATTTATTGTCGATCAATGCAGCATTTTACAGAAGATTGAATTTCTCAACAGAATAAAGTATGATGGAAGAGATTTGCCAATTGTTTTATTAATACATTCACGTTGAAAGTTACACGCTATACTTACGCCCACGCATATACAATACGTGTTGTATAGTCTGTATGTGAGCTCTTTCTGTGTTTTTGCTAGTTATCTAATAATAGATTGGATATTCTGGCATCTTGTATCATCCGTAAGATATCTTAGTCTCCACCTCGTTTCTGGAAAGTGAATACATTTAGGTGTGTCCAGAGTCATTGAAATTCTTATGAAATAAGGATGAAAATAAAATAAAGAGGAATATAGAATAAATTTAGCTTTAAAATATCATAAACGATCTACTAACTCTTCAATCTTTCCTCGCTTTGATGCATCCCTGAATAATTAATTATTCAGTCATTCAATTATCATCTAATTAATAATTAACAATTCCTTGCATTTCTCCTCATAACGAATAATCGACTTTAATTTGTCAGTATCTACCTAATCCCTTGCTTGAACTTGATCCATTTTATTCCCTGGTTATGTAATTATTAAAAATTGTATAAGGATTGCTAGACTTTTGACAATAATCTGTATTTTTATACCTTTCTATAGAATGCGTAGATGGATTGTATCGTTATGTTAATATCGTAGCTATGGCTGTATCGAAAGCATTGATGTATCGATAACTCTGCCTCTCCGCAACTTGCTATTATTAATTTGTGTTTTTTTTTTTAACAGGCTGTGAACCCGACAGCAGAGAAGATCAGCTAGAGGATCTTGTCACACGTTTGGAAAACGTAACAAGGCGTCTTGAAAGAGTTCCAAGCTTAGTTCAGACCCAGGAAACTGCCGTTCAAACCAAAACACCTTCTCCAGTGAAAAAGGAACCTTCTTTGGTTCAAGAATCGACTGTTCAAGTAATCGAGATATCCCAAACATCCAAGATGTCTGTCGCAGGATATGAAGACATTATCGCTGGACCAGTTCAACAGTATTTACAACTCAGTCAAAAAATCGGTGGCGACGTATTGACTCACAGCAAATTAGTCGAAAAAGCATTTCAGTCAGTATAACATTTTTTTGTTACTCGTAGATCAAATTTGCACTTTTTTTCAAGAGTTTTCTTGAATTTTATCCTCTTCCTTTTTTTTTCGACAGAGTTCAGCTACAGTTCATTCAAACGGCTGCTTCTCATCCTGCTCCTGCAAATCAGACTCAACAAGTTGCTCTTCTTGCTCCAACTTCTACCCAAATTCAGGGGATTCAAGAATTCAGGGAAAAGAGCAGGGGATCTCCTTTCTTTAATCATCTTTCAGCTATCAGCGAAAGTATTCCAGCTCTTGGATGGGTCGCCGTATCTCCCACACCCGCCCCTTATGTTAAGGAGATGAACGATGCTGGACAGTTTTACACCAACCGTGTCTTGAAGGACTGGAAAGAAAAGTAATTTCAATTGTTTAATTCATCCTCAGACATTCAGGTTCAAAAACGAATTGGAAAAATCGTCCTTCTATTATTCTCATGTTAAATCTTGTTTAATTCGATTTCTCATCTTTTAGGGACAAGAATCATGTCGAATGGTGCAAGGCGTGGGTTCAAACTCTAACCGAACTCCAGAAATACGTTCGCCAACATCACACGACTGGTTTGGTATGGGCCAAGACTGGAGCTCCTGCTGTTCCCGCTGCTCCTGGAGCTCCACCTCCACCTCCGCCCTCTATGCCTATCGGTGACGTTGCTGCAGACTTAGGAGAAGACAGAAGCGCTCTATTTGCCCAGATCAATCAAGGCGAAGGTATCACCAGAAGTAAGTGTAAGAAATTAAGAATAAAAAGGTCGTTATTTCCTCTCATTCGTCTCTGTTTGTAACTCTTTTTTGTCCAATGCTTCTCAGACGAAATAGATACATACTTTTTTTTGAATCCCTTTATCTAGGCTTGAAGAAAGTTACTTCAGATATGCAAACGCATAAGAATCCTGGACTTCGCACAGGTCCCGCTCCTTTCAAAGCACCTGCTAGTGGCGGTCATGCTAATTCTGTTCCCAGCGGACCTACTAAGCCTGTTGACAAACCCCCTGTATTCGCACGTGATGGGAAAAAGTGGCTCGTGGTTTGTAATTCATTTATTAAATTAATCAATTATTGCCATGGCGTTGGTCAGAATTTATACCAAAATTCTACACTCCCTTAGGCTTAGAATGAAATTTGATTTTGATTTATTTTTCACAGGAATATCAAAAAGGCAACAAGAACTTGGTCATTGAAAATGCAGAAATGAACAACGTGGTATACGTCTTCCGTTGCGAAGATAGTACTCTGATTGTTAAAGGCAAAGTCAATTCTATCGTCTTGGATTCTTGCCGTAAAACTTCGGTCGTTTTTGATTCTCTCGTCTCTAGTGTCGAGTTTGTCAATTGCCAAAGCGTACAGATGCAGGTATGTTATGTTATTTGATTATTTCTTATTTGGTAGTTACGACTAAGAGTTTTCTACATATTTATCGACTTTGGTCTTAATTAAATATCATTCACCACTTCTAACGGCTTGAAATTATTCATAAGATTAAAAAAAGAGGTATTTGAACAAAACATGAATGACTAGTGGTGTTCTTCTTTTTTTTAATAATATATTATTCATCCAGTTTGGATATAGATCAAAATACGTGTAAACGATTAAAAATGTGTAACAAAGATACATCTTTTAAAAAGAAAACAAGTCATATTACAATAACGACTCACAATTTCATGGCGTTTAACAACTGAAAAGTAATCGTCTAATAGTTATTATTACAATTGTTCAGTTTGTTCTTGAAAACCAAGTCCAAGTTTGTTGTAAAGTCTGTGGGTTTTTTTACATTCGTAGAAGTTTGGATCGCTATTCAACATCTCGGACAACACAATTTGGTCCTTTTCTTTATTCGTGTCTTTCGATACGTCGAATACTTCGTTTTTGGGATTATAAAAAGATCGTTTCCCCGTTAGAAGGGTGTCGGAAAAATCTGATACTGACGTGCTGGTATTCTTGACAGACGGTTTAACCGATACTTCTATCTCTCTTTTGTCAATTTTGGTTGAATTCGATAATTCCAAAGTACTCGTCGACAGCAGTTTGTTCGCTTTTGTCTCCGTAACTTTAATAGGTTTGGTAATTATCTCCAAATTATTTGTATCTACTGATATTTTTTCCTTCTCTGTTTCCTCGCAAGTTGTTATCACAGCTTCAGACTTTTCTATTCGATTTTTTACATCTTCTGCTAAATTTTTGCATAGTCGACTATCAGACGTTGGACTCGCTACTTTCAATCCACAATCTTTTTCACTAGATCGATTCGATTTTATATTTCTCAAAGATAAACTTTCGGATTTTGAGTCTAACTTCTTCTCTTTAGGTAGCAAATCGTTTTCGTTAACGTATTTTATTATTTCATTCGCGTCTATAGTTCGAGGTTCCTTCCGATCTGAATCTGATATTATATTTATGTATATCACTGTACATTCTTTAGTTAATTTTCCCAAAGTTGGGCAAAGGAGATTCGCATTTTCTGGCTTGGCGGTCAAGTCGCTTGTAACTGGTCGAATAATTTTAGAATCTTTCTTCTCTGTAGCTTCAGATTTTGTGTTTGAACATTTTTCTTTAGTCTCACTTATTTTAGATTGCAGCGTGTACGATTGTTTCTTGTTCAACGATTTTTTACTTCCGTAAATCGACTGTCTTGTCTTTTTCTCATTTTCATTAATACTGCTGTTTGGTTTCATTTGATTTTTACTTTCTACACCTTGAATCACAGCCGTATTCGATCTGCGTACCGGACTTTGCGATCTTGCTTTAACTTCCATTGATTTTTCTCTTCTGGGAGTGTCGATTCTTGATTTTAAAACTGGTATACACGATCTAGACTTCGCTCTAACTTTTGTATAAATTTTTTCTGAATTTAAGTTTCTTGACAAATGCTTAGAGGAATCTTCATTCAAACTACTACTGCTTTTTACACAGGCTTGATCTTCTCCCACTGCCTCTCCTTGTGCATTAAACTCAGACTTTTTATCCCTCGAAGGTAAACTTGACGTGTATTTAGGCATTAGCTGTGTTTTTGTCAAGGATTCATTTCTTGAATCCAGATTTTTCAAGGCTTCAGAATCTTTCAAAAGTATTTCTGTGTCTGCGGTTTTTATTTTATCCTTATCATCCACGTTCACGTTTAACATTTGCAATTCGGAATGATTTGATGTCCCTTTGCCTTCTGTTGAACTTGAGTTATTTGATATTTTGGAACAATAATCACTCGCGTCAACATAAAAAGAAGATGTGTCGCTTCTGGTTGGCTCATCTTTACGATTTGAGACAAAATTCGAATTTTGTGATGTCAGAATTATACTCGATACTGCAAAATCGTGATTACTCACATCAAAGTACGATTCTGATGTGTCGGTGCTGAAATTAGTTATACTCGATTTGGACAACTGGTTTCTTTTTGTATTTAAAGATTCCTTTTTATTGTGAAAGATTGTACCACTTTTATTCTCACTTTGGGCTCTTGCAATTGCGATTTCGCTATTTTCTGCATCTTCGTTTTCATTCAATTCAGTTTCCGAATATCGACTTTCAGACTTTTCTTGCTGTAATTTATTCTTACTAATAGTAATGTTCGAAATTGTATCAGATTTAATCATCTCACATTTATCCATATTGCAAGTTTCACTTGCCGTCTTTATATCGTTTGATTCAATAATATTTTTTGTGTTACTTTTGCTAATACAAACTACCGTGCGGCCAGTTAGGGGGCTGGCGTCTTCCTCATTTTCGGTTTTCTCCGAATTACACTCGCTGATATCCAGAGGCTTTGTAAAAGCGTCGAGAGTTTTCAATTTGATGAATAGATCTTGTTTTCTTTGCAGCTTCTCTTGATCTAAATTCAAAACGTTGTGCGAATTGAACGAACTTGATTCATCCAATTGATTTCCCATATTTTGCTCTTTAGTTTCAAGTTTTTCTAACTTAAAAACTGACGAATCTGCAATCATTTCTAATATCTCTTCTGCTACGCCGTCTTTTCGCTCTGACCCATTTTTTTCTGAAAGCAAACCAGGGCTGCTGGGCTGCTTTGTGTTCTGTAAACTGAAGTCCTTAGAATTTAACATCGTCAGCTTCTGCTCTGCTATAGTATCGGTACTTTTTGATTCTAGTTTTGATAGGGCGTTTACAAAGTGCGTTACACTCTCGTTACTCGATGATTCACTTATCGAATTCCACGATATACCTTTTTCCGAATCTATCGAACTCAAACTTCTGAAAAATTTTATTTTCGCTTCACTTTTAGTCCCAATTCTATCCGGAACTGAATCTACTTGTTGTTCTATTTTATCTGATCGGTTTTCATACTCTTCTTGTTTGAATGCTTCGGTTTTATTCTCTTCTGCTACAGTTTTTACTAAGTTGTCTAATTTTTCTAATTCATTTACTGTTTTAATATTTCCTAGCGAGGATAAATTGGTTTCGAGACTTTCGTTTTCTTCACTAGCATGATATTTCTTTAACTTCACATCCAAACTTTGAATAATATCATTGCTTTCATTATTTTGAAGTACACAAAATTCCAGTTCACCGTCCAGCTCTTTTCTGTGGCATAATTTTTCTTCTTCTAGTTCTCTAAACCCGTCTCCGTTAGCCACATAATGATTTATTATTTGCGCATTGATATGTTCATTGTCTGTTACATTATTGGTACTGAAATATTCTGATGAACTAGCTGTAACTTCCCCTTTCATATCCCCACAGCATTCATTTAATTCTGGGGCAACTTCATCGCTTATCAAATCGTTCACGTTCCTCATTTTACTCAAAAATTTGTCACGGTCCTCACAGAGATTCGTTTCGTTAACTGATCTCGAAAGTATGTAAGTTCTGCTGGTTTTTTCTGTTGAGCTACCGGCAGATTGCTCTTCTGATATAATGTCTAGCAGTTTAGATCGAAAATGATTGTCTGTTTTAGATCTCGACGTCTCGTCCGATTCACATTCGCTGCTTTCATTCCTCACGTTTTTTTCTTCGCACATTTCAGTCTCTCTTTGAATTTGCATTAGTAATTCTTTTTTGAATTCCAAAGCTTCGCGCAGTAGGGTCGTTGTTGATTTATCATCCGTGTCACTGTCTTTTGACAATTCGGTTTGACTCGATTCTTGCGAAATCAAATTCATGTCTTCGTCAGTTTCCATCGGTGTTTGAATTACTTCTTTCTTTCGAGGCGATAAAACGTAACTTTTGGAAATGCTTTCTTTTTTTTCTTTGGGTAAATACAAGTTTGTTATATTTTCTTTAGTTCTTACATCATCTTCTTTCCTTTTTATTAGATTTTCATTTAAAGTCCTTCGTTCGTTTATGTTCAAGCTAAATGATTTCTGCGAATTTAAAACGTTTTCATGCTTACGATTATTAGAGTTTACTGCAAACGAATCACTCGAGTCATTTTCTGATGATAAACTTTCTACACAGCATCTCTTTGGAAATAATTTCGTTGGGAATGGAGTAAAATTCTTATTTGCTTCGCTAGATTTCTTCCAAGGATTCCGAACTTTGCTTTTTGCATTTAAAATTTGATCAAAAGAGTTGCACGAACTTCGGAACTTATATTCAATGTTCTGATTACTCGACTCGTGAATCTTGTTGTCATTACGTGATTCTGAATATCCTGTAGGTATTTTTTCTGCAGCAACTTTTACTGGTTTTGGATCAAAAGGTGGTCTGTTATCTCCGCTGCTACTGTTGCATTCACTGGATATTAATTTATCAAATTTCTTGATATTAGACAGTTCTTTTGTATCGTATTTACTAATACGATTTGAAGAATTTATTCTACTGTTTGTTTTAATCGCCAATACCACTTCCGGGTTCTTTTTATTCTCCTGACCTCCATAGACATTACTTGACGACTTGGAACTTTTTACAACTTGTTTAATGTCGTGTAGAATTTCCAGTTTTTCTTTCACCTGATTCAATGTCTCATTCGTCGATATTTCATCTTTATCCTGCTTCTTCCCTTCTTCTGGTACACTTCTATCACTTTCAGCTAATGTTTTGAATTTGTCGGACAAAAATGTAATGCTTAAACCTGGCGGCAGCAGACTCGATCTATCGGAACTCCTCAAAGGGTATCTTTTGTCGTCGATTGAAAACTTTGAACCCTTATTCTTCTCTTCTGACATCGCAGAAAAGACTTGATTAGATGTAGCCAAATCACTTTCGCTCGCATCTTCGTTCTCCATATTTCGATACTTGTGAATTTCGTGCCATTTTTTTGGGTCTATCAAAAAACGACAACTGTTCTGCTCCGACTGAAATATTCAAAAAGATAAAGAATAATTATTGGAAATTATTATCGAGTTTGAAGCTTTTTCAATTCACCTCTGTTTCCGCGCTGGTTTCCTTTACTGAATTTTTATCGCTGATGTCAGACGAATGATCTAATAATCCTAGGCTTTTGTTACTTTCGTTTATCTCATCCATATACTTTCTGCATTCCTCAGCTGTTCTGACGAGTTTTTTATAATCTTTGCAATTATTTTCTTTGTGAAATAATTTAAGATCTCGTTTCTCAATATCTTCATTTCTGTTTTCAAAATGAGATAAAAAATTCCTACGAGCTAATTCCATGTCATCGCTCGCTGACATAAGTTTTGTCATCGATTTATTGTCCTCTGAGTTCTGTATGCACTTCGAAATATATCTGGTAAAATGACAATTCGTTATTTCAAAATTTTGGTATTGAAAATAAGATTTTCGCAGCTAGTTACCCATGCAAATGATGCTTCGTCCACATATTCTGTCTGCTTGTATTGGATAGAGTTAATTTAACGCTCCTTAAATCGTTTAAACTTGGCGTAGGAATTTCGTGAGGCAAAGGCCAGGTTCCGTATTGCATTTTGTAAGTTAGGATGTTGATTTTCAATTCTAAATCTTGCATTTTAAAACCAACTTTGACTAGGTGATCTCTGGCAAAGTCAGTATCGCTTCTAGCCAACCATCTCGTTTTATTGTATATCGTGTGAAACAGCATCGAACACATGAACGTAATGGCTAAAATCTTGAAAAGGGTTTTGCATTTTATTCGCTTAGATCATTCAAAAAAGACTTTATTCCATCTTCAACCCTAATCATTATCTTACACGCCATACGTAACCCTCTCCGGTTATGCTGTCCACAACGTCAGTCACTATCTCCGACCATATGTAACTTGCCACGGCTATAGGACACTCCTTCCAATCATATTCACATATCATTCGTACCGGTTGTAAATTACCTCCTAGGGAAAAACCATCTCGCGATTAAAAACTGAGCAGAAATTCGCGAATTGTCAATGATTTTTTTTTTTCTTGAGGGATAAGATCGAAATGACTTTGATTTACCAAAATTCCACCTCATGTTTGCCCATTTGTTGAATAAAAATATATAAGAAATAATAAAACCTGGCTCTAATATATTGTTAAGAGTGTAACGATATGTATTTTGTATCAAAAAGAACAATCACTATTGTCTTTGAAGTTTTGACTTTTGAGAGACGATGATTGACATGTTCATCAGAGACAATCGAACGCGGAAAGAAGTGATTTCAAGCCGTTGCATAGCGACAGGATATGCGAAAATTTGTTGGATCTTATTTGAATGTAGGTATGTACTAAATTTTTGTTCTCTCTTTTCTGATTTCAGGTCCTTGGCAAAGTACCTACTATTTCTATCGACAAGACTGACGGTTGCCAGATGTACCTTAGCCAAGAATCACTTCAAGTTGAACTAATATCTAGCAAATCTAGCGAAATGAATGTTATGGTACCTAAAGGAAACGGGGATTACGTAAGTTGCTATTATTTTTACAATTCGAGTAAATTTTTTCGAATCTTTTTTTTGTGTTTCTTATTTCGTTTCTTCTATAAGTTATTTTAAAACTTATTTTGTTTTGATTTTTGCAGACGGAGTTCCCAGTACCTGAACAGTTTAAGACAACCATAAGTCCAACGGGTCTATCGACAACCGCCGTTGACTCTTTGGGTTAAAAAAAATCAATTTATAAAAAAGAAAAAAAAAAAGAAAAAAATGAAATTTCAATCACATTTACCGTTAACAACCATCAGTCGTTAGAATATATATGACACGGTAGAAAGCGATATTATCCGTAAGATAAAAATCATCAAATTTATTATTATTTTAATTATTATTATTATTATTTATTACATTTAGCAAAAGAACAAAAAAAAAAGGGCGAATTGATTATTATTATATTACGACGACGCGCAGGACTTGACTAGATATTTAGACAGAAAGAAAACACGAAAAAAAAAAAAAAAATACAATCCATAGATCGTGGATATAAATATAATATTTACTGGAAATCATAATAACACATAACGGATCATTTGTATTGCCTCTTATTTTTTTAAAAACTTATACATGAATACAATTTTTATTTTTAATTTTTGTTTAGTATTCGGAAAACGATTTGAGAATCGAACTCAGAAAGAAAAAACAAGAAAAATGACGATTCTTATTTAACAATATCTGTGAAAAAAGATCGCATTGTATTTCGCATGTTATTGCCCAAATTAATATTCATAATATTATAAATAATATTTTTACTCATTGTCAGTCATCATATAATTATTATGAAAAAGAATTTCTTTCGCTTTATATTCGATTCCATTTAAAATGGAGATTATAAGTATAATATCATTAAATACATTATAGAAATAAATCTTACTACCTGATACCAACAGTTTATAAATTTACAATTGCTCGAATACTATAAACAATAATCAGCTTAATTAAAAACAAGAAGAAAAAATAAATTTAAAATTTAAAAAAAAATCACTAATGATAAGCGAATAAAATTCAGGTCGTGAAAAATGCGATATTTCTTGTACGAGTACGTAGAACTTTCGGGTTCTATAATAATATAATAAATATTTGAAAAATAATATCTCGTCTGCATGTAAAACCGTTTGATTCTTATACGTAAGTGGAAAGAAGAAGAAAAAAAAAAAAAACGGTTTTACTCTTTCATTCTCAGATGAAAGTACATAATTGAACAGCCTAAAAGAGGAGGAATGAAGTTTGGACAAGAGTTTCATTTCATGCCCATCCCTAAAACAAACCCTTGTTCTCCCTTATCGAAGACCTCAAATTTTATACATTTACACAGTTTTTTACTATCTAATTATACACGATATTGTAATAAAATTAAACTTTTGCCCAAACTGGTAAATAATTAACGAGCAATATTCGTATATTATTATTACTATGAATTTTTGTGATAAACAACAACCATCGGCTGTCGTTTTTATAATTACGACAAATGGCTTCCAAATTTAGAAACTTATACAATACATAGATACATATAATTAAGCACAAGGAAAATCTAATTGTGGAAACATCAACTGAATTCCTCCTATTGATTCGTAATCGATCATTTTATTATTTATCTACTTTTGCCGACAGATCAATCGACGATGTTTCAACCATTTGCCTAAAATATCTAATGCAGAAATTCGAAATTTAATTTCATAGTTTAAATTCAGGGTAAAATTCATTACTTTGCTTTGTTTTTTCTTCGATTTTTTCTTTGGATCGGTTATTTATGTGGTTTTTAACTTTCACAATATAATCTCTAGGTGTAAGTTGTGTAGTTATAAGTTATCCAAGTAACTGAAAAATCACAAGGATCAAGAGAAGAAGAAGAAGAAGAAGAAAAAATAAAAATAAAACAAGAAGAAAAGAAGTATGAAAAGAAAAAAAAAAAACTACCAAATGAAATAATTAGGTATTGGATCAGTTATATTGTCAAGGTATTCTCATACTCGATATATTATTACCTAATTTTTGGTCAACAATTGAACACAGTAATTTATCATATAATAAATATCAATCTTGACGATTGAAGAAGAGGCAAGTCTGGATGTTGATATTTTGATGAAATAATGAATATTGCGTGAATATGTATTACGAGGCATCTTCTAAACCGTTGGAATAACTTTTTGCATAATAAATACGTACGTATAACGATTTTGAACTCTTTTGGTAATAACAAAGTGAAAAATGAAACTAGAAAATCGATCCTCGGAAATAATCTTCCACTTTAAGTGTGTGTGTGTCTGTCCGACCTCCGAATCTTTTTATCAAATAAAGTGTGTACTCAAAAAAGTATAAACGATCATTTTCGTAAAGATATTATTAATCAAGATAAACCATCATAATTCCTCTCTCATGATATCCAAATATCCAATTATTATTTCCTAACTGTTGCTTTTCTTATTTTGTAGAAAAATTCGGAAATGTAAGAAAAAAAAAGAAAGGAATTATTTATTCCTCCAAATTCGCTTTATTCATATCGCTATACATTATTAATAATAATATTACTTTATTTACATTGTTGAAATCTAAGTTGATAATTTTTATTTTTCTCATTAACACAATTAGTCTAATTCTAATCACATGGCCTTAGGGTTTCCTTAATTTTCATTGAAATATTTTCAAAACCGAATTGCCAGGTTTTTATATAAACAAAACACATTAAAAGTAATTACACAATTTCTAGGGAACATGAATTCAAACTAGATATTGCGAATTACTTTTACTTATATAATTATTCTTAAATATATATATATATTCATATACTTAAAAATCAAACTAGACATCGGTTGTCTGTTAATACAATTGGGTATACTTATCATATCACAATCACATAATTCAATAATTGTCATGCCATTTTAAAGGTATGTATACGTACATACATACCAATAATTTCTAACTACACGACTTATCAATCACTGGCTATATTATCCATAAAAAAAACCAAAAAAAAAAAACAAGAAAATTCATTATTACAATAGGCAATCTAATTTTCATTATTATCAAATATAATTGCACATTTTTCTACATAGATATCCTTCGATATTCAATCAACGCGAATTTTATCTTTTCATTACTTTTCGTTAATCTTTTTTCTACCACTAAAATTCTAATTCTTTTGCCGATGTAAATTCGTTTCGAATAACAATATCGTGGATTGTTGTTAATTGTTCGTTGTAACTTTACTATAATTAATACGTGTATATGTTTGACACTTGTGTATCTTTATATTATTAATTATTATTGTAATAATCTAGTGTGTGTTTGTGTGTGTGTGTATTTTGTGTTGATTTGTGTGTGTATAATCAGTCGATTGTGCATTCTCGTTCATCGCTACCGTCAGAACATTCTAAATATCCATTGCATACACGTGATTTTGGTAAACATTCACCCAGGGGACATCTGTGACCTTTACAAATAGATATCGTACTCGATTGATCGACAAGTTCATCTGGAATCCTCATTATTTCTTCGATCCATGGAACGTAGTGATGAACTTTTGTGTATACCCCAGGCCTACCTGGCCGAGCACAACCGTATCCGTTTGATGTTATACCTGGAGAAAAATGAGGGGATGAGAAAACATGATTAGGAATCGATTGAATTGGTGAGAAAATCAAATTAATCAAGAAATTTTTTAATATACGTAATTAGAAACTGAAAAAATATTAAAAAAAAAAAAACAAAAAAAAAAACAAAAAAACTGAGAAATAGTCTCATTGCGTTCTCATACTTGACATACTTTTTTTTTTCTAATTTATTGGCTCAGTCACAGTTTCTAGTTTCCTAAAAATTCTCGTTTTCCGTGTAAACGGATTTGGAAAATTTTGGTGTTTTCGAGATCAGCAAGGCATGATTTTTCGATTTCTGTGTCAAAGAGAAACAGAATTCGCGTATATTTTACAGGGTGGCGATAGATCGGGAAAATCAGGAATAGTCAGAGAATTTTGATATTCGGGAAATATCAAGGATAGGTCAGGGAATTTCATAGAATCGCAGGAAATTTTTCTTCAGCCAGTATTTTGATTAGAAAATGTTTTTTTTTTTTTTCATAAGATAGATAATTTTTAACTTCCCATTTACCGAAACTTCTCGATATTATTCGGTTTCGTTGGAAATAAATAAAGGAAGGAATAATCTAATGCATTTCATTATAGAGGGAAAAGTTAAGGGAAAATCAGGGAACTTCGTTTCAGCTAAATTGTCGCGACCCTGATTTTCGAAAAAGCGTATAATTCAAAGCAGAAATACCTTGCAGGGTGTATTTATTGTTAGATTCAGGACAGACCAAGGGTCCCCCACTGTCCCCTAGACAAGCATCTCTTCCACCGTCTTTTAGACCAGCGCACAGCATACCTGATGTTATTTTGTAGAGTGGTAGGAATAAAGTTCGTCTACGACATTCTTCAGTTGATATTACCGGTAATTCAACTTCCTGCAAGGTGTCTGCTGCAATTTAATCGTTTTGTTAAATTCTTTCAAATTTGGAATGTTTTTCACCGTTTAAATATACCATTATTTTTTTATTACAACTTACGAAACACTCTGCCAACTTCGAAAAGTTGACCCCATCCGGTTACTTTGCAAATTTCACCACCGTTCGGTTCGGTTTGCGGTAGGCATACCGGTCTCACGTAATCGCTGAATGATGCTACGTGATCTAGCTTTAACATTGCGATATCGTTTATAAATCCATTATCCACGTAGTCTGGATGCAATGATATCTTTTCTACGTGGATTAACTGCTCGTGAGGACTTGGGAAACTACCCCTTCGTGTTGCTCCGATTCTTGCTACCCAGTATTCCGTTTGTGCACTGAAATTATTCAACAGCTATCAATTCAATGTAGTCTTATCAGTTTTCATCCAATTATCATCAATTTTTTTAACATTAATTTTAATGGCTCAGGAATCTTCATGAAAATCTACCGATTTTTATCCAAATCAAATAATTATCATCAAAATTTACCGATTATCATCAATGGTTTAATTATTTTATACAATTTCATTCAGTTTCATCATCTTTTGAAAATTTTAGATCAATTTCAATCAATAATTGATTCAATTGAGATCAATTCCAATCAGTTTTGACAACAATTTTAGAAGTTCTTCTCAATTTTTTAACGATTTTGATCAAACCCTGTCAAAATTCACCGATTTTTATAACGTTTCATCATGTTTTACCAATTTTTGTGAAGAGTTTCATCAGTTTGGGTTAATTTCAATTAACTTTTATCAACATTTTTATCGATTCGGGTCAGTTTCTATAGAGTTTGATAAATTTTTGTTCATTTTCGTCAATAGTTTGATAAATATTTGTTAATCCTGGTAAATTTTGATGAATTTTGATGAATTTTGATGAATTTTGATCTTCGATACTTACTGATAGAAGCAATGTGCCGCAGATAGGATCCACCTGTCGTTAATGAGAGCCCCACCACACTGGTAGTCCCCTTCTTTGTAAAGTGCAACTTGCCAGGGCCAGCTACCAGAGGCAGAACTTCCGCCACCGACGATTCTGGAACGCCGATAAAAAGGCCAACTTCAGTGAGTGAATTCATAAATAACTAATTTAATGACTATGTCTTTTTGACTTTTTTTCACATTTTATTTTACTCACCTGGCTTGGGTTTGCGTTTGCGTTCGCACACCGCATTCTAAATTCTTGCATTTCACCTTCAATACTTCGCCACTTGGACAATTCGATGATTTAAATGTCAGACTCGCTTTGTCCGATGATTTTTCACTGTATACCAAACTGTAGTATCGATCATCGTCGAATTTCGATCTGTCCAGATGAACTTTTTCTACCTTCTCGTAATCCCTTGATGAAAAAAATAATTTATTCATTTAACTGTTTGTTTTTTTACTATAATTAATTTATTGAACTTCGCGTAAAAATAACTATCATTATGTCACTTACTGATAGGTGATTGCCTTGCATACTGCACGACCCAAGTCCTCGACGGTCCAAATAGTTTTTTTTCTTTCGAGAAGATTGTCCATACCGGATAAACAGAGTTTACCCCATTTGCCATTTTTTCTAACGCTCAGAAATCCCTTGTTGTTGTAATCGTCGATATCGTTTCTTCGGATGTTGGAAGACGTTTTATTATAATCGTTATACGAGTTTTCTTTAACCGTGGAGAATTTTGTTTGCGGTGATATTTCTCTACCGGAAACATGCGTTGGATTATTTATTTGTTTAATCTTTTCTCCCGGTTCTGATGTCCGATTTTTACCAAAAATTGATTCCGATTTTCCTGTTATCGATTCTACGGACTTGACGATTATTCGGAATGTAGTCGTTTCCAGGATCGACGATTCCACAGCTTCTCTGTCAAATTCGGTAAAATCTCTGCCCTCGGGTATTGGGATTTCTGTCATTCTCTCGGTTTCGAGATTCGGTCCAGTTTCTCTTACATACGTTTTATCACCGTCTTTGATATCGTTCTTTTCACCTCCGTTAATATGATCGTCTATCAATGCTGCGCATTTTTTCTCATCCTCACCTTCTGGACAATCGCGAAAACCGTCGCATACTTTTTCAGGATTTACACACGCCCGGCTGTTTCCGCAAACGTATTGACCCTCGCTGCACCATTCTGTAATTATCGATGATATTCGCGTGAAAAATTAATTATTTTTCATTTTTCTATCCCAATTCTTATTTAAACAATTATAATTATTAACATACCGCAATCAGTTTCATCCGAATAATCCCAGCAGTCTGGAGTTCCGTCACATATCTTGTCGTCCAGTAATTGAGCCTTTAAAAAATCCGCGCATTTACAATTCGCCTCGTCTTCGGACGAGGAACATTCTCTCAGCATATTGCATCTCGCACCGGAAGGCAGGCATTTACCGTCGTTGCAAAGAAACCCTTGACAAGTTTCTATAAAATGGGAAAAAATGATTAGGGTGGAAAAAATATGATTAGGATTTAATCAATTAATTTAATAATTAATTTCTCCGTATACAGACCCTACTTGAAAAAAAAAATTAATTACCTGGGGATTCTTCTTCCTCGTTTTCCTCCGTGCTGGATCGCATTTTTTCCGTTCTTTCCTCTGCCTTGTTTAATACTTTTGTTAAAATTTTTACGCCGTCACGACTGAGGGTGTAATCGGCGGTGTCGTTTTTAGCGTTGGTTATTTTACTATCGTCGGTTGAAAGATCTGCCAATTTACTTAGTTCTTGAAAATTTGCTAGGGGTTCAATGTGCGGGGGCAATTCGGGCCTCTTGCTTTCGAATCTTGTAACTCCATCGCTTGTAGATGCAGGTCGATCTTCCGGTTTTGTGGAAATCGTCAAACCGTCTGTTCGCACCTTTGCAAATTGCTTCAGCTTTTCTAAGAGCATCATGCTTTCTTGGACGCTAGATATTTTGCGATCTGAGTTTCCGGGCGTTTTGAAATCTTCGGTTATTCGGTGAGGCGGGTTTTCGAACGAGAATATTTGACTTGGTATAAAAATGGATTCCTCTTCATCGGGGCTTGGCTTTTTTGCCACGATATCGTCACGCTGATTTTTTTCCACTTGCGAATCTTCGTTCGTAGATATTTTCGTGCTTATTGATGTTATTACTTCGACTATCTCTCCGATCGTTGACGATTTATCAAAGTTTCGATTTTCGTTTTCTTCTTTTTCTTCATCTTTTTTTACTTCTTCAGTTCCTTCTTCTCCTTCTTCTTCTTCTTCCTCGCCCGTTTTTGGCCGAGGTCTTATCGGCCTTCCTATTCCAGTATTGCTTTTCACCGGAGCTAAGGTGACCAGGTTTTCCACCACGTTGGCCCTCAACGTGTCGTTGTAGATTTTTGAAGTTTCCTCTTCTTTTCGATCCGCGTTTTCCGGAACGTTTGAAAAATTTCCCGGCGTGTGTTTAACCGTGTCGATTTCAACGAAAGTCGAATTTCTACCGAGGGATGAATTCTCACTCAAGTTATCCGCCGCTATTAATTTTTCCGCGTTATTATTTGCCGGATGTAACATCTCTGCGTATATTTCCGTCGTTTTATCAATCAGAGTTTTATCGTTGTCTATACTAAGAATGGGAATTTGAACGTGAGTTTCGGTCGAGGGTATTTGATCCTCGAATTCAATTTTAGAATTCTTCATCTGATGATCAGATTCAGCGGATTTAATCGATCCAACTATTTCTGTTATAAATTCAAAACTATCGTCCGAGGGGGTTGTGGGCGACGAAATTTTACCCAGCTGATCATTTCGGTTCGCGATATCAAGTCTTGATTGATTTTTGTCAAAAACAATATCCGGTGATATTAAACTTGTGATTTTATCAACCGGTATCGTGTGTCTGAAGGGCCTTAAAGTACCAGGATTTTCTACTAAACTCGGTTTAGCCTCACCGTTTAAATCCGGACTTTTATAGCTCGTGTATACCGGTTCTTTAATCGAAACCGCCGCCTTTCTATCCTGCATAAAATCTCCGGTGTTCAGATCCTCGTCAATGATCGATTCGATGTCTGAGAATTTGTTCCTTCCCTCGAGCTCCGATTCGTCAAGTACCACTTGGGCTTCACCTATCCCGATTGTTTTTGGTGTTTGCGATTTATCGTCGTTTATAAAGTACCGGGTTTCTAACCCAACCGGAAATCGGGTTGGACCAACGATTTCTTCCCCGGAAGGCGTTGAATATTTCGATCCTCCCGATGAGCTTACACGTACGTTGTACGTCTTTTGTAACTGTGGCGTTTCCGGTTCTACTTCTATACTTGCCATTCCATCGTCACTTCCGTTTTCTATACCGGAAGTTAATACCGTATCGCTGAATAGTGGAATCTCGTCTCCATCAGCTGATGGGATTTTATTCTTGAACTTACCGTTTACACGGAAATTAACCATCTCCTGAGGGACTATTCGGTCATGGGGAAAATCGGCACGATCATTCGCCAAAAAATCTATACCGCTGACTGGATTTTGCAAACCGGGTAATAAAATCGGGCTCTCGATTGACACAGGAAGTTCTTCTGGCTCGGGTAAAAATTTGTTTGAATTTTTTGAATCGCTCAAAATCGTCGGTCTTGAAACTATGCTCTCCTTAGCGACCGGTTCGTCCTGATTAATTCCGGGCCTCGTCAGGTCTGGATGGTTTTCACTATTTTCTAAACTCTCGTTTCCGGTTAGGAGCAGTTTTAATTCCGTGTTTACGAATCCCGGTACGATCGGCTTCCAAGGCGAGGTTTCAAATTCTGGATCCACAAAGTCTTTGTACGGTTTTCTCGTCGTTGGTTTATCGACGATCGTTGATCGCAAACTCGTCAATTGATTTTCCGTTTCGTTTTTTGACTTTTCTGGTTTATTCGTCGTTGACGTTTCTCGGAAAATTTTTGTCGTCGATGAAAATCTATCCGATTTTCGATCGGCTTTCGTCTGGTAATACGACGGCGAAATTGTTTCCACAGGCTTTTGGGTCGTCGTCGTTGTCGTTGTTGTCGTCGTTGTCGTAGTCGTTTTTATAGTCTCGTTTACTTTAGTCACTTTATACGTGCCTTGAATAGTCGGTATGTTACTAAAATCGATGTTCGTTTCGTCTGGGTCTAAAGTAGTTTTAGAAACTGGCCGAGAAGTTGATGGCTTACTAACTGCTGCTGCTTGCTGTACCGTTGTCGATGTATTTCTCTGGTTTGGTCTTAGCAAACCATTTTTTGTTATCATCGCACTCTGTTTCTGAACCGATTGCCGAGACTGTTGGTTCGGATTTGATACCGATTCTTGGCCTATTTCTGAAAAATTATATTAAATAACATATTTTTGATTTAAACATTTATTTGTTTAGTTAATTTTTGGGCTTTCTTACTCTTTACTGAGATGCTGGATAAGTCGATTTCCAGGTTTTTGAATAGCGACGATCTCGAATATGTCTCTTTGGCCAGAATGTCCGTTATCGCGTCTTCCACGTTCGTTATTGATTTTGGTATCTTCCTACGGTCTAAATACAATCTGAAGAATACTTTGAGCGTACCGTTTTCAAATTTGTCGATAATCGTGTTTTTGTACGCTCCGGCTAAAACGCTTCTTCGGAATAGTAACTCGAACTAAAATGTGACGTTACGATAATCAGAAACTTTTTATGAGAAAATAAAATCAGAGAGAAAATATGTAAAAAAAATAAGAAAGGAAAAAAATCGTCAAAATTGTCTATTTCTCACCAGATTTTTGTACTTCTTCTCCTTTTCCCGGAATACCATGCTGGTGTTCAGTTTCAGCATTGGATTATAACGTTCGCCACGTACGACGCGAAAACTGCACGAAAATCCTGTAACAGCTATTTTAAATTTTTTTTTAGAAACCCGGTTCTCGGTATGATCTAATTTCAAATATTTTATATACGTAGAATAATTCTTTTTCTTCGTATTGAAGCTGCTCCAAATCGTGACTTACCATTTTTCGGGTCATTCCTGAGAGCTGTAACAAATTGATAAAGAATTAGACAGATCGGGGATTATAGTTCATGCCATATCTATTGTTGTACGTACTACAACATGACAGTCTACTATCGGGTTGCAAAGTTGAGACACGTGAGTTTGACACGCTGTATCTAAATGAAAAAAAAAAATCGTCGAATTTCGGGATACGAATTATTTTCACGCTTGTTCTATTCCTCATTAGATGAAACATAATCCGTCGTTGTGTGAAAATCATGAGGAAAGAAATCGTTCAATTGTATATTAAAAAAACGTAGTTTTTTTCACATTTCCTCCTGTAGCCTAACTTCAAAATTTCCACGTGATCTACCGAATCTATCGAATTCAATGTGATTTTGAAAAATTCGAAATACGTTGAAAATACGTCGAACTCAGGTGTCTCGATTTTGCGATCAGATATATAGTAGTCGGTTATATTATGCGGAGAAATTATTCATCTCTAAACTCACCACCCATCCATAATGCCAGACCCGCAACAGCGAGGACAACGACCAGTACCAGCATTGCAGATATTATCAAAACGGCGCTTCCAATCTTCCATTTTGTACGGTTTTTACCGTTTTTATTATTCATCTGCGGTGGTACTCTGTACCAAGCTGATCGCGGCGGTAGGTAATACTCGCTCTGAAAATATAAGACGACTTTTTAGACGATTTATCAAACGGGAACTTTATATCAATCATTGGACATCGACATACTCCTAATGTTTACAAATTATAGTATGTCCATTAATTTTTTTTTGGGGGGAAACGCGAATTGTATGAAGAGTAAGTTTTTCGATATAATTGCGTAATTATTAATTATTCTAATTTTCGCAAGGCGCAGGGTTATTTTCAGTTCTTGATTGATCATTCAAGTCAGCCTGAAATGAAATGTCGTATTCTTTCGGATCATTTTTATTTGAAATTCTAAAGGTACGTAGGTAAATGTACGTATAAGTTATACATATGTACATACTGACCGGGCATTCGCACCGCAGCAGAAATAGCGTAAGGAAGAGTACCTTGCTCAGAGTAAGGAAAGAGACACGCGAGTTAAAACAGTTCCGCTAACGGAGGCGTCAGTCCAACGACTTTGTAGATATAAATTCGAAATTCCTTCTTCTTCTTCTTCTTCTTCTTCTTAGTCTCTTTTTATTTTTATTTCTCTTTCTCTTTATCTCTCAGTTGTGTATAATAATAGAAGGAGACGAATCTACGCGGTGCGCTGAGAAGTTTAATTATATGTTTATCTAGGTAGAGTGGACAGTCATTAATTTTTTTTCAAGGGAGTAACAGCTAATTTTATTTTTTTATTTTTTAACTTTTAGTTTTCTCACTTGTTATCATGACCGCCAAATATGAAAGAGATGAAAAAAAAACCACAGGTAGCATACGATCGTGAGATGGAGTTTGTTTTTTCTGTTTTTTCTGTTTTTTTCTTTCTTTTTACTTTATGCCCAGATGCTGCAGCAGGGAAGAGATAACATCTGGACGCGATTTACCGTTAGAAACTCATTCCGTATCACGCCGTGTGGTTTGTAGATAGCTATCAGCTATGCATGTGTACATGTGTTAAGATATGGTATAGTCGTGTGTGCGCATATAGATAATATATTTATATACATTGAGTTCTACTACGTTATGTCAATTTTTCAATCATTCCAGTATATCGTGAACCCTTATGCAAATTATCCGATTATAGAAAGTGTAGCGCAACTTCTTATGACATAAAATCAACGCATATCAAAGCCTCGGATGAACCGCGAGATAAGATCCATCGGCCAGTTGTTCTGAAGAAGAAAACTTCAAAAAATCGTTCTGATTATAATTTTTCAGAATTTTCCTAAACAAACCTTTAATTTTGTCATTTTTTTTCGAACGAACTATGAGAGCTACAAAAATCGGCTTGTGCTCGTTGGATTCGGGGTGAAATTCTGCGATGCCGCAATTTTTTAGATTTTTGATATCACGAAAATTGCGGAAATGGCGTCAAAAAAAAAAAACGATCTACTAGTAATCAGCATCACTTATCGTCAGTCATTCTTTTTCATCGCAAATGAAATTTGCTCAATTTTATTGTCTGTTGTGAAAATCATAAGTCGATTGGCGTTATACATGGTTGAGAGATTTTTTTTCCCTGGCCATGAGTGAGTCGACGCCACTGTAAGTTCACGTACATACGTATGTGTCAGGTTGAGATACAGTTTCCGTCGTACAGTTTGGACGAGAACTCACCATATACGTGCAGTAGAGGACAATCAATTATTATAACTTATCTTTTCTTACATCGTATATTTGTTACGCCGGGCTGCATTCGCGCAGTAGGTAGGTATATCGTGAAAAGCACATGGCTTACGATGAACAAGATGAACAAGATGAACGAGATGAAGAAGTATAGAAGAAAGAGAAAGAGAATAAGAAATTCCTTGAACTTGTTCATGCACCGTGCAATTCAGTATAAATTATACACAAACAAATACACATACACATTTGCAACATTCATGTCAGTATTTATATCTATACATATATATATATATGTACAAGTAACAGATGCAATATGCATTATGTGAACTTTTTGCATCGCATCACTTCTAACCGCGTGCAAAACATAATGTGACAACTTAATTTGCAGAGTTACATACATACCCAACGTACTACAGTATATAAGAATTTCGTTTTTTTTTGTTTTTTTCTGTTTTCACAGAAGAATCGTTCAAGAATATACCATTTTCATTTTTGCCAAAAAATTGTCTTCAATTCCTCGTTCACTAAGAAACAAATAGAATTATAAAGATTCGCAAAAGTATTCTTGATCCTTCAGATTGAAAATGTTTAGACCTTTAGAGTCTACGTTCAGTTGGATTTTTGACGGTATACCTAAATCTGTTTGAATTATCCAGGATTTTGGTTTACAAAGGATTTTCTTTAAATTTATACAAATTTTCGAAGATCCAAATGTTTATTTCCATAGAGAGAGGGAGGGAGTTGGCGTGGTAGCTTTTCAGTATTTTTAAAACGATTTCGAGTCTTCTTTGGTTCTATACGTTTTGCAGAAAGGCCTCTTGTATTCTTAGCGAATTTAGAAAAATTGTTCGGAACGAGTCAGGCTCGAGAAGGATGTAATAAAAGAAAAGAAATAGAGAAAGAAATAAAGGATTGTTCTTAACGAACCGTTTCAAGGGTTTCTGGCGTTCGAGACGCTCGAGCTGTCGGGCAAACTTTCCGTCAAAGAAGTCCACTGCGGATTGCAACTCTACAGAGCTGTGCTTTACGAGGGCGTAACGAACCGTAATGGCGCTGGGTACAGTCGGCAAAAGATTTTCAAATTCTTAATCAAAAATAGCACCATGGGTTGCAAAAACAGAATCGCAAAGTCCAAAATTAATTTAAAAATTTTCATAACTATGCAAATTCAACCAGAGACGAGTGATGAAAAATAAGGAATTATCAGCTACTACTGCATTTTCCTCTCATTTTGATCTTGTTCTTTTTTTATTATTCAAATTTGTTTCCGTTTTTGGCAAATGAACAAAAAGGAAAAGCGTATATATTCACGGTCGCAGATGACAATTAAAATTGATTGAAAAAAATCGTAAACGATTCGAACGTTAATTTGATTAATTTATTTCTGTGTTTTATTCTTTTTCTTTTTATTCTTCTACTTCTTTTTCATCTTACTTCCTGCGGAGATTTTGCAATTAGCTTTGGCAGAGCGAGTCAGCCTGCGCGTTGCGCACCTGTTATTGATAATTAGCATATTTATTACGGTCGAAGAGTTGTATTCACAGACTGCAAATGATCGCCAACTTACGTATATATATTTATCTCGTCAACTGATGCTGCAAAAATATATATACATACAATATTCATGTATTTGAATTCATATACACAAACTCGTGAGATAATCTAGATAATTACTTCGCGCATTATTACTCTTACCTATGCCTATGGTGTTTATACTGCATCGTAGGTACAAACGCGTTCGTAATTTCTTAACAAAGCGAATTGTATAAGTCGAATTGGCACAGATCTTCGAAGGACAGTACCGCGTTATTCACACTTTACAAAGATGGAAATTATCTACATTGACGAACGTATCTATAGGTACCAGCTGATTCTTATGTATATAGAGACCTATATTATTCCAATGTGGCTGTAACGGAATTCCACTTGACACTGTTTCGTTGGATATTTATTATATACGGGCATGATTACACGTTTTTGCAAAATACTACTCCGAACTAGGCACAGTGATCAGGGACGATTGATTCTGAAAAAGTCACTTATCGATTCTACGGTGTGCGCGGAAATTAAATGATCATTCAGCTTCAACCGGTCTCTGCAGCACTACTCAGCTTCGATGATACACATCTTGTGAGATAATTCGATCTTTCGGAACGCAAATTATTTTCTTTTTTTCCTTTTTTTTTTTCTGTTTCCTCAAATGTCGCTTTAAGAAAAAAAGCCCTTTGCTATATCCGTATATATACGACTCACGATCAGGGTAGTTTACCTAGGATGTCGTGCATGTCCAACTATCTGGATCGCGAAGCGTGGTTACAGCTACATTTTGCCGTATATACTTACGGGTGTAACTGAATCACGAGTGTAAAAAGTTTCGGAGTATGCAGTTTCTTTGTGCGACTTGTTATTACGTCTTTTGAGTCAGCCCTTTTTCTATTTTTCTATTTTCTTTCGTTTTTTCACACCGAAAGAAAACTCGGAATGGTAAATTCTTCGCAAACGTTTCAATTTTTTATAAACGAGGCAGGCGGATATCGTGTCCCCTAGAAACTTTTCGAAAATCATAATTAGATTAAATAGTTATGCAAAGAAGTTTGAGAATAAAATGAGCAAATTTCGTGGGTGGAAACATTTGTTTAATCTTCTGCTCCAATCGATCGAGCTCTGACGACTAGAGTTAAAGAAAATGGACCTTTTTTTTTTAATTTGAAAAGGATGGGAAAAATGTATACAGGAAACAGAAGTGAGGTAAATAAATAAAATAGTTAACGTTGAGATGATAAAAAATGATAAAATCGTGCAGTTTCATAATAAGCATATATGTATATTGAGATATACTCGAAGGTTGTTAATTATTTTCTATTTCTATACATGTTACGCGTTCATACATAGTGATAAATAATTTATAGGTATGAACAATGCGTCCGTTGTTCATTTATGTCATATTTACGTATCGACCTTCGGATCTAGGTTGATATACGCACATGTACCCATATTATATACGTTTGACGAGAACGAAGCGTCGGCCGTTTTCTCAGACGTGCGCGAGTAAAATTATGTATCATATATTATGTATAATAATATGTATATGCCATTCGATTCAGAATCGTCATAAGTATCCTGCCTTTTTATACAAAGGAAAACCATTCGGTATTAATAATAATAACGATACTGTAATAATCAATTCAGTTCTATTCTATACGATATTAATTTGAAAAATTCGAAATAATCCTAAATTGAAGATAAAATGAATCGAATTCACGTTCGTATGTCAGATTAGAGAAAAGAACAAAATTCATTCTCATATATCTTTGGGTATTTAGAATAAAAAATTGAATAGAAAAACAACGAACAATAGTAATAAATTTGTGAATTTTTTTTTTCTCTCTTTATTCTTTAAGTACACACATTATCCATAATAATTGTTTATTTCATCCGTGACCCGATCCCATATGTACATACATACGTATATTCATATGGGTTATACGTGTACTCGTCGTGCGTGCCGTCCTTCATCGACCAAGAAGATGGGACCGAGTTCTGTGCGCGCAGGAGGGCAAAGATCTTGCAAGGTCGTCGCGTTTAATGTATCGTCCTTGCGGCCAGGTCCGCAGGTTAATGAGACTCTCCAATATAAGGTACGGCCAGTGGTAGGGTTTTGTGGATGTACATACATACGTATTGGTATATATAGATTTATGTAGGTATTCACATACGTATATTTGTATCGGTTAGCATCTGCAATCGATGCGAAGCAGTTGCCGATTGAACGGATCGACCTTTCGATCGCGTAATGTGCAAATTGATTTTCTGCATTCATCAGAAATTTAAAAAAGAAGCAATGAAGAAAAATCAAAAATTAAAAATTGTAAAAAAGAAACAACATTTTTTTCTTTCATGGTGATAATAAAATAATTATCGAGGTGAGGGTTACTAATTTAAAAATCACGAATTTTAACCTCGATAGATGGATGTATGCGATTCTAATTTACGACTATTCATCATTCATTATTATTACACTCGTTATTATACCTCGGCTACGTGACGAACGTTGATAATTTTGCCATTGGTTTTAATAGTACCGATTGGTGTACCTATGTATGTACCTTGATTATAACCTATTGATGTGTATTTTTGCGCTAGTGTATATCGTAGATACCTACGTTAATCTGCATTAACGCGCCAATAGAACCATGGCGGAAACGCGTACCTGGAAATTTTAATGAGCCTTTATTCTTTGGGAGTAAATTTCCGGTCGTGTTCAGTCAGGCCTTTCATCGATCACCTATAGATCCTTGACAAAGATATTTTATTTCCGGTATTGATTAATATTTATGCGTATTTTTGACGAGTTTGCGATATTTTTGTGTGCTCAATTTTAAGGTCCGTTTTTTTTTTACTTTTTGGATGTAGTCCTTCGAAACGTTGCACACTTGTACATTATACACTTATTCAAATCACGTTTACACACGGCTCGAGATCACCGTCACATGTATACGTGTATGTATGTATATGTATATGTATAATATATAAGGAGTTGGGGCGTTGAACCTAACTGTGAATCATTGTGATGCCCAGACCAGTGATCGCTAGACAAAAAGCTCCTTGATCACCAAGCTGCTGTGGCTAACTTTGGAGCTTTTATTTATCAAAAATTCTCGTATACCCCATTTTAATGGGAGAAAACAAAATTCAGAGATTAAATCAAGCTCAGTGAATAAATTCTTCGATGATTTTTATACTGATTTCTGCTGCGCGTGTGTGTGGCGTGAATTTTTTTAACGACGATATCTTGAAAATGAATCAATGGGTTTTCACGATAGAATTTTCTTCAAACAATTAGTCGCCGAGAAGATCTGCACATTATTTTTCAATTTCGCCTCCTTTTTCTACGTCCTTTTCTCGTCAGTGATGATAATAGCTTTGGTGATAGCTACGCTAGGAATTGAGAGCGCGTGGCGTTTATTTCAACCAGTTTCTAGCACCGGGATTCTCGATCCATGCACGACGAGGAGGCGCGATCCTTGTGCGCGATGCTCGAGAAATACCACTTTTTTTTATTCCTCCACTTACCTCGCGTCTACCCGGTTCTAGTCCCTAAGAGGTCGGGGGTTCCCACGCGGTATAGATATACATAATACCTATGCCTAGGTACCGGATTTTCTAGCCTTATACACGTATTTCTTCTACCTTATTCTTACCCTATTTATAGACCAAACTCTACTTACACTCTCATATATAACAACAACTGGTTAACTATAAAGCGTAGGTCTGCAGCCTACTTTTAATTACGGTCACCGTATACGTACGTGTAACTGATACATTTTTTCCAAAAATTTTACACTTTAAATTTTCTTTAGAAATCATTTCGATAATTAGGGCTATTATTACGTCAAATATTTCCGGGTACTCGAACCCATTCATGTAGATATTTACAATTACTTTTGTAATTAGGGTACAGGTAGAATAATTAGTTGAAAAATATCATTCAAATTTGTTTGTATAGGTATTGTATAATTAGGTAAAGATTGATATTTTGGGATCTCAAATCTTGTCTCAAAACGTGAAAAATCGCTTTTTGATAGTTAAATTTTGGAACGAGAATGTTGAGTATAGATTTTTTTTCTGCAGCGTGAGGGAGAAAAAAGGATCTATATAACGGATCGTTGAAATTCCTGATCATTCATGGCATGGATGAATTATGGTGGTCTGGGAGATGTTGATGATGATGATGATGTGGTGAATTATGTATGTGTGTACGTTATTCGTGTGACACTGACCTAGAGCTATTTACTAGGAATCACAACACTCGTTGTATTTACACCCACCACACCATTACACGGTGGATCGTGGAGACCGTTCTTTCACGCCCAAGTACTGTTATGTCACTGACATACTTCCGCGATAAAATACCTACATACGAAATACCTACTAGTCGTTTGGTATGTCAAATGTGTTTTGACTTAACACCCATATACATTTATACCAGCTTTTACATGCATACATCTATAATGTATAAAGCGTTATACGGGTATATAGAACGTCTAGGATATATGTATATTCATTATTTCGCGGGTCAAATATAAATACGGGATGTAAAGAATCTTGAAAAATTACCATTATTAACGGCAAATCTCGTGATCAACTAAATTTTGTGCTTAAAAAAAAAAGTCATAACGAAAAAATGAAAAATGAAGAAAAAAAAAATAATAAATGAATAAAAATAAAAACTTTGACCAACGGGAATTTTTTTCAAAGAATTCCTATATAGACGTATTTTATTTTTCTTATCTCTACTCTCTCAGAGTAAACGTTGGTTTAGTCCCTTGGCTGCGTTACCATGAGATTCTTGTTACACCTACGTCAACATGGTCGTGAACAGGTGAAGTGAAGCGTGATTTTTTTTTCCCTCTTTTTTTCTTTTTCTTCTTTATTCTTTTTGTATTTGCTTCTCGTTTGAGTATGTTTTTTTTTTTTCTACTTGTTTTAATAAATTTCTCGTTCTAAGGACAAGGGATAAGAATATCGTGACTCTTTCTTTCCTCACGTACTTGTATGTACATAAATACATACCCTAGGTAGATAGGTGTATAGGTATAGGTATTATATTCACGCGATAAATATTTTTCTTACTTCTTTTTTTGTCGTATAAAAAGTCAAATATTTATTTTCATGCAGCTGCAGGGCGAGAGAACCTTAAGAACTCGTCGTTCTTCAATCCTGTTCTCCTGTCTGCCCTGTTATTTTAATTCTTATCATTAATATTATTATTATCCTCAATTTTCTTTACTCTATTGAGATATTCGAGGCTGTGGGATTTTTTGAATTGAAACAATCCTTGAAGAGAACCCAAAATTTTTCAAAAAACATTCCGAGGCACGAAGAGTTGGGTGCTGTACCTAATTGAAGTGGATTATTTTATAATGATAATTAAAACAATGGAGTGGACGACTAGAATAAGATTATCTCGATCCTCCCCCGTCTCGTCTATAACCTTGTGTTGAACGGTGCTGTTAGCTAAATCTAAACATTACGCAAGGATTAATCGCAGGAACGTAAATGTGATTCAGCATCCCGTCGAGATACGAATCTTTTCAGACGTGCTTTTTTTTCCGATTTTTTTTATTTTTTACTCCATTACGGTGGTAATTAACATTATCCTCGATTTTATCTGGGGGATCGCGATAAACACTCCAGGACAATTATTATCGCCCTCGTAATATCTTTCTCTCTCATTTTTTGTGTTTTTGGTTTTGCTTTCTTTCTTTACATCTTATCATGTAATGTTTTCGCAAATTCTGCGCCGCGACAAAAATTATTATTCACTTGTTCTTTTCCTTTGTTCGAACTTATTCCAGCGATATTCTTGGAGCAAAAGCTCACAAGTATCTAACGATCGCGTTGTAATTCTGCGCAACTTGAATTCAAAATTCACTTTTGTACAGGTTCGGTTTGTCTGTATTTTTATCCTGATATGATGTTTATTATGTTTAATTTAAATTATCTATACCTGGTACGGGTAATTTCCTGGTCTGTAGAAACTGCTGGTCGTAAGTGCCGGATGGCTCTTGACGCTGCCGCACATCGAAGCCATATTCATATAAATATTTATTCTGTAATTGTCAGTTTTTTAATTTTTGAGAAGTTGTAATTTCATCGCACGTTATGTTCTTCAATCGATTTGTTTCTCGTTTTTTCTTTTCACTTGAAGTTTGTTATTTCTGATTGAAAATCTTTTTCTACAATGTCTCGCAGATATATATCTTCGGAAACTTCACCCTTTTCAATTTTTTAAAAATATCAAACAATCACTTTACAACTATAGTTCTCGCGTTTTTTTTAAACGAAACGAATGTGTATCGTAGTGAAACGATAATTCGTCTTAAAAACGAATAGTTTATTATCTGGTTGTAAATTCATTGTAATTTTGTATAATCGAAGTAGGCTTCTGGTAAAGTTATACGTAATCACTTAATTAAATAATACCGGAGATATCAGCTGTTTGCTAATACTTCTTATTCAAAATTCTGGACAATTATAAATTTCTCGAAATTTTTTACTGACTCGTACGCAACTTGGCGATTACATCGAATCATAATGTTCTTTTAAATAAACACCCATATCGCTCCGACAGGAGCCCCGAATTGAGAGGAACCAACAGAAAAAAAATGTTGGGATAAAAAAAAAATAGAACGGTTAAAACTTCTTCACTCGAAGACGGTTGACCACCGACTGACATCCGAAGATCCTTAACACGCCGCTACTATTCTTCATCTTCATTCTTCGCTATGCTAAGTTCTTATACCACGCTGTAAGTATACCTATATAGGTATACCTATACCCAGACGCCGTATAACCAATTCGACGTAACTCCCTCGGTGTATTATATACAATATATCCGAATATACGGTTATGCGGTTTATGCATAATTGGAAATATTTTACAAACGCCATCCCCAATTTTGATACAATATTAACAATATTAATAATAATAATAATAATATTGATGATGACGATAATCCATTCAAAGGTATCGTTTCATATTCTCTTTCAATTTTTGTAATGTTCTGAGGAGCTACAATTTTTTTATTAAAAATCATTGGTATTTGATTTTTTTCATGTTCTTCTATTTCAAATTAATCGTTTTTTTTTTCAATTGATTCTAATCCAGCCTATTTACTGTACCTATATGTTTATCGAAATAAAAATCGACATAGGTTAGATCGTATACCTATGATTCTTAATTCGAAAGGTAGCAAACGTAATTGACTGAGTTTGGTCCGTTATTTTTTATTTTTTATTTTTTTTTTATTTCTGCCAAACGAGATTCGAGACGCGGGAGACTTCGATGCTCGTTTATGCGAACAGACGATGTGCTGGTGAGAAGCGCCTGATAACTCGCAACCGAATATACTTCGAGCACGTGGCTTTGAGATAGAACAGAGTGTATGTATAGTATACGTACAAACGAGTGTTTGTTTGCTTTCTAAGTATAGGTACATACATATGTATGTATGTATAACGTTATACCTGTCCCGTGTTGTATGTACAATTACATACATACATATTACATACATACCTACCTTGCAGCCGGCTCTCAAGCTCGCGCGATTATTTCTATCTCACTCAGTTCACTCTTGGCAGTGAACTACACAGCCATTGACCGCGAGACAGTCCGGTTTTCTCACGTCGTCCAACTGCTATATGCGATATATTATAAATACATATATATAAATACATATATGTATACGAGTTTTTATTTTTTCACTTTTTTTTATTTTTATTATTCAAGTATCTTATTTAGCGCAGGTGGAATTGTAAGCTTTTTATCAGTATAGGTATAGGGATTTATGTATAAAGATGTGATAAGAATTTATATACACTGGATATACGGAATAGTTTCAAATCAAATTAGATATTTTTTAATTACAATTGATACTTTGCGGTTGAATAAAAAAAGAAAAAAAAATATCTGTCCTCATATTTTAGACGGAAATTTGTTCGGTAAATGAATCATCTTCGAATACTTGTAAGTGATGATACAGTTTTTAGTTCCATTCATTTTGGGTTTTTTCCCCCCATTTTTTTTTTTTTTTTTTTCTTGATTTGTTATATTTGCATGCAAAATAGGTAGATGTACACTGTTTTCTGTGCGGAGTATATACGATAGGTAGTTTCAATACGTACAGGTATGGGACTAACAGTAAAGCAAAAAGCCTGCGTAACTCTACGTATATGTATACGAAATCGTGTCGCAGAAGTGAGGAAACGTAAATTTGATTCGTTCATTCGTTGGCAATTGGATCGCGGTTTTAAGTCCCTATGGCATTCAACCGAATCGAATAATCTTCTAGAACTCATCTTTCAAGTCTGACATTTCTAACTATGGGAGATGAAACGGACATCTGTTTCCTTAATGTAGTACGTGAGTGAACAGAAGTCATGCGTAACGTAACTATATGGATACGGTTAGGCGTATTCACTTTATTCTATGTCTTTCTGTCTCTATTTCTATGCGAAATACACAAATATATTTTGAAGCTATTTTCAAAATTGAAAAAAAAAAAAAAAAAAAAACATCTCGACAAATCATAACCGCGGTTTTATTGAATTTTTTATTTTCATTTCCCCAATCAAAAAATCTTCCGTATGGAAAGTCAAACGTCAGATTTCATCTCATTAGTAGTCCAGAGATAATTATCTTGATTGAACAAATCAATCAATTGTAAAATTATTGACGGTGATCAGTTAGTTGAAAAAGTGGTTAAGATTGTATTTCACATTGATTGATCTGTATGCAGGTGATTTTTTGCGCACTTATATTATCGAGCATAGCAACGATATTGTTAATAATAATTACGAGCATAGCAATGGGGGTATAAAAAAATGAGGGATCCTTGACTATGCGGTTTACATGGCGCGTGTTTCCCACAGTGCAAGTAACCACCGTGGTATGTATTCCTTGGTTGGGCCCCGATATATGCTCGTGCCTTGAAAGGATTGCGTGCTTACGGTGGGAATATAATCGCCTGTATGTATACCCCATGTATATAAGAGATTACGGTTTTTCTTCAATTATCAACATTTGCATAAACGAGGTTGCCGGATTTGCGGATAGGAATTATAACGTCAGGTGGCATACACTCTTTCATACATTCTTATAATATACTCGGCTTATTCAATGCACGATATACGTATTAAAGCAATGCATGGTGTATAAACTTACATAGGACAGTCTTTATCAAAGAATATGAATATATATACAAAACCATCCATCTAATTTAGCTCGTAATTTTTTTTTCTCACAATTATAGACAGAACGCGGTCGAGTTCGTGTATTTTTTTCCCCCATTCATATACCTAATTCACGTTATTATACTATATATACATTCAAGTACTACACTACGATTTGTACGACCATGTATACGTGTGTAGGTACCGTTTCTCCCATGCGTGTTTCAATGTTCTATTTTCTCGAAACTTTGTTCATTTTTGTTTGCTGATTTACTCAGATAGACCACTATTTTAAAAAATTTTTTTTTAATGGGAACAAAAAAAAAACGGGATTTTCGAGCTAGAAAACTATTTTTTTTTTCTTTCATTTAGAAAAATTTCTCACGCATTTTTTTTTCTCTCATAATTAGGATCCTTGAGAGAGCTTATCATTTATTACGTAACTATTGATCGATCCTCAACGATCAGGAGATCAACTCTGCGACGATTATTTATCGATGAGCCTTAGGCCGTAAGTTTGATAAATAAAACACCACTCGCACACCTGTGCGCCAATTTGGTTATACAAAATTGCTAAATCGCTTCTAGCCCCGAGGCACTAAAAATCCTCTTTTAGTTTCGTTTCGTTCTCTCCCTGATCCCTGCGATCTGACTAATTTTCTTTTTTTTTTTTTTTTTGCCTTCCTTTTTTCCCCCTTGTTTGTAATTTTTCGTCAATTTTGTGTATAGATAGATACGTGTAATGACGAGTGCTATTAAAATATAATTAGTTCTTTGAAATGGCGAAGAGTTTGGGGGGGCTGCGAGATACGCGGGAGAATGAAGATTGCAAAAAAAAAAGGGTTTTAAGATCGAACAAATGATAATCAAGGACTACAGGGGAGGGGGGGAGACTTTCAAGTCCGTCCTCTGCAGAAAGTGGCAAAAACGCGCATTTTTCAACCCACTGAGTTCATATCTGATTTGATGCATTTGTCGGTTAGCGATTTGTGCTCTGGGCCTTTGAAACTCGCTCTTTCGTTTGCTACCATGAGGCAGGCATTCGCGATCTTATTCTTCTTCTTATTCCTCTTCTTGCTCTTCTTCTTATTGTGATTATTTTTATTTTTATTTTTCATTTTTTTTTGTTTTATTTTTTGGCATTACGATGTATACCTTTATCCTTGCGATCCTATACCAACGTTGGATTTATTGGCAGTATTTCGCTTGTACTCAAAACCTTCTAAAACTTCGGTGTAACTCGCACGCTGTTGGTATTATAACCTCTCCAGCCTTTGGAAGCAAAAATCCTACCGAATTCCTGCGACATTCTTCGATGTCTTTTTACCCTCGTAATCACTCCGACAACTTCTATACTACATCACGTTATTTTCTTTTTCTCATTTTTCTTAATCTTACTTTGTCCAATTCTTCGTATAGTATATACTCAGTCGAGAATATCATTCACTGGACATGCGTAGAACTTATAATTACGTCATGAATTCATTGGGTCTTTATTCCAATCTGACGAACTTGAATTGTCATTTTTCTTTATCTTGGATTGTTTTTTCCCAATTTTTTTCGATTGAAGATATCTTTCGAAATGTTTGAACAGAATGAAGTTCGGGAGTTGACTATCAGGTTGCATTTGAAGGTCCTCGTTCTTCTGGCATTTTTTTCCTTTTGGAATTTTGACTCCTGGATTGCGAATACCTAAACCTTTAGAGAATTTGATCCTGTTTAATTCAGTTATTCGCAGAAATTCTGATTCAGTAATGATAATGATAATAAACGAGATCGTATCCTCAACGTCTCGGAGAGTGTCAAGTTTCGAGTTTCACCAGTTTTACCAGTTTTTAAAGTTGGGATCGAAAAAGTGCCCCAGGGTTCACCGGCATCCCCGTAACGTACTTGCATAGGTACCTACCCAACGGCCAGTATAACATGGTACCCTATACTTACCGCTTATCGGATATTTTTTAAATCGCACAGTCCCGATTCCGGGGTGTCTCTTACCAACACAAAGTGCACACCGGGACGAGCATTATTATTAAAGTATAAACCGAGACTTCGGGTTGGGAATGCAGGAGGTAAAGATTTTTCTGGATCTTCTTCAGAGGCTTGCAGGATCCATCATATGATCCTGCGCTGCTTCATCCTCTTGCATCGTTCTTCGATCTTCGGTTCGTTTCGCTCGGTTTCTATACTATAAGGCCGGTTTTGAATTCGACAAGAAAATTTGCCTCCGAGGGGTTCGGCTTCAGATTCAACTTCAGCTTCAGCTTTAGCTTTAGCTTCGGCTTCAGCTTTGCGATCGAAGCAAACTTGGCCCCGCTGTTCTGAAGCGGCGAATATACGCCTCACAGCCAGCCAGCGAGACAGCGACCCTTCTGATTTATCGGGCAGCATTTTTCAACATTTTTTATTACCTTTTAATCCGCTGAATATTTAGCCGACCGACGGTTTTAACGTGTGGGTATGCCTGACTGCCTGCCACTATTACCAAGTACTCGATGCTACTCTGAAAATCAAAGGGCCACTAAAAATCAAACAAATATTAAAAAAAAAAAAAAACTATAAGCTTCTCCTGAGTTACGCCAAGGTGGTCGCGAAATACAGACGGAACCGACAGATTGTCGGACAAAACGACATAATGAAATCCACACGTGAAAAAGAGAGAGGAGTAGAAAAATTAAACGAAAGCCCAGGTTATTTTAAAATTTTTTTGATTAAAATTCTCCTTTATTCCTACGTACATATTTTACGTACCATCTGTGGGGTATGTATATTTATTTCTAATTGTATTGACAAAGTTAAAATTGTATAGGGAATCAAATTTATGAGGAAAACTCGAAATTTGTGTTTCCTGATTTTATGGAGTTTAATGAAACTGAACTTGATGCATTTCTTTGAAATTTGTATTCTAAAGCTACAATTCCTTTTGCTATAAATTTGACTGGAAACGATAGTTCAATTCAAATTTCCAGTCGGTTCAAAAATTAATTTGTTTGAAAAACTTGTGGTACGTATGATGAATGTGAAAATTTGTGCAATTTTTCACCTACGTGTAACAAAATGCTACAAAAATTACAGTACAAGTGAATAATGATATTAATATATTTATTTAAAAGTAAGAACAACCTTTTCATAAGATCGTTCCTAATCCATATTTAGAGAAAATCTGACGTTTCATGATCTTTGCCAATTGACAATATAATTGATATGAATAATTACAAGATGGAAACGTGAGATTTTCTCCGTCAACTTAAGTCATTGCTTATATAAGATATATCTCTTACTTTGATAGTAAAATATCAAATCCTACATCTTAAATAATTAATACATATAAATATATATATATATCTATGTAATATTTGTATAAGTAATGCTGCGGTGAAAATGAATGCCTTATTGACGAAACTTGATAACCCTGTACACGTTACGTGTTATATAACTCAATGTCTGCGAGAATAACGGTAAAATATCGTTTTGAAATCGAGTTCATTAGTTATTACACTATAATAATTAGCGAATTATTCCGCGTACAAAAAATCACCGTTTAGTCAGTGAAATTCCCTGGCTACTGCGTCCAGTATTCTTTGAAAAGCCTCGGGACTTAGTCCCAAAAAATTTCTTTCTTGTGGCGGTTGATCCACCGAACGACGTCTACGTAGAAAATAATCCTCGTAATCTGTGTCTGTCGGTGGATTCACTTTCGCGTAATACAAAGCTGCGAAACCGCTGTATATCAGAAGGGCTGCTGTCCCGAGCTGAAAATCATTTTGCCAAATATTGCAGATTAGGTAAAAGTCATTTTTTTTGCCCCTTATTCAAAATTCTTACATTCTTTTCCATCATTTTTTAATACACACCTGGAATACCGCCCAAAATTTGTAGCTACCCTCGTTTATGAGGAAGTCGTAATAGCCGCCGAAATCACCGCCTTTTGCAGTTGCCATGGCTTTGTCATCATCGTGATCCATCATTGGGTCATCGTGGTCCATCATGGGGCTATCGTGGTCGTCATGATAGTCATCGTGGTCACCACCACCTCGCGAATTTCCGCCAGGTCGGTACCACCGGGATTGTCTGTGTCATCAAATCAATTTTCGAAATATGTTTAGTCAGTTACTCTCAGGGTTTTTCTTCACTAGTCATCATCTTCGTCTAGTTAAAAAAAAAAAAGAAATAAAAAAAAATGAAAAAAAATTGTTTACCTGCTAGACTGGGTAGTCGTGGCTACTGCTGGAACGGCTTTTGTCGTTGTGACATCATACGGTTCTCGAGTTCCTGTGATGGACTCAACTTCTGTCTCTTCGGAATCCGTCGATGCCAGAATCGGATAAGCGAAGATCAGAATTAGGAGAGACTGGCGGAGAAATCTCGCTTCCATTTTGACTTGAAAATTATTAGGAATAGATATAGTTATTTGGTGCGAAGGGTTGAAGTAGAATGATAAAAGAAATTAGAAAATCTAATTTGAAGGAAATAGAAATAATTACCTAGATTTTTTTTATCAAGATACTAAATTGAAGTTCTGTTGTTACGATTAGGTATTTGGAGAATTAGGACACTCCGCACAATTTGATTAGAACACTCTTGTTGCGGCAAGTTAGAAAATGATGAATTTAGTTACAATTACTCTAAGCACTGTCCGTCGTATTCAGAAGAATTTTTTACTTTGCATTTTGATTGATTTTTTGGACAAATTTATCCCAGAGTCATTTTATCTTAAGTTTTTCACCGTTTAACGCGACTAATTCTAATCGGTGGAAAATTCAAACTTCTAACGACGGGTATTTTGGAACGGGACGCGCTCTGGGGGATTTCTTAGATCGAACTGAGCCTCCGAGTGAGCGAGGGTGAAGGATGCTCTTTGGCTCGCATCTCTTCGTAACTGTATCATAAGAAACGTTAGGTAAATAACCAATTGGTGTTAAATATCCTAATTGTTACAAATCCAGCACCGTCTCCGTACTCGCGTATCCAGGCACATCATTGGCTGACTGCTCGAAATGATCGTTAAAAATCGGGAGGAGCTCAGCCTCATTATGGTTTTCCATAGAATCGAATAAAAAGGTGAAATAAGTATCGCTGAAAATGAAAAACACCAAAAAAATTTACACAGTACTTATACTTTCGTTCAAAAAACGTTCTTCGTCATTCCTTCTTTCCCGAATTTATTCATTTTCTTTTTCTTACCATGAAGAAAGCAGATGGTAAAATAATCAATTCCACTGAAAAATAGAAATTAGTTTCGAGCTCGATATGCGATGATGTTAGTTTTTGTCGCAGCTAAATTTCAGTTTATTGGGCTGAGGATGAATGCGGATGAAATGAAAAGAGCAAACTTAGTTAGACAAACTGCTCCATATTCTAGTTGTTTACTCAAATTATTTTCATTCACACATTCCTGCTGCGTTGGGGCTCGTCCGTTTTGCTCCGTCTTTCAAATTACTGATCTCCTTTTGGTTTTTGGGTCTATTTTTACACTGACACAATTACGCGAGGTCATTTCTTTCGTCATCGATTATTAATTTCCATAGAATTTACAAAACGGGAGTTAATCATTTTGTTGACAAAGTCACTCCGTGACTTCGTGAGCAGTTTTGAAGATTTGGATTATTTTTAAAATCTCCAATTCCTCCTCGTAAAACTATACAAAAAATATTGAATCGTTCTTGTACTAAAAAAATAGACAAATTCTAGGCTCTAATGTAAGTGGTTCGCATATCTAGAGTACGTATCACGAGAATTATTTATGTTTGCAGAAAAAGTTTCAAACGGAATTTGGCTAACGGTTAGAGTTAGCTAGCAAGAAAAAAAAAATATATATATAAAAGCAAAGACAAATCAAATCTCAGCAAATACGACTTTTCTGATCAATTACCGATGGATTTTGAACCGTTTTTATTGTCTTTTGGCAATATTTGAAAATGGCAAACGGGGTCAGGAATCTTAGCGCCTGTAGCTTTGATTGGTTCGTACCTATTCTTACCGATTATCGACTCCGTAAGTTAAACGATAAGTAGATTCAACTTGACTAGGACCAGTTAGCTGCTCCATATATCCTACGAGTTTTTAGGAGCTGATACGTTAGAACAGCTGATTAGCGATCGTAGCCAAGTCCCGTTCGAACAATACTCTAAATAGTAGTGTTAATTATCACTCCGGAGTTCGAACGACGCGTTTTCTGTTACATCGAGTCACCCAGAGCGCACCGGTCATGACTTTGCCAATTTTAAGAGACTAGATCAATAAATCGTCAAGCTACTTATACTTACTACGTTTCATACTCCGTCTACCATTGATGATTCTCATTTTTTTGAATTTCTCAAGTCCAAGTTTCTATTCTTGAATGTAACAAACAGTGAAAGCAGATTCAATCGAAAACGAAATGCGAATTTTTGTTATCTAAACTCTTTGAGTTACGTTATGAATTTTTGACAGATTTGGGTTTCATTCATTATTTCTTATTTTTTTTCTGTTTGAAAGAATGTTTTTGGTCAGGTTGAAGGAAGGTGGTGTAAATATAATGGAAGAAATGGTTATCGTATAATTTAAGTAAATAATTTTACTTGGTTTAATTGAATATATTACAAATAATCGCTTTTTACAGTATACAGTATTATTTTATACGATTAGATCTAGGCGGTATATTACAACAACAATATATTGTACTCTGTATTTGTTGTATACCCTCGTCTTACGCTGCAGCCAAATTGCAAAGAATTCTTCGTTAAGAATTTGTCACAAGAAGGCTGTATTTTGTTAACAGAAAGAAAGGCAAAAAACCGATCAAAAGATACGGACCTACAATGAACAGTGATTCGATAAATGAGTTTTTGATGCAGATCGGATACTCAAATTGCCTATCAGTTAACATTTTTTGCGCCCTATTCCTTGCGTACAGTCCTAGGAAATAAGAAAAAATAAATAAAATAAAAGAGACATGGCTGTTTGTGTAAAAAATAGTTTGGTTACTATTTGCCAAAAGATTTTCTCGCTTTTTCAATACCATCGAGAACTTTGACAGTCAAATCTAACCATCCAGGACCATCGCTGTTACTTCTAGCGCTTGCAGCAGCGGCTGCCCAACTTGCTGGTAGATTAATCTTGTGTCTTGCAATGCTCTTTAATATCAGAGCTGCGACGTAAAATATAAAGTATATGCTAAAGTACAACGGAATGTACCACAGTTTTCTACCAATGAAGTAATACGAGTATGGTCGTTTGCTTAGACGTTGATCAGACATTTCTGGAGCCTGAGTTGTTGTGTGATCGTCCGGAAGATGATCGTATATAATATCATGGTGATAATCGTGATCGTGATCGTGGATGTAAGGATCATCCACGAATGCCGGATGGTCAAAATGCCCTGCATATTCGATCGATTTTGGCGGAGTATAAACCGGCTTTGATCCATAATTCGATGCGTGGATCTCGCTGTTTAATTCCGGGTCCATTTCGTGGCTATCATGATCGCTCATATGGTTTGGGTAGTCTGCTGGAGGACCGTAAGAGTCTGGTTGAGGGCCGTAGGATATAGCCGATGAATCGAACGAACTAGGAGACTGTGAACACCCGGAAAATTGAAAAATTAATCAGTCATTCATGATTCAGAGTGATTCAATGGACTCGAATCAACCACGAGGTGAAAGTGACAGTCACTGGACAACCGTGGATTTCTCATAAATTTATATCACATCTTGCAAAATTCGAACAATTTTGACTTCTCACCTTTTGAGATGAATCTGGTGGAGAGTAACTGTCTATAGACATTGGTTTCGCGCTCAGGAAACTCGGTGGTTTGTAATCGTAACTTCCGGGGAACACTGGCGACGAATATCCCATTCCAGTAATTGACGAACCAGCTCCTGAATCCTGCGATGATGTTGGTGGACCGGAAGACATCATGGAATCTGAAGATGATGATGAACTCGAGGCCTGTTTCAGACGAGCTGCGTTTCCATGGGCTATATCATGCTCAAAAGGTGCTGGAGGGTGGAATCTATCTTGGGCTTGTTTTCTCCTACTTTGAGCATCAAGACGTGCTACCATCTCTTCGTCTAGGGTTGAATAGCTGAATAAAAAAATGCGAAAAACATTCACCATATTAATCTTTCGCATTTTAATCCCCGGATTCAATTTAGTCCTGAATTGGTAATTCGTCACTCACCTCTTAGTCGTCGGGTAATCCACAGCTTCTCCTTTATGGAGCTCCGGAATTCTCGGAGGCACGTAAACTGGCGAAACTGTTATGCTGATGTCCTGGCCACTTCTTCCTTCAGAAACTTCTGGTTTGCTGTTGTTGAACGGTGAGAAAGTCCTTAAAAAAAATTCTCGGGTTCAGGTATTGTCCAGGGATGAGTAAATTTGATTGAAAAAAAAAAATTGATAAAGACTTACTTGAGCAGCCAGGTCAGGGGTCCTTCTCCGTTCTTTTTTGCCTCTTCTCCATTTTTCGTGACTTTGGCGTAAGTTGTTATTTCCGGTAGATTGGCCGCGGTTGCCAACCCCAGGGTTAAGGCCAAGATGAGAAGCTGGCGTCTCATCTCGACGGTTTTTCATCTAAATGAACGGACCAGCCTCACTATCCCCCATATATAGACTCGTAACTGTATCTCTTGGTGGTTAGTGCGGTAATATTATTGTCCTAACGTGTTACCCGATGGATCCACACCCGCGTACTTCGACCGTTAAAAAAAAAAAAAAAATCCTACGCTTTTTCACACCAGGTGACGTCTCGTTATTGAGATAATTTATCGCTCAGGAATCGTTCACTTACTTCTTAGTCGATTCTGATGAAGAAAAAGTTAGAATCTGATTTTTTTTATCGGTTTTTTTTTTAATCGATTTAGGGACATTTTGGATCCTTTATTCCAGTAATTTGGCTTCGAAATGACGGTGCACGTGTCAATTTGCATGTTAAAATGTGAATTTTGATAACTCGAATGTCAAAACATATTCTGCCCTAATACTGCAGACGCTAATTGGTAGCAAATAAGCTCGAAAAAATGATTCTAATTAGTTTGACAAACTGTAACAGACCGTTACAAACGACGTGTGGCCATGAGATATAATTTTATGGATCTGGCTTAGATTTGGTCCAATTTCAAGTACACGTAAATCCGTGTTTGGATCTTTTTTCGCCTTTACCGAAAAAGAAGAAAAAACAAAAAAAAAACGGAGGAAGGAAAAATGGGTAGATTGTAGGTTTTTGATCGGTCAAAGAATTTTACGTGAATCGATTCTTTGCTAGACAATAAATTATTTGAAAATAGTTTATTCATTAACAATCGGCGGTTTACAATCGAGTAGAACAATTGATCACCTTAAAAATACTGACATTTTTATTGTACAGAACTTGAGATTAAAGACAGATCTGCAAACGATCATCGTGTGGCGTGTAATCCGTGATCGTTTGCAGGTTTGTCTTTCATTTATATATATATTTATTATTATTATTATTATTTCATTTTTTACAAGTCATATCTACATTTGTTCGAACTTTCAACAACTATACATGATATATTATGTATCCTAAAATCTATATAATATATTCATCGTTTTACTATTTTTTTTTTCTTCCTGAACTGAAATCTCACTATTATGTTTAGGTAGGCCGTAACTTTTCATCAGCCGGTAATCTCCGATTTGACGTTATACGTTAACTTATTGCTTTTCACTAATTTTACAGTTTAGTAGTTCTATGTTTATGGTAAAATAACTAGTCGGACGTTACATAGTATATATGTTCATCGGTTTATTCGTCCGCACATTTTCTTCTTTTTCTTCATTCGATTAGGTTTTTTTCTCGTCTCTTCTGTAACTATAGATATCAATAAAATTTCTGGACAGGTAACTGATCCTTGTCATTTACATTTAACAGTTTTTTTTTTTTTTTTTTTTTTTTTTTATCGATAAGAAATATAAATAATTAAATATATATTATGTCGTTACTATATCGATTTGTAAAAATTACTGTACAATACATATTCGATATCGTAGCTTGTCTAGATTTATTATTCCTCAGATCTACACATCGTTCTGATATTTTGGAATATTAAATTTTGATTCTCCAACGATTTTAGTCAAAGTTTTATAAAACTCAACCCATTATCCATTTTATTTATTAGAAATTCACATCTTGTACAACTAAAAATATTCAAATTTCAAAGCTCGTGTGGTCATTGAATTTTGAAAAATCGTCTTTGACGTCATGCCAAGTCAGTTCGAAGCTTTGAAATTTTGAAACCAGCCTCTAACAGTGAATTTCTTTGCGATCTACTTCGACTAATCATCGTTGGACGAGTGAAATTCTGAGAATAATCTCGGAATAAAATCGATCAGAATTTAACAGTTTTGCAAATTGACGTATTGAGTTATCCCATCAATAATTATGATGACGTTGATCCGCAGCTTGACGTACTAGATCTTCCTTAGAGAAACGCATGTACGAATTTGCTGAGACAAAAATAATCCCCCTATTTATTCGTCCAGTTATTGATCGATTATTTCTTTTCTTCTGGTTCCTTCTCGATCGTCACGTTGCATTTCCCACCGTTGTCATTATCCAATTCTTCGACGTAACCTGGATTCGCATTACCATTTTCTGGTTTGTTTTCACACTTTTCATTATTTCGATCTTTCGATACGATTTCTTTTGTCGTTTCAGGTTCCTTTGGTACCACTGAATCTACCACGTCGTCTACCTTCTCTATCTTGTCAAGATTCTTTGCATTTTTGATAGCGTCTATTTCTTTAGCTTCACTTTCGGCGTTTTTATTCTTTGCCGATTTCTCATTATCGGTTTTAGTGTATCCCTTGTTCTCAGATCCGTAAGATATTTTGTCGTTTATTTTATTCTCTGATTTTTCAATCTTTTCTCCCTTTTCTGACATTGCTATTTCCGTTCCTCCTTCTCCACCGATTTCCAATTCCTTGGCAATCTTTTTTGGCTTTTTCTTAACTATGTCATTACCCTCAACTTGCGGTTGCTTTCTCAGGTACAGGGCGTTGAACATGAAGTAAACTATACCCGTGATCAACGTTATTCCTGAAAATATCTGATACGTTGGTCGCGTACCGAAAGCTTTCATCAAATAACCGCCGATAAGACTTCCGGATCCTTTGCCTATGGTGATGGAAACAAAAAAAAACAACATTTTTTATCGTTTGACAATAAGCAGAATATCGTTATTGATTATCGATTGATGAAATAATCATTTCAATAATCGATTGATTGATATCCCAGAATACTTTCAACTCCCTCTCTACATTTCTGCATGGATCATCTTTTCAATTATCGACCGATTGATTATGGATAATTATGAATGGACGAAATTATGGATTATATATTAAATTACAATTATGGACATAAAATTCCATTTCAATTATGAATGGCATCGTTCAACTCAATTATTTGATCACTCAATATTTAGATTTTTGATCGTTTGATGGATCGGTCGATACTTGCATATCGTAAATATGATTAGTCGATTTCTTTTCTGCTAATCACTAATTATACGTAGTTAGATATTTTAATTACCGACTCCGTAGTAAAGACCACCCAAAAGCCCTTGTATCGAACTATCGGTAGTTGTAGTCGAGAGTTTTGCCGCGTAAGTAACAGCCGCTGTGAAGCTTAGAGATGATGTAACAGATTCCAAAGCTTCGAATATCAGACACATCCAAGGATTGTAGATCAAGGAGTAGCCTGTGTTAAAAAAATACCAAGTTCGTGAGTGTTTAGCTATGAATTTCAGTATCTAGACTCAATTTTCTTAGGTGTACGAATTTTTCTCATTCATTTCATCACAAAAAATTGTATTGCAAAATGATTTCGGTGCCAGATAAAAGTATCTATCGAAAAATAATTACCGAGCAGTCTGATAGCGTAGAATACAAAACCAATGAAAAGAACATTAGCGTGTCCAATTCTCTCGATTATTGGACCGGACATAACGAGGAGAGGTATGCCTGCGATGCCTCCAACGGTAATTGTGATTCCCATTAACGACCTGGAGCCTCCCAAATCCTGAAGAAGCCAAAATAGGAAGGACTCGATGTAGCCCCAAGCAGTACCTGTAAAAAATGTCATTAAATCCATAGATATTTTGACCTAATCATTTCATGAGAAGCCCTTTTATCTATGAGCGATGTGAGGAATTTATTTTTTATCTCGCAAATCGTCGCACGCCACGTAGTGGTATAATCTCTGTATGTACAGCAATTCATTCGTGCTTTAAAGCGAGACGGAAGTGCGCTAAAGTTACGTAATTTCCGGTTATTGTTGTCCCCCCAATCGTGACTGTATTCGTGTTTTATCTCCAGCTTCGATATATCATTCGGTCGTGTATGTATTTGTCTACGTCTGACGTCAGTAATTGACTTTTTACTGATCAGGTATTCAATATACGCGACTGCAGTATGAACGTCCGTCAATTTTAAATGACCCAGGTAAAGTATCGGGAATTTAGAATTAAAATTGAAGTCAAATCTCTGCTCGTATTCCTATAAATCTATTTACTTTTGGAGAAAAAAAAATAAATTTAATATATTTCTTTCCGTCATTTTTCCTCACCCAAAACGAAACAGGCGATGAACAGAGCGACGATCTCAACGCTTTTCAAAACGCTCATTACGTCGCTGACGACGTTTGTTGCCGGAGATTTAAACTCTAAGTTTATAGTAAGCATCAGGACACCAGAAGCGATTTTTAGTCCTGCGTAGAGGTAGAAAGCCGGCCTGAAATCAATCGGGATTTATTTTAATTTAGCTTTTTTTTTCTATTTGGTTATTATAGTTGCGTTTATCAGTTAGGAGATGAATGTTTTTACGGGAAATACATCTTCAGCAGACTCTTACCTGAAATCCGTATATCCTTTTCCTCTACTCGCGTAATCAATTAAAAGTCCTGACAATGGAGACGATATCATGCCTCCTATACTTCCGTATATTCTTTGCAGACCGTAATCAGCTTTCTGTTCCCTCAGGATAGCGATTACTGCACCTTCGAACATAGCGAACGCAGTACCTCCGATCATACCTAGAAAAAAAATGATTGAAATTATTGAACGAACGAAAAATTAGAAAAATTATTCAATAATTGGGAATTGGGAATTTCGGAAATTCATACAAGATTCTGATCAAAGTATGCGTCTGAAATTATCACACAATCTAAATTTTATACGAGTCTCTGAGTTTTCTGAAATGTAATTTCATAATTAGAAATTAATTAGAACGAGAAATTTGCACTACGTACGTTGAAATTACGTATCTGAAATGACTGACGAGATTTTTAAAGCAATATGCTTACCGTTTATCGAGACAATGAATAATTAACTATTATGGCTAATATAATGAATTTAACGACTGCGGACGGGAGTGGGAAAAAAACTAGTAGTTTTCAACTCACCAATGAAAACCCTGATAACGAGGTAGAGCCAGAACGTCAATCGTATATCGTATTCAATTTCAGTGCTCATGTTTGAGCAAACTTCTTTTCTCGGTGCTGTTACGACACATCTTTTGCTACAACCTTCTATGTACAATGATTTATAGACTTCTGTACTAACGGTGTAATTTATCAACGGCACTGTCAATGTTACTTTCTGATCCTTTCGGTCTGGATTGACGCAATTTGATTTTTGAAAATCATTACCACTCCAGGATATCGTCTCTGCCAAATATCTTCGTTTATCTTCTAGCAGGTCGATATCCGTTGCGTTCAATACCTTCATTCTCGATTTGTAATCGTGATAATTTATATCGTTGCTCTTGTTTACCTGCGGTGAAATCTTTTAATGAGAATGACAACCACTTGAATCAAGTTTTCTTTTTTTTTTCCCCTCCCCCCCATTACTAAATTAAGAAATTCATATTAGAAAAGATGAGACTAACGAATTGATTAGTGACAGAATCAATACCTCTGGGTAATTATGTTTATAGTATAATTAATCGATTTAGCTCACCGGAAGTCCAAATTGTCCGAAGGTGCAGCGAGTCTGATTGAGCGTCTTGTTTGATTCCGTACATGAAAATTCATAAAGCTGACTCGTCGGGAAGAAATAAGTACTTTTCGAAAGCTGCCTAACCGAAGTTTTGTAAAATTCATTGTTTCCCAGTAGTCGGTGCTCTCTGACGTCGGTATCGATAGATTTCAATGTCTAAAAATGTGTTAAAAAAAAAAGTTAGTTTTCACGTATATTTTTACGACTCTACCGATTCTCTACGTTTAGTTTCTGTTGTTGGAATAATCGCATGAAGGCATTCAACTTGAGGTAATAAAATACGTAGTGCGGTTCAAAAATATGTGTACCATAAGTGGAATCGTTAATTGAAATATGATGACAAACTATCTGCAGTTGTGATTACATATAATTGTTTTTCTCGTTAATAATATTATACATATGTATATACACACATGCTATGACACGTTCGCCTTATTATTGTCGTGATAATAATTGTCGAGTATAGATAGATAATTTACCCGAGCGATGCGTAAGTGTCGGTGATACTCGTGCGATTGGCTCCTTAAGTCGCGCGCAAATTGACGTAAAGATATTATAAAGAAAAAAAAAAAAAAAAGAAACAAAGCTAACTTCATTGTTAGTTCAACAAAAAAATAACTACATGAATTAATACGCGCAATAAACTTTGCCCTCGTACTATGGTGTGAGGCGTATACTGACCTGAGGTAATTCAGATTTCGATATTGTGTACTTGTAAGAAACATTCACGTTCGAGTTGAGGTCGTAATGTCTGACCGTGTAAGCTCTTGTTGATAAAATTGCCTGGACTTCAGTATCGTTGTGCAAATCAACGTGGCAAATGTACCTGCGTTTTTCGAAAAGAAAAAAATGTTTGATATAGTCACACCCTTTGACGAATCGCAAACATCCAATTATCAAAAAACTTTCATAGCATAGCCACTTACCCACAGCTCTCTATTCGAGTAGCTACTTCCGGTTCTAGTTTCGTTTCGCAGGGATGTTTTTGGCTCATTGTGTAAATTAGGTCACCGTTTGCACCAGGACATCCTAAGTCCATCACAACTCTTTCAGGAAATTGGACAGTCACTCGTCCAACAGGAACTAGGAGTAGCAAAAGGGCTGCGGCCCCACCGAGTGCGGAAAACAGGGATAACAGTATCTGAAAATCGTGAAATATTAAGTGGTCGATAGGGTTGCCATGGGCCTTTCAACATCATCATCTGTCATTCATTGTACATATATGAGGTTTAGGGAAACTCGGGACTTTTTTCGATAGAAATTTTTCATTGACAGGCTGTAACCTTAGAAAGTTTCAAATTTTTATTAACTTTGATCCATCGATCATCACTGAAAAGTTTACCTTGAAGTTTCCGATCTTGTCAGCCACCATTCCGGCTAAGGGTGGCATCACTATCGCCACTACTGGTGTCACCGCGCTCATTATTGCCGTTTCTTCGACATTTATACCAAGTTCTCTCATGTGGATTGTGAGGTATGGGTAGAGGACGAATAGTGCTGTAAGAAGTTGATTTTTAATGAACATTTTTGTTACATTTGTCTATTTAAATTTGAATTTTTTAGCCAACTCATTTACAATAGAGACGTTTTCACCTATATACTTCCGTATCACTTCAAGTTATTCAAATCCGTGCTATTTTGCAAGTTTTTATTATCTTTTCTTGGAAATTTGTCAACGATTACAATACTGCTTATATACTCTCGTTCGAAGAAGTCAGGTACGCGCGATTGAACATCTTGGTTACTCACGGTTCTAAATGCCTTTGCGGAACACGAGACGAATAACAGGTAACCAATACTAATTCTATTCGTCCACCTTGTCGTGAGTTTCATGGACGTACTACAACGCAGGATTTTTGCCAATTTTGACCTTTGAATATAATATAATACGCTTGCGAAATGAATTGACGTATGATGTTACAGCTAAAATCAAAACGCATACTGCATCACAAGTTTATAGCGATCGATCGGTTACGTTCAGAGGTATATTTCTGCAGTTTTTTTCTTGTTTTTTTTTTTCCAGCCAGTCGAATGTGTTATTGAAATAAGTTTTTGCCCATCTGTGCAAATAGCTCGAAAGAGACAGGCAAATATTGGGTTGAATTTAACCACACATATATCGATTATAAGAATTGTTTACTAAGTACGTAGTTGTACTCCCAGTGGTCTGAAGATGATGGAGTATCAGCCTCGGGCGGTGTATAAATTTTTTTTTTTTTTTTTTTTTTTTTTCTTGCACGTACATAAGACTCGGGATTCATAATTTTTGCGAATATATAACAGAGTGAAAATAATTCTTGGTAATTCAGTGTATTAATTCATAGATCGCGTGTCGAATGCGGACATGTTATTGGAGTGGATAAATATCGAACGTCACAGTTTGTACTATTGAAGCATGTATTTTACGTATTACATACTCACTCGAGGCTTGGACGAAAAATAGCAGTTTCAACGGAAGCAGTTCCTTATGTCGAAAATCCTTGATTATACGTCTGAAGAAACTTTTCAAAAGCATCATCTTGTTTTTTGTTGTTCAAACACTTTTTATTGGTTGAAAAGACAAAAAATTTCGTCGATAAACTTATTTTCAAACGCTGTGAAGATTCTTCTTTCTGCGTTATTTTCTCTTCCAGTCACTTCGTCATCGTATAACAATTTCGGTTCTGCAACAGAAAAAAAATACACATATACATGTATATAGGTGCGTGTTTGTAGAAATGATCGAAAAACCTGCCTGGGCGATGGGGACTATTTTGTACAGATGAATACGAACAGGTTTGAAAAAAAAAAAAAAACTTGATAAAATATGTCTAAATGGATTAGTGATAATTTGTCAATGGTGATTTTACATACTTGTGTTCACATACTTGTACACAAATATTCGACAAGACAAAATAAGATGTTCAAAGAAGAGGTAAGTAGATACTTGTGATACAGCTATAGTTGTATGAGTATTGACGAAAACAAAATTCCGAGTCGTAAAATTGCGTAGGATTTACAATTAGTAACTCGTGTGTATACGTACGTATACGTGTGCGAATTATTTTTGACCTCGACACAAAATTCTTCTTATCCGCTAATTCTCTATGGCTAGTTGTATATAGTGGAAACTTCTTCCTTATTCAGGCCCAAACATCCGTCTTATCATACCTATATTATATATATATCTACAGACGTCGGGTTAGTGGCCTTGTTAAATAACGCAAAATTGAACAAACACATTTTCACATTTCGTATATTTGAATCATTTATCTTTTTTTTTTTTTATTTCTTTAAATTTCAATTATCAATTACACAATTACAATGATTTAGCAGCAGTACTAGACTCGTACTCGAGTTTGTTGTTCTATTCCGTATATCTACGGATAGATTTTTCATAGTTAACTTGTAAAATTGTATGTAAAACCCGAGCGCTTATGTGAGGACGAATAGATAATTCTGATGATATATTTCCTGCCGCGCATCGGCTAGTTGGAGGACATAGAATTACAGAGGACGGGACAGTTTTGTCACGATTTTTCAATGACCCAGACATCAATGGCTTTCTACAGGCAATAACCCTGGCCGGGTATTCGTGATCGTCATCTAAACCACTAATCTTTACATAACGGCGCGCCTCCTAACGCATTCGAAAATATCGAGCTTGTATTATATCTATACTTATGTATAATACATACATGTGTTTAGTCGCAATACGATTAGGAGTATAGATAATATCTACATTATGTACCATGCACAGGTATTCACAAGTTACTTTTCACGCATGCATATGATGGCAATTTTCAATGTCACTGTGGCACAGATTTTTTATTTTTTTTTATTTTTTCTTTGCCGGTCTTATTTTTTTTCCTCTTCAATTTTTCCTATTACCTTTTTCCTCTTCATTGTACTGTTGATACTAGAAATTGTTCAATTTTATTTTATTTTTTTTTCTCTATCAATCAGATAAAATTATCAATTCGAAGAAGACGAGTGACAGAGAGAGAGAGAGAGAGAGAGACGAGGAAAAAAAAACAACAAGAATTTGTGGTAAAAAATTACTTCCAATAACGTCATCGAGCTAAAGTACTTCGCTGATTTTTATTTAACACTAAACAAGTTACGCAAGTACGTGGTGATTCGAATATATATTTGTATATTTATGTATTTCTTTATATACGTAACTATGTATATGTTTGTGATTTACGTATACACCGGCAATACCGTGAAGTATTTGACGCGATTGTAATCAGACTATCTAGATGCGAGAAACGGCGATATAATTGCATTTCCGGTTTTTCATCGTCAATGTCAACCTGGTATCGAACATTGAAGGAAGAAAAAAAAAAAAAAGTTATGGTTTAATTAGTATTGTATCTATACGTGGAACACTATGCGGTTTATTATATCGACAGAAGAATGTCTTCTTCCTGTTTTCTATTGAGACTATTCTATAATCAATTCATCTTCTATTCGTTCATTGTGATTTCGATCCGCTAGACAAGATATACGAGTACATCGTATTTGCATACCGCCTGTACGGCTTCAGCACCTCGTTTGTACTCGTTGAATGAAATTATTTTACATTTTTGCTACCTGAGACATCCAATTGACAATGGCATGGTATACTCTCACTGTTTTTCAAATATCAAACAAACTGAGATCTTTTTTCAATACGTCACATAATACGATACCTGCAAGTACTCCATCCCTACCATAAATCAGAAAAGAATATGGAAAGAAAACTATATTTGATGCTCCTCTCATCGACAATTATGACAAATCAACTTAATTCTCATTAGAATTTCGGCCATCATTCAATATGTATGGACAGTGTTTTCATTACGTTATTTACAAGTCGTTGATCATCAAAATTTATACATAAATGTTACATGCGATAAATCATCGTATCGAATAATTGATCGGAATTGTTAATGTTCGTATGAGGATTGACGCAGAAACGAAAACCAAATAAGGAAGGAACCATTATTCTAGGTACATCGATTTAATGTTGCCTTATACTACACGTTGTTGTTGAATTGCAAATCTTGTCCCAAGGCAAAGTATAGAGCCATTCAGTGATCCGAGTATGATAGAAACGGTGTTGGATTAGATATCCGATCCCTTTTGATCGTAGAGTGATATTGCTAAATCCCGTACATCCAACACTGCAGCTGAAAAGGTATTTATATTGCATAAGTATTTTCAAAAGGCCTTGCACGATAGTCGTGTATGCAGTTTTATGTCTCAAGTACTAACTGACTACCGCCTTCCTCAGATTCCTTAAAGTGAAAAATTTTTAATACTTCCCAGTATATGAGTGTAATAGATTTTTATAAATATAATATCTTCATCTCGAAAGTAAAGTCACTGCCTGTATTTCTATAGGAACAAACTGCATACCTACTGATTCCGAAATAAATCAAGAGAAATAAATATTGTATATATAAATTACCATATGTACGTGATTTGTAACGTCAAATGTTACCACTATTGATGATAATGATAACATACTGTTGGCTGTAGTTATTAATTTATAGGTGCAGTTTATAAATTTCGTGCAGTAGCTGGTCAGGTATGCAATTTTGAAAAGTACTGAAATCCGGTAATGGGCACGGTCTGCGGTGGCCTCGTCTGTCATTGAATGACATCGACAATCAAAAGCGATTGCGGTGGTATTACATATTCGTTTTTTAATTATTTTCACGATTTCGAAACCAATCGTCTCTCGTAAGTCTTTCACGTTGGTTATTCGAGACTCATACGTTCCTATGGTATGAAACTATTATATTGTTTCTCGTCATGTAGATATTACTATACTGATCTTAGTTGGTTCCGTGCAGCACCATTACCAACCGATTACCGTCTCAACATCCTTGAGCTAATAAGGCTACGGAATCTTCATCTCTTCGTTTGTATGTATGATGACTTAGATCTCGGTACGAAATGAGAGAAAAAGTCACTAAATACATGGGATTTTTTTTTTCCTTTTGTTTATAGATTAATTTTTGGATAACATCTTGAGTGAAAGTTCCTTATTTCGAATTGAAAATTGATTTTTTTTTATATTTCTCGTTCCCCAACTTGATCTGTCTCTAGGAATTTAAACGATTTGACTACTCGGAGCTATGCTTATGAGGATGATGGGTCGGTGGTTGGTACCGCGACGTACCAACGCATGCACATTTACGTACTTGTGTCTAAGTACTTAGGAATGTATGTATTCGTGTACCGGACAACGGTCTACCTAGCTTGCAACAGAGTCATTGGGCCCAATTATCCATTTTATCCGGTTACGTTTGTCTCGTTGTCACTCGAATATTTGCGGCGCCTATTGCTGACGCTCCTGACGTGATAAAACACCACGTATACCATCGCACTTCGAATCAAATAAATACTCACATATGCAGTGGGTGTCTTCAATTAAATAACATTTAATCATTTCATCAATTTTTCATCAAATTTTTCAAAATGTCAATGGTGAAAATTCGTTATCTGTTTTTCATTCATTTTCATCCCAGCAATTTAATGATCAATCGAGACTGGAAGATTATGAATGAGAATTCATTCACAAGTTGAAAAATAAATTGAAAATCAACTTTTGAAGTGAATGACGGAAAACGATTTTAGTCAGGAAGAAAATTGGAATGAGCTCATTGTTAGGTATATGTAGATATTCACGAAGTGCATGAGACGTATGGCATTGATAAGCCTTGGAGTTAAGGATCGATCAGTTCATCGTACTAACCGGCATTTGAGGCCGTTATTCGTTATAATTTATAAACAAGTTTTCAAAAGTGGCACAATACAGTTGCGGATTGAATGAGATCTCATCGCTACGGTTCTGTTGCTGAAACTGTATGCTTGAGGAGGTAACCCGCGTACATGAACGTGAAGGTAAAAAAAACCACAACAATAAGGAAAAAAAAGGGGGAAAAAAATATAAAAAATTTAAATAATAACCGAACAAAAATTAAATTCGATAAAAAATAAGTTAGTAAGAAAAAATGGGGGGAAAATGTTTTATTTTTTTTTCTAATTTTTAATCTTCTACTCTACTCGGGGATTTCTCTCCGTCATTCAAGTCAATTTTGCAATTAACAGAAGGACGCTGAGTAGGTACATAAACACATATTCACGTATACACACATGTACGTACATGAATAAGCAAAGTGAGCGAATCTCGCCCCCAGGCATTGAAGTATACTCATAGATATGTGTAGACTATATGTGCTGCCTTCGCACATGTATATTTATAAGATCGTACTATATCCGAAATATTATCCGATAATAAGCTACGCTAATTGCATGTGTATTACTTATTTACATATACCCTGCATTACACGTCTCACATTATCATTGTCATTATTATTATTATTATTATTATTATTATTATGTACCGTAGTTGTTATTATTGTTTGAAATTCGAACTATTCCAATTCTCACGGTTAGAGAATAAGTCGATATTTCACAGTTAGCAGACTACCTGACCTCCATTCTTGTTTATTCATTTATTTACTTATTTTTTAACTATCTTTACGTTTTGGTTTGTTTTTTTCTCAACCCATCGTCGCATCGTCATCTTTACTATTATTTATACAGTAAATTCAGAGAGAGAGAGAGAAATTGTAATTGACCATCAACTGTCGGTATTATTAATAAATATTTTTGTTATTTACAATATTGATTAGTTGGCTATAAGTTCAATTAGTCAAAGTAGTGATTTTTGACAGCTGCCTTTTTCGCGCCTCGCTCCGCGATACGTGCAGTTATAGGTATGTGTGTATGTATAATCAATTGGCGTGAACTCAAAACGCGAATCGTGTATTATGTATACCTTTATGTACGTACGTATTTTGTACATACGTGTATGTATATAATGAACAGTGGGGCATCTTGGAATATTCTCTTGCCCCAGGCTGATTGTAACGTAGATGTTAACATCGATGGCAAACTTCGGTTTAGTTTTTATTTGGACAAAATTGGCCAAATTCTATTCCACCAAATCCTGTTCTATCTCTGTCGGGAAGCGTTTAAAATACTTATACATATATTCATTAGCTTTTGTCGGCAAAATTTAAAATGCCAGAGAATCCAAATTGGTCGATGATTCTGTTCTAAGTATGTAAGTTCAAAAATGTAATTAAAAAGAAAAAATGAAATAAATAGATTATCAAATAGTTCATTTTTTCAGCGATTCGATATAATTAATATAGAATTACATGCCTATCTGAAGATTCAATTGCGGTAAGAAATTTACGGGGACGACTCCCAGGTCGCTAGAAAAAAAAAGAAAAAAAAAATATATATATTTGCAAAAATTAGCGCGTAGCGGAGCCGTCGTTGGATTTCGTTTGCTGTATTATACAGACTCTGGAGAATATGTCGCCTTTCGCGCGCTTCTTCTTCCACAATGCTCATTTATTGTAATAATATGTAATAAATGAATCCTGCTTTTGAAAGTCTATCCTATGACCAACGTGCGCCTATCGTACACACGCTGTCTCAATTCCCTTTCTCTTTTATCATTATGTTCTCTATGTACACAGACGCATTTTGAAATGATTTTTTCATCTCTATTTCGGTTAATTTTTGCCTCGTCTCTTCTCTTGAAAAATTATTCGATATTTAGCAATATCGTGTGTCGAAAAATACTATCAGATCTATGAAGAGTCATGAAACCTTAACCTGAATATACATATAAATAATAAATAAATCAAACCCAATCGATCGATACATCTTCAATATACCGTAAAGTAAGAGGACTTTTCGTGCGGTTCCGTCGAAATCTATCGAAAGATTTCGATTTCACGTAGATTTTCTACGCTCGCGCGCTCGCAATCGTTTGTACAGCATCTGAGATTGAACCATGAGCTTGGATTAGGTACAGCGTGTATAGCTAGTCTAGCCTAGCATAGCCTAGCCTAGCCTAGTCAGCTCACTTTGCTAGACGACCGATATTGTCGAGGCATATCAAAGCTGTACCCAAGTATAATAACCGAGTGAAAGCCAGCTGTGTTTTGCCATTGCGGTAAATTGCCTACGATTTTTTTTTTTTTGTTTTCCGTACTTCTTTCCCGTTTTTCTGGAAGCGGCAGTGAGTTTTTTTTTTCTTTCCCCTCCTCTTTTTTCTACCAATTCACTATTATTTTGGGTTTCTCTTTTCTTTTCTCAAATCGTTAAATTTAATGTCACGCACGCGTAGTGACGTGACACGTGATCAACGTATACGCGTAAATCGCGGTAAACGAAAATTTCTCAATGAAAATACCATTCTGATTTTTCTTTTCTCAGAATCTAGCGATTTTTTTTTCCAACTAGTTTCTTTTCGATTCTCGTTTCTCCCGGTACACGTTCAGAAAACATAAATTTTTGTTTCGTACAGAGCACTTTCGAAACTATAAAGAACGTAATCGTATGTATTGGTACGCGTTAAAATCACCAGTTGATTTCGACACTGCGGACCTCGCCGTAAATTTAGGTCAATATATAGTAGTGGGTTTAGTAGGTACAGTGTATAGGCACCGGTATTTATCCGGTCAGCAATTTTCACCAGTTGATATAAATTGAAGAACATTTTTATTGCTAGCTGTCTTTTTTTCAAATGCAATTTAATGTTTGATTTTCTCCTGTCGCCATAATTTTTGTTTTAAATAATTTCGTATCGATTTGCGATGTAGGTATACGTTTTTCATCTGTGTCTATATACGTACACAGCTAAGTTTCGATTCGATTCATCGGTTTTCGTTTTTCGAATCACCGTAATCAGTCCCCAATCGCGATGCTTACTTACCGTTTTAATATTATTTTACTACCGAATGTAATCCACAGTCTCACTTTGACACTAGCACTGATTATTATTATTCAAGTAAATATCACAGCGATTCACATTAATCATATGATTTTTCGGTCTCTTTCCAATGTCTACCGATTCGTGTAAAATAGTTTTATGGCTTTTTACGCGCGACTGCAGAGTATAATTTCTGACCCGCTCGTATGTATCTGTATTATATACATACATATATCACAACGAGGGAGGAAAAGAGGGAAACAGAGATTATGCGATGAATTGAAGAATGGTCAACATCGCGAGGATTTATTATAAATATTATTAATATTATTATGATTCATTAAAGTTATAAAAATGTTATCCATCGAAATGAAACTACTCCAATCGAATCGATATATTTTTTATTTGAGGAGAAAAATGAAAAAATTTGATCTCTATTTTTCGTATTTCGATTTCGAATGTTCAAACCGCCGCGTCTTTCATTGTTGTAATTCTTTATTGTTCTCTTTGATTTTTTCGAATTATTCTATACTGAGGATTAAAAATTGCGCAGGGGGGGTCTGCACACTACGCTGCCAGACGCGCGACTGACTTCTCCTATTGTAACTTCTTGCTTTTTATTTCTGGCTCATGGCTCATGCTTCATGGATTATGGCTTATGGCCCACTCTGTACTATTACTCTTCTTTCGCAGTGCGAATTGTTCTTTTGTATATACCTGAGGCGCAGTCTGTGCATCGAACTTCCGGGCCGTATAAGCCCCAAGTCACACAATATACAATATAATCGTCATAGTAATGAGGATTCAGTCATTTGAAAATCGACATCTTTATACCTGAATCAACTATAGTCATTATGAACTGCAGGGTATCGGTTTGGATAATGATGATTTTGCTGAATTTACAATTAGGCTGATCCTCAGTCAATTAGGCACCTTAATATTCCAAAATGCAAACATTCGCGCATTCGCAAACAATTTAAGGTGTAATACTGTGAATTTGTATTGCGGGGTGGTTCGAATAACCATTAGTTATTCCAGATGTTTTTTTTTTTTTTTTTCAAAAGGTGCCTAGGATTAATGCTGAATAATTGCCAGAGTTAAAGAGTATCATGTGGAGAAAAAGGACGAAATTCGAGCTTGATTTTCAGCAATTGCATTTTTTTTCCGTGACAATTTATTCCTGAAACACATTTTGAAAAAAGCATCGCATTTTTTTTTTCAATTTTACATTTTCGTTGCCATCGTGTAGTTCATTCTCTGTTATAAATTTTTCATTGATTTGTGTATACAGGGTCTCCAAGAACTAAGTATGCAAAATGCTGGGGGTAATAGAGGGGGTTGAGCTTACAATTAGTAAATTAACTTGAAGAACATGCGGTATTCGGAGTCACGTTCGCAAGATATGAACGGTTAAAAAATCGCGTTCAACGCCAGCATGTAGGCAACCGAGTATACAGCATATAGTGGTTATTAGTCTTGTTGATTAAGAGTGCTCGACTGCTGATGCGGAACATAACGCTTCAGCTTCCAAACACGAAAACACCTATGATGTTGAATTTTTTCAAACATACCAACGAGGATAAGACTGATATCCACTGCATGCTGTGGAATCAGTTGCCTAATGGCGGTTAGCGCGATTTTCTAGCCGGTCGTATATCGTGAACATTACTTTGGAGACCACGTGTTCCTCAGGTTAATTTACTCAGCTCGACTCCCTATATTACCCCTATTATTTTGCGTACCTAGTTCAGGGACATACTGTATATCAATCTTCCTTCTCTGGTTATATACATTTCGAGATGGGGAATTCCAGAAGAACTCGATATCAGGCGAGCTGTCACTTCACCGTACCGATTTCTTGGACACGAAATAATTCGTAACTTTTGAAGTAGAAATTGGCCCAAGTTCCGAAGGGTCTTGACATTTTTGTATTTCAGTCAGGAATTTTGTGAAATGTTTTGAAAAAATCAAACGGGTCTTTCTCATAGAACAATGGGTTTTTAGTGTTCATTCGCATAACAGACCATTTTAGATGGATCGAAAATAAATAAATGAATCATTTTCAAATAGTTCACTCTAATACCAAGAAATTTTGTTTCATAAACGTTTCTGATAAGGCTAACAGATTTGCAGATACAGCTGCTCAAAATATCAAGATCGTGAAATTTCCAAATTTCGTTTTATCGAAACGGTGTGACGGAAGGGAAAACCGCCGAATAGGGGTAGGCTTTTTAACAGTATAATAAGTAAAAAAAAAAAAAAACCCCGTCACGTTGAAAAAGTCGATGGTCGGGGACTTTTCGAGTTCGCGAGAAATTCCCCAGGTATTTTATTAATTTGCCACGTCACTCTTTTCTTGGCTACTTATACTTCTTCTTCTTCTTCTTCTTCGTCTTCTTGTTTTTGCCTACTAGCTAGTGAGAAATTATAGCGTGATTTTACAAATTTACAGATCAACATAATTACTTTTAGCTTTTCTGAATGATAGGTATTTTATTATGCGAATTTATCAGGGCAGATTAAAGATCTTCTTTGAAAAATCAATTATCTATGATGATCGGTGATTAATGCGTGGCTGGTAGTAACTACATAGATACCTATCCACCTTGCCGAGTCGAACTTGAATTAAATAACATCATGCGAGCTACAGGTAGAGGTGTGTGTATGTGTGTGTTCGTGAACTTGAAATATCGCTAGATTATGAATTGTCTCTAGTAGATTAATAAATTCCAGAACAATAAATGCAATTCAATGTCAATTGCATTCTAATCGAATCAACGGAGCATACGCATTACACATACATAATACGTCAAGTGTAACTAATTATTCCTCTAGTTCCTAATTATTTCGCGATTTCACGTTTTTGATATAGAAAATACATGCGTTATCGCTCGTTCTCCACTCATTAGCTATTTGTTTCATGATTTTTTTCTTTTTCAAATCCGCACCAGCAATGGTCGAGGTGAGACACGTAGCAGTAATAGTACGATTACTAGACTAACTACTACTAGAGTACTACTTGGGTTTCGCAAGATACGAAGGCTGCTCGAAATAATTGTTGGATATCTATGCTCTACGGCAATACGACTTTGGAATTCCTAGGAGTTGGTTCGTGTAAATGTGCATAGTACTTATATGCAGCGGATTGTTGCTTGTAAGATTAGAGAGAAGAATTCGAATAATTCATAACAGGTATACGAAACATTGCTCTTGAATAGTTAATATTTGATCCTTATCTCTAATCATTATGTTTTCTTTTATGGGCTGTATCATGGACGCTGCAGCCGACCCTTAATTTTTTATTTTGATTCGGGTGAAGAATCTTAGGAAAGCTATAGCTGTTTATAATAGTTCATTATTATTATATTCCGTTCGAATTATATCCAGATTCGCGAGAAAAGGGATAATTTGATAATCGATCAGGGAAAGGTTTGAAAGGGGAGGACGGAAATATTTTATCTCTAATAAACCGTCTTTGGGCAAATCTGAACAGTGTACACCATTCTGGACTTTGCTTCTTCCATATTTTGCTCTCAGGGTGCAAGGGTATTGGTTTGGATAACCAGATTTTTGTTGGATTGGCAATTATAGGCTGGTACTTATAGTCAATTAATATTCCAAAATGCACTCTTTCATACATTCGCAAACGATTTATACTGTGGATTCGTGATGCGGGGAGTTCAAACAACGATTAGTTATTCACAACAAATGATATATATGTTATGTATGTAGGTACATGAACGAAGTGATAAATTTTCCGTTCAGACAAATCGGTGAAAACACCGTACGTGTATGACGTTCTTGTTAAATATACATATATATAAGGTGGCGAATCTTATATGTATATTATGTATATATATCTATATACAAGATACATACCTACCGCCGATCTCCATGTTTTTCCAACATTTTAACGATCCGTCAACGAATTCGAAAATTGACTCACAATATTTACGAATATCGTTATCGTTATTCCCCACGTGCGTTGCACCGAGTCGTTCTACATACTCAAAGATCGCACGTATATCTGTAGCTCGAGCTCCTGTTTAGAGTTTAGAAGAGAACCTCTCTCTCTCTCTTTTTTTTCCTATTTTTCTTATATTTCTATTTATTTTTTCCTCGCTTCTTGCGGATAACGCACGCTTCGATCTGGGACACGCTACTATAGTTTATTTGGATTTTATTTACTAGGATAAAAAACTTCTTTTCGCGTATATTTGCGTAAGTTTTACGTCACGAGTTTCCTCTCGTTCTTCGAATTCACTTTGAGATCCTGTTCTTCGCGAGGGGAATCCTGCTGAAAAAATCGAATGAAAATAAAAATCCTGATAGAAACGGTAAAGTCTATGAGTTTCTTGATTCTATTTGTACATATTTCTAAAAATGGATCCTATTAGTTTTTTATGAGGTGTTTGTCTATTTCTATATCAGTTTCCATCGTATGTTCTCTGATCAATGATTTTGCTATATCTGTCCATCACTTATGCACATTCATATATTTATATTTATATGTCTACCATTTTCATAATTTTAATTATACGGTTGGGATAATAATAATTATTCATCTTTCTAGCGAAAACGATCTATGCGACAACCGGTTTTATCGAAGGTCTATCATTCAGGTGTCTATATCTGGATCTTCTTTCTTTGGCTGTATATTTCGAGCTAATTTATTAATTTGCTGAGTCATTATTTTCTTGGTTTCTCCTACTTCTTCTTCTTCTTCTTCTTCGTCTTATTGTTTTTGACCTGAGTACTAGATAGTGAGAGATTATAGCGTGATGTCGCAAATTTACAGATCAACATTATTACTTTTAGCTTTTCTCAATGATAGATATTTCATTATGCGAATTTGTCAGGGCAGATTGGAGATCTTCTTTGAAAAATCAATTATCTATGATGATTGGTAATTAATGCGTGGCTGGTAGTAACTACATAGATATACCTATCCACCTTGCCGAGTCGAACTTGAATTAAATAACATTATGCGAGCTATACAGGTATAGAAGTGTGCGTGTATTCGTGAACTTGAAATATCGCTAGATTATGAATTGTATATAGTAGATTAATAAATTCCAGAACAATAAATGTAATGGAATGTTAATTGTATTCTAATCGATTAACGGAGCATACACGTGTACATGTATATACATATGTCAACTGCAACTAATTATTCTTCTAGTGATCGCGAAATACGAATATATACATACATATATTGGTATGTATACTTAGATGAACGAGAGTTTAATTTTCTTGTAGAAAATACATGCGTTATCGCTCGTTCTCCACTTATTTGCTATTTGTTTTGCTGTTTTTTTTCAAATCCGCGCCGGAAATGGTCGAGGTGAAATACGTCGCAGTAATAGTACTAGTACTAAACTGTACTAGAGTACCACTTATGTTTCGCAACATACGAAGACTGCCCGAAATAATTGTTAGATATCTATGCTCTACGGCAATACGACTTTGAAATTCCCGGGATTTGGTTTGTGTAAATGTGCATAGTACTATGCAGCGGATTGTTGCTCGCGAGATTAGAGAGAAGAATTCGAATAATTCATAATAGGTGTACGAAACTTTGCTCTTGAATAGTTGATTCGATCCTTGACTAAAAATAATAATTTTTTTTTTCTACGCAATCGGCCGATCCAGTCATTAAAAATAAAATAATGAGCTATATTATAGGATATTGCGAAGTGTGATAGAATTTATGTGAAAATTTGAATTTATTTACGGTCTCTACACTTCCGCTAAAGAAGAAGGAGGAAATAAAATAATAGTAAAAAATCTTCCGCATCGTAAATATTTGCTAAAGATTCTATACTTGAAATTTTATATCCCCGACTTAGAAGTATGTTTCTCCGAAATAGACGAACTGTGTTTTTTTTTTTTTTATAGCAAAAACCTCAATGATAATTGGCATATCTGTATTTTTTTCATAAGATACATTCTAGCCGATGACGATGCATAAGTATGGAAATTGCGAATACATCGTTCGTTACGTAGCGTTGATTCGTGTTAACATTGGTAGGAATTTTTTTTTTGGTGGGAAACAAATACTGGGGAGAAAACAATTCAATTGAACAAGAAAAACGTTCTCTTTTATTAGTTAAAAGTGACAAAATAATAAAAACAGACAAGGGTGTACGAATATTCTTCAATTTTTGTTAATTGTACAATTATGATATTAAATTTTGATTCGTTACTGATTTGGGTGGAGAATATTAGAAAGAGAATAGCATTATATTGTACGTAGAAAAATAATGTATAATATTGTGTAATACGAAGATTATAACTTAGCAACGATATACATCAACATATGAATTTTTATTTATCAAAATTATAATCTAGCGTTGATATTTGTTCAGTCTTCAGCCAAAATCTTGAAAAAATATTCCACCTGTGAAAGTAAAAGTTATATTTAGTTCGAATAATATTCGGATTCAAAAACAAAAAAAAAAGGAAAATTTGAGAAACTTTTTGGTAGTTATAAGCTACTTCGATGTTTCCCAGAAATTGAAATAACAACAGAGTCAGGTTTTCAAGGTCCGAAATATTCGAGATTTATGAATCGCTTTCAAGGAGAGAACGGAAATACTTTACCTCCAATAAACCGTCTTCGGGTAAATCTGAACAGTGCACACCATTCTGGACTTTGCTTTTTCCATATTTTGCTCTCAGAGTTCCAGGTCGCAATTGCCTTGCTATATCCTGTTTGAAAAAGTTCATTGAATTAACTGGTTTCCCTTTGACACTGATAAATAAGACATTAATTTATTTCCTGTACAAGAGAATTAAATGCTATCGGAAATTGCTCCTAAATTCAATATAACTTTGGCTCAATAAATGATCAAATCTGAACAATAATGTTAATATTATGTTTCAGAATCCTGCCAAGAACTTACCGGATCCATGGGACCGCAGAACTTCCGGAATTCCGTTGGAACATCTTTAGTGCTGTCCTTGTGCGTGATTTCCATTGCTACGCATGGTCCAGACTGCAATTCGGTGACCATTGCCTAAAGGAATTAAGGATCGAATTAGTTGGATGAAAGGAGAAGAAATCGAGGCTAGTTTCTGTTGTTTCGAATAAAATTTTACCCCATATTCTGGTAATACTCCTTTGTAAACCTCTAAGAATTCTTCAACATTTGTTGGATCGACGTGAAACTGTTGTACAGCAGATATGGTAAATCCAGCCTTTTGGATATCGTCGATTATGAAACCTTTAGTATAAAAAGAACAGAAAAATTATAAGAATAATTTCTAAATATATAATAAATCCGTATGTATGAAATGAAAGGATTCTAAATAAATACCCACCGACAAGTCTGGATTGAACAGCGTGCGGTTTTATTATACAGCACGTGCAATTTTTCAATGTAGCAGTGTTCCTGAGATTTTTACTTTTTGCCCTTGTGTCAGGAAAGAAGAAGTTCAATTCCTGTAAGGCAGAACATCAAGGCTTGTGTATGTTTCATTGTTTAATTATATTCTGCTTTGTGTGTTAACAGGTCTAAGGATCTTAGAGATTTGGATTCCCATACTCTAGCTGTATTCTCCGCAGAATTAGGCCCGTGAACAGCGTTGTAATATTTGTCTTTGCCATAACAAGCGCGTAACGAGTTTTGAGCTTGTTCACGGGCCTCTGAACTGTCCAACGGCCCCATTAATTCTCGCCATTTTTCGATACCCTGTTCTCCAATAAGTTCCAAAGCTAAAATTGGGCCTGATGTTATGTACTTCAACAATAATCTGTAAAATAAACATAAAACTCTGTTCATTTATTTATCTATGTGTTGAATATAAATTACTTGTTTGAAATCGTTCGTGTTAATCCCTTACGGCAAATGACTCTGTCCTTTATGCTCGATGTAAAATTCTTCCGCATCTTCTTGCGTGAAACGAACCATTTTTATATTTCCAATGTGGAAGTTGTTTTTAGTAATCCTTTTCAATATCTCTCCCATTTTATCCATTACGTCAGGCTTGATCATCGCGAATGTCCTGTTAATCAATTGATAAATGAATGATTAGTGTGTGATTTTAAATTATAAGAAAGATCGTTAAATTTCAAGTATGAAGTGATTACCTCTCCATTTTTGTGGCCAGTTTGGCCTTAGTTGCATTGTCAGCAAAATTAGTTATCTTAATACATCGTGAAAATATGTTTACCATTCCACCGACGTACAAATCTTTGGCTTCAACACCTTCGCACCTGGTTCTCCGCAGAAATATCTTTTTAGTTTTGATATCGTACTGTAAAATAATGTAGATATTTGTTTATATTGTTATCCTATTAGCCTGATGAAATGTAGAATTGAATTAGAATGTATCGTACTTACTATTTCTACTGTATTGTCTGACGGATAATAATAAAGTATGAATTTTCTCAACAACGAAGCAACCGAGTCAAACCATTCCGCCTCAAATGTGTTTTTTTCTCCATAATCAGATGACATTCTTTTTTGACGATTTTCTAGATGATCGAACTGTCAACAAATCCACAAATGTAAATCTGAGGTGAGAAGTTTTGATTCATTTCTGTGTCACACTTTCTTATATCGTTGAAGATAGAATGCTAAGTTCAGATTATGTGAGGTTAGGTTGAAGGAATAGACGATCTTTAGTTTCTGAAAGTGATTCTACATGATTAAGCGGGCGTTGAAGAGAATTGCCGTACAGTAAGAAGGAGCGGATGTTGATTTGGGTAATACAACTTACAGACATGTTTTATATGGAATTCGGTTAGTCGGAACTACTGATACGTCGGAAAGTCCAGGATGCTGACAGATGCGTTGCCATGTCAACTGAAAGATGGTCTAACAAAGTAACAAGGGTCGCCATCTGCGGGAATATTTTAAACACTGGTGCACTGACTCTGTAAAAGAAAGGTATTTAAACGAGAGTCAAGTGATACATACGTAGCTTGCTGCTGCAGGCACATGATCGCGAAAAACGTGGAGGGGAATTTGCAGAACGAGCAGAAAGGATTCTCATAAGTGATCTCGAATATCCAAGTTGTCGATTTATATTCGAACTATTTCTCGGTTAAAATGGTCGGATCCAAAGGTTTATTCAGTGAACTGACTTTGTGCGACATTTGGCACGCGAAAATCCAGGATGTATCGGAGCTATCCGGAATGAGCAGCGACGATAACTGATTCAAATTATAGAATTATTATATATACAATAATAGAATTTTTTATTTCAAATCGGTCTGCAGTTTCTAAAAGTGTAGGTTCCACAGATTCCAAAAATATGTATCATTCCTATCTTCCGAATATTTCGGAAATTTTCAGATTTTTGAAAAGAAGGAAAGGGGGACCCGTTCTCATTTTTTTGGGCGAAAATTTTTTTTGTCGAGAATCGGATAATCTCAATGATATTCTCCATGGAAATGACCTGCTGATTCCAAATATGACTGCCGTTTCTCGATTCGGAATTCTCCTGCGATTTTACTAATAAAAAACGAGAAAGAAAAAAAGTGAAAAAAAAATAAAAAGTAAATCGTCGATTAAAAATCGTAGGAATTCTTTATTTCAAATCGGTTTGCAGTTTCTGAAAGTGTAGGTTCCACAGATTCGAAAAATAGGTATCATTCCTGCCATCCGGATATTTCGGAAAATTTCAGGTTTTTGAAAAAAAGAAAAGGGGTACCCCTTCTCATTTTTTTGGGCGAAAAATTTGTTTGTCGAGAATCGGATAATCTCAATGATATTCTCCATGGAAATGACCTGCTGATTCCAAATATGACTGCCGTTTCTCGATTCGGAATTCTCCTGCGATTTTACTGATAAAAAACGAGAAAGAAAAAAAGTGAAAAAAAAAAAAGTAAATCGTCGATTAAAAATCGTAGGAATTTTTTATTTCAATTTGGCTTGCAGATTCTGAAAGCGTAGGTCACGCAGATTCCAAATATAACGATCATTCCCACGTTCCGAATATTTCGGAAATTTTCAGATTTCTGAAAAAAAGGAAAGGGGTACCCCTTCTCATTTTTTTGGGCGAAAAAACTTTTTGTCGAGAAACGGATAATAAGAATGATATTCTTCATGGAAATGACCCGCTGATTACAAATATGTGTGCCATTCCCCGATTCCGAAGCCTCCTGCGATTTTACCAATAAAAAACGACAAAAAAAAAGTGAAAAAAAAATAAAAAGTAAATCGACGATTAAAAATCGTAGGAATTTTTTATTTCAATTTGGCTTGCAGATTCTGAAAGCGTAGGTCACGCAGATTCCAAATATAACGATCATTCCCACGTTCCGAATATTTCGGAAATTTTCAGATTTCTGAAAAAAAGGAAAGGGGTACCCCTTCTCATTTTTTTGGGCGAAAAAACTTTTTGTCGAGAAACGGATAATAAGAATGATATTCTTCATGGAAATGACCCGCTGATTACAAATATGTGTGCCATTCCCCGATTCCGAAGCCTCCTGCGATTTTACCAATAAAAAACGACAAAAAAAAAGTGAAAAAAAAATAAAAAGTAAATCGACGATTAAAAATCGTAGGAATTTTTTATTCCAATTTGGCTTGCAGATTCTGAAAGCGTAGGTCACGCAGATTCCAAATATAACGATCATTCCCACGTTCCGAATATTTCAGAAATTTTCAGATTTCTGAAAGAAAGGAAAGGGGTACCCCTTCTCATTTTTTTGGGCGAAAAAACTTTTTGTCGAAAAACGGATAATAAGAATGATATTCTTCATGGAAATGACCCGCTGATTCCCTGCTGGGAATCTCTCTATATTATAAAGATATATCACCGCCACCGCCGCCGCCGCCGCCGCCGCCGCCGCCGTGTCAGTCATAAACAAAAGACGATCGTAAGGAATTCTGGGTAATGATGGGTTTTTCCGAGAATGCCTTGGGTTTTCCCAGAATTCCATGGGTTTTTCCCAGAATTCAATGGGTTTTTCCCAGAATTCCATGGGTTTTTCCCAGAATAAACAAAAGACGATCGTAGGGAATTCTGGGTAATCTTGGTTACCATGGCAACGGGGATTTCCCGGAATTACCCAAAATTCCTGGAATTACCCAGAATTCCCGGAATTTCCCGTTGCTATGGTAACCAAATTCAAGGAATTATGGGTAATCTTGGTTACTATGGTAATGGAGACTGCAAAAGAATAAAAACGTAAGACGTGAGACGTCAGACGTCAGACGTAAGATGTGAAACGTAAGACGATTTAGACGATTTAGATTAAGATGTAAGACGTAAGAAATTTGGCAATTAAAATTAATGAATGAAACATAAATTTTCTAAATAAATTATTGAAAATCAATAAATTGAAAGATGAAAGTGATAATTAAAATTAATACATAATAAATTAAAAAATAAATGAATGTCAATCAATAAATATTTTTGAAAAAAATTAATAAAAACATACCCGTCGTCCCATGCCAGTCCCGGTCACCGGTGCCGGTCCCGGTCCCGGTCGCGGTCCCGGTCCCGGTCGCGGTCCCGGTCCCGGTCGCGGTCCCGGTCCCGGTCGCGGTCCCGGTCCCGGTCCCGGGCGACGACGTCGGCGACATAAAATAAAATGAAAGATCCCTCAAAAATTTGGCAATTAAAATTAATGAATGAAAAATAAATTTTCTAAATAAATGATTGAAAATCAATAAATTGAAAGATGAAAGTGATAATTAAAATTGATACATAATAAATTGAAGAATAAATGAATGTCAATCAATAAATATTTTAAAAAAATTAATAAAAACATACCCGTCGTCCCATGCCAGTCCCGGTCACCGGTGCCGGTCCCGGTCCCGGTCGCGGTCCCGGTCCCGGTCCCGGTCCCGGTCCCGGTCGAGGTCCCGGTCGCCGACGTCGTCGCCCGGGACCGGGACCGGGACCGCGACCGGGACCTCGGGAGAAAATCACAAAATTCATTTTTTTTTCCTAAATATAAAAAATAAAATAAAATAAAAGATCCCCCAAAAATTTGGCAATTAGAATTAATGAATGAAAAATAAATTTTCTAAATAAATTATTGAAAATCAATAAATTGAAAGATGAAAGTGATAATTAAAATTAATACATAATAAATTAAAGAATAAATGAATGTCAATCAATAAATATTTTTAAATAATTAATAAAAACATACCCGTCGTCCCATGCCAGTCCCGGTCACCGGTGCCGGTCCCGGTCCCGGTCGCGGTCCCGGTCCCGGTCGCGGTCCCGGTCCCGGTCGCGGTCCCGGTCCCGGTCGCGGTCCCGGTCCCGGTCGCGGTCCCGGTCCCGGTCGCGGTCCCGGTCCCGGTCGCGGTCCCGGTCCCGGTCCCGGGCGACGACGTCGGCGACATAAAATAAAATGAAAGATCCCTCAAAAATTTGGCAATTAAAATTAATGAATGAAAAATAAATTTTCTAAATAAATGATTGAAAATCAATAAATTGAAAGATGAAAGTGATAATTAAAATTGATACATAATAAATTGAAGAATAAATGAATGTCAATCAATAAATATTTTAAAAAAATTAATAAAAACATACCCGTCGTCCCATGCCAGTCCCGGTCACCGGTGCCGGTCCCGGTCCCGGTCGCGGTCCCGGTCCCGGTCCCGGTCCCGGTCCCGGTCGAGGTCCCGGTCGCCGACGTCGTCGCCCGGGACCGGGACCGGGACCGCGACCGGGACCTCGGGAGAAAATCACAAAATTCATTTTTTTTTCCTAAATATAAAAAATAAAATAAAATAAAAGATCCCCCAAAAATTTGGCAATTAGAATTAATGAATGAAAAATAAATTTTCTAAATAAATTATTGAAAATCAATAAATTGAAAGATGAAAGTGATAATTAAAATTAATACATAATAAATTAAAGAATAAATGAATGTCAATCAATAAATATTTTTAAATAATTAATAAAAACATACCCGTCGTCCCATGCCAGTCCCGGTCACCGGTGCCGGTCCCGGTCCCGGTCGCGGTCCCGGTCCCGGTCGCGGTCCCGGTCCCGGTCCCGGTCCCGGTCCCGGTCGAGGTCCCGGTCGCCGACGTCGTCGCCCGGGACCGGGACCGGGACCGCGACCGGGACCGCGACCGGGACCGGGACCGCGACCGGGACCGGGACCGCGACCGGGACCGGGACCGCGACCGGGACCGGGACCGGGACCGCGACCGGGACCTCGGGAGAAAATCACAAAATTCATTTTTTTTTCCTAAATATAAAAAATAAAATAAAATAAAAGATCCCCCAAAAATTTGGCAATTAGAATTAATGAATGAAAAATAAATTTTCTAAATAAATTATTGAAAATCAATAAATTGAAAGATGAAAGTGATAATTAAAATTAATACATAATAAATTAAAGAATAAATGAATGTCAATCAATAAATATTTTTAAATAATTAATAAAAACATACCCGTCGTCCCATGCCAGTCCCGGTCACCGGTGCCGGTCCCGGTCCCGGTCGCGGTCCCGGTCCCGGTCGCGGTCCCGGTCCCGGTCGCGGTCCCGGTCCCGGTCCCGGTCCCGGTCCCGGTCGAGGTCCCGGTCGCCGACGTCGTCGCCCGGGACCGGGACCGGGACCGCGACCGGGACCGCGACCGGGACCGGGACCGCGACCGGGACCGGGACCGCGACCGGGACCGGGACCGCGACCGGGACCGGGACCGGGACCGCGACCGGGACCTCGGGAGAAAATCACAAAATTCATTTTTTTTTCCTAAATATAAAAAATAAAATAAAATAAAAGATCCCCCAAAAATTTGGCAATTAGAATTAATGAATGAAAAATAAATTTTCTAAATAAATTATTGAAAATCAATAAATTGAAAGATGAAAGTGATAATTAAAATTAATACATAATAAATTAAAGAATAAATGAATGTCAATCAATAAATATTTTTAAATAATTAATAAAAACATACCCGTCGTCCCATGCCAGTCCCGGTCACCGGTGCCGGTCCCGGTCCCGGTCGCGGTCCCGGTCCCGGTCGCGGTCCCGGTCCCGGTCCCGGTCCCGGTCCCGGTCGAGGTCCCGGTCGCCGACGTCGTCGCCCGGGACCGGGACCGGGACCGCGACCGGGACCGCGACCGGGACCGGGACCGCGACCGGGACCGGGACCGCGACCGGGACCGGGACCGCGACCGGGACCGGGACCGGGACCGCGACCGGGACCTCGGGAGAAAATCACAAAATTCATTTTTTTTTCCTAAATATAAAAAATAAAATAAAATAAAAGATCCCCCAAAAATTTGGCAATTAGAATTAATGAATGAAAAATAAATTTTCTAAATAAATTATTGAAAATCAATAAATTGAAAGATGAAAGTGATAATTAAAATTAATACATAATAAATTAAAGAATAAATGAATGTCAATCAATAAATATTTTTAAATAATTAATAAAAACATACCCGTCGTCCCATGCCAGTCCCGGTCACCGGTGCCGGTCCCGGTCCCGGTCGCGGTCCCGGTCCCGGTCGCGGTCCCGGTCCCGGTCCCGGTCCCGGTCCCGGTCGAGGTCCCGGTCGCCGACGTCGTCGCCCGGGACCGGGACCGGGACCGCGACCGGGACCGCGACCGGGACCGGGACCGCGACCGGGACCGGGACCGCGACCGGGACCGGGACCGCGACCGGGACCGGGACCGCGACCGGGACCGGGACCGGGACCGCGACCGGGACCTCGGGAGAAAATCACAAAATTCATTTTTTTTTCCTAAATATAAAAAATAAAATAAAATAAAAGATCCCCCAAAAATTTGGCAATTAGAATTAATGAATGAAAAATAAATTTTCTAAATAAATTATTGAAAATCAATAAATTGAAAGATGAAAGTGATAATTAAAATTAATACATAATAAATTCAAAAATAAATGAATGTCAATCAATAAATATTTTTGAAAAAAATTAATAAAAACATACCCGTCGTCTCATGCCAGTCCCGGTCACCGGTGCCGGTCCCGGTCCCGGTCGCGGTCCCGGTCCCGGTCGCGGTCCCGGTCCCGGTCGCGGTCCCGGTCCCGGTCCCGGTCCCGGTCCCGGTCGAGGTCCCGGTCGCCGACGTCGTCGCCCGGGACCGGGACCGGGAAAAAAAAGGGGAAAAGAAACAAAAAGTAAATCGACGATGAAAAATCGTAGGAATTTTTTATTCCAATTTGGCTTGCAGATTCTGAAAGCGTAGGTCACGCAGATTCCAAATATAACGATCATTCCCACGTTCCGAATATTTCAGAAATTTTCAGATTTCTGAAAAAAAGGAAAGGGGTACCCCTTCTCATTTTTTTGGGCGGAAAAACTTTTTGTCGAGAAACGGATAATAAGGATGATATTCTTCATGGAAATGACCCGCTGATTCCAAATATGTGTGCCATTCCCCGATTCCGAAGCCTCCTGCGATTTTACCAATAAAAAACGACAAAAAAAAAAGTGAAAAAAAAATAAAAAGTAAATCGACGATTAGAAATCGTAGGAATTTTTTATTTTAATTTGGCTTGCAGATTCTGAAAGCGTAGGTCACGCAGATTCCAAATATAACGATCATTCCCACGTTCCGAATATTTCAGAAATTTTCAGATTTTTGAAAAAAAGGAAAGGGGTACCCCTTCTCATTTCTTTCGGCGAAAAAACTTTTTGTCGAGAAACGGATAATAAGAATGATATTCTTCATGGAAATGACCCGCTGATTCCAAATATGTGTGCCATTCCCCGATTCCGAAGCCTCCTGCGATTTTACCAATAAAAAACGACAAAAAAAAAAGTGAAAAAAAAATAAAAAGTAAATCGACGATTAAAAATCGTAGGAATTTTTTATTTCAATTTGGCTTGCAGATTCTGAAATCGTAGGTCACGCAGATTCCAAATATAACGATCATTCCCACGTTTCGAATATTTCAGAAATTTTCAGATTTCTGAAAAAAAGGAAAGGGGTACCCCTTCTCATTTTTTTGGGCGAAAAAACTTTTTGTCGAGAAACGGATAATAAGAATGATATTCTTCATGGAAATGACCCGCTGATTCCAAATATGTGTGCCATTCCCCGATTCCGAAGACTCCTGCGATTTTACCAATGAAAAACGACAAAAAAAAAAGTGAAAAAAAAATAGAAAGTAAATCGACGATTAAAAATCGTAGGAATTTTTTATTTCAATTTGGCTTGCAGATTCTGAAAGCGTAGGTCACGCAGATTCCAAATATAACGATCATTCCCACGTTCCGAATATTTCAGAAATTTTCAGATTTCTGAAAAAAAGGAAAGGGGTACCCCTTCTCATTTTTTTGGGCGAAAAAACTTTTTGTCGAGAAATGGATTATCAGAATCATATTCTCCATGGAAATGACCCGCTGATTCCAAATATGTGTGCCATTCCCCGATTCCGAAGCCTCCTGCGATTTTACCAATAAAAAACGATAAAAAAAAGTGAAAAAAAAATAAAAAGTAAATCGACGATTAAAAATCGTAGGAATTTTTTATTCCAATTTGGCTTGCAGATTCTGAAAGCGTAGGTCACGCAGATTCCAAATATAACGATCATTCCCACGTTCCGAATATTTCAGAAATTTTCAGATTCTTGAAAAAAAGGAAAGGGGTACCCCTTCTCATTTTTTTGGGCGAAAAAACTTTTCGTCGAGAAACGGATAATAAGAATGATATTCTTCATGGAAATGACCCGCTGAATCCAAATATGTGTGCCATTCCCCGATTCCGAAGCCTCCTGCGATTTTACCAATGAAAAACGACAAAAAAAAAAGTGAAGAAAAAATAAAAAGTAAATCGACGATTAAAAATCGTAGGAATTTTTTATTTCAATTTGGCGTGCAGATTCTGAAAGCGTAGGTCACGCAGATTCCCAATATAACGATCATTCCCACGTTCCGAATATTTCAGAAATTTTCAGATTTCTGAAAAAAAGGAAAGGGGTACCCCTTCTCATTTTTTTGGGCGAAAAAACTTTTTGTCGAGAAACGGATAATAAGAATGATATTCTTCATGGAAATGACCCGCTGATTCCAAATATGTGTGCCATTCCCCGATTCCGAAGCCTCCTGCGATTTTACCAATAAAAAACGACAAAAAAAAAAAGTGAAAAAAAAATAAAAAGTAAATCGACGATTAAAAATCGTAGGAATTTTTCATTTCAATTTGGCTTGCAGATTCTGAAAGCGTAGGTCACGCAGATTCCAAATATAACGATCATTCCCACGTTCCGAATATTTCGGAAATTTTCAGATTTCTGAAAAAAAGGAAAGCGGTACCCCTTCTCATTTTTTTGGGCGAAAAAACTTTTTGTCGAGAAACGGATAATAAGAATGATATTCTTCATGGAAATGACCCGCTGATTCCAAATATGTGTGCCATTCCCCGATTCCGAAGCCTCCTGCGATTTTACCAATAAAAAACGACAAAAAAAAAAGTGAAAAAAAAATAAAAAGTAAATCGACGATTAAAAATCGTAGGAATTTTTTATTTCAATTTGGCTTGCAGATTCTGAAAGCGTAGGTCACGCAGATTCCAAATATAACGATCATTCCCACGTTCCGAATATTTCGGAAATTTTCAGATTTCTGAAAAAAAGGAAAGGGGTACCCCTTCTCATTTTTTTGAGCGAAAAAACTTTTTGTCGAGAAACGGATAATAAGAATGATATTCTTCATGGAAATGACCCGCTGATTCCAAATATGTGTGCCATTCCCCGATTCCGAAGACTCCTGCGATTTTACCAATGAAAAACGACAAAAAAAAAAGTGAAAAAAAAATAGAAAGTAAATCGACGATTAAAAATCGTAGGAATTTTTTATTTCAATTTGGCTTGCAGATTCTGAAAGCGTAGGTCACGCAGATTCCAAATATAACGATCATTCCCACGTTTCGAATATTTCAGAAATTTTCAGATTTCTGAAAAAAAGGAAAGGGGTACCCCTTCTCATTTTTTTGGGCGAAAAAACTTTTTGTCGAGAAACGGATAATAAGAATGATATTCTTCATGGAAAAGACCCGCTGATTCCAAATATGTGTGCCATTCCCCGATTCCGAAGCCTCCTGCGATTTTACCAATAAAAAACGACAAAAAAAAAGTGAAAAAAAAATAAAAAGTAAATCGACGATTAAAAATCGTAGGAATATTTTATTTCAATTTGATTTGCAGATTCTGAAAGCGTAGGTCACGCAGATTCCAAATATAACGATCATTCCCACGTTCCGAATATTTCAGAAATTTTCAGATTTCTGAAAAAAAGGAAAGGGGTACCCCTTCTCATTTTTTTGGGCGAAAAAACTTTTTGTCGAGAAATGGATTATCAGAATCATATTCTCCATGGAAATGACCCGCTGATTCCAAATATGTGTGCCATTCCCCGATTCCGAAGCCTCCTGCGATTTTACCAATAAAAAACGATAAAAAAAAGTGAAAAAAAAATAAAAAGTAAATCGACGATTAAAAATCGTAGGAATTTTTTATTCCAATTTGGCTTGCAGATTCTGAAAGCGTAGGTCACGCAGATTCCAAATATAACGATCATTCCCACGTTCCGAATATTTCAGAAATTTTCAGATTCTTGAAAAAAAGGAAAGGGGTACCCCTTCTCATTTTTTTGGGCGAAAAAACTTTTCGTCGAGAAACGGATAATAAGAATGATATTCTTCATGGAAATGACCCGCTGAATCCAAATATGTGTGCCATTCCCCGATTCCGAAGCCTCCTGCGATTTTACCAATGAAAAACGACAAAAAAAAAAGTGAAGAAAAAATAAAAAGTAAATCGACGATTAAAAATCGTAGGAATTTTTTATTTCAATTTGGCGTGCAGATTCTGAAAGCGTAGGTCACGCAGATTCCCAATATAACGATCATTCCCACGTTCCGAATATTTCAGAAATTTTCAGATTTCTGAAAAAAAGGAAAGGGGTACCCCTTCTCATTTTTTTGGGCGAAAAAACTTTTTGTCGAGAAACGGATAATAAGAATGATATTCTTCATGGAAATGACCCGCTGATTCCAAATATGTGTGCCATTCCCCGATTCCGAAGCCTCCTGCGATTTTACCAATAAAAAACGACAAAAAAAAAAAGTGAAAAAAAAATAAAAAGTAAATCGACGATTAAAAATCGTAGGAATTTTTCATTTCAATTTGGCTTGCAGATTCTGAAAGCGTAGGTCACGCAGATTCCAAATATAACGATCATTCCCACGTTCCGAATATTTCGGAAATTTTCAGATTTCTGAAAAAAAGGAAAGCGGTACCCCTTCTCATTTTTTTGGGCGAAAAAACTTTTTGTCGAGAAACGGATAATAAGAATGATATTCTTCATGGAAATGACCCGCTGATTCCAAATATGTGTGCCATTCCCCGATTCCGAAGCCTCCTGCGATTTTACCAATAAAAAACGACAAAAAAAAAAGTGAAAAAAAAATAAAAAGTAAATCGACGATTAAAAATCGTAGGAATTTTTTATTTCAATTTGGCTTGCAGATTCTGAAAGCGTAGGTCACGCAGATTCCAAATATAACGATCATTCCCACGTTCCGAATATTTCAGAAATTTTCAGATTTCTGAAAAAAAGGAAAGGGGTACCCCTTCTCATTTTTTTGAGCGAAAAAACTTTTTGTCGAGAAACGGATAATAAGAATGATATTCTTCATGGAAATGACCCGCTGATTCCAAATATGTGTGCCATTCCCCGATTCCGAAGCCTCCTGCGATTTTACCAATAAAAAACGACAAAAAAAAAAGTGAAAAAAACATAAAAAGTAAATCGACGATTAAAAATCGTAGGAATTTTTTATTTCAATTTGGCTTGCAGATTCTGGAAGCGTAGGTCACGCAGATTCCAAATATAACGATCATTCCCACGTTCCGAATATTTCGGAAATTTTCAGATTTCTGAAAAAAAGGAAAGGGGTACCCCTTCTCATTTTTTTGGGCGAAAAAACTTTTTGTCGAGAAACGGATAATAAGAATGATATTCTTCATGGAAATGACCCGCTGATTCCAAATATGTGTGCCATTCCCCGATTCCGAAGCCTCCTGCGATTTTACCAATAAAAAACGACAAAAAAAAAGTGAAAGAAAAATAAAAAGTAAATCGACGATTAAAAATCGTAGGAATTTTTTATTCCAATTTGGCTTGCAGATTCTGAAAGCGTAGGTCACGCAGATTCCAAATATAACGATCATTCCCACGTTCCGAATATTTCGGAAATTTTCAGATTTCTGAAAAAAAGGAAAGGGGTACCCCTTCTCATTTTTTTGGGCGAAAAAACTTTTTGTCGAGAAACGGATAATAAGAATGATATTCTTCATGGAAATGACCCGCTGATTCCAAATATGTGTGCCATTCCCCGATTCCGAAGCCTCCTGCGATTTTACCAATAAAAAACGACAAAAAAAAAAGTGAAAAAAAAATAAAAAGTAAATCGACGATTAAAAATCGTAGGAATTTTTTATTTCAATTTGGCTTGCAGATTCTGAAAGCGTAGGTCACGCAGATTCCAAATATAACGATCATTCCCACGTTCCGAATATTTCGGAAATTTTCAGATTTCTGAAAAAAAGGAAAGGGGTACCCCTTCTCATTTTTTTGAGCGAAAAAACTTTTTGTCGAGAAACGGATAATAAGAATGATATTCTTCATGGAAATGACCCGCTGATTCCAAATATGTGTGCCATTCCCCGATTCCGAAGCCTCCTGCGATTTTACCAATAAAAAACGACAAAAAAAAAAGTGAAAAAAAAATAAAAAGTAAATCGACGATTAAAAATCGTAGGAATTTTTTATTTCAATTTGGCTTGCAGATTCTGAAAGCGTAGGTCACGCAGATTCCAAATATAACGATCATTCCCACGTTCCGAATATTTCAGAAATTTTCAGATTTCTGAAAAAAAGGAAAGGGGTACCCCTTCTCATTTTTTTGGGCGAAAAAACTTTTTGTCGAGAAACGGATAATAAGAATGATATTCTTCATGGAAATGACCCGCTGATTCCAAATATGTGTGCCATTCCCCGATTCCGAAGCCTCCTGCGATTTTACCAATAAAAAACGACAAAAAAAAAAGTGAAAAAAAAATAAAAAGTAAATCGACGATTAAAAATCGTAGGAATTTTTTATTTCAATTTGGCTTGCAGATTCTGAAAGCGTAGGTCACGCAGATTCCAAATATAACGATCATTCCCACGTTCCGAATATTTCGGAAATTTTCAGATTTCTGAAAAAAAGGAAAGGGGTACCCCTTCTCATTTTTTTGAGCGAAAAAACTTTTTGTCGAGAAACGGATAATAAGAATGATATTCTTCATGGAAATGACCCGCTGATTCCAAATATGTGTGCCATTCCCCGATTCCGAAGCCTCCTGCGATTTTACCAATAAAAAACGACAAAAAAAAAAGTGAAAAAAACATAAAAAGTAAATCGACGATTAAAAATCGTAGGAATTTTTTATTTCAATTTGGCTTGCAGATTCTGGAAGCGTAGGTCACGCAGATTCCAAATATAACGATCATTCCCACGTTCCGAATATTTCGGAAATTTTCAGATTTCTGAAAAAAAGGAAAGGGGTACCCCTTCTCATTTTTTTGGGCGAAAAAACTTTTTGTCGAGAAACGGATAATAAGAATGATATTCTTCATGGAAATGACCCGCTGATTCCAAATATGTGTGCCATTCCCCGATTCCGAAGCCTCCTGCGATTTTACCAATAAAAAACGACAAAAAAAAAGTGAAAGAAAAATAAAAAGTAAATCGACGATTAAAAATCGTAGGAATTTTTTATTCCAATTTGGCTTGCAGATTCTGAAAGCGTAGGTCACGCAGATTCCAAATATAACGATCATTCCCACGTTCCGAATATTTCGGAAATTTTCAGATTTCTGAAAAAAAGGAAAGGGGTACCCCTTCTCATTTTTTTGGGCGAAAAAACTTTTTGTCGAGAAACGGATAATAAGAATGATATTCTTCATGGAAATGACCCGCTGATTCCAAATATGTGTGCCATTCCCCGATTCCGAAGCCTCCTGCGATTTTACCAATAAAAAACGACAAAAAAAAAAAGTAAAAAAAACATAAAAAGTAAATCGACGATTAAAAATCGTAGGAATTTTTTATTTCAATTTGGCTTGCAGATTCTGAAAGCGTAGGTCACGCAGATTCCAAATATAACGATCATTCCCACGTTCCGAATATTTCGGAAATTTTCAGATTTCTGAAAAAAAGGAAAGGGGTACCCCTTCTCATTTTTTTGGGCGAAAAAACTTTTTGTCGAGAAACGGATAATAAGAATGATATTCTTCATGGAAATGACCCGCTGATTCCAAATATGTGTGCCATTCCCCGATTCCGAAGCCTCCTGCGATTTTACCAATAAAAAACGACAAAAAAAAAAAGTAAAAAAAACATAAAAAGTAAATCGACGATTAAAAATCGTAGGAATTTTTTATTTCAATTTGGCTTGCAGATTCTGAAAGCGTAGGTCACGCAGATTCCAAATATAACGATCATTCCCACGTTCCGAATATTTCGGAAATTTTCAGATTTCTGAAAAAAAGGAAAGGGGTACCCCTTCTCATTTTTTTGGGCGAAAAAACTTTTTGTCGAGAAACGGATAATAAGAATGATATTCTTCATGGAAATGACCCGCTGATTCCAAATATGTGTGCCATTCCCCGATTCCGAAGCCTCCTGCGATTTTACCAATAAAAAACGACAAAAAAAAATGTGAAAAAAAAATAAAAAGTAAATCGACGATTAAAAATCGTAGGAATTTTTTATTTCAATTTGGCTTGCAGATTCTGAAAGCGTAGGTCACGCAGATTCCAAATATAACGATCATTCCCACGTTCCGAATATTTCGGAAATTTTCAGATTTCTGAAAAAAAGGAAAGGGGTACCCCTTCTCATTTTTTTGGGCGAAAAAACTTTTTGTCGAGAAATGGATTATCAGAATGATATTCTCCATGGAAATGACCCGCTGATTCCAAATATGTGTGCCATTCCCCGATTCCGAAGCCTCCTGCGATTTTACCAATAAAAAACGACAAAAAAAAAGTGAAAAAAAAATAAAAAGTAAATCGACGATTAAAAATCGTAGGAATTTTTTATTCCAATTTGGCTTGCAGATTCTGAAAGCGTAGGTCACGCAGATTCCAAATATAACGATCATTCCCACGTTCCGAATATTTCAGAAATTTTCAGATTCTTGAAAAAAAGGAAAGGGGTACCCCTTCTCATTTTTTTGGGCGAAAAAACTTTTCGTCGAGAAACGGATAATAAGAATGATATTCTTCATGGAAATGACCCGCTGATTCCAAATATGTGTGCCATTCCCCGATTCCGAAGCCTCCTGCGATTTTACCAATAAAAAACGACAAAAAAAAAAGTGAAAAAAAAATAAAAAGTAAATCGACGATTAAAAATCGTAGGAATTTTTTATCTCAATTTGGCTTGCAGATTCTGAAAGCGTAGGTCACGCAGATTCCAAATATAACGATCATTCCCACGTTCCGAATATTTCGGAAATTTTCAGATTTCTGAAAAAAAGGAAAGGGGTACCCCTTCTCATTTTTTTGGGCGAAAAAACTTTTTGTCGAGAAACGGATAATAAGAATGATATTCTTCATGGAAATGACCCGCTGATTCCAAATATGTGTGCCATTCCCCGATTCCGAAGCCTCCTGCGATTTTACCAATAAAAAACGACAAAAAAAAAGTGAAAAAAAAATAAAAAGTAAATCGACGATTAAAAATCGTAGGAATTTTTTATTTCAATTTGGCTTGCAGATTCTGAAAGCGTAGGTCACGCAGATTCCAAATATAACGATCATTCCCACGTTCCGAATATTTCGGAAATTTTCAGATTCCTGAAAAAAAGGAAAGGGGTACCCCTCCTCATTTTTTTGGGCGAAAAAACTTTTTGTCGAGAAACGGATAATAAGAATGATATTCTTCATGGAAATGACCCGCTGATTCCAAATATGTGTGCCATTCCCCGATTCCGAAGCCTCCTGCGATTTTACCAATAAAAAACGACAAAAAAAAAGGGAAAAAAAAAATAAAAAGTAAATCGACGATTAAAAATCGTAGGAATTTTTTATTTCAATTTCGCTTGCAGATTCTGAAAGCGTAGGTCACGCAGATTCCAAATATAACGATCATTCCCACGTTCCGAATATTTCAGAAATTTTCAGATTTCTGAAAAAAAGGAAAGGGGTACCCCTTCTCATTTTTTTGGGCGAAAAAACTTTTTGTCGAGAAACGGATAATAAGAATGATATTCTTCATGGAAATGACCCGCTGATTCCAAATATGTGTGCCATTCCTCGATTCCGAAGCCTCCTGCGATTTTACCAATAAAAAACGACAAAAAAAAAGGGAAAAAAAAATAAAAAGTAAATCGACGATTAAAAATCGTAGGAATTTTTTATTTCAATTTCGCTTGCAGATTCTGAAAGCGTAGGTCACGCAGATTCCAAATATAACGATCATTCCCACGTTCCGAATATTTCAGAAATTTTCAGATTTCTGAAAAAAAGGAAAGGGGTACCCCTTCTCATTTTTTTGGGCGAAAAAACTTTTTGTCGAGAAACGGATAATAAGAATGATATTCTTCATGGAAATGACCCGCTGATTCCAAATATGTGTGCCATTCCCCGATTCCGAAGCCTCCTGCGATTTTACCAATAAAAAACGACAAAAAAAAAAAGTGAAAAAAAAATAAAAAGTAAATCGACGATGAAAAATCGTAGGAATTTTTTATTTCAATTTGGCTTGCAGATTCTGAAAGCGTAGGTCACGCAGATTCCAAATATAACGATCATTCCCACGTTCCGAATATTTCAGAAATTTTCAGATTTCTGAAAAAAAGGAAAGGGGTACCCCTTCTCATTTTTTTGGGCGAAAAAACTTTTTGTCGAGAAACGGATAATAAGAATGATATTCTTCATGGAAATGACCCGCTGATTCCAAATATGTGTGCCATTCCCCGATTCCGAAGCCTCCTGCGATTTTACCAATAAAAAACGACAAAAAAAAAAGTGAAAAAAACATAAAAAGTAAATCGACGATTAAAAATCGTAGGAATTTTTTATTTCAATTTGGCTTGCAGATTCTGAAAGCGTAGGTCACGCAGATTCCAAATATAACGATCATTCCCACGTTCCGAATATTTCGGAAATTTTCAGATTTCTGAAAAAAAGGAAAGGGTTACCCCTTCTCATTTTTTTGGGCGAAAAAACTTTTTGTCGAGAAACGGATAATAAGAATGATATTCATCATGGAAATGACCCGCTGATTCCAAATATGTGTGCCATTCCCCGATTCCGAAGCCTCCTGCGATTTTACCAATAAAAAACGACAAAAAAAAACGTGAAAAAAAAATAAAAAGTAAATCGACGATTAAAAATCGTAGGAATTTTTTATTTCAATTTGGCTTGCAGATTCTGAAAGCGTAGGTCACGCAGATTCCAAATATAACGATCATTCCCACGTTCCGAATATTTCGGAAATTTTCAGATTTCTGAAAAAAAGGAAAGGGGTACCCCTTCTCATTTTTTTGGGCGAAAAAACTTTTTGTCGAGAAACGGATAATAAGAATGATATTCTTCATGGAAATGACCCGCTGATTCCAAATATGTGTGCCATTCCCCGATTCCGAAGCCTCCTGCGATTTTACCAATAAAAAACGACAAAAAAAAAGTGAAAAAAAAATAAAAAGTAAATCGACGATTAAAAATCGTAGGAATTTTTTATTTCAATTTGGCTTGCAGATTCTGAAAGCGTAGGTCACGCAGATTCCAAATATAACGATCATTCCCACGTTCCGAATATTTCGGAAATTTTCAGATTCCTGAAAAAAAGGAAAGGGGTACCCCTTCTCATTTTTTTGGGCGAAAAAACTTTTTGTCGAGAAACGGATAATGAGAATGATATTCTTCATGGAAATGACCCGCTGATTCCAAATATGTGTGCCATTCCCCGATTCCGAAGCCTCCTGCGATTTTACCAATAAAAAACGACAAAAAAAAAGGGAAAAAAAAAAATAAAAAGTAAATCGACGATTAAAAATCGTAGGAATTTTTTATTTCAATTTCGCTTGCAGATTCTGAAAGCGTAGGTCACGCAGATTCCAAATATAACGATCATTCCCACGTTCCGAATATTTCGGAAATTTTCAGATTCCTGAAAAAAAGGAAAGGGGTACCCCTTCTCATTTTTTTGGGCGAAAAAACTTTTTGTCGAGAAACGGATAATAAGAATGATATTCTTCATGGAAATGACCCGCTGATTCCAAATATGTGTGCCATTCCTCGATTCCGAAGCCTCCTGCGATTTTACCAATAAAAAACGACAAAAAAAAAGGGAAAAAAAAATAAAAAGTAAATCGACGATTAAAAATCGTAGGAATTTTTTATTTCAATTTCGCTTGCAGATTCTGAAAGCGTAGGTCACGCAGATTCCAAATATAACGATCATTCCCACGTTCCGAATATTTCAGAAATTTTCAGATTTCTGAAAAAAAGGAAAGGGGTACCCCTTCTCATTTTTTTGGGCGAAAAAACTTTTTGTCGAGAAACGGATAATAAGAATGATATTCTTCATGGAAATGACCCGCTGATTCCAAATATGTGTGCCATTCCCCGATTCCGAAGCCTCCTGCAATTTTACCAATAAAAAACGACAAAAAAAAAAGTGAAAAAAAAATAAAAAGTAAATCGACGATTAAAAATCGTAGGAATTTTTTATTTCAATTTGGCTTGCAGATTCTGAAAGCGTAGGTCACGCAGATTCCAAATATAACGATCATTCCCACGTTCCGAATATTTCGGAAATTTTCAGATTCCTGAAAAAAAGGAAAGGGGTACCCCTTCTCATTTTTTTGGGCGAAAAAACTTTTTGTCGAGAAACGGATAATAAGAATGATATTCTTCATGGAAATGACCCGCTGATTCCAAATATGTGTGCCATTCCCCGATTCCGAAGCCTCCTGCGATTTTACCAATAAAAAACGACAAAAAAAAAGGGAAAAAAAAAATAAAAAGTAAATCGACGATTAAAAATCGTAGGAATTTTTTATTTCAATTTCGCTTGCAGATTCTGAAAGCGTAGGTCACGCAGATTCCAAATATAGCGATCATTCCCACGTTCCGAATATTTCAGAAATTTTCAGATTTCTGAAAAAAAGGAAAGGGGTACCCCTTCTCATTTTTTTGGGCGAAAAAACTTTTTGTCGAGAAACGGATAATAAGAATGATATTCTTCATGGAAATGACCCGCTGATTCCAAATATGTGTGCCATTCCCCGATTCCGAAGCCTCCTGCGATTTTACCAATAAAAAACGACAAAAAAAAAGGGAAAAAAAAAAATAAAAAGTAAATCGACGATTAAAAATCGTAGGAATTTTTTATTTCAATTTCGCTTGCAGATTCTGAAAGCGTAGGTCACGCAGATTCCAAATATAACGATCATTCCCACGTTCCGAATATTTCAGAAATTTTCAGATTTCTGAAAAAAAGGAAAGGGGTACCCCTTCTCATTTTTTTGGGCGAAAAAACTTTTTGTCGAGAAACGGATAATAAGAATGATATTCTTCATGGAAATGACCCGCTGATTCCAAATATGTGTGCCATTCCCCGATTCCGAAGCCTCCTGCGATTTTACCAATAAAAAACGACAAAAAAAACAGTGAAAAAAACATAAAAAGTAAATCGACGATTAAAAATCGTAGGAATTTTTTATTTCAATTTGGCTTGCAGATTCTGAAAGCGTAGGTCACGCAGATTCCAAATATAACGATCATTCCCACGTTCCGAATATTTCGGAAATTTTCAGATTTCTGAAAAAAAGGAAAGGGGTACCCCTTCTCATTTTTTTGGGCGAAAAAACTTTTTGTCGAGAAACGGATAATAAGAATGATATTCTTCATGGAAATGACCCGCTGATTCCAAATATGTGTGCCATTCCCCGATTCCGAAGCCTCCTGCGATTTTACCAATAAAAAACGACAAAAAAAAAGGGAAAAAAAAAATAAAAAGTAAATCGACGATTAAAAATCGTAGGAATTTTTTATTTCAATTTCGCTTGCAGATTCTGAAAGCGTAGGTCACGCAGATTCCAAATATAACGATCATTCCCACGTTCCGAATATTTCAGAAATTTTCAGATTTCTGAAAAAAAGGAAAGGGGTACCCCTTCTCATTTTTTTGGGCGAAAAAACTTTTTGTCGAGAAACGGATAATAAGAATGATATTCTTCATGGAAATGACCCGCTGATTCCAAATATGTGTGCCATTCCCCGATTCCGAAGCCTCCTGCGATTTTACCAATAAAAAACGACAAAAAAAAAAGTGAAAAAAAAATAAAAAGTAAATCGACGATTAAAAATCGTAGGAATTTTTTATTTCAATTTGGCTTGCAGATTCTGAAAGCGTAGGTCACGCAGATTCCAAATATAACGATCATTCCCACGTTCCGAATATTTCGGAAATTTTCAGATTTCTGAAAAAAAGGAAAGGGGTACCCCTTCTCATTTTTTTGGGCGAAAAAACTTTTTGTCGAGAAACGGATAATAAGAATGATATTCTTCATGGAAATGACCCGCTGATTCCAAATATGTGTGCCATTCCCCGATTCCGAAGCCTCCTGCGATTTTACCAATAAAAAACGACAAAAAAAAAGGGAAAAAAAAAATAAAAAGTAAATCGACGATTAAAAATCGTAGGAATTTTTTATTTCAATTTCGCTTGCAGATTCTGAAAGCGTAGGTCACGCAGATTCCAAATATAACGATCATTCCCACGTTCCGAATATTTCAGAAATTTTCAGATTTCTGAAAAAAAGGAAAGGGGTACCCCTTCTCATTTTTTTGGGCGAAAAAACTTTTTGTCGAGAAACGGATAATAAGAATGATATTCTTCATGGAAATGACCCGCTGATTCCAAATATGTGTGCCATTCCCCGATTCCGAAGCCTCCTGCGATTTTACCAATAAAAAACGACAAAAAAAAAAGTGAAAAAAACATAAAAAGTAAATCGACGATTAAAAATCGTAGGAATTTTTTATTTCAATTTGGCTTGCAGATTCTGAAAGCGTAGGTCACGCAGATTCCAAATATAACGATCATTCCCACGTTCCGAATATTTCAGAAATTTTCAGATTTCTGAAAAAAAGGAAAGGGGTACCCCTTCTCATTTTTTTGGGCGAAAAAACTTTTTGTCGAGAAACGGATAATAAGAATGATATTCTTCATGGAAATGACCCGCTGATTCCAAATATGTGTGCCATTCCCCGATTCCGAAGCCTCCTGCAATTTTACCAATAAAAAACGACAAAAAAAAAAGTGAAAAAAAAATAAAAAGTAAATCGACGATTAAAAATCGTAGGAATTTTTTATTTCAATTTGGCTTGCAGATTCTGAAAGCGTAGGTCACGCAGATTCCAAATATAACGATCATTCCCACGTTCCGAATATTTCGGAAATTTTCAGATTCCTGAAAAAAAGGAAAGGGGTACCCCTTCTCATTTTTTTGGGCGAAAAAACTTTTTGTCGAGAAACGGATAATAAGAATGATATTCTTCATGGAAATGACCCGCTGATTCCAAATATGTGTGCCATTCCCCGATTCCGAAGCCTCCTGCGATTTTACCAATAAAAAACGACAAAAAAAAAGGGAAAAAAAAAATAAAAAGTAAATCGACGATTAAAAATCGTAGGAATTTTTTATTTCAATTTCGCTTGCAGATTCTGAAAGCGTAGGTCACGCAGATTCCAAATATAGCGATCATTCCCACGTTCCGAATATTTCAGAAATTTTCAGATTTCTGAAAAAAAGGAAAGGGGTACCCCTTCTCATTTTTTTGGGCGAAAAAACTTTTTGTCGAGAAACGGATAATAAGAATGATATTCTTCATGGAAATGACCCGCTGATTCCAAATATGTGTGCCATTCCCCGATTCCGAAGCCTCCTGCGATTTTACCAATAAAAAACGACAAAAAAAAAGGGAAAAAAAAAAATAAAAAGTAAATCGACGATTAAAAATCGTAGGAATTTTTTATTTCAATTTCGCTTGCAGATTCTGAAAGCGTAGGTCACGCAGATTCCAAATATAACGATCATTCCCACGTTCCGAATATTTCAGAAATTTTCAGATTTCTGAAAAAAAGGAAAGGGGTACCCCTTCTCATTTTTTTGGGCGAAAAAACTTTTTGTCGAGAAACGGATAATAAGAATGATATTCTTCATGGAAATGACCCGCTGATTCCAAATATGTGTGCCATTCCCCGATTCCGAAGCCTCCTGCGATTTTACCAATAAAAAACGACAAAAAAAACAGTGAAAAAAACATAAAAAGTAAATCGACGATTAAAAATCGTAGGAATTTTTTATTTCAATTTGGCTTGCAGATTCTGAAAGCGTAGGTCACGCAGATTCCAAATATAACGATCATTCCCACGTTCCGAATATTTCGGAAATTTTCAGATTTCTGAAAAAAAGGAAAGGGGTACCCCTTCTCATTTTTTTGGGCGAAAAAACTTTTTGTCGAGAAACGGATAATAAGAATGATATTCTTCATGGAAATGACCCGCTGATTCCAAATATGTGTGCCATTCCCCGATTCCGAAGCCTCCTGCGATTTTACCAATAAAAAACGACAAAAAAAAAGGGAAAAAAAAAATAAAAAGTAAATCGACGATTAAAAATCGTAGGAATTTTTTATTTCAATTTCGCTTGCAGATTCTGAAAGCGTAGGTCACGCAGATTCCAAATATAACGATCATTCCCACGTTCCGAATATTTCGGAAATTTTCAGATTTCTGAAAAAAAGGAAAGGGGTACCCCTTCTCATTTTTTTGGGCGAAAAAACTTTTTGTCGAGAAACGGATAATAAGAATGATATTCTTCATGGAAATGACCCGCTGATTCCAAATATGTGTGCCATTCCCCGATTCCGAAGCCTCCTGCGATTTTACCAATAAAAAACGACAAAAAAAAAAGTGAAAAAAACATAAAAAGTAAATCGACGATTAAAAATCGTAGGAATTTTTTATTTCAATTTGGCTTGCAGATTCTGAAAGCGTAGGTCACGCAGATTCCAAATATAACGATCATTCCCACGTTCCGAATATTTCGGAAATTTTCAGATTTCTGAAAAAAAGGAAAGGGGTACCCCTTCTCATTTTTTTGGGCGAAAAAACTTTTTGTCGAGAAACGGATAATAAGAATGATATTCTTCATGGAAATGACCCGCTGATTCCAAATATGTGTGCCATTCCCCGATTCCGAAGCCTCCTGCGATTTTACCAATAAAAAACGACAAAAAAAAAAGTGAAAAAAACATAAAAAGTAAATCGACGATTAAAAATCGTAGGAATTTTTTATTTCAATTTGGCTTGCAGATTCTGAAAGCGTAGGTCACGCAGATTCCAAATATAACGATCATTCCCACGTTCCGAATATTTCGGAAATTTTCAGATTTCTGAAAAAAAGGAAAGGGGTACCCCTTCTCATTTTTTTGGGCGAAAAAACTTTTTGTCGAGAAACGGATAATAAGAATGATATACTTCATGGAAATGACCCGCTGATTCCAAATATGTGTGCCATTCCCCGATTCCGAAGCCTCCTGCGATTTTACCAATAAAAAACGACAAAAAAAAAAGTGAAAAAAAAATAAAAAGTAAATCGACGATTAAAAATCGTAGGAATTTTTTATTTCAATTTGGCTTGCAGATTCTGAAAGCGTAGGTCACGCAGATTCCAAATATAACGATCATTCCCACGTTCCGAATATTTCGGAAATTTTCAGATTTCTGAAAAAAAGGAAAGGGGTACCCCCTCTCATTTTTTTGGGCGAAAAAACTTTTTGTCGAGAAACGGATAATAAGAATGATATTCTTCATGGAAATGACCCGCTGATTCCAAATATGTGTGCCATTCCCCGATTCCGAAGCCTCCTGCGATTTTACCAATAAAAAACGACAAAAAAAAAAAGGGAAAAAAAAAAATAAAAAGTAAATCGACGATTAAAAATCGTAGGAATTTTTTATTTCAATTTGGCTTGCAGATTCTGAAAGCGTAGGTCACGCAGATTCCAAATATAACGATCATTCCCACGTTCCGAATATTTCGGAAATTTTCAGATTTCTGAAAAAAAGGAAAGGGGTACCCCTTCTCATTTTTTTGGGCGAAAAAACTTTTTGTCGAGAAACGGATAATAAGAATGATATACTTCATGGAAATGACCCACTGATTCCAAATATGTGTGCCATTCCCCGATTCCGAAGCCTCCTGCGATTTTACCAATAAAAAACGACAAAAAAAAAAGTGAAAAAAAAATAAAAAGTAAATCGACGATTAAAAATCGTAGGAATTTTTTATTTCAATTTGGCTTGCAGATTCTGAAAGCGTAGGTCACGCAGATTCCAAATATAACGATCATTCCCACGTTCCGAATATTTCAGAAATTTTCAGATTTCTGAAAAAAAGGAAAGGGGTACCCCTTCTCATTTTTTTGGGCGAAAAAACTTTTTGTCGAGAAACGGATAATAAGAATGATATTCTTCATGGAAATGACCCGCTGATTCCAAATATGTGTGCCATTCCCCGATTCCGAAGCCTCCTGCGATTTTACCAATAAAAAACGACAAAAAAAAAGGGAAAAAAAAAAATAAAAAGTAAATCGACGATTAAAAATCGTAGGAATTTTTTATTTCAATTTCGCTTGCAGATTCTGAAAGCGTAGGTCACGCAGATTCCAAATATAACGATCATTCCCACGTTCCGAATATTTCAGAAATTTTCAGATTTCTGAAAAAAAGGAAAGGGGTACCCCTTCTCATTTTTTTGGGCGAAAAAACTTTTTGTCGAGAAACGGATAATAAGAATGATATTCTTCATGGAAATGACCCGCTGATTCCAAATATGTGTGCCATTCCCCGATTCCGAAGCCTCCTGCGATTTTACCAATAAAAAACGACAAAAAAAACAGTGAAAAAAACATAAAAAGTAAATCGACGATTAAAAATCGTAGGAATTTTTTATTTCAATTTGGCTTGCAGATTCTGAAAGCGTAGGTCACGCAGATTCCAAATATAACGATCATTCCCACGTTCCGAATATTTCGGAAATTTTCAGATTTCTGAAAAAAAGGAAAGGGGTACCCCTTCTCATTTTTTTGGGCGAAAAAACTTTTTGTCGAGAAACGGATAATAAGAATGATATTCTTCATGGAAATGACCCGCTGATTCCAAATATGTGTGCCATTCCCCGATTCCGAAGCCTCCTGCGATTTTACCAATAAAAAACGACAAAAAAAAAGGGAAAAAAAAAATAAAAAGTAAATCGACGATTAAAAATCGTAGGAATTTTTTATTTCAATTTCGCTTGCAGATTCTGAAAGCGTAGGTCACGCAGATTCCAAATATAACGATCATTCCCACGTTCCGAATATTTCGGAAATTTTCAGATTTCTGAAAAAAAGGAAAGGGGTACCCCTTCTCATTTTTTTGGGCGAAAAAACTTTTTGTCGAGAAACGGATAATAAGAATGATATTCTTCATGGAAATGACCCGCTGATTCCAAATATGTGTGCCATTCCCCGATTCCGAAGCCTCCTGCGATTTTACCAATAAAAAACGACAAAAAAAAAAGTGAAAAAAAAATAAAAAGTAAATCGACGATTAAAAATCGTAGGAATTTTTTATTTCAATTTGGCTTGCAGATTCTGAAAGCGTAGGTCACGCAGATTCCAAATATAACGATCATTCCCACGTTCCGAATATTTCAGAAATTTTCAGATTTCTGAAAAAAAGGAAAGGGGTACCCCTTCTCATTTTTTTGGGCGAAAAAACTTTTTGTCGAGAAACGGATAATAAGAATGATATTCTCCATGGAAATGACCCGCTGATTCCAAATATGTGTGCCATTCCCCGATTCCGAAGCCTCCTGCGATTTTACCAATAAAAAACGACAAAAAAAAAGGGAAAAAAAAAAATAAAAAGTAAATCGACGATTAAAAATCGTAGGAATTTTTTATTTCAATTTCGCTTGCAGATTCTGAAAGCGTAGGTCACGCAGATTCCAAATATAACGATCATTCCCACGTTCCGAATATTTCAGAAATTTTCAGATTTCTGAAAAAAAGGAAAGGGGTACCCCTTCTCATTTTTTTGGGCGAAAAAACTTTTTGTCGAGAAACGGATAATAAGAATGATATTCTTCATGGAAATGACCCGCTGATTCCAAATATGTGTGCCATTCCCCGATTCCGAAGCCTCCTGCGATTTTACCAATAAAAAACGACAAAAAAAACAGTGAAAAAAACATAAAAAGTAAATCGACGATTAAAAATCGTAGGAATTTTTTATTTCAATTTGGCTTGCAGATTCTGAAAGCGTAGGTCACGCAGATTCCAAATATAACGATCATTCCCACGTTCCGAATATTTCGGAAATTTTCAGATTTCTGAAAAAAAGGAAAGGGGTACCCCTTCTCATTTTTTTGGGCGAAAAAACTTTTTGTCGAGAAACGGATAATAAGAATGATATTCTTCATGGAAATGACCCGCTGATTCCAAATATGTGTGCCATTCCCCGATTCCGAAGCCTCCTGCGATTTTACCAATAAAAAACGACAAAAAAAAAGGGAAAAAAAAAATAAAAAGTAAATCAACGATTAAAAATCGTAGGAATTTTTTATTTCAATTTCGCTTGCAGATTCTGAAAGCGTAGGTCACGCAGATTCCAAATATAACGATCATTCCCACGTTCCGAATATTTCGGAAATTTTCAGATTTCTGAAAAAAAGGAAAGGGGTACCCCTTCTCATTTTTTTGAGCGAAAAAACTTTTTGTCGAGAAACGGATAATAAGAATGATATTCTTCATGGAAATGACCCGCTGATTCCAAATATGTGTGCCATTCCCCGATTCCGAAGCCTCCTGCGATTTTACCAATAAAAAACGACAAAAAAAAAAGTGAAAAAAAAATAAAAAGTAAATCGACGATTAAAAATCGTAGGAATTTTTTATTTCAATTTGGCTTGCAGATTCTGAAAGCGTAGGTCACGCAGATTCCAAATATAACGATCATTCCCACGTTCCGAATATTTCAGAAATTTTCAGATTTCTGAAAAAAAGGAAAGGGGTACCCCTTCTCATTTTTTTGGGCGAAAAAACTTTTTGTCGAGAAACGGATAATAAGAATGATATTCTTCATGGAAATGACCCGCTGATTCCAAATATGTGTGCCATTCCCCGATTCCGAAGCCTCCTGCGATTTTACCAATAAAAAACGACAAAAAAAAAAGTGAAAAAAAAATAAAAAGTAAATCGACGATTAAAAATCGTAGGAATTTTTTATTTCAATTTGGCTTGCAGATTCTGAAAGCGTAGGTCACGCAGATTCCAAATATAACGATCATTCCCACGTTCCGAATATTTCGGAAATTTTCAGATTTCTGAAAAAAAGGAAAGGGGTACCCCTTCTCATTTTTTTGGGCGAAAAAACTTTTTGTCGAGAAACGGATAATAAGAATGATATTCTTCATGGAAATGACCCGCTGATTCCAAATATGTGTGCCATTCCCCGATTCCGAAGCCTCCTGCGATTTTACCAATAAAAAACGACAAAAAAAAAAGTGAAAAAAAAATAAAAAGTAAATCGACGATTAAAAATCGTAGGAATTTTTTATTTCAATTTGGCTTGCAGATTCTGAAAGCGTAGGTCACGCAGATTCCAAATATAACGATCATTCCCACGTTCCGAATATTTCGGAAATTTTCAGATTTCTGAAAAAAAGGAAAGGGGTACCCCTTCTCATTTTTTTGGGCGAAAAAACTTTTTGTCGAGAAACGGATAATAAGAATGATATTCTTCATGGAAATGACCCGCTGATTCCAAATATGTGTGCCATTCCCCGATTCCGAAGCCTCCTGCGATTTTACCAATAAAAAACGACAAAAAAAAAGGGAAAAAAAAAATAAAAAGTAAATCGACGATTAAAAATCGTAGGAATTTTTTATTTCAATTTCGCTTGCAGATTCTGAAAGCGTAGGTCACGCAGATTCCAAATATAACGATCATTCCCACGTTCCGAATATTTCAGAAATTTTCAGATTTCTGAAAAAAAGGAAAGGGGTACCCCTTCTCATTTTTTTGGGCGAAAAAACTTTTTGTCGAGAAACGGATAATAAGAATGATATTCTTCATGGAAATGACCCGCTGATTCCAAATATGTGTGCCATTCCCCGATTCCGAAGCCTCCTGCGATTTTACCAATAAAAAACGACAAAAAAAAAAGTGAAAAAAACATAAAAAGTAAATCGACGATTAAAAATCGTAGGAATTTTTTATTTCAATTTGGCTTGCAGATTCTGAAAGCGTAGGTCACGCAGATTCCAAATATAACGATCATTCCCACGTTCCGAATATTTCGGAAATTTTCAGATTTCTGAAAAAAAGGAAAGGGGTACCCCTTCTCATTTTTTTGGGCGAAAAAACTTTTTGTCGAGAAACGGATAATAAGAATGATATTCTTCATGGAAATGACCCGCTGATTCCAAATATGTGTGCCATTCCCCGATTCCGAAGCCTCCTGCGATTTTACCAATAAAAAACGACAAAAAAAAAAGTGAAAAAAAAATAAAAAGTAAATCGACGATTAAAAATCGTAGGAATTTTTTATTTCAATTTGGCTTGCAGATTCTGAAAGCGTAGGTCACGCAGATTCCAAATATAACGATCATTCCCACGTTCCGAATATTTCGGAAATTTTCAGATTCCTGAAAAAAAGGAAAGGGGTACCCCTTCTCATTTTTTTGGGCGAAAAAACTTTTTGTCGAGAAACGGATAATAAGAATGATATTCTTCATGGAAATGACCCGCTGATTCCAAATATGTGTGCCATTCCTCGATTCCGAAGCCTCCTGCGATTTTACCAATAAAAAACGACAAAAAAAAAGGGAAAAAAAAATAAAAAGTAAATCGACGATTAAAAATCGTAGGAATTTTTTATTTCAATTTCGCTTGCAGATTCTGAAAGCGTAGGTCACGCAGATTCCAAATATAACGATCATTCCCACGTTCCGAATATTTCAGAAATTTTCAGATTTCTGAAAAAAAGGAAAGGGGTACCCCTTCTCATTTTTTTGGGCGAAAAAACTTTTTGTCGAGAAACGGATAATAAGAATGATATTCTTCATGGAAATGACCCGCTGATTCCAAATATGTGTGCCATTCCCCGATTCCGAAGCCTCCTGCAATTTTACCAATAAAAAACGACAAAAAAAAAAGTGAAAAAAAAATAAAAAGTAAATCGACGATTAAAAATCGTAGGAATTTTTTATTTCAATTTGGCTTGCAGATTCTGAAAGCGTAGGTCACGCAGATTCCAAATATAACGATCATTCCCACGTTCCGAATATTTCGGAAATTTTCAGATTCCTGAAAAAAAGGAAAGGGGTACCCCTTCTCATTTTTTTGGGCGAAAAAACTTTTTGTCGAGAAACGGATAATAAGAATGATATTCTTCATGGAAATGACCCGCTGATTCCAAATATGTGTGCCATTCCCCGATTCCGAAGCCTCCTGCGATTTTACCAATAGAAAACGACAAAAAAAAAAGTGAAAAAAACATAAAAAGTAAATCGACGATTAAAAATCGTAGGAATTTTTTATTTCAATTTGGCTTGCAGATTCTGAAAGCGTAGGTCACGCAGATTCCAAATATAACGATCATTCCCACGTTCCGAATATTTCGGAAATTTTCAGATTTCTGAAAAAAAGGAAAGGGGTACCCCTTCTCATTTTTTTGGGCGAAAAAACTTTTTGTCGAGAAACGGATAATAAGAATGATATACTTCATGGAAATGACCCGCTGATTCCAAATATGTGTGCCATTCCCCGATTCCGAAGCCTCCTGCGATTTTACCAATAAAAAACGACAAAAAAAAAGTGAAAAAAAAATAAAAAGTAAATCGACGATTAAAAATCGTAGGAATTTTTTATTTCAATTTGGCTTGCAGATTCTGAAAGCGTAGGTCACGCAGATTCCAAATATAACGATCATTCCCACGTTCCGAATATTTCGGAAATTTTCAGATTTCTGAAAAAAAGGAAAGGGGTACCCCCTCTCATTTTTTTGGGCGAAAAAACTTTTTGTCGAGAAACGGATAATAAGAATGATATTCTTCATGGAAATGACCCGCTGATTCCAAATATGTGTGCCATTCCCCGATTCCGAAGCCTCCTGCGATTTTACCAATAAAAAACGACAAAAAAAAAAAGGGAAAAAAAAAAATAAAAAGTAAATCGACGATTAAAAATCGTAGGAATTTTTTATTTCAATTTGGCTTGCAGATTCTGAAAGCGTAGGTCACGCAGATTCCAAATATAACGATCATTCCCACGTTCCGAATATTTCGGAAATTTTCAGATTTCTGAAAAAAAGGAAAGGGGTACCCCTTCTCATTTTTTTGGGCGAAAAAACTTTTTGTCGAGAAACGGATAATAAGAATGATATACTTCATGGAAATGACCCGCTGATTCCAAATATGTGTGCCATTCCCCGATTCCGAAGCCTCCTGCGATTTTACCAATAAAAAACGACAAAAAAAAAAGTGAAAAAAAAATAAAAAGTAAATCGACGATTAAAAATCGTAGGAATTTTTTATTTCAATTTGGCTTGCAGATTCTGAAAGCGTAGGTCACGCAGATTCCAAATATAACGATCATTCCCACGTTCCGAATATTTCAGAAATTTTCAGATTTCTGAAAAAAAGGAAAGGGGTACCCCTTCTCATTTTTTTGGGCGAAAAAACTTTTTGTCGAGAAACGGATAATAAGAATGATATTCTTCATGGAAATGACCCGCTGATTCCAAATATGTGTGCCATTCCCCGATTCCGAAGCCTCCTGCGATTTTACCAATAAAAAACGACAAAAAAAAAGGGAAAAAAAAAAATAAAAAGTAAATCGACGATTAAAAATCGTAGGAATTTTTTATTTCAATTTCGCTTGCAGATTCTGAAAGCGTAGGTCACGCAGATTCCAAATATAACGATCATTCCCACGTTCCGAATATTTCAGAAATTTTCAGATTTCTGAAAAAAAGGAAAGGGGTACCCCTTCTCATTTTTTTGGGCGAAAAAACTTTTTGTCGAGAAACGGATAATAAGAATGATATTCTTCATGGAAATGACCCGCTGATTCCAAATATGTGTGCCATTCCCCGATTCCGAAGCCTCCTGCGATTTTACCAATAAAAAACGACAAAAAAAACAGTGAAAAAAACATAAAAAGTAAATCGACGATTAAAAATCGTAGGAATTTTTTATTTCAATTTGGCTTGCAGATTCTGAAAGCGTAGGTCACGCAGATTCCAAATATAACGATCATTCCCACGTTCCGAATATTTCGGAAATTTTCAGATTTCTGAAAAAAAGGAAAGGGGTACCCCTTCTCATTTTTTTGGGCGAAAAAACTTTTTGTCGAGAAACGGATAATAAGAATGATATTCTTCATGGAAATGACCCGCTGATTCCAAATATGTGTGCCATTCCCCGATTCCGAAGCCTCCTGCGATTTTACCAATAAAAAACGACAAAAAAAAAGGGAAAAAAAAAATAAAAAGTAAATCGACGATTAAAAATCGTAGGAATTTTTTATTTCAATTTCGCTTGCAGATTCTGAAAGCGTAGGTCACGCAGATTCCAAATATAACGATCATTCCCACGTTCCGAATATTTCGGAAATTTTCAGATTTCTGAAAAAAAGGAAAGGGGTACCCCTTCTCATTTTTTTGGGCGAAAAAACTTTTTGTCGAGAAACGGATAATAAGAATGATATTCTTCATGGAAATGACCCGCTGATTCCAAATATGTGTGCCATTCCCCGATTCCGAAGCCTCCTGCGATTTTACCAATAAAAAACGACAAAAAAAAAAGTGAAAAAAAAATAAAAAGTAAATCGACGATTAAAAATCGTAGGAATTTTTTATTTCAATTTGGCTTGCAGATTCTGAAAGCGTAGGTCACGCAGATTCCAAATATAACGATCATTCCCACGTTCCGAATATTTCAGAAATTTTCAGATTTCTGAAAAAAAGGAAAGGGGTACCCCTTCTCATTTTTTTGGGCGAAAAAACTTTTTGTCGAGAAACGGATAATAAGAATGATATTCTTCATGGAAATGACCCGCTGATTCCAAATATGTGTGCCATTCCCCGATTCCGAAGCCTCCTGCGATTTTACCAATAAAAAACGACAAAAAAAAAGGGGAAAAAAAAAATAAAAAGTAAATCGACGATTAAAAATCGTAGGAATTTTTTATTTCAATTTCGCTTGCAGATTCTGAAAGCGTAGGTCACGCAGATTCCAAATATAACGATCATTCCCACGTTCCGAATATTTCAGAAATTTTCAGATTTCTGAAAAAAAGGAAAGGGGTACCCCTTCTCATTTTTTTGGGCGAAAAAACTTTTTGTCGAGAAACGGATAATAAGAATGATATTCTTCATGGAAATGACCCGCTGATTCCAAATATGTGTGCCATTCCCCGATTCCGAAGCCTCCTGCGATTTTACCAATAAAAAACGACAAAAAAAACAGTGAAAAAAACATAAAAAGTAAATCGACGATTAAAAATCGTAGGAATTTTTTATTTCAATTTGGCTTGCAGATTCTGAAAGCGTAGGTCACGCAGATTCCAAATATAACGATCATTCCCACGTTCCGAATATTTCGGAAATTTTCAGATTTCTGAAAAAAAGGAAAGGGGTACCCCTTCTCATTTTTTTGGGCGAAAAAACTTTTTGTCGAGAAACGGATAATAAGAATGATATTCTTCATGGAAATGACCCGCTGATTCCAAATATGTGTGCCATTCCCCGATTCCGAAGCCTCCTGCGATTTTACCAATAAAAAACGACAAAAAAAAAGGGAAAAAAAAAATAAAAAGTAAATCGACGATTAAAAATCGTAGGAATTTTTTATTTCAATTTCGCTTGCAGATTCTGAAAGCGTAGGTCACGCAGATTCCAAATATAACGATCATTCCCACGTTCCGAATATTTCGGAAATTTTCAGATTTCTGAAAAAAAGGAAAGGGGTACCCCTTCTCATTTTTTTGGGCGAAAAAACTTTTTGTCGAGAAACGGATAATAAGAATGATATTCTTCATGGAAATGACCCGCTGATTCCAAATATGTGTGCCATTCCCCGATTCCGAAGCCTCCTGCGATTTTACCAATAAAAAACGACAAAAAAAAAAGTGAAAAAAACATAAAAAGTAAATCGACGATTAAAAATCGTAGGAATTTTTTATTTCAATTTGGCTTGCAGATTCTGAAAGCGTAGGTCACGCAGATTCCAAATATAACGATCATTCCCACGTTCCGAATATTTCGGAAATTTTCAGATTTCTGAAAAAAAGGAAAGGGGTACCCCTTCTCATTTTTTTGGGCGAAAAAACTTTTTGTCGAGAAACGGATAATAAGAATGATATTCTTCATGGAAATGACCCGCTGATTCCAAATATGTGTGCCATTCCCCGATTCCGAAGCCTCCTGCGATTTTACCAATAAAAAACGACAAAAAAAAAAGTGAAAAAAACATAAAAAGTAAATCGACGATTAAAAATCGTAGGAATTTTTTATTTCAATTTGGCTTGCAGATTCTGAAAGCGTAGGTCACGCAGATTCCAAATATAACGATCATTCCCACGTTCCGAATATTTCGGAAATTTTCAGATTTCTGAAAAAAAGGAAAGGGGTACCCCTTCTCATTTTTTTGGGCGAAAAAACTTTTTGTCGAGAAACGGATAATAAGAATGATATACTTCATGGAAATGACCCGCTGATTCCAAATATGTGTGCCATTCCCCGATTCCGAAGCCTCCTGCGATTTTACCAATAAAAAACGACAAAAAAAAAAGTGAAAAAAAAATAAAAAGTAAATCGACGATTAAAAATCGTAGGAATTTTTTATTTCAATTTGGCTTGCAGATTCTGAAAGCGTAGGTCACGCAGATTCCAAATATAACGATCATTCCCACGTTCCGAATATTTCGGAAATTTTCAGATTTCTGAAAAAAAGGAAAGGGGTACCCCCTCTCATTTTTTTGGGCGAAAAAACTTTTTGTCGAGAAACGGATAATAAGAATGATATTCTTCATGGAAATGACCCGCTGATTCCAAATATGTGTGCCATTCCCCGATTCCGAAGCCTCCTGCGATTTTACCAATAAAAAACGACAAAAAAAAAAAGGGAAAAAAAAAAATAAAAAGTAAATCGACGATTAAAAATCGTAGGAATTTTTTATTTCAATTTGGCTTGCAGATTCTGAAAGCGTAGGTCACGCAGATTCCAAATATAACGATCATTCCCACGTTCCGAATATTTCGGAAATTTTCAGATTTCTGAAAAAAAGGAAAGGGGTACCCCTTCTCATTTTTTTGGGCGAAAAAACTTTTTGTCGAGAAACGGATAATAAGAATGATATACTTCATGGAAATGACCCGCTGATTCCAAATATGTGTGCCATTCCCCGATTCCGAAGCCTCCTGCGATTTTACCAATAAAAAACGACAAAAAAAAAAGTGAAAAAAAAATAAAAAGTAAATAGACGATTAAAAATCGTAGGAATTTTTTATTTCAATTTGGCTTGCAGATTCTGAAAGCGTAGGTCACGCAGATTCCAAATATAACGATCATTCCCACGTTCCGAATATTTCGGAAATTTTCAGATTTCTGAAAAAAAGGAAAGGGGTACCCCTTCTCATTTTTTTGGGCGAAAAAACTTTTTGTCGAGAAACGGATAATAAGAATGATATTCTTCATGGAAATGACCCGCTGATTCCAAATATGTGTGCCATTCCCCGATTCCGAAGCCTCCTGCGATTTTACCAATAAAAAACGACAAAAAAAAAGGGAAAAAAAAAATAAAAAGTAAATCGACGATTAAAAATCGTAGGAATTTTTTATTTCAATTTCGCTTGCAGATTCTGAAAGCGTAGGTCACGCAGATTCCAAATATAACGATCATTCCCACGTTCCGAATATTTCGGAAATTTTCAGATTTCTGAAAAAAAGGAAAGGGGTACCCCTTCTCATTTTTTTGGGCGAAAAAACTTTTTGTCGAGAAACGGATAATAAGAATGATATTCTTCATGGAAATGACCCGCTGATTCCAAATATGTGTGCCATTCCCCGATTCCGAAGCCTCCTGCGATTTTACCAATAAAAAACGACAAAAAAAAAAGTGAAAAAAACATAAAAAGTAAATCGACGATTAAAAATCGTAGGAATTTTTTATTTCAATTTGGCTTGCAGATTCTGAAAGCGTAGGTCACGCAGATTCCAAATATAACGATCATTCCCACGTTCCGAATATTTCGGAAATTTTCAGATTTCTGAAAAAAAGGAAAGGGGTACCCCTTCTCATTTTTTTGGGCGAAAAAACTTTTTGTCGAGAAACGGATAATAAGAATGATATTCTTCATGGAAATGACCCGCTGATTCCAAATATGTGTGCCATTCCCCGATTCCGAAGCCTCCTGCGATTTTACCAATAAAAAACGACAAAAAAAAAAGTGAAAAAAACATAAAAAGTAAATCGACGATTAAAAATCGTAGGAATTTTTTATTTCAATTTGGCTTGCAGATTCTGAAAGCGTAGGTCACGCAGATTCCAAATATAACGATCATTCCCACGTTCCGAATATTTCGGAAATTTTCAGATTTCTGAAAAAAAGGAAAGGGGTACCCCTTCTCATTTTTTTGGGCGAAAAAACTTTTTGTCGAGAAACGGATAATAAGAATGATATACTTCATGGAAATGACCCGCTGATTCCAAATATGTGTGCCATTCCCCGATTCCGAAGCCTCCTGCGATTTTACCAATAAAAAACGACAAAAAAAAAAGTGAAAAAAAAATAAAAAGTAAATCGACGATTAAAAATCGTAGGAATTTTTTATTTCAATTTGGCTTGCAGATTCTGAAAGCGTAGGTCACGCAGATTCCAAATATAACGATCATTCCCACGTTCCGAATATTTCGGAAATTTTCAGATTTCTGAAAAAAAGGAAAGGGGTACCCCCTCTCATTTTTTTGGGCGAAAAAACTTTTTGTCGAGAAACGGATAATAAGAATGATATTCTTCATGGAAATGACCCGCTGATTCCAAATATGTGTGCCATTCCCCGATTCCGAAGCCTCCTGCGATTTTACCAATAAAAAACGACAAAAAAGAAAGGGAAAAAAAAAAATAAAAAGTAAATCGACGATTAAAAATCGTAGGAATTTTTTATTTCAATTTGGCTTGCAGATTCTGAAAGCGTAGGTCACGCAGATTCCAAATATAACGATCATTCCCACGTTCCGAATATTTCGGAAATTTTCAGATTTCTGAAAAAAAGGAAAGGGGTACCCCTTCTCATTTTTTTGGGCGAAAAAACTTTTTGTCGAGAAACGGATAATAAGAATGATATACTTCATGGAAATGACCCGCTGATTCCAAATATGTGTGCCATTCCCCGATTCCGAAGCCTCCTGCGATTTTACCAATAAAAAACGACAAAAAAAAAAGTGAAAAAAAAATAAAAAGTAAATCGACGATTAAAAATCGTAGGAATTTTTTATTTCAATTTGGCTTGCAGATTCTGAAAGCGTAGGTCACGCAGATTCCAAATATAACGATCATTCCCACGTTCCGAATATTTCAGAAATTTTCAGATTTCTGAAAAAAAGGAAAGGGGTACCCCTTCTCATTTTTTTGGGCGAAAAAACTTTTTGTCGAGAAACGGATAATAAGAATGATATTCTTCATGGAAATGACCCGCTGATTCCAAATATGTGTGCCATTCCCCGATTCCGAAGCCTCCTGCGATTTTACCAATAAAAAACGACAAAAAAAAAGGGAAAAAAAAAAATAAAAAGTAAATCGACGATTAAAAATCGTAGGAATTTTTTATTTCAATTTCGCTTGCAGATTCTGAAAGCGTAGGTCACGCAGATTCCAAATATAACGATCATTCCCACGTTCCGAATATTTCAGAAATTTTCAGATTTCTGAAAAAAAGGAAAGGGGTACCCCTTCTCATTTTTTTGGGCGAAAAAACTTTTTGTCGAGAAACGGATAATAAGAATGATATTCTTCATGGAAATGACCCGCTGATTCCAAATATGTGTGCCATTCCCCGATTCCGAAGCCTCCTGCGATTTTACCAATAAAAAACGACAAAAAAAACAGTGAAAAAAACATAAAAAGTAAATCGACGATTAAAAATCGTAGGAATTTTTTATTTCAATTTGGCTTGCAGATTCTGAAAGCGTAGGTCACGCAGATTCCAAATATAACGATCATTCCCACGTTCCGAATATTTCGGAAATTTTCAGATTTCTGAAAAAAAGGAAAGGGGTACCCCTTCTCATTTTTTTGGGCGAAAAAACTTTTTGTCGAGAAACGGATAATAAGAATGATATTCTTCATGGAAATGACCCGCTGATTCCAAATATGTGTGCCATTCCCCGATTCCGAAGCCTCCTGCGATTTTACCAATAAAAAACGACAAAAAAAAAAGGGAAAAAAAAAATAAAAAGTAAATCGACGATTAAAAATCGTAGGAATTTTTTATTTCAATTTCGCTTGCAGATTCTGAAAGCGTAGGTCACGCAGATTCCAAATATAACGATCATTCCCACGTTCCGAATATTTCGGAAATTTTCAGATTTCTGAAAAAAAGGAAAGGGGTACCCCTTCTCATTTTTTTGGGCGAAAAAACTTTTTGTCGAGAAACGGATAATAAGAATGATATTCTTCATGGAAATGACCCGCTGATTCCAAATATGTGTGCCATTCCCCGATTCCGAAGCCTCCTGCGATTTTACCAATAAAAAACGACAAAAAAAAAAGTGAAAAAAAAATAAAAAGTAAATCGACGATTAAAAATCGTAGGAATTTTTTATTTCAATTTGGCTTGCAGATTCTGAAAGCGTAGGTCACGCAGATTCCAAATATAACGATCATTCCCACGTTCCGAATATTTCAGAAATTTTCAGATTTCTGAAAAAAAGGAAAGGGGTACCCCTTCTCATTTTTTTGGGCGAAAAAACTTTTTGTCGAGAAACGGATAATAAGAATGATATTCTTCATGGAAATGACCCGCTGATTCCAAATATGTGTGCCATTCCCCGATTCCGAAGCCTCCTGCGATTTTACCAATAAAAAACGACAAAAAAAAAGGGAAAAAAAAAAATAAAAAGTAAATCGACGATTAAAAATCGTAGGAATTTTTTATTTCAATTTCGCTTGCAGATTCTGAAAGCGTAGGTCACGCAGATTCCAAATATAACGATCATTCCCACGTTCCGAATATTTCAGAAATTTTCAGATTTCTGAAAAAAAGGAAAGGGGTACCCCTTCTCATTTTTTTGGGCGAAAAAACTTTTTGTCGAGAAACGGATAATAAGAATGATATTCTTCATGGAAATGACCCGCTGATTCCAAATATGTGTGCCATTCCCCGATTCCGAAGCCTCCTGCGATTTTACCAATAAAAAACGACAAAAAAAACAGTGAAAAAAACATAAAAAGTAAATCGACGATTAAAAATCGTAGGAATTTTTTATTTCAATTTGGCTTGCAGATTCTGAAAGCGTAGGTCACGCAGATTCCAAATATAACGATCATTCCCACGTTCCGAATATTTCGGAAATTTTCAGATTTCTGAAAAAAAGGAAAGGGGTACCCCTTCTCATTTTTTTGGGCGAAAAAACTTTTTGTCGAGAAACGGATAATAAGAATGATATTCTTCATGGAAATGACCCGCTGATTCCAAATATGTGTGCCATTCCCCGATTCCGAAGCCTCCTGCGATTTTACCAATAAAAAACGACAAAAAAAAAGGGAAAAAAAAAATAAAAAGTAAATCGACGATTAAAAATCGTAGGAATTTTTTATTTCAATTTCGCTTGCAGATTCTGAAAGCGTAGGTCACGCAGATTCCAAATATAACGATCATTCCCACGTTCCGAATATTTCGGAAATTTTCAGATTTCTGAAAAAAAGGAAAGGGGTACCCCTTCTCATTTTTTTGGGCGAAAAAACTTTTTGTCGAGAAACGGATAATAAGAATGATATTCTTCATGGAAATGACCCGCTGATTCCAAATATGTGTGCCATTCCCCGATTCCGAAGCCTCCTGCGATTTTACCAATAAAAAACGACAAAAAAAAAAGTGAAAAAAACATAAAAAGTAAATCGACGATTAAAAATCGTAGGAATTTTTTATTTCAATTTGGCTTGCAGATTCTGAAAGCGTAGGTCACGCAGATTCCAAATATAACGATCATTCCCACGTTCCGAATATTTCGGAAATTTTCAGATTTCTGAAAAAAAGGAAAGGGGTACCCCTTCTCATTTTTTTGGGCGAAAAAACTTTTTGTCGAGAAACGGATAATAAGAATGATATTCTTCATGGAAATGACCTGCTGATTCCAAATATGTGTGCCATTTCCCGATTCCGAAGCCTCCTGCGATTTTACCAATAAAAAACGACAAAAAAAAAAGTGAAAAAAAAATAAAAAGTAAATCGACGATTAAAAATCGTAGGAATTTTTTATTTCAATTTGGCTTGCAGATTCTGAAAGCGTAGGTCACGCAGATTCCAAATATAACGATCATTCCCACGTTCCGAATATTTCGGAAATTTTCAGATTTCTGAAAAAAAGGAAAGGGGTACCCCCTCTCATTTTTTTGGGCGAAAAAACTTTTTGTCGAGAAACGGATAATAAGAATGATATTCTTCATGGAAATGACCCGCTGATTCCAAATATGTGTGCCATTCCCCGATTCCGAAGCCTCCTGCGATTTTACCAATAAAAAACGACAAAAAAAAAAAGGGAAAAAAAAAAATAAAAAGTAAATCGACGATTAAAAATCGTAGGAATTTTTTATTTCAATTTGGCTTGCAGATTCTGAAAGCGTAGGTCACGCAGATTCCAAATATAACGATCATTCCCACGTTCCGAATATTTCGGAAATTTTCAGATTTCTGAAAAAAAGGAAAGGGGTACCCCTTCTCATTTTTTTGGGCGAAAAAACTTTTTGTCGAGAAACGGATAATAAGAATGATATACTTCATGGAAATGACCCGCTGATTCCAAATATGTGTGCCATTCCCCGATTCCGAAGCCTCCTGCGATTTTACCAATAAAAAACGACAAAAAAAAAAGTGAAAAAAAAATAAAAAGTAAATCGACGATTAAAAATCGTAGGAATTTTTTATTTCAATTTGGCTTGCAGATTCTGAAAGCGTAGGTCACGCAGATTCCAAATATAACGATCATTCCCACGTTCCGAATATTTCAGAAATTTTCAGATTTCTGAAAAAAAGGAAAGGGGTACCCCTTCTCATTTTTTTGGGCGAAAAAACTTTTTGTCGAGAAACGGATAATAAGAATGATATTCTTCATGGAAATGACCCGCTGATTCCAAATATGTGTGCCATTCCCCGATTCCGAAGCCTCCTGCGATTTTACCAATAAAAAACGACAAAAAAAACAGTGAAAAAAACATAAAAAGTAAATCGACGATTAAAAATCGTAGGAATTTTTTATTTCAATTTGGCTTGCAGATTCTGAAAGCGTAGGTCACGCAGATTCCAAATATAACGATCATTCCCACGTTCCGAATATTTCGGAAATTTTCAGATTTCTGAAAAAAAGGAAAGGGGTACCCCTTCTCATTTTTTTGGGCGAAAAAACTTTTTGTCGAGAAACGGATAATAAGAATGATATTCTTCATGGAAATGACCCGCTGATTCCAAATATGTGTGCCATTCCCCGATTCCGAAGCCTCCTGCGATTTTACCAATAAAAAACGACAAAAAAAAAGGGAAAAAAAAAATAAAAAGTAAATCGACGATTAAAAATCGTAGGAATTTTTTATTTCAATTTCGCTTGCAGATTCTGAAAGCGTAGGTCACGCAGATTCCAAATATAACGATCATTCCCACGTTCCGAATATTTCGGAAATTTTCAGATTTCTGAAAAAAAGGAAAGGGGTACCCCTTCTCATTTTTTTGGGCGAAAAAACTTTTTGTCGAGAAACGGATAATAAGAATGATATTCTTCATGGAAATGACCCGCTGATTCCAAATATGTGTGCCATTCCCCGATTCCGAAGCCTCCTGCGATTTTACCAATAAAAAACGACAAAAAAAAAAGTGAAAAAAAAATAAAAAGTAAATCGACGATTAAAAATCGTAGGAATTTTTTATTTCAATTTGGCTTGCAGATTCTGAAAGCGTAGGTCACGCAGATTCCAAATATAACGATCATTCCCACGTTCCGAATATTTCAGAAATTTTCAGATTTCTGAAAAAAAGGAAAGGGGTACCCCTTCTCATTTTTTTGGGCGAAAAAACTTTTTGTCGAGAAACGGATAATAAGAATGATATTCTTCATGGAAATGACCCGCTGATTCCAAATATGTGTGCCATTCCCCGATTCCGAAGCCTCCTGCGATTTTACCAATAAAAAACGACAAAAAAAAAGGGGAAAAAAAAAATAAAAAGTAAATCGACGATTAAAAATCGTAGGAATTTTTTATTTCAATTTCGCTTGCAGATTCTGAAAGCGTAGGTCACGCAGATTCCAAATATAACGATCATTCCCACGTTCCGAATATTTCAGAAATTTTCAGATTTCTGAAAAAAAGGAAAGGGGTACCCCTTCTCATTTTTTTGGGCGAAAAAACTTTTTGTCGAGAAACGGATAATAAGAATGATATTCTTCATGGAAATGACCCGCTGATTCCAAATATGTGTGCCATTCCCCGATTCCGAAGCCTCCTGCGATTTTACCAATAAAAAACGACAAAAAAAACAGTGAAAAAAACATAAAAAGTAAATCGACGATTAAAAATCGTAGGAATTTTTTATTTCAATTTGGCTTGCAGATTCTGAAAGCGTAGGTCACGCAGATTCCAAATATAACGATCATTCCCACGTTCCGAATATTTCGGAAATTTTCAGATTTCTGAAAAAAAGGAAAGGGGTACCCCTTCTCATTTTTTTGGGCGAAAAAACTTTTTGTCGAGAAACGGATAATAAGAATGATATTCTTCATGGAAATGACCCGCTGATTCCAAATATGTGTGCCATTCCCCGATTCCGAAGCCTCCTGCGATTTTACCAATAAAAAACGACAAAAAAAAAGGGAAAAAAAAAATAAAAAGTAAATCGACGATTAAAAATCGTAGGAATTTTTTATTTCAATTTCGCTTGCAGATTCTGAAAGCGTAGGTCACGCAGATTCCAAATATAACGATCATTCCCACGTTCCGAATATTTCGGAAATTTTCAGATTTCTGAAAAAAAGGAAAGGGGTACCCCTTCTCATTTTTTTGGGCGAAAAAACTTTTTGTCGAGAAACGGATAATAAGAATGATATTCTTCATGGAAATGACCCGCTGATTCCAAATATGTGTGCCATTCCCCGATTCCGAAGCCTCCTGCGATTTTACCAATAAAAAACGACAAAAAAAAAAGTGAAAAAAACATAAAAAGTAAATCGACGATTAAAAATCGTAGGAATTTTTTATTTCAATTTGGCTTGCAGATTCTGAAAGCGTAGGTCACGCAGATTCCAAATATAACGATCATTCCCACGTTCCGAATATTTCGGAAATTTTCAGATTTCTGAAAAAAAGGAAAGGGGTACCCCTTCTCATTTTTTTGGGCGAAAAAACTTTTTGTCGAGAAACGGATAATAAGAATGATATTCTTCATGGAAATGACCCGCTGATTCCAAATATGTGTGCCATTCCCCGATTCCGAAGCCTCCTGCGATTTTACCAATAAAAAACGACAAAAAAAAAAGTGAAAAAAACATAAAAAGTAAATCGACGATTAAAAATCGTAGGAATTTTTTATTTCAATTTGGCTTGCAGATTCTGAAAGCGTAGGTCACGCAGATTCCAAATATAACGATCATTCCCACGTTCCGAATATTTCGGAAATTTTCAGATTTCTGAAAAAAAGGAAAGGGGTACCCCTTCTCATTTTTTTGGGCGAAAAAACTTTTTGTCGAGAAACGGATAATAAGAATGATATACTTCATGGAAATGACCCGCTGATTCCAAATATGTGTGCCATTCCCCGATTCCGAAGCCTCCTGCGATTTTACCAATAAAAAACGACAAAAAAAAAAGTGAAAAAAAAATAAAAAGTAAATCGACGATTAAAAATCGTAGGAATTTTTTATTTCAATTTGGCTTGCAGATTCTGAAAGCGTAGGTCACGCAGATTCCAAATATAACGATCATTCCCACGTTCCGAATATTTCGGAAATTTTCAGATTTCTGAAAAAAAGGAAAGGGGTACCCCCTCTCATTTTTTTGGGCGAAAAAACTTTTTGTCGAGAAACGGATAATAAGAATGATATTCTTCATGGAAATGACCCGCTGATTCCAAATATGTGTGCCATTCCCCGATTCCGAAGCCTCCTGCGATTTTACCAATAAAAAACGACAAAAAAAAAAAGGGAAAAAAAAAAATAAAAAGTAAATCGACGATTAAAAATCGTAGGAATTTTTTATTTCAATTTGGCTTGCAGATTCTGAAAGCGTAGGTCACGCAGATTCCAAATATAACGATCATTCCCACGTTCCGAATATTTCGGAAATTTTCAGATTTCTGAAAAAAAGGAAAGGGGTACCCCTTCTCATTTTTTTGGGCGAAAAAACTTTTTGTCGAGAAACGGATAATAAGAATGATATACTTCATGGAAATGACCCGCTGATTCCAAATATGTGTGCCATTCCCCGATTCCGAAGCCTCCTGCGATTTTACCAATAAAAAACGACAAAAAAAAAAGTGAAAAAAAAATAAAAAGTAAATAGACGATTAAAAATCGTAGGAATTTTTTATTTCAATTTGGCTTGCAGATTCTGAAAGCGTAGGTCACGCAGATTCCAAATATAACGATCATTCCCACGTTCCGAATATTTCGGAAATTTTCAGATTTCTGAAAAAAAGGAAAGGGGTACCCCTTCTCATTTTTTTGGGCGAAAAAACTTTTTGTCGAGAAACGGATAATAAGAATGATATTCTTCATGGAAATGACCCGCTGATTCCAAATATGTGTGCCATTCCCCGATTCCGAAGCCTCCTGCGATTTTACCAATAAAAAACGACAAAAAAAAAGGGAAAAAAAAAATAAAAAGTAAATCGACGATTAAAAATCGTAGGAATTTTTTATTTCAATTTCGCTTGCAGATTCTGAAAGCGTAGGTCACGCAGATTCCAAATATAACGATCATTCCCACGTTCCGAATATTTCGGAAATTTTCAGATTTCTGAAAAAAAGGAAAGGGGTACCCCTTCTCATTTTTTTGGGCGAAAAAACTTTTTGTCGAGAAACGGATAATAAGAATGATATTCTTCATGGAAATGACCCGCTGATTCCAAATATGTGTGCCATTCCCCGATTCCGAAGCCTCCTGCGATTTTACCAATAAAAAACGACAAAAAAAAAAGTGAAAAAAACATAAAAAGTAAATCGACGATTAAAAATCGTAGGAATTTTTTATTTCAATTTGGCTTGCAGATTCTGAAAGCGTAGGTCACGCAGATTCCAAATATAACGATCATTCCCACGTTCCGAATATTTCGGAAATTTTCAGATTTCTGAAAAAAAGGAAAGGGGTACCCCTTCTCATTTTTTTGGGCGAAAAAACTTTTTGTCGAGAAACGGATAATAAGAATGATATTCTTCATGGAAATGACCCGCTGATTCCAAATATGTGTGCCATTCCCCGATTCCGAAGCCTCCTGCGATTTTACCAATAAAAAACGACAAAAAAAAAAGTGAAAAAAACATAAAAAGTAAATCGACGATTAAAAATCGTAGGAATTTTTTATTTCAATTTGGCTTGCAGATTCTGAAAGCGTAGGTCACGCAGATTCCAAATATAACGATCATTCCCACGTTCCGAATATTTCGGAAATTTTCAGATTTCTGAAAAAAAGGAAAGGGGTACCCCTTCTCATTTTTTTGGGCGAAAAAACTTTTTGTCGAGAAACGGATAATAAGAATGATATACTTCATGGAAATGACCCGCTGATTCCAAATATGTGTGCCATTCCCCGATTCCGAAGCCTCCTGCGATTTTACCAATAAAAAACGACAAAAAAAAAAGTGAAAAAAAAATAAAAAGTAAATCGACGATTAAAAATCGTAGGAATTTTTTATTTCAATTTGGCTTGCAGATTCTGAAAGCGTAGGTCACGCAGATTCCAAATATAACGATCATTCCCACGTTCCGAATATTTCGGAAATTTTCAGATTTCTGAAAAAAAGGAAAGGGGTACCCCCTCTCATTTTTTTGGGCGAAAAAACTTTTTGTCGAGAAACGGATAATAAGAATGATATTCTTCATGGAAATGACCCGCTGATTCCAAATATGTGTGCCATTCCCCGATTCCGAAGCCTCCTGCGATTTTACCAATAAAAAACGACAAAAAAAAAAAGGGAAAAAAAAAAATAAAAAGTAAATCGACGATTAAAAATCGTAGGAATTTTTTATTTCAATTTGGCTTGCAGATTCTGAAAGCGTAGGTCACGCAGATTCCAAATATAACGATCATTCCCACGTTCCGAATATTTCGGAAATTTTCAGATTTCTGAAAAAAAGGAAAGGGGTACCCCTTCTCATTTTTTTGGGCGAAAAAACTTTTTGTCGAGAAACGGATAATAAGAATGATATACTTCATGGAAATGACCCGCTGATTCCAAATATGTGTGCCATTCCCCGATTCCGAAGCCTCCTGCGATTTTACCAATAAAAAACGACAAAAAAAAAAGTGAAAAAAAAATAAAAAGTAAATAGACGATTAAAAATCGTAGGAATTTTTTATTTCAATTTGGCTTGCAGATTCTGAAAGCGTAGGTCACGCAGATTCCAAATATAACGATCATTCCCACGTTCCGAATATTTCGGAAATTTTCAGATTTCTGAAAAAAAGGAAAGGGGTACCCCTTCTCATTTTTTTGGGCGAAAAAACTTTTTGTCGAGAAACGGATAATAAGAATGATATTCTTCATGGAAATGACCCGCTGATTCCAAATATGTGTGCCATTCCCCGATTCCGAAGCCTCCTGCGATTTTACCAATAAAAAACGACAAAAAAAAAGGGAAAAAAAAAATAAAAAGTAAATCGACGATTAAAAATCGTAGGAATTTTTTATTTCAATTTCGCTTGCAGATTCTGAAAGCGTAGGTCACGCAGATTCCAAATATAACGATCATTCCCACGTTCCGAATATTTCGGAAATTTTCAGATTTCTGAAAAAAAGGAAAGGGGTACCCCTTCTCATTTTTTTGGGCGAAAAAACTTTTTGTCGAGAAACGGATAATAAGAATGATATTCTTCATGGAAATGACCCGCTGATTCCAAATATGTGTGCCATTCCCCGATTCCGAAGCCTCCTGCGATTTTACCAATAAAAAACGACAAAAAAAAAAGTGAAAAAAACATAAAAAGTAAATCGACGATTAAAAATCGTAGGAATTTTTTATTTCAATTTGGCTTGCAGATTCTGAAAGCGTAGGTCACGCAGATTCCAAATATAACGATCATTCCCACGTTCCGAATATTTCGGAAATTTTCAGATTTCTGAAAAAAAGGAAAGGGGTACCCCTTCTCATTTTTTTGGGCGAAAAAACTTTTTGTCGAGAAACGGATAATAAGAATGATATTCTTCATGGAAATGACCCGCTGATTCCAAATATGTGTGCCATTCCCCGATTCCGAAGCCTCCTGCGATTTTACCAATAAAAAACGACAAAAAAAAAAGTGAAAAAAACATAAAAAGTAAATCGACGATTAAAAATCGTAGGAATTTTTTATTTCAATTTGGCTTGCAGATTCTGAAAGCGTAGGTCACGCAGATTCCAAATATAACGATCATTCCCACGTTCCGAATATTTCGGAAATTTTCAGATTTCTGAAAAAAAGGAAAGGGGTACCCCTTCTCATTTTTTTGGGCGAAAAAACTTTTTGTCGAGAAACGGATAATAAGAATGATATACTTCATGGAAATGACCCGCTGATTCCAAATATGTGTGCCATTCCCCGATTCCGAAGCCTCCTGCGATTTTACCAATAAAAAACGACAAAAAAAAAAGTGAAAAAAAAATAAAAAGTAAATCGACGATTAAAAATCGTAGGAATTTTTTATTTCAATTTGGCTTGCAGATTCTGAAAGCGTAGGTCACGCAGATTCCAAATATAACGATCATTCCCACGTTCCGAATATTTCGGAAATTTTCAGATTTCTGAAAAAAAGGAAAGGGGTACCCCCTCTCATTTTTTTGGGCGAAAAAACTTTTTGTCGAGAAACGGATAATAAGAATGATATTCTTCATGGAAATGACCCGCTGATTCCAAATATGTGTGCCATTCCCCGATTCCGAAGCCTCCTGCGATTTTACCAATAAAAAACGACAAAAAAAAAAAGGGAAAAAAAAAAATAAAAAGTAAATCGACGATTAAAAATCGTAGGAATTTTTTATTTCAATTTGGCTTGCAGATTCTGAAAGCGTAGGTCACGCAGATTCCAAATATAACGATCATTCCCACGTTCCGAATATTTCGGAAATTTTCAGATTTCTGAAAAAAAGGAAAGGGGTACCCCTTCTCATTTTTTTGGGCGAAAAAACTTTTTGTCGAGAAACGGATAATAAGAATGATATACTTCATGGAAATGACCCGCTGATTCCAAATATGTGTGCCATTCCCCGATTCCGAAGCCTCCTGCGATTTTACCAATAAAAAACGACAAAAAAAAAAGTGAAAAAAAAATAAAAAGTAAATCGACGATTAAAAATCGTAGGAATTTTTTATTTCAATTTGGCTTGCAGATTCTGAAAGCGTAGGTCACGCAGATTCCAAATATAACGATCATTCCCACGTTCCGAATATTTCAGAAATTTTCAGATTTCTGAAAAAAAGGAAAGGGGTACCCCTTCTCATTTTTTTGGGCGAAAAAACTTTTTGTCGAGAAACGGATAATAAGAATGATATTCTTCATGGAAATGACCCGCTGATTCCAAATATGTGTGCCATTCCCCGATTCCGAAGCCTCCTGCGATTTTACCAATAAAAAACGACAAAAAAAAAGGGAAAAAAAAAAATAAAAAGTAAATCGACGATTAAAAATCGTAGGAATTTTTTATTTCAATTTCGCTTGCAGATTCTGAAAGCGTAGGTCACGCAGATTCCAAATATAACGATCATTCCCACGTTCCGAATATTTCAGAAATTTTCAGATTTCTGAAAAAAAGGAAAGGGGTACCCCTTCTCATTTTTTTGGGCGAAAAAACTTTTTGTCGAGAAACGGATAATAAGAATGATATTCTTCATGGAAATGACCCGCTGATTCCAAATATGTGTGCCATTCCCCGATTCCGAAGCCTCCTGCGATTTTACCAATAAAAAACGACAAAAAAAACAGTGAAAAAAACATAAAAAGTAAATCGACGATTAAAAATCGTAGGAATTTTTTATTTCAATTTGGCTTGCAGATTCTGAAAGCGTAGGTCACGCAGATTCCAAATATAACGATCATTCCCACGTTCCGAATATTTCGGAAATTTTCAGATTTCTGAAAAAAAGGAAAGGGGTACCCCTTCTCATTTTTTTGGGCGAAAAAACTTTTTGTCGAGAAACGGATAATAAGAATGATATTCTTCATGGAAATGACCCGCTGATTCCAAATATGTGTGCCATTCCCCGATTCCGAAGCCTCCTGCGATTTTACCAATAAAAAACGACAAAAAAAAAAGGGAAAAAAAAAATAAAAAGTAAATCGACGATTAAAAATCGTAGGAATTTTTTATTTCAATTTCGCTTGCAGATTCTGAAAGCGTAGGTCACGCAGATTCCAAATATAACGATCATTCCCACGTTCCGAATATTTCGGAAATTTTCAGATTTCTGAAAAAAAGGAAAGGGGTACCCCTTCTCATTTTTTTGGGCGAAAAAACTTTTTGTCGAGAAACGGATAATAAGAATGATATTCTTCATGGAAATGACCCGCTGATTCCAAATATGTGTGCCATTCCCCGATTCCGAAGCCTCCTGCGATTTTACCAATAAAAAACGACAAAAAAAAAAGTGAAAAAAAAATAAAAAGTAAATCGACGATTAAAAATCGTAGGAATTTTTTATTTCAATTTGGCTTGCAGATTCTGAAAGCGTAGGTCACGCAGATTCCAAATATAACGATCATTCCCACGTTCCGAATATTTCAGAAATTTTCAGATTTCTGAAAAAAAGGAAAGGGGTACCCCTTCTCATTTTTTTGGGCGAAAAAACTTTTTGTCGAGAAACGGATAATAAGAATGATATTCTTCATGGAAATGACCCGCTGATTCCAAATATGTGTGCCATTCCCCGATTCCGAAGCCTCCTGCGATTTTACCAATAAAAAACGACAAAAAAAAAGGGAAAAAAAAAAATAAAAAGTAAATCGACGATTAAAAATCGTAGGAATTTTTTATTTCAATTTCGCTTGCAGATTCTGAAAGCGTAGGTCACGCAGATTCCAAATATAACGATCATTCCCACGTTCCGAATATTTCAGAAATTTTCAGATTTCTGAAAAAAAGGAAAGGGGTACCCCTTCTCATTTTTTTGGGCGAAAAAACTTTTTGTCGAGAAACGGATAATAAGAATGATATTCTTCATGGAAATGACCCGCTGATTCCAAATATGTGTGCCATTCCCCGATTCCGAAGCCTCCTGCGATTTTACCAATAAAAAACGACAAAAAAAACAGTGAAAAAAACATAAAAAGTAAATCGACGATTAAAAATCGTAGGAATTTTTTATTTCAATTTGGCTTGCAGATTCTGAAAGCGTAGGTCACGCAGATTCCAAATATAACGATCATTCCCACGTTCCGAATATTTCGGAAATTTTCAGATTTCTGAAAAAAAGGAAAGGGGTACCCCTTCTCATTTTTTTGGGCGAAAAAACTTTTTGTCGAGAAACGGATAATAAGAATGATATTCTTCATGGAAATGACCCGCTGATTCCAAATATGTGTGCCATTCCCCGATTCCGAAGCCTCCTGCGATTTTACCAATAAAAAACGACAAAAAAAAAGGGAAAAAAAAAATAAAAAGTAAATCGACGATTAAAAATCGTAGGAATTTTTTATTTCAATTTCGCTTGCAGATTCTGAAAGCGTAGGTCACGCAGATTCCAAATATAACGATCATTCCCACGTTCCGAATATTTCGGAAATTTTCAGATTTCTGAAAAAAAGGAAAGGGGTACCCCTTCTCATTTTTTTGGGCGAAAAAACTTTTTGTCGAGAAACGGATAATAAGAATGATATTCTTCATGGAAATGACCCGCTGATTCCAAATATGTGTGCCATTCCCCGATTCCGAAGCCTCCTGCGATTTTACCAATAAAAAACGACAAAAAAAAAAGTGAAAAAAACATAAAAAGTAAATCGACGATTAAAAATCGTAGGAATTTTTTATTTCAATTTGGCTTGCAGATTCTGAAAGCGTAGGTCACGCAGATTCCAAATATAACGATCATTCCCACGTTCCGAATATTTCGGAAATTTTCAGATTTCTGAAAAAAAGGAAAGGGGTACCCCTTCTCATTTTTTTGGGCGAAAAAACTTTTTGTCGAGAAACGGATAATAAGAATGATATTCTTCATGGAAATGACCTGCTGATTCCAAATATGTGTGCCATTTCCCGATTCCGAAGCCTCCTGCGATTTTACCAATAAAAAACGACAAAAAAAAAAGTGAAAAAAACATAAAAAGTAAATCGACGATTAAAAATCGTAGGAATTTTTTATTTCAATTTGGCTTGCAGATTCTGAAAGCGTAGGTCACGCAGATTCCAAATATAACGATCATTCCCACGTTCCGAATATTTCGGAAATTTTCAGATTTCTGAAAAAAAGGAAAGGGGTACCCCTTCTCATTTTTTTGGGCGAAAAAACTTTTTGTCGAGAAACGGATAATAAGAATGATATTCTTCATGGAAATGACCCGCTGATTCCAAATATGTGTGCCATTTCCCGATTCCGAAGCCTCCTGCGATTTTACCAATAAAAAACGACAAAAAAAAAAGTGAAAAAAACATAAAAAGTAAATCGACGATTAAAAATCGTAGGAATTTTTTATTTCAATTTGGCTTGCAGATTCTGAAAGCGTAGGTCACGCAGATTCCAAATATAACGATCATTCCCACGTTCCGAATATTTCGGAAATTTTCAGATTTCTGAAAAAAAGGAAAGGGGTACCCCTTCTCATTTTTTTGGGCGAAAAAACTTTTTGTCGAGAAACGGATAATAAGAATGATATTCTTCATGGAAATGACCCGCTGATTCCAAATATGTGTGCCATTCCTCGATTCCGAAGCCTCCTGCGATTTTACCAATAAAAAACGACAAAAAAAAAGGGAAAAAAAAATAAAAAGTAAATCGACGATTAAAAATCGTAGGAATTTTTTATTTCAATTTCGCTTGCAGATTCTGAAAGCGTAGGTCACGCAGATTCCAAATATAACGATCATTCCCACGTTCCGAATATTTCAGAAATTTTCAGATTTCTGAAAAAAAGGAAAGGGGTACCCCTTCTCATTTTTTTGGGCGAAAAAACTTTTTGTCGAGAAACGGATAATAAGAATGATATTCTTCATGGAAATGACCCGCTGATTCCAAATATGTGTGCCATTCCCCGATTCCGAAGCCTCCTGCGATTTTACCAATAAAAAACGACAAAAAAAAAAGTGAAAAAAAAATAAAAAGTAAATCGACGATTAAAAATCGTAGGAATTTTTTATTTCAATTTGGCTTGCAGATTCTGAAAGCGTAGGTCACGCAGATTCCAAATATAACGATCATTCCCACGTTCCGAATATTTCGGAAATTTTCAGATTTCTGAAAAAAAGGAAAGGGGTACCCCTTCTCATTTTTTTGGGCGAAAAAACTTTTTGTCGAGAAACGGATAATAAGAATGATATTCTTCATGGAAATGACCCGCTGATTCCAAATATGTGTGCCATTCCCCGATTCCGAAGCCTCCTGCGATTTTACCAATAAAAAACGACAAAAAAAAAGGGAAAAAAAAAATAAAAAGTAAATCGACGATTAAAAATCGTAGGAATTTTTTATTTCAATTTCGCTTGCAGATTCTGAAAGCGTAGGTCACGCAGATTCCAAATATAACGATCATTCCCACGTTCCGAATATTTCAGAAATTTTCAGATTTCTGAAAAAAAGGAAAGGGGTACCCCTTCTCATTTTTTTGGGCGAAAAAACTTTTTGTCGAGAAACGGATAATAAGAATGATATTCTTCATGGAAATGACCCGCTGATTCCAAATATGTGTGCCATTCCCCGATTCCGAAGCCTCCTGCGATTTTACCAATAAAAAACGACAAAAAAAAAAGTGAAAAAAACATAAAAAGTAAATCGACGATTAAAAATCGTAGGAATTTTTTATTTCAATTTGGCTTGCAGATTCTGAAAGCGTAGGTCACGCAGATTCCAAATATAACGATCATTCCCACGTTCCGAATATTTCGGAAATTTTCAGATTTCTGAAAAAAAGGAAAGGGGTACCCCTTCTCATTTTTTTGGGCGAAAAAACTTTTTGTCGAGAAACGGATAATAAGAATGATATACTTCATGGAAATGACCCGCTGATTCCAAATATGTGTGCCATTCCCCGATTCCGAAGCCTCCTGCGATTTTACCAATAAAAAACGACAAAAAAAAAAGTGAAAAAAAAATAAAAAGTAAATCGACGATTAAAAATCGTAGGAATTTTTTATTTCAATTTGGCTTGCAGATTCTGAAAGCGTAGGTCACGCAGATTCCAAATATAACGATCATTCCCACGTTCCGAATATTTCGGAAATTTTCAGATTTCTGAAAAAAAGGAAAGGGGTACCCCTTCTCATTTTTTTGGGCGAAAAAACTTTTTGTCGAGAAACGGATAATAAGAATGATATTCTTCATGGAAATGACCTGCTGATTCCAAATATGTGTGCCATTTCCCGATTCCGAAGCCTCCTGCGATTTTACCAATAAAAAACGACAAAAAAAAAAGTGAAAAAAACATAAAAAGTAAATCGACGATTAAAAATCGTAGGAATTTTTTATTTCAATTTGGCTTGCAGATTCTGAAAGCGTAGGTCACGCAGATTCCAAATATAACGATCATTCCCACGTTCCGAATATTTCGGAAATTTTCAGATTTCTGAAAAAAAGGAAAGGGGTACCCCTTCTCATTTTTTTGGGCGAAAAAACTTTTTGTCGAGAAACGGATAATAAGAATGATATTCTTCATGGAAATGACCCGCTGATTCCAAATATGTGTGCCATTTCCCGATTCCGAAGCCTCCTGCGATTTTACCAATAAAAAACGACAAAAAAAAAAGTGAAAAAAACATAAAAAGTAAATCGACGATTAAAAATCGTAGGAATTTTTTATTTCAATTTGGCTTGCAGATTCTGAAAGCGTAGGTCACGCAGATTCCAAATATAACGATCATTCCCACGTTCCGAATATTTCGGAAATTTTCAGATTCCTGAAAAAAAGGAAAGGGGTACCCCTTCTCATTTTTTTGGGCGAAAAAACTTTTTGTCGAGAAACGGATAATAAGAATGATATTCTTCATGGAAATGACCCGCTGATTCCAAATATGTGTGCCATTCCTCGATTCCGAAGCCTCCTGCGATTTTACCAATAAAAAACGACAAAAAAAAAGGGAAAAAAAAATAAAAAGTAAATCGACGATTAAAAATCGTAGGAATTTTTTATTTCAATTTCGCTTGCAGATTCTGAAAGCGTAGGTCACGCAGATTCCAAATATAACGATCATTCCCACGTTCCGAATATTTCAGAAATTTTCAGATTTCTGAAAAAAAGGAAAGGGGTACCCCTTCTCATTTTTTTGGGCGAAAAAACTTTTTGTCGAGAAACGGATAATAAGAATGATATTCTTCATGGAAATGACCCGCTGATTCCAAATATGTGTGCCATTCCCCGATTCCGAAGCCTCCTGCAATTTTACCAATAAAAAACGACAAAAAAAAAAGAGAAAAAAAAATAAAAAGTAAATCGACGATTAAAAATCGTAGGAATTTTTTATTTCAATTTGGCTTGCAGATTCTGAAAGCGTAGGTCACGCAGATTCCAAATATAACGATCATTCCCACGTTCCGAATATTTCGGAAATTTTCAGATTCCTGAAAAAAAGGAAAGGGGTACCCCTTCTCATTTTTTTGGGCGAAAAAACTTTTTGTCGAGAAACGGATAATAAGAATGATATTCTTCATGGAAATGACCCGCTGATTCCAAATATGTGTGCCATTCCTCGATTCCGAAGCCTCCTGCGATTTTACCAATAAAAAACGACAAAAAAAAAGGGAAAAAAAAATAAAAAGTAAATCGACGATTAAAAATCGTAGGAATTTTTTATTTCAATTTCGCTTGCAGATTCTGAAAGCGTAGGTCACGCAGATTCCAAATATAACGATCATTCCCACGTTCCGAATATTTCAGAAATTTTCAGATTTCTGAAAAAAAGGAAAGGGGTACCCCTTCTCATTTTTTTGGGCGAAAAAACTTTTTGTCGAGAAACGGATAATAAGAATGATATTCTTCATGGAAATGACCCGCTGATTCCAAATATGTGTGCCATTCCCCGATTCCGAAGCCTCCTGCGATTTTACCAATAAAAAACGACAAAAAAAAAGGGAAAAAAAAAATAAAAAGTAAATCGACGATTAAAAATCGTAGGAATTTTTTATTTCAATTTCGCTTGCAGATTCTGAAAGCGTAGGTCACGCAGATTCCAAATATAACGATCATTCCCACGTTCCGAATATTTCAGAAATTTTCAGATTTCTGAAAAAAAGGAAAGGGGTACCCCTTCTCATTTTTTTGGGCGAAAAAACTTTTTGTCGAGAAACGGATAATAAGAATGATATTCTTCATGGAAATGACCCGCTGATTCCAAATATGTGTGCCATTCCCCGATTCCGAAGCCTCCTGCGATTTTACCAATAAAAAACGACAAAAAAAAAAGTGAAAAAAACATAAAAAGTAAATCGACGATTAAAAATCGTAGGAATTTTTTATTTCAATTTGGCTTGCAGATTCTGAAAGCGTAGGTCACGCAGATTCCAAATATAACGATCATTCCCACGTTCCGAATATTTCGGAAATTTTCAGATTTCTGAAAAAAAGGAAAGGGGTACCCCTTCTCATTTTTTTGGGCGAAAAAACTTTTTGTCGAGAAACGGATAATAAGAATGATATTCTTCATGGAAATGACCCGCTGATTCCAAATATGTGTGCCATTCCCCGATTCCGAAGCCTCCTGCGATTTTACCAATAAAAAACGACAAAAAAAAAAGTGAAAAAAAAATAAAAAGTAAATCGACGATTAAAAATCGTAGGAATTCTTTATTTCAATTTGGCTTGCAGATTCTGAAAGCGTAGGTCACGCAGATTCCAAATATAACGATCATTCCCACGTTCCGAATATTTCGGAAATTTTCAGATTCCTGAAAAAAAGGAAAGGGGTACCCCTTCTCATTTTTTTGGGCGAAAAAACTTTTTGTCGAGAAACGGATAATAAGAATGATATTCTTCATGGAAATGACCCGCTGATTCCAAATATGTGTGCCATTCCTCGATTCCGAAGCCTCCTGCGATTTTACCAATAAAAAACGACAAAAAAAAAGGGAAAAAAAAATAAAAAGTAAATCGACGATTAAAAATCGTAGGAATTTTTTATTTCAATTTCGCTTGCAGATTCTGAAAGCGTAGGTCACGCAGATTCCAAATATAACGATCATTCCCACGTTCCGAATATTTCAGAAATTTTCAGATTTCTGAAAAAAAGGAAAGGGGTACCCCTTCTCATTTTTTTGGGCGAAAAAACTTTTTGTCGAGAAACGGATAATAAGAATGATATTCTTCATGGAAATGACCCGCTGATTCCAAATATGTGTGCCATTCCCCGATTCCGAAGCCTCCTGCAATTTTACCAATAAAAAACGACAAAAAAAAAAGTGAAAAAAAAATAAAAAGTAAATCGACGATTAAAAATCGTAGGAATTTTTTATTTCAATTTGGCTTGCAGATTCTGAAAGCGTAGGTCACGCAGATTCCAAATATAACGATCATTCCCACGTTCCGAATATTTCGGAAATTTTCAGATTCCTGAAAAAAAGGAAAGGGGTACCCCTTCTCATTTTTTTGGGCGAAAAAACTTTTTGTCGAGAAACGGATAATAAGAATGATATTCTTCATGGAAATGACCCGCTGATTCCAAATATGTGTGCCATTCCCCGATTCCGAAGCCTCCTGCGATTTTACCAATAAAAAACGACAAAAAAAAAGGGAAAAAAAAAATAAAAAGTAAATCGACGATTAAAAATCGTAGGAATTTTTTATTTCAATTTCGCTTGCAGATTCTGAAAGCGTAGGTCACGCAGATTCCAAATATAGCGATCATTCCCACGTTCCGAATATTTCAGAAATTTTCAGATTTCTGAAAAAAAGGAAAGGGGTACCCCTTCTCATTTTTTTGGGCGAAAAAACTTTTTGTCGAGAAACGGATAATAAGAATGATATTCTTCATGGAAATGACCCGCTGATTCCAAATATGTGTGCCATTCCCCGATTCCGAAGCCTCCTGCGATTTTACCAATAAAAAACGACAAAAAAAAAGGGAAAAAAAAAAATAAAAAGTAAATCGACGATTAAAAATCGTAGGAATTTTTTATTTCAATTTCGCTTGCAGATTCTGAAAGCGTAGGTCACGCAGATTCCAAATATAACGATCATTCCCACGTTCCGAATATTTCAGAAATTTTCAGATTTCTGAAAAAAAGGAAAGGGGTACCCCTTCTCATTTTTTTGGGCGAAAAAACTTTTTGTCGAGAAACGGATAATAAGAATGATATTCTTCATGGAAATGACCCGCTGATTCCAAATATGTGTGCCATTCCCCGATTCCGAAGCCTCCTGCGATTTTACCAATAAAAAACGACAAAAAAAACAGTGAAAAAAACATAAAAAGTAAATCGACGATTAAAAATCGTAGGAATTTTTTATTTCAATTTGGCTTGCAGATTCTGAAAGCGTAGGTCACGCAGATTCCAAATATAACGATCATTCCCACGTTCCGAATATTTCGGAAATTTTCAGATTTCTGAAAAAAAGGAAAGGGGTACCCCTTCTCATTTTTTTGGGCGAAAAAACTTTTTGTCGAGAAACGGATAATAAGAATGATATTCTTCATGGAAATGACCCGCTGATTCCAAATATGTGTGCCATTCCCTGATTCCGAAGCCTCCTGCGATTTTACCAATAAAAAACGACAAAAAAAAAGGGAAAAAAAAAATAAAAAGTAAATCGACGATTAAAAATCGTAGGAATTTTTTATTTCAATTTCGCTTGCAGATTCTGAAAGCGTAGGTCACGCAGATTCCAAATATAACGATCATTCCCACGTTCCGAATATTTCGGAAATTTTCAGATTTCTGAAAAAAAGGAAAGGGCCATTCCCCCCTTCTCATTTTTTTGGGCGAAAAAACTTTTTGTCGAGAAACGGATAATAAGAATGATATTCTTCATGGAAATGACCCGCTGATTCCAAATATGTGTGCCATTCCCCGATTCCGAAGCCTCCTGCGATTTTACCAATAAAAAACGACAAAAAAAAAAGTGAAAAAAACATAAAAAGTAAATCGACGATTAAAAATCGTAGGAATTTTTTATTTCAATTTGGCTTGCAGATTCTGAAAGCGTAGGTCACGCAGATTCCAAATATAACGATCATTCCCACGTTCCGAATATTTCGGAAATTTTCAGATTTCTGAAAAAAAGGAAAGGGGTACCCCTTCTCATTTTTTCGGGCGAAAAAACTTTTTGTCGAGAAACGGATAATAAGAATGATATTCTTCATGGAAATGACCCGCTGATTCCAAATATGTGTGCCATTCCCCGATTCCGAAGCCTCCTGCGATTTTACCAATAAAAAACGACAAAAAAAAAAAAGTGAAAAAAACATAAAAAGTAAATCGACGATTAAGAATCGTAGGAATTTTTTATTTCAATTTGGCTTGCAGATTCTGAAAGCGTAGGTCACGCAGATTCCAAATATAACGATCATTCCCACGTTCCGAATATTTCGGAAATTTTCAGATTTCTGAAAAAAAGGAAAGGGGTACCCCTTCTCATTTTTTTGGGCGAAAAAACTTTTTGTCGAGAAACGGATAATAAGAATGATATTCTTCATGGAAATGACCCGCTGATTCCAAATATGTGTGCCATTCCCCGATTCCGAAGCCTCCTGCGATTTTACCAATAAAAAACGACAAAAAAAAAGGGAAAAAAAAAATAAAAAGTAAATCGACGATTAAAAATCGTAGGAATTTTTTATTTCAATTTCGCTTGCAGATTCTGAAAGCGTAGGTCACGCAGATTCCAAATATAACGATCATTCCCACGTTCCGAATATTTCAGAAATTTTCAGATTTCTGAAAAAAAGGAAAGGGGTACCCCTTCTCATTTTTTTGGGCGAAAAAACTTTTTGTCGAGAAACGGATAATAAGAATGATATTCTTCATGGAAATGACCCGCTGATTCCAAATATGTGTGCCATTCCCCGATTCCGAAGCCTCCTGCGATTTTACCAATAAAAAACGACAAAAAAAAAAGTGAAAAAAACATAAAAAGTAAATCGACGATTAAAAATCGTAGGAATTTTTTATTTCAATTTGGCTTGCAGATTCTGAAAGCGTAGGTCACGCAGATTCCAAATATAACGATCATTCCCACGTTCCGAATATTTCGGAAATTTTCAGATTTCTGAAAAAAAGGAAAGGGGTACCCCTTCTCATTTTTTTGGGCGAAAAAACTTTTTGTCGAGAAACGGATAATAAGAATGATATACTTCATGGAAATGACCCGCTGATTCCAAATATGTGTGCCATTCCCCGATTCCGAAGCCTCCTGCGATTTTACCAATAAAAAACGACAAAAAAAAAAGTGAAAAAAAAATAAAAAGTAAATCGACGATTAAAAATCGTAGGAATTTTTTATTTCAATTTGGCTTGCAGATTCTGAAAGCGTAGGTCACGCAGATTCCAAATATAACGATCATTCCCACGTTCCGAATATTTCGGAAATTTTCAGATTTCTGAAAAAAAGGAAAGGGGTACCCCTTCTCATTTTTTTGGGCGAAAAAACTTTTTGTCGAGAAACGGATAATAAGAATGATATTCTTCATGGAAATGACCTGCTGATTCCAAATATGTGTGCCATTTCCCGATTCCGAAGCCTCCTGCGATTTTACCAATAAAAAACGACAAAAAAAAAAGTGAAAAAAACATAAAAAGTAAATCGACGATTAAAAATCGTAGGAATTTTTTATTTCAATTTGGCTTGCAGATTCTGAAAGCGTAGGTCACGCAGATTCCAAATATAACGATCATTCCCACGTTCCGAATATTTCGGAAATTTTCAGATTTCTGAAAAAAAGGAAAGGGGTACCCCTTCTCATTTTTTTGGGCGAAAAAACTTTTTGTCGAGAAACGGATAATAAGAATGATATTCTTCATGGAAATGACCCGCTGATTCCAAATATGTGTGCCATTTCCCGATTCCGAAGCCTCCTGCGATTTTACCAATAAAAAACGACAAAAAAAAAAGTGAAAAAAACATAAAAAGTAAATCGACGATTAAAAATCGTAGGAATTTTTTATTTCAATTTGGCTTGCAGATTCTGAAAGCGTAGGTCACGCAGATTCCAAATATAACGATCATTCCCACGTTCCGAATATTTCGGAAATTTTCAGATTCCTGAAAAAAAGGAAAGGGGTACCCCTTCTCATTTTTTTGGGCGAAAAAACTTTTTGTCGAGAAACGGATAATAAGAATGATATTCTTCATGGAAATGACCCGCTGATTCCAAATATGTGTGCCATTCCTCGATTCCGAAGCCTCCTGCGATTTTACCAATAAAAAACGACAAAAAAAAAGGGAAAAAAAAATAAAAAGTAAATCGACGATTAAAAATCGTAGGAATTTTTTATTTCAATTTCGCTTGCAGATTCTGAAAGCGTAGGTCACGCAGATTCCAAATATAACGATCATTCCCACGTTCCGAATATTTCAGAAATTTTCAGATTTCTGAAAAAAAGGAAAGGGGTACCCCTTCTCATTTTTTTGGGCGAAAAAACTTTTTGTCGAGAAACGGATAATAAGAATGATATTCTTCATGGAAATGACCCGCTGATTCCAAATATGTGTGCCATTCCCCGATTCCGAAGCCTCCTGCGATTTTACCAATAAAAAACGACAAAAAAAAAGGGAAAAAAAAAATAAAAAGTAAATCGACGATTAAAAATCGTAGGAATTTTTTATTTCAATTTGGCTTGCAGATTCTGAAAGCGTAGGTCACGCAGATTCCAAATATAACGATCATTCCCACGTTCCGAATATTTCGGAAATTTTCAGATTTCTGAAAAAAAGGAAAGGGGTACCCCTTCTCATTTTTTCGGGCGAAAAAACTTTTTGTCGAGAAACGGATAATAAGAATGATATTCTTCATGGAAATGACCCGCTGATTCCAAATATGTGTGCCATTCCCCGATTCCGAAGCCTCCTGCGATTTTACCAATAAAAAACGACAAAAAAAAAAAGTGAAAAAAACATAAAAAGTAAATCGACGATTAAGAATCGTAGGAATTTTTTATTTCAATTTGGCTTGCAGATTCTGAAAGCGTAGGTCACGCAGATTCCAAATATAACGATCATTCCCACGTTCCGAATATTTCGGAAATTTTCAGATTTCTGAAAAAAAGGAAAGGGGTACCCCTTCTCATTTTTTTGGGCGAAAAAACTTTTTGTCGAGAAACGGATAATAAGAATGATATTCTTCATGGAAATGACCCGCTGATTCCAAATATGTGTGCCATTCCCCGATTCCGAAGCCTCCTGCGATTTTACCAATAAAAAACGACAAAAAAAAAGGGAAAAAAAAAATAAAAAGTAAATCGACGATTAAAAATCGTAGGAATTTTTTATTTCAATTTCGCTTGCAGATTCTGAAAGCGTAGGTCACGCAGATTCCAAATATAACGATCATTCCCACGTTCCGAATATTTCAGAAATTTTCAGATTTCTGAAAAAAAGGAAAGGGGTACCCCTTCTCATTTTTTTGGGCGAAAAAACTTTTTGTCGAGAAACGGATAATAAGAATGATATTCTTCATGGAAATGACCCGCTGATTCCAAATATGTGTGCCATTCCCCGATTCCGAAGCCGCCTGCGATTTTACCAATAAAAAACGACAAAAAAAAAAGTGAAAAAAACATAAAAAGTAAATCGACGATTAAAAATCGTAGGAATTTTTTATTTCAATTTGGCTTGCAGATTCTGAAAGCGTAGGTCACGCAGATTCCAAATATAACGATCATTCCCACGTTCCGAATATTTCGGAAATTTTCAGATTTCTGAAAAAAAGGAAAGGGGTACCCCTTCTCATTTTTTTGGGCGAAAAAACTTTTTGTCGAGAAACGGATAATAAGAATGATATACTTCATGGAAATGACCCGCTGATTCCAAATATGTGTGCCATTCCCCGATTCCGAAGCCTCCTGCGATTTTACCAATAAAAAACGACAAAAAAAAAAGTGAAAAAAAAATAAAAAGTAAATCGACGATTAAAAATCGTAGGAATTTTTTATTTCAATTTGGCTTGCAGATTCTGAAAGCGTAGGTCACGCAGATTCCAAATATAACGATCATTCCCACGTTCCGAATATTTCGGAAATTTTCAGATTTCTGAAAAAAAGGAAAGGGGTACCCCTTCTCATTTTTTTGGGCGAAAAAACTTTTTGTCGAGAAACGGATAATAAGAATGATATTCTTCATGGAAATGACCTGCTGATTCCAAATATGTGTGCCATTTCCCGATTCCGAAGCCTCCTGCGATTTTACCAATAAAAAACGACAAAAAAAAAAGTGAAAAAAACATAAAAAGTAAATCGACGATTAAAAATCGTAGGAATTTTTTATTTCAATTTGGCTTGCAGATTCTGAAAGCGTAGGTCACGCAGATTCCAAATATAACGATCATTCCCACGTTCCGAATATTTCGGAAATTTTCAGATTTCTGAAAAAAAGGAAAGGGGTACCCCTTCTCATTTTTTTGGGCGAAAAAACTTTTTGTCGAGAAACGGATAATAAGAATGATATTCTTCATGGAAATGACCCGCTGATTCCAAATATGTGTGCCATTTCCCGATTCCGAAGCCTCCTGCGATTTTACCAATAAAAAACGACAAAAAAAAAAGTGAAAAAAACATAAAAAGTAAATCGACGATTAAAAATCGTAGGAATTTTTTATTTCAATTTGGCTTGCAGATTCTGAAAGCGTAGGTCACGCAGATTCCAAATATAACGATCATTCCCACGTTCCGAATATTTCGGAAATTTTCAGATTCCTGAAAAAAAGGAAAGGGGTACCCCTTCTCATTTTTTTGGGCGAAAAAACTTTTTGTCGAGAAACGGATAATAAGAATGATATTCTTCATGGAAATGACCCGCTGATTCCAAATATGTGTGCCATTCCTCGATTCCGAAGCCTCCTGCGATTTTACCAATAAAAAACGACAAAAAAAAAGGGAAAAAAAAATAAAAAGTAAATCGACGATTAAAAATCGTAGGAATTTTTTATTTCAATTTCGCTTGCAGATTCTGAAAGCGTAGGTCACGCAGATTCCAAATATAACGATCATTCCCACGTTCCGAATATTTCAGAAATTTTCAGATTTCTGAAAAAAAGGAAAGGGGTACCCCTTCTCATTTTTTTGGGCGAAAAAACTTTTTGTCGAGAAACGGATAATAAGAATGATATTCTTCATGGAAATGACCCGCTGATTCCAAATATGTGTGCCATTCCCCGATTCCGAAGCCTCCTGCAATTTTACCAATAAAAAACGACAAAAAAAAAAGTGAAAAAAAAATAAAAAGTAAATCGACGATTAAAAATCGTAGGAATTTTTTATTTCAATTTGGCTTGCAGATTCTGAAAGCGTAGGTCACGCAGATTCCAAATATAACGATCATTCCCACGTTCCGAATATTTCGGAAATTTTCAGATTCCTGAAAAAAAGGAAAGGGGTACCCCTTCTCATTTTTTTGGGCGAAAAAACTTTTTGTCGAGAAACGGATAATAAGAATGATATTCTTCATGGAAATGACCCGCTGATTCCAAATATGTGTGCCATTCCTCGATTCCGAAGCCTCCTGCGATTTTACCAATAAAAAACGACAAAAAAAAAGGGAAAAAAAAATAAAAAGTAAATCGACGATTAAAAATCGTAGGAATTTTTTATTTCAATTTCGCTTGCAGATTCTGAAAGCGTAGGTCACGCAGATTCCAAATATAACGATCATTCCCACGTTCCGAATATTTCAGAAATTTTCAGATTTCTGAAAAAAAGGAAAGGGGTACCCCTTCTCATTTTTTTGGGCGAAAAAACTTTTTGTCGAGAAACGGATAATAAGAATGATATTCTTCATGGAAATGACCCGCTGATTCCAAATATGTGTGCCATTCCCCGATTCCGAAGCCTCCTGCGATTTTACCAATAAAAAACGACAAAAAAAAAGGGAAAAAAAAAATAAAAAGTAAATCGACGATTAAAAATCGTAGGAATTTTTTATTTCAATTTCGCTTGCAGATTCTGAAAGCGTAGGTCACGCAGATTCCAAATATAACGATCATTCCCACGTTCCGAATATTTCAGAAATTTTCAGATTTCTGAAAAAAAGGAAAGGGGTACCCCTTCTCATTTTTTTGGGCGAAAAAACTTTTTGTCGAGAAACGGATAATAAGAATGATATTCTTCATGGAAATGACCCGCTGATTCCAAATATGTGTGCCATTCCCCGATTCCGAAGCCTCCTGCGATTTTACCAATAAAAAACGACAAAAAAAAAAGTGAAAAAAACATAAAAAGTAAATCGACGATTAAAAATCGTAGGAATTTTTTATTTCAATTTGGCTTGCAGATTCTGAAAGCGTAGGTCACGCAGATTCCAAATATAACGATCATTCCCACGTTCCGAATATTTCGGAAATTTTCAGATTTCTGAAAAAAAGGAAAGGGGTACCCCTTCTCATTTTTTTGGGCGAAAAAACTTTTTGTCGAGAAACGGATAATAAGAATGATATTCTTCATGGAAATGACCCGCTGATTCCAAATATGTGTGCCATTCCCCGATTCCGAAGCCTCCTGCGATTTTACCAATAAAAAACGACAAAAAAAAAAGTGAAAAAAAAATAAAAAGTAAATCGACGATTAAAAATCGTAGGAATTCTTTATTTCAATTTGGCTTGCAGATTCTGAAAGCGTAGGTCACGCAGATTCCAAATATAACGATCATTCCCACGTTCCGAATATTTCGGAAATTTTCAGATTCCTGAAAAAAAGGAAAGGGGTACCCCTTCTCATTTTTTTGGGCGAAAAAACTTTTTGTCGAGAAACGGATAATAAGAATGATATTCTTCATGGAAATGACCCGCTGATTCCAAATATGTGTGCCATTCCTCGATTCCGAAGCCTCCTGCGATTTTACCAATAAAAAACGACAAAAAAAAAGGGAAAAAAAAATAAAAAGTAAATCGACGATTAAAAATCGTAGGAATTTTTTATTTCAATTTCGCTTGCAGATTCTGAAAGCGTAGGTCACGCAGATTCCAAATATAACGATCATTCCCACGTTCCGAATATTTCAGAAATTTTCAGATTTCTGAAAAAAAGGAAAGGGGTACCCCTTCTCATTTTTTTGGGCGAAAAAACTTTTTGTCGAGAAACGGATAATAAGAATGATATTCTTCATGGAAATGACCCGCTGATTCCAAATATGTGTGCCATTCCCCGATTCCGAAGCCTCCTGCAATTTTACCAATAAAAAACGACAAAAAAAAAAGTGAAAAAAAAATAAAAAGTAAATCGACGATTAAAAATCGTAGGAATTTTTTATTTCAATTTGGCTTGCAGATTCTGAAAGCGTAGGTCACGCAGATTCCAAATATAACGATCATTCCCACGTTCCGAATATTTCGGAAATTTTCAGATTCCTGAAAAAAAGGAAAGGGGTACCCCTTCTCATTTTTTTGGGCGAAAAAACTTTTTGTCGAGAAACGGATAATAAGAATGATATTCTTCATGGAAATGACCCGCTGATTCCAAATATGTGTGCCATTCCCCGATTCCGAAGCCTCCTGCGATTTTACCAATAAAAAACGACAAAAAAAAAGGGAAAAAAAAAATAAAAAGTAAATCGACGATTAAAAATCGTAGGAATTTTTTATTTCAATTTCGCTTGCAGATTCTGAAAGCGTAGGTCACGCAGATTCCAAATATAGCGATCATTCCCACGTTCCGAATATTTCAGAAATTTTCAGATTTCTGAAAAAAAGGAAAGGGGTACCCCTTCTCATTTTTTTGGGCGAAAAAACTTTTTGTCGAGAAACGGATAATAAGAATGATATTCTTCATGGAAATGACCCGCTGATTCCAAATATGTGTGCCATTCCCCGATTCCGAAGCCTCCTGCGATTTTACCAATAAAAAACGACAAAAAAAAAGGGAAAAAAAAAAATAAAAAGTAAATCGACGATTAAAAATCGTAGGAATTTTTTATTTCAATTTCGCTTGCAGATTCTGAAAGCGTAGGTCACGCAGATTCCAAATATAACGATCATTCCCACGTTCCGAATATTTCAGAAATTTTCAGATTTCTGAAAAAAAGGAAAGGGGTACCCCTTCTCATTTTTTTGGGCGAAAAAACTTTTTGTCGAGAAACGGATAATAAGAATGATATTCTTCATGGAAATGACCCGCTGATTCCAAATATGTGTGCCATTCCCCGATTCCGAAGCCTCCTGCGATTTTACCAATAAAAAACGACAAAAAAAACAGTGAAAAAAACATAAAAAGTAAATCGACGATTAAAAATCGTAGGAATTTTTTATTTCAATTTGGCTTGCAGATTCTGAAAGCGTAGGTCACGCAGATTCCAAATATAACGATCATTCCCACGTTCCGAATATTTCGGAAATTTTCAGATTTCTGAAAAAAAGGAAAGGGGTACCCCTTCTCATTTTTTTGGGCGAAAAAACTTTTTGTCGAGAAACGGATAATAAGAATGATATTCTTCATGGAAATGACCCGCTGATTCCAAATATGTGTGCCATTCCCCGATTCCGAAGCCTCCTGCGATTTTACCAATAAAAAACGACAAAAAAAAAGGGAAAAAAAAAATAAAAAGTAAATCGACGATTAAAAATCGTAGGAATTTTTTATTTCAATTTCGCTTGCAGATTCTGAAAGCGTAGGTCACGCAGATTCCAAATATAACGATCATTCCCACGTTCCGAATATTTCGGAAATTTTCAGATTTCTGAAAAAAAGGAAAGGGCCATTCCCCCCTTCTCATTTTTTTGGGCGAAAAAACTTTTTGTCGAGAAACGGATAATAAGAATGATATTCTTCATGGAAATGACCCGCTGATTCCAAATATGTGTGCCATTCCCCGATTCCGAAGCCTCCTGCGATTTTACCAATAAAAAACGACAAAAAAAAAAGTGAAAAAAACATAAAAAGTAAATCGACGATTAAAAATCGTAGGAATTTTTTATTTCAATTTGGCTTGCAGATTCTGAAAGCGTAGGTCACGCAGATTCCAAATATAACGATCATTCCCACGTTCCGAATATTTCGGAAATTTTCAGATTTCTGAAAAAAAGGAAAGGGGTACCCCTTCTCATTTTTTCGGGCGAAAAAACTTTTTGTCGAGAAACGGATAATAAGAATGATATTCTTCATGGAAATGACCCGCTGATTCCAAATATGTGTGCCATTCCCCGATTCCGAAGCCTCCTGCGATTTTACCAATAAAAAACGACAAAAAAAAAAAAGTGAAAAAAACATAAAAAGTAAATCGACGATTAAGAATCGTAGGAATTTTTTATTTCAATTTGGCTTGCAGATTCTGAAAGCGTAGGTCACGCAGATTCCAAATATAACGATCATTCCCACGTTCCGAATATTTCGGAAATTTTCAGATTTCTGAAAAAAAGGAAAGGGGTACCCCTTCTCATTTTTTTGGGCGAAAAAACTTTTTGTCGAGAAACGGATAATAAGAATGATATTCTTCATGGAAATGACCCGCTGATTCCAAATATGTGTGCCATTCCCCGATTCCGAAGCCTCCTGCGATTTTACCAATAAAAAACGACAAGAAAAAAGGGAAAAAAAAATAAAAAGTAAATCGACGATTAAAAATCGTAGGAATTTTTTATTTCAATTTCGCTTGCAGATTCTGAAAGCGTAGGTCACGCAGATTCCAAATATAACGATCATTCCCACGTTCCGAATATTTCAGAAATTTTCAGATTTCTGAAAAAAAGGAAAGGGGTACCCCTTCTCATTTTTTCGGGCGAAAAAACTTTTTGTCGAGAAACGGATAATAAGAATGATATTCTTCATGGAAATGACCCGCTGATTCCAAATATGTGTGCCATTCCCCGATTCCGAAGCCTCCTGCGATTTTACCAATAAAAAACGACAAAAAAAAAAAAGTGAAAAAAACATAAAAAGTAAATCGACGATTAAGAATCGTAGGAATTTTTCATTTCAATTTGGCTTGCAGATTCTGAAAGCGTAGGTCACGCAGATTCCAAATATAACGATCATTCCCACGTTCCGAATATTTCGGAAATTTTCAGATTTCTGAAAAAAAGGAAAGGGGTACCCCTTCTCATTTTTTTGGGCGAAAAAACTTTTTGTCGAGAAACGGATAATAAGAATGATATTCTTCATGGAAATGACCCGCTGATTCCAAATATGTGTGCCATTCCCCGATTCCGAAGCCTCCTGCGATTTTACCAATAAAAAACGACAAAAAAAAAGTGAAAAAAAAATAAAAAGTAAATCGACGATTAAAAATCGTAGGAATTTTTTATTTCAATTTGGCTTGCAGATTCTGAAAGCGTAGGTCACGCAGATTCCAAATATAACGATCATTCCCACGTTCCGAATATTTCGGAAATTTTCAGATTCCTGAAAAAAAGGAAAGGGGTACCCCTTCTCATTTTTTTGGGCGAAAAAACTTTTTGTCGAGAAACGGATAATAAGAATGATATTCTTCATGGAAATGACCCGCTGATTCCAAATATGTGTGCCATTCCCCGATTCCGAAGCCTCCTGCGATTTTACCAATAAAAAACGACAAAAAAAAAGGGAAAAAAAAAAATAAAAAGTAAATCGACGATTAAAAATCGTAGGAATTTTTTATTTCAATTTCGCTTGCAGATTCTGAAAGCGTAGGTCACGCAGATTCCAAATATAACGATCATTCCCACGTTCCGAATATTTCGGAAATTTTCAGATTTCTGAAAAAAAGGAAAGGGGTACCCCTTCTCATTTTTTTGGGCGAAAAAACTTTTTGTCGAGAAACGGATAATAAGAATGATATTCTTCATGGAAATGACCCGCTGATTCCAAATATGTGTGCCATTCCTCGATTCCGAAGCCTCCTGCGATTTTACCAATAAAAAACGACAAAAAAAAAGGGAAAAAAAAATAAAAAGTAAATCGACGATTAAAAATCGTAGGAATTTTTTATTTCAATTTCGCTTGCAGATTCTGAAAGCGTAGGTCACGCAGATTCCAAATATAACGATCATTCCCACGTTCCGAATATTTCAGAAATTTTCAGATTTCTGAAAAAAAGGAAAGGGGTACCCCTTTTCATTTTTTTGGGCGAAAAAACTTTTTGTCGAGAAACGGATAATAAGAATGATATTCTTCATGGAAATGACCCGCTGATTCCAAATATGTGTGCCATTCCCCGATTCCGAAGCCTCCTGCGATTTTACCAATAAAAAACGACAAAAAAAAAAGTGAAAAAAAAATAAAAAGTAAATCGACGATTAAAAATCGTAGGAATTTTTTATTTCAATTTGGCTTGCAGATTCTGAAAGCGTAGGTCACGCAGATTCCAAATATAACGATCATTCCCACGTTCCGAATATTTCGGAAATTTTCAGATTTCTGAAAAAAAGGAAAGGGGTACCCCTTCTCATTTTTTTGGGCGAAAAAACTTTTTGTCGAGAAACGGATAATAAGAATGATATTCTTCATGGAAATGACCCGCTGATTCCAAATATGTGTGCCATTCCCCGATTCCGAAGCCTCCTGCGATTTTACCAATAAAAAACGACAAAAAAAAAGGGAAAAAAAAAATAAAAAGTAAATCGACGATTAAAAATCGTAGGAATTTCTTATTTCAATTTCGCTTGCAGATTCTGAAAGCGTAGGTCACGCAGATTCCAAATATAACGATCATTCCCACGTTCCGAATATTTCAGAAATTTTCAGATTTCTGAAAAAAAGGAAAGGGGTACCCCTTCTCATTTTTTTGGGCGAAAAAACTTTTTGTCGAGAAACGGATAATAAGAATGATATTCTTCATGGAAATGACCCGCTGATTCCAAATATGTGTGCCATTCCCCGATTCCGAAGCCTCCTGCGATTTTACCAATAAAAAACGACAAAAAAAAAAGTGAAAAAAACATAAAAAGTAAATCGATGATTAAAAATCGTAGGAATTTTTTATTTCAATTTGGCTTGCAGATTCTGAAAGCGTAGGTCACGCAGATTCCAAATATAACGATCATTCCCACGTTCCGAATATTTCGGAAATTTTCAGATTTCTGAAAAAAAGGAAAGGGGTACCCCTTCTCATTTTTTTGGGCGAAAAAACTTTTTGTCGAGAAACGGATAATAAGAATGATATTCTTCATGGAAATGACCTGCTGATTCCAAATATGTGTGCCATTTCCCGATTCCGAAGCCTCCTGCGATTTTACCAATAAAAAACGACAAAAAAAAAAGTGAAAAAAACATAAAAAGTAAATCGACGATTAAAAATCGTAGGAATTTTTTATTTCAATTTGGCTTGCAGATTCTGAAAGCGTAGGTCACGCAGATTCCAAATATAACGATCATTCCCACGTTCCGAATATTTCGGAAATTTTCAGATTTCTGAAAAAAAGGAAAGGGGTACCCCTTCTCATTTTTTTGGGCGAAAAAACTTTTTGTCGAGAAACGGATAATAAGAATGATATTCTTCATGGAAATGACCCGCTGATTCCAAATATGTGTGCCATTCCCCGATTCCAAAGCCTCCTGCGATTTTACCAATAAAAAACGACAAAAAAAAAAGTGAGAAAAAAATAAAAAGTAAATCGACGATTAAAAATCGTAGGAATTTTTTATTTCAATTTGGCTTGCAGATTCTGAAAGCGTAGGTCACGCAGATTCCAAATATAACGATCATTCCCACGTTCCGAATATTTCGGAAATTTTCAGATTTCTGAAAAAAAGGAAAGGGGTACCCCTTCTCATTTTTTTGGGCGAAAAAACTTTTTGTCGAGAAACGGATAATAAGAATGATATTCTTCATGGAAATGACCCGCTGATTCCAAATATGTGTGCCATTCCCCGATTCCGAAGCCTCCTGCGATTTAACCAATAAAAAACGACAAGAAAAAAGGGAAAAAAAAAATAAAAAGTAAATCGACGATTAAAAATCGTAGGAATTTTTTATTTCAATTTCGCTTGCAGATTCTGAAAGCGTAGGTCACGCAGATTCCAAATATAACGATCATTCCCACGTTCCGAATATTTCAGAAATTTTCAGATTTCTGAAAAAAAGGAAAGGGGTACCCCTTCTCATTTTTTTGGGCGAAAAAACTTTTTGTCGAGAAACGGATAATAAGAATGATATTCTTCATGGAAATGACCCGCTGATTCCAAATATGTGTGCCATTCCCCGATTCCGAAGCCTCCTGCGATTTTACCAATAAAAAACGACAAGAAAAAAGGGAAAAAAAAATAAAAAGTAAATCGACGATTAAAAATCGTAGGAATTTTTTATTTCAATTTCGCTTGCAGATTCTGAAAGCGTAGGTCACGCAGATTCCAAATATAACGATCATTCCCACGTTCCGAATATTTCAGAAATTTTCAGATTTCTGAAAAAAAGGAAAGGGGTACCCCTTCTCATTTTTTCGGGCGAAAAAACTTTTTGTCGAGAAACGGATAATAAGAATGATATTCTTCATGGAAATGACCCGCTGATTCCAAATATGTGTGCCATTCCCCGATTCCGAAGCCTCCTGCGATTTTACCAATAAAAAACGACAAAAAAAAAAAAGTGAAAAAAACATAAAAAGTAAATCGACGATTAAGAATCGTAGGAATTTTTTATTTCAATTTGGCTTGCAGATTCTGAAAGCGTAGGTCACGCAGATTCCAAATATAACGATCATTCCCACGTTCCGAATATTTCGGAAATTTTCAGATTTCTGAAAAAAAGGAAAGGGGTACCCCTTCTCATTTTTTTGGGCGAAAAAACTTTTTGTCGAGAAACGGATAATAAGAATGATATTCTTCATGGAAATGACCCGCTGATTCCAAATATGTGTGCCATTTCCCGATTCCGAAGCCTCCTGCGATTTTACCAATAAAAAACGACAAAAAAAAAAGTGAAAAAAACATAAAAAGTAAATCGACGATTAAAAATCGTAGGAATTTTTTATTCCAATTTGGCTTGCAGATTCTGAAAGCGTAGGTCACGCAGATTCCAAATATAACGATCATTCCCACGTTCCGAATATTTCGGAAATTTTCAGATTTCTGAAAAAAAGGAAAGGGGTACCCCTTCTCATTTTTTTGGGCGAAAAAACTTTTTGTCGAGAAACGGATAATAAGAATGATATTCTTCATGGAAATGACCCGCTGATTCCAAATATGTGTGCCATTCCCCGATTCCAAAGCCTCCTGCGATTTTACCAATAAAAAACGACAAAAAAAAAAGTGAGAAAAAAATAAAAAGTAAATCGACGATTAAAAATCGTAGGAATTTTTTGTTTCAATTTGGCTTGCAGATTCTGAAAGCGTAGGTCACGCAGATTCCAAATATAACGATCATTCCCACGTTCCGAATATTTCGGAAATTTTTAGATTTCTGAAAAAAAGGAAAGGGGTACCCCTTCTCATTTTTTTGGGCGAAAAAACTTTTTGTCGAGAAACGGATAATAAGAATGATATTCTTCATGGAAATGACCCGCTGATTCCAAATATGTGTGCCATTCCCCGATTCCGAAGCCTCCTGCGATTTTACCAATGAAAAACGACAAGAAAAAAGGGAAAAAAAAATAAAAAGTAAATCGACGATTAAAAATCGTAGGAATTTTTTATTTCAATTTCGCTTGCAGATTCTGAAAGCGTAGGTCACGCAGATTCCAAATATAACGATCATTCCCACGTTCCGAATATTTCAGAAATTTTCAGATTTCTGAAAAAAAGGAAAGGGGTACCCCTTCTCATTTTTTCGGGCGAAAAAACTTTTTGTCGAGAAACGGATAATAAGAATGATATTCTTCATGGAAATGACCCGCTGATTCCAAATATGTGTGCCATTCCCCGATTCCGAAGCCTCCTGCGATTTGACCAATAAAAAACGACAAAAAAAAAAAGTGAAAAAAACATAAAAAGTAAATCGACGATTAAGAATCGTAGGAATTTTTTATTTCAATTTGGCTTGCAGATTCTGAAAGCGTAGGTCACGCAGATTCCAAATATAACGATCATTCCCACGTTCCGAATATTTCGGAAATTTTCAGATTTCTGAAAAAAAGGAAAGGGGTACCCCTTCTCATTTTTTTGGGCGAAAAAACTTTTTGTTGAGAAACGGATAATAAGAATGATATTCTTCATGGAAATGACCCGCTGATTCCAAATATGTGTGCCATTTCCCGATTCCGAAGCCTCCTGCGATTTTACCAATAAAAAACGACAAAAAAAAAGTGAAAAAAACATAAAAAGTAAATCGACGATTAAAAATCGTAGGAATTTTTTATTTCAATTTGGCTTGCAGATTCTGAAAGCGTAGGTCACGCAGATTCCAAATATAACGATCATTCCCACGTTCCGAATATTTCGGAAATTTTCAGATTTCTGAAAAAAAGGAAAGGGGTACCCCTTCTCATTTTTTTGGGCGAAAAAACTTTTTGTCGAGAAACGGATAATAAGAATGATATTCTTCATGGAAATGACCCGCTGATTCCAAATATGTGTGCCATTCCCCGATTCCAAAGCCTCCTGCGATTTTACCAATAAAAAACGACAAAAAAAAAAGTGAAAAAAAAATAAAAAGTAAATCGACGATTAAAAATCGTAGGAATTTTTTATTTCAATTTGGCTTGCAGATTCTGAAAGCGTAGGTCACGCAGATTCCAAATATAACGATCATTCCCACGTTCCGAATATTTCGGAAATTTTCAGATTTCTGAAAAAAAGGAAAGGGGTACCCCTTCTCATTTTTTTGGGCGAAAAAACTTTTTGTCGAGAAACGGATAATAAGAATGATATTCTTCATGGAAATGACCCGCTGATTCCAAATATGTGTGCCATTCCCCGATTCCGAAGCCTCCTGCGATTTTACCAATAAAAAACGACAAGAAAAAAGGGAAAAAAAAATAAAAAGTAAATCGACGATTAAAAATCGTAGGAATTTTTTATTTCAATTTCGCTTGCAGATTCTGAAAGCGTAGGTCACGCAGATTCCAAATATAACGATCATTCCCACGTTCCGAATATTTCAGAAATTTTCAGATTTCTGAAAAAAAGGAAAGGGGTACCCCTTCTCATTTTTTTGGGCGAAAAAACTTTTTGTCGAGAAACGGATAATAAGAATGATATTCTTCATGGAAATGACCCGCTGATTCCAAATATGTGTGCCATTCCCCGATTCCGAAGCCTCCTGCGATTTTACCAATAAAAAACGACAAAAAAAAAAGTGAAAAAAAAATAAAAAGTAAATCGACGATTAAAAATCGTAGGAATTTTTTATTTCAATTTGGCTTGCAGATTCTGAAAGCGTAGGTCACGCAGATTCCAAATATAACGATCATTCCCACGTTCCGAATATTTCGGAAATTTTCAGATTTCTGACAAAAAGGAAAGGGGTACCCCTTCTCATTTTTTTGGGCGAAAAAACTTTTTGTCGAGAAACGGATAATAAGAATGATATTCTTCATGGAAATGACCCGCTGATTCCAAATATGTGTGCCATTCCCCGATTCCAAAGCCTCCTGCGATTTTACCAATAAAAAACGACAAAAAAAAAAGTGAAAAAAAAATAAAAAGTAAATCGACGATTAAAAATCGTAGGAATTTTTTATTTCAATTTGGCTTGCAGATTCTGAAAGCGTAGGTCACGCAGATTCCAAATATAACGATCATTCCCACGTTCCGAATATTTCGGAAATTTTCAGATTTCTGAAAAAAAGGAAAGGGGTACCCCTTCTCATTTTTTTGGGCGAAAAAACTTTTTGTCGAGAAACGGATAATAAGAATGATATTCTTCATGGAAATGACCCGCTGATTCCAAATATGTGTGCCATTCCCCGATTCCGAAGCCTCCTGCGATTTTACCAATAAAAAACGACAAGAAAAAAGGGAAAAAAAAATAAAAAGTAAATCGACGATTAAAAATCGTAGGAATTTTTTATTTCAATTTCGCTTGCAGATTCTGAAAGCGTAGGTCACGCAGATTCCAAATATAACGATCATTCCCACGTTCCGAATATTTCAGAAATTTTCAGATTTCTGAAAAAAAGGAAAGGGGTACCCCTTCTCATTTTTTTGGGCGAAAAAACTTTTTGTCGAGAAACGGATAATAAGAATGATATTCTTCATGGAAATGACCCGCTGATTCCAAATATGTGTGCCATTTCCCGATTCCGAAGCCTCCTGCGATTTTACCAATAAAAAACGACAAAAAAAAAAGTGAAAAAAACATAAAAAGTAAATCGACGATTAAAAATCGTAGGAATTTTTTATTTCAATTTGGCTTGCAGATTCTGAAAGCGTAGGTCACGCAGATTCCAAATATAACGATCATTCCCACGTTCCGAATATTTCGGAAATTTTCAGATTTCTGAAAAAAAGGAAAGGGGTACCCCTTCTCATTTTTTTGGGCGAAAAAACTTTTTGTCGAGAAACGGATAATAAGAATGATATTCTTCATGGAAATGACCCGCTGATTCCAAATATGTGTGCCATTCCCCGATTCCAAAGCCTCCTGCGATTTTACCAATAAAAAACGACAAAAAAAAAAGTGAAAAAAAAATAAAAAGTAAATCGACGATTAAAAATCGTAGGAATTTTTTATTTCAATTTGGCTTGCAGATTCTGAAAGCGTAGGTCACGCAGATTCCAAATATAACGATCATTCCCACGTTCCGAATATTTCGGAAATTTTCAGATTTCTGAAAAAAAGGAAAGGGGTACCCCTTCTCATTTTTTTGGGCGAAAAAACTTTTTGTCGAGAAACGGATAATAAGAATGATATTCTTCATGGAAATGACCCGCTGATTCCAAATATGTGTGCCATTCCCCGATTCCTAAGCCTCCTGCGATTTTACCAATAAAAAACGACAAGAAAAAAGGGAAAAAAAAATAAAAAGTAAATCGACGATTAAAAATCGTAGGAATTTTTTATTTCAATTTCGCTTGCAGATTCTGAAAGCGTAGGTCACGCAGATTCCAAATATAACGATCATTCCCACGTTCCGAATATTTCAGAAATTTTCAGATTTCTGAAAAAAAGGAAAGGGGTACCCCTTCTCATTTTTTTGGGCGAAAAAACTTTTTGTCGAGAAACGGATAATAAGAATGATATTCTTCATGGAAATGACCCGCTGATTCCAAATATGTGTGCCATTCCCCGATTCCGAAGCCTCCTGCGATTTTACCAATAAAAAACGACAAAAAAAAAAGTGAAAAAAAAATAAAAAGTAAATCGACGATTAAAAATCGTAGGAATTTTTTATTTCAATTTGGCTTGCAGATTCTGAAAGCGTAGGTCACGCAGATTCCAAATATAACGATCATTCCCACGTTCCGAATATTTCGGAAATTTTCAGATTTCTGAAAAAAAGGAAAGGGGTACCCCTTCTCATTTTTTTGGGCGAAAAAACTTTTTGTCGAGAAACGGATAATAAGAATGATATTCTTCATGGAAATGACCCGCTGATTCCAAATATGTGTGCCATTCCCCGATTCCGAAGCCTCCTGCGATTTTACCAATAAAAAACGACAAAAAAAAAAGTGAAAAAAACATAAAAAGTAAATCGACGATTAAAAATCGTAGGAATTTTTTATTTCAATTTGGCTTGCAGATTCTGAAAGCGTAGGTCACGCAGATTCCAAATATAACGATCATTCCCACGTTCCGAATATTTCGGAAATTTTCAGATTTCTGAAAAAAAGGAAAGGGGTACCCCTTCTCATTTTTTTGGGCGAAAAAACTTTTTGTCGAGAAACGGATAATAAGAATGATATTCTTCATGGAAATGACCCGCTGATTCCAAATATGTGTGCCATTTCCCGATTCCGAAGCCTCCTGCGATTTTACCAATAAAAAACGACAAAAAAAAAAGTGAAAAAAACATAAAAAGTAAATCGACGATTAAAAATCGTAGGAATTTTTTATTTCAATTTGGCTTGCAGATTCTGAAAGCGTAGGTCACGCAGATTCCAAATATAACGATCATTCCCACGTTCCGAATATTTCGGAAATTTTCAGATTTCTGAAAAAAAGGAAAGGGGTACCCCTTCTCATTTTTTTGGGCGAAAAAACTTTTTGTCGAGAAACGGATAATAAGAATGATATTCTTCATGGAAATGACCCGCTGATTCCAAATATGTGTGCCATTCCCCGATTCCAAAGCCTCCTGCGATTTTACCAATAAAAAACGACAAAAAAAAAAGTGAAAAAAAAATAAAAAGTAAATCGACGATTAAAAATCGTAGGAATTTTTTATTTCAATTTGGCTTGCAGATTCTGAAAGCGTAGGTCACGCAGATTCCAAATATAACGATCATTCCCACGTTCCGAATATTTCGGAAATTTTCAGATTTCTGAAAAAAAGGAAAGGGGTACCCCTTCTCATTTTTTTGGGCGAAAAAACTTTTTGTCGAGAAACGGATAATAAGAATGATATTCTTCATGGAAATGACCCGCTGATTCCAAATATGTGTGCCATTCCCCGATTCCGAAGCCTCCTGCGATTTTACCAATAAAAAACGACAAGAAAAAAGGGAAAAAAAAATAAAAAGTAAATCGACGATTAAAAATCGTAGGAATTTTTTATTTCAATTTCGCTTGCAGATTCTGAAAGCGTAGGTCACGCAGATTCCAAATATAACGATCATTCCCACGTTCCGAATATTTCAGAAATTTTCAGATTTCTGAAAAAAAGGAAAGGGGTACCCCTTCTCATTTTTTCGGGCGAAAAAACTTTTTGTCGAGAAACGGATAATAAGAATGATATTCTTCATGGAAATGACCCGCTGATTCCAAATATGTGTGCCATTCCCCGATTCCGAAGCCTCCTGCGATTTTACCAATAAAAAACGACAAAAAAAAAGGGAAAAAAAAAATAAAAAGTAAATCGACGATTAAAAATCGTAGGAATTTTTTATTTCAATTTCGCTTGCAGATTCTGAAAGCGTAGGTCACGCAGATTCCAAATATAACGATCATTCCCACGTTCCGAATATTTCAGAAATTTTCAGATTTCTGAAAAAAAGGAAAGGGGTACCCCTTCTCATTTTTTTGGGCGAAAAAACTTTTTTTCGAGAAACGGATAATCAGAATGATATTTTTCATGGAAATGACCCGCTGATTCCAAATATGTGTGCCATTCCCCGAGTACGAAGCCTCCTGCGATTTTACCAATAAGAAACGACAAAAAAAAAAGTGAAAAAAAAATAAAAAGTAAATCGACGATTAAAAATCGTAGGAATTTTTTATTTCAATTTGGCTTGCAGATTCTGAAAGCGTAGGTCACGCAGATTCCAAATATAACGATCATTCCCACGTTCCGAATATTTCAGAAATTTTCAGATTTCTGAAAAAAAGGAAAGGGGTACCCCTTCTCATTTTTTTGGGCGAAAAAACTTTTTTTCGAGAAACGGATAATCAGAATGATATTTTTCATGGAAATGACCCGCTGATTCCAAATATGTGTGGCATTCCCCGATTCCGAAGCCTCCTGCGATTTTACCAATAAGAAACGACAAAAAAAAAAGTGAAAAAAAAATAAAAAGTAAATCGACGATTAAAAATCGTAGGAATTTTTTATTTCAATTTGGCTTGCAGATTCTGAAAGCGTAGGTCACGCAGATTCCAAATATAACGATCATTCCCACGTTCCGAATATTTCAGAAATTTTCAGATTTCTGAAAAAAAGGAAAGGGGTACCCCTTCTCATTTTTTTGGGCGAAAAAACTTTTTTTCGAGAAACGGATAATCAGAATGATATTTTTCATGGAAATGACCCGCTGATTCCAAATATGTGTGCCATTCCCCGATTCCGAAGCCTCCTGCGATTTTACCAATAAGAAACGACAAAAAAAAAAGTGAAAAAAAAATAAAAAGTAAATCGACGATTAAAAATCGTAGGAATTTTTTATTTCAATTTGGCTTGCAGATTCTGAAAGCGTAGGTCACGCAGATTCCAAATATAACGATCATTCCCACGTTCCGAATATTTCAGAAATTTTCAGATTTCTGAAAAAAAGGAAAGGGGTACCCCTTCTCATTTTTTTGGGCGAAAAAACTTTTTGTCGAGAAACGGATAATAAGAATGATATTCTTCATGGAAATGACCCGCTGATTCCAAATATGTGTGCCATTCCCCGATTCCGAAGCCTCCTGCGATTTTACCAATAAAAAACGACAAGAAAAAAGGGAAAAAAAAATAAAAAGTAAATCGACGATTAAAAATCGTAGGAATTTTTTATTTCAATTTCGCTTGCAGATTCTGAAAGCGTAGGTCACGCAGATTCCAAATATAACGATCATTCCCACGTTCCGAATATTTCAGAAATTTTCAGATTTCTGAAAAAAAGGAAAGGGGTACCCCTTCTCATTTTTTTGGGCGAAAAAACTTTTTGTCGAGAAACGGATAATAAGAATGATATTCTTCATGGAAATGACCCGCTGATTCCAAATATGTGTGCCATTTCCCGATTCCGAAGCCTCCTGCGATTTTACCAATAAAAAACGACAAAAAAAAAAGTGAAAAAAACATAAAAAGTAAATCGACGATTAAAAATCGTAGGAATTTTTTATTTCAATTTGGCTTGCAGATTCTGAAAGCGTAGGTCACGCAGATTCCAAATATAACGATCATTCCCACGTTCCGAATATTTCGGAAATTTTCAGATTTCTGAAAAAAAGGAAAGGGGTACCCCTTCTCATTTTTTTGGGCGAAAAAACTTTTTGTCGAGAAACGGATAATAAGAATGATATTCTTCATGGAAATGACCCGCTGATTCCAAATATGTGTGCCATTCCCCGATTCCAAAGCCTCCTGCGATTTTACCAATAAAAAACGACAAAAAAAAAAGTGAAAAAAAAATAAAAAGTAAATCGACGATTAAAAATCGTAGGAATTTTTTATTTCAATTTGGCTTGCAGATTCTGAAAGCGTAGGTCACGCAGATTCCAAATATAACGATCATTCCCACGTTCCGAATATTTCGGAAATTTTCAGATTTCTGAAAAAAAGGAAAGGGGTACCCCTTCTCATTTTTTTGGGCGAAAAAACTTTTTGTCGAGAAACGGATAATAAGAATGATATTCTTCATGGAAATGACCCGCTGATTCCAAATATGTGTGCCATTCCCCGATTCCGAAGCCTCCTGCGATTTTACCAATAAAAAACGACAAGAAAAAAGGGAAAAAAAAATAAAAAGTAAATCGACGATTAAAAATCGTAGGAATTTTTTATTTCAATTTCGCTTGCAGATTCTGAAAGCGTAGGTCACGCAGATTCCAAATATAACGATCATTCCCACGTTCCGAATATTTCAGAAATTTTCAGATTTCTGAAAAAAAGGAAAGGGGTACCCCTTCTCATTTTTTTGGGCGAAAAAACTTTTTGTCGAGAAACGGATAATAAGAATGATATTCTTCATGGAAATGACCCGCTGATTCCAAATATGTGTGCCATTCCCCGATTCCGAAGCCTCCTGCGATTTTACCAATAAAAAACGACAAAAAAAAAAGTGAAAAAAAAATAAAAAGTAAATCGACGATTAAAAATCGTAGGAATTTTTTATTTCAATTTGGCTTGCAGATTCTGAAAGCGTAGGTCACGCAGATTCCAAATATAACGATCATTCCCACGTTCCGAATATTTCGGAAATTTTCAGATTTCTGAAAAAAAGGAAAGGGGTACCCCTTCTCATTTTTTTGGGCGAAAAAACTTTTTGTCGAGAAACGGATAATAAGAATGATATTCTTCATGGAAATGACCCGCTGATTCCAAATATGTGTGCCATTCCCCGATTCCGAAGCCTCCTGCGATTTTACCAATAAAAAACGACAAAAAAAAAAGTGAAAAAAACATAAAAAGTAAATCGACGATTAAAAATCGTAGGAATTTTTTATTTCAATTTGGCTTGCAGATTCTGAAAGCGTAGGTCACGCAGATTCCAAATATAACGATCATTCCCACGTTCCGAATATTTCGGAAATTTTCAGATTTCTGAAAAAAAGGAAAGGGGTACCCCTTCTCATTTTTTTGGGCGAAAAAACTTTTTGTCGAGAAACGGATAATAAGAATGATATTCTTCATGGAAATGACCCGCTGATTCCAAATATGTGTGCCATTTCCCGATTCCGAAGCCTCCTGCGATTTTACCAATAAAAAACGACAAAAAAAAAAGTGAAAAACACATAAAAAGTAAATCGACGATTAAAAATCGTAGGAATTTTTTATTTCAATTTGGCTTGCAGATTCTGAAAGCGTAGGTCACGCAGATTCCAAATATAACGATCATTCCCACGTTCCGAATATTTCGGAAATTTTCAGATTTCTGAAAAAAAGGAAAGGGGTACCCCTTCTCATTTTTTTGGGCGAAAAAACTTTTTGTCGAGAAACGGATAATAAGAATGATATTCTTCATGGAAATGACCCGCTGATTCCAAATATGTGTGCCATTCCCCGATTCCAAAGCCTCCTGCGATTTTACCAATAAAAAACGACAAACAAAAAAGTGAAAAAAAAATAAAAAGTAAATCGACGATTAAAAATCGTAGGAATTTTTTATTTCAATTTGGCTTGCAGATTCTGAAAGCGTAGGTCACGCAGATTCCAAATATAACGATCATTCCCACGTTCCGAATATTTCGGAAATTTTCAGATTTCTGAAAAAAAGGAAAGGGGTACCCCTTCTCATTTTTTTGGGCGAAAAAACTTTTTGTCGAGAAACGGATAATAAGAATGATATTCTTCATGGAAATGACCCGCTGATTCCAAATATGTGTGCCATTCCCCGATTCCGAAGCCTCCTGCGATTTTACCAATAAAAAACGACAAGAAAAAAGGGAAAAAAAAATAAAAAGTAAATCGACGATTAAAAATCGTAGGAATTTTTTATTTCAATTTCGCTTGCAGATTCTGAAAGCGTAGGTCACGCAGATTCCAAATATAACGATCATTCCCACGTTCCGAATATTTCAGAAATTTTCAGATTTCTGAAAAAAAGGAAAGGGGTACCCCTTCTCATTTTTTCGGGCGAAAAAACTTTTTGTCGAGAAACGGATAATAAGAATGATATTCTTCATGGAAATGACCCGCTGATTCCAAATATGTGTGCCATTCCCCGATTCCGAAGCCTCCTGCGATTTTACCAATAAAAAACGACAAAAAAAAAGGGAAAAAAAAAATAAAAAGTAAATCGACGATTAAAAATCGTAGGAATTTTTTATTTCAATTTCGCTTGCAGATTCTGAAAGCGTAGGTCACGCAGATTCCAAATATAACGATCATTCCCACGTTCCGAATATTTCAGAAATTTTCAGATTTCTGAAAAAAAGGAAAGGGGTACCCCTTCTCATTTTTTTGGGCGAAAAAACTTTTTTTCGAGAAACGGATAATCAGAATGATATTTTTCATGGAAATGACCCGCTGATTCCAAATATGTGTGCCATTCCCCGAGTACGAAGCCTCCTGCGATTTTACCAATAAGAAACGACAAAAAAAAAAGTGAAAAAAAAATAAAAAGTAAATCGACGATTAAAAATCGTAGGAATTTTTTATTTCAATTTGGCTTGCAGATTCTGAAAGCGTAGGTCACGCAGATTCCAAATATAACGATCATTCCCACGTTCCGAATATTTCAGAAATTTTCAGATTTCTGAAAAAAAGGAAAGGGGTACCCCTTCTCATTTTTTTGGGCGAAAAAACTTTTTTTCGAGAAACGGATAATCAGAATGATATTTTTCATGGAAATGACCCGCTGATTCCAAATATGTGTGGCATTCCCCGATTCCGAAGCCTCCTGCGATTTTACCAATAAGAAACGACAAAAAAAAAAGTGAAAAAAAAATAAAAAGTAAATCGACGATTAAAAATCGTAGGAATTTTTTATTTCAATTTGGCTTGCAGATTCTGAAAGCGTAGGTCACGCAGATTCCAAATATAACGATCATTCCCACGTTCCGAATATTTCAGAAATTTTCAGATTTCTGAAAAAAAGGAAAGGGGTACCCCTTCTCATTTTTTTGGGCGAAAAAACTTTTTTTCGAGAAACGGATAATCAGAATGATATTTTTCATGGAAATGACCCGCTGATTCCAAATATGTGTGCCATTCCCCGATTCCGAAGCCTCCTGCGATTTTACCAATAAGAAACGACAAAAAAAAAAGTGAAAAAAAAATAAAAAGTAAATCGACGATTAAAAATCGTAGGAATTTTTTATTTCAATTTGGCTTGCAGATTCTGAAAGCGTAGGTCACGCAGATTCCAAATATAACGATCATTCCCACGTTCCGAATATTTCAGAAATTTTCAGATTTCTGAAAAAAAGGAAAGGGGTACCCCTTCTCATTTTTTTGGGCGAAAAAACTTTTTGTCGAGAAACGGATAATAAGAATGATATTCTTCATGGAAATGACCCGCTGATTCCAAATATGTGTGCCATTCCCCGATTCCGAAGCCTCCTGCGATTTTACCAATAAAAAACGACAAAAAAAAAAGTGAAAAAAACATAAAAAGTAAATCGACGATTAAAAATCGTAGGAATTTTTTATTTCAATTTGGCTTGCAGATTCTGAAAGCGTAGGTCACGCAGATTCCAAATATAACGATCATTCCCACGTTCCGAATATTTCGGAAATTTTCAGATTTCTGAAAAAAAGGAAAGGGGTACCCCTTCTCAATTTTTTGGGCGAAAAAACTTTTTGTCGAGAAACGGATAATAAGAATGATATACTTCATGGAAATGACCCGCTGATTCCAAATATGTGTGCCATTCCCCGATTCCGAAGCCTCCTGCGATTTTACCAATAAAAAACGACAAAAAAAAAAGTGAAAAAAAAATAAAAAGTAAATCGACGATTAAAAATCGTAGGAATTTTTTATTTCAATTTGGCTTGCAGATTCTGAAAGCGTAGGTCACGCAGATTCCAAATATAACGATCATTCCCACGTTCCGAATATTTCGGAAATTTTCAGATTTCTGAAAAAAAGGAAAGGGGTACCCCTTCTCATTTTTTTGGGCGAAAAAACTTTTTGTCGAGAAACGGATAATAAGAATGATATTCTTCATGGAAATGACCTGCTGATTCCAAATATGTGTGCCATTTCCCGATTCCGAAGCCTCCTGCGATTTTACCAATAAAAAACGACAAAAAAAAAAGTGAAAAAAACATAAAAAGTAAATCGACGATTAAAAATCGTAGGAATTTTTTATTTCAATTTGGCTTGCAGATTCTGAAAGCGTAGGTCACGCAGATTCCAAATATAACGATCATTCCCACGTTCCGAATATTTCGGAAATTTTCAGATTTCTGAAAAAAAGGAAAGGGGTACCCCTTCTCATTTTTTTGGGCGAAAAAACTTTTTGTCGAGAAACGGATAATAAGAATGATATTCTTCATGGAAATGACCCGCTGATTCCAAATATGTGTGCCATTCCTCGATTCCGAAGCCTCCTGCGATTTTACCAATAAAAAACGACAAAAAAAAAGGGAAAAAAAAAATAAAAAGTAAATCGACGATTAAAAATCGTAGGAATTTTTTATTTCAATTTCGCTTGCAGATTCTGAAAGCGTAGGTCACGCAGATTCCAAATATAACGATCATTCCCACGTTCCGAATATTTCAGAAATTTTCAGATTTCTGAAAAAAAGGAAAGGGGTACCCCTTCTCATTTTTTTGGGCGAAAAAACTTTTTGTCGAGAAACGGATAATAAGAATGATATTCTTCATGGAAATGACCCGCTGATTCCAAATATGTGTGCCATTCCCCGATTCCGAAGCCTCCTGCGATTTTACCAATAAAAAACGACAAAAAAAAAAGTGAAAAAAAAATAAAAAGTAAATCGACGATTAAAAATCGTAGGAATTTTTTATTTCAATTTGGCTTGCAGATTCTGAAAGCGTAGGTCACGCAGATTCCAAATATAACGATCATTCCCACGTTCCGAATATTTCGGAAATTTTCAGATTTCTGAAAAAAAGGAAAGGGGTACCCCTTCTCATTTTTTTGGGCGAAAAAACTTTTTGTCGAGAAACGGATAATAAGAATGATATTCTTCATGGAAATGACCCGCTGATTCCAAATATGTGTGCCATTCCCCGATTCCGAAGCCTCCTGCGATTTTACCAATAAAAAACGACAAAAAAAAAGGGAAAAAAAAAATAAAAAGTAAATCGACGATTAAAAATCGTAGGAATTTTTTATTTCAATTTCGCTTGCAGATTCTGAAAGCGTAGGTCACGCAGATTCCAAATATAACGATCATTCCCACGTTCCGAATATTTCAGAAATTTTCAGATTTCTGAAAAAAAGGAAAGGGGTACCCCTTCTCATTTTTTTGGGCGAAAAAACTTTTTGTCGAGAAACGGATAATAAGAATGATATTCTTCATGGAAATGACCCGCTGATTCCAAATATGTGTGCCATTCCCCGATTCCGAAGCCTCCTGCGATTTTACCAATAAAAAACGACAAAAAAAAAAGTGAAAAAAACATAAAAAGTAAATCGACGATTAAAAATCGTAGGAATTTTTTATTCCAATTTGGCTTGCAGATTCTGAAAGCGTAGGTCACGCAGATTCCAAATATAACGATCATTCCCACGTTCCGAATATTTCGGAAATTTTCAGATTTCTGAAAAAAAGGAAAGGGGTACCCCTTCTCATTTTTTTGGGCGAAAAAACTTTTTGTCGAGAAACGGATAATAAGAATGATATTCTTCATGGAAATGACCCGCTGATTCCAAATATGTGTGCCATTCCCCGATTCCGAAGCCTCCTGCGATTTTACCAATAAAAAACGACAAAAAAAAAAGTGAAAAAAACATAAAAAGTAAATCGACGATTAAAAATCGTAGGAATTTTTTATTTCAATTTGGCTTGCAGATTCTGAAAGCGTAGGTCACGCAGATTCCAAATATAACGATCATTCCCACGTTCCGAATATTTCGGAAATTTTCAGATTTCTGAAAAAAAGGAAAGGGGTACCCCTTCTCATTTTTTTGGGCGAAAAAACTTTTTGTCGAGAAACGGATAATAAGAATGATATTCTTCATGGAAATGACCCGCTGATTCCAAATATGTGTGCCATTCCCCGATTCCGAAGCCTCCTGCGATTTTACCAATAAAAAACGACAAAAAAAAAGGGGAAAAAAAAATAAAAAGTAAATCGACGATTAAAAATCGTAGGAATTTTTTATTTCAATTTGGCTTGCAGATTCTGAAAGCGTAGGTCACGCAGATTCCAAATATAACGATCATTCCCACGTTCCGAATATTTCGGAAATTTTCAGATTTCTGAAAAAAAGGAAAGGGGTACCCCTTCTCATTTTTTTGGGCGAAAAAACTTTTTGTCGAGAAACGGATAATAAGAATGATATTCTTCATGGAAATGACCTGCTGATTCCAAATATGTGTGCCATTTCCCGATTCCGAAGCCTCCTGCGATTTTACCAATAAAAAACGACAAAAAAAAAAGTGAAAAAAACATAAAAAGTAAATCGACGATTAAAAATCGTAGGAATTTTTTATTTCAATTTGGCTTGCAGATTCTGAAAGCGTAGGTCACGCAGATTCCAAATATAACGATCATTCCCACGTTCCGAATATTTCGGAAATTTTCAGATTTCTGAAAAAAAGGAAAGGGGTACCCCTTCTCATTTTTTTGGGCGAAAAAACTTTTTGTCGAGAAACGGATAATAAGAATGATATTCTTCATGGAAATGACCCGCTGATTCCAAATATGTGTGCCATTCCTCGATTCCGAAGCCTCCTGCGATTTTACCAATAAAAAACGACAAAAAAAAAGGGAAAAAAAAAATAAAAAGTAAATCGACGATTAAAAATCGTAGGAATTTTTTATTTCAATTTCGCTTGCAGATTCTGAAAGCGTAGGTCACGCAGATTCCAAATATAACGATCATTCCCACGTTCCGAATATTTCAGAAATTTTCAGATTTCTGAAAAAAAGGAAAGGGGTACCCCTTCTCATTTTTTTGGGCGAAAAAACTTTTTGTCGAGAAACGGATAATAAGAATGATATTCTTCATGGAAATGACCCGCTGATTCCAAATATGTGTGCCATTCCCCGATTCCGAAGCCTCCTGCGATTTTACCAATAAAAAACGACAAAAAAAAAAGTGAAAAAAAAATAAAAAGTAAATCGACGATTAAAAATCGTAGGAATTTTTTATTTCAATTTGGCTTGCAGATTCTGAAAGCGTAGGTCACGCAGATTCCAAATATAACGATCATTCCCACGTTCCGAATATTTCGGAAATTTTCAGATTTCTGAAAAAAAGGAAAGGGGTACCCCTTCTCATTTTTTTGGGCGAAAAAACTTTTTGTCGAGAAACGGATAATAAGAATGATATTCTTCATGGAAATGACCCGCTGATTCCAAATATGTGTGCCATTCCCCGATTCCGAAGCCTCCTGCGATTTTACCAATAAAAAACGACAAAAAAAAAGGGAAAAAAAAAATAAAAAGTAAATCGACGATTAAAAATCGTAGGAATTTTTTATTTCAATTTCGCTTGCAGATTCTGAAAGCGTAGGTCACGCAGATTCCAAATATAACGATCATTCCCACGTTCCGAATATTTCAGAAATTTTCAGATTTCTGAAAAAAAGGAAAGGGGTACCCCTTCTCATTTTTTTGGGCGAAAAAACTTTTTGTCGAGAAACGGATAATAAGAATGATATTCTTCATGGAAATGACCCGCTGATTCCAAATATGTGTGCCATTCCCCGATTCCGAAGCCTCCTGCGATTTTACCAATAAAAAACGACAAAAAAAAAAGTGAAAAAAACATAAAAAGTAAATCGACGATTAAAAATCGTAGGAATTTTTTATTTCAATTTGGCTTGCAGATTCTGAAAGCGTAGGTCACGCAGATTCCAAATATAACGATCATTCCCACGTTCCGAATATTTCGGAAATTTTCAGATTTCTGAAAAAAAGGAAAGGGGTACCCCTTCTCATTTTTTTGGGCGAAAAAACTTTTTGTCGAGAAACGGATAATAAGAATGATATTCTTCATGGAAATGACCCGCTGATTCCAAATATGTGTGCCATTCCCCGATTCCGAAGCCTCCTGCGATTTTACCAATAAAAAACGACAAAAAAAAAAGTGAAAAAAACATAAAAAGTAAATCGACGATTAAAAATCGTAGGAATTTTTTATTTCAATTTGGCTTGCAGATTCTGAAAGCGTAGGTCACGCAGATTCCAAATATAACGATCATTCCCACGTTCCGAATATTTCGGAAATTTTCAGATTTCTGAAAAAAAGGAAAGGGGTACCCCTTCTCATTTTTTTGGGCGAAAAAACTTTTTGTCGAGAAACGGATAATAAGAATGATATTCTTCATGGAAATGACCCGCTGATTCCAAATATGTGTGCCATTCCCCGATTCCGAAGCCTCCTGCGATTTTACCAATAAAAAACGACAAAAAAAAAGGGGAAAAAAAAATAAAAAGTAAATCGACGATTAAAAATCGTAGGAATTTTTTATTTCAATTTCGCTTGCAGATTCTGAAAGCGTAGGTCACGCAGATTCCAAATATAACGATCATTCCCACGTTCCGAATATTTCAGAAATTTTCAGATTTCTGAAAAAAAGGAAAGGGGTACCCCTTCTCATTTTTTTGGGCGAAAAAACTTTTTGTCGAGAAACGGATAATAAGAATGATATTCTTCATGGAAATGACCCGCTGATTCCAAATATGTGTGCCATTCCCCGATTCCGAAGCCTCCTGCGATTTTACCAATAAAAAACGACAAAAAAAAAAGTGAAAAAAACATAAAAAGTAAATCGACGATTAAAAATCGTAGGAATTTTTTATTTCAATTTGGCTTGCAGATTCTGAAAGCGTAGGTCACGCAGATTCCAAATATAACGATCATTCCCACGTTCCGAATATTTCGGAAATTTTCAGATTTCTGAAAAAAAGGAAAGGGGTACCCCTTCTCATTTTTTTGGGCGAAAAAACTTTTTGTCGAGAAACGGATAATAAGAATGATATTCTTCATGGAAATGACCCGCTGATTCCAAATATGTGTGCCATTCCCCGATTCCGAAGCCTCCTGCGATTTTACCAATAAAAAACGACAAAAAAAAAAGTGAAAAAAACATAAAAAGTAAATCGACGATTAAAAATCGTAGGAATTTTTTATTTCAATTTGGCTTGCAGATTCTGAAAGCGTAGGTCACGCAGATTCCAAATATAACGATCATTCCCACGTTCCGAATATTTCGGAAATTTTCAGATTTCTGAAAAAAAGGAAAGGGGTACCCCTTCTCATTTTTTTGGGCGAAAAAACTTTTAGTCGAGAAACGGATAATAAGAATGATATACTTCATGGAAATGACCCGCTGATTCCAAATATGTGTGCCATTCCCCGATTCCGAAGCCTCCTGCGATTTTACCAATAAAAAACGACAAAAAAAAAAGTGAAAAAAAAATAAAAAGTAAATCGACGATTAAAAATCGTAGGAATTTTTTATTTCAATTTGGCTTGCAGATTCTGAAAGCGTAGGTCACGCAGATTCCAAATATAACGATCATTCCCACGTTCCGAATATTTCGGAAATTTTCAGATTTCTGAAAAAAAGGAAAGGGGTACCCCTTCTCATTTTTTTGGGCGAAAAAACTTTTTGTCGAGAAACGGATAATAAGAATGATATTCTTCATGGAAATGACCTGCTGATTCCAAATATGTGTGCCATTTCCCGATTCCGAAGCCTCCTGCGATTTTACCAATAAAAAACGACAAAAAAAAAAGTGAAAAAAACATAAAAAGTAAATCGACGATTAAAAATCGTAGGAATTTTTTATTTCAATTTGGCTTGCAGATTCTGAAAGCGTAGGTCACGCAGATTCCAAATATAACGATCATTCCCACGTTCCGAATATTTCGGAAATTTTCAGATTTCTGAAAAAAAGGAAAGGGGTACCCCTTCTCATTTTTTTGGGCGAAAAAACTTTTTGTCGAGAAACGGATAATAAGAATGATATTCTTCATGGAAATGACCCGCTGATTCCAAATATGTGTGCCATTTCCCGATTCCGAAGCCTCCTGCGATTTTACCAATAAAAAACGACAAAAAAAAAAGTGAAAAAAACATAAAAAGTAAATCGACGATTAAAAATCGTAGGAATTTTTTATTTCAATTTGGCTTGCAGATTCTGAAAGCGTAGGTCACGCAGATTCCAAATATAACGATCATTCCCACGTTCCGAATATTTCGGAAATTTTCAGATTTCTGAAAAAAAGGAAAGGGGTACCCCTTCTCATTTTTTTGGGCGAAAAAACTTTTTGTCGAGAAACGGATAATAAGAATGATATTCTTCATGGAAATGACCCGCTGATTCCAAATATGTGTGCCATTCCTCGATTCCGAAGCCTCCTGCGATTTTACCAATAAAAAACGACAAAAAAAAAGGGAAAAAAAAATAAAAAGTAAATCGACGATTAAAAATCGTAGGAATTTTTTATTTCAATTTCGCTTGCAGATTCTGAAAGCGTAGGTCACGCAGATTCCAAATATAACGATCATTCCCACGTTCCGAATATTTCAGAAATTTTCAGATTTCTGAAAAAAAGGAAAGGGGTACCCCTTCTCATTTTTTTGGGCGAAAAAACTTTTTGTCGAGAAACGGATAATAAGAATGATATTCTTCATGGAAATGACCCGCTGATTCCAAATATGTGTGCCATTCCCCGATTCCGAAGCCTCCTGCGATTTTACCAATAAAAAACGACAAAAAAAAAAGTGAAAAAAAAATAAAAAGTAAATCGACGATTAAAAATCGTAGGAATTTTTTATTTCAATTTGGCTTGCAGATTCTGAAAGCGTAGGTCACGCAGATTCCAAATATAACGATCATTCCCACGTTCCGAATATTTCGGAAATTTTCAGATTTCTGAAAAAAAGGAAAGGGGTACCCCTTCTCATTTTTTTGGGCGAAAAAACTTTTTGTCGAGAAACGGATAATAAGAATGATATTCTTCATGGAAATGACCCGCTGATTCCAAATATGTGTGCCATTCCCCGATTCCGAAGCCTCCTGCGATTTTACCAATAAAAAACGACAAAAAAAAAGGGAAAAAAAAAATAAAAAGTAAATCGACGATTAAAAATCGTAGGAATTTTTTATTTCAATTTCGCTTGCAGATTCTGAAAGCGTAGGTCACGCAGATTCCAAATATAACGATCATTCCCACGTTCCGAATATTTCAGAAATTTTCAGATTTCTGAAAAAAAGGAAAGGGGTACCCCTTCTCATTTTTTTGGGCGAAAAAACTTTTTGTCGAGAAACGGATAATAAGAATGATATTCTTCATGGAAATGACCCGCTGATTCCAAATATGTGTGCCATTCCCCGATTCCGAAGCCTCCTGCGATTTTACCAATAAAAAACGACAAAAAAAAAAGTGAAAAAAACATAAAAAGTAAATCGACGATTAAAAATCGTAGGAATTTTTTATTTCAATTTGGCTTGCAGATTCTGAAAGCGTAGGTCACGCAGATTCCAAATATAACGATCATTCCCACGTTCCGAATATTTCGGAAATTTTCAGATTTCTGAAAAAAAGGAAAGGGGTACCCCTTCTCATTTTTTTGGGCGAAAAAACTTTTTGTCGAGAAACGGATAATAAGAATGATATTCTTCATGCAAATGACCCGCTGATTCCAAATATGTGTGCCATTCCCCGATTCCAAAGCCTCCTGCGATTTTACCAATAAAAAACGACAAAAAAAAAAGTGAGAAAAAAATAAAAAGTAAATCGACGATTAAAAATCGTAGGAATTTTTTATTTCAATTTGGCTTGCAGATTCTGAAAGCGTAGGTCACGCAGATTCCAAATATAACGATCATTCCCACGTTCCGAATATTTCGGAAATTTTCAGATTTCTGAAAAAAAGGAAAGGGGTACCCCTTCTCATTTTTTTGGGCGAAAAAACTTTTTGTCGAGAAACGGATAATAAGAATGATATTCTTCATGGAAATGACCCGCTGATTCCAAATATGTGTGCCATTCCCCGATTCCGAAGCCTCCTGCGATTTTACCAATAAAAAACGACAAGAAAAAAGGGAAAAAAAAAATAAAAAGTAAATCGACGATTAAAAATCGTAGGAATTTTTTATTTCAATTTCGCTTGCAGATTCTGAAAGCGTAGGTCACGCAGATTCCAAATATAACGATCATTCCCACGTTCCGAATATTTCAGAAATTTTCAGATTTCTGAAAAAAAGGAAAGGGGTACCCCTTCTCATTTTTTTGGGCGAAAAAACTTTTTGTCGAGAAACGGATAATAAGAATGATATTCTTCATGGAAATGACCCGCTGATTCCAAATATGTGTGCCATTCCCCGATTCCGAAGCCTCCTGCGATTTTACCAATAAAAAACGACAAGAAAAAAGGGAAAAAAAAATAAAAAGTAAATCGACGATTAAAAATCGTAGGAATTTTTTATTTCAATTTCGCTTGCAGATTCTGAAAGCGTAGGTCACGCAGATTCCAAATATAACGATCATTCCCACGTTCCGAATATTTCAGAAATTTTCAGATTTCTGAAAAAAAGGAAAGGGGTACCCCTTCTCATTTTTTCGGGCGAAAAAACTTTTTGTCGAGAAACGGATAATAAGAATGATATTCTTCATGGAAATGACCCGCTGATTTCAAATATGTGTGCCATTCCCCGATTCCGAAGCCTCCTGCGATTTTACCAATAAAAAACGACAAAAAAAAAAAAAGTGAAAAAAACATAAAAAGTAAATCGACGATTAAGAATCGTAGGAATTTTTTATTTCAATTTGGCTTGCAGATTCTGAAAGCGTAGGTCACGCAGATTCCAAATATAACGATCATTCCCACGTTCCGAATATTTCGGAAATTTTCAGATTTCTGAAAAAAAGGAAAGGGGTACCCCTTCTCATTTTTTTGGGCGAAAAAACTTTTTGTCGAGAAACGGATAATAAGAATGATATTCTTCATGGAAATGACCCGCTGATTCCAAATATGTGTGCCATTTCCCGATTCCGAAGCCTCCTGCGATTTTACCAATAAAAAACGACAAAAAAAAAAGTGAAAAAAACATAAAAAGTAAATCGACGATTAAAAATCGTAGGAATTTGTTATTTCAATTTGGCTTGCAGATTCTGAAAGCGTAGGTCACGCAGATTCCAAATATAACGATCATTCCCACGTTCCGAATATTTCGGAAATTTTCAGATTTCTGAAAAAAAGGAAAGGGGTACCCCTTCTCATTTTTTTGGGCGAAAAAACTTTTTGTCGAGAAACGGATAATAAGAATGATATTCTTCATGGAAATGACCCGCTGATTCCAAATATGTGTGCCATTCCCCGATTCCAAAGCCTCCTGCGATTTTACCAATAAAAAACGACAAAAAAAAAAGTGAGAAAAAAATAAAAAGTAAATCGACGATTAAAAATCGTAGGAATTTTTTATTTCAATTTGGCTTGCAGATTCTGAAAGCGTAGGTCACGCAGATTCCAAATATAACGATCATTCCCACGTTCCGAATATTTCGGAAATTTTCAGATTTCTGAAAAAAAGGAAAGGGGTACCCCTTCTCATTTTTTTGGGCGAAAAAACTTTTTGTCGAGAAACGGATAATAAGAATGATATTCTTCATGGAAATGACCCGCTGATTCCAAATATGTGTGCCATTCCCCGATTCCGAAGCCTCCTGCGATTTTACCAATAAAAAACGACAAGAAAAAAGGGAAAAAAAAATAAAAAGTAAATCGACGATTAAAAATCGTAGGAATTTTTTATTTCAATTTCGCTTGCAGATTCTGAAAGCGTAGGTCACGCAGATTCCAAATATAACGATCATTCCCACGTTCCGAATATTTCAGAAATTTTCAGATTTCTGAAAAAAAGGAAAGGGGTACCCCTTCTCATTTTTTCGGGCGAAAAAACTTTTTGTCGAGAAACGGATAATAAGAATGATATTCTTCATGGAAATGACCCGCTGATTCCAAATATGTGTGCCATTCCCCGATTCCGAAGCCTCCTGCGATTTTACCAATAAAAAACGACAAAAAAAAAAAAAGTGAAAAAAACATAAAAAGTAAATCGACGATTAAGAATCGTAGGAATTTTTTATTTCAATTTGGCTTGCAGATTCTGAAAGCGTAGGTCACGCAGATTCCAAATATAACGATCATTCCCACGTTCCGAATATTTCGGAAATTTTCAGATTTCTGAAAAAAAGGAAAGGGGTACCCCTTCTCATTTTTTTGGGCGAAAAAACTTTTTGTCGAGAAACGGATAATAAGAATGATATTCTTCATGGAAATGACCCGCTGATTCCAAATATGTGTGCCATTTCCCGATTCCGAAGCCTCCTGCGATTTTACCAATAAAAAACGACAAAAAAAAAAGTGAAAAAAACATAAAAAGTAAATCGACGATTAAAAATCGTAGGAATTTGTTATTTCAATTTGGCTTGCAGATTCTGAAAGCGTAGGTCACGCAGATTCCAAATATAACGATCATTCCCACGTTCCGAATATTTCGGAAATTTTCAGATTTCTGAAAAAAAGGAAAGGGGTACCCCTTCTCATTTTTTTGGGCGAAAAAACTTTTTGTCGAGAAACGGATAATAAGAATGATATTCTTCATGGAAATGACCCGCTGATTCCAAATATGTGTGCCATTCCCCGATTCCAAAGCCTCCTGCGATTTTACCAATAAAAAACGACAAAAAAAAAAGTGAGAAAAAAATAAAAAGTAAATCGACGATTAAAAATCGTAGGAATTTTTTATTTCAATTTGGCTTGCAGATTCTGAAAGCGTAGGTCACGCAGATTCCAAATATAACGATCATTCCCACGTTCCGAATATTTCGGAAATTTTCAGATTTCTGAAAAAAAGGAAAGGGGTACCCCTTCTCATTTTTTTGGGCGAAAAAACTTTTTGTCGAGAAACGGATAATAAGAATGATATTCTTCATGGAAATGACCCGCTGATTCCAAATATGTGTGCCATTCCCCGATTCCGAAGCCTCCTGCGATTTTACCAATAAAAAACGACAAGAAAAAAGGGAAAAAAAAATAAAAAGTAAATCGACGATTAAAAATCGTAGGAATTTTTTATTTCAATTTCGCTTGCAGATTCTGAAAGCGTAGGTCACGCAGATTCCAAATATAACGATCATTCCCACGTTCCGAATATTTCAGAAATTTTCAGATTTCTGAAAAAAAGGAAAGGGGTACCCCTTCTCATTTTTTTGGGCGAAAAAACTTTTTGTCGAGAAACGGATAATAAGAATGATATTCTTCATGGAAATGACCCGCTGATTCCAAATATGTGTGCCATTTCCCGATTCCGAAGCCTCCTGCGATTTTACCAATAAAAAACGACAAAAAAAAAAGTGAAAAAAACATAAAAAGTAAATCGACGATTAAAAATCGTAGGAATTTTTTATTTCAATTTGGCTTGCAGATTCTGAAAGCGTAGGTCACGCAGATTCCAAATATAACGATCATTCCCACGTTCCGAATATTTCAGAAATTTTCAGATTTCTGAAAAAAAGGAAAGGGGTACCCCTTCTCATTTTTTCGGGCGGAAAAACTTTTTGTCGAGAAACGGATAATAAGAATGATATTCTTCATGGAAATGACCCGCTGATTCCAAATATGTGTGCCATTCCCCGATTCCGAAGCCTCCTGCGATTTTACCAATAAAAAACGACAAAAAAAAAGGGAAAAAAAAAATAAAAAGTAAATCGACGATTAAAAATCGTAGGAATTTTTTATTTCAATTTCGCTTGCAGATTCTGAAAGCGTAGGTCACGCAGATTCAAAATATAACGATCATTCCCACGTTCCGAATATTTCAGAAATTTTCAGATTTCTGAAAAAAAGGAAAGGGGTACCCCTTCTCATTTTTTTGGGCGAAAAAACTTTTTGTCGAGAAACGGATAATAAGAATGATATTCTTCATGGAAATGACCCGCTGATTCCAAATATGTGTGCCATTCCCCGATTCCGAAGCCTCCTGCGATTTTACCAATAAAAAACGACAAAAAAAAAAGTGAAAAAAACATAAAAAGTAAATCGACGATTAAAAATCGTAGGAATTTTTTATTTCAATTTGGCTTGCAGATTCTGAAAGCGTAGGTCACGCAGATTCCAAATATAACGATCATTCCCACGTTCCGAATATTTCGGAAATTTTCAGATTTCTGAAAAAAAGGAAAGGGGTACCCCTTCTCATTTTTTTGGGCGAAAAAACTTTTTGTCGAGAAACGGATAATAAGAATGATATTCTTCATGGAAATGACCCGCTGATTCCAAATATGTGTGCCATTCCCCGATTCCGAAGCCTCCTGCGATTTTACCAATAAAAAACGACAAAAAAAAAAGTGAAAAAAACATAAAAAGTAAATCGACGATTAAAAATCGTAGGAATTTTTTATTTCAATTTGGCTTGCAGATTCTGAAAGCGTAGGTCACGCAGATTCCAAATATAACGATCATTCCCACGTTCCGAATATTTCGAAAATTTTCAGATTTCTGAAAAAAAGGAAAGGGGTACCCCTTCTCATTTTTTTGGGCGAAAAAACTTTTTGTCGAGAAACGGATAATAAGAATGATATACTTCATGGAAATGACCCGCTGATTCCAAATATGTGTGCCATTCCCCGATTCCGAAGCCTCCTGCGATTTTACCAATAAAAAACGACAAAAAAAAAAGTGAAAAAAAAATAAAAAGTAAATCGACGATTAAAAATCGTAGGAATTTTTTATTTCAATTTGGCTTGCAGATTCTGAAAGCGTAGGTCACGCAGATTCCAAATATAACGATCATTCCCACGTTCCGAATATTTCGGAAATTTTCAGATTTCTGAAAAAAAGGAAAGGGGTACCCCTTCTCATTTTTTTGGGCGAAAAAACTTTTTGTCGAGAAACGGATAATAAGAATGATATTCTTCATGGAAATGACCTGCTGATTCCAAATATGTGTGCCATTTCCCGATTCCGAAGCCTCCTGCGATTTTACCAATAAAAAACGACAAAAAAAAAAGTGAAAAAAACATAAAAAGTAAATCGACGATTAAAAATCGTAGGAATTTTTTATTTCAATTTGGCTTGCAGATTCTGAAAGCGTAGGTCACGCAGATTCCAAATATAACGATCATTCCCACGTTCCGAATATTTCGGAAATTTTCAGATTTCTGAAAAAAAGGAAAGGGGTACCCCTTCTCATTTTTTTGGGCGAAAAAACTTTTTGTCGAGAAACGGATAATAAGAATGATATTCTTCATGGAAATGACCCGCTGATTCCAAATATGTGTGCCATTCCTCGATTCCGAAGCCTCCTGCGATTTTACCAATAAAAAACGACAAAAAAAAAGGGAAAAAAAAATAAAAAGTAAATCGACGATTAAAAATCGTAGGAATTTTTTATTTCAATTTCGCTTGCAGATTCTGAAAGCGTAGGTCACGCAGATTCCAAATATAACGATCATTTCCACGTTCCGAATATTTCAGAAATTTTCAGATTTCTGAAAAAAAGGAAAGGGGTACCCCTTCTCATTTTTTTGGGCGAAAAAACTTTTTGTCGAGAAACGGATAATAAGAATGATATTCTTCATGGAAATGACCCGCTGATTCCAAATATGTGTGCCATTCCCCGATTCCGAAGCCTCCTGCGATTTGACCAATAAAAAACGACAAAAAAAAAAGTGAAAAAAAAATAAAAAGTAAATCGACGATTAAAAATCGTAGGAATTTTTTATTTCAATTTGGCTTGCAGATTCTGAAAGCGTAGGTCACGCAGATTCCAAATATAACGATCATTCCCACGTTCCGAATATTTCGGAAATTTTCAGATTTCTGAAAAAAAGGAAAGGGGTACCCCTTCTCATTTTTTTGGGCGAAAAAACTTTTTGTCGAGAAACGGATAATAAGAATGATATTCTTCATGGAAATGACCCGCTGATTCCAAATATGTGTGCCATTCCCCGATTCCGAAGCCTCCTGCGATTTTACCAATAAAAAACGACAAAAAAAAAGGGAAAAAAAAAATAAAAAGTAAATCGACGATTAAAAATCGTAGGAATTTTTTATTTCAATTTCGCTTGCAGATTCTGAAAGCGTAGGTCACGCAGATTCCAAATATAACGATCATTCCCACGTTCCGAATATTTCGGAAATTTTCAGATTTCTGAAAAAAAGGAAAGGGGTACCCCTTCTCATTTTTTTGGGCGAAAAAACTTTTTGTCGAGAAACGGATAATAAGAATGATATTCTTCATGGAAATGACCCGCTGATTCCAAATATGTGTGCCATTCCCCGATTCCAAAGCCTCCTGCGATTTTACCAATAAAAAACGACAAAAAAAAAAGTGAAAAAAAAAAAAAAGTAAATCGACGATTAAAAATCGTAGGAATTTTTTATTTCAATTTGGCTTGCAGATTCTGAAAGCGTAGGTCACGCAGATTCCAAATATAACGATCATTCCCACGTTCCGAATATTTCGGAAATTTTCAGATTTCTGAAAAAAAGGAAAGGGGTACCCCTTCTCATTTTTTTGGGCGAAAAAACTTTTTGTCGAGAAACGGATAATAAGAATGATATTCTTCATGGAAATGACCCGCTGATTCCAAATATGTGTGCCATTCCCCGATTCCGAAGCCTCCTGCGATTTTACCAATAAAAAACGACAAGAAAAAAGGGAAAAAAAAAATAAAAAGTAAATCGACGATTAAAAATCGTAGGAATTTTTTATTTCAATTTCGCTTGCAGATTCTGAAAGCGTAGGTCACGCAGATTCCAAATATAACGATCATTCCCACGTTCCGAATATTTCAGAAATTTTCAGATTTCTGAAAAAAAGGAAAGGGGTACCCCTTCTCATTTTTTTGGGCGAAAAAACTTTTTGTCGAGAAACGGATAATAAGAATGATATTCTTCATGGAAATGACCCGCTGATTCCAAATATGTGTGCCATTCCCCGATTCCGAAGCCTCCTGCGATTTTACCAATAAAAAACGACAAGAAAAAAGGGAAAAAAAAATAAAAAGTAAATCGACGATTAAAAATCGTAGGAATTTTTTATTTCAATTTCGCTTGCAGATTCTGAAAGCGTAGGTCACGCAGATTCCAAATATAACGATCATTCCCACGTTCCGAATATTTCAGAAATTTTCAGATTTCTGAAAAAAAGGAAAGGGGTACCCCTTCTCATTTTTTCGGGCGAAAAAACTTTTTGTCGAGAAACGGATAATAAGAATGATATTCTTCATGGAAATGACCCGCTGATTCCAAATATGTGTGCCATTCCCCGATTCCGAAGCCTCCTGCGATTTTACCAATAAAAAACGACAAAAAACAAAAAGTGAAAAAAACATAAAAAGTAAATCGACGATTAAGAATCGTAGGAATTTTTTATTTCAATTTGGCTTGCAGATTCTGAAAGCGTAGGTCACGCAGATTCCAAATATAACGATCATTCCCACGTTCCGAATATTTCGGAAATTTTCAGATTTCTGAAAAAAAGGAAAGGGGTACCCCTTCTCATTTTTTTGGGCGAAAAAACTTTTTGTCGAGAAACGGATAATAAGAATGATATTCTTCATGGAAATGACCCGCTGATTCCAAATATGTGTGCCATTTCCCGATTCCGAAGCCTCCTGCGATTTTACCAATAAAAAACGACAAAAAAAAAAGTGAAAAAAACATAAAAAGTAAATCGACGATTAAAAATCGTAGGAATTTTTTATTTTAATTTGGCTTGCAGATTCTGAAAGCGTAGGTCACGCAGATTCCAAATATAACGATCATTCCCACGTTCCGAATATTTCGGAAATTTTCAGATTTCTGAAAAAAAGGAAAGGGGTACCCCTTCTCATTTTTTTGGGCGAAAAAACTTTTTGTCGAGAAACGGATAATAAGAATGATATTCTTCATGGAAATGACCCGCTGATTCCAAATATGTGTGCCATTTCCCGATTCCGAAGCCTCCTGCGATTTTACCAATAAAAAACGACAAAAAAAAAAGTGAAAAAAACATAAAAAGTAAATCGACGATTAAAAATCGTAGGAATTTTTTATTTCAATTTGGCTTGCAGATTCTGAAAGCGTAGGTCACGCAGATTCCAAATATAACGATCATTCCCACGTTCCGAATATTTCGGAAATTTATAGATTTCTGAAAAAAAGGAAAGGGGTACCCCTTCTCATTTTTTTGGGCGAAAAAACTTTTTGTCGAGAAACGGATAATAAGAATGATATTCTTCATGGAAATGACCCGCTGATTCCAAATATGTGTGCCATTCCCCGATTCCAAAGCCTCCTGCGATTTTACCAATAAAAAACGACAAAAAAAAAAGTGAAAAAAAAATAAAAAGTAAATCGACGATTAAAAATCGTAGGAATTTTTTATTTCAATTTGGCTTGCAGATTCTGAAAGCGTAGGTCACGCAGATTCCAAATATAACGATCATTCCCACGTTCCGAATATTTCGAAAATTTTCAGATTTCTGAAAAAAAGGAAAGGGGTACCCCTTCTCATTTTTTTGGGCGAAAAAACTTTTTGTCGAGAAACGGATAATAAGAATGATATACTTCATGGAAATGACCCGCTGATTCCAAATATGTGTGCCATTCCCCGATTCCGAAGCCTCCTGCGATTTTACCAATAAAAAACGACAAAAAAAAAAGTGAAAAAAAAATAAAAAGTAAATCGACGATTAAAAATCGTAGGAATTTTTTATTTCAATTTGGCTTGCAGATTCTGAAAGCGTAGGTCACGCAGATTCCAAATATAAAGATCATTCCCACGTTCCGAATATTTCGGAAATTTTCAGATTTCTGAAAAAAAGGAAAGGGGTACCCCTTCTCATTTTTTTGGGCGAAAAAACTTTTTGTCGAGAAACGGATAATAAGAATGATATTCTTCATGGAAATGACCTGCTGATTCCAAATATGTGTGCCATTTCCCGATTCCGAAGCCTCCTGCGATTTTACCAATAAAAAACGACAAAAAAAAAAGTGAAAAAAACATAAAAAGTAAATCGACGATTAAAAATCGTAGGAATTTTTTATTTCAATTTGGCTTGCAGATTCTGAAAGCGTAGGTCACGCAGATTCCAAATATAACGATCATTCCCACGTTCCGAATATTTCGGAAATTTTCAGATTTCTGAAAAAAAGGAAAGGGGTACCCCTTCTCATTTTTTTGGGCGAAAAAACTTTTTGTCGAGAAACGGATAATAAGAATGATATTCTTCATGGAAATGACCCGCTGATTCCAAATATGTGTGCCATTCCTCGATTCCGAAGCCTCCTGCGATTTTACCAATAAAAAACGACAAAAAAAAAGGGAAAAAAAAATAAAAAGTAAATCGACGATTAAAAATCGTAGGAATTTTTTATTTCAATTTCGCTTGCAGATTCTGAAAGCGTAGGTCACGCAGATTCCAAATATAACGATCATTTCCACGTTCCGAATATTTCAGAAATTTTCAGATTTCTGAAAAAAAGGAAAGGGGTACCCCTTCTCATTTTTTTGGGCGAAAAAACTTTTTGTCGAGAAACGGATAATAAGAATGATATTCTTCATGGAAATGACCCGCTGATTCCAAATATGTGTGCCATTCCCCGATTCCGAAGCCTCCTGCGATTTTACCAATAAAAAACGACAAAAAAAAAAGTGAAAAAAAAATAAAAAGTAAATCGACGATTAAAAATCGTAGGAATTTTTTATTTCAATTTGGCTTGCAGATTCTGAAAGCGTAGGTCACGCAGATTCCAAATATAACGATCATTCCCACGTTCCGAATATTTCGGAAATTTTCAGATTTCTGAAAAAAAGGAAAGGGGTACCCCTTCTCATTTTTTTGGGCGAAAAAACTTTTTGTCGAGAAACGGATAATAAGAATGATATTCTTCATGGAAATGACCCGCTGATTCCAAATATGTGTGCCATTCCCCGATTCCGAAGCCTCCTGCGATTTTACCAATAAAAAACGACAAAAAAAAAGGGAAAAAAAAAATAAAAAGTAAATCGACGATTAAAAATCGTAGGAATTTTTTATTTCAATTTCGCTTGCAGATTCTGAAAGCGTAGGTCACGCAGATTCCAAATATAACGATCATTCCCACGTTCCGAATATTTCGGAAATTTTCAGATTTCTGAAAAAAAGGAAAGGGGTACCCCTTCTCATTTTTTTGGGCGAAAAAACTTTTTGTCGAGAAACGGATAATAAGAATGATATTCTTCATGGAAATGACCCGCTGATTCCAAATATGTGTGCCATTCCCCGATTCCAAAGCCTCCTTCGATTTTACCAATAAAAAACGACAAAAAAAAAAGTGAAAAAAAAAAAAAAGTAAATCGACGATTAAAAATCGTAGGAATTTTTTATTTCAATTTGGCTTGCAGATTCTGAAAGCGTAGGTCACGCAGATTCCAAATATAACGATCATTCCCACGTTCCGAATATTTCGGAAATTTTCAGATTTCTGAAAAAAAGGAAAGGGGTACCCCTTCTCATTTTTTTGGGCGAAAAAACTTTTTGTCGAGAAACGGATAATAAGAATGATATTCTTCATGGAAATGACCCGCTGATTCCAAATATGTGTGCCATTCCCCGATTCCGAAGCCTCCTGCGATTTTACCAATAAAAAACGACAAGAAAAAAGGGAAAAAAAAAATAAAAAGTAAATCGACGATTAAAAATCGTAGGAATTTTTTATTTCAATTTCGCTTGCAGATTCTGAAAGCGTAGGTCACGCAGATTCCAAATATAACGATCATTCCCACGTTCCGAATATTTCAGAAATTTTCAGATTTCTGAAAAAAAGGAAAGGGGTACCCCTTCTCATTTTTTTGGGCGAAAAAACTTTTTGTCGAGAAACGGATAATAAGAATGATATTCTTCATGGAAATGACCCGCTGATTCCAAATATGTGTGCCATTCCCCGATTCCGAAGCCTCCTGCGATTTTACCAATAAAAAACGACAAGAAAAAAGGGAAAAAAAAATAAAAAGTAAATCGACGATTAAAAATCGTAGGAATTTTTTATTTCAATTTCGCTTGCAGATTCTGAAAGCGTAGGTCACGCAGATTCCAAATATAACGATCATTCCCACGTTCCGAATATTTCAGAAATTTTCAGATTTCTGAAAAAAAGGAAAGGGGTACCCCTTCTCATTTTTTCGGGCGAAAAAACTTTTTGTCGAGAAACGGATAATAAGAATGATATTCTTCATGGAAATGACCCGCTGATTCCAAATATGTGTGCCATTCCCCGATTCCGAAGCCTCCTGCGATTTTACCAATAAAAAACGACAAAAAACAAAAAGTGAAAAAAACATAAAAAGTAAATCGACGATTAAGAATCGTAGGAATTTTTTATTTCAATTTGGCTTGCAGATTCTGAAAGCGTAGGTCACGCAGATTCCAAATATAACGATCATTCCCACGTTCCGAATATTTCGGAAATTTTCAGATTTCTGAAAAAAAGGAAAGGGGTACCCCTTCTCATTTTTTTGGGCGAAAAAACTTTTTGTCGAGAAACGGATAATAAGAATGATATTCTTCATGGAAATGACCCGCTGATTCCAAATATGTGTGCCATTTCCCGATTCCGAAGCCTCCTGCGATTTTACCAATAAAAAACGACAAAAAAAAAAGTGAAAAAAACATAAAAAGTAAATCGACGATTAAAAATCGTAGGAATTTTTTATTTTAATTTGGCTTGCAGATTCTGAAAGCGTAGGTCACGCAGATTCCAAATATAACGATCATTCCCACGTTCCGAATATTTCGGAAATTTTCAGATTTCTGAAAAAAAGGAAAGGGGTACCCCTTCTCATTTTTTTGGGCGAAAAAACTTTTTGTCGAGAAACGGATAATAAGAATGATATTCTTCATGGAAATGACCCGCTGATTCCAAATATGTGTGCCATTTCCCGATTCCGAAGCCTCCTGCGATTTTACCAATAAAAAACGACAAAAAAAAAAGTGAAAAAAACATAAAAAGTAAATCGACGATTAAAAATCGTAGGAATTTTTTATTTCAATTTGGCTTGCAGATTCTGAAAGCGTAGGTCACGCAGATTCCAAATATAACGATCATTCCCACGTTCCGAATATTTCGGAAATTTATAGATTTCTGAAAAAAAGGAAAGGGGTACCCCTTCTCATTTTTTTGGGCGAAAAAACTTTTTGTCGAGAAACGGATAATAAGAATGATATTCTTCATGGAAATGACCCGCTGATTCCAAATATGTGTGCCATTCCCCGATTCCAAAGCCTCCTGCGATTTTACCAATAAAAAACGACAAAAAAAAAAGTGAAAAAAAAATAAAAAGTAAATCGACGATTAAAAATCGTAGGAATTTTTTATTTCAATTTGGCTTGCAGATTCTGAAAGCGTAGGTCACGCAGATTCCAAATATAACGATCATTCCCACGTTCCGAATATTTCGGAAATTTTCAGATTTCTGAAAAAAAGGAAAGGGGTACCCCTTCTCATTTTTTTGGGCGAAAAAACTTTTTGTCGAGAAACGGATAATAAGAATGATATTCTTCATGGAAATGACCCGCTGATTCCAAATATGTGTGCCATTCCCCGATTCCGAAGCCTCCTGCGATTTTACCAATAAAAAACGACAAGAAAAAAGGAAAAAAAAAATAAAAAGTAAATCGACGATTAAAAATCGTAGGAATTTTTTATTTCAATTTCGCTTGCAGATTCTGAAAGCGTAGGTCACGCAGATTCCAAATATAACGATCATTCCCACGTTCCGAATATTTCAGAAATTTTCAGATTTCTGAAAAAAAGGAAAGGGGTACCCCTTCTCATTTTTTTGGGCGAAAAAACTTTTTGTCGAGAAACGGATAATAAGAATGATATTCTTCATGGAAATGACCCGCTGATTCCAAATATGTGTGCCATTTCCCGATTCCGAAGCCTCCTGCGATTTTACCAATAAAAAACGACAAAAAAAAAAGTGAAAAAAACATAAAAAGTAAATCGACGATTAAAAATCGTAGGAATTTTTTATTTCAATTTGGCTTGCAGATTCTGAAAGCGTAGGTCACGCAGATTCCAAATATAACGATCATTCCCACGTTCCGAATATTTCGGAAATTTATAGATTTCTGAAAAAAAGGAAAGGGGTACCCCTTCTCATTTTTTTGGGCGAAAAAACTTTTTGTCGAGAAACGGATAATAAGAATGATATTCTTCATGGAAATGACCCGCTGATTCCAAATATGTGTGCCATTCCCCGATTCCGAAGCCTCCTGCAATTTTACCAATAAAAAACGACAAAAAAAAAAAGTGAAAAAAAAATAAAAAGTAAATCGACGATTAAAAATCGTAGGAATTTTTTATTTCAATTTGGCTCGCAGATTCTGAAAGCGTAGGTCACGCAGATTCCAAATATAACGATCATTCCCACGTTTCGAATATTTCAGAAATTTTCAGATTTCTGAAATAAAGGAAAGGGGTACCCCTTCTCATTTTTTTGGACGAAAAAACTTTTTGTCGAGAAACGGATAATAAGAATGATATTCTTCATGGAAATGACCCGCTGATTCCAAATATGTGTGCCATTCCCCGATTCCGAAGCCTCCTGCGATTTTACCGGAATAAAACGACAAAAAAAAAAGTGAAAATAAAATAAAAAGTAAATCGACGATTAAAAATCGTAGGAATTTTTTATTTCAATTTGGCTTGCAGATTCTGAAAGCGTAGGTCACGCAGATTCCAAATATAACGATCATTCCCACGTTCCGAATATTTCAGAAATTTTCAGATTCTTGAAAAAAAGGAAAGGGGTACCGTTTCTCATTTTTTTGGGCGAAAAAACTTTTCGTCGAGAAACGGATAATAAGAATGATATTCTTCATGGAAATGACCCGCTGATTCCAAATATGTGTGCCATTCCCCGATTCCGAAGCCTCCTGCGATTTTATCAATGAAAAACGACAAAAAAAAAGTGAAGAAAAAATAAAAAGTAAATCGACGATTAAAAATCGTAGGAATTTTTTATTTCAATTTGGCGTGCAGATTCTGAAAGCGTAGGTCACGCAGATTCCAAATATAACGATCATTCCCACGTTCCGAATATTTCAGAAATTTTCAGATTTCTGAAAAAAAGGAAAGGGGTACCCCTTCTCATTTTTTTGGGCGAAAAAACTTTTCGTCGAGAAACGGATAATAAGAATGATATTCTTCATGGAAATGACCCGCTGATTCCAAATATGTGTGCCATTCCCCGATTCCGAAGCCTCCTGCAATTTTACCAATAAAAAACGACAAAAAAAAAAAGTGAAAAAAAAATAAAAAGTAAATCGACGATTAAAAATCGTAGGAATTTTTTATTTCAATTTGGCTCGCAGATTCTGAAAGCGTAGGTCACGCAGATTCCAAATATAACGATCATTCCCACGTTTCGAATATTTCAGAAATTTTCAGATTTCTGAAATAAAGGAAAGGGGTACCCCTTCTCATTTTTTTGGACGAAAAAACTTTTTGTCGAGAAACGGATAATAAGAATGATATTCTTCATGGAAATGACCCGCTGATTCCAAATATGTGTGCCATTCCCCGATTCCGAAGCCTCCTGCAATTTTACCAATAAAAAACGACAAAAAAAAAAAGTGAAAAAAAAATAAAAAGTAAATCGACGATTAAAAATCGTAGGAATTTTTTATTTCAATTTGGCTCGCAGATTCTGAAAGCGTAGGTCACGCAGATTCCAAATATAACGATCATTCCCACGTTTCGAATATTTCAGAAATTTTCAGATTTCTGAAATAAAGGAAAGGGGTACCCCTTCTCATTTTTTTGGACGAAAAAACTTTTTGTCGAGAAACGGATAATAAGAATGATATTCTTCATGGAAATGACCCGCTGATTCCAAATATGTGTGCCATTCCCCGATTCCGAAGCCTCCTGCGATTTTACCGGAATAAAACGACAAAAAAAAAAGTGAAAATAAAATAAAAAGTAAATCGACGATTAAAAATCGTAGGAATTTTTTATTTCAATTTGGCTTGCAGATTCTGAAAGCGTAGGTCACGCAGATTCCAAATATAACGATCATTCCCACGTTCCGAATATTTCGGAAATTTTCAGATTTCTGAAAAAAAGGAAAGGGGTACCCCTTCTCATTTTTTTGGGCGAAAAAACTTTTTGTCGAGAAACGGATAATAAGAATGATATTCTTCATGGAAATGACCCGCTGATTCCAAATATGTGTGCCATTCCCCGATTCCGAAGCCTCCTGCGATTTTACCAATAAAAAACGACAAAAAAAAAAGTGAAAAAAAAATAAAAAGTAAATCGACGATTAAAAATCGTAGGAATTTTTTATTTCAATTTGGCTTGCAGATTCTGAAAGCGTAGGTCACGCAGATTCCAAATATAACGATCATTCCCACGTTCCGAATATTTCAGAAATTTTCAGATTCTTGAAAAAAAGGAAAGGGGTACCGTTTCTCATTTTTTTGGGCGAAAAAACTTTTCGTCGAGAAACGGATAATAAGAATGATATTCTTCATGGAAATGACCCGCTGATTCCAAATATGTGTGCCATTCCCCGATTCCGAAGCCTCCTGCGATTTTATCAATGAAAAACGACAAAAAAAAAAGTGAAGAAAAAATAAAAAGTAAATCGACGATTAAAAATCGTAGGAATTTTTTATTTCAATTTGGCGTGCAGATTCTGAAAGCGTAGGTCACGCAGATTCCAAATATAACGATCATTCCCACGTTCCGAATATTTCAGAAATTTTCAGATTTCTGAAAAAAAGGAAAGGGGTACCCCTTCTCATTTTTTTGGGCGAAAAAACTTTTTATCGAGAAACGGATAATAAGAATGATATTCTTCATGGAAATGACCCGCTGATTCCAAATATGTGTGCCATTCCCCGATTCCGAAGCCTCCTGCAATTTTACCAATAAAAAACGACAAAAAAAAAAAGTGAAAAAAAAATAAAAAGTAAATCGACGATTAAAAATCGTAGGAATTTTTTATTTCAATTTGGCTCGCAGATTCTGAAAGCGTAGGTCACGCAGATTCCAAATATAACGATCATTCCCACGTTTCGAATATTTCAGAAATTTTCAGATTTCTGAAAAAAAGGAAAGGGGTACCCCTTCTCATTTTTTTGGACGAAAAAACTTTTTGTCGAGAAACGGATAATAAGAATGATATTCTTCATGGAAATGACCCGCTGATTCCAAATATGTGTGCCATTCCTCGATTCCGAAGCCTCCTGCGATTTTACCGGAATAAAACGACAAAAAAAAAAGTGAAAATAAAATAAAAAGTAAATCGACGATTAAAAATCGTAGGAATTTTTTATTTCAATTTGGCTTGCAGATTCTGAAAGTGTAGGTCGCCATGTTTCGAATATTCCGAAAAATTTCAGATTTTTGAAAAAAAGGACAGTTGCGCCCGTACCCATTTTTCTGGCTGAAAATTTTATTTCCCAAGAATTGGAGCAATGTGTCCCATCCTGGAAGGGAATGTTGGAGAATCTGAAAAGTTTTAGGTAGAAGAATATTCAAGTCCATTATTTAATTAGGGCAATGTTTATTCATTGAATACTTTCATCGCTTTACAATCATTATCATCTAACGTTATTTTTTTGTTCAGGATGACTCGAATCTATTGTCCAACATGACGCAGATGAGAGTACCAACAATCGCCACGCTGTATGAATTCGATTTTTTTTTCTCGAATTGTCACCACCACATAATGTGTGTCTGCCAATTATCCTCATTGTTCATATTCTGCACTGTCACAAATACTATACTAAAAAGAAATTTTTCTTCATCTCATATTTCTTAATCAGTAATATGCCGCGAAATCAGAATATAAAATTCTCTGCTTCACATGCGATTTCTATGTTTCCTCGTTGATGCTACGAGGGCCTCTGGTACTCTATCCAATCGCTTTTTCGATTTCTTATTGCACCCCCATGGCAGGTGAATTCACATCCTTGCCTGGCTGGTCCGGCCATTCGGAGTAAACTCAAAGAACCAAGAAGCGCGCAAACCCTTCCAGAAACCTACCTCTTGCATCAGACTTCTAGAATTTCTCCCCCGGAATATTATTTTGATTTAGCACACTCCGGTAAATATTACGAACATCGATTCCTTGCCTTATCTAATTTGCTTCACTGAATAACAAGGGCTCATCAAAACTGAATATTCATACAACTCATCATTACTCCTCATTATCATAATTATACATTCGTTGGTACATGTATAATCATGTAAGTTTTATCCATACACTTATATAATTTCACACTTGAAGGTAGAATGTGCCTACAATACATAATATCATTTCAATATTCTGATTGATGTTTTCACTATTCAGTATATTCACACTAACGATTACTAATACATACATTCATTATACAAACAAATAGAGTGCTAGTTTTATCCTAAAGCAGATGTATACAGAACTTCTTTTCTCATAGTGCTTAATTAAATATAATGTTCATAGAAATCTCACACAATTCATTCCCAACATAGTTTCATCGAAAAGATACATAAAATTATCTTGAATCACCTCATAGTCAAACGAACTACGAATATATAGTGCATTAGCGGCGAAATTGAAAAACGAACAACTTTTTCAAGCATTGAAATTAATTTGACTTTACCGATCGCATGACTCGCTTCTTCCGCTTATTGTTAGCCTAAAATCATGATAACTATGATTATTGGTCGAGTATTAAAACTTATGGATTTCATTCTCGACAGTCAGGGAAAAAACCATATTTTGAAATTCGCTAGTTTTTCACTGAAATTTCAAGTCCCAAACGTATCGAGAATATAGACCCTTTCTGTTCTACGTTTATTTAGGTGTATAATAAACAAATACCGTATTCTATCTTATACATATATATATATGTATATATTATATATTTACATATACAGAGAATACAAGATAATAGAATGCTTTATTTGATTTTGATTCCTGTGGTCACAATTATTCATGCATCATGTATCAATCTATTACGCATTATTCATCTAAAGCTGAAATTTATTCTAAACAGAACAATTAATATGACACACCTGATTTATTTATTATTTACACTGATTATCTGCGGCTAAATTCTTTTTTATTTTTCTTCTTTATTCTTTAAGTACTAATGCGCGACCCAGTCTTCGCACCCTGGGCTGTAGGTGGAAAAGGCTGCCTTTCATTAATAAATAAATAAATAAAATATTTGAACAATAAATATTCGATGAAGAAACTCGAATTTCGAATTCTTTCGTCAAGAAAGTTACATATAGAAAGCTAATAAAAAGGTAAATTAACGCTGTGGACAAATTATAACCAGGCATTTTATTTTATTTTTTTTTTTTTTTTTTTTTTTTATGTAAATTGTTCATTGGTATAATTATTGATTTTATTTGAAATTTATTGCGACCAATTTCAGCCTGCAGTAACGGGTGCGGACCTTGGCGTGTGCCTAAGTAATAAAGCTATAATCCCGGTCATTGATTGTCGAGAGCTGGTTTTTTTTTTTTTAATCAGCCCCCGTTTTCAAATCATCGAATCTTTTCGAAACGCGACAAACATCGAGCACCGGAGCGATACAACAACACAGACGATATAGCTGGCCCATTGTATATTATTATATACGGACGTATTCGGAACAAATCGCTATAAGCTGAATTCACACGGCAGTTTATCGGAATAAATTATTTAAATTTCAAGTTTTTTAACCGAAAAGTAACCTCGAGATATTCGATAAATATCGGATAAAATTTCATAAGGACTTCCATGAATTCCTGGAAAAGGTAAATCAACGAAATATTGATAAGAAAAATGTGTTTGATAGTTGGTTAATAAATTTCGATTTTACGATATTTTAAAGAAGCTGTAATTACCAAACGTATTTCGAATAAGTATTCAAGGAGATACATCGTACTTTTATCGCGACTGAGTAAAAATTCATTCAAACTCATTGTAGTTAATATGCAAAACGAGTCCTCGGCGGACTCAGCTGTCGAATATCGTGTGAAATAAATTTCGTATTGAATGAAACGCGTTTGATTTTCAAAGGATATTACTACCGTGTGATTTTGGCGATTTCAAACATTTTTCTTTCCCCGCTATAAGAAAATAGGTATAAAACCATCGTGAAAAATTACGTTTTTTTTTCCTTTCATTTATTTGTTTATTTATTTTTCTTCTCTCTCTCTTTCTCTTTTTTCAAGTAGCGGTGATTTTACGAAGTTTCTATGTGTTTTTGTTTAATTTTCACTTGTAGATTGTATAGTATAGGTACGTAGGAGTTTATACTACGTTATACATAAATATTCATATCTCTACGTATGTATGTTTGTATGTAACATACCTGATACTTCATAAAACATATACATATAGTATACGAGAAGGTTGTTAAATAAAATGATATTCAAACCATTGCACTGCTTGATATTAGAGGCTATACAAATACACATAGGTACTCTCTCGCGATATATCGTTTAACATCAATTTGATACGTGGTACCTACGTTTCAATGAAATAAAACAATTTTGTTATTATTAGAAAAACAAATTTTTCAATTATTTGTTAATATTTCTGCAGCCGTATAGTGATAGTCTAATAATCTATAATTATTCAATTAATAATAAATTTTCTAATACTTTGATATAATAATAATAATTCTTTGACCCGCAAATTCCATAAATAATTTAACATAGATATTATTTATACCCCATATTATTATACATATAATACCTTACACGTCAATATAGCGATTAGTATTATTATTCGAGTAATTATTTTTTTCTTCGCGCAATTCTTGTTGTTTTTCCTTTTTTTTCCGTTCTTCTGTTTTTCGTTTCATTTATTTATTTTTTTTTAATTTTTATTCATTTTTTCTGTTTCGCCTTTTCGTATTTACATATTATGTGTACATACATAGAATAAATACTACAGATACATATTAGATAAATTATTAATTATTAATAATAATATGATTATGATTATGATTATTATTATATTCATAGGTACATGTTAGATTTGTTAAAGCTTTTAGTCGCAAGATGTCGACCTCACATAGTGATGTATAGTTATGCATATAATTATATATATGTATATATATACAGATCGACGTTAATTGTCAATTATGTATACTTATATTATATATATATATACATATATATATATATATATGTATTGTGTAATATTATACGCGTAGATATTGATAAATATATCTATTATATCAATTGAAAGATACTGTACTTATATTATTTTGTTCCTTTTCTCTCTTCCCTTCCCTTTTTTCTCTCTTTCTTTCTCTCTTTTTTTCTCTATTGATAAATACGTATTGATTTTTCATCGGCTTTCCAGGCCAGCTGGTTTTTACTCATATGCGAAGAAATAAATAATTCAATCTTACATCATTAGATGAATATTATAATATACATATGTTTATTCATTAATCTATAATAGTCAGAATTGTATTCTTTTATTGTTTATATTAATTACTGTATTATTAAAATTAATTGTTCGAATTTCACCTTATACGTATATATCTTAATCAATATTTTATTATACTCATTTTTAGCTTGCGAAAACTGTCCATTTTTTTTTTCTTTTTTAAATCTACTTTTATAATATTATCTCATCTATTACTATAATTATATATTTTATATTTATATATTTCAGATATATTTCCATAGATACGCTAATTTAAGTTTTTTTTTTTTTTGTGTTGTTGCTTTCTTTAAAATTATATTATAGACGGATTACGACACTCTCGCGTATTTTTATATATATATATATATATAATACCTATGTATGTATCTATATAAGAGAGAATTTCACTTTTCAGGAATGATAACTTGCAAATAAAATCGTATCTTTCAAGTTCAATCGCAAAATCGTATATAATGTAGAAGTAAAATCTGACTGACCCTCCTCAACATCATTAAATAATAACAATAATAGTAATAATAATGACGATAATAATAATAATAATAATAATAATAATAATATTTGTAGAAATTGTGCAAGTACGTTCTGACCATAATAATAATAACAATAATAATAATAATAAGTATTTTGCTTGGAATTAATCGAGTACGCGATCTCAGTCTGTCACAGTAATAATACTTTCTATTCAAATATAGAATCAAGCTTATAATATATATTTATATGTATTTATTTATGATATAAACTTATTGATTTGATGCATATATATTAAGTATTTAATTTATTGCAAGCTTGATTTCAAGACGAAAACCATTCGTCAATAATGCATCCCTCTGTTTATTCCGCATCATCCATCCATTCATTCATTCATTCATTCATTCATTCATTCATTTATTTATTTATTTACTTATTAACTAAAATTTATTTACTACTCCTCGGCTGTACTGGTCAGTGAATTTTTACTTTTGTTATCCTTTTCTAAAAGTTCCTCCGCATCTTTTTGCTCCTGTTCTTTCTGTAGCCTAATTTCGGCGTCTGTAAAAAAAAAAAAAAAAAAAAATTACGAAATCAATAAATGATATACGTAGGTATTCTGAATTGCGTGTATGAAAGATAGTGATGTTGTATGTATATAGCTGAAAGTAACTCTCTCACCTTTAGCCGCCTGTTCTTTCCATATTTTTTTATTCTCGGCGAGACAATGGGCCCAGGGTTTTTTTATTCGGAATCTATTCTCACCACCGCCAGCAGCAGCCCCTGGAGAAATGACGGAGAGAAATTATTTCAATATTAACAAATTGGTATGAGGAAGTGGACTAAAACTGCCACCACCACCACCTTCTCCCCCCCAGGCATTCTTAATTGAGTTGATTAAGCCTGTTTTCTCTTTAATTATTTCTTCCATACCCGGAGGTGAATTTTCCGACGAAAATAGCAAGAGGAAAGAAATTATTCAGTTTCATTTCTCTTAGGGGTTGAAGAACAAGACCAAAAAATAAAAAATAAAAAATAAAAATCCAAATACATTTTAAATATTGTATTCAAATGAGATGGACTAATCTCTGATTTTATCAAATATACTCAATCGATAAAATTTCAAATACGCAGTAGATAGATGAATGAATTTTCGCATTCTTACCTGCTTCCGGTTCCTGAGGAACGTCCGTTTTTGGATTCAGAGGGGCTAGGACAGACTCCAGCATATCGCTGCATACCTGCATGCTTGGTTCAACGATAAATTCGATAAAACCAATCTGGGATTCGGCTACGAGAGTGTTATTCCTATCGCAGAGAGGAGAGAAAGGTAATCCAAGGGCCCTTTCCTTGTCTCCTTGTCTGAAGAATTCTTCGAGAAGCTGCATGGTCCATCTAAAAAATAAGCGAGAGAAGAGAAAAAAAAAATAAAAAAACAAAAATTATTTACACCGATCGAGAAGGGCTCGAATTAAATCATGGAAAAATATGACTAAGGGTATATTTACTTGTGGTGTAAATCCCATCTCTTGGCTGGATGCGATATATCGCAACAGTGAAGTACCAGACTAACAGCTTTGCTTTTATCAACGCTGGGCTCGGCTAGGGTCAGAAGATTCTTCATATTTTTAAGCTGCTGAAAATGGAAGCTCATATCCGTGGCCAGTACCATGTCTATAACCAGCGATCTGAACTCCCGAAATTCTTCCCGAGATAAATTCTGAAGAATGTTACATTCCTCTTCGCGGAGTATGCTGAGAAAAAAAAACCAAAAAAAAACAAAACAATAAGGCAAAATTGTTCAAAGTATTTTTTCATCGATTTGTATGATAATTCGTCAAATCTTTTCCTTTCTCTCCATTTTTATATCTTTCATTTTTTCATTTTGTAATTATTGTCATGATCCTTGACTGCAGAACTTACCGAAAGCTTGCCGAAATATGATGATTTTCAAGTACAGCTCTGTCATTGTATAAAAGTGCTGTGTCACTACCAGACATAACGTGAAAGTTATTCGTTGTCCCGGTGTGCTCAAAATCATGTATAATAGCCGCAACCAGAGTAGCAAATATCTCCAAGTCTGTCAGCCAGTTCTATGAATAAAAAAAAAGGCAATCCGTGTATATGAAATCCTCTCTTAATATCAATTAGAATTTAATTTTCTTCGAAAATCGTTAGAATAATTTCTCTGTTTTCATATTGGACAGATTTCGAGATTATAATTGAGATATTCGTGGGTGGAGTTTAGTGAAAATTAAATTATACTTGAGTGAAGAGATGTGTGTAGATAGAATTAGGTATAATCCTTGTCTAATTAGAAGCTCACCATCAGCCCAGTCTGGCACAAAACGTAATGCATAGTCTGTGCGACATCAGCAGCATGAAGATTATTATGATAAGGATTTCTGTGTCTGCAGTATCCTTCTTCGACCCTGACCAAAAAACTTTCAAGTACCGCAGGTGGAACTTTGAATTTATGTATCATTCCATAACGGTTCAGTAAATCGTAGCCCAAGTATCGAATCGGTGCTCCGGATGCCGCTTCACTCAATGAGAAGACGTCGAAGGACCAATCGTCGAGAGTCTTCATTCAATACAAGACAAGATTAGAAATTAGAATAGAAAAAAAAGAAAAAACGAAGAAATATAAAATGATTTTCTTTCATTGAAAAAAGAGACCTTAAGCACTCTGACGACTTCCTCGGGGAATTGCATGAGGGTGGCATTGGTGACCCTCCTGTAAATTCGGTCGACAAAGATTCCAGCCCGGATAGCGTGTGCCACGGAACGAAATTTTGGCTTTTCATCAGCTTTACGTCGAGTGGTTGCCAGCTGCCTGGTGAAGGTAGATGCCAACCATTCGCGAACTTCGGGAGGCACCGCGTCCGGCTGAACCTCTGACAATTCATCGTCTTCGTCTGCTAATCGTCTGGCAAATGAGAAAATTTCACAAATTTTAATACAACTATTTTCCTTAAATTTCTATTTGATTTTTATTCAACTACAGCGACCGATTATCGATTGGATTATTCCACAAATTGGAAATTCCCTAATTGCTGATACTTTTTTTTTTTATCATGTATCTTTTGAAACTTGTACATGACAATTATTTATACGTTTAGATATATGTGTGTTAATTTGTACTATACATTTACTTTACTTACAGTACAGTTCGCATACGGTAACATATATCTGCATATATCTATACAATTTTTTGCCTACTTTAGCAATTACGACGATTATTTATACCAATGTCTATAAGGCGTATAAGCGTTAATTTCAATGACAGTAAAATAAAATAAATTAATCAATAAATCACATACTATAAGTATATTATGTATTCATACAATTTATAGTTTTTTTTTTTTCTCATATATTTGAATGCCTATATCTACATATACAATAGTCAAATATAATGCACACATGTTATTAATTATTCATTATTCATCGTGTACAATTACTTCTATTGTCGTTACTGTCGCACACTTCACGTTATAAAATAATTCTACGTTTCTACGGTGGAAACGGAAGCATGTAGGTATGTGAGTAATTCATTCGTTATGAAAAAGAAAGTATAAGACAAAAAAAAAAAAAAAAAGAAACAACAGTTAATTAATTGAGCTGGGTAAAAAGGTGATAAACTATTAGGAAAAATGGTGTATATTTGTTACTCTACAGATGAACAATAAGACAATCAATGAAGTAAATGTGATAATTACGCGTTGTAGATAGTGTATTTTAATATCCTGTAATCGAGTCGTGAATCATTTACGTTTAAAAATTATTTGGGTAAAAAAAAAAAAGAATGGAAAGAAGAAGAAATGAAAATGAAAGAAAAAATGGTTTACGATATTTTGAGGGAAATGGTCGATGAGAAGGTTTCCTCGTGCATGCATGGAGTCAGTTTAATCCCACAACCTAGCGGGAAATTAATTGAATGAAAATATTTCAGCCCCAAGGGGATTTCTTGATTCCTTAGAGACCTGAGAACGTCACGCGCACGCACTGCTAGGCAGCCAGGCACGATTGTATGTATGTATACGCAAACGGAGTAAAATCGTGTGATTAAATTTCCCATTTCGCGTTCGCCGAATAAAATAAAAATTGTACAAATATTAAAAAAATTTTTGATTGAAAAATAATTGTTACACGTGTTTGAACGAAAACACCAATTTTTTTTTCCACTTTTTTGTGTTTTTTTATTCGATTTTGTGTTTTTTTTTTCACTTTCTCTTTCAGTCACGTCACGTTGTTTGCGTTGGTATACATATGACGATGGAAAACAGGCGAAGAAAAGCAAACATTCGGCTAAATTTCTACAAATATATATCTATATATATATATATGTATACTTCATCTACTTTATCACTGACACGAAATATCCGCCTCTCACTATATACGTCATTTAATTTTCATCTAGCTAGCATAGGTATATACCTATTTAATGTTGTAATAGATCTAGGAGAATCCGACGCGTTGCCCTTCTAAAATATACCCGAATATCTGATTTTCTGGTCAAATTTATGAACAACATGTTATACCTAGATGCGTTTCTGAATATATTATATCAAGATATATATATATATATATACATATATACGTGTACACCCCATTTGTTAATTAACTATTTTATTAACTCGGGCAGACAATGTTATCCAACTTTTCAATTTTATTCATTAATTTTTGTTCGTTTTAACAATCTGAAAAATTCCCACCTGCTCACCGCGTATGTTTCGTACAGATAAAACCTCGTTGGACAAAAGTCCACGCGTCAAACAAACGGATATATATATATATACAGCACGAATTCATTCAACTATAGAATAAGAGAATATAGCGGTAACGGAAAAAATTGTTGAGCAAAAAAATTCCCATTTCACGTACATAAGAGCTTTTTAATTTTTTAATTTTTTTTTTTGTTCCTTCTTCTATTTATTTTTTTGGATTGTCTCGTGGTTTTATCCCGCACTGTTCTATGCGACGTCGCGATACAGTTTCATTCATACCATTCATCAGTGATTATATTTTCTGTCTTATATTGTTAGATAATTCGTACTGCAGATACGTAACGATACGTAATATATACCTATGTGTATAAATACGTAAAAAGAAAACGTACAAATCATGCTAAAAGATCGAGACAAGATAATATATGAATAATTCGTTATAAAATGCTGCGAAAAAAGATGCGCTATAATATAAAACTATTGTATATTATGCATCGCGAGACGATCGAATTTGATGGCATAGCATTCATCATGCGGAAAGCATAGGTATAATACGTATATTGTATACAATCTCTATGCTATATCGATTATATATAATAAACATATACACACACAGATGAGGAATAGCGAGAAACACTGAAGAGCTACCAAGCTTTATATACATACATATACATATATATAAAATAGATATATATATATCTATTATATGTATATAGTACGTGTGCGGCTTTGGTAATTGGAGAAACTGGAAAATGGGAACAAACCTACAAGGCGCCCCGCCAGGTTGGCGTCGCGACGCTGTCTTCTCAAGGCGTTCGGCATCCCTTCAAGTAAAACACCAACCGTTATATATAACAAATACCAAGACATACCAAGACAACGTCATCACTCGATGAACGAAAAAAGAAAAGAAAATAAATAATAATTGTATCAAAAAAAAAAGAAGAAAATTCAAAAATTAGAAAGAATGTCACACTTTACACTTGAACCGGCGAAAAAAGATCACTCGGACATAGTCGTGCATATTATTATAATATCAAATTTGGAAAATTTTTATTTTTTTTTTCAATTCAATAATTATTATCCAAATCGAATGATATGCAGTCCGAGCGATATAATATAGATCGCACGGTATATTTCAATTCATTAAAATCGGTAGGTGGGCAACAGCTGGTCCCCGCAACGTGATTTCAAGATCGAAAGGGATATTGATATGCAGGGGACGAGTTGTGAACGTCAACCGTTAATAATGAACTATTATATACATGTTACATAATAATAGATAACAGGGTATATATTATACATATACGTATACTATATTAATAGAAAAAATCATATATATATATTATATGTATGAACGATGCAATGACGAACAGGCACATATCCGCAAGGTTATCCGTGAGACAGGCTATAATACACAGCAGATATATATATAAGACGTCAAGAAACCTAAGGGAAAGGGAAAACTATAATATTTCATACATATACATACACATGTAATATTAAATGAGGATCAGATGAAAAAAAAGAAAAGAAAGAAAATTAATTTAAACTATGTACGATAATAATAATAAAAGCGACGGGGGCTGCAGACGAGTAAACGTAATAATTACAATAACATACCTATATAATGTATTGTCAATGAATAAACGTGAAACATGCCATATAACCATACAGTGTAGAGAAAAGTTAATATTATAAGGGTTGATATATAATTATAATATGTACGTCGTAATTATATACCCATCGTAAACTTTAGTTTGTAGAATTCAGTCACAACTTTATCATTTTATATTATTATCATTATTATTATTAATATATTATCATTTATATGTATTATTATTATTATTATTATTATTATTATTATTATTATTAATATTTAACACATTTATTTAAAATCATCCCATTCGAATCGGCAGATAGATGATTTGGGTTTTTTTCTCTCTAATTATCGAAGTAATTAATAAGCTAAACATAAAAATCCAATCATATCATAAAATTACGCTTTCAAGACTTGTAGTTCCTTATATAGGGGTATAAAGTGTAATGATGTTTGTATCTAATATACATACATAGACATTGTCTATGCCTATGTAAATACATATCGATTATGCTAACCGTGGCTGACTCGTGTACCTATAATAGTAATACTCAGCATGCTGTACAATATATAGTACCTATACGTAAAGTATGTAGCGATGCATACCGTATAACTTTATGCTTATCCATTCACAATCATTAGGTATAATAATAATAATAATAACATTTCATCAGGAAAAACTGCACACGACATAGAATAGGAAGAAGAAAACGAAGAAGGAGAAAATGAAGAAAAGGGTATCCTCCTTAATGAATGATTATTGGTCGATCAACAAATACGAAAAGATGAAGTGAAAAAAAGAGAAAAAAAGAAAAAGAGGGAAATCCAAAATGGAAATCAATTTGTATCAAATTATTGTGTGTATTAATTAGGCGTGTGCGTGTCTATTTTTTTTTTTTCTCTTGTTTCTCTAGGTATGTTTATATATAATGATGTATATATGTACAGGGATCATTCAAAACGGTGGTATTCGTATATAATAATCATGTGAAGATGAGGGGGCGGGTTTAGTTTGAAATGCGTATCTAAGTATAGGTATATAGGGTACGAGTAGGTATAATATCGTTTGTTTCAAATGTTAATTATTCGCAACCTTGCCCATATGGGGGTGCGAAGCTTCCGTTTCTGCGTGACCACTTGACCACCCGATCCTTCGGCATCCGTTCCACCAGATATTCCCGGTTGGCCTTCCCTACGCGGTGACCTGGATGTCTCGGTCGACGCCCTGTGGTAGTGGTTGTTAGTCATAGAATAAAGAAGGACATAAATTCAACTTGTTAGTTATGTTTTATTTTTTATCTTTTATTTCATCTTTTTCTTTCTTTCATTTCCTCTCTTTCTCTACACATCCCTTTTTTTTTGTCTTCCAAAAATGATAAATAATCGTATTTTTTTCGTACACACGTTGTAAATTCTACGATCTCACGACGAACCGCCTGTCTTTTCGTATTTCCTCTAAGTTTCTTTCTTCAGTCATTCAATTATTATACTTTCTATTTGTTCCTTTTGTTTTTTTTTTTTCTTTTTTTTCCTAAATATCTTATCAGGAAAGAAGGTGTAGAAAAATCATCATCTTCCCAACCCTGTAAATAATTAAATCAAATCGCCTACATAATTGCGATCACTCAAAAACTCTGCAAGCGATTTTCCTTTACTAATTTTTTTTTTTTTTTTTTTTGTACAATTATAATTTTACAATATTATTGTCAAATGGCGATTTGTTATCTTTCGTTTTGATATACGTATAGGGTATATATATCCAGAAGTTGAAATGCATGATCGAGATATTGGCAGAGAAAAAAAAAAAAAACGAAAAAAGAAAAATGAATAACTAATAATAATGAAAAAGCAAAAGATAGGCGAGTAGTTGAATCCATAGTATACCTGTATACGAACGACACTTAGATACAACATCGATTATAATTATCCACATGTATAATTATATGTATAGGTGATTATGTAGAAATGATAAGCAATAGTGAAAATTGACAAAGCTCCAGTGGTATATAGATGAATGAATTTTGGTCCATCGTGTACCTATTCCTGTAGATCATATACGATACAAATAAATCTGATGTCAAGTATATATTTGATAAATCTTTGATTTGTTATGAGAATCAAAATTTCGCATATTCGTATATAGGAACGATGCGGTATCGCAAAAATACAGCTGCCTCCTGTGAGGATTGAACTCACGACCCCTGGTTTACGAGACCAGTGCTCTGCCACTGAGCTAAAGAGGCTCGTCCCTAGTTTTCTTCAACCCTTTTCGAAGCAATACCTCAGATTTATAAGGGAGGTAAAATACACAAAGCATAAATAAAATCAAGTAAAGACGTACCCTTTTGCGGTAAAAGTTTATACGATCATCGGATCGCGAGTATACGGAATTCCGAATAGATTTATTGAATACGAATCGCACTGGACAATTACAAGAGTATGCGATTGTCATTGGGAAAGAAATAATGATTTTATGTGATGAAAAGTCTGGAGAAACCCAGTTGGTAAATAATTATCGGTAGGGATCACTTGCAACCTAACCTGAAATCTAATCAGTTTTTTTTTTCACAAAATGACATACTCAGCCACATTCTGCCAAAGAACTGAATTCATTCGTCAAGGATTCGTTGGGATCGGTTGATTAGTCGTCGAGAAATTACGATTCTCGTTCTCGAGGTGACAACAATTGTTAATAATGAAATTTCAAACAGATTCCCATATCACGTTAATGGATGCTAATCGGATGTTCAGGTTGCTAACTGATTATCGAGTCGTTTAGAGGGTTGAGGGTATAATAAAGCCGTACGATCGGTAGGTACGGTAGGAGTATACGTAGGTAAATGATGATTGCTCTCCCCTAATTTATAGCAGATTTGATCCTGGGGATACGTTATAACGCTTGAGTAGAGCTTTTGGTAAAGTTTCCGTAGTCCGTGGCGAGAACTTGTGAAGCTTAAAGTTATGGAAGAGAGAGAGATATATATATTTCAACGAGGGTCGTGAGTGAGTAGAAACCAACGAGAAGCAAACTGAAGTCAAAGTCTAAGGGTAAAAGTAAAAGCGGAATTAAGTGAACCGATCTCAACTCAAGTTTGTGAAAATTTATACCAATTTAACGAGCCTTAGGTTTACTTATCAACATTATATCATAGAGAATGAAATTTTCCCTCTTTTATTATCCATTTATTAATTTCTATAATTTTTTTAATATTCTCTCTCGAAGTATATAAGAGAATTTGGAATTCACAGATTGCAAACTGCGAGAGCGAACGTATTCAAAAATTTATATTTTTATTTATTTTTAGTTTCGATTTTTTTCTTTCTATTTCGTGTATAATTTTTACATCGTAATTAATTACCCGTTTAATTCACAGGTTGTTAATTATCGAATAATATACAGCAGGGACTTCCGATTAATTATATTTCATTGGATGACTAGAGGTCCCCGCAATGGTATACATATATTTGTGGTATTATATTCGCGGGTCATTGTTATACATCGAATTACACGCAGTTGGTTTCTACATGGTAACCCTATATAGGCAGTGTACCAACGATGATTATAACCAACGGAAAACAGTGATTCAAGGGAAATTTGAGACACTGCGATTAATCCCGTAATTTACGAACCGTTTCACGACGCCCCATTCAGACTTCGCTTATTTATCATATGCCTATACATGTAGGTATATGGTAGGTATATGTATATGTATATCATATACACCTAGTACTCAATATACACAACGAAAGTGATTAATAAATCATATAGTAAGTATTACAAAGATGAAATAGAAATTCTAAAAAAATCCTAATCGTATGTATTTCATATTGTAGATTGGCCTCTGAATGTGTATGTAATTTTATTGTAGAAAGATATCAATGCATAATTGACATATCGAAATTACGTCGATATTGTAAATGAAATGAAAAATCAAATAAAATGAAAATTCAAGAAAACAGTATCAATTCTTCATATAGTATAAAAATGTTCATATTTCATCAAACTTACCTTGTTTCATCGATGAAAACAGCTTCCAAAACTCTGGCTGCGTAGTGTAAATTAAGCTGAAGTAATTCAGCTGATATTTCGCCGTGTTGTAGCTGCTTGAGAAGACATCGTAATCTGTAGAGCAAAAAAAAAAAAGAAAAATAGATGAATAGATAAAGTAATGCCTATTAGGTATAGGTCTAGGTATGAAAAAAATCAAACCTTAAAGCAGCCTTGTCACAGGCATCGGGTGTATCAACGGCAGGTAAAGATTCGGCAGTTAGTTCCAAGTCGACGGTAGACTGAAAATGACTTTTGCCACTGGTTCCGGAAAGCACGGTGCTTGTATAAGTATTAGTAGTAGTAGAAGCGGAAGTTGAAGAAGCAGAAGATGAAGGAGCGGAACCTGAATCCAGACTACCGCTTCCGGTACGTACTGTTTTACCCTTGCCTGAACTACGCCGTACAATAGTAAGCGCCCCTTGTTCTGAAACAGAATATCCCCAGTTATTAGAAATAAACCGTCCTCTTTTTCTCTTTTTCTCTTTTTATTTTTATTTGATCGGTAACGCAATACTCGGCCATGGGTTGTATAGGTTGGGGAGAGAAACAAGATATCCCCATTTACAGGAAATACGTAGGAATTCGTGAATATCGATTCGAGCAAACTTTCCTCGTTGAAATATCAAAGATTACGAAACACGTGGACATACGATGTGTAAAATCATCGATATTGAAGTATAACGCGGAATAAAGTCAATCAATTCTCCATTTTTTTTGTTCTTCATTCATTAACAGTCCAATCGAGGGTAAAATAAACGAGACGTCAAATCCATGGGATGTCCAAATCCCATCAGCCCTAAATGGACCTAAACCGTTTCCTCCTTCAAATTCGAGTTTCTAATACTGAAAGATGAAACACAATTTCGATTGGTAACAATCGATTCTGTTAGATTCGTTGCCAGGGTCTGTATCCATCCTGGTAGTATCATGTGATTATGAAGAGTAACTTCTCTTCTTCCTGATCCATTTGCTCTATACAGATATCGATTATAGCCAGGTATATTGATTAAACTAGATATTTATGTGGGTACATAGATGATGTATGTATCACGAAGAATGGCAAATGGCTGATGAACTAAATGAATGGAGAAGACTTATAGGTAGTAGTACGAGATGAAAGTGAAAGAATAGCGAAAAATAAAAGGGATTTGAAAAAGGTATAACGATCAGCATTGCCCAGTTTCTTCCTTTCATCCGTTTTCCGCTTTCATCTTTCTCGTCTACTTTTTCCCAACATTGCGTCAGTCTTTTCGGAAATTAGACAAAGCCAAAATCGAAGTAGGGGTAATTATTATTAAGGCAGTTCGCAGAACAGAGAAAAAAAAGGTTACTTTCCGAAGGAATGGCCGTACAATGGACTCGGGGTGCCTAAGGCGAAATCCCCTAGAATATACTTTGTACAACTTTACGTTGTGCTATTGTATTTTTTTTTTTTTTTTTTTTTGTTTCAAGAAAGAGGAAGAGAATTGTCCTTGCCCCTGTTCATGTCTTTTGTGCCATAGCAGGGTACCTTTATACCTACAAACTTTCACAAGAAGAAACTTTATCTGCGGTTACCTACATACATCCCTCGTCTTTCGCAGTAATTTACTTTGCCGAAACTAGGCTTATAAGGGGAGCAGTATGTCGCAGTTGGAAAAATCCAACATTGTCCAAAATCAATTTGCATCATCACCAAAGTTCATTTTGCACCATTATAATCAGCTCACTTTAAAACGCTTCAGCTGCACGAATTCAGGCACACCGTAGGTCCGATTCAACTAATCTTCGACCAAGATTCGAAGGAATACAGGCAGTCACTAATTGAACTAGGGAAATTGGCAAATTTAATTTTCAGGCTGAGTTATTTGCAAATAAGTGGAAAAGAAATGTTCGATTTTCGGAAAATTGGCCATATCTTTTATGATAATTTTCTCAATTCAATTTCCCTCGTTCAATTTATGACGTTACGTCTTCAGAACAATTAGGATCCTGAAAAAATGAAATCGGACCTACGGTTTGCCTCAATTCGTGCAGCGACTGACTTTTAGTGACATGATTATAATGATGTAACTTTGGTGAAGAAATAAATTGATTTTGGACCACTTTTCATTTTTACAATCGTGACATACTGCTCCCCTTAACCGTGTCTATTATAATCTACTATATCTCTCTAGAAACAACATTTTGTCTAAATTTCCAGAAATGCAACCGAATTCGTTTTCCCTTTTTTTTCAAAAAATGTTATTAATTCATGCATTTTTTGAAATGCTTCAATCTAGATGTCAATTTTTTGTCGAAAAACATTAGGAAAAAATGAAGAAAAAAAAAAAAAAAAAAAAAAACAATCATGCGCACAACAAAATGAAACTTACTAGACGCCTCACCGTTCTGGCCAAGATTCTGGAAGCTCGACGAACACGATGATATTCCAGTTGTACATGAAGCTCCAGGGTTAGCGAGTTCTCCCGAGTTGTTAGTATTCGATTTAGCGAATGCAGCAGGAATTGAAGAAGCTTCTGCCAGCCCGATGTCGTCTCTAGTGACTCTTCGGTCTGGCGGCGATGCGACTGTAGAAAAAAAAAAAAAAAAACATTCTTCACATATAGTTCATACAAAACGAAAGAAAATAGCGTGAGAAACCCGAGATTCGTTCAATAGAAATTTTCCCCCAAAACTAATTCCATCATCCAGACAAAAAATCCAATTAAAGAGATACGTGATCTGGCATGGAGAGCACTTTGGTGGTTCGTTTGCGAGCTTTTTCCCTGCCCAATGTAAAAACGATGAATTTGAAGAAGAAATGTTTATTTTTCGAAAAAGATTTTCTCAAAAAAAGCTTCGTGCCAACGTATGAATATATATACAAACGGTATACGATAGTTTTTTGACTATCTATTTTTAGGCCTCTTTTTTTTCACGTGTTAAAAAAAAAAAACAAAAAAAAAACTCTGTGAATATATCGATAGAGAAACGAGCGAGAAGATGAAGAGAGATGAGGCGCGAGACTCGGCGATATGAATAAAATGAATAATATGAATAATATGAATAATTCCCAGCAGAGATTTGGCCGGTGATTTAATCTGAAAAAAACGCTGCAGGGTTAACCGCATCGTGCATTCGATAGGTCTTCGGACATTTTTCAATTTCAATGAGAAAGTGAGGCAAAAAGAGAAGAAAAAAATAAAAAAAAAAAAAAAAAACTAAAAGTAACTAATGAAAATATAGAAAAAAGAAAAAATTATAAGGTTACCGTCCAGCTTCCGCAACGACTATTATTGACTGCTTTGATCTCCCCAGCACGTAGTTGTACATGTAGGTACATCTGGATCCCTATACGTGTTCTCCCACAGAGATAATATCATCTGTATTATAGTAGCTACTATCCAGCCCAACCCCATAATACCTTTGATCAAACCCACCGACTGAGCTTATCTTTCGTTATCAAATTGACCCGGAGCCTCGGAAAAGCCCGGGGTATAAAGCACACCTTTGTTTCCCGCGGTTAGCTCGTTCCAACTTAAGCTACGGACTCAGAGATTTGAACATTTGAAACAGTAGGCTTGAAATTTTGCAAGAGCAACAACTAACCCGTTAATCACCATAGTAGTAGGTATAGCTATGGGATTTATCAACAACATTCCTTGGAATATGATGACGATACAGATGTTTCGTGAATTAGAAATGAAATTTGAATGAGAAGTAAGCCGAGGGTTCTGCTGGGCTTTTGATGAGCCTCAAGTCATGGAAAGACTGTGCAATATGTACCTTTGGGAAAAGAAAGCGTGAATTGAACCGATCGTAGCCGGGCCTCGTACCTCCAGGTAATTAGTGACTAATGACGGTCCCGAATCACCGAGTTGAGTCTTAGCGGTTCTTGGGGTGCCATTGCCTGGAATGATTCGACGGTATTCCAGCTAACGATCCATCCGTTTTCGCGAAAGCATAGGGAATCAAGTAGGTATATATATAATACTGCTGGCTTTGACTGGAGCCAATTAATTTCAACATCAACTCTCGTCACTCCCTGAACTCCACATCCCGCAAATGTCTAATGGCCAGTCTGACCGAAACCGATTAGCTAGTCAAGCGAATCGTTTCACAACGGGAATCAAAATTCCCTAAAAATAAAAATTAGAAGAAGAAAAAATTAGAGAAAAAATAACAAACATTTGAGTCTGTAACCATTTTGAGCTTCATCGACAAGTGGCTTGAAACTTACGGCTGGTTATTGAACCGAAACGAGTCACGAACCGGCACAATTCGTATTTCCTGTATAATATTTTGTTCACCCAATCTATATACGGTATACGTAAACCTACACGTGTAGTATTATACCCTGGAGCAAGAACGTTCTCTCGACAAAATGCCAGGGCGAACAATGTCGATTGAGAGTAAGGGATCAAGAAAGCGTAAAGGTGGGACTGAGAATAACGACGAGCTTTTCGAGCAAAGTAATCCTTGAGGAAAAACATTTTGCGCGAAAAATTCTGATAGAATTTACGTAAAAACGAGGTTAAGATTCGCAAGTTTACATTTTTCATTTGCATTTTATGGTTCATTAATTCGATTTTCTTTCCCCAATGAAGATGCACTATACCGTCATGAATTATTACTAACAAGTAAACTCGAGGAATACATACGTTAAGCATATTAGTCAATATGATTCATCGACGTTCGGTTGAGATTTACAAGGAATTACAGAAATTCTCTCTATACAAAGAGACTTGTTCCAGAAACAGTAAAATATTTCAATGTATGTATATATATATATATATATATACGTATAGGAGTGAGCAGTGGGTCTTCTTGAAACCTTATTACCCTGAATATCTCTTAGGGTTCACAGTTCAGTCAGCCATTCCGAAGAAAAATAATAATAAAGTAAAGAAGAAGAAGAATAAGACCAAGAAGAAGAAGAAGAAGGTCCATATTCTCAACTGGCATTCGAAACGGCTGCTCGTTACAAGAGAGGAAGAAAAAAAAAAAAAAACCAAGAAAATGATATGAAAATAAAAGTGACGAAAGAAGAGAATACCTGGCGCAACTTTTTCTGGTCCAGCTGCTACGAAAATTTAAACACGCGTTTGGTCTGGCGATGCCTCGCGATAAGATGTAACACGAAAATTGCGAGAGGTATATAAGATATAGTTAGGTAGTACCTATAGGTACGGGTTCAATCAAGCCAAGTTTGAAACAAGGTTCATGTACGCCTTCTGCATTTCGAATCATCCTGATAATTATTCGCGGAACCCCGTCTCTGACTAGCACTTGAATATTTCCACACCACAGCAAATATAGTGTTAGTCAATATGGTCAAACTAGTCATCTGCGAATAGATTTTCATTTCCCATTACCGCAATTTAAGTATTTTCAAAAATATCAAAACTGAAATAACTGCAAAATTTCACCCCGAATTCAACGACCACAAGCACGTCATCGTAGCTCTATCGGTTCTCCCAGAAAAAAATGTCAAAGTTCAAAATTAGTTTCGAGAAAACGAAAATGATAATAATAATAAAACATGGTTAGAATAATTTTTCGAAATTTTCTTTCCTAGGAAAACCTGTGTCGATTCTTGATCTTTTCTCGTATCATTTTTGGTCATTTTTTGTAATCAAACCGATCGTCAGATATTGAAACTCTCGTGTGTTCCAATTGACCGTCTGAGATATCAAATTGTTGTATTTTTATATTTCATTACTATCATTATGATTATCATTATTACATCATCACATAGATACTTGTGTGAATTTTGCAGCTGTTATCAGTTCGAGAAATACCTGCTGTACCCGATCGTCAAGAGTGAGATATAAAATCATGCCACACGATTCTGGATTATTGTGAAGAAGAAATAGAGAAAAAAGAAAGAAAAAATTGATAATTCGTTACGGTTTTTTGTTTTTGATTAGGTAAAATTAATTCCCATAGTGTGACTGATTATCAACTGACCATATGACGCTGAAAAAGTAATATTTTTCGGATATTTTCATCGGGAAATAAAGTCACGTATCTAACCATAGGAGGGAGAAAACTGAGTAAATGTGAACCCAAAAACGAGAAACGCCCTCTCATCTGATCTGGTCGTATCTTCCACGAAAAAGATTCCACCTAGGGTTGACTAACTCCCCTGAGGGTTTAGCAGAGACAGGATCGCGTGTTGAAAATCAACCATAGCGTTTTTCTTTAATTTGCCATTTCCCGCGCGGTTTGTCTCATCATCATTCCCTCTTCTTTTTTTTTTTTTTTTCGTTTTTTCTTCACCTTTTCATCCAGTCCTCGATTTTCGCCCTTCTAAATTTTCCCGAAACGAACGGTCGCGAGTTATAACACTCAAACGGATTCCCGACACCAATCAGCGCAGGACTTTCTTTCTCTTTTTCTCTTTATCCCTTTTATCCTTATCTCAAGCTTATACCTATACGATTTTTCTTCTCCCACGCACAATCAGCCTACTAATGCGAAATTTAAGTATACCAGGACCAAAAGAGTCCCCATCTTTCTCACAAAGAAGCGTTTCTCACATCCTCAGGAAGCTGCAGCTGCAGGCTACATGATGTTGGTCACAAACATATCTCGAGACTTGTTTCAAGTAATAAATTCACTCAATAAAGGGTTAATACTGTCACTTAATAGTGTAATCCTTGCCTAAAGAAGCCTAAATCGAAGTGAATAGATCGATTAGGAGGTAGTCCTGGAAGGTTTGTGATCAGTCAACAAACGAGAGATCAAGGTGACAGGTATAATATACATCGTTGGCTGAAATTATCCTTCGATTTCCTCTACCCCAAGGCCAGAGAAATAACCAGAGAGGGGTGATAGCGTGGTTAAAGTATCCGCACTTTATCGATTTGAAGCTCAATGTTTCAGAATAACAAAGGACCTGAAGTGTCTCAGCTAACGACCTGGGAACACTGGTCTCCCGGAAACCAGGAGCAGCTTTGCGCGTAGGTAGAAAGAAAGGTGCTCTTGGTTATGACCCGAGGCTCATGCAGCAGCTGAAGAGCCGACTCGAGACTCGAGGGAAAAATTCACGGAATTGAACCGATCCTGAAAAGATTGTTCAATTTCTAAAAAGTTCAAAAGAGAAAATAGCTTGTTTAAACATCCCATGTAGGTACTGCAAACTCGCTTGGTATTGGCACGGTATTGATACCCATAGCTACCAATACTAACAGCAACCAAGGGCGAATCTTTTTCCAAGTCAAAATTAATTTTGGGACAATTTTGGGTTGTTAACACCAGTCCAACTTATGGTGCAGCAAGTATAAAACACCATATTAGCCCAGTGTATTCCCAGTACAGAATTGAATTCTAGCTGAGCCCCATGTATTTTCACTTATCAGTACTAGTCATCAGCATTGGCCAAATGTTGGGCAGATAATTTCTCTGTACTGGGCCAGTATTACCAAATGAAATTTGGCAGTCAGGGTTATAGTGCCAATTCTGTGCTACGTGGATAGATCTGGCAATACTCCAGCACATTCATGAACATGAGATTGGTTCCTTTCTGCGGGTAAAATCCGAATTTCTCTCATTTTTGTCAATCGGAATTTAGTGAAGAATATGATCGTTGCTTGAGGTCTCGTCGACTTACCGACGACCTGGATTTCTTCTTGTAGATATTGTCGTTGGTAATCCTGTATGAAACTCCATGGTACTAAAACAGGAATGTACAAAGGAAACGTGACTGCAAGACTGTTACAGACCTACCCTATTCGCCTGGCTGCCACACTCAGGGATGAAGAGAAAAGTCAGGAACAGGTAATAAAACGATATTCCCGCCTACGTGCAAAGATTGAAGCTATATGACAGTGAAACTGAGCAAGGAGAGACGTTAGTGCGGTATGAGATTCGGATAAAAGTATTATATGTATCCAAGATGAAACGAACACTGTTACCAAATATTCGCGAATTTCTGTCACTTTTTCCATAAAAATCTAAAAGAAAATTATAGAAACGGGATTAGAAAGATTATTCCGTTAGATTTTATTCTCTAGTTTGATGAAAATTTTGACTTTATCACACTTACGATTAAAAGTGAGTAAATTTTCCGGGCAAAAGCCCAACTCGTATAATTATTATATCTAGCTCCAGCTGAGCCAGGCTGAGTGAGCAAGAAATTCTCTACGGGGGGTTTCTTGTTGCTTGACTCATATACACGCGACTGCTGCTGCGTTGAAAAACACGGAAAAAAAAAAGAAAAAGCAGAAGAAGAAGAAGAAGCGGGAATGAAGAACCCGACTCGACTCGACTCGACTCGACTTGGTCATCCCCCCCAGGGTATTTGCAATTTTATAATTAACTCGGTGAATTTTTCATTCCAATTTTAAATTGGAGCAAACGAGCGTGGAGGGAGACTTTTCCTTATTTCGACGAATCTTCAACTAATACAGTTGATTATTTGAATGAAAAACTTCTCCGTTTATTTTATTTTTCAGCATTTTTCACGCCATTTTATTTTCTTCTACATACATGAATATCACAAGTACGAAAAACCTCCGCACTCGGAATTGCTCACAAGATATTTTCGAAATACAAACAATAACTGAAAGGATCCTTTCCACCAGTCTATGTCCAGGAAATATACAACAATCGCAGAATCTACCAACGTGTTTTGTGTTCCTGTCACCGACATCCTCAATCGCAGAACAAATCGCCTTTGGAATTCGCCCACCCCAATTTCAACCCCCAAGTCCAACCCAAACCCCAACTATGATTGTCGATTTGATGCACCGTTAGCGGTCAACAGGACCTTTGGATCAAATGGTCCCAGCCATCCGCAGGATCTCCGCGTTGGGGCCAATTGAACGGGTAACTGTCTGGAAAATTGTGTCACCGATGTCCCCATAGTGGGGAAAACGGAAATCATCCCCTGGGTCCTAGACGTGTAGTCCGTAAAGCGAAACGTATTCAATTATTCATTGTCAGTTTGGAGTACCTATAGTCCCGAGGACATCCGCAGTTTTCTATTTCTTGAAACTGCAGGTTAAAGTCTTGGCGATTTACCAGGGAAATAATTTTCCAGTATGCACTACATCTGTAGTAATAATTCTTTGACCCAACTTCTGCAGCAGAAGTAGCAGCATCAGCCAGCCAGAGAGCTTATCTTTTATTCTTATTTTATCCTGGCAATAGGCCAGGCTGATTTCAGATCAGACATAAGTTTTCTCTTCCGGTTAAAGTTCAAGTCATAGTCTGGGAATCCAGCCGAAGAATTCTAGCTCCAGGGAATACATTTTTTTTTTTCTCTCTCTATTTTTCTTCTTCGTCTTATTCGATTCTTTTTGCTTCTGCAGTTTATGTACATGGAAGTTTTGCATCGTTCGTAACCCGCATTGTGACAAACTGATGATATCAAGCTTTACATCACATCACGTAAAGTTTTACTAGCATCACCGACGTCTGCACCTATAATCTAGATATCGAAAACCGAACCGAGGTTTCCCTCGGCCTGAGATAAGAGAATCGATAACTTAAATGCGGAACACCGGCAATAACTGATTTCTACAATTGTCAGGCCAATTGTTATTAGAATGGAGTGTTGATGGGTTGTAGAGTCGAAAAATAATTAACTGCAGTAATTATAAGCATTGGAATTTCGTTCGTTTGATTTTTGTACAAATATAAATACATCATGGATTCAATATTTTTTAATTAATCACGAGTCCGGATAGTCGTAACGAAATTATAATCTCTTCTTTCCTTGTATTAAGCTCAGATGATAATTACTTCCTGTTCGATCGCGAAAACAGAAAAATATTCACTTATTTTCAAATACTATTTTTTCCACTATTTTTTTTAACAATCGATAAACCATTTGCACATACGTTCTGTGAAAGACGGATAACAATCGTGCCATATTTTCTCACTTGTTATCTGATTAACTAATCCACTGCAATTATTGGTATGTTATGTATGTACTATACGTCTAGATATACGTTGGGCCTTGATGATCAACAGGGTCAATACTGATACGAAGCGTATAATATGCATCGAATATTATAATGAAAAGTGACCACGATCAAGGGAAAGTGCAGCATTACGCGAACCGATTGAGATCGAATAATGCATTTGCGTGTCCCGAGATGGACAACAACAATCAATTGATAATTAAAATAGCCGAGTGAGTCATCGTAGACTCGCATATTTCATCGTTCAAAGTTTCGAAATTGAAATTTGACCGTTTGTTCACCTCGATATTTCGTTGTTTAAAATACGAACAATTTTTATTTCACTTCTTTACCCCTCCACTTTGATCGAAACGAAACCTTTACTGAGATAAGATTATTGACGTGAAATATCCGGCGTATCTTGAGATAAAACTTTTATAAGACCACCCCCATGATAAAAGGGGAAAGAAAAAAAAAAAAAAGAAGAAAGATGTTATATCGTGACTTAGATAGGACACCTATATGTAAGTTGCAAAAACCGAAGGTAATTACTTTTTCTCAGTTTCAAGGGAATCAGTTAATTGATCCGAGAAACATGAAGAAAAATCAGAAGAAGAAAAAAATTTCCATTGATTAATCGGACGATTTTTTATTTGGATATTTCTATGGTAAATCCGAAGAAGACACTATACCACCATATAACATGAATTCTAAACAAACTGATAGAATTTCTTCAAAAATTTCGAGACTTCGATGTTAATGACTGTTCTCCAAAGGTGATAGTCATCTGATGCAATCAGATTATGTGTCAATATATTATTTGATAAACAATTACGCGACGTCGAGTCACGCCGATAATAAATATATACCTATTATGAACAATCGAACATTTCTCATCGACTATACTATATTATCAAAGATCATATATATACGGGGAAAAAATAAATAAATAAATAAAACGGTTTGAAATAATTTTTCCACTTGAATAGGAGAACGTATGAACATATAAACAATCGGCAGTTCACATCTATTGTATCGTGAAAAAAAAAAATTAAAACCGAAAAAACAGAACAAGAAATATATAAAAGACTATTAGAACTTCCGTAGAAAACTAATAGAAGAGTTTCAAATGCAGCTGGCACGCCGGGTATAATTAATAATCGAGAAATAATTGTGGGAATATAATTGTTATGTGGACTACGAAGGTCGTTCGTAGTTTTCTAGATATAATATGAACCTCTCAGAATGAAACTTGTCGCGTTAATGACAACTACAATTTTCTTCAATCGAAAGATTTTCTCGTTTGATAATATAATATACAATTTTGCCATTGTTATTCTGTTTATTTATTCTCCATCTATTCCAAATGCGGAACTAAAATTTCAACAATATCGACACACACAATTAGTCACGACTGAGAAGAATCTGGTAAAATAAACCAAATAAATTTTGGGATTACCTAAATACATGCTCACATATGTAAGAATTGTTCTACATACGATACAATATCGCGATAAAATTAATCATCAAACATTATGAAAGCGTCGTGTAAATCATCAGCGGTCTGATGTATCTAGGTAGTCATAAGAACGCGAGCCGATTGCGAATCCAAAGATCTGATTGATTATATCGGCAATTCGATAGTATGAGACCATTGAGAGTGGCTATTGGTCGTGATAATATTGATCCGAGAAGATTATCACGTAATCTTTATCGCAGATAATAATAATAATAATAATAATAATGTTGACTAGAGTAAGACTAGAGAGTAAAATGAATTTTGAAAATAAGACTTATTCGACAAACGACGTTGAATAGATGATCAAAAAAATTTATCAAGATTATTTTTTACATTTTTATTTTCTAATCCACTCCCTTGATTTATCCTCCTCTACGTACACAGCGTTTTAGTATTCAAATTGAATGGAACAAGATTATAACATGTCTCCAAGCTAGGTGCCAAGGTAGGCTGGTATAGAGTATTGGGGGGTGAAAAAGCAAAGTGACGGGGTGGTACAAGAAAAATAAGAAACAAAAAAAAAAAAAAAACCAAGAAGAGAGAGAAAGGGCCAAGAAATAAAAAGAAAGAATGGAAAACACGCGAGCCATTCAAGGACCTGCAACAAATTCCGATGGGATGGAATGGGGAGAGTAAAAAAAAAGTCAGAAAAAAAAGGGAACAGAACAAAAAAAAAAACTAGAGAAGCGAACGCCAGGCAGGACCTTTACTTCGGCACTGGATTTATTTCGCGAAGGGAAACACCTCGCCTCCAGCCAATTTCGCTTGCCAATCCTTTTCCAAGAGAAAAGTAGACGATGGGCCAAGATGGTGGTGGTGGTATATATTGTCTCGGGGGGTAAAAGAGAATTTTCTGAAAGCAGGCACATCCTTTACAAACATACCTTCGATGAAAGGAGTCTTCGTCGCAGTATGTTTTCGTATTATTAGACACTCGCTATTACACCAACAGGACAATGGCATAAAAAAAAAAATAAAAAATAAATAAAAAAAAAAATATGGATAAAACACAACGCGCGATGATGTGGAACGCCGATTTTTACAATCCCATTGTTAAATATTTATCGTCACTCTCCGTTTATAGATCCGGCCCTATAAAAATCTATCGTATAGTAGAAGATTTTAATACCCTCTTCAATCCCACATGTCCACACATGAATTTTTTATTCCAACATTTCATATTTATCTTTTGTTCTCTTTCACCAATACGTTTTCACTCATTTTATATTTTAAAATAAAGCCAAATTCAAGAACGATCGGATATTACATTTTTCGCAAATGTATCGATAATTGTTATTTTAGCGAAACTGAACGGTATATCTTGTAAATTCGTTTCTCTATACTTTTTTGCGAGACATTTACCAGATTACTAATATACCTTCCTTTCGTTACGATACTATTTATCTAAATTTTTATTTTCAGCGTTTTACGCAATTCATTCGTTCGTGTGGTAATTAATCACGTTAACGTTAACAGTTTCTCAACCGAAACCAACGTTCTGTACCCATCAAGCTCTTACACAAGATTGACGCTCTAGAAAGGTTTCATCGTCTCGTAGTTGAGAAACAACAACAACGTTCTTTGTTTACTTATAATGATCGTAAATACATATTTTCAATTGAATCAATTGATCGAGATTAAACTGCTCCGAATTTTCTGGCCCAGTGAATAACAACGGCGATTTTATTATCTGCCATCCAAAATTTATACCCCCCCTAAGTTCAACGGCTAATTTCATACGCAAAATTTGCAACTTGATCGACGTCAACTCTCTGGCAATCCTGGATTACTTGCCTAATTGACGAATCAATATACCCTCGCGACACAAGTTGATCCCTTAACTATCACACATAGGGTTCAACAGATTAGGTTGATGCTACGTGACAGATCATGGATTAGGATTATATTGAAAGCTGGTGGGTATACCTTTATGCTTTGTGAATAATAGTTGGCATAGATATAGGTAAATGTATGTAACATGTATGTAACAGAAATGGCGGTTCTGTTTCGCGAATCAAAGTAGACCCGCGAGTTTGATTATTAGATGAAAAAAAAAAAAAAAAAAAAATTAATATCGTTGATAAATACCTTCTGTTACACCTGCAAACATCGATATGTATACCAGTACCTATACATAAATCCATAGAAAAAGATAAGCTACCGTAGATTATACGTACGGCAGGGTGAGGTCCGATTTTCCCGATATAGAGATATACAGAAATCTTTCGTTTAAAATTAGCCAATTTGTATTACGCCACAATCCGAAAAAAAAATCACGTGACATCGTTTGTTTCAATCCACTGGAAAACGACGATGAGTCTATAAAACGTTTTCGAATTTATTCGAGTGTCTGTGAAATATCATAATCACGCGAATCACAGATTCGACAGTTTATAGAACAATTCCGAAAATGAAGATAAAAAATAATGATCAAGTTGAGAGGCTGATAAAGAAAAATCGACTAGTCAACCAACATGCATATATAGATGTAGCGCGACGATTCAATCACAGATTGATTGGGTTCCAGTCCATCTGAGGAACTTGAGTCGAGAAATTGGAGCACTTTTCCTTTTTTACTGTTCATAAAAATTATTAATATAGTTTCTGTAGTTGTTGGTGGAACGTTAGAGACAAGGTACTGGTTATTATTGGATTTAAACGACTACTAGTCGAATTCACCTTCTTACTTCTAACTCGGTGAAATATATTTCAAATACTTGTAGATGAGGGTAGTCCTGGTTTTTGGACTGTTAGCTTTAATTGGCTGCAGTTCAGTTAAAGCAGACTGGTGGCAGACGATGTCTTTGTACCAAATATACCCCAGAAGTTGGATGGATAGCGACGGCGACGGCGTGGGGGACCTTAAAGGTAAAAAAGACCATTTACTTTCGAACTCTCTTCTCAATTTTCGAGAAAAATAACCAGCTGAATATTGGCAACGAATTTTGTGACTCGATAGTCAAATTCACTTTTGTTCTAACTCGGAAAAAGGAATCGAAAGTAAACTACAGCACTTGGTTGACTCTGGCATCGATGCCTTTTGGATATCTCCGATGTATCCAAGTCCAATGGCTGATTTTGGTTACGATATTTCAAACTTCGTCGATGTCGAACCGCTCTTCGGCACAATGGATGATTTCGACAATCTGGTAGCTACCGCAAAGTCGCTTGGACTAAAAGTGATCCTCGATTTTGTTCCCAATCATTCATCCGACCAGCACGATTGGTTCACCAGAAGTTTGGCAAGTGAAGATCCCTACACTGACTACTACGTCTGGCACAACGGAACTACTTCGACTACTGGAATCCGTAGCCCACCAAACAATTGGGTAAGTTTTCCGATGATCTGCCTGTCCATTAATTTTATTGTGATGAAAAAAGTCGGAAGTTTTCACATCACGAAATCGCGTTATTCAGGTGAGTGTATTCGGAGGTTCAGCATGGACTTGGAGAACGGAACGTCAAGCCTATTATCTTCATCAGTTTGCGGTGGAACAACCAGATCTAAATTACAGGAGCGAGTACGTGGTGCAGGAGATGAAGGTAAACGAATAGGGATTATCTAGTGAAAACCGCGTAGAAAAAAAATTGAACAAAAGATTTGATTTTCAGGACGTTTTAGTCTTCTGGATGGACAGGGGGGTTGACGGTTTCCGAATAGACGCTATTCCCTATCTATTTGAGGATATAGATTTTCCGGACGAGCCATTGTCAGGTACAACAAACTCAACAACATCACCGGACTACACTCTCCATCATTACACGCAAAATCAACCGGAGACTTACGATATGGTCAAACAATGGCGCGCTGTATTAGATAACTACACTTTGTCAACTGACAACGTCACAAGGATCATGATGATGGAAGCTTACGCTAATACTTCCTGTGTCATGCAATACTACGATGCTGGATCAAACTTTCCTTTCAACTTTGAGCTTATCAGTAACGTTGACGGATCGTCAAGTGCCGCTGAAATCAAGGCTGCTATTGACAATTGGTTGAACAACGTACCCAACGGTGGCACGTCGAACTGGGTGGTTGGTAAACTTTCGTTCAAGAAAGAAATTCAATCGTAGAAAATAGATATCCGGTCGTTGATTCAATGACAAATATTTCTAGCTACATCGGCGATTGGATATCGGTTGATCAAATTTGAAACGATAGCTTCGGCACACGGAAAGTGATATTTCGTTCACTTGTAATTTTTCAGATTGGAAATCACGACAACAGTCGGGTCGCAAGTAGATATAGCACAGAACGCATTGATGGCTTAAACATAATGAATCTCCTTCTTCCGGGGGTTTCGGTTACCTACTACGGTGAGGAAATCGGCATGGAGGACGTGTGGATATCCTGGGAAGACACACAGGACCCGCAAGGTTGTGGTGCAGAAGAGGACACTTATGAGTCACTGTCACGAGATCCGGAAAGGACGCCATTCCAGTGGGACACGACGACTTCAGCTGGTTAGAAATTATTCAAAAATTCACTGATCCAGTCCACAATGGGCTTGTGACATCGAGCCTCTTTGCTGAACATCGAATAACTGAATCTACGATTGATTTTCCCCCAGGTTTTTCCACGAATACCAGCACGTGGCTTCCGGTTAACGAAAACTACGTTACTATAAACCTCGCTACTGAATCGGCGGCTGAAGTTTCTCATTACAAGGTGTTCCAAGCACTCACAACCCTCAGGAAAGAGTTGGTCATACAAGAAGGAACTGTCAACTTGCAACTACTGAACGACAATGTCTTGGCTTTCTCCAGGTCAGGATGCAAGACGATGTTTTTTGGTTTTTCTTTCTTTATTGTAGGCACACATAATCGTTACAACTTTTGGTATGCATCTTTTCCAGAGATTTGGACGGTTCTGATTCGATAATCGTCGTGGTTAACATCGCCAATAGCACAGAGACTGTCAGCCTCACAGTATTCGAAACAGATTCCGAAACTCTCGAGGTTTCCATAGCGAGTGTAAACGCTTTGTTAACAACTGGGTAAGGAATTGAATATCATTGATAATTTTTTTTTTGCATCATCGCAGCACTATCTGTACCTAGCAAATCCCATCTTCGACCATCTCGCAAGAGGTTGTACTCCCTGAAGAAAATATCAGAAAACCATGTACTATTGTCCCTAACTTAACATTTGTACCGATCGTTTCACAGGAGCCAAGTGTCCAAAAGTAGCCTCGAACTATCAGCCTATGCTGCCGTTGTTCTTCGTAGCGGGACTGCATCCACCGATGATTCGGATGACGATTCGGGGGCTGCAACCCTAACTTCCAGTCTAGTCGGAACACTTTTCGTATCGATTATGGCATACGTTTGTCATTGGTGATTTCACATATTCTGACGAATGAATTACATACGAGGAATTTAAATAATCGTACTTAGACTATCGCAGTAAATTTGGATTTGATAAAAATTTATGAAACATGGCGGTACGTGCTTCTTCGGGTTCCGGTTATAAATTTCTGGACAATATATTTACGTATACGCAGAGTAATGAATTTATGAAAAAAAGATAATTGATCATTTCGGAATGGACTTTATTACGCAATATACTACGATGAGAAGAAAAATAATACTCCGCGTGAAATACCCGTACGTGTACGTGTAAATAATTCCATCTAATAAGATAAGTTACTCAATATAATACATATAAAGCACCAAGACTATAAGTTATTTACCGATATAGCTGTATTAGATTAAGAATCATATTTGTTGAAAATAAACAGCCTCCTTTTATATCGTACAATCTTCACTGAACCTGATCGACACAATTGGCCACAGATAGGTATATTACTTCATCCAGCTCGCCATCCGGCTATCAGAAAAAAATAATACCCACAAATCTAAGTTGTAAAAGTATATTTTTACGATTCCCAGAGGTGAAGGGAGGAAGGGATACTAATAAACCCCTTAATCAAAATGGTTTCTACTCAACACTGTAGGTATAGTCGTGATCCATGTGATAAAGTTAAAAGAAGTTGACAGCTAGGATTTAGTCGTCCGTCAGATAAAAATCGGTAGGTCATACGGAATGCATATAAAGAGGAGAGACGAGCGATCTCGCGGCATAACAAGACGACGCCGACCCAGTCCATCCGCGGTACATTGGCCAACGGTCCAGCGTGTATATTACTTTGTACAAGTCTTTGAAAAGAAGATAAAAATTCAAGGATTATTTTTCTTCAAAGGACCGTTAAAAAAGTATAACTATTCATTGTGATTTAGTCATGACGTTCATAAATCCGATCGTTTTTTCTCTCGGGATACCGTGTCCGGATCAAATCTCTTATTCTCAATCATTCGACTCTTGTTCTGACAATAATGGAAAAACCCTTCGGTATCTTAAACTAAACAGTTCACATCTAACTAAACAGTTCAAACGTGTGTGTTTTAGGTAAGAGAGAAGATGGGGGGTCTCCTGACATTCGGACTCCTAGCTCTGATCAGCGCCAGTTCAATAAACGCGCAAAAAGAATGGTGGCAAACAATGAGTATGTACCAAATTTACCCTAGAAGCTGGATGGACAGTGACGGCAATGGCGTGGGGGACCTTAAAGGTAAAAATCTAAGAATCAATTAATTCGGTAATTCCCAAAGGTTCGAATTTTTAACAATGTGGCTCATAATCGCGTAGCATTCAATTTAATGTAAATCGATTATTTAACGTATTGAAATGATCAAAGGACAGCCACGAAAGTGGTCTAGATCTTCCTAGATCGTCAACGGTCGGTTTAGCCTTCTCAATAAACGGCTCTTGGTCATCGTTACGTAAGAATCATGCAACTGAATCGTTTCATTCGTTTATTCACTGATGGACAAACACAATTTACTCACTGCACTAACGGATGTGAGTAATTTACAAGGAAATTATCGCAGCCTTGAAAGTCCTAGATGTCTAGCTAGAGAATTCCATATTCATATTATCACGTTGTTATAAAAATGTCGTATGCATAGATAAGCAGTAGATCGATTGAACTATTCCAGTCCTTGGCAAGCCGGTACATTGGAAATCGTGATTAGAATTCACATTCCGGTGGACCCCTCAACCTGGGAAACGCCCCAAAATTAATAGATAATTACGTAATCGATGTATACATAGATATTTTATTTATCGATCGAAGGTATCGAGAGTAAACTGCCGCACTTAGTTGACGCTGGCATCGATGCCTTCTGGATATCTCCAATTTACCCAAGTCCAATGGTTGATTTTGGATACGATATTTCAAACTTCGTCGATGTCGATCCAACCTTCGGCACAATGGAGGATTTTGAAAGTCTAGCAGCCACCGCAAAATCCCTGGGTTTAAAACTGATCATGGATTTTGTTCCCAATCATTCATCCGATCAGCACGATTGGTTCACCAGAAGTTTGGCAAGTGAAGATCCCTACACTGACTACTACGTCTGGCACAACGGAACGATTTCGGATACTGGAATTCGTAGCCCGCCAAATAATTGGGTAAGTTTTCCGATGATCTGCCTGTCTATTAATTTCATTGCGATGAAAAAAGTCTGAAGTTTTTGCATCACGAAATTGCGTTATTCAGGTTAGTGTATTCGGGGGTTCAGCATGGACTTGGAGAACAGAACGTCAAGCCTACTACCTTCATCAGTTTGCGGTGGAACAACCAGATCTTAATTTCTGGAATGAGAATGTTGTCCGTGAGATGAAGGTAAGCAAATGCTGGTTTCCAACCACACAACTCGACGTGGAAAGCCGTTGAACGTGAAGTGATTCGGTTTTCAGGAGGTGCTAGTCTTCTGGATGAATAAGGGTGTCGATGGTTTCCGAATCGACGCTATTCCTCATCTTTTCGAATGCGAAGATTTCCGGGATGAACCCCTCTCAGGGGATACAAATGACACAACGAATTACGGCTACACATGGAAACATTGCACAAAAGATTTACCAGGCACATACGATATGATGTCTCAATGGCGAGTGGTATTAGATAATTTCACATCGTCAACGGACAACATCGAGAGGATCATGATGGCTGAAGCTTACGCAAATATTTCAAAAACAATGGAATACTACGACGCTGGTACACACTTTCCTTTCAATTTTGGATTCATCAGCAACGTTGACGGTTCTTCTTCGGCAAGCGAAATTAAACTGAACGTTCTTGACCAGTGGTTGAACAACGTGCCAGAAGACGGCACCTCGAACTGGGTGGTTAGTATAAGATGAATTTTTCAACGATTTGGAAAAGGCTACTGCTATTATTTTTACCATGCATTGATTTTGATCACAGATTGGAAATCATGACAACAGTCGCGTCGCGACCAGATACAGTGAAGAACAAATCGACGCCTTGAACATGATGAATCTCCTTCTTCCGGGAGTTTCGGTCACCTACTACGGTGAGGAAATCGGCATGGTGGACGTGTTCATATCCTGGGAAGACACGCAGGACCCGCAAGGTTGTGGTGGAGACGAGGAAACTTACGCGTCACTGTCGCGAGATCCGGAAAGAACGCCATTCCAGTGGGATGCAACGACTTCAGCTGGTTAGAAATCATTCAAAAATCCACTGATCCAGCCCACAATGGGCTTGTGAGATCGAGCCTCGTTGCTAAACGCGGGATAACTGAATCTACGATTGATTTTCCTCCAGGTTTTTCAACGAATACCAGCACGTGGCTTCCGGTTCACGAAAATTACGTTACTGTGAACCTCGCTGCTCAAGTAGCAGCCGAAAATTCCCATTACAAAGTCTTCCAATCGCTCACAACCCTCAGAAAGGAGTCAGTCATACAAGATGGAACTGTCGAGACACAGCTACTGAACGACAACGTCTTGGCTTTCTGCAGGTTAAAAGAATTGACTAAATTCCTTGATACAAATTTTCTTCGCTATAGTCCTATGGTTACGAATTATACTCCACATATTTTCAGATACTTGAGTGGATCTGATTCAATATGCGTCGTGGTAAATTTTGCCAATCAGACAGAGACTGTCAGCCTCAACGTTTTCGAAACAATTTCCGATACTCTTCAGGTTTCCATCGCAAGTGTCGACTCTTCTTTAGCAACTGGGTAAGCGATTAAATATGTCTAATCAATATTCAAATAATCGTAGTTCCTTCTGGTTATCGCTAACCTCATTTCCAATCATCAAATCTCGAGACATATCATTCCTTCATAAATCATGATAAAAAATCATGCATTTACTGCTCTAACCACGTGCATAATGATCCTTCGACAGGAGTGAGGTGTCAAAGAGTAGCCTGGAACTATCTCCATTGGCTGGAGTGGTTCTTCGTTCAGGAGCGGAAGCCGTAATTCCCAGCATATTCGTCATATTGTTCATGGCAATTCTAGCTCACCTTCGTCACTGGTGATATTATGTCCTGATAAATTAATCACTGATCGGGAGTCTAGATAATGATATCTTAATAGTCACTTGGAACAGATTGGGGACTTATATAGGAATCGTTGTTAACAAATAATAAGATATGCGTGTACTCGCGAATGTTCCCTCTTTAATTCTCGTTGACAAATAACTGATTATTAATTATATTGTTTGTTCGAACCGACGAGATTCGGATTCGATTGTGTAATAAGATAAGCAAGAAAAAGATCGTTGATTAATAATCCCGTTTCACATGTGAACGTAGATAATTCCATCTAATGACATAAGTTTATATGTACTGTAATACTCTATGTATATATAGATAGATAACGCTCTAAGAGCCTAAGTTATTTTCCGATCCAGCTGTAATAGATTAAGAAATATATTTGCTGAAAATTAACTCATTTCTTTTTTATTACCGACACAATCTTCGATAATCTTTAATCGACAAAGTCGACCACCGATTGATTTACCTCACTAGTGTTCTAACTCCTTTGTTGAAATTAATCTATCCTCAATGTCAGATCAATAACAGTTATCCAATAATAAAATTCATTCGCCAATAGAAAACGGGATGAAAATATTCTTGGAATTCAATAACGGCATACCTACCAACCAACCTACCAATTTCCTAATACCAACCAACCTACCCATCTCTTCTCCATTCTTGGCTGTAAAACCCCGAACTCGACAGATATTAGTGAAAAGTAAGCGAGATTGAAACCAAACAGGCGAAAGAAAGAGAGAAAAAGCATAAATGGACCCTCGAAAAGTTGGAGAAAAAATATTCCAATCCTGAATTCTCTGATTGAAATGGAACAACGTTGAATCATCGAATCGGTACGAAACCTGAGGCGACTGTTTCCGTTTGTGTTTCATCGACACGTCGATGGTTACAGATTTTTATTTCACATATCTTGTACTTTTTTCTACTGCAATCGTCAGCCATCATTGCTGAGGCAACAATCACGGCAATGGTGAAAAAAAAACCAAAATCACTATCTCTGATATATATTTTTGCTGAACTAAGTAATCGAACTCCACCCGGGTATATAAATACAAGGATGATTCAAGGGCGGGTACAGTGTAGCGATAATGGCGCGCCTGATCACCTCCTTGGCGTTTCTATTTCTCGTAAATATAGTCAATGGGAAAATAAATAATATAGGATGGTGGAGAAACACGGTATTCTATCAAATTTACCCACGAAGTTTCAAAGACTACGATGGCGACGGTGTCGGCGATCTAAAAGGCAAGAATATTCCATCTCACCATATCTCGCATAAACCACATTTACCAACGAAAATCTACCTTCAATATTCCCTCGTTTAAGGTATAACATCGAAACTTGAACACTTCGAACTCTCTGGTATAGGCGGCGTATGGTTGTCCCCAATTTACACAAGTCCTATGGTAGACTTTGGCTACGACATCGCAAACTTTACTGAAGTTGACCCAATATTCGGAACCATGACAGACTTTGAAGCTCTGGTTACAAAAGCCCGATCTATGGAACTGAAGGTATATGAACGATTGTCAAAATTGAATGATTAATAATTGAATCATTAATCTTCTATTTCTGCATGTTACATTTAGGTAGTTCTCGACTTTGTGCCTAATCATACATCCGACTTACATCCCTGGTTCATAAAAAGTGTCAAAAGAGAATCACCATACGATAATTACTATATTTGGAAAAACGGAAGTATAGACGACGACGGTACTCGATATCCTCCCAATAATTGGATCAGTGTATTCAGCGGATCAGCTTGGACATGGAATGATGAAAGAGGACAATGGTACTTTCATCAGTTCGCCGCACAACAGCCTGACCTCAACTACTTCAACGAAGAAGTTCAAGAAGTGATGAAGGTCGGTCAATGTCCGGCATGAAGTTCTTATGAACAAATCAATTGGATTTTTTTCCTTTATTTTTCAACTTTATACCACTCGTCGTTTCCAGGACGTGCTAAGATTTTGGTTGAATAAAGGAGTCGACGGTTTCCGAATTGACGCTGTACCGCATCTTGTTGAAGTCGAAGATCTCGCCGACGAACCATTGAGTAATATACCCGGAATAAACCCGAATGATTACGGTTACCTCGATCACATATACACGAAAGATCACGCTTTGACTTACCAGATAATGGCAGACTGGAGAAAAGTTCTTGACGATTACACGAACGAGACAAATGGCGAAGAGAAGGTAAAACTCGACCACCAAGTCATCAGCTGAAGCCACAAAAAGCCATTAATAAAATTTCTTATCCTTTGGCTGATTGTCAGGTCCTGATGACCGAGGCTTACACCAATCTCACCAACACACTAAAATACTATGATCACGGTGCCCAAATTCCTTTCAATTTCAAATTTGTTACGGAAATATCGGAAACGTCAACAGCCAGTGATTACAAAACAGCGATCGACGCCTGGATGAATGGAATGCCAAAAGACGGAGTAGCAAACTGGGTGGTAAGTGAACAAAAAAATCATAATTAAACCGCAAGAAAAAAAAATCTATTTCATGAAATTTCATCACCAGATGGGAAACCACGACCGCAGTAGAACCGAATCGCGATTTCCCGGCAGAGGAGACCAGATGACAATGCTGGCGATGATTTTGCCAGGAGTTACTGTCACCTATTACGGTGAAGAAATTGGAATGGTTGACACTTGGGTATCCTGGGAAAATACGCAGGATCCACAAGCCTGTAACACGGATGAAGATCGTTACGAGTCACATACTCGTGATCCTAACAGATCACCGTTTCAATGGGACTCAACGACAAGTGCGGGTACGAAAACGTGTCCATGAATTGTTCAAAAATAAATGAATTCATATCATTGACAAATTTTTGTACGTTTTTTTTTTATTCAGGTTTTTCAACAAACGCGACTACCTGGTTACCGGTCAACGCAAATTATCAAACGTTGAACCTAGAGCGAGAAAAAATGTACAACGATTCTCACTACATGATATACCTGAAACTAGTCGCTCTGAAATCTCAATCTGTAATTCGGGAAGGAACACACGATGTTAAAGTAATAAACGACACAGTACTTGCTGTTATTCGTACCTTGGAAATAGATGGTAAAACTGACAAGACGATCCTGCTGATAAATTTCGACGACGCGAATGAAAATACCGTTGACTTGACGAGTGCAGAAGTCAACAAAGAATCGGATCTGGCTACGGTTTACACGTCTAGTCAAGGTTATACAACGACCATGGGGTGAGTATTAGCAATTTTATTTGATTGAAGAATTCGATATTTGTAACCAAAAACAAAATTCGAAAATATCGTTTAATTTTATTTTATTTTTTTTATAGAGACAGCGTTGACTTGAAGAACGTCAAACTACCAGCAAAGGCTTCGCTCGTGATACTTTCTCGTAGCGGAGCAACTCATCTCTCGAGTAACGTTTTGATGATGATTTTAGCTTTTGTGTTCAAACATTTTGTTACACGAAACGAATAGACTTAGGATTACGAAATTTTCGTATATATGTATTGTACACCGTATAACTTTTGTACATATTAGAATAACGTTATTTAATAAATACATATACAGTGAAATGTTATGTATTATTTACCGATCTATGAGAATCTTGGACAATTTAACAAATTTCAGACTGTATAACAGAATCGACGATGTTGTTTATCGCAAAAGATATAGGTATGTACACTCGGCGAACCTTGCAGGAATTCAATATCGAAAAATACCAGAGAATTTTTTTAATTTGAAAACTTGGGAATAAGGTAAACCCACAAAAAATATTTCCCTTCTCATCCGCTCGCTCGCGCCAATATACAAAAAGGTATCAAAGACCCTCGCGTATAACTTTTTTCGCATATTATATATGGGTGTAAATTTTAGAATTTTTGAATAACCAAGAAATAAGAAAAAAATAATCACAATCATGAATGATTAACACATGACTGAATATTTGCTCCGAAAAAAAAAGAAAAAAATCAAAAAATCTTTACCTGTGCGAAAAGTTCAATGCATGGATTATATATTCTCTCTCTTTCTTGGGCAAATATATTTTCCCCCGTCGTACAATAGGGAGGCCATTATTATACAAGGATAAAAGTTAAAGGAAGCGAATAAGAGTAGCAGAGGAGTTTGAGGAGTTCCCTATAAATTTATATTTTCCATATATTTCCAAAGCCTGTAAAGGCTGGCATCCCCTATACGTCATTCCGTACCTACAACGCCGATTCGTGGACCCGTGAGAATTCGAGCAGCCAAGTTTTCTCTGCCTTAGAATTCGACCGTCAATTCATTCTTTTTCGACACAGGTACTACGAACTGCCGTACCTATATGTATACATATCTACCTATCTACCTATACAATTCCATGTAAATATATAATGTAATCGGTGCACGTATCGAATAGAATCGAACCAGCTCAGGACCGAAGCCAGAAGATAAAACGTATCAAGACCAACAACTATCTGACAGCCAGAGTTTTATATCTTTGCAAAAATTTCGCCACCCCTTATATTATTTATACCATCAATAAATGAATCGAGATCGAAATCGATAACAAAACAAGCACATATACCCAATTCCGACGAAACTGGGGTCCTTATCATCTATCCAGGATATATTCCCACATCCTTCCAATGATGACACAAATATACAGCAGATAATCATATGACGTAGGTAAACACGTACATACATATACATACATACGTGTTATTATCACCGATATACAATTCTATACTTGGTCCTCTGAATCGGTTATAGCATTTCATTGGAATTGAATCAACGTTATATCCTTATACCTTGGGTATGTACCAACAGGATATCATCCTTGATCATTTTTCGGTAAAACGTTTTCAATTGAGCAAAAATTCACGAATTATATGGTAGAAGGTAAAACAGAAATACGATGTAATCAGATCGGGAAAACGATGAAAGAATTTTGTATATTTCATGCACCGTTGATAATTAAAGGGCCTCTTCATTTTCCGGTGGTATATATTATACACATAGAGCAGGTACCCTTAAGGGGCTTATCGTTAGCCTTACTGCCATTGAAAAACCTTTGTATCTTATATACGTAATTCCCAAACCGTCATGGGACCAGCTCTGATAGGATTTTGGTACACGTGGAAGGGATTTCAACCTTTCCGCGGTTTATATCTTTTATTTTGTTTTATTACAGTAACCCATACCCTTCTTCATCTTATTTCAGACAGGATAAATTATTGCATTTATACATACTATACACCGCGAACAGGACCAGGTAGAGATTAGCAAAAAAGAATATATACGTGTAAAGGGGCGCGTATTTCACCCCTGCGTCAGGATATTGTAAGGATTTTTAGTGAAAATAGAGACGAACGTGTTGTGAAAAAATAGCCAGAAATCTAAAAGAGAAAATCCCTAAATATGGAATAATTAGAAAATTTTAGATTTTCAAATTCAATAAAGATTTTACTATTTGAGAAGGCCGGAGAGAGAAATTTAGATATTCGCCAAAATATTCCAGAGCAATATAGAACCCGGAGTAATCACAAATGCAACGGTGGGCAGGACGTGGTAAATTATTAATTCCGAGCACAGAAACTAATCGGCGAAGGATCAACGGCGGAAGGGACGATGTGGGAAATTTAGAGAAGATATAGGGTGTAGGCCAAGAGAGAGAGAGAGAGAGAGAGAAGTGTTGGTCTGTTCGCTATTCAGAGGTATATTGCCTTAGCAAACTATTCCGCAAACTGCTAGGATTACAAAATTTACGGTACTTTACTACAACGCAAAACATATCCACAATTTCATTTCCAAAACGTACTCTACTACCTAAAGTTACAGCAAGGCGATCTAAAGACTAAGTAGACTAATAAAAAGGTTTTGCAAATTATTTTTTTCAACCCCAAAGGTTTCCGGAAATTTTAAACAATTCGTAATTGAATTTCATTTCACAAAAGAAAAAAAAAAATCAGCCTTCATATTATCATCATTATGATTTATAATACTGTTATTATTATATTGATTTTTCTTTGGCAAGCCCTTGTCCCTAATTACAAGAGAAAAAAGAAGAAGAAAAACACCGGAATTTTGTCCACGTTTTATTGTAATTCTTTTTCACATTACCATGATGATTATTTTTTATTTCCAATCATGTTGTTTTTTTTTTCCCCCTCTCACACACAACACATACCTTACGTGTACTTGACACGTGTCGATTCCCTGAAAAAATTCCCCATCTGATGTAATTGAACGTAAATTAACCCGAAGAGACTAAAAAAATTCCATAATGAAAATATAGAAAAATTAAAAATTAAATTAAATTATAAAACTCCGGATTTTATTATTCAAAATTCAATTTTCAATACCTCCGTACAGATACGTAATACGGAAGACAAGCAGAACGGGTTTGTCCTTGGTAAATATAGTCAGTTAAAAAAACTGAAGGACAGAAAAAGATAAAGAAGAAAAGAGAGAGAGAGAAAGAGAGGGAGAGTCCTTAGGGAAATACGAGGCGTTTTCTGTAGGGTTTTTCTTTCTCTCTTTTTTTTTTTGGAAATTCAAATCATGCCCAAACTCGATTTCTTCGGGAAGGCAAATACCGGGGAACTTGGTATACCTATATATATATAGGGAGTTTCTCAGCAGCCCCTTTCGCCCCCCCCCCCCCCCCCCCAGCAGCTAGCTATAAGATAATTTTACCCAACGGCAAATTCTCTGAAGCCTTTTCACACCTGTCGCCTGGAAATACTCGAATTCAATAAACCTTTCATCCCGTTTGATTTTCATGTTTTAATTGGATCAGGATCGGGCGAATAAATACTACCGAATTAGGTACGGTTTTTCCCTAATTTAGTCACTCGGAAGAAAATGGGAAGAGATAAAGAAAAGATAAGGCGCATGAAAATTAGAAAAAAAAATAAAAACTGGAAAAATGAAAAACTGGTACACAAGTACTCTTCTCCTTTGATTCTATTCTCTCTTTATATTAAGTCCTGAATATTCCCTGTTTCCTCTTTTTTTTTTTTAATGATTTTTTAAGCAGGTATATAATCACTCCGACGTTCACTTTCTACACATAAGAAACACAAAATATACGTATATTTGTAATAATGGGATGAGTCCCTTTCTCCAGGTCAGAATAAATATATTATATATTATATATAAATACCGAAGAGTAGAAGAAACCATAAGAAACGTACATAGAGAAACCTGCAATGATCATACAAAAGCGAGCTTTGAAAAATCTTTTACCGTTTCATCTCTCGTGTACAATATTATCTTATTCAAGTTCATTCACGTATTTAATTTTCTCTCATCTCATCATCCTCTCGACGACATTTGCCAATACCGGAGTTCCCCTTCTTCATATTATATGATACCGAATTATTTATTGACAATCTCGTTTCCGGAGTACTTTTGGCGCATTACTGCAGCGAAGGTATAGAAAATTGAAGAAGAAAAATGGATTTTTTTTTTTTTTTTTTTTTTTCTTTTCAAGAAAAAGTTAAGTTAGATTTAATACACGTAGATATTACATGAAAAGCGAACACTCGCAACGATTAAAGAACGTATCGAAATATGAGAGACTAACTGAGTATAAGTAAGTAAGTATATATGTATAAAGAAGTAAGTATAAGGAAGTAAGATGAGAAAAAGACTCTTGATACAAAGTGAAGAGTGAGGCGCCTTCGAGAATATCGGCAATCTCTTGTGGTATAGGATATGTACGTATACTGCTATGGCTGGGGGTCTAATAAAGCTTCAACTTAAGTGAAGCCCCGACCCGACTAAGTCAACCGTATTGCTTGCTTAGCTCACTCGATCCATCCCTCCGCGTCACTCTGGGTACCTACCTATCTTCCACAGGATTGCTTTCAACGCTTCAGGGTGGGATAGGGATGAGCCACCTCTCGTTCTGCTTTCGTTCATATTATTTCGAAAACATTAAAATTCCAACCTGACTTTTCATAAATTGGCCCTTATTCAAGGTAAAAAAAAATTTTATTTGGAATGTAAAAAATTGGCAAAAGGAAAGAAAACTAAATTGAATAGAAGATAACCGAAGGAAAAAAGCCAATCTTGAGAGATCGATGACAATTAATGACCGATGGGCCAAGATTAGAAGAACAAAAACTGAATGAAAAAAATCTCTATTTGTTTCTCCTGTCCAAAAATCGAACGGAAATCCTAAGGCGGATCTTTGAATTTTTCGCATTGCTTCAAGGGGAAAAAAAGATATTTGAATAAAATTGTTCTTACTATGCGATGAGATGAGAGGCTGATGAAAGAAATCAGATAAAAGCAAAGTAGCGAAGAGAAGATACGATACGAGACGCAAGTACGGTCAAGCTGATCCTGTTACCCACAATTTCATGGGGGCTAAATAAAATCAAGGATCTCTAGGTATATATGTATGTATATATATATACGTGTATCGAGGAAGGACTATATGGCCAGGACACAGGCGACGAAAAGTAATCATTTGGCAAGGGTGGGTTTGCGTATACGTGATAAAGGCTCAAGTCACGTATACTTACGTAAACGCGACCTGCAGGACAGACAAAAAGTAGTAGTAGTAGTAGTAGTAGAAGAAAGTACCGCAAAGCCGTAAAGATTGTGGTGGCGTAGATTGTAAGGTCGCTAGATTATGTTTCAGTATAAAAGAAGACTCGGTACCGAGGGGTCGAGAACTTTAATAAAAATTCATCCAATCAACCAGAAAAAGTAAATTAATAAATAAGAATTATAGTAACATTAGATCAGGAAATTAGATCGAGAATTTTCAACAGGTTAGTCCCGCATATAGATCACTTCAGATTTAGAATTGTTTTCGTGATAGTACGTAGGGTCGTAAATTGACCGAGGCAAATGGAAGAATTCAATTTTTTGGGACAAGTAATTTGCAAATGAGTCAATTTGAAATATTAAATTTAATCAAAATCGTTCATATTTTGAATGGTATATTTTTTCGAATTGATTTCCTTTGTTCATATAACGAGAGCCGATATTTCAAGTAATTTTTAAACCAAGAGAATTCGAATCGGATCAACGTTGTCCATAAATTTATGGATATGATTTGAGATTAGAAGATTACCTGTAACGAAGTAAAATAAAATTTGATGAAGAAATAAATCGATTTTGAACGACGTTTGATTTTTCAATGTAGTCTTTCCCGCATAAGAACAACAGCAACAACGAGGCGGATAAGTATTTTAATTAACGTGTTATTAACTACAGAACCTTTCACAACGCGTACGTATTATTTGACATATTTTTTTGTTCCGTATAATTTTTAATTTTTTTTTTTTTTTTTTCTATATATTTTTTTCTCTTTCTTTTCTCTCGAGCTACGAGAGCTGAGCTCATATACTAGTTTTAATTCGAGAGTTATTGCGCAAGAGTATACCCGCCGTGATTAGAGATTGTGTAATGTGAAACCCATAACCCGCGCGCCACCGTTAACAGCCAACTAGAAAAAAGAATTATTTATAATATCGTCGAGATAGAATGTCAAAAAGAAAAGAAAAAAAAAAAAAAAAAACTATCGGATATTATATCTATTTCATCGATGCTTCAACATTTTTTACAATCACATACAATACACATGATTTTACCCATATATCAATTAATAAAATTTATCCTAAATCCCTGAACTGTTTCTGTTCCTTATCGATTTTTTAAATATAATGTACGTCAGAGAAGAAAATTGAGAAAATAATAATACTGCGGCAATTAAACGAATCTTATAATACGTCTGTCGTTTACGGGATTGACGTGACCGTAAATTAACTTTGCTAGGAGTTTTATCGTTAACTAAACTTGGTCGAGAGTAACAGGTGTATCCCTGCGCAGCAAGTTGAACGATTTAAAACTCTGAATAAATAAATTAAGATCTGAGAGAGAAACGCTGTTGTGTATATATATATATATATATACATATAATATATGTATATTCTCGCGTTAAACGAAAAATTACAGAGTTCGAGAAAGTAAGAAAATTGAATAATAATAATGATAATGATGATGATGAATAAGCAAATAAAATGTAAACTTTTAAACGTTTGAAATTGGTTAAAAAATTTTCAAGACCTGAGATCCCTAAACTCATATACTGTGTTTTTTTTACAATACACATTCAATACCCCGACGAAAATTACACTCGGAAATGAAATGAGATGAAAATATTCCACAATTTGTGTGACGTCGTATTTGATAAAAGAGGAGGGAATTTTGTACGTCAATCTTTCTTAGAATTTATACAAGAAACAGAAAGAAGAAAAAAATTCCCCAAGTTTCTCTAAACATAGTCGATCGTTTGACTGGTACAATTTCAAGAGATCCTATTGATCATTGGAAGTTCAGAAGTTCTCTTCTATCCAAATGATGACTATTTGTTAGATAGTAAGAGACGTTCGAGGGGCGAGATGAATCGAGGAAAATGTATAACGTCAAATTAACCGACGACGACCCGTACAAAGTGAGCTTTCCACAGACGGCACACAAACTCGAAAAGCCTGTTGATCAAACCACTTCTGCGGTACCTTCGCCTTGTATTTACCTTTCCAAATAATTACTAGCTCCATCGAATACAGATAGACCTGGTTAGGGTTTTTTTTTTTTTTTTTTTTTTATCCCCTTTGAGAAATTTCCAACGAACAAATATCACCTTGGCAAAATACGAGAGATCATTGAATTAATTGATCAATTGATTAATTGATTATTTATCACAGGAATTCAACGATCGATTCATTTAGAAATTCAACAACGTGTGAAAAGTATTTTAATGATAAAAATCAGCAAAAAAAGGAAACCTCATACTTTCCTGAATCACGGGATAAGGAAAATTTCCAAGATACGATTAAGAAACCGAATGCATACGGATTCCAGTCGTGGATTTCATAATATCCACAAACTCGCATGATATGAAAATCTGTTTTTGACAGGCTGTTCGATGTGAACACGTGGTGAATCGACTCTGAAAGCGATCACAAGTATATTTTATTATTTCTTTATTTATTTCTAATGTTTTGACAGCTGATTTTGACAGCTCATTCTCTCGCCCACGTGTATTAGTACGAAATAATCCTCAATACCGGATTCCGACAATCCTATATACCTACGTATATGTAGGTACACATATATCTGGGCAATCTAACATTGGTTAGAAATTAGGGGGGGAGAATATCTGACAATTAGCAAGGCTCAATGGCACCCTGGTCAATTACGAATGGCTTTCACCAGCTTCTGTCCCAAGATCGATCGTCGATCGCAGGTGGATGGTATATATGTATAGAGATACATGCCTTCCTGGTCTTGCCTAAATCCAGGAATAGTAATCGAGGAACAGGTTAACGTCGCGTTGGTAGCTGATCCAAATTTCCGGAGAATCTAATTGCCAGTTTCGGCACGTGTGGTATTTCCTATCTACATATAGGTATATATAGTATGTACAATACTCTACATAACACATCAACGGCCAATGCTAAACAGAATCGGCAATTTGGCAAATGGACAATGCGGGTATCGAGATTGATTTGTACCTGTAATTTCTCGACGTCCATTTCGTATGCTAAATGAACACAAAATTATATGTATGTGTAAAATGGAAACAGGTATACTTAAGTTTATAGATTTGACAGATAAATTGACCGAACCTTTAATTTCTTTTTTCCAACAAAATACCAACTGCAGAGGGTGAAATCCCCCATTCGGGTCCTTTGTTCGTTTGAATCGATGAAACTTCATTAATCAAGTTCTTCCCTGGCGCCCTAATGCCGCCATATGTATTTATGCGCTTGGTTAGATACATACATACCTATACTACTACGGTTGCGAAATTGATAGGATCAATTTCGACGGATGATGATATAATGTTCGATCTTCTGATCTATATATATAATGTATATTCCTCATAAATTTATAATATTCGTTTTACATTGACCAAAGAAAATAAATAAAATTACACATTTTTTCAATCGATTTATATCAAAGCCAGCGGCACTCCCTGCAGTTTAAAACGTGTACCTAATTAAAACGGTTCTCCGAATTTTTCATACCTACATACGAGATGAAAGGGCGTTTTTATAGGACAGCTTGACTCTAGCCTAACCCAAGAATCACGCCGCTCTCTAATATTTACACATGCGTTCAGGGACCGTAATAAACCGGGGCAATTAATTTTTGGAAATTTATCACTGTCTCAAATTACGCAGCCTTCATTATTACAATTATCGAGACCGAGAGGGGCGTGCATGCATGTAACCAAAGTAATAGTAGGCCATGTCAAGTCCCCGGGCATATACTCTATCCCCACCTATCTAAATGTTGGTTAAATTTTACCTGTCCAAACATATATGTATAGGTACCTATACGCCACATCTACATCCATTGTATGATGTACAATAATCTCACCTACAATTTCATGATCTTTTTTTATTCATGATCAAGACGATCATTTTCGTATAGCAAAAAATAAACAGACTATTCTTATACATAAATCTGTTATTGAAAATCCGATCTTTTCATCGTTTTTTGTTTTGTTTTTTTTCTCTCTAATAATCATCAAACGTCGATGATTAATCGTTTGAAAAAAGCCCGATAAACTCACCGATGACGTAGCTGTACCCGTCTAAAGTAAGGACGCACTTTCGTGTTGCTTGATTAGCGGCTAGTGACGCCGGAGTGGTTGGAAGATTAGGTATTCTCCTTGAAAACCTTTTGCCGGAAGTACCAGGTGGTATTCCGGTATTAGATCCAGGATGCGGTGGTCCATTACTACCACCACCACCACCAGGATCAGAATGACACTTGTGCACCGGATCTTTACTTTGACGAGACATATCCCAGGATGATTCCTTATCTAATATCTCGAGATGACGAGGAGTACCGAATTTCAGTCAAACGTCGTTGCGGAAAAATAATAATATATTCCGCATTGGTCTCCGGTTTTTTCACTCCAAAATTTCCCATTCTGACCACCTTCTTTCTACTTCTTTATTTGCTTCCGATTCTTCTTCTTCTTCTTCTTTTTTTTCTTTTTTTTCTTTTTCTTCTGCTTCCGCTTCCTCTTTTTCTTCTTCTTCGTCTTCCTCTTCTTCGTCTTCTTTTTCTTTTTCCTCGCGCGTCATCCTGTTCAATGGCATATACCAAAAACCACCCCCTTGGTATTTTTCACCCTTAATCTCAGTCCTCCTGTTTTCTACATACTCGATTTCAAAGTTGGGTCTAAGGTAACAAATCTCGTCTGCATTTTGGAGTAAATCGAGCTATCACCCAGGTTAAACGATATCTTTCATATCGGGGGATGAATATGCGATAATCTTATTATACAAGGGAGTTTTTCTTGACTGAAAAAATTACTCGTCTTACAACGAATCGGCGTATTCGATGTAAGCTTCACTTGGTCTGTATGAATACTTTGTACAGAGATGTGATAGTGAAGTACAAACATATGGATAAAAACAGTGATATTATAAACACTGTAACGTGATACATGTTCAGGGATATTTCAACCCCCTCCGATCTCCTGGAACTAATTATTTATTCCATATCTAGTGTCTTCATAAGACCGAAATTTCATCTGCAATCAAAATTCCGCACTGCAGTTTAAAGTTGATTGTTTCCTTAATTGCAGGTAGTCGATGAATTAGCGATAAGCTAATCGAACCAGTGTTCTATTGCACTTTTTTTTTCTCTCCTTCTATTCTCACCCCCTAAACATCGATCGCAAATCATTTACGAGATCAAACTTCACACACGGTTAGCACGATCGTGTTCAAATCCTCGAGCTTGGAATAGTAATCGGCTTACTTCTCCACCGCGCACCTGCAGTACGTATGTACTAAATACGTATGTACATACATACATCCGCCAACAAACTATTTCGGAAATTCAAACCTCACTGGAAATCACAGGATACTAGGAAGAAAGAAAAGAAGACAAGAATTAAGAAAGATAGACAAAAATCCACTTTGGTCCCGACAGAATCGAAGGCTTAGGATCATCAGCACGTGCCGTTTGAAAATTGACATTTGTCAATGATCATGTAATGTATATAAGAAAAAAAATCTGTCTTATTCCATCTGAAATCCATCCCACTGGACACAAATTTTTAAATTCCAATAATTAGGTATTCTCGGTTTCTATATCATCGTATTTTTCACCGGAAGACGAAACGGCGTGTCACGTAAAAAATTAGCACTTCTTGTGCAAATATCATTGTTTAAAAAAAAGTTTCTTCTTCGTATAAGGTCTATGAGTACTTTAGACTTGTTTACAGGAGGCGAAAATACGAAATTTTTTCGCCAACGAACGTTTGCAATGAATAATCACGAGCGACTGGCTACAGCTGGCGAGGTGAGTGACGATGTTGGTAAAATACGCGCGCGAATAACCAAAAAAAAAAACACTACCAACGACCCGACACCCCCCCCATTTTCCCCCCCTTTATAAATCAAACCAGGAACCGCGTGTTACCCGGTCAACGGTGGCGATACGACTGACGACTACTACTACTACTCTCATACCTAACCTCCCACGACGCGACCGCGCTCTGAACTGAACAACCCTTCCCCCCTCTCTCTAATCCACCCCCGTTACACCCTTAGCAGTTGCGTCGGCAGCATCCTGCCCGCGAACCTCCCCGTCAGTCTCGAAGGAGCAATTTTTTTAATTTTATTTTCGAGTTCTTCTTTTCAGAGGTTTTTCGAGAAGTTTTTATAGCGAGATTGTTTTATTGTTTTTTCATTTATTTATTCTTTCCTAGTCTTCGACATTTTTAGGCTTCTTTACCCAATTTCCTTCGATCCCGTTACAGAACGTAGTTACAAAAGATCATGACTTTATTTCTTCTTCTTTTTTCTAGAAGGAGAATTTCTACTTTGTCTTATATACAAAAAAAAAAAAAAAAAAAAGAAAAAAAACCAACACATAGAAATCTCAATCCAGGATTTTGAATAATTTCAAGCACTCTTTACTACGTATTAGACCAAAGTTTTTCAATTTTGCTGATTAAGCTAGACTGTTATCCTTGATTTAGAAAACTCGATTGCCATCCACGACGGTACGAAAACTTTGTTCAGTTACATTTTTCCTTTTTTTTTTTTCAAACTTTACCTCAAGTTGAACAAATTCGTGTATAAATACTGCACACATTGCGAGAAAGATTAACCCTTCGCCACCATGGGTAAATTCTACCCAGGCCTCACTTTGGGTAAAAGATATTTAACAAATACATTAGTTACCATTTTTTTTTTTTTAGCAAAAACGTGAATTTTTCGTTCCTATGTCTTCCAGATGAATTCCCATTCGTTTCTACTCCAAAATCGATCCTCTTCACACGTCGAAATAAATATCTGTTTTCAAATGTGCACTGTGTCACAATTTTTTCTTAGAAGTAACATATCTGACGAGTATTCCAGTTGAAATTTGACTTGGAATCATTGAAAATTCAGCAATTGACAATTTTTTGAGTGAAATGGTGTATTTATTGACAAATTGACCTATTAACGATTTTTTTTTTTTTTTAGAATATGTTGTGATTTAGATTTTGACACAACAACTTATCACAAAATGTCTAGAAAAAAATTCAAAGTATTTTCAGTATTTTTTCGATCCTGATCAAACTGATAGTTTTCACACAGCAACCATTTAGAAACTTGGCTGAGATAAATTTTAGCCAGTCTGACCACTAAGTTATTCTACCGATTGGTGTGGCCACAAAGGAGAAAAAAATTTCATTGAAGAGATAACCCAAAGCGTAATTTCATCCGTAATTCGTACATTAACAATAATAACATCAATAACATACCTACACACATTTTGAATATGGATGTGTAGAATGTCGATCGTGCGGTGGTACAAACGTATGTATGCATATATATTACGAAAAATATATGTTACGATCGACAAAGAATTAGTCATAGAATGATAGCAGGGCAATAGCAATACACACGTGTACATATTAGGTGGGATAATAACCCACCACCGTACTAGTCTAGGTATAAATTATATGATTAGGTAAGGTGAAACTTGAGACTCGAAATGCTGAAGGTGTAATACCAGCACTGCTAGTATAGGTCTATGTAAAGTATAGTATAGTAGTATAAGAATGTCTGTCTCGAGATCTGGTTCTGTTACTTCTCTTGTTGAGATGGAAAATGGTCTAATTAACCACGTCTCAAGTAACTCAAAGACGACTTATACCCGCCCACTTCGTATACATCGTCTTCACGCCTCGTCTCGTAAAACGTATGACGTAAGGCTTCTGATCGATAATTAAGTCCCCCGCGTTGCAACAGCAGCAGCAGCAATACGTAGTTTTCTATACCTATATCTATTTATCTATCTATCTATCTATCTAGATCTATCTATGTACAAACCCATATACCCTAACCGACAACAAGACCGCGTGTCTATACGTGCTCGCTAATGAACCCTACACCATCAGCAATTAGCGGACAAACAATTTATTCCAACCCTCTATAGAGTGTGGCTAATCATCCCTTAATAAAAGACACCCCATTTCCCAATGTAGTATTGAAAAGTGAATTGAATGGTTTGTGAATTATCGTAGTTTAGAAAGTGGGAGAATGGCACCAGCAAAGGGAGAAAATCCTCTTCTAAAAATCTCGGAAAACTTTCGAAAGTCCCGAACGTGTAAAGAATAGAAATTAGATAATTAGGGGGTCTCAAGGGTGTAAGGGTATATAGATATAGGTACCTTTGTAAGTAGGGAATATTAAGCCAGTGGGGATTAGTTCCCGTATAAGTATGTAAATTAATTAGTAGGAACTGGCGAGGTACGGCGGGCAAGTGAAACGCGAAATATATCTACCCGAGTTATATGAGTATATCATACCTTCCTATGCCAACCCATAGCACACGTAGTCTATGTGTATACCTGCCTATACATAAGTCATGAATTACAGTCTATTATCTGTACAAAGTATCGCTCTTCCTTTCTCCTGGGGATATTGTGTGATGATGGAAATGAAACAACGACGCTGTTGGAGATACGAATTATAATTATGCCGATAGATACGAGCAAATTATTCGGCTGACCACTTCGAATAACTCCCAGCCTACAATTTTCAAGCTTAAATTTTTTCCGGAGCTATTTCACGATTTTTTTTTTTTTTTTTTTTGACAAAATGGGATACACGAATTATTATATCGTTTTCTGAAGCTGTGTGTTCGTTTGTTAGGGGCGGGATTGAAATTCCGTATTTCGAAAGCTGCGAAATGTCAAAATTTCGAATTTTTCTACTACTGACTCAGAGTTTTTCAAAAGATCATTTCTCCGAAAGTCTATAAAGCTAATTTAAAAAAACTCTGAATGGAAAAACACCAAATATTCAAAATTCCAAAAACTAAAGAATTCCGGAATTTGTCTGATGTAACGTTATTTATTTTACAGCTTTGTCATACGTTTCCCTTAAATTTGCAGATTTTTGGACTTTCTGAATTTTTCATTTTCGGATCTTTGAGCTATCTGCATTTGGACCTTTCGGAATTTCCAACTTTTGAACTCTAACGATTCTAAAAACTCAGAATTGCTTCTCAAATAAAGTCGCAATTTAGACCGTTCGGAACTTCAATCCCATCCCGTTTGTCGAATCTACGCCAAAGTTAGAAAATAGTAGAGAAATAAAAAGGGGAAAAAATCAAGAAAGATAGGACAAATTTCTATACGGCGATAAGGTATTTCGAATCTACCCCCAGGTATATCTAAAAAAAAATTCGCGAGAATTTGTATGCTCAACGAATAAATACATATAGACTCGCGTCTCGCGTCTGATGCAGCCAAGGGTGGGACAAACGAACCGTGAAACCGGTAAAATAAGAAACTCTTTCGCCCCTGACGCGATATTCGCAAGCAAGGGTAAAAGGGGGACTTGAAAAAACGAAAAAAAAACAAAATAAGACTAAAAGAAAAGAGGAAATAAAAATCGGAGGGGAAAAGATTTTGAGAAAAAGCTTCTTTCGCTTTAGCCCTGCAACGAACGAAAGCCTATACATAGTAATGTTCGAGAGAGGAAATGCGAGGTAAAATCGAAATAGGAACGAAGCGTTAGCCAACTGTGTTTAGACGTATGATAATACCAAGACCCCGAGAGTACCGAGTAGTCCGCATTCGTGAAACGTTCAAATATTTATAGAATTTAAAATAGCGATTGACTTTGATGTCTATAAACATTTTTTAAGCGCTTTGAGCCTTCGACGGACCTCATACAGATTTTTTTCCTCTAATTCTCTAATTTTCGACCTTCAAATACATTCGCCAAAAGAGTTTTTATTTATTTTTTCCACATTTCATTAAGATTCTCTCTTTCTCTTTTTATCTATCTCTCCATGTACGTCTGTATACAATCACTCGATCGTACAATTTTGCTAACGAAAAATTGAAAAAAAAAAGTCAAAATAACAATAAAAAATGCTTTCCTCTATTCGACAATGAACCCCTATTATTCTTCTTCATTTTTTTTCACATTTTTTGAAAGAAATCAAGCGAAATCAAAATATTACTCATGAAATGTTTGATGGTTAATATTTCGCAGTACATAATACAAAAATCCAGAAATTTTGATTTGTTGGGTGCGATATAAAACGTATATTCCTATACTCTTGGCAAAAGCATGAGAAGAAAACCTCTGTGGAGTCTGGGCGTTAGATAAATTGTTAGAAATAAAGGTATAACGAACCATGTCACGACTAGAGATTACAACGTTGATCGATGCCCCACTCGGTTTAGCATGCAATGTTTCGCCTACATACCATGGGACTAGCTCTTATTATTCAGTCTACGCAACGTGCCATCTAGCATGATGCTGGTTTATGATTTACAGCCTGCATATTACTTCCGGGAATATAATAGAATAGAATATATGATAAGCAAAAATTAAGAACGAATTACCGAACTGGAGACAAGCAATTATTTCTCAAACTCATGACATATTTTTCAACATTCAAATTATTCTTTACATACCCGCGATTGTTATTGTCAAATAATTTTTTCTCTCTAATTTTTTTTTTTCAAACTTTGTTCACTAATTATTTTTCTCCGGTATCATCTATCGTTCTATACGACACGTACGTATAACTCGAGAATGTTAAATGTGTACACCATATCTGTGTGCGTATACCTAAGTATACATAATTATTCAGGAACTTCGACCGCTAATTAACTAACGAATGTAATTTGTCAACGGCGTCGTAACACGCCGTGTCCATGATCCGCTTCGAACTTTACTCGCTCCACCCTTATGCAGGCTTTCCGGAGGATCTACAAGTATTAGAGCTTTTACAGCCGCATGCACGCGTCAAATGAGGGGGTCTTCCCGTATAAATATACCTATATATTGTATATGTACACATGAATGAACAAATGTTTGTTTTCTCCAGGTATAACATCAGTTCCCTCGATCCGTTGCATATCGATAAAAGTAGAAGAAAAAAAATAAAACTACAAAAATCACCTCAAATAGAAAGTTTAATCTAATTAGACATCAGAATTCTCATAAATAGAAGGGACATTTTCGACACATATATATATATATATATGTATGTACGAATGGCGACTAAGCTTTTACGAAATTACAAAATCCCTTCATTTTAAAAAAAAAACTCAATCTGATAATGAACTATGGCTACTGGCTAGAAAGCAAGTGGATGAATAAATAAATAAATAAATAAATAAATAAATAAATAAATAAAAAGCTCTCGGACGTCATGTATAACGGCCTATACCTACCGGAACCCCTTTAATTTTAATGGGGTAGTAGAAATGAAAAAGAGTGGTTCATTAGATTCGCTGATAAGCCATTAAGCCTGATTTCATAAATTCGTACCGAAGCAAGAGCAGCATTGAGCGTCCTTGTTCGGGACTAACTAAGTAGGTGTGTATAGGCTCTCTCGGGTTGTTTGATATATAAAATTAAAATATTCATGAAAAAATAAGAGAAAGAAAGAAAAAGAAAGAATAAAAAATAAAAAAAGGCTAACAAAACACGTAGGTATTCACAGGCTTATCCTACTCGTAATACCCACCTACACACACTTTTACACGGGTAATGAACTGCCTGGAACTTTGATAAAGGCTGAAATCTACTCACAGGCTTCTCCATCCTGGAATACTGCGTATGTACTATATACATACGACTAACTAGTATTATCACCCACTGCATCGCATGTGAATGATTAATAAATGAATAATAATAATTTGTACACCCTTTTTTTTTTTAAACATAATCCGATTTGTCATGTGTGTAATGAAATATATACGTATGTCCCATGAAATTAGGAAGGTATATGTGTATACAGGATACAGTTTAGTTTCAAGTATTGATTCATTCTTGTAAAATTTGGAAAAATTTAGTTATTAACAGTTATTTTTTTTTTTCTTCTTCTGTCAAACTCGGTCAGATTTTGAAATACGATTACCTACAGTGAGTCAGAGTTTTATTATTCATGAATTCTTTTTTTCATTCGTTTTCTTTTTTATTCATTTCGAGAGCTAGAGACTAGGTAGGTACGTGAATTGCGTAATATTTTATTCGTTGCTTTGATGTCAGCGTGGTAATAAGGTCTGAGCTGCTTAATATACGTAACCAACACCTATGTAATATACATACATACATACATACATATACACACATTTGAAAAATTCTTTTTTCAGTAAACGACGAAGAGATATTTAATAAATCCATATTATAAATAGGTACAAACGTATTTTTTCACAATCGATGAGTATTTATTTTTCAATCAAAATGAGATTCTTTGAGTATCAATTGGCGGAGAGATAAAAATGTTGAATAAATAAATTAAATTTCCGTTTCTCTCCTACAGACTCTTCAAGGTCTTCATTTATCGAAAGAGCAAATAAAAGAGGAAAGAATCTATATAATCATCAAACCATACGAAATTGTTTCGATATTTTGTACATGAGTAAAAACGTCCCTTTCACCATTTTTTCTTTCTTTTCGTTTCTTCTTATATTTTGTCCTTTTATTCCCTCGAATGTGAAGGAAATTCTTTGTAAATTATTATCTGACTTTCCGACGAGTTTTTCTTCAAATTTCAACTTAGAGGTACGAACGGTAAGGCATATATATACTCGTAGAAAAAAAAACTTTTCATCCTCGCGCGAGAGTCAAAGTTGTTGGAGACAAACGTATATAGTTATACGGAGGTGCGAAACTAAAGTTGGTGAAATTTTGACACGAAACTTTAGAAAACTCGGTTGAGTTTAACCGCAAAAGAGTAAAGTTAATACATACAGTATGTATACGCGAAGATATATATATATATATTCGGAAGGTTTCCTAGTTCGTATAGAAATTTTTTTTCTTCTTCGTTTTCGGTTTTCGTTTTTTCTCAATCCAAAAACCTCTCACGGAACCGAAATTTTTGTAAAAATTTTAAATACCGTTCGAAAGATTGAATGAAAATCGATCTCCCGAGCTAATTGACCCAAAAAATGTAATCGATGAGAGTATTTTTACTTTTCATCACCTTTGGTGATATAAGAAAAGTATTGGTTTAGTACGAAAAGTGACTTTTGTTATTTAAACAAATTTTTACGTTTCCGATCCACAGGTATATGTAGAACAGGTTTGCGAACAAATGTCTGACTGTCTGCCGGTCTGTCGGTCTGTCCGGCGGACAAACTCACCTGATGATCTGGAAAACGGCCCGATGGAAAAAATTGAAATTTACAGGGGATCAAGAGCAAACGACGGGGATGAAAAATTGCCATATCCCATGCAATTCGAATGATCGGTTCTACTGGAAAAAATTCGACTTCCAATTCTTTTATTTCATTTTCGGCGAGTAGATCGAGGTACGGGTTGGAATCGCGTGGATTGAGGTAAAACACAAGAATATATGGGTGAATTCGAGTGGATCGAGGTACATGCAAGTGTGTATGGATAAATTCAGGTTCATGCCGTTCGAGTATCCATTGTGACGTGATGAAAAGTATCGTGAAAAAAAACTGTTTTTTCCGCCTTGTTTCAAATCTTTTTATTACAGGGTATAAGTTCCAATTATATATAATTCATCTCGATACTTACGATCGATCCAATTAAATCTCAACAATTAATTTCCTAGTGCTGATAGAAGCGGTTAGAAAGAGAGACAGAGAGAGAGAGAGAAAGAGAGAGAGACAATTTCATGCCGATAATAAAATACAGTAATGAGAATCATGTATACGAAACCAGACATTAATATCGACATTTTTCTCTCCTAAAACTAGGCTTTCTGCAATTTACGACTCGATTTTATTACAAACGGAAATATCGCGGTTACCGTTTCCACGAGGCACCAGCGAGTCGGCAGTCTCTCTTTTTTTTCTCTCTCTTTTTCTCTTTCTCTTGCCCGATGGATTTTGACCCCCTCGACAAAAATCTCGTACACGGCTTTTAAAATTTAACGACGTGTAATCCCGCAGCTGCCAAAACGTGTGATTTATTTTCATGGTTTATTTTTAAAGAAGTTTGAAGAAATGAGCCGTGATTTTTTTCTTTTTCTTTCTATTTCTTCTTCTTTTATCATTCATTGGTATCGTTCGGAAAAAAAAAAACACCAAAATCTCGAATAATTTTCTAATCATTCTAATTATCGTCTAAAAAAATCTAAGTACACGTCAATTTCCACAAAGGCGCGATTGCCTATAGTTATGCATCCTGCCTATTATACACTAAATTTACAAAGGTAATCCGATCTCCGTTACGTGAATGGAAAAGTGACGTTATAGCTGGAAAAAAACGTCAAATATTTATAAAATTTCCTCACTAGACACCTTTAAGGCTTTCCTCGAATTCAATTACTAATACAATCAACCGCGATCGATTATCACACTGAATAAAAATATGTTTTTCACGTAGATTCGAATTCCATAAGGTTTGTTAATAAATGAATGAACCGGATCATCGAATAACCGAAAGTCTCGATCAAGTAAAACGAAATAAAATAATGAACAACGCTGTATAATCATCGATCATTCAATGAATATATACAATCTCGTGAATATACTTATAGCTATATATTTATTTTACGTAGAAAATCTAATAAATCAATGAAACGCGGATGATAAAATATCTTGGGGTAGTTTCCTGCTTTTACCCTGTTTGAGAAATACCATGAAACCTGCGGAGCCAACAAACCGAGGGGTCGCTGTATGCCGTCTCTACTGTCACGACCTGCCTAACCCCTGGAGATATCTTGCCAACGGTGAATTTAAACCAAAACAGAGATCTACGTTACTTCCTGTCAACATCGAGGATTCCGACGATCACCAGCGGGAGAAAATGTATAATGTATATGTCCGGACCATCCGGAACCGTAAATTACAATCAAAGTTCCCAATTTCCGGCAAATCTTATCATCCCATCTCTTTCATTTCGACAAATATCAAACCGGACCCCAATATGCCCGAACCGTGTCGGAAATAATCAAAAAGCAATCAGGCCGAATAATCGTTTACCCAATTTTAACCATCCCGAGTACAATGAACGAAAATCCCTAGTGTACATGAGTTACGATGACAAATCTATCGGTTTGAAGGAAAAAATAATGTTTTATCGATTTCCCCTAATGGATTGATCTGGAATATTTCTTTATCTTTTTTTTTCAGGGTGATTAAATTCTGGTCTACGCATGTTTTGCATATATATACATATACTCGTACTTATATACACATAATAATATATTGTGCAAGGAGTATACTTTGGAATAGCTAAAATTCTGTCTGTCCAAGTAGTAAGTAGGTGTATATATCCCGGATCGATACGGAAGTTTCGTATTGATTGAACATGGGGCTTGCAGTAGTAGCAAGTCTCCTTGGTTTCAGTTTGGCTAGTAGCCAACGTCGACTCATCGTAATAGTAAAATAGGGTATAGAATATGTACGTAGGTAAATGTATAGTACATAGCGAGGCAACACCAACCAGAAAGCATTTGAATTAGAAAATATCAAGCATAATAAGAAAAGAAACCCGAATTTTCGAATAAAAATACCATTTTTCCCTGAACATCATCCCCGTTGCATTTCATGTATAATCACCCATGACATACTACCATCAAAGTGTTTCATCAGAATGTGAAGAGGATAAAACCTTCGAGTGTTAGTCTTGTCCACGTGAATACGTATAATATAATATATATATACTTATATACATATAATAGATATATAGATACTGATTTGGAGGGAAAAGCTCGAAACGTATTTGCATATTCAAATGAAACTGTGAATGGTGTGAGTGGGTTTGGGGATGGTGGTAAGTTTTAACGGGAATTGGGTATTTGCTTAGTTTTATTATACAGGAATAACCTCTTTCCCCTATTAACCCGCTGTACATACTATATATATATTTATACAATACGGAATAAATTGTGATTTTCAGTGAATAAGACGATTTCCATCTCTTTTACATACCTATTACCTATATACAAATTAAGCTGGTCCTCAACGAAGTGAGGTTTGAATTATTGATGATTGTGTATTGCCATTCAACATTTTAAAATCAGATCGTTTAAAACGTCGGCAATTTTCAAGACGACACCTTTTACCATTAGTAAAAAATGAACCAAGTTTCAAATATTCTAAACTGAGATTTCAGTGAAAATGAAAAAACTAATCATCAATCATGGATTGCGAAAATCACTACCTTATTGAATTGGAAAAATCGACAGGTCTTCGGCAGCGATTAGAATTAAGATTTCGATTTTCATTTTGATTCTGAAGTTTCGATTCTACATTTGAAGAAAAAACTGATTTAATGACATTTTAGCCCATGGGAGGAATAAAACACAATATAATCTATACTTCAATGAGATTAGTCTAAAATAAATAAAAATCGAAAATAAACACGACAGTAGTAAGCGAACCCATATATACCTACATGCCTGTAGTATACGGTATGAACGTGAGAGCCGAGCTTTTCGTAATAAAAATAGCAATAATAAATCGTTGGTAAGGTATCCTGTACCCTTTTATTATTCCCTTCCTTCCTTGAGGGAAGTCAAGTACAAAAACGACTACATCTTTCAAATATTCCCATCTGTTTGCGGAATATTTGAATCACGGAAGGTCTTTCTACCCCTTCGAGTTTCCCACGAAATATATACTATCCCCTTCCTTAATTAAAATACGATAAACTTGAAGAGGAGAAAATTGACCAACTTAGTTAACCAGAGAGAAGAGGTAAAATATTTTACATTCGATATTCCTTGCCAGTCAGCAAAATCCCTCGCCTTTTCTTCCTGCTCCGAAATTTTCGCATCGATTAAATCCTTCGCGGTTCAAATATACTCGCCTAATTATATTATCAAATAAAATGAAAATCTTAAGGGGTTGGTTTTTCGTGAAAATGTCTAAAATTGCAGTATATTTAAATAATACGGTAACCCAATCACTCTGATAACTTATAATAATAATTTGTATTAAAATCAATGCAAATAACACAAACCGAACGAGCAAATATGAGCCAACCCCTGACCTCGATGGGCTAGTATGGGGTAGTCAGGGTGTGTAGATACGTACAAATCGGCTCGTTGCCTTGGTTCCATTTAATGGGTTGTTCAAACAACTCTAGGAATATATTGACGCCGAATATACAGTTGCCCGTTATATCTGTCAAATTCAATACTGTACCTTGTACATGTGATAGGTATTTGCGAAATTTCGAAATTTCCTTGGCAATAGACTAAATTGGTATCCTTATTTTTCTTTAGGTTTATTTCTTTTCCTCATAGGGTTACGTTTCTTTTGAAGAGAATCACAGAACGGTTTTCTCGATCTCCGAAAAAAAAAAAAAAAAAACTACAAAGCACATACACGAGATCATTCATCTGAGCTGCTGCAAGTAGGTAAGCGAGATAAATAGATTGAAGAAGTAAATGTGAAAAGATACATAAAAATACTCCAACAATCTCGCGTCTCGATCCCTCCACGTATCATGTACAACATATTATTATTATATACCTATGTGGATAAATGTACGAATAAAGATAAATTTTACGTGTCGAGCTTCACAATCGCGATGTATAAAAAGCTCATCCTAGACAGAAAGAAAAAAAATGAAGAAAAACAGAAAAATGACATACTCGTTAAAAAGAAAGTTCTATTCGATGTTGTTGTTCTTTGATTTTGTTGGTTACCATTTTGCCAATCGATCTTACCTAAATTGAAACAGGTATTGTATAAAAACTATAATTACTGTTTGCGTACATACTATTGCAAATTTTCGTACGATGATATTTCGAAAGGAATATTATATGTATGAATGAATGAATTGATTGATGAACAAATAAAAAAACAAAAAAGGTGAATAATGCCAACAACGAAAGGGATTCAACATGGAAATGATTCTAATTAAAACATGCCCCGAAAGTATAAAGCACAATGAGAGTAGGTATAGTATGGCAAAAGTTCTTTTCAACGTTGCGAATGATTAATCATTGTTTTAGGCATAAACAAGCATTGTTTGTTAATTCTTTTCATTCAAATACAGCTGATACGTGCATACGTAACGTAGTGTTTCTGATATATTTCATCTCTCGAGCTATAGCTATGCCTACTACTCTGGGTGCATATACTTATTCGCCAGTCATTATAGGAATTCAACCCTTATATTATTGCTAATCATCAAAAAGCAACGAAAACTATCAAATTTGAAAAAAAAATAAAATAAAAAAATAAAAAAATACGAAGCGAGATCTTTTCTCTGTTGGAAAACCTGCCACGACTACTGGCACACATCTGTACACATATACACAATATAAATTCAAAGAGAAATGCCGGTAAAATTTCAACAGTATATATATATATTTTTTTGTTTTTATACCCCAAAACAAACTCCAGAAAGCCCGTTGGCCATGAATTCCGTTGAGAAAGGTGTATTTTATTTTTAACCACAAAGAAAGACACGGGATAAAAATCGGACTCCCTGAAATGATATGATTTTTTTCTGGTTCTTATCAAAATTGATGGCAGAAAGAAGCCAAAACATGAACGAAAAAAGTGAATGAAAATTGGCTAATGGCTGATAAAAATATGCAAAAATTCAAACGATCTACCAAATTGATTTATATAGTCAAATGTATGTACGTGTGTACATATGTGTATAATATATATTCTCAGTGAGCTTATGACAGAACAAGAACGTTAGAGATACCCCGGTACGTAACTGGTTCTCCCTGTTTGCTGATTCCACGCAAGATTTCTCCCGGATAACCGCGAGGCAAATCCAAATAGCTCAAGAGACAAGACGACGAACAACCGCAATTTTCATTCATTTCACCAGTACATATGTATATACCTACATAAAATATATACATACATCATGTATATACGTTTCTATATATGTAGAAGATGAAATATTTAGTTCGTTGCTGTGATAACGACGCAGCTGTTTCTTTTTCTAGTTCTCTGTCTATTTCGTGTATTCGGAAACTTTCAAAAAAAAAGGACAACCGACTGAAAGGGAGATAGAAGAAAAAAGAAAACAAAAAAAAATGAATAAATAAATAATATGCCGAGGAAAAGGAGGGAAAGATGAGGCTGAATAATGCATGTCTAATAATTCGTGCGAGAGGGTGCAGAGGACAAATACCGTAATATAAAATTTACCGAAATCCTGGGACCCGCGACATCGCATATTGTCGCCGAATTTTAGTCCCCACGGTTCAACCGGCTTTAAATTGATTATTATTCCAATTAGAATACCCGAAATCCAGTTAAGCTCCAAAACCTTTGTCTTCAAAGGAGGAGGAGCTGTGTAGATGCGCTAATACCGGAGATGAAGAAGAAAACAGCTCAGCTCCTCCGCTAAACTTCGACTCTCGATATCGATCAAATTAAATTATCCCGCGAAAAGCCGTAAGGAATGTGACGACAATTTTTGCATGAAAAAACGAGGAAATAATGGATACACATTATTCCCCCCATCATTCCAAAGTTATTTTTTTTTTTTTTTCAACAACAGACGAAGAGTTAAAAGTAGAGAGACTTTATATATATTTTTTTTTTATCGATATTTACTAAAATTTTGAGAAAAATATCTAGCGATTTTGCGAATTGTAGAAATTAGCTGAAATTGACTTCGCTGTAACTCGTAAACTATTCATTTGATTGGAAAATGTTTGGCACAAAAGTTGTAGGAAATTTTATGCTCTATAGTTTTTGTAATAGCTATTTTTGACCTAGGTGGCGTTGGCGAGAAGATATTCTCAAAGAAAAACTGGTTTTCGATACCATTTTTCCAATATGGTGGTAGCTTGAGGTCGCAAACTGGGAATTCGCATAAATAATTACACCAAACTGTACGAACCTAACAAATGAGAACTCTCCATGATTTTTGGTAAGTCAAAACCCGCTATATTGACTGGACTATCGATGAATTTTGAAAATGAAACTGAAAAGAAGCTTCTTTATCTTCTTCTTCTTTATCGCGAGGAAAAGAGATAACTTGCCAAATTCAACTTTCGCCATAGCTGATATACATACGCCCTTGCCTAGCCCCGATTGTATATCTGACCACGCCTTATCCCTGTCCATGTCCGTTTTACGTTCTCCGGAAGCTCCGCGAGGTCGTCAAAAAACAAGGATCATTCCGTGACCCATCTTTTGATCCTTAAAGATGAAGTACATCTGCAGTAACGGGGTGCAGCCTGCGCTATTCATCGATCACATCATATATCCAGGTCTCGTTAAAAATGGATTTTGAAAAAGGAAAAAATTGAGTAAAATCTTATTCTTTATCGTACTTTAGGTTATTTGGTTATTGGTACTTTTACCATCCATCGGAAAAGCACTCGTAGCAGTTCTAGTATCAGCTATAGAAAATGAAATTCGGTGCTTCGTTATTGGATTTCACTATACAGCAGCAGTAGCAGCAATAGCAGCAGAGGGCTGTGCTGGGGCCGTCAATTTTCTAGAAAGACTTCAACGGTCTTATGAAATCTGATTACCTCACAATCTCAAACCCGAACCAAGGCAGATCCAGCTACCAACCAACCAACCAACCAACCAACCAACCCATTCGAGCTGAACCTTTTCTCTTCGTTCGCTCAAGGCTTATCGTACCTACAAGTCCGAAACCCTCTCTTCTATACCTACCAAGGTTTGATAGTCGCCATTAGGACGATCTAACGACAGGTCAAAATTCAGACCTAAGGTCATCCCCCGTTACGAGATTGAACCGATAATACCATACCTACCCCCCCAAAGGAAGAAATCTTCAAAGTCTTTCAACGAATCCAATCGAGAATTCATCGATCGATATCTTACGAGGCATATTTATCGTGTATGACTTTTCAACAAATTTTACACAATTTCGGTATAAAGCCGAATACAAGTGTGAAAAACTGATCAAAAATTGATCAACGAAAAAGAGTAAAATGTATCAAAACTTTGTTAAATTTTCTTTTCCTTTTTTTTTTTTTCTTTTTTTTTGTCTATTTCTCCCTTTTCGTTTTCTCAAGTTTTCTTTCACCCTCGCGAGAAAAGAGTGAAGTTTAAGTAAAATGAAACTGTATAGGAGTACCGGTAAGAAAGAAAAAAAAAATAGGAAAAAAAACAAACAAACCAACAGAAAAAAAAACGAAGAGAGAGAGAGAGAGAGAGAGAGAAAAAAAAGTGAGGCACGTTCGGGAAATAAGCTGTTCGAATCTCGGGGGGATTTTCTCCGGGCAACGAAACTCAGCTGGATAAATGGCATCCTCGACCTTAGAAAGGGGCCCCGAGGGAAAGGGTAAGAATAGAGAAAAGAAACAACTGATCGAGGTAAAACTGAGAAGAAAAAAAAAACCCCAAAAAAATCAATTCATTTGTTTAGGTAATTATTATTATTATATTTTTTTTCAAATAGAAAAATTTGGAACTGCAGGCCTAGGTAACTGATCAGCGAATTCTAATAACGGAGTCAAAACTACCGATTAGAACTTCCCGATCCAGCTTTTGATTTCCATCCCTTAATCGCAAAACCTCGCACAATCAACGTAGACGGATATTATCTTCGCGATGCGTTGTGAGGCTTGGTCTGGTGCATCTTAGTGCTAATAATGGCCGATATTCTCCAACTGCAGAGTACCAAAGTTCACGTGATGAAATTGGCAAGAAGCTATGGCATAGAACAAGGAAGAAGAAATTTTCGAAAAAATAGAGATATCGTTAAAATTTCCACCACCATAAGTATATATACCTATAAGAAAGCTAAACCGTAATGAATACGAATGGCCAACTGGTGTTGAACTGCGAAAAAGTACAGCAGTATAGTAGCATCAGGCACCACCGTGAAGAAGGAAGAGGATAAAAAAAAAAAAAAAGTAAAGACCTGCGGGTAGAATAAGTGGCCCAACGCGAAACACATACAAACCGAATACAAACACACTCACAACTATATACGGCGTTAACGAAGAAAAATCCAAAGCCATACCCACGACCCTGCGGAATCGGAAACGGATTTTATTTATGTACCCGGTTAAATTTATAGGGTAATAAAAAAAAATTCCCAAGTTATCATTTTCACCGTTTGGAAATTCGGGTGAAAATTAACACATTGCACAATATGTCTCAGAAAATCCGCATGGTTTTTTATTTCCAGGTATATTCACATGCGTCGTGAGTGGAATTTTGTCGCAGAATAAGATTTTTCCAATGATATTAATTCAAGTCAACCAAAGTTGAAAATTAGACACAAAAGCTCAGTCAATTTTCCATTAAAAAATTCCTTTATCCTTTTAATTGATGTGTAGAGAAATGATTGGTCATATAGTTTTTATTTCTACTGAATATAACATCGAAGTAACAAATTTTTTAATTCAACCAGTCAGATTTTTATTATGAAAATTTGTAACGGTCGCTTTTTCAACGGTATAGAAAACGTTTTCCTCAACTATCAATAATCTACTATAAGAATTTTAACGACGCCAGCGCATCGAATCCTGATGAATATTTCCATGATGTGAAAAAAATATCAAGTATTGCTCGTTAAATCCAAAAGGTAGATTTTCAGTTACTTGAGTAATTGAAAAGTTTATTAGTGCGGTGCATTGCGGGTATAAGTCAAAGCCTATATATGTATAACACGAGTAAAGTTTCATCAAGCATCATACGTTTCGCTAAAGCGAGAAAACCGAGAAAACTTTCTGCGGAGAAACTTCAAGAAAACATTATATATTTCCGATCGGAGATATGTAGACTCTGATATTCTCTTCCTGTATAAAATTTAACTGAAATAAGATAGAAAAAATGTATCCGTACGTATGTAAATGCATAAACTTTTGATAATTCTTTAAAGAAAATAAATTAATCAAAAAGTGTATAACGTTATTAATAATTAATTTCGAGCCAAAGCCTACGTTTATCTTTGGTAGAAAATGTTTCTCACCGGTTCCCAATGGACCGACTTACCGAAGCCGGGAAGGGATCGGTAAGTAGCTTTTGCGGGAGCATCCGAATAGTTTAGGATTTTCTAGCTTTGTACAGGATTGTATGTACCCTGCCTGCCCAACAGTATCCCCATTTTCCCATACCATTTACCACTCTAGGGAAAATCTCTCCGCCCAATATATAAGCCAGTCAGTAGAACGTTTGAATATTAAACTATCGAAAAATATTCATCAATCGAATCACATACAGGTGGATTTACACGAAACAAAAAAATAACTTTTTCCTTCTTTGATCATCACCCAATTCCAAAAATGAATAATTATTCAAATTCTTCAGTAACACAGACTATTTTTCTCCTTTCTATTATTTTATTTATTCTCATCTTTCATTCTTTCGTTGTATTTGCCTTTATCAGCATAACAAATTGCAGAAATATAGTGTCGAGACTTCATCCCTTTTATACAAGAATGAAATCTCGGCTGGAGTTTATTCTCTCATCGAGCTTTTCAAAGCCGTATAATCATAAACATGGCCATAACCATCATCGTCATCATCATCATCATCACCATCATCATAACGATGATAATAATCGCCGGTAGCAAAGTTGTCGAGAGTGTTGCCTTTTCTACTCAAGGATTTACGTTACTTTTATTCCAACGTTGCAGCATTAGGTATTATACACCAAGCTTTAACTCGCGATAGGTGGGTAGGGTACTCACTAGTTGTATATGAAAAGCTTATTGTACTCTTAGTGAATCCCTGGAACTGGCACTAAATACACACATTTAGACTGGAATTTTTTTCAAAAGTAAAATCATAAAAATAAGCTCGATGCTCCATGGTGAGTGGAAGGCTTACTATAAACGTTCAATCCAACCCATTCGAGAACTTGAAAGCAAAAGAAAAACCATTCAAAAAAAAAAGAAGATCAAGTCTCAAGTATAGATATTATACAGATGCTTGTAAACATTTGTTGAGAAGGAGTTGAATTATTGTGTGTACCTAACCAAACTCCTAAGCATATCAAATAATGTTCGTGGTAAGTTGTACATAACGACAATAACTGAGTTTCACCACATTCTATGTTAAATAAGCTGAGCTTATGCTGCAGCGTAAGGTATAGTAGTATATAGGCCTAGAAACTCTTGTTATCCTATTGTAGATGTGAAACTTTGATACAACATTTCATCTCTATACAAATACCGTTCAATTATTATACGGAGAGTAAAACCGCTTTTGAGAAACACGCGTTTACCTTGCCAAACATTGTCCCACCTTGTATAATAAATACCTAACGTAGGTATATATGTATATATTCAAATGGAGCCAAACACGAGCTTTCGAAATGACAAAACCGCGATATCGAATAGAGAGAATGTTTAAGGGATCGAATGTATATATGACATTGAATTACGCAGAGCAATACGAAAAATCATTTGAAGAATAATTGATTCGACACGAATTGGTAATACGGCATACTTAATGATTTCCGTGGAATAAAACTCGACGATGAAAATAAAAAAGCAAAAAGAACAGGGATCCTTGCAGCACGTGACATCGAGGGGTAGATACTAAAAAAACCGGATACTTCTCATCGCAATCTAGTATACATAATATTCCGTTTTTTTTTTCGTCTGCAGTTTTATTTTTATACATCTCTATATATTTTTTTTCTCTCTTTTTATGCCAAAAATAACATTTTCGCTTCCACGTTTCTTCCATCGAAAACGGTACACGGGGCTTTTGAACGCTTTTAGGTTAGGTTAGGTTAGGTTAGGTTAGGTTTGGTTTGGTAGGTCGGTAGGTCGGTAGGTTGGATACAGGGAGGGCAGCCAGCCAGGGTAAAAGGTGAAAACAGGGTAAGGACACCTCAAAGCATACGGTGTCTCTCTTCTCCCTTTTCACCCCCATTCCAGGGGTGGCAGGTGCCCACCTACATAGGGCTAACAGGGGGAATACCCTATCCTAAAATTAACGCGATTCGGTCTTTGTACGTAATATAAGCGAATCGAATTACTTTACACACGACGAGTATCGCATCGATCCGAATTTCACCCCCACAAGGGTTTGTCTTCATCCCTCTCACTCTCTCTCTCTCTCTCTCTCTCTGCCCTATTATTTATTTCAAAATTAACAATCTATCGACTATTCATTAATTTCCAGTCAAAAACTACTCTCGCCGATCAGCAAAAATTCTTTCAATTTTTTACCCCTAAGCTAACGCCACGCACATGATTTTTAACATACGTTGATCTGTCTGTATCCGTCTGGCGGAAATTAATTAGCCCCCGTATGTTCCGGAAAAACTTGAAGCTTTACAGAATTGTAGCTTCTGATTTAATGATGAACAAAAAAAAAAAAAAAAAGAATGAACAAAATGAACGATTATATTCATCATTCAGTTTTACATTATAGTTTTTAGGGAGCGCGAGCGTTGATTGAGTAAATTTCCCTGTCATACTAAAATATCAGTGGCTCATTATCTATAGACCAAGAGATTGTTTGAACACGTAGAAAAAAAGGCAGCTTTAAAAATTGGGCGTAACAACGGGACGTATAGCATACATGTATGTACGTATAATCGGCGATAAAATAATATCCACTACGTGTATGTACGATCCATGAAACACATCTGTCGTCATTGTTTGCGGTGGTAAAACGACCCAAGCCCTGTACGTTGTGAGTAATAATAATTCGTTTCATGAATCAATTCAAATTTATAGAATAAAGAAAAATGAATAAATTAATGAATAATAAATCCACGGGTAACTGATGACGACGAGAAACGAGAATGGCGTGTACAGGATAATTGAAACGAGTATTAAAACTCTAATGAATAAATATTGATTATTAATTACAAGAATATACGAGAGTTACCCTCGTCGCGGACGATGATGAAAAAACACCAATTGAAATTGAAACAACAACGAAAAATCAAATCTGTATTGGCCGGATCGATTATTCCACCCTCAACATCGTATATAGGTATAATTTCAAACCAGTATACTACACACCAGCAATAAAGAATGACAAATTTTTGTATATAAGAATACCTATGGTGTAAGTAGCCCCATCGATCTGGAAAGTAGCGCTTTTGCATTTCTTGAAAAGCCTCGGATGAGGATGATGTGGTGGAGGTGGTGGTGGCCCTCGCATTCCGGACTTAGGAACCGAGCGTTTAGAGTTTTGATCACTCATCATCGACGATCCTTTTTGATTTTTGGATTATTTTATTTATTTTTTGCACCATTTCTCACATAATTTTACACTAATTATACCCATGATGATGAAAATAAACGAATTATTCATCAATCGGGAATCACTCGTTCATTCCTTGAAACGTAGGTACCTACAGTATAAGTACGCAGGAAAAATATATAATCATCACAAGGAAATTCTCTCGCTAAATTTTCAAAGGAAAAAAATTCACAGTGAATTGTTAAAAAGAGAAGAGAAAAAAGAGAAATTAGAAATAAAAGAGAGAGAGAGAGAAAAAAAAGAATTCCCCGATGAAGAATGTCGATCGATCGCTTTAACTTTGATCAAACCGTTTACTGTTCACCGTCTTTCTTATTCTTTTATATTTTCTTCTTCTTATTTGTCTCACCGAAACCTCTCCTCGTTTCATACAAATGAATTTCAAAGTCTGTATTCGACGCGAGACGTGAAATGTAAAAATATTGAAAGAGCAAGGACAAGCCTAATGCTATGCCTTTGGCCCGTCCACGAACGTCAAAGGTAAATCGAGAAGCGAGGAAAGCATCGAATTCAATCTATAGGTACCTACATAGGAGATTATTCGACATTTTCCTATTGGTATATAACAAAGTGACATAAGTACCTCGAAACTCATCTGCAGTATCTCCTCTCTGTGTGTCTGCAGCAGAATGCACATATGTATATGGGTCGTTATCGAGTCAAATACCATAGGTCAACACCCAATTTCACCAGCAGGCAGCCCTGAGTATTAAGTAATGGTAGGTATAGCTGCTATGGTCAGACCAGTATACCATCCCATTGTCAGTTGACAACGTCAATTGATCAGATTACCGGTAGTTCTGCTGCTGTGTGTCCTGATACGTCAGACGCATAGGTATAACGATACGTGATGAATCTGTACAACTGAACACTACAAGGGACGGAATTGAAGTTCCAAATTCCAAAAGTTCCAAACGATCAAAATTCCGAATTTATTTCATACGCGATTTTGAGTTTCTAGAATCGTTAGAGTTCCGAAGTTCGAAATTCCGAAAGTTATAAAACTCAGAAAGTCCAAAAATCCGCAAATTTAAGGGAAGCTTTGGCGTTTCGAATCTTTAGCTTTCGGAATTTTTAACCATCGGTGTTTTTCCATTCAGAGTTTTTCAAATTAGCTACGTAGACTTTCGGGGAAATAATCTTTCAAAAAAAAAAAACTCTGAGTCAGTAGCATGAAAATTCGAAATCTTGACCTTTCGTAGCTTTTGAAATTCGGAATTTCAATCCCGTCTCCACTGCAACGAGAAGAATTTCGAAAGGATTTCAAGACTGAATGAGGAGAATAAGGGACGCAGCCTCTGTGTACGTCTATGTATACCTATATACACACATAGATCGTCTGGCCCTATGCGCCCAAGCAATACCGACTAATTGGAAATTTCATTCCAGGCTATAAAGAAAACGAAAAGAAAAAAAAAAAAAAAAAAAAAAAGAGAGAGGATAATGTATGCCAATAAAATTTACTTCGCTCGTAACGAAACGAACCTAAATCAAACTGGCGGAGAAAATTAACCTCCTGACGCCTTCAGCGACCTAACCAACTAAAAGCAAAGTGGACAATTCAACCGAACATGAAAATTGATAGAAAATTTTTTCTTTTTTCTTGTCGTTTCTGAGCTTTTTATAAAAAGAGATAATCGCAGATGTTCCACAAGCTTGAGGACAGAAATATTCAAAGAAACTTGAAAGAAAAACGGCATTTGGGGAAAATAAAAAAAAATTATGCCTTTTTTTTCAAATTCGTATGATTCTATTTTGTCAAACTATCCACGATACAGGTGAACGTGGACGGATGATGAGTATTTCTCGACTTGCACCATTGATCGAGTCCGTTCTAACGTTACCTGGTCACGCAACTATTCGACAGGCGGTTGGTAGGGTTACTAATTTACTATACGAGTAGGTATAATAACAGTAAGGATAGTTTCAAGGGAAGTTTTCCGCCTCTAGCGGAAGCTATATACGGTTACGGTGTGAGCAAAACCAGCATACAGAATAGATAGACTGGGCTGTCCGATCGGAAACGGGTAAATAATAAATTAATAACTAACAGGCATATAACTGTAACATAATTATGAGTGGGTAAATGACAGTGAATAGAGGGTATAATAACCTGTCGAAATGAAATATACCCGTATGTTATATGGAAATGGAAACAACACACTATTCATTTATACATGGAAATTGAACCATCGCGGTAAATTACCCACCGTTTATTTTCTCAAAATTTTCATTAATCATTATCGTCAAGTAAACTCATTAATGTCAAGTCTTCTTTACAACGTGATTACCCATACGTATGTTCACCTGCATAAAACTTTTCATTGATTTACTGGTACATCGTCATAGCATGGATCATATTTCAGGCATTTATCCTCCTATCTCTCTATCGCTTTTATTGTTTATTTTCCCTTACAAATGGGATTCCCAAGAGCAATAATCGATCACCCATCTATAATCTACCTACCAGCCTATCTATTCATAAAATATTATACCAACCATCGAAATCAATGAATGCATATTTTTCAATGAAAAAATCTTCAATTACTCTCGTCGACGACGATGACTATCTGGAGAACCGTTGAATTTTTTTTCCTCCCTATATATTTAACGGTTCGATCAAAGTTATGCGATACTTAAAATCATCCCCAATTCAATAATTGACATCGTTAAATTCAAATTTCAAGAAGACTAATTTTCACGAAAAACGACGTTTACCAGCACTGAGCTTTGTTCATTTATCGATTTATTCATTCATCTATTCATTTCTTCAGTTTTATCAACCGTTCGATGATCGTAGGTGAAAAATCTGATTTAATTAACACGTGTTCTTAATTTTTCCCAATTATTTATTATACAAAAATTTATTCCTTATTTACACACCGCGTGAAATTGACATTCGCGCACAAATTTTCAAAGAGAATCAAATGAACAAACGAATACATCACTTTCATTCATTCACGTGATAAATTAAAATATCCCATGTATATTGTACGGGCTGTTTCACTGATCACTTATCAACGCGGTTCCGTTCTATTCCTACACAGAGATAGGTATATAGTATATTTTTATTCCCGATATCGTTTATTATCTAATCCGTGATTAAGCTACTGAACGATTTTTCTTTCTTTTTTTTTCCTCCTATTTTTAATTTTCAAAACAGAGTATTTACTCGTACAGATATATACAAGGGAACCCCGACGCTCGACGTCCTCTCGGGGCGCGTCTCCACGTGGTCTCTGTCATCCCCGTGGCGTATCCAGGGTGCTTCGGGTGGTCGTATATCGCATACGGATACATAGCGCAGACGCAATGGTAGAGGTAGAGGTGGTTATATATATATTTTTTACCGCATATATACGAAACCGAACGAACTCGATTGACCGATCGAGCCAAGAGCATCAAAAAATTGCGTGGTATTAATTTTATTGAAAATTTCCCACGAGAGTATTTATACGCTTGTATATATATATATATATATATATATGTATGTATATATGTAAAACGTATGTATGTATGTAAATACGTACATACCACCGTTCGTTCGTTGCAGATTATACGTTGACAGATATTGACGCGGTATTGGCAGGTCTCCAACGCTACTGACCTGTCAATACGTATGTATGTACATCCACCCATATATATGCCAAAGCATCGACTAATTAATGCCATTTCAAATTTTTTAATCCTCCCCCTCCCCTCGCAAAAATACGAAAGTCTGACAAATTACGAGAAAAAGTTTTTTTCTCTATTTCCATCTCGAATTTTTCAACGAGCGTGAAAAGTACCAAGTATATACTATACAGATAAGCTATATATTCGGGTATAATGATTCACCGCGATTACCTAAAGAACAATGTAAACAACGACGTAAAAAAAGAGAGAGAAAGAGAGAGAGAGAGAGAAGAAAAAAAAAAAGAACTAGAAATAATCTTTTCAAAATGTACGAATTTATAGCGTGTTCGGTCGTTGGGATAAGGTGAATGTAACGAGAGGGTGTAAGCACCAATAATCCAAAACTAATTGCAAGACTTTGATCAAGCGCAATTCATTGAGCCGGTCACTTTGGATGAAGGATTACCTGGTGAATATCTCCAGTTAAGGGTATTTAGGTGGATCGAAGTCATCCAGTAAGATATAAGGAGATTATGCGTTCACAATGACGTAATAGTCTTTGACGATTAAACCAAATTCAAAGAACCCTATGTATACATGGAAAATCAATTTTTCCAATTTCCATAGTCATAGCCATATATATTGATATGCATACACATGCCATGCCCGGAAGATTTATCTCCCGAGAAGAATGTATAGAAGAAAATAAGAAAAAATATACTTCTTCATTCAGTGCACAAACCCTCCCTCTTTAATAATCTGCAGATTAGACTGTTTCGAGATTCTGATTGCGATGAACTCAGATTAGATTAGATTATATTAGACTATAGATTATACCGTATTATATTCTCTGTCCCCGTAGCTTATACGTGACCAGAAAACCGATGATCACCTTCAATATGTACATCCTCCACCTGGTGAATCCAGAAATGCGAAAAAAAAAGATATGGAAAAAAAATAGAAAAAAAAACTACCCTGGAGAAGCTCAGCGTCGATATATCGGCTCAGAAAAATTATTGATCATTGATCAATACCTAAAATCCCTCTGATCGCAGCTGTTTCCTTTCCATATATACAGAGAGCTTTTCGATAATCGGGGCTCGAGTTTATACTGAATGACGAAATGATATCTAAGGGTTAAAAAACGTAATCTGTATTTACATAGTCGAACATCAGAACATTTTTTCGTTCTTCTACACGTTTTATTATTCGAAGGTTTATCGTATACAACGTGCAATGCGTTAGCTTTGCAGATTTTCTGCCACGAATGTAGAAGGTGAATAGATATTCCCTTCGTAGTTAGGTATATGTAGAAGGAAAGGGTAGGTAGGTAGGTAGGTAGGTAGGTATATGCTCCCTGAGCTGTAAGGGCCACGCTCTGATGCGCTCGCGAGCTTTTCCGCATTATTGGGCTTCGCGGTGGCCGCCGACTATACACGCCCTGCAAAACCCCTTTTGGTCTCTGCAGCGCTTTTACACGTATATAGGTACCTATATCTATAACAGGTACATACCTTAGCCCTGCACAAATAGGCGTGTACAATACATATAGTCACATATACATCGAGGTATGTGAAAACACTGTATATCTATAATGTGATATACAGTCACGTTCATTATACTCCATCGTATGGGGGGGGGCGATGCTCTACACGCGTTAATGAAATTCACGTCATTGGTTACGAAACCACAAAAAAAAAACAAAAAAAAAAAAAAAACAACAATAAAAATGGCCTATTTCCACAGTATAATTTGGATTATCCGAAGTTATACGCGTATACAGTTGAGCGAACTACCTATAACGATAACACATCGCAAGAATAAAGAACAAGGATAATCGAAGGATTTCATGAGAAAATCCCCTCTCGTTGAAATCCGAACAAGAATAAGAACAAGAAGAAGAAGATCAAAGTTCTAAAACTTTTCAAGTGGTTAGAAAAATTCTCTTCGGGAATTCGTCCTGATTGAAACTTTATTTCTTATTTCTTAGTTTACTTTATTTATTTATACATTCTTTCAACCGAATAGAGTGAAATTTAAAAAATAAACTAACCGAATTGAAGAATGATGAAAGACTAGAAAATTAACTTTCCTCTTTTTTTTCTTTTTTTTTTTTTTTTTGTTCTTTAACTTTACAAAACAATTTTTCTTTCAAGCATAATTATATTCATAGAGATCAAAATTCCTAACCCTTATACAGTTGGTGAATTTTTTCATACTCGTAAAAGTGTCTCTGTCTTTCATTCTCACTTCTCTTTTGTACTCCGGACGAATATCAGGGGTAGAAAAAAAGAAGAATAAGATAAAAAAAAAAAAGAACACACCCCAAAAAACAAAACAAAAAACGAGAAACAGGAAACCGTCTGCATATTTTTGATCCCGTAAGCATCCAGGCAAAGCACCCTCATATGCTTATATACATATATACCTACATATATGTATATACGTGACCATTTCATACATACATATTTATAAACATATACATATGTATAGGTAAATACAATATGTCCCCTTTAGTATATAAAGTGAACTCGCGAGTTTCAAATCCGTCGATGTAATATCGTACAGACCGAAGTTTAAACTCTCGAGTAAATACACACACATCTCGCGAATGGTCCCGAGGGCAGTCCCACCCATCCATTCATTTTGTCCAGCTAATTCCCTGCGATTATACGTTTTTTTTTTTCGCATATGTATAGATTAGATTGTAATAACACGATTTATAACGCGTATAGAATATCCATCATCTACATATTATACCATGAAACTGATTGTGAGTAATAATCGTCGATTTCGAATTTCCCAATATTCTTTTTGCCTTTTTTTTTCACCGCTTAATCTAATTTTTTTTCATCAAATTCAGTCACGAGGTAGATACGTAAATCCTTCAACTCTCTTCCCTTCGTCCTTCACACGGAATTGAAATACCTAGCGAATTCCTTTCTTCTTCTTATTCTTCTCATTCTTCTTCTTCTATTTCTTTATACATACTACACATACATACACAATACGCTGTTGAAAATTTTTTCCTTTTTTTCTCTTTTTTTTTTATGACCCGTTCTATAGTCTCGTTATTCTCTCTTCGAAATTAGAAACTGGGAATTCAAGACAGGTATAGAATTATGGCATGGAGTATCAACGAATGTTATTGCATTAACTAAAGTTCCCCATTTAGTCTATTACAATTCAAAGGAAAATTGAGGAAATTTTCAATCTAGATATATTCTATATACTCCAAAAGCTTAGAAACTTGTATTCAAATTTTCCTAAACTTCCAAAACATATATTTCCTATATTTCCCTCACGTCTCAATCATCTGCCATTTCGCTATTGGTGATAAAGAGAATGCAGCTTGCTTCCCACAAGTGCAGATAGTCGCGTTGCGGCAAAGCACAAGTCTAGCTTCACCGATTTATCGCCCCGCACGGTTGTCTGCAGTCTCCAGCCTCCAGCCTCTAGTCTCCAGTCTGCAGCATGGTCTAGTCTGAGCTGCATAGATATATATATATATATATATATATATATACCTAACTGTCAGAACTTAAGTGCATGTACGCTCTATTTATCAGAGTGCCAGGGTACCTCGCACACACACATATATATCTAACTGACAATAACGGGGTCTCTTTGAAAATCTGACATATATGAAACGTTTGACGAGAAAGAGGTTAAATATCAATATCAATGACAAAAATAATAATCATCATCATTATGACGATACATAATTACAAATTTTACAAAATATCAGGAAAAAAAGGAACAAAGAATAAAAAAATAAAAAAAAATTCAAGGCTGATGAGAACATTCTCTTTCCCTCTTTTTTCCTCACCCTAATTCGTACCGGTATCCTGACACCGGGTGTAATTAGAGTCCGGAGTAATGATTAGGTTCATAAAAAATGGAATAGGTATATATATATAGAGCGTGTCCCACCCATCTCTGAATTTGAAGGTGAAAAAAGAAAGAGGCAAAATAAAAAGTTGAATAAAAAAAAAAAAAACCAAAAAAGGAAATTGTCCGGTCAAAAATTTACGTCGCGGTCCTCTTTCGCGATGTAAATTATGTATTCCTATGCTTCAACCGCGTGGTTTTTTTTTTTTCGTCCTTTTATTTCCTTAACTAAGTCCGTGAATTTTAAAAATTAAAACGTTTTGAACAAGAAATGACAAAAAAAGAACGATCAAATAAAATAAAGCAATTAATTTATATGAAATTTTCATGATTCTCGCACCGAATTATTACGAAATTTGTATCATTCATAGACATTGCAGATAAGCTTCTGACTTTCTATTTTTTATTTTTTCTTCACAATTTTTTTACACGAACAAATATACTCTTGGTATCATATTAAATCATGTATTTTGTACCGAATAGAAATATTCAGAGAATTCGTCAAACAGAAATCGAGCTTTGAAAGAATTTCTATTGCAATAACGTTTTTTTGAAACCATCAAAGCGACTGACGGTGATACGAAGAATATTTCTCATATGGATTATGCATATAGCGTGCGCTCTTTGAAGGTAAGAACTTTTTTTATTCATACTAGTTTTTTGTCTCTCCAAAATTCAATCAAAGTTATTTTTTCCTCGTATGATCATTTACTCTCTAATATAAACGTCATTTGACATCAAATTATTTTCATATCTTACGAAACCGCGCGAGATTCAACAGTTAAATCTGTGTCGTAGGCTTAATTGAAGAGAATACTTTTTTACGATATTTCTGTGTAAAGGTAGGCATAATTAGCCAAAGGTCTGCTGTTATACCAGACAAGACGACGTTTGATAATTTACCGACAGTGTAGCGCGTGTAGTAAAACGACTACCACCGGTGAAAACGCGTGTTTTCTCTACTACCCCGCGCGACGACTAACGCCATCTCGGAAAAACACTTCAACCCAAAATACGGTAATCCATACCAGGAAATAATAATAATTATTGATCGAATAAATATTTACACATGCATGGGTTAAAAGAAAAACCAAATATAAATAAAAATAAAAAATACCTATACAGACAATCGACACAAAGACCGCGATAACGATTGTGAAATCATGTGAAAATTTTCGCCTGTTACCTGTTCATATTGGATGTACATATATTTCTATATTTTACCTGTATTTTATTAACAAATAAAATTCAAACGAAAATTTTCCATAACCTGTGATAACGAGCAAGTGAGTATACAGAATTATAAGAAAAAGATAGCGTGATGGATGACTGACATTAGAATAGAATCTTGGCTGAAAATCCGCAGCCTCATCATCCCTGCGCCCCCCGTAGATGAAAATAAATAAAGAAAAAAAAAAAAAAAAACCCCCCACGATGATGATATTTTTTGCCTTCAAGATGTATGTTCAAGATTGTATATATATGTATAGGGATGCGTGTATGCTACAGGATTGTAATAAAACCAAACTTAGGGGTGGAAGAACCATCAAGTCTGTAATATCTATACGTAGACGTAAATTTTTAAGCAAAAACCAGACAGAGATATTCTCAAGATTTTTGAAACCACGCCATAACTTTCAAATAAAAGAAAAACTTGCGAATTACATATACCTACAGGGATATATGAATCGATTCCGAAAGGAAGGAAAAAAAGGATCTTAAAATAAATAACGAAATGCCTTATAATGAATAATGATAGATTGAAAAATCGCTGTTTTTGATTTTTCACAATATTCCGAACATTCGATCTTCGAGAGACTGGAATTCCCCGGAAGGAGGAATAAGAGAAGAAAGAGAAGAAAATGAAAAAAAAAAAACTCGAGACGAAAAAAGGGCAACGAGATAGGGGCGTTCAAGTTTCTCGTTTTATCGCCCTTGTCGTCGTCTCTTTTACTCCGTTGGCAATTCAGAGCACCGTCCCAGCTGTGTTTATGGGGTAAATTTGTTAAATATTATCATTTCCACTAGAACGACTCCGCTTTCCCAGACTCAATAAAACTAGAAAAGAAGCGTTTCGTTCTCCATCTCGATTATTATTATATTTTCATTGTATGAATATCAAAACGGCGCCGATTATCTAATATAAATACACATATGTATATATATGTATATACTTTTATTTTTCATGTTGACGTAAATGGCAAAATTTTTCCATATCCATACGGATTTTCCTTATCTCTTTCCGTCTCCTTTGTACGTCAGAGAAGAAATTTCACTAAACGAGAATATTAATATCGCGAAAGACACAAGAAGCAAGAAGCGAAGGCGAGCTGCTCTGCTTTTCTCTCATGACATAAAAGCAAAAAGAATAATAATCATAACAATAATGCGGGAAGTAAAGAACTCTTTTTTTTCTTCCTCGTCCATTTCTTCTTCTTCTTCTTTTACTTTCTTTTTTCTTACTTTGAATTTTCCTTCAGCATATACCACGAGAAAACAACAAATATAAACCAAATACCTATAAATATAAGACAAAGCAAATCGAAGATACCATTTGCTGAATTTGAAACCGTCAACGAGATCTATCGATCGTAGAATCCCTGACCCCCAGAATCCAGACGTAGCATGAGGGTTTGTACTTGAAATGATCGTCTCTCTATATGTATGTATACCGAAGAGCTTGAGGGTGTTGACGTTAATATTATGGCCCTTGGGAGGCCACGAAACTCGAGTAATTAGTCGTTTAAACCGGCTTCCGGGTTGTATTAGGTCGGTCGTTTACCGCCCAGCAGCATTTATCATCCCCCGGCGTCCACTACTAGCTACCCCTGATGTACATACTATACTAGAAGTAAAACTAAATAAACTGAAGTAGATTCAGGCCGTTGCAGTAACTATAACTAGAAGATACCTAGGGGAACCGAATCCCTCCTATCTTCTTCTAATTCCCCTAGCTACGAGGCTAGACTAATTTCATCCGGGAGTTACCAATCTAGTGACAACTTGGCGTATATTACCGCTCGACCTGTAAATTTTCACCCCCCCTTTCCCTCGTCTCTTCATATCCGACATGACGAGTTGGAGATGAAATTATATCGCATAACACGTACCTATCCTCAATTTTCATATTATCTACACTTATTTTCATTCTCTCTTTACGTATTTAAAAAAAAAAAAATTTCATCCCTCGAGAGCAGCACCCGGATGAATTTTTTCATTCACATCCACGTAGACGATAATCGTAATCAAATTGCTGTTTTATTAATAATAAATTAAAGTCCTTGGAAATTTGTCAGTAAAGAAATTATTCCCTCCGGAAAACTGATTATCGTAGCTAAATCTTTTCGTAATTTTAACATCTATTTTCTCGAGACGTCGTCTTGGCTCAGCTATAAGTTTTACGGGAGGTTGGACGATCGTCCGCGTCCCCTACAGTTTTCCAGTCTTAATCCTGATCCTGGTCGCGAACCAGCAAATAAAGATAAAGCAGCAATTTTCGCCAAAGTATGGAGATTAGATGAAAGGATAATAGAAACCAGGCCTACAGCGACATTACGTTTTTCCTCGCACACATAGGTATATCTTTGTATCTGAACTCTCGGGATATAAATGAGACGCGATAAGTTTAGATGCTTTAGAAATTTAGAAGATGGAAAATGGTATAAATAGATGAGTAAATTCTATATCCACAAGTAGATTTAGTGCTTTTCACGTCTCAAGTTCCACTCACATAAAAACCTGTGCATAAAACTGTATAAAACCTAAGCGAATCATCCCCCTCCGTGGTTCTTTCATCGTTAACTACCAATTTTCTCATAGTACAAAACGCTGTTTCCTCTATCTTCTTTATATGTATTTAAATTTGTATCTTATTTTTCGGTGAATTTTTACTACGGCGTTTAAACGTTCCCAAGTATCAAGACAATCCCATTTACAGCTTAAAGTGAAAAATGAAAAGTAAAAAACAAACAAATACTGCAAAATAAAAAACACTTGCAATCGTCTGTATGATTAGGTACTTCAGCACCAACTATCTCAATTGATAATCTCCGTTTTCATTTTTTGTTTAGATTTTTCATTCAGTAAATCCAGCAGCAAATTTATCAATTTGATGATTTCGAAAAAACGGAATCTTATTAAAAACTGCCTTCTTCACCCCGGCAAGAAAGACACCAATCAAAACTGGAGTAATAATAACAATCATCAGAATTGAAAATTACAATAAGAATAAAAAGAAGCAAAAGATGTAAAAGTGATGAAAAAAACCTGAAAAGTACGCTTCTTTAATTTTTATCCACATAGATACGACATTCACCTCATACGAAAGAAGAAACGCGAGATGTGAGAGTGCACCGGGTGATAATCTAATAGTAATAATATGATTCCGAAGCTGACCTCCAGCTCGTTCTAAGTGGCTTAAAGCTTTCGCACCAGCGTCTGCCTATCTGAATAGTACATGTGGAGGATCTCATGTATGTACATACATACATACATACATATGGACCTTGAGTGGTCTGGTTACGACGAGCAAGTACTAGCTGTTACTTACATACAGTTTAACCACGTCGAATAATTCAAGGATCATCTTTGCCGAGAAATAAAAATTACTAAATGGAGTAAAAACGAGGATAATCGCATTGTCATTCATATATAGCAAACGTACGTTAAAAATTTTAATCAAAGAAAAATCGATATGATCAGTTACACGATAATCTGGATAATCTGAAAAGTAGTAGAGTAAACGAGTGTATCTAGAGACCCCCAAGCCTACTTATTCAAGCTTTCATTTAGTAGTTACGATACGCGAAGCGCCACGCAGAGTGAAAATTATCGTTTCAATTTAAAACGGGCAAGGTAGCAACTCGCGATAAGATTTATTGGCGAAGGTTGGTCCATCGTCTCTCTCTCTCTATATATATATATATATGTATATAAATTTTTATCTCTATCTCTTTCTTTTTCCTTAGACAATTTCGGGTATTAACGAGTACATTTAACTCGGAGTTAAAACTGCTTGTACCTGCAAAAGGTTTGAGATGATGGAATTCGAAAAAACGTTGAATCAGGATAAAACTCCTATTACAAAGTCCAAGGGTGATTATAATATACAGTACACAAGAAATAAATAAAATATATATTTTATATTCATTGATCGATTGGAAATTACGTCCATTTTTTGTTTTTATTCTCTTTCTCTGATTCTTGCTATAGCTTGCGATAGCTTGAATATCACTCCATCTATCCCTTGCTTGTTCCTGTCACACAATATATCCAATATCTTTCCGGATTAGAGAAAAATTGCAAATCTATATGGTGATTTTCTAACATATACTACAAAACTGATAATAATTACAATCGTAACGATCGATATCTGATGGCAATTACACGATAGTCATCGATCGTCATCAGAAGAAAAAGGGTATAGAGTCAAAAAAAAAAAACAGAAAAAGGATAATGTTAAACCTGTTAAAGGTAAATCCTTAGGTATAATTAAAGACATAAACTTCGCGACGTTGAAAATCACGTACTTTTGTGGTCTCGTTATACTTTTTTTTTTTTTTTTTTTTTTTTTATAAACGATTTTCTTTTCTTCTTTGTTTTTCATTTCTTTCTTGACTTCGCCAATATCCGTAAAGTGCCTTTCTTACATCCTATTATCGCCTTCTTCTCTCATGCCCTGAGCTTATACAGAGCTGGAAATCTTATGCGCGACGGCCTAAGTGATTTCAGGTTTAAGAAGAAAGAGGACGAAGAAAAAAAAAGGAAGTTGAAAAAAAAGAAAGTAAAGTTAAAAAGCCCTACACCTCACCAACAAACTCAGGGTTTTAAGGATCACTCAATCTGTCACGGTGTACAACCTCAAATTAGTTTCATGCGACGCGACGTACTCGGTACTTGAAGACTAACAAATTTGCTGTCAACAAAAAACAAATATCCTCCTGCCTTATACCTACCCATTTGCATACATGAAATGAAGAAAAATAACAACAAAACAATGAAAGAGTACGAAGATAAAACGAGTTAAAGTCCGAAAGGGTAATTTAAAGACCAATTAGCTACGTTCAAGAGAAAAGAATATGGAGAAACGTACGATTTATTAATTTTTTTCATATTATTAAATATCGTATGTAAAGAGAAGTTCTATTGGAACTGAGTGAATTGTCATTCGTTCAACTACTCTAAAAATTATAAAATTTACAAAAGCAATCACCTCAAAGTCTGGAGGCAAAAAAAAAATGAAAATCAAAACCGGATATAGGATGTAGTTATTGCTTTGACGAAATTTTGAAAAAAAAAATGCACAATGAAAAATGATTTTTAGATGCAGCCCTCCCAGTAAGGTGGATATTATTTCTTTGACCTCGCACACTCATGCATAAATATTGAAATAAGGTTAGGAGCTTGAAAACGATAATCTGACTACTAGGGGATGGCTGCTCTCTTGGACAGGGTTTTTAGGTCACTTTGATCATCGCTACCACTACCAAGCAAGAAGAGGGTGAGAAATAAAATAGGACAAGACATTAGAAGAGAAGAGAAGAGAAGAGAAGAGAAGTGGAGAAAACTTGCCAAACCGATATCAGATCGGTTCACCGAATATCACACCAAATGTGTCGCCACCCGAACTCACCCACCTTGAATCTAAAGACAGATTGCTCCGATTATCGTTTACCGATACAGGCCGATGTTAGGCTACGTTAGAACAAGCCAAGAAACGTTAGTAAAACATTATTCGAAGAACAGAAAAACTTTACAAGTGTAAAAAAAAAAAAAAAAAAAAAAAACATGAGGAAAGAAAAATAAATTTCAACAAAATTTTCCACACCATATGTACCAATCTATTATATAAATCGTTTGCCTTACTTTCTCTTTCTTTTTCTTTCTTTTTCTCCTTTCAGATCGCTACGTGATATATACTATTTCTATAATATGTAATTCATGTATACGTGATGATAGCCAAGAAATAAAATACGGCAAATAGGTTAAAGGGCGAGGGTAAGGGGTAGGTCTGTGGAGAATGTAATTTGATAAGTTGGCAAGGTATAATTTGGCAATTTCTATATAGATCCATACCGAATCCTATATAGTACATAGAACATCGTATCGGCTATCTGTACCCCTTTCGCGATACAGTATACGTATATAAACTCTCTTCGTTTTAGAGCCCAATTACTCGCATTACAGTATAAAATACTCGAGCAACAAATTTTCCTGTAGAATAAAATCGAATTTTTTTTTTTTTTTTCATTTCATTTTTATATTTTTACCTTGGGCACGCCGATACTCCTCCATATCAAGGCCCGGATGCTGTGGCGGTGTAATACCAGCAACACTTTTCCTTCGATTCGGTTTGGGGATGATCCTTTTTTTTTTCTCCGTTAGTTTTCGGCCCTCCTCATACTACAGGCACTGATCACAAATTTGATTTTTGTCACTTTCCAAGCTGCATTTTTTTCCACCCCTTTCTGAAGTATTATTTATTTATTTAATTATTTATTTGTTCATTTGTTTGTATATTTTGTTTTATTAACTTTTCCCCCCCTGCCCCTTTCGTCGACCACTGAAAACGTTTTATTTAAAATCAATTACTCGTTTCGTTTTAAATTATACGTAAAATTTCTTTTTTTTTTTTTTTTTGCAAGGAGAATAATTTCATACGTGAAACAGTCCAAGTCAAGATATCATTTTTCAGAGAAAGGGGGACAGCAAAATGGTAATACTGTTATTTCTTCCTCCCGCGCACACGTTAGCGATGAATTTATGTAACCATTCGCGATATCCCTGCGATTCAGTCTGTTACAGTTATGGAAAGAATAAAAACAGAAATGGCAAATTTTTTTTCCTCAATCAAATTTCCATTGATTCCATATCGTGAGTGAATATTGAATAATCCAACAATGAATACCATAGCTTAAACAGCATGCCGTGAAAAACTGGAACTTCTTTCTTAAAAAAAAAAAAAAAAAAAAAAAAAAAAAAAAAAAAACTAGACGGTTGAATCTATTCTTCTTTTGCGATTGATCGATCGATCGATTTCTACTTTCCTATAACATTTATTCCATCAATAGTGGATGAGAAAGAAAAACTGAATGTTCTTAGCATGATAAGCTTAAAAAATTTTACTCCAAATTTCGAAACAGGAAAAAAAAACTGGAGGTAATTATTATTATTTATATACCTGTATCTATAGTTAATTTCAAACCTCCATGAGATAATCTTTGCAATGAATCAAAAGACAGAAAAAGGAAAAAAGAGAGAGAGAGAGAGAGAGAGAAGAAAAGAAGGTAAGAAAAATCAGCAAAGTAAGATCGTATTGAATGAGGGAACAACTGTGCCAGAATGTATCCTGCACCTGGACCTTCCGTATAAATCTATAATTCTATAGATACATGTATATACCAATGTATGTACATGTCTGAATATCCAGTTATGAATAAATTATATCAACGTTGACTATATAACGTTAAGTTATCCCGAAATTGTCTAATTTGTGTAACATTAGAATTTAATTTTTTATTCCTATTCCAATTGAATTCAATTTTTAACTTGAATAATAATAATATTCCTTTTTGTACATAATATATATATATATATATATATATATAGAAATGGTACACGCTCGATCGAACGGCTATCGTACAGAAACGTGGCGTTGCCTCGGGTTGCGTCGACGAACTGACGGCGGGAACGCAGCCTGCGCTCCTATCTGATGACCAGAGAATCCGGCATGCGCGTCATACTCCCGCGACTGCCACTACGTACTCTGTACCATTTTTTGTCTTCGTCTTTTTTTTTTCTTTCCTTTTTTTATTTCTCTTCCCTCTCGAAATAACTCGTAGGTACAATTTACTTTATTTTCACAGTTTTTACCAAAATTGAGAAATATCACGCAAGTTGATTCTTTCTGATGTTAGAAAATTGAAATCAATTGTAAAAATTTTTTTTTTTTTTTTTTTGTTTTCAGTAAAACGAAGAACGAGACAATACCTGTATAATGCATATATAGAAAAAAATTAATAATATACTATAGGTTATAGTTAATTCAAAAAGCGAATAAACTGTAAGTTCGAACGCGTCGTGTTGATAAATATTTCTCCTTTTCGAAATGCCTATTTTGCTTGTTTACTAATTTTTCTCTGACACGTCAATTTTTTGCAATTTTTTGTTCTTCATTTTTCTCTTTTTTTCGCCGACTTTGTGGGTTAATAAGCCTATAACCCTGGCACACTCGACGACCCTTCCCATTATAAACGGTTAACATAGGACATACCCTCCTAGGTACTGTACACATATGTATATATATATATGTATATATATATATGTATATATACATTATACAGTGAACAAGGCACAGTTTGCTTTGTCAGTCAACGACGCGTAATACCGGTGTACTAGCTAGTAAATACACATATACCTATAGGTAAAAGTCTATACCTATATATATGTGTATTTCTGTACATACTCTTATACGTTAAAGTTATACCTATGTACCTACGTAATATTTATACTGCACGTTGAAATGCCAACTAAAGAGGATAACCTCGAAGATGAAATAATTATAGTATGAGAGAAGTAAAAATTGAGTACAGAATACAAATTTTTTAAATTGAAAAAAAAAAAAATGAATCAAACGTACAAAAAAATCATTCATTTTTTTTTTCTTTTCTTCTCTTTTGAAATGTACATGGTATAAATCTTTCTCACGTATATTTGACATCGTATATGCGGGTTTTTAGACACGCTCCGGCACTTATTCACGTAGTGGTAAAAAGTTTTCAAGTATTAATCTGATATCCACGATGGGCCTTCTCCTCGCAAAGCCGCGTTCGCGAGTTCAAGAAGAAAGAAAGAAATATAAAGGAAATGTGATCATTGAAAGAAGACGGAGACGGATAATACAAGAGAAGAGAAATAAAATAAAATAAAGAATAAAAATTAGGGAACAGAAAATGAAAAAGAACACGTTGCTCACGTGTGTCACGTTTTCTAATAAACTCAAACGCTTATGTTATTCCCCCTCATTCGTAAAAAATTTTTTCCTCTTTCATTTTCAAACTGAACGAATTTGCGATAGTCTGGCAAGAGTCTGACTCGAAAGTCTCAAATAACGGTCTATTGCCGTATCCTTTTTTTTTTCTTCTCTAATTCCCTTCCACCCCCAAACTCTCCACGCCCTTTTCTCATTGCAGATCCTTGCGCGTATTTAAGGATTTCTACTCTCTCTCTCTCTCGCTCTTTCTTTCTCTCTTTCCCGCTCAATGACGCGTTGAATGCCGGATTTCTGCCCTATCTCAAATCCCTCGGAGATATAGAGGTCGAAAAAAGGGGCAAAAAGGGGGGAGAAAAAAAGGGGGGGAAAAAAAAGAAACAAGAAGGGAAACCGAGTGAGAAAAGGAAAGAAAGAAAGAAAATCATTCGACACAGACGAGTTTGATTAAAAGTTGCTTTCATTGGAAGTAAAGAGAGAGAGAGAGAGAGAAAGAGAGAGCTTTTTCACTCGTTCAGTTATTTCGCAGGAAAGAAACGATTCGAAATGATGATGCAACACGCCATCCAGCCACGCTGCCTGCCTGCCTGCCTGCCTGCCAGAGCAGCGCAAACCGATCGCGATTGGAGAAACGCGACTGATTGAAATTTTATCAAATAAATCAATTGTACTAGGATTTTATTTTATTTTTTTTCTCTCTCTCTCTTTCTTCTTATTCAATTATTTTCATTTTTATCATATTTTGTTTGATGAAAATCGTCAGAATAACGTCAAACGATAAAAATATAAATAAAAATCGGAGGTTTTAACTACGGGGTGAGAGAGATATATATATACATATATATATATATATATATATATATATATACATATACTATCACGGTCAATTCAATCCAACGATTGGCGAACCTGTAAGTGAGTGTAAAAGAAAAGACAGGGGGGAGGATAAAAAAAAAAAAAAGTTGACTCGCTAAAAATTGTATACCTGAACGAATTATGGTAAAGTTAATAAATTGCTTTAATTTTTTTCTTCTTTTTTTTTTTTTAATTTTTTTATTTCCCCCCATACGCATAACTTTCCCTACACCCCCGAGAGGGGTTACATTACACTAACTTCACTAACTTTTATCACAATTTTAATCAACTTTTCTCAGTCTAACTCGTGTCTATAAGTTATAACGGGGGAAACGTTTTTCCCTTCTCCCTTTTGCTCTTTGTACCTCAAACGATGATGTTGGTGGGAAATGGTATTGACAACTTTTTCATTCTAATAATGATGATAATAATAATAATAATAATAAAAAGAAGAAGAATAATAACCCAGTTAACGATATTTCATTTTTTTTTTTTTTTTACTGACTGCACGCCTCTTCAAATTTTCGCTGTTCTGTCAGATTTTTTCATCCCCTTTTTTTGCGCAGTTTTCAATTGAAATTTATTAATTTATTCATATGAATAGCTAAAAAACGAATCCGAAAAGAGACATTTATCAAATTATATTCAAAATTCTATTTCAGGTTCTTAGGCAAGGCGATTCGGATATTATTACAAATGCGATTGAGAAAAAAGGGCAAAAACGAAGTAAAATTTGTTTATTTACGTATTATGTATTAATTCGAGAAAGTCAATTATGAAAATGAGTATTTAAGTATACGATTGAAGGAATATTGACCTATAAATGTATGTAATAATAAATCGATCGTATAGTGAACGGACGGAAGTTTTTCAATACCAAAAGGAATACCTATAACTACCCCCATCCCCTACATATAGGTCTCGTATATCTATAAAGCTATACTTTGATTTATCTTATCGAGGATATTGGAAGAGCGCAGCGCAGAGAAAAGTTTTCGCAGTTTCAACAAAGTTAGTAGAATAAAGTTTCTCAACGGGTTATACCGCGTGAGTAGGTAGATAGAGGTAGATGCATACACTCTATAGGTATGTAGGTATGGAAATATAGATAGGGATGGTCACTACCTGACCATATCGATAAAATAAAAGACCGCACACAAAGATCTATTATACATATAGTATGAGAAAGTATAGGCTATAATATATAAGGTACCGGATGCCAAGGACTAAATACACCCACTTCCTTTCAGGCTGTCTATTTAATCCTTCCGATCCTTTCAGGTCTTTCAATTGCCTCCGAAACTCTGTCCAGTTTCAATTATAGTTTTAATTAAATTTCCATCGCTTCGATAGAGAGACAATACTCTCGTGCCCGTGGCTCTGTTCCTTTACAGCCACACTTCGCTCGTCCGGAAGATTTATTATCTTCTTTTCACATATACACACACGTATGCACGTATACTAAACCTACCTACACACATACTCGTTTTTGCAATTGAAAATTCTATACATTGGCATAAGAGGTGAAAAGAAACAGCCAAAAATTTTTACACTCATTCCTCAGAAAGAAAAAAATGAATGAATGAATGAATGAATAAATAAATAAATAAATAACAATGAAAACTAATATATAATAACAATGATAAAAATGACAACAGAGAGTCTAGCGGTTTTATCTACACGAACCAGACACGAGTTTAAGAACCCTCGTCGTTTTCGCGATACGGTGAGGCCGTAGCTTTTGAACCAGTGAATTGGAAGGGAGGCAAGCGTGGATGAAGAGAGAGTGAGAGCAAGCGAAAAAAAAAAATGGAAAAAAAAGAGAGAGAAAACGAGATGGTGGCGAAACGTGAGTTCCGATACTCAATTCAGTGACACACTTTTTAGGGAAACGTTTTTCCTGAGGATAAAATTGATTACGAGAACACAACGAGAGATGGGGGATGGTTGGTGTTCTGTGTTTTGTATTGTGGGAAGAGGAAAAAAATAAAAAATATCAGGACAAGTGAAGGGAATAAAGAAAGAAAGAAAGAAAGAAAGAGGAAGAAATGAAGAAAACAAAACAAAAATGATATCAGCAGTGGAGGAATGAATCAATCGATAGAAATGAATAAATAGGTGAAGATGCAGAGCGAGAAACCGAACTTTAATATCGTCTCGCAGGCTAGAACTATATACCCCCTGCAGGATTCTATTGGTATTCCAAGAATCGACCCGTAGGAATCTCCAATATCGAACCGAATAATGAATAATTCTTATGGCGTATATTCTCCTATCTTCTCTTATCTCATCTTCTCTTCTCTTCTCTCACCTTATATTCGACTACCCCGAATCGCGTTCCACGACCTTTTCGTTTCACCTCACACTTTCTCAATGATATTATTTTCGCGATTTTTTTCGAATAACTTGTTTTTTGGTTTATTTTTTTGTTCTTTTACATCACGCAGAACACGCACCAAGGGGCTATCGGTTTATCGAAAAGGAAATATTCATATACACACCTATGCCTATCCCAAATACGCCCATAATTTTCGATTACTCTAATTTCCTGTTTGACGATATACGTAGCAATTATAGAAAAATATCGACGATGATCTATTGAAATTGACTGATACAGAAATTTTCAAATCGTTAAGCTTTACTGAAATCTATCGTATTTCAGAAAATTTTAAATCTGTTCTCCCTCGGCCCTCGTTTTTCTATTCTTTCTCACTTATTTTTTTCTCTCTTTTTTTTCGGTAGGCACCTAGTGCTGCTTGACCTGGTAATGTTAATTACCAACAAGGCTGATGGTGCCGCTGTCGCTGAATACCTGTTTTATAAAACGAGCTTACTTGGGCACGTACATATAACTACGTTCGTTCGTAGCTTTTCTATACCGTCCATGGTTTCTACGTAAATACATATACATATACATATACATATATATATATTATACATACACAAAAATATACCCACGGTAGAGAAAAGAGAAAAAAAATAAAATAAAAATTGCGAAGTAAAGAATGAAGAAATTCTTTTCCCAACTTGAAATATGAATTTTCTTCGAATAAAAGAAGAAAGAAGAAGAAGAAGAAAAAAAAAGAGCTCAAGTGATGACATCTTTTGACAAAAAAATCTTATATATTCATATACATATATTGGATATTCGCGCTGGGTAATTTATTACAATAATTTGAATACGTTTGGGGGAACGTTGATGTATCGTTAAACGTAATAATAATGGGTTGGAAAACGACTGTGAAAAAAAAAGAGAAAGAGAGAGAATATGAAAGAGGCGAATATATCTATCTAGTTATAAACGTGTTTGAAAGTGTGGTGACGATGTGGGGGCTTTGCGGTTGAGAAGCAAAAGAAGAAGCTGAAAACGAAGCAGAATCAGAAGCAGAATAAGAAGAAGACGAAGAAGAAGAGGCAGAGGCAATCTTTCACGAGCAGATAAAGTGATGAATGGTGAAGGATTTTTCGAGCACTCTAAGATATCTCTGAGAGATTGTGCAACGTATGCCTGTGTCGGTGTCTTCGTGTCTATGTATTTAGCGAGGGTAAAGGAAAATAAAAAGACGTCCTAGCTCTAGATCCTAGGCTCTGGTGGTCCCCCTCAATGTTGCGATGCTGCAAAGGAGCGATGGGTCGCGCTACTGATCCTCGATAAGAAAGCGCGTAATCTATCTAAGAAACCGCGAAGGAAACCGCGCGCGAATTGCGTATTAGAAGGCCCACGGTGCCTTTCGATTTCTCATCCATCTATACATATATATAGATCTATATGTATAGGTATATACCTATGTATAGCCGCAGGGATGAAATCGGGAGTCTGATTCTTTCGCGAGGGATTAAAAAAAACTGCTCCACATCCCTTTCTTCCCCTAATTTTTTTTTTTTTTTTTTTTTCAATTTGTTTTCTTCTTTGGTTGTTTTATACCTACCGTCACTCAGTTGTAAAGAAAAAAAAAAAAAAAAAAACCAATTATCCGACTAAACTGTACAATTCGTTGCCTTTTTTATTGGAATTCACCGGACATTTGTGGAATCTTTTTCATTTTTATTCGAGTGAAAAATGCGAAACAAATACATTAATATACCTACTAATTAAAATTTCTGTCCAAGTGAGTGACGACTAAAACATTATAATCTACATTTTTGACGATTTCAATTAAAAAACTTGATTCCAAATTCAGTAGAGAGAAAAAAGAAATAATTAATTCTTCAATACCAACCGTTTGGCAATTGAGAGTCGAAGAATTTGATTGCAGCGGTACATTTATTAAGAACTGATCGTTAATTCGTCAAAAAAATGAATGAAAAGAAAAAAATCGCGTAAGATAATGCTTGTGATGTTTCACCTACATTCGAAGAGCAAAAGGCAAGGATTGAATAATCGTGATTAGGTATTAGGACAAACTATGGAGGATCGAATAATTCGCAAATTTATACAGATTCAAGTTGGAGAAAATCCTACCGATTAGGACGAAAATCCTGAAAATCCGTTGATCCGTTCTCGAGATAACGTGAGATAACATTTTTTCATTTGAGATTCAGTTTCCCGAATAAGCCAGAAACTATACCGTAACAATCAATTCCGAAATCCGATCAACTTCTAGGTTACAAAAAAAAGTAGGTATCGATTGAGACGAGTGAGAGTCGTAAAAATCCATTGATTCATTCTCGAGATATCGTCGGAGGTAAAAACCATCGGAAACGATCTCAAATAAAATGCGGAACAGATTCCGGAGATTGCAGTGAAAACTTGACCCATCAGTCTTGGGGTAGTTGAATTACCTCCCTTCATTAAAAAACGGAAGTTGAAAATAAAATAAAAACTCATGCGACTCACCGCAATCCGGTACGTCGAAAATCCTCGTCTCAGTTTTCGTCCCCGTTGTTCCATCAGCCAGAGTCTGATAGGTAGAAACTGCTCCGCCTACGTGAAGACGATGAGAAGTAAAGAAGAAAAAAAAAACAAAAAAAAAAACAAAAAACCACTAGATGGTTCAGGATCACACGCAATCCTTTCATTCAATTTTTTCCACATTCACAGCTAAATAATCACTAGCGATTTGAGAAACGTTCTTCACTATAAAAACAAGTATATACGCTCGGTTTGCTAATCTTTCATTTCCTATAAACTTCCTGACGGCAAGATACTAAGAAGATTATAAGTACCCTAACTGTTTTGACCGGATGATCAAGAAATTTAATATCACAAATACGCACAGACACGACCGTCACTCACCGATGCTTAGGCAGAACTGACCCACCGATTATTAGTGACCGGCCAACAGCCCACGCTCTGCCTAATCCCTAAACGTACACGAGGTTAGATCTCGCAGTCAATGAATACGTATATAGGTATACATATTATGGGTTATTGGTGGACTGGGATTCATCGTTCGCGACCTAGGCCAACCTTCGAGGACGAAGATGAATATAAACGTGGCTGTTTGTGTGTAAACGCAACTTACGCTGAGCTCGAATAATATCAGACGACTGAAACGACGTTTTTGGGTCTTGTTTTGCTTATTTCCAAGATTCGAAATCGTTATTGCTTTAGATAAGAAGATTCTGAAAGAATTTCTAACCTCCTATCAACAATGTGTATTCTTTTTTTCACTTTTCAAAGATCCCTGAAAGATTTTTTTCTTTTCATTTTTATTCAGACGTCGTTGCAGATTATTCGGAAAAAAATGAAAAAATCCAAATGACGTATGACCGATTCATTCATTTATTCATTCATCTAACAAAGAGTGTATTTCGAACCGAGTATTACTCAGGAATTCATTCATCTTTGAGAAACCTTCAAGTTCTCGATTAAAAATAACACAGTTTTTATAAGACTTACTTATTTTATAGAAGAACAAATTTTTGTAAGATTAGTTTTACGGTGAATAGAGGATTTTGGGTTTCTCTTGTACAGAACTGTGTCATTGTCGTCGCAGTATATTATTACTCAGATCCATTATTCACGCATTGAATATATAATATATATCTACTGAGGGATTACTCACCTTTCTTAAATCCCTTCTTCCGGCTCTGAAGAGGAAAGCATTCTGATCCGGCGCAAAATCTGGCCAGACTTTCGGCCCCCGCGGTCGTAGGCAGGCAAACAACAGTTCCCATTTACTCGATGGCGTATTTACAAAAATTAAAAGAAAAATTTATAAAAACAGAAACGATTTTTGAGCAGTTCGGCAAATTCATCTGCTCCGTATAAAATCTGCCTATTATAGTGAATCCTAGCGACCCGGAATCGTATACGCAACAACGCGGGTCTAATTTTATAATGTCCGTTGAAACAAAAAAAGAAAAAAAAAATCAATACGATTCTCAAAATCAACTTTCCTTACAGAAGTAAAATTAAACGAATCCATCGTCTCGATTGCCGATACTCCGTATCATTTATTTAAAAAATAATCTGAAACACATAGAGACAAGTGTATAAGGGAAAGATGTTAAAAAAATGATTGAAAAAATGATTGAAAAAGTTGAAAGCTTTCGAAGTAGATAAAGTGAACTTTACATGTAGCTAAACTGAAGCTTGATTTCAGCTGAGCGATCAGAATTCGTATTTTCGCAATATTTGTCCAGAGTTGAATACTCATATAGATCGATAGACATCGTTCGAGCAAAAGCGAGGCCAGCCTTCCTGGTAATAAAACGATTAATCAGGGAATAGCTACAGCAATAGTCTGCCTCCCGGTTTATTGGGGCTAACAATCAGAGGCAGACTTCTATTTCTCGTTGAAAATTTACGGAAGTCAATCATTTACCGTTATTCTGTTCATCGAAATAACAATAATTATAATTCGTACAACGAAAAACGCTTTGATCTTTTATACTCTCCTTTCACTCTCGACGTGATAATTATTGCAATTACAACTATAAACGATCATACGATAATTATATTCAGAAGAAGAAAAATCTTGGCGATTGATGATCAAAATCCGACAACTTATAAACGTGATGAATAATCGATTGATGAATTGATCGATTGATTTATCATTTGAAAACTAAATGTGGAAGTTAAGAAGTTTATAGCGGTACATCGTTGAAAGTTTGTCAAAAAAAAAAAAAAAAACGAAAGGAAGAAAAGTCAAGATAAAAATGAATTTCCCAGGATGATGTGGGTCTTTATACTGACACTTGAAAGCTTCGTTCAACTGCCAAGTTTCACTAGATAATATCTGTCGTCCAGTTTTCTATATATGTATTCCTAAATTCGTTGACAACTGGAGATGGAGAGTGGATAGTGGAAACTCCAGGGAATATGGGGAGGAAGTTACGTAAAATCGAATCAACCGCATCAAGGAGTTGACTGACGTGACTTGAGTAGGCCGCTCAGGGACAGGGGGGGATGACTAACTGACGTAATTCAAGATATTGTAATTGGAGAAAAAAAGAAGAAGAAAAAAAAAAATTCTATCTCGGCAGTTGAGAGAAACGAGAATTCCGAAATAAATGTAATTAAAACCGGAATTGGAATAAATTCCTACTATGTTTGACAGAAATATCTAAAGACACACTCGCAAGCTGTAACAGATTAGTAAAAAACTCTTTGGAATTAAGTCACTGCTCCAGTTTTAGGCGCGACAAAAAAGTCTATCAGACGAACTAACAAACCGTATACGATACTCGCAAGTTTTCCTGACTCAAGATCAAATAGGATGGAAAAATTCCCTCTTGGAACGTTGAAAAGCAAACGGTAGTTTTCTTCAATTTCTTTATTTTTCTTTCGCTAGCGGATTTACTTGTTACCTTTCATGAGATTCTCATACCGAACGAAACGCGATTCAAATTTATAGACGAGTCATCGATCGAGAGATATTTGCATTCAAACGAATCAGCAAAATTACCCTGCTGAAAAGATCTCATAGATAAAAATTTTGATAGAAACGTCAAATCCTATAAGATTATTGTCTGTATGTGTGAATTTCTTTATTAGTATCCATATGAGTTTCTGTGAAATGTTCGTAAATTCCCATGCGAGTTTTTATCATATGTTTTGATGGGAATAAAATTCTATGAGATTCTTGCCTGTTTGTGTCAATTATTTGTCAATTTTTATCAGACTTAAATGATTTATTTACAGCAGGGTATGGATTCAAAAGAGAAATGATTATCGAAACGTTAACTCATCGATTAATAAACGAAATAAAAATTTTTCTCTAAATTTGCTAAAGATTATATACTTCCTCGATGCTTTCAGTTTACATACTGTAGTCTCAGAAACGCGGGTATTCATACATTCTTACATATATTATACACGTATAGAACGTGTCCTGTTTCATCATTGACGATTATCTTGAAAAGATCTTTGTGAATTGATCCCGTTAAGAAATTAAATGAATAAGGACGATGTGTAGAATGAGAGAAATAATAACAAAGTAAAAATAAGAATAAAAATAAGAGACAACGACATGCTGATATATTTACATACTTATAATGTGTACCGCGAAGGTAACGATACGCTGCGGGTTCGCTTGGAACTAAAGCCCTAATATCACCGGGGCTCAAAACCCAGCTGGACCAGCTGATAGCATAGCGCGCATGTACCTACCTACCTGCGAACTACAGAAGCTGACTCTTCGTATACATGCACACCAACACAAATTTACCATTCGAGTATCTGACAGGGGGCGAAGAAGGATTTCACTGGGGACTCGGGACTCGGGACTCGGGACGTCTCGACCTCCTCCGGACATGGACCATCAAACCATCTCTTTGCAGATGAGATAGGATCCTTTACACACACACACACTCACTCACGATCTACAAACATAAACACACACACGTGTCCCTTGGCGTATATGTATACACGACCTCTCGCTAATTATAACCCGAATTGATTTTTCCATATTCCGCCTCTTCACTTTTCAATGATATTATTACAAGTCAAGGGCAGGGGTATAATACCTGCACCTGGGGGTTATGGATTATTCAAGGGAAAGGACCAATTGACGCAGGTTCGAACAAACTCGATTCAACATTATCGCATTCATTGTGCAGATTTAACGCCATCAGGAGTCACCTTTCGTGATTAATTAGGGGCAGCATCTTCTCTCTCTCTCTCTCTTTCACACTTGATTCCTGGTTTCCGATAGATCAATCTATCGATCATTTTCTCTTGGATGGTTTTAAAGTATGTAGATGTATCGATAGTTTCATCGGCATGAATTGATTAACGATCAATAAGACACGATCAATAAGATCATAAGTATAATCGAAATATCAATCAAATCAAAATTGACAGAAGCATTATATAGATCATCATAGAGACGTAAACGCTGCAGACGAAACGCAGCTGTATCTACAAGTCGACAAAGGGTTGATGGGTCATATTATAATTAGTTTCGTTATACGATAAAACGCGTGTGGAAAATTCAAACGCCTAAATTATGTACAAGGGAAAATCAATATTGGCCAAACTAAGTTCGTGGGCAGGATATTGTGGTCGGTGCTGTTCTCAAGTTCTAGCGGGAGAAATTTCGTTAATCATTAGGATAATTATGGTCCGAGGATGGAAGTAGGTTTTTTTATTATCTCTAAATGGATTTTGAAATCAATCGTTTTTTTTTCTATCGTTTTTTTTTTCTCTACGGGAAACGTGAATCGGGATTTATACAACGATTCTGCGATATTTTGCAACAATTTTATTAGTGTTGTTTTGGTACACTTTTAATGCTTATACACATTCACATTCTTGTGCATTCGTTTAATTGATAACCATATTGTTGCCAAATATTTAAACACGACAATAATATTTTTTTTGTATTTTTTTTTTGTTTTTTTGTTTGTTTGTTATTTTTTATTTTTTTTTTGTTTTTTATTTTTTGTTTCAGTTTTCCTCTCGGCACAGGCTTTTCAATTCAAATCATATACACTTCTACTATCGATCACTTTGACTCGTTAAAACTTTAATAACTCATTAGGGAAGAACAAACGCTTATACACACAGAGACAGACGTATACTGCAATCTCGCATAAACGTTTTGCATTTTTCTTGGTTAATTGGCGGAGAGAAGATAGAAAAGAAAAAAAAAACTGTTCAGTTTTTGACGTTCGAAACTGTGGTGAAATTTTTTTTTTTTTTCTGAAACTCAGGATTGACTCGAACTTATATAGATTCCTGGAAAATACGTGCGAAATTGCAGTATAGGTTATCTATAATTGGCAAACGCGTAGTTCTTTCACCGTGACTTAAGGCATGAGACCACCGCTGTGAGATTAAGTAATATAATATAGTAATTTATACAATATATGTTGATAAATTGTTTCGTTAAGTAAATTTTATTCTTATTAAAGATGTTTAATCAACTTGCATTTTAAACTTAATTAATTAATTAATTAATTGATTAATAATTACAATCATTTATCCTTTGAGTATATATATAAAAGTTCACGTCAAATCTAAACTCCGTATGAAAAATTTCCCAAATTCCTACTCCTTAGATTAAGCTGCTTACTCGTTAACCTTAAAACGTTTCGACATTCCTAAACTCCCGTCATCCCCGTACCAATATTATCAACTACACCAATTACCAGTTACCAATTATCGATTACCTTACCTTAATCTTTACCCATATCAAAGCCAATTCGGTCATTAACTATTATAATGTATGTATGTGTTATGAAACTTCACACAATATTCATTTAGAGCGTAATAATTATACAATATTATTATATTAGCTATTTGATCACGAATCAATTAATATACATACATAATTAAATTGTAATTCATGAATCAATTTGCAAAAATCACAGACACATCGTTCGCCTTATTTGTTTTGCACTTTTGAAGGAAACTGCAGCATTTCACAATCAGTCACAACGCAAATCAACATTATTTATCAATTTTTTTCTTCTTTTTTTTTCCTCTTTTTCTTGTACTTTACTTTTCTTTCTTTTTTTTTTTTTTTGTGCTACACTCAACACCCATCTCGAAAAACAAACGTCCCCACGTGTTCAACTCGTATATAGGTATATTGTCAGTCTCTTACGTTCGTTTGACGAATAACGTGAGAGAATCGAATAAAATTTTTTTTCTCATTCATGTCGTTTCTCGATTATTGGCTTTTTTTCTGTTCTTGTTGTTTCTTTCCACATTTTATTTTTTTCTAATTTTCAAATCGGTAACACGCAACCAATTGTACAAGCACGAAAAGTTCCCAACCGGTTTGAACATTCGGAGATGAGTGTAACACATAGTGTATAGTATATAATATAATTATACAATTTTTATAATCCATTCATTATTTATTTATTCATTTTTATTATTTTTTTTCTTTCCTTTCCTCGATCGAGCTGTGGAAATACTCAATGCGAAAGTGAATGTTCCAAAATCAATAATTAATAGAATAATTACGTTTTAGTATTTGCTAAGCAAATCAACACACGCTTCTTTTCGCTATTTACTTTTTTTTCGTTACGCTTCTCGTTTTTACGATATACATATATATATACTCTTCCGCGATCAGATGGTTGACACATTTACTGAATATTTTTTACATGGATCACTCCATCTACGCCTGCAGCTTTAATTAAGCAATTAATTATTTCATCTCACCTGTGATTTTCTTTCTTTTCTTTTTCTGAAATATTTTCGTCTTCTTTTCCTTCGTCCTCGCATCCTCTTTTTTTATTCCTCTATCTTTGATTCAATTTTTGTCACACTCGTGCCTAATCGACATATACACGTTATACACCCCTAACTCGCGTTTTTTTTCAAAATCATCCCCAACCGCGCTCCTTCACAAATACCTATACATTCCGGAAACGATTTTTGGGGGGTCAAAATACCTACTTTGAAATAAATTATGTTTATTTTTCCTCACATCTCATATATGGACTAATTAACCTGCGGCCTGTGAAGTTTTTCGTAAAAAATACGAGCTTTGAACAGATTCATTAATTGTGAGAATGGTTGTACTTATTTTTTACGCCATAATTTTCCTTCCACGACTAATTTAAGTGCACTCGTAATTATAGCTTATTGATTCAAATCTATCATACAATGGGTCAATTATTCCATGGTGGAGTCATACGTCTGATAACTCATCATGCAGGAGGTAGTTATCGGTTGTTTTTTTTTAATCAATGGAACAACGTTTTATGTAATTTCATATACCTGAGATTGCACTGCAGATGGGTGCAGTAATTGGAGAAAATGGAAAACTAACCAGCCGAAAAACATGAATGAATATAAATAATGACACAAGAATTTTCTATATAACCTTAATTACATTTCATAAAAATTTTGCTAAACTCATCTCTACCTTGTGTTATACAACGATATTATAAATATATGAATATAGGTACTTATTCCCCAGGCCACGATCTTCGTCGGTACCGTACGTCGAAGTCAGAAACACAATATACTATAGCGTGAAATGAAACGGGCATTGAATGTCAGACACAGATTTTCGACTCGGCAGTATTTGCCAAATAATTTTTCAATTGGTCTTTTTTTTAAATTGATTTATTGATTTATTCTATTTTTGTTTCTCCTGAATTCGATGATTTTACTTTGAAAGCATACGAATATTATTGGAAGTCATAACTATGGAAAACTCGCGAGTTAATCGGAGGGAAAATGACAAACGTCAAAATTCTCAGTGAATGTAGAACACCAGCTGATATTTAACGCCCGTTACCCACGCAAGACAATTATACAAGCGTCGATATAATTGAATATAGGTTATAGTCGTCCGAGACATTGATTTTTCAGCTTTTTTACTTTATATCTTTTTTTTTTTTCTTTTTTTTTTATCTTTTAGTTTTCAACATGAATAGTAAATCTTGTTTGCACATTAAACAGGCATTATTATTATTATTATTCTTAGTAGTATTTTCAAAAGATTTTTCTTTAGTTCGAACTCACATCATATAAGAGCCCCTAAAACACTTTAATTCCAAACCGTATAATCCGAAAAATAGACAAATTGCATGTTTTAGTAATTTACCCTGTAGATACACACACGCATTTTGCTAAATATACACACATTTAATTGCAGGTTTTTTTTTTTTTGTTTTTTGGATTTTGTTTTTCCATTTTTTTCTCTCTTTCTCTCTCTCTCTCTCTCTCTCTCTCTCTCTCTCTCTCTCTCTCTATCACACGTATATTAATATTATTATAATTATACAATGCAATCTGTTGTGCAAAGCTGAATAATTGGAATTTTGTTTCCACATTTTTTTTTTTACTTAATATTTTTTTTGTCTATATCTTATTTCTCGTAGCTATATAATTGTACATCATAAATTTACGTATCGTTGTACCAAGAATCGCGGTCGTGGAATTTTTATCAAGTCAGGGGCCTGCGCGCACACTTAGAAATTTTTTATGTTATATCTCCAATTGGGTTTTTTTTTTTTTGGTTTTTTTTTTTTTTTTTCTCTTATATCCACCAAACACTATAATATTATGGTATATTATATAGAATAATTTTTCAATTTTTCAAATTTTTTATTTTTATTTTTTCTCTTATGCTCTCTCTTATCTATTTCGTTAAATTCACACATTTAGTATGATTATATCTCACCCATATTATATATTCAAATGACGAATGAAAATCAAATTATCATATACGTCGTAGTTATCACATCGCGTATCGTCACGTACTTATAATTAGTCATAACTATATGGGCAATGTTTCTATATACGATAAAAATGGTAAAACGTGATTTCAATTTAATTTTCCCTTTCTTTCTCTCTATAATAATATTATATCCAGTATTTTATATTGCAGAGAGAGATAAGAAAAAAAAAAACATTTAAAGAAAAAACTCAAACCTGTTAATAATTAGCAACGACGTGATGACTGACGACAAGGATGACGACGACGACGACGACGACGGTGAAAGTGAAATGAGAGATCGCTTGATCTAATACTGCCAGATATACATATATGGATATAGATTTCATAAATTGAGCCGCTGGATATTATTTTTTTTTTGTTTTTTTGTTTTTCGTTTTTTTTTCTTTTGTTTTTGGTTCTCTGACAGCGAGTAAAAATTTTCAATATATACCTGGTAAGTCCGTACGATTGATGAATGAGTATTATATTAATTAGTATCAGTGTGTGCGAAAGATGGGGCTACAACGGAGGTAGCCTCGATAATTGACAAAAAAAAAAATAAATAAATTATCTGCGAATGATGGATGTATAATATATATATATATATAAATATACAAGGTATTGAAAATCGTTATGAACAAATAATAATGTATGTATGTACGTATAGATACGGTTATACATTCGATATAAATAACTATAAGTTCTATATAATTATCTGGACTGAAATATTTCGAAACTGTACACTCGCCGTAGTTTTGTAATTTTCTTTTTTTTTTCAATTTCTTTTTTCATTTGTCTTTGAGGGACAAATATATATATAATATATGTATTATTTTTCTGCGTTTTATACGCATCATATTTATTTATTTGCAAAAATTTCTTTTTATATCTCACTATGTATAATAATTGTCAGCCATCAACATCAATTTATAATGTAAATCATCTTTCAGATGGACGGTCTGACTACACGCTGACTTTCTTCACTTGCGGTTATATGTTATACGTATATCCCTAATAATCTCCTAACGATTATTATTTTTTGTTCCATTTTTTGTTCATACGAGTTACGTTAATTTCACATTATGTTATACGTATATGATTTTTTTTCTTCTCCTCTTTCGTTTTTTGGGGGTTTTTTTTTTTTCCTTTTGCTTCATTTTATTCCGTGTACCATATATATAAATTCATTAAATATAGTTAGTTGGTTAACTACATTAATTTAATTTATATTTGAATAATTAATTACCTGCATGCCGCTGCATATTTATGCATACCCAAATTTTGTAAACGAATAAATAAATTGCATAATTATCCTGCAAGCGAATATCATCATTCATCTATTTTTATTCATTTATTTATTCATTTATTTATTCATTTATACTATTATAACGCTCTTCAATTGAAATACCCGCGGTGTAAATCTTTCTAGTTTATACTTTTGTTCTGAATTCACGTAATATTCGTATGTATTTCGTATTCGCATTGCGTTTGACTCTTTGTATGTGCTAGTGTTCGTCACACACGTTACACGTTGTACTATGTACTTTCTCTCTCTCTCTCTCTCTCTTTTTCTCTCATACATATCAGAGAGATTATACAATTATATATATAATATATAATATGTATATATATAATCTATAATTCCCGTGTATAGTTATAGCTATACATATATAGATATACATTATTCATAATCTATACATGGGTAAATTTGTACAAGGATTGTACTATGGTATTTCCGTATTTTAATATTATATATTATTGATAGTAATAATAATAATAATAATGATAATATTAATAATAATCATAATAATCTAGATGTGTGTGTACGTATGTGAATATGATAGAACGGGGTATATATTATAGAATATCAATAATGATAATAATATTAACAAGAGGTGTATATATAGAAAAATAAGAAAAAGTGAAAGGAAAATGAATAAATCAGGTAAATTAAATTTTTTGTAATTTATAATTAATGGTAAAGGTTGGTTTTTTTTCCTGTTTTTTTTCGTTTTTTTTTTTTTTTTTTTTTTTTCTACTCTTACATCAATTAAACAATGATTAATAATCTAATCAAATTTGCCGATTAATTTATACAAACAGAAGTGTGTTACACTCAACGTTTATCTTTTCCTATATGACAATAGTTATAATAATAATATTAATAATAATAATAATAATAATAATAATAATAACAATAATAATAATAATCATGATAATTATGATAATTATGATAATAATATTATATAGTCAAACATTGTCACTTGTTCCTTTCGTAACAACATGACAATCGTTTGGTTTCTCAAAAGAAAAAAAAAAAAAGGAGAACCAGTATGTAGATGAGAAATAAGAGAATTCAACAGATTAGTAAATTATTACACTGAAATATCGTCAAAAAGTATTATATACCTTGTACATATATAATTGCATCGATGCACTGCAGGGAGTGCGACTCGGGAATTAAAGTGACAACGATAACTTGGATAAATAAAATCATATTTTCAAATAAATTGAGAAAAAAAAAACGAGAAAAAAATGTCGTTCGTATTATCAAAATACAACAACAATATGAATCACTAATTAAATATATATACATATATATAGATATATATATATGTGTAATAATAACCGGCGATATTAATAATTATTTTTTTTATTCATTCAAATATTTAAATCAGCGCCTGCGATAATTATATTTGTCGCGTTATATACATATATATGTATAAACGTGTATATATATATATATATGTTATATTAGCGTAGAATTCCTTAACTTAATTTCATAGATACTTTAATAATAATTAAATAAAATGTACGAAAAAGAAAAGAAAAAAAAACTGGTAACTATTATTCGCAACTATTCATTAATTTATTTATTTATTCATTTATATAATCATTTATTTATTCATCCAATTATTTATTATCATTAATAATGAAATATACCCCGGTGCAGCGGCACAGTACACACAATATACCCATCGTGCACATGATACATCGATCGTATATCATTTTTTTCACTATATTTACAGTATTTTTATTTTGTTTTTTTGTTCTTTTTCATAATTTTTATTTATTTTTTTTCATAACAATAATGATAATAATAGTATCAATAAGAAAAAAACATAAAATAAAAAATAAATAAATATAAAAAGAAAAGGAAAACGATCGAGTTTTACTCGAGATATATGTATACTCGCGGTAAGTACCTTATGCAGTAAGTTTCACGTACTGCGAAAAGTATCCGTGAAAAAGTGTTATTTTTCTTCTTTCTTTTACCTTTTTTGTTTTTTTCTTTTAATTTCAAGGTACATATATGTATTGTACATACGTACGTATATGTATATAATATATACATAACGTTCGTGCATCGTGCAACGTGCGGGGGGGGGGGGGGGGGGGGGGGGGCAGAGGTTTCGGTCGACCGTATGTATCTCTGCATAATACGAATCTGTATGCTACGAAAAAAGAATCAAGTAGGTACTGGTGATTTTTTTTTCCCTTTTTGCTCTTTCAAGTTTTGTTTTTTTCTCTTGTTAACAATAATGTATAATAATTGCGTTTATAAGTTTGAAGTATATATAGGATTTGATAATCCTTTGCAACACGGGACTCTAGCGGAACGGGTAAACATCCTATAATATCTAGACACATATTACTTTTTTTTTGTTTTTTTTTTGTTTGTTTTTTTGGTTGTTTTTTGTTTTCTCTTTCTTTTAAATGTAATATCTCTAATGTAATAATAATAATAATGATAATAATAATGATATTATATAGGTATAGGTAAATAATTATACATATATTGTATGGGGATGAGGTATCGCATAATTATTTTGTTGTATATATATACCCATATATAAATATGTATATATAAGTATGTATAGTATGGGGCTATAAAATATATATGTTAATATATACACGTGTATGTACATGTATGTTTAATTGGAAAATATGAATAAACTTAAACTATAGGTATATAATATTCCCAGCTTCCAAATACCCGTACATAAATGTACAACATACGCTTATATATTACCTACATATAGTATGTATACGTATATATATATATGTTTAAGCGCATTAACGCGTCCAGCGCAGTAGAAACATAAATAAATAAATAATAAACAGAGGTGCATCATATATTATATATATTTACACATATTTTGAGGTTATTTCATTGAAATATAATAATTGTTATTATTCATTATGTGTTGGTTTCATTTTTCTTCTGATTTTTATGTATATTATATGCAGCTGTATACCTATATAACTTTTTTTTTCCTGTTTTTCCTGTAATTTTCATCATATTCTCTCTTCTTTCTCTCTCTCTCTCTCTCTCCAACACAATAATAGATATTATATTTATTCATCATACGGGTGCATATAGGTATTTGTATCAAAGAAAAAAGAAAAATATATATATATATAATGTACTTATAGAGTATGCCCAGATTGTATGATCGTATTTTGGTACAACGTCCAAAAGCTATATATATTTATACGCGTTAATATTGAATGAAATAATACTTTGGGTGGTTATTATGTTCACCCCATCCATAATGATCTCGTATCTATGTAATATATGGGTATATTTTCTTTTCTCGTATTTGTTTTTATTTTATTATTATTATTATTATTATTATTATTTTTTATTTTTTTTCTTCGCATTAGAATATTTAGAAGAGTAACATATTTATTGAGGTAGAAGCGGTTGATATACACATCGTATACATGTATACATATATACGTACACAGATATAGATAATCTATAAATGTATATTGTATATATACACATACATACATAGAAATGAATATTATTTAGTTACTCAACTATACAGCACGTATTATAAGACCCGGTTTCGATTAATATGGAAAAAGGAAAAAAAAATACCAATTTTTCCAAAAGCTTTACCACTCGCTGCGCTACTCCCTCAATCCCCGTATCAGGAAAAGAAAAAATTCAACGAAAAAATAATTATTTCATTGATTCAAATTACCTTATTTCCTCATATATGTACACATATGTATATATTATACATGTTATACACATATACATATATGTTCAGTTAAATAGTCCGTATATGCATGTAGAGGATAAATAATATTTGGCAGTGGTGATTCTTGCATATATGTAGTTCGATAAAATATTTGGAATATAGAAAAAAAAAAGAAAAAGACGAAAGAAAAGAGAAAAAAAAAAAACTAAGATAATCTCAAAAACGTTCTAATTTGGCAGTGCTGACGAAGAATAGCGCGTGTTACATGATACGTGTATAACGAGTTTCTAGTCGATGTTATGAAGGGTGGGGGTTGGTAGCGCAGCAGCTGTGTGAAAATTGTATATTTTTTTGAATAATGATAGATATGAAAATATATATATGTAGATAATTACAACGTATAACAAATGTAGTGTTGTACATATAATATTGAAATGGGTAGGTATCGAGATTCGGTAAAACGTTATTATTCACTCCCCCCCCCCCCCCCACCCCCCAAAAAAAAACAGAGAATAAATAAAAATTCTTTAATCATTACAGTTATTAGGCATCAATTATTATATAATTGACAAATGAAACGAATTAAAAAGAGATAATAAGCAATGGGTTAAACTACTATTCAAACGTTGTACGTTTTTTTTTTCTTTTTTTTTCGCATAATATTTACTTAAAACGAAGAGAAAATTCCGGAGAAAAAAAAAAAAAAGAAAAAGCCCAGAAAAAGAAAATAGTTTTTCTACTATTATAAATGTATACGCTCCTCTCGCTATTGCATTGTTTGATTATTCTGTACTATGTATATTATATTATTCGTCGCTTATCAACTATTATACTTTATATATATATATATGTAGTTTGTACTTGATTTTCAATTTCCTGAGAAATAGTTCTGGATCCACATATATATGTGTATATAACATAGATTATATTATATTATATTATATATACATACATATGCGTATATGTTCATGTTTTCTATGGTATATATATATAGATGTATTTGTGTATATGATCCCTGCCGTATGTGTTACCTATATCCGTTATCATTCCTACGATATGCTACGGTATGTCGTATGTATGTATATAGTATGTATATATATATATACATACATATGCGAATGAGAATGAGGTATTTCATTGCTGTTCATTACGTAATATTGATCATGAATTTGTTTCATCAATTGACTATTTTAGTATTGTTTCTATTACTGTTGTTGTTGTTGTTGTTGTTGTTGTTGTTGTTATTATTATGATCATTATCATTATTATTATTATTATTATTGAGTTTTTTTTTGTCATTTGTATAACTGTATACAATATGATATAATATGTGAAGATAGGTATATAAACTTCTGCGGGCACCCTGTAGATATACTATACATAAAGAGAATAATTTGTACAGCATATATATACGAATGAATGAATGAATGAATGAATGAATGAATGAATGAATAAATGTAAGTATATACGTATACCTAGGTATAGGTAGATATTTCTACTGAAATGAGGTAGTATAGTAGCATTTTGTAGCAATATCTAGAAATATACGAGTACAATATATAATATGTATCGCATAATATGTATAATGTATATTTCTGTTCATTTCCACCCATCATATATTCGTGAAATTATTTGTTCATTCATTTATTTGATAATGTATTACTGAGATTTGTACACTTGAGTATATGATTATTATCATTATCATTATTGAATCGTTTTTTTTTTGTTTTTTTTTCCGACTTGGGTAATCTACTATACCTATACATATGTATAATAATACGTACATTATTTCAAGTTCTACATATACGTGAAAAATTGTGTATTTCCTCTATTTTAACAAGTTATGAATAATAATAATAATAATAATAATAATAATTGAGTGACTCGATTTCGTATTTATTATACACCGTATTATATTATATTATATTATATTATATTGTACAATATCTGAATTGTTGAAAATCGTTGAAACATGTATACATATATATATATATAGATATATATACATATATATATATAAATATTCTATTTTTCATTATGTATTAATAATTTAATATAATTAATTTTATTTTGTACTATGAACCACGGCTATTTCAATGTACCGCTTTTCTTGTCTCCCAGTACTAGAGTCTCGCGTTGCTTTTCTCACCATCATCATCATCATCATCATCATAATCATCATTATTATGACTATTTCTATATTATTATTATTATTATTATTATTATTATCATTATTACAATACGATTATTATTATTGTTGTAGTATCATTACTATTATTATTACAATCATGATTATTATTATTATTATTATTATTGTTGTTATCATTATTATCATTATTGTTATCAATCTGTGTGATAAGATTACGATGTCCACGCTATAGCGTCAATATAATTATTAGAGTGCATAGATGACTTTGGATTATTTTTCGAGTTTTTTTTTTCCCCTCTTTTTTTGTTCTTTACTTCTTTTTTCTTCCCTCGTAAACGTTACGTATGTACCTATAGGGGTATATCGTGTAACGTGATGGTGAAAAGGAAGGGAAGGGAATGGAAGGGAAGGGAAAGTATGGAAAGAATATCGTAATAATGCATATCATACGATACACATACATATTATACTATACATATAATCATACATAGGTAATAGATGTTTTTTAAAGTATCACATTTACATCGCGAGACTGATCGGTAACGGAAAGGAGAAAAAAAAAACAGAAGGAAATTAGCAAAATACAATGATAATAATGATAATAGGAATAATGATAATAATAACAACAACAATAATAATATGAAATGAATTCATTATGATACTTGACGACGACCGTCGATGCAGAGGTAGATGCAGTGTGTGAGTGTTTCGGCGCGGGTTTATGTCATTGTCAGACACGACATTTGAATTCAATGAGGATTTGGAATCCCCAAACACTTTATAATATATCATCATGAAACGTAGTATTAAAATAAAAATAATAAAAACAGTAAAAATTCCAAAAGTATATCACACACATTCATATACCTATAGATACATACATACATACTGGTGCGAGTGAAATGACGAAAAGGGGTTGAAAAAATTTCGATTGAATAGTAAATTAATAACGAATAATCGTAATAATAATAATAATGATAATTAATAATAATAATAGTAATAATAATAATGATAATAATGATAATAATGATAATAATAATAACAATAACACCAACAACAAGAACGATAATGAATCCAAACGAAAATAATGGCACATGTCTACGCACGTGTGCATTTATATGTATATATGATCATAATTATGTGAATTTCGCGTATAATTTCAACTATCTGAGGGAAAGAGAAGGGGTTTGTTGGTTGGAAGGAGGGGGAGGCTGCAGTTAAACCTGTATAACATACATTTACATAATAATTATAATAATAGACATATTATTTATCATCGGGATAATAATAATAATAATTATAGCCTAAATTCAATAATAATAATAATAATTACATTTATCAATTATTATATCTAGGTACTTGTTTCACTTATACGCTTACAGATGATTTTTTTTTCATCTTGTTTTCTCTTGTTTTTGGGTTTTTCTTTTTATTATTATTTTTTTTTTTTTTGTTTTCGTTTTTTTTCTCCTCTTTTTCATTCTTAATTTACGACGATTTTTAGCAAACCGCATGCTTTAGCCAGTATCATTCATATTTGTGATTTTTTTTTTCGTATTTTTATTTTTTTTTGTTTAATTTTCAATTTTTTCATTTTTTTCATTTTCATTACTATATTTTACCCCAACAACCATCGCATGGCAGGCCGGCACCGTAACCTTAAAATCTTAAACTAACCACTTCCATTATATGCCAATCTTATTTTCTCTGCTCAGCAGAGGTGCCGAAAAATAATTATTTTTATTATTATAATTTTATTATATTTTTAATTACACAATCATACATATGTATATTGTATATATTATATATACATCAATATATTATTATATACATATGTATTATATTCACACTAGTACATTAACTTGGTAGTACGTAACGTTTCATTCGGATTTTTGTTGTTTTTTTTTTCCTTTTTTTTCAACTTCTTTTAATCCTAATGCTTTTCTCAAATTTGTTAAAAATTTTTTCTTTTTTTTTCGTTTTTTTTTCTTTGTCTCTGTATCCATCCTTCAATGAACATGTTTTAATTTAGTACTTCATTCCGTGTTGAGGTTTTTTAATTAACATACATATATGTATATATATATATATATATACCGATTGATCTTTCCACTTGAGAAACTCAGGAGCTCGACCTGTTTTTTTTTTTTTTTTTCTTTTCTTTATTTCACTTCCGCTTGATTATTTTTATATTTTTCTCCTTTTTTTTTTGTTGTTTCTTTTTTTCTTCACTTTGATTCAACAAACTGCGCAACGTGTCACATATAATTCTATATATGTATATTCTATAATAATCTGAAAATTTTCATTTAATCGCAGCTAGAGCAACGAAGACAACGACGACGACGACGACGACGAAACGATCACTTTCGATCTTATCATACGCTATTTTATTCCCTGTGTTTCTTTTTTTTTTTTTTTTTCAAGTTATTTATTGAGTTTGTTTGTTTCTTCTATCCTTCTTTCTTGTGAATGGCTCTCTCTCTCTCTCTCTTATCGTCCTTTTATTGATACATGTATATTTTCTCTTGCTATGCAAAATTTTAGTACTTATAGGTTCATATTATAGCGAGTTAAGTTTATATGAATTTCATGGCGACGAACAGCTGTTTTTGTTGTTGTTATTAATATTACTATTATTATTATTATTATTTACTATTATTATTATTATTATTGTTATTACTATTATTTTTTCTCCTTCATTAATCTATTTTTTTGTTGATTTCATTTCGGGGGTTTTTTTTTTGTTCAAATTTTTAAGCTTCCAGTCGAACGAATCGAAGGCGAGAAGTAGAGCAAGATAAAAGGTAATTTTCGGAAAAAAAAAACAAATAAAAACTGGTTTCATTTTTTTTTTTCATAGGAGTAAGCATAACTGTACATAAAATTGAGGCTATTTCATCATTTTTCTCCCGTTTCATACGTACATATATCTATTTTCTTTGAATATAATTAATACAAAGAATAGTTGTATAAAATTTCTCGTAAGAGAGTAAAACGAAACAAAAATGAAGAAAAAACGAAAAACGAGAAGAAGAAGAAGAAGAAGAAGGAGAAGAAAAAAATCATATGAAAAAATAAATGCATAAAGAAAAGCTCTTAAGTAGATATATTTTCTACGATTTTCTATTGCATTGCGGTGTGTTTCTATTACAGTAGTATAACTACTGATATATGTAGATGAATTACTATGTATTTAGTAGGTTCATATACCGATGGGTATTATGTATTCATTGGATTATTATTATTATTATTATTATTATTGTTATTATTATTATTATTTTATTTTCATAAATTAATGAGGTAGTTTGTGAATTTTACATCGCATATATGTACGTAATAATAATTATACTTCTGACAGATCTGTCTTTGTTTGTTTGTTTGTTTCTTATTACAATATTTATATAATTATGTATTTAATTTTATGTATAGGTAGATTATATGTATATATTATTATTATTATTATTATTTCCAATTCTTTCATTCGTGTTCCTTGAGTTCGTTTGTATCTCCAATATATTACTAAACGTACAAGAATGATAACTTTGCATAATAGATAGATTCAGATAAATATTGTTACGTATTTTATTTGACGTTATTTTCTTTTCTTTTCTTTTCTTTTTCCTTTTTTTCTATTGTATTGTATGTACATTGATAATCGTATATTATTCTGACCGTATTTTCCTGTTCTGTTTTGTTTAAATACTATATTATAATTCCTCTCTTGTCAACTAACATTATACATATATTATACATATACATATATGTATTTATACTTGTCCTTTGTAACTTATATTGATAGGCATATCGTTGTGAGGTAATTCCGTTACTATTATTACAAGAATAAGCATATTTCAGAGTTCAAAGAGTAATTATCGACAATATTATACGTAGAATAATGATATTCACAATAAAAAGACAAGTAAAGAAAAACGTTGAAATCATAGAAGAAAAAAAAAAGAAAGGAAAATTGCTAGGACGCGAAATATTTAAGCGCACCTTTGTATTATATATTCGTCTATCAATTTCTGTGAAAATTTGAAAGAAAAGAAAGCAACGTAAACTACCTGCAACAAATTACGAACATTTATTATATCGAGTGCCACGTTGACTAGGAAAATGGGAATTAATTTGTATGGCTGATAATATCAACCTGTCCTTCTCTACATAGTTTTTTTTTTTTTTATACATACATGTATATGTATGTAAATTATTTCGGAAAAAAGTATCCTATACTCATACGTTTTTTATTTTATTTTTTTTTATTCTTTTAGTTTCTCTCCACGTCGTTTGCTATTTATTTCGTGTATAGATAAATTGACGTTAGTAAAGAAAAAAAAAAAAAAAAATAGAAGAAAAAACAAAAAATGAAAAGAAAATTTGCTTCAATGCGAGAGTTCATATTATTATTATTATGATGTAGATGAAAAATAAGAAATAAAAAATCTATTCACAGATAATGTACGTATAGATTGTATATATATAGGTATGTATATAAAACGGTTCATTATTGTATGTATGTATCGTAACTTTTAAGGTACTCAGTTTCATTTCTATATAGTATAGTGTGTATAAGGTAGTGTTGGTTGTTCATTATTATTATTATTATTATTATTATTATATGTTTCTATTATTTCTTTTGTTTTTTTTTTCCTCTCTATATGTATTATATGTACGTATGTATATCGCAGTTATATTGGTAACCAATTCTATGTATGTATGTAGAAATAATTCTATGTATATATATGAGTTAACTATTATAGGTATATGTATATGCCCATCCATCTATCTGTATATAATTAAATATTTCTTTATTCATTTATCTATCGGTCTATCTATATTCATATATTATACGTATGTATGTAGAATGGCAAAAAGTAAGGAGAAGGAAAAAAAAAAGCCAAAAGAGAAAATATAAAAAAAGAAATGAAAAAAAAATAATAAAAAATAGAAAACTTAAACGCTGTTTCATAGCCCTTCAGAGTTTGGTATTATATATATAATATATGTATAGGTAATAATTGTGTTCAGAACTGCATGTATATATATATATGTATTATGTATAATACATACATACCCTATTCGTGTATATTTATATAATATACATCAATTATATTAAATCCTGTAACAGATTTTTCTCGCGGTTTGGCACTGTGCGTGATATTTATAACTTAAACTTAACCCTATATATTATATTATATAGTTGCATAATTTTTTTTTTTCTTTTTGTTTTATTCTTTTTTCAGTAATAATGTTAGAATCTTTTTTAGTTTTTTTCTCTTTTTTCTTTCATTCATTCCGTTGCACGTAGTTTTCATTTTTATAGTAGTAGTAGTAGTAGTAGTAGGTATCTATAGATTCATCTGGTTTTGTTTGTTTGTTTATTTGTTGTAGTTTTTTTCTTCTTTTTACTTTTCTCTGTAGCATTTTGTATCGCAGTACGTATATAATTATTATTCATATCAATTCTTCTTATCATCAACATTATCATTATTATTAATATTATTATTATTATTATTATTATTAATGTTATTATTACTATTACGATTGAATGAATAAACATACGTAACGAAAATTCTCAATGGTGTACGAAGCGTGTATTTATTCATTCATTTCTTTATATTAGTTATATTTTATTTTTATTTTTTTTTTTTTACCTGAGTTGATTTTGTTGCAAAGTAATACGTTCTATCCTGTATAAGTATATATTTTATAACTTTTCGTTATCTTTCTTCTTTCTTGCTCTTTCCTTTACTGTTTAGTTGGTATATCATCTTGTATTATGTATTTTATACATGTATATAAATTTCCTCTTCTCTTCTAATTTCTTTTGTCATTTCTATTTCGCTGTTTTTATTTTTTTGAATAATTAAAAAAATTTTTTTTTAACGAATGTTAAACATTTTTTCATTTGATGACTTATGTATGTTTTTCTTTTCTTTTCTCTTCTCCTCTATCTTCATCCCCATCGTTATTTCTTTATCTTTCTTTCGTCTACAATAGCTAAATAATCGTTACTTCACCGTTGCACTTTCATTGACTAGTTTTGTGGTTTTGTATATTATTAGTATTATCATACGAACTCGGCAGCGTGGGAAAAGTTTATCGATATAATTATCAAATTTCCATCTTTCTTTCTTCCTTGATTTTTCGTTTAGTTGGTTGTTTTTTTTCATTTTTATTTTTTTCTATCACTTCAATTTTCTTTGCCTACTTCCTGCTTTTTCATCTCTCTCCCTCTCTTCGTTTTGTTGTTATTATAAACTGATTTTGAAATCGACACTATTATATCCTCGCTCCGAGTTCTTTTTCCATATTTTATTTTTTTTTATTTTTCTTTATCGTTCAATCGCCGGACTATTCGCTATCGTTATCAATATTACTATTTTTATCATTACTATATGTAGTATTATTAATTACTATTATTACTTTGTAATTTATATTGTTGTTATTCTTATTATTATTAATATGATTATTATTATTATTATTATTATTATTTCTTATACATATAACAACGTTCTGCACACGCGACAAATTTGTTTTCATCTAGTTGTTGCCTTTTTTGTTTTTGTTGTTTTGTTATTTTCATCTTTCAAAAATTCCATTTATTGTTATTAAATCTTCTTCCGTTACTGAATCTCTCAAGTTTCTCGACTATAAGCGCATCCCTATAAAATACGCCGGAGCCTCTATTATTCCTTCGGAGATATTTTACGTAATAGTATATATGTATTATACTTGCGGACGGTAAAAAAAATTCAAATTTGAATTATATTACCTATTTAGATAGATGGTACGCCATAGACAGACGAACACACGTCGTGTTTCTCGCTGCCGTTTCATGTTATTCCCGATTGTTTTTGGTTTTATAGTTCGTGTTTTTTTTTTTTTTTTGTTCTTTATGTTTTTCATTTTTTGTTTTTTAAATTATTTAAAAAAAATAAATCCTCATCACCCCCCTCGCTGTACAAGTGAGAAATTCTCACCTTGATCGTCCGCACCTAACCAATAGACAAAATCGTAAATATTGCATATTTCAAATGTTACAAGCTGTTTAACATCTTCTCATCAATTTCATTGAATCTTCATAATATTATTATATTATATATATTATCAGTATGTATACCATTATTGTTTAGGTTTAGGGGTATACATAAATGTGTACGTGTATAAATATATATAGAATAATTTTCATATACCACGAAGAACCGTAAGATCTTATATTAATTAATGTTCTTGATTTTTCTTCTATTTTTTTTTTTTTTGTGATATTTTTGTTTTTCAAATCCTTTACCTAGATATATCGGTTCTCCTATAGTGAAATTCATCTTTATCTTTGGTAAACGCCAAAATTTTCTGTGTATCTTCGCACACTTACCCCAACTACATATATATAAATATATGTATACGTATAAAATACATATATATATATCGGTACACGCACACGTATGTATTTAAATAAATAAATATTTCATATTCATCCCTTAAACATCTTTCTTTCTTTCGTATCTCTTATGCATCGTATCGTAAGGAAAGGGGGGGTAGTTCCAGGGAGGATGGTTTATGGACATAAGTGAGGGGGGAAGGTCACGAAAAACTATATCTCCTGCGAATAATATCAAGCTGTCGCGCAATTATCTTTATCCTGAAATTTTTTTTTTTTTTTTTTCTTTCACCCCATTCAGAAGTTGATTACCAATCGAAATAAGTTTTTTTTTTTGTTTGTTCAAATTTCTTTTCCTTTTATCGAGCGCTGCTGATGAATAATCGAGGTGTAGAAAAAAAAAAAAAAAAAAAATCAAATCTTTCTATTGAATCGATCGTGTAAATTGATGATACGCAATTGGGCGTAATTGTATAATACCTATTACACGGTATGTAGTACATACGTATATACGTACATGAATATATAAATCTATACATAGAAATATATGTACATATTTCTAATATATATTATACGTATATAATATATATGAATGTATAGATGTACATAGGTATGTATATACATAATGATAATAATATGAATATATATGCCTCTTGCAATTAGCAATTAGCAATTGGCAATTAGCAATTAGCAATTGGCAATTTGCAACTTGCAACTTGCCTATGTATGTATAGGTAGGTATACATATAATATTGTACCTACTACTGAGTTGCAGCGTGATTTGATTGCGGATACGCCTTTAGACTTAGCTCGGTTTTGTGTTCCCTTGCGATGTGACGACGCACTGTATTGTTCCTGGTGAATGTCCTCGAACAAAATGGACACGGTACTCTTATACCCTGATGACGTTGCCTTATATGAGCCCTCAGATTCGTTTCGTAACCGTATAGCCGTTCGCAAAATGGACACTTCAACTTTTTACCTGTAAAATATCAACATCAACATCAATATACTTATATCACTCATTTCATTATATACCTATTCATTAACAAACATTCATATTTATATATATTTATCTATATAATTATCAATTATACCGTATCGCACACATAATCATACTGTCTTCTTTATATCGATTATCGTCATAATCATGATATCGATGGGGGACCATAGCAAATACATCATATAGGTAAATACATAAGCCTATATATGTATATGCGCCATACACATATATATATTTAAAAAATGGATAGACAACATCTGCGTTTGTATAATAGTTTGTGAATTTTTTCTTTTTCTTTTTTTCTTTCTGTATGTTTTTTTCAAGTTCCATTTGGATGTAAGTACCTATGTGTATGTGTGTTTGTGCGTGTATAATAGACAGCATGGCAATATATGATATTAGGCCCTTGTTGCAGCCTCGGTCGGGCAGGCCAATGGCTTCTCGGCGCGTGCAAGGCCATAGAATATAGTTGTATATATATATATATATCTATGTATATAATATACAAGCAGAAAAATACGCTAACTAATTCACTTCCTTCTAACTCGATTAGATCACCAACAACTATATACCTAATACACAAACTACAAAGGTACCCAGTATACCTATAACGCACTTGAATATGATAGTGAAGAGGAATGAAAAAAAACAAAAAAAAAAAAAAATCAGATGCATTGCCTTGTAAGTTGTAGAGAAATTTCAAATCTGGAATTATGAAAATTGCAAATTCCTAGCTCCTATCGTCATTCACGATAGGATTCCTATCAAGAAAGAAGAGAAAGAAAAAAAAGAGAGAGAGAGATAAGAGAAGAGGAAATCTACATCTTACAGGGTGAATCCTTGTCAAAATTGAAATCGAAATTTTTTTTAGCTATTTGTCTGAAAAATCGAGTTTGCACATTGAAAATTGTTTTGCATTATTTATTTTTTATTTTCTCCAATTCCCATGAACTGACATGAAAATCGTTCCAGTACCTTTCGTCTACATATAAAAATCCGCTTCTCATTTAATCAAATTCATAAGAATGAGGCACTTTTTTTTTTCAAATCAACTGAAAAAAAAACACATTTTCTATAAGTCAGTTTTCAGAAAAATGGCTGAGGAACTTTCGACTTGAATTTTGACAAAGATTCACCCTGCAGTAAAATATACGTGTCACAATTTTTGAATGACCCGGTATCTATAAGAGAAATATTTCAATGATAACGATCGCACGCATATGATTGTATTCGTAATAAACAAATACATAATGACGATTGCTATCGTATTCCCTGAATTACCCGTTTTTCCTGGGATCCCCCGTTTTTACCCCAGTTCCCCAATTTCCCGTTGCCATGGTCACCAAGAAATTACCAATAAAATTAAGAAATCTTTATAATATATAAAGATATATGTAACATATAGATATGTATTTATATTATATACATAATATACCGCATCGATGTGTGACTTGGGCGAAAAACAGGATGAACCTCTCCAGCTGCGAAGGTCGTCGAGTGGTAAGTTACGATCGTTTACGTCACTACCTCTACCTACTACACGGGCATACGCGTCCCAGGGCCCTTTGCCGCATTAGATATTATACATACATACATATCTATCGTGAATGTTAGGTATACATATATGTATATACCTAATATGCTGGCGTCGTAAGTCGTGGATTCGCAGCATTCCCTCTTATAGGTATATCTCATACATGTTACATACATACAAATACTATAAGGGCAATACCTACTATACTATACGTACTATATATATATATATATGTTACAAGATACGCCGCGAACGGCCCTGCTCTATACGTCAAGTCACAGCCTCGAAAATGCTATAACAACGATAAGAACTGACTGAAAGAGAAAAAGGGTGGGAGTCTGAGGGCGAGGGCGATGAGGAGAACAGGGGGGAGGGAACCTCGACGACGCGGAAGAAGGTCAACTTACGAAATAGCTACCAAGGTCTGCGACCCCCCTCCCCCCCCCTCTTCTACTTCTAATACTACTACTACGACTACTACTAGTACTACTACTACTACTACTAATACTGCTTTCCTTCCCCCTTATAGCCCCCCGTCCGCGAAGCATTGCCCTATACCGCGGACTTCATCTCCTTCTCACGTCAGCAATTTTTGCCCCCGTCCCCCCTTTTTTTTTTTTTTTTGTTCCTTTTAGTAGCACCGTCAACGACGTATAATCACAGCCTCTGTAACCCTACTGATTACAACCCCCTTGATATTTATATTTTTTTTTAAATCTTTGTTAAGGTGACGAATTTGTTTTTATCTATCGTTTGAATTTCGATAGTATCTATAAAATTCATGTGTAGATGAGGAATAATGATGGAATAATAAATAATGATTAATGAATCACGCGTATAGGTACTAGGTACGTCTTACCAGATGCAATTCTTCCCATTTCTATATCTATTTTTTTTTTTTAGTGATTTTTTATATTTTTAGTTTTTCTTCTCATAGTTCTTTCTTATCTGACGATTGGCGGCAAGGGTTTGACCGGAAATAAATAAATGAAGAAAGAAAGAAACTAACTATGCGTACGGTGTATTATCACAGCTTTATATATACATGTATATGTATACGAAACCGAGAACCGTCGCCCTACTCGCGGACCTTGACCCATATATTTTTACGGTAGCGCCCGAACGCTCGCATGGCTCGTACAGTTCTCTTCTCTTTTATCTTTATCTCTTTGTCGCGTTGTTCGTGTCGAACACAGACATACGTAGGTATACGAATATACATTATATGTATACACACGAAGAGGAAAATAAAAAAAGAAATCGAATCGGTTGGGAAATAAAATGGAAAAGAAAGAAAAAGAAGCGAATAAAGTACTAGAAAAAGGGATGGGATTGAAATTGCGAATTCCAAAAGCTGCGAAAGGTCAAAATTGCGAATTTTTATACTACCTACTGACTTGGATAGTTTTTCGAAAGATTATTTCCCCTCAAGTCTACGTAGCTAATTTAAAAAAAAAAACTACGAACGTTAAAACACCGAAGGTTCAAAATTCCGGAAGCTAAAGATCCGAAAGGCCAAAACTCCGAATCTCGGAATTCGCGAGATGTAACGTCGTTTATTTCACAGCTTTGTCACGAACTTACCTTAAATTTGCAGATTTCTGAACTTTCTGAGTTTTTGACTTTCGAATTTTTGAGCCGTCTGCATTTCGACCTTTTCCAATTTTCAACTTCTCAACTCTAACTTTTCTAAAGAAACTTAGAATCGCGTTACAAATGAATTCGGAATTTTGACCCTTTGGAACTTTTGGAATTTGAAACTTCGGTCCCACCCCCATGGAAAGAAAACATCGATCGATTGATAATAATGATATAGGAACTTCTACGTATGTACGTGTATATAGGTACGTTTTAAAGTGGAGAATGTGAGAATCGAGGAAATTGAAATGCTATATATGAAAAAGTAGGTATACCAACGTAAAAAGTCGATGGTGTGTGTACCTACCCGAAGATCAAATGTAAAAGGTATGTATTTGAGTAAAAGAGGAAGAAAAAGACTCGGATCTTTCGCAAACCACCACGACCCCAACACCCCCCACCCCAAACAGCGTGACCATAACCTGCGCAACGGTCCCTTTTCGCTCCTGGTCCAAGTACCCCCACAACAGACGTCAAACTCCCAAACAAATCCGCTCCCTCAACCCCCGTCTACTCCACCCCCACCCACACCCCCACCTCCCTTGCCGCGCGCAGTGATCAAGAGTGATGATGTTGTGAAGAAGAAGAAGAAGAAGAAGAATAAGGAAAAGGTAAGGGAAAAACCTACCCCAACCAGAGTTCGAGATATGTCAAGTTTCCAGAAGATTGGCAACCAAGAAAGAAAAACAATAAAAAAACAAAATTATACTTAGAAAATGTTCAAAACTTCATTAAAACTGTAATCGTATCAATGATTGATCATTGATCATTCAAAAGTTAATCAATCGATTCATTAGAATCGATAAGAGAAACGGTAAACAATTGAGGAAAAAAAAAAAAAACGAAACGGAACTTTTTCCTCCCATCACGTTACTTTCTGAATACTTTTTTCCCCCCACAAGTTTTGGTTTTTCAATCTCTATACATAAAGTACAGATTTTCCGCTTCCTGAAAATTTCTTTTCCCCCTTCGCGTTACACGTTGAAAAAAGAAAAAAAAAAAAAGAAATATACGGAAAACAACGAAAATCAAATAAAATAAAAAGTAAAAACAAGGAAAACAGATACACAAAAGCGGATATAAAACTGCTGACGTTATTCCGCAACTAGCGGTGTATCCGTAAACCGCATAAGTGCGGCTACCATTTAATTAGGTCAGAATGAAAGAAAAAAAAATGGAAAGAAAAAAAAAAAGGAAAATGAATACGAGAACGTGATATGAACCTTGTTCAGTCTTTCTATTTATCGAAAGACACGCATTCCCTTATATTACAACAAAATAATCATTAATTTCCGATCGACTTCATTCAATGAATAACAATTTTTTTGGTTTTTTTCTAAAGTAGGTTCTTTATTTGAAACTATAGATTTTTATTTTATTTTTTTTCTCTCTCCTTCTTTTTCTTCGATATCGTCGTGACTCGTTCAAGTATACGTATATATGAATTATATATTATGTAAGTACGTATATATATATATATATATATATATATATATATATATACCTGAGTGTGCGTAAATGCAAACACGTGTTATGGCGAAAGATCGTCGAACCTTTCTGCACGCGAATAGTCGCAGATATACACGTATACAAACACATACCCACACACACACACACACACACATCTGCATGCATACTCGTAGTAAATATACATATAGATAGTTCTAGAAATCCGCGAACTAACGGACCGCGGTCGGTGGATATCGATTCCTTGGCCTCGGCGTTACGTTAACCAGGAAGTGGTGCCTCTAGTGGAAGCGGTGAAAAGCTCCCCAATACCTACTACCCTATTCTGCACCCCCCTCAACCCTCCCCCAAATACACAACGTAATTCTCCTACGCACATAAACGAGCACAATGCAGCATACGCAGACATTTTCATCAACATACATGTATGTGTGTATTCAAAAGAGGTCTTCATATGTATGTATGTATGTATGTATGTATATGTATATACGTACACACATACATGGACACCAAGTAGATGCGTGTATACTTGCGCCCCTTGTGCAAGAGAAGAGAGTTGAGAGAGCCTTTGTCCTCGAGCTTTGGTATAAGGTATAAGGTATAGGCAAGCCAGGCATAAGGAAGATATGCCCATGTATACGGAAAAAAGGGGGTTATATGGAGACTCTCAGGATATAGAGTTACGCATTGTGCGTTGCAGGGCCGTATATATAGGTAAAGGTGTTTTATCAAAGTAGATTTTTTTTGCATCTAAAAACGGTGAAACTTATTTCAAAAAGTTTGCGATCACAAGCCTCGGAATTCAGAAACTATAGAATCGATTGATCGGAAAACTTAATCCTATCGATTAAGACCAAGATCGTGGAAATCCGTTGATTTCTTCTCGCGATATCGAGAGATGATTAATTTTTTGTTCGAAATCTCGTTACTTTAAATAACTCAAAGACTTATACTGGACCAATCAATCCGAAAATCAGATAATCTACTCCAAGTTATGAAAAACGACATGGATCAAGATGAAAATGATAAAATAGGTATCATTGATTCATTCTCGAGATATCGTTAAACACGAAATTCATCACCGGAAATGATTATATCTGAACTTTAGAACGTAAATATCTGGTTAAAACTGATGAAAACTTTCCATTTTTTACTACGACTGTAATAATAACTTGTCTTTTTTCAAATCCTGAAGTTCATGTATTTAAATAAATAAAACGATTCAATAAACTTGACCCATATATATTATACGATAAGTTAAAAATGATCAATCGATACGGAGCTAACCACCCTGAAAAAATATTCATTCTTTTTCTTACGGATCATATAAAGTGGGATTGATCATTATTACAGCCAGCAGCCGTCTTCATCAGCGATGTATAAATCACTACGAATTCTCTATGTAACAAGTAGTCAGAATAAAAATTGAAAAACACAATAAAGAAAGAAAGAATTATTTCCCTTTAATTTGCGCATATGATTCAGGCAATTGCTGGTTGTGTAACTAAACGAGTATCCATACGAATATGAGGTACATATTATAATATACATATATATATAGATAGATAGATATATGTATAACAACGACGGATGAATTAGAATTGCGATAAGAGATCGCTGACTCTTTAATCGCTGGTGCAACAGAAAAAAAGAGAGATATAATGAACGTACGTACATGTAAACGATTACGCAATAACCGCGGACTGTGCTGCAGCAGCGCGTGTCTAAATATGTATATACGTAGATACGTACATGTTTAATTAAGAGTACATAGATATAGTTTTCTATACACGCGTGATCCGTGGCGCGAACGTCGAGTTGCGAATAATATGCGTCTAATGAAAGATATTATATATACGTATGCATCATGTATGACTAATTACAACGATAATATAAGAAGGAAGAAGAAAAACAGAAGGATTATGAAGAAAGAATATGAATAAGAATCGCATATCTTTTTTGAAATGATACAATATTCCGATCTTTGCGTATCTTTTTTTTTTTTTCTTTCATAATTATAAGTCCAAAGAATGTCTACAAAAATCCTATAAAAACTAGTAAAAATTTAACAAAACCACATACACATACCTATATGCATGTATGTTATACATGACTGAAACATCTTCACATACTCACATATACAAATAAATTATACCGCGTCTAGGTATATATATATGAGGGTTTCTTCGTCAAACGGGCCACCCGTTTAATCCGAGGTCTCCGAAAATTCTGTAAAAGTTTCTACACGTTATTGGGGATGAGAAAAAATTTTGGGAATTTTTTCAGATTTTTTGGTCATTGCATTCAAAAAATCATTTTTTTCAATCATTTTCACGTAGCGTAAGAAATAAGCCCCGGAGCGAAAAATTGTTGAAATGAAATTTGTATGTCTTTTTCTCAGCTTTTCGGTAAAATTGGAAGAAAAAAAATTCCGACCCATTTGAACCCCCTTTTCCCCAAAAAACGCTTGGAAATGTGCTTTTTCCAAATTTGGACAGTTTTTTTTTTCATGAAAAAAATGTCGAAGAAGGGTATTCATAAAAGAGTTTTGGAAAAAAAAATTTGGAGTGGAGACTTTGATACTCTTCCAGAAAAAAATTATTGAGTAGCTTTTATTCAATTCCGAAAATTCATAACATCTATGTAATAATTTTTTTCTGGGAGAGCATTCAAGTCTCCACTCCAAAATTTTTTTCCCAAAACTCTCTCATAAATACCCTTCTTTGACATTTTTTTCAAGAAAAAAAAAACTGTCCAAATTTCGTAAATGCACATTTCCGAACGTTTTTTGGGGAAAAAGGGGTTCAAATGGGTCGGAATTTTTTTTCTTCCAATTTTACCGAAAAGCTGAGAAAAAGACATACAAATTTCATTTCAACAATTTTTCGCTCCGGCGCTTATTTCTTACGCTACGTGAAAATGATTGAAAAAAATGATTTTTTGAATGCAATGACCAAAAAATCTGAAAAAATTCCCAAAATTTTTTCTCATCCCCAATAACGTGTAGAAACTTTTACAGAATTTTCGGAGACCTCGGATTAAACGGGTGGCCCGTTTGACGAAGAAACCCTCATATATAGAATTTTACCACGTGCAAAGTGCGTTGCCTCTACATATGTATATATATACGTATGTATGTACGTAAGAACGATACACACCTGAACGATCGCATTCGAAGGCGATGACAAATTTAGGTCAAACGAAATAATTCATAATATCGACGGACCGCGCTCTTCACCTAGTATAGCTGATTATTATACGTACGTATGTATATACATTATGATTATACATAAGTATGCATGTAAAGGTATACGTTGATAGGCTAGTATCAGGTATGTCCAGGTCCCAGGCATTTCCGATTCATTAATTGACGAGTGTATAACTCCATCGCATATGATTACGTTCTCGGAACTAACATAAGTACAACCTACGCCTATCGCGTGTCATTGATTCAAAAATTACACTTCGAAATTGTTAGAAGAAAGAAAAAAAAAAGGATTAGAAAAATATACTTTCAACCCTTTCCCTTACCATGTGAAAAACGGCATCCGATCCCCGATACAAATATGGGGTTTTTGAGTCCAAATACCGATTTGGAAATTGAAATTAGTGATTTAATACAAACCAACCGGATACGAAACCCCCATATTATATTTGTAGGGAAATTGTTAAATTTGCTATTCTAAATCCTGATAACTCTAACACTAACTTAACTAAGAACGTATTGATCACTCGCAGTTTCGCGAATACCCAACCGTCAACCCCATCAACCCCTGAGAAATAAGGAACGATAAAAAAAAATCATCCTTTTCAATTGAGCGATAAAAAAAAATTCTGTACCTCAATCTTTCGAGCACCTATACATGTATATATATATACGTACAGTAGAGCTCGCGGAGCTTTTCTTTGTCCCTTCATTAAATACCGTGTATATGTATAGGAAGTATGTATATAAAGCCAATAAATTATCGATGCGATTCGAAACAATCCAATGTATATATAACAGAAAAAAAAAAAAAAAATAGGAATCAAATTTTGGCACGAAGCAAAATGTACGTGAGACTATAATTCGTTTTCCATCCATTTCATATGAATTTCGTAGATAACCAAAAGTCTCGATTCCTTTTATTGTTAGTTTCACGTTATACTTCAATCTTGGCGTATACAATGTATATAGGTATACGGTTTGCGATTATTTGGCCCATATGCCACTTGACACATATCGTATGTATGTACCCGTCTATCTATGTATACATATATGTATGTATATGCGTAAATGCGAAGTAAAGAGCTGCGAGGTAGAGGTAGAGAGAGGTAAAGAGAAAGAGAGAGAGAGAGAGAGCCGGATGGGTGGCGCAATGACGTGCATAGGCGAACGCGGGCAACGTAGGTATTGATCGCTTGGCGAACGCAGTCACCAGAATTAGACCCAGCCAAGCTACCCAGCCTACGGCCACCCGCCAACCGCTTTTGCCTCTTGCCTCTTGGTTCTTGGTTCTTGGTTCTTGGTTCTTGCCTTTTGCCTCCTACATTCTGTCTATTTCCTTCCTTCCTTCCTTTCTTCCTTTCTTCCTTATTCCTTCACTTTTAGCCTCCTTCCTAGCGACCTAGCGACTACACCTGCGTGTTCATCTAGCCGAATATCACCCCGTCGGGCGTTTACCCCTTTACTATTTTCTATTTCCAAAAACGGTATTTTCTCTGATCATTATTCTTTTTGTTTTGGTATCGTGACTTAATAGGTAATAGAAAAATTTAGTCAACTATAAAATAAATGAGAAAATGGAAGAAAAAAAAAAATTACGATTAAGAAAAAAAGAAGCAGACAACGTTCGCGCCAAGATTCGGCAAGTGTTTTAGACAGCTGGTTCAGCAAACAGAGAGAGAGAGAGAAGAAACGCCTCGTGTACATGTGAAACGTAAAAATAGATAACGCAGAAACTGTCGGTTATATTTATAATCGTCGAAGGCAAAAAAGAACAAAAAGGAACAAAAAATTCTCAAAAGGTGATTGTTCGGTTTCTGCAGAATATATAACACCATCTCTTCCCCTGGGGACAAATAGTCGGAAAAAAAAAACACATGGGATATATACATATATGTATATTGTATATATGTATATATATGAGCATTATTGGGCAAGATAAGAAAACGAATGATCATCTGCTCTGATATTTTGACAAAGCAACAAGTGACGGTTTTCCCCCTCGAGTATCCACTATACTCTCATTCAAACGACTTATATATTTTTACCCACTTCCGTCTGCCTCGTAATATCGTTTCCGGATCGAATCGCCAAAACGATCAATCCATATCTATACACCAGATTTAAATATACAATTTTCTGATATTGTATATACAAACTCATCCGAGTCAGAAAGCAGAAAAAAAAGATACACATATACATCAAAAGCTGATACGTTAGGGAAATCAATCGATTCTAACGATCGATTAGTCGGAAATTCATTTTTTTACAAACATATAATTAATTACTTTTTCAATTGATTATTGAGCTAAAATTAATTAATTAATTTGCCATCTCGAACCGGAGATTTTCGGTTAAATCTTCATGCAAATTAATCGTCAATCTCATAAATGAATACAATAAACTGTAACAGATTTAATTATTTGAAAATCACCGGGTATATATGTATATATAATTATTAAAAATATGCAATGATGACTGTATGAATTTGAGCCGATGTTCTGCATTCGGAGGAATTTTGCCGCCTCGGTCCCGATTTCCCTCCCGTAGTTTGTGAAAAATAAAATCCCCTCTCCACCAAACCAACTGTGTATATAACAGACACTAGCGTAAAGCTATTAAACGTGCGTTAGAGGCGTGAGAGGCTCGATAGCCCTGACCCACTTAAAAACTTGCGTTTAGCATTAGACGAAAACGCTGGGCTAGATTAAGCCGCACGTTCATCTGACGAACCGTGACGAGAAGATTCCGTACAAAAATTCAACCAAACGACAAAGAATGCGATTCCCAAACAAATGAAAAAAAAAAATTACAAGAATTCAAAAAACAGATTACGACTTTCTTACGAGATTATCGATCACGATTTTGCAAAGACTTCGATAATCGGTAGCGAGTTGCAAAAAAATAATCGAAATATTAGCTGAATTTTAATTTTTACAAACAAATTAACTATCGATCATCTACATAAGAATGATCTATACATTTATAAGCATATAATACTGCAACGGGTTTCTGATCATTTCGATAGATGGGTCTACGTAAATGTATATGTATATGTAGGTATGTAAGTCAAGATGAGTACACAAACATAGGTAGACATACTTGAGTATGATATTTTAAGGAAAAAAGGAATTTTGATACCATCAAAACGAGCACACACTTCACTTTATCCTATCTTCTCTGTCTATCTATAGAATCTATACTATGCATGTATTATAGTGTCTTCTTCTGGGTAGGTAATCGAAGATATAAACAGAAAAAAAGCCGCTGCAGCGTTCGATAAAATTATACCTACCAGATAATCGGCCTGATCGTACAACGGAAACTTTAATTATAAACCGAGCATCGTTTTTTTCCGATGAAAAAAATTTTTAAAAAACCTGAAGAATCAAAAATTCAAATTCACGAGAGAACCTGCAATTCAAAAGTCAGCTAGCTGCAGATTAGATATGTTCGTAAAGATCCAATCGACTTTTTAGTCGAAACACTAAACAAGAATTAAGAAAAGGGTCAAAAAAAATATTCAAAAATCGTAAGAAAAAAAAAAAAAACAGTTCCGAATCAAGTGCAGCCCTAAAATGTAGGTATAGGACTGGTTCCCGGTCGTCAGTCAATTGACAAAGGGTTAAGGTTTGAGGGCTGGTGTGTTCGTTCAACTAGCGCAGGTGTCCCCCCCCCCCCCCCCCCCCCCCGAATGATAGGCAGTAGGTAGGTACATACATATATACCTATATGTATGTATAGAAAAATACATAGGTAGGTAATATAGTAGATTCCTAGGAGCCTAGCTCGCGTCATAGAGATCTCAAACCAGGTGTCCCCGCAGGAATAGCCAGGTGCGGAATAGGAATCAACTAGGTACCCGAGAACAGGGATCGGTCTTTTAGGTTATCAAGATGTACGAAAAACTAAGTCTTAGATATTTCTTCATTTGTCTTATATTATGACAAATCGTCGTTCACCCAATTAAGTAGATGTATGAAAAAATTGTCTGTTCCGTTTTCCCACGCACGTGCAATTCAGAACATATTTTCCCTACCGTACATAAATTATACCATATTCAATTGGACTGCGATAATTATTCATCCGGCGTTAATCGCCATCCCGTAATTTCTCAAACTCGTTGAATTAATAACGATGAAGGATTAAAATTACCCATCAGATTAAGTCGAACGAGAAACACTATTATATGGTATACAGTTGGAAATGATTTCAATTTTTGATTCATTAATTTTCTTTCACGGTTTATCTATTTTTTTTTTCTTTTTTTTTTTCAAATTTCTTTACCCATATATTAGGTAGTTATACCTACACGGTAAAAGTTAAGTTGATGACATCAGAGACGCGTTGAAACCGTCAATCAAAGTCGTCAACCGAATAAAATACATAATACGCATATATACACGCGATTAGAGGAATCTTAGCAGCGCGCGGTGTTTCATCCTTTCATCTATTCTATAGGTATATATCTATTGTAGGACACGTAGACACATATGGATGTACATATATATACACACCTACATACGTTGCTGTTCGAAAGACCAGCGCGTAATCGGTTACAAACGTCAAACAATAGACAAAGATGAATATTATCAACGTTCATTCACAAATAACGACGAGAGTATTTAAGAAAGAAGAAGAAGAAGAGAAGAAAAAAAAAATCAACGAAAAAACAGGATAAAATATTACGCATCATCTTTAAATGTCCAACTTTCAAAACTCTCGTCTTTCGCTTCACATACATGGACTTGGATATTTATCATTTATATACGTAATCATCTTTATACGTACCATCGCACCAAAATTTCAGATGTATTGCCCTATTCGTTTATCGGTAATATTTTTTTTTTCTACTTTTTTGTTGTTCTGTTTTGCTTCTCATTACTTAAGTGATAGTAAAATACTGGTTTCGAGTCAAAAACGATTATCGCTAATTCGAAAAATGTTCCGACTTCTGAACTCCTTCAGCAGAAGTCACTCATGATTCTGAACATACTTTGGTCTGTCTGTCACAAATACAATACCCCGCAGAGTGTTGGAAAACGATTGGACGGAAAAAATTAAAAATTTGATAGGATTATATAGCTTGTGTTTTGACGATAGAAAATTGCCATGTCCCATTCAGATCGATCAACTGATTAGACCAGGAGAAAAAATAAAATAAAATAAATAATGGCAATGAGAAGAAGATTGTTTGTTTTTCGAATAGGCGAAAGTGGTTTTTGATATAAAAAACAAAAAAATCTATTTAAAAAACAGCTGGACACGAAAAAGGAAAAATATAAAAACGTCGAAAAGAATGGTGATGAAAAGTTTCGAGTAACCTGATTGACCAATTTTTTGATTTCCTATAATTTTTTATATTTTCATGAGGTCAAGCTGTTCTCATGACGTTGATAAAAATTTTTCTTTACCTCGATTGTAAAATGATTACGCACGTATGGATACACGTAGTTGTGTAGGTACCTGAGAGCCGCAACGGTGCATCTGGTAGTAGGATCTGATTTCATATCCTAGTCCCAGTATTATGTATGTATAAATGTATGTATGTATAATGTATGTATCGTATATGTATATGCATCATTCTTTGAGAATATAATTCAAACGGTAAAAAGATTCCTCGAGTGCAGACCACATGTTCACGTGGGTATAACCTGAGTATGTGTACATGTACCTGTACAATATATTGCGGTCTAGCGGGGGTGGTAGAGGGGATAAAAAATACTCAAAGAATAAAGGAAAGGGGCCAAAGAGGGGGGGATTCAGTTAGACAGGATGAGGGGTAGGGCCGAGGGAGATAGATTCTCAGATTTAAGATCGTGTGAACCTGGATCTGAAAGTTTAGAGAAAGTCTTCCTACAAGCGCGAAGCCAAACGTCAGTCTATGTATTTCGTTTCGACGTAACTCGCTCTCTATAATGCAACTCCGTTAACCGTTAGCAGTATAATCGCATTTTCAATCTTCATCTACTTTTATAATCATCAAAAATTTCCCCACGACATTTTTTTCGATCAACAATCATTCAGATTTCAAAACTCGAAATCAACCAACTGACAACAATTTCTTTAGCGAACTTCGATCGGGAGAAAATGCTTCTTTCATGAATGTGCATCCATGGAAAAAAAAAATTAAAAAATATCAATTTCATTCAGTTTTTCATTTTCATTTTTTCTAAATCGCGTTTTCCCGCGTAACGTTTTATGCGTTTCGTATCCAAACCCGTGATTCGCGAAAGATACAAATCAATATAGGTACGTAGAAATATATCTGATATCTATACGGTACTTTGCCGGACCCCTGATCATTGGTCAGCGATCGGGACTGACCATCTGATCGCAGTAAATTCCATGTCGCAACAATTTGGCCCCGTATAGAATGCCGCCCCCGCCACCCCCCGCCGAAACGTAACCAAAGAAGCAGAGAAACGAAACCAAGTTCCGATGCAGGGCCGTCGTTAGAAAGCAACACGAACTTGGCCTGAATAAATGCGACTGAATACTACACAGACTTTTGGTATACTATATAATATATATATATATATACATACATACAATTCCTATATCCAAAACCATTCGCTGGTGCACGATGACTCTGACCGTTAGAATCACACGGATAAACGTAAACCTACGCACTTAAGTACACGTGCTAAAAAGTAGATGTATACCTGTATTGATATTCGCTGATCACGTAACATGCAAATTTTCAAGAAAAAACCATTGAATAATAAATTGGTCAATTCAGGGTTGGTACAATACGGTTTATGGAATCTAAAATTCTCTGACCTTTTTCAGATGTATATGATTTACCCAGCCCAAGAATATTTTCAGTTTTCAGATATTTAGAAAAATATTCTTCACCATTTACTTTAATAACAATATCTTCAGTATTTGTCTTAATCATCGCGTAGAGGTAACAACTAATTCCCTAAAAATTAGCTACAATACAAATTGGTTTTCCGATCATTGCGTAATTACAATTCAGAAAACAAAACCCACCATCATTTTCTGAGACATCAAAATCCAGACTTTCTAACAGAATTCCCTGACATTTCCCTGACTTTTCCATGTGCTTACTAACCCTGCTGAATTGATTTTCTCGATCTTGGACATGATCATCAGCTTTACCTATTTATCATTTTATTATTATCATCATTATAACTTGAATGATGAATAACGTTTCCCCGTGCCCTGGTATAATAACGTGATTATTGCATAGCGTAAAATATCTCAGGTGATATAACAGACTCTATGTTTCTCTGCGATAGGCTGCAGTGTAAATTTTTTCGTGTGAACGATGACGAGATACGATCATAGAGAGTATATACTACTATATTATAGAGAGCTAAGATAGCCTGAGAGGTAGGAATATAACGTAGGAGAAGAGCAGTCATAGTTCAGTTGCAACACCGAAAAAAAAAGATTCTCCACGTGCAACAGATGATGATGATGATGATACACCATCCATACTATAGCCTGGCAGGCCTAACGCGATGCTTCTTTCCAACCGATGATGCAACTTGGATCAGTATACATATTTACTGCGCTTGCATTTTCGTAACGTTCAACAAAATGAAGATTATTATACCTACACGCAACATACATGAAACGAGTTTAGCATCTGGTATATCCCACACTGAATGATCGAGCCATACCTACGTTATCGGAATTCGGAAGATATGATGTATACGTACAATATACCGACTATTATATAGAATCACAATAAACGTATACAAACCGAGTATATGTTATACATTGAAATCGAAATTCCAAGATTCTGCTTTCTAGTCAACGTTATGCAGTCCAGCCAATGGATACTCATGGACATAGTAACTTCTTTCATTTCGATTGATTGTTTAATTATTTATACATTCTGTTATTTCGCGATAATGCAACTCACTGATCATCATCAAAACTGTTGATAAAATTTGTTTTGTCAAAAATTCTAATCAAAGATTATACAGCTTTGCCCAACACTGGCCAAACTATACGCATCCGGAAGTTGAATGGTATCCTTTGTTTAGCCAAAGACTACAGAGAGTAAAGGAACCGATAAATCGATTTCGTAATGATCGATATAATTAAATGCAGAATCTGTACATAAATCACTATGACATATTATTTCAGGCAAATAAATATAATATTTGAACAAATAAGAGTTGCAAATTTCCAACTGCAGTATGGGATATACGATACGATAAAATAAACCAGCCGCAAACTACACAACAAATTGTAATACATGTATAAATAAAAGTGAATAATAAAAATCGGTGGCGCTTCACAATCAGAGCCGGATCCGTCGTATCTAACACAAGTTATAATATATATGTATGTATCCACATACATACATCGTTCTGCCAATATTATCAGAGCTGCAGCCTTCTAACGCTAACTAACAATAACCGCCGACAGGCCACTGTAAATACATATACATATATATATATTATATGTATTATATAGGTATGTACGATAGCGCAACGGTGTAATAACCGATACTACACGATTATATTAGACACACATCTGTGTATCGCCTATGAATCCAAATCTATACTCGCCACGTCGCAAGTAACCGCAATCGATCATCGATTATTTTATTCAATAACGTTTTTTGAAAAAAAAAAGAAAACAACACGAAAGTCAAAACAGACAATGAAAAGAAAAAAAAGAAACGGATCTGTAGCGACAAATTCAAATTCAAAGTTTCTACCGATTACTCAATTTTATGCATGCCTGTTATATCTTCGGTATACATGTAGATACATAATATGTGTACACCTCCGACGCACATGTTGTATATGTTATACATATATGTAAGAAAATAGATGATATTCTATTATGATTATTTCTATATCAATATTCACCTATAAAACCAACAAATAAACGACAAATATATCTGATAATCGTGAATCTAACAAGTTTGCGTCGATCTAAACCTCTTTTTTTTTTCTTTTATCTTTTCTCTCTTTCCTTTCCCTTTTTCCTGTATTTCTCTAAAAGTACGGCTGTACGTATGTACCAGAAATGTAAATGTACCGTATGTAAAATTAACGATAGGTTGTACCTCTTCCCCCCCCCCCCCCCCCCCCCCTGGCTAACTTGTTTATTTATCTTATAATTTTTTTTTTGTCTCCATTATTTGTTTTTCTATTATTTTTGTCAAGTTAGGAATGAATAACGTCTTCTTCGAAATATACATACAATACTTCGTGTAAACGTAGTAGGTATATACACAGATATCTATGTATCGTATACACTATAAATATACAGTCATCGTGTATTATACAAGTTTCTTATAATTTTAAATCGCTCTCAACCGCGGCAGCAGGTGTATATCGTTATTAATTTATCAAACACGGTTTATGTCACCGCGGCGATATCTATACGTTTATAACACTCGCAAGTTATAGAATTCAAAATGATATACCTACATATGGTTTCGCATAAACTAGAAACACGCGTATACAGACAGTTAGATAGATAGATAGATGGATAGATAATAGATAGATTAATTAGATATGTTAAAAAGAAGAAGCATTAACGAAGTTCGCGTATACTGTAGGTACGGGGGTTATGCCTAAACACATAGATATATGTATACCTTATAATGGTAAACATACATATATATATATATATGTATATACATACTCGCGTATAATACCTACATACATACATATATGTCATCTGTATTGAACTTATGGTATACGCGACCTCGCGGCTATACAATGTATATTCGTATACATATACTATACGCGCCTTATATGTATGTAATTGGCGATTGGATCTTTCGGCATATAGTCGATGAGATTGACGAGAAAAAGAAAAAGAGAAAGAGAGAGAGAGAGAGAGAGAGAGAGCTAACTTGTTTCTATACTACATACGTATGCATAATACATATACATATGTATACCAACACCGCGAGCGCTGATTAGGTCCCAAGAAAACGAGTGAGAGATATCTATATACATATCTATACATATATATATATATATTCTTTCTGCACGACTGTATATATATTTATTAAACATATATATCTATATTGTGAATACATACATCATATATATATGTATATATACTACATGCACATTCTGGCATTGAACTACGAATCGCACGTGCGTTTATCGGGTTCAACGAACTTCCTCGGCTATCGCTACTCGCGCGGTTTTTTTTTTTTTTCTTTCTTTTTGCTCTTCGTTTTTATATTTTTTCGTTTTTTTCTTTTTTTTTTCCCTCTGCCCGATTCATACACTAATATATAGATATATACCATGTATATAAATATGCATATTATAAATATGCACATAGATAAGTTTGCGAACCCTGTGGTGTTGGTCCGGAGTTTAGTAAATAGACATTTTACATACCGTATAGATAGATATATCTATATATATATTCTAAATACATATACGCAAATATGTACACGTACATACATGTGCATAATAATTTGTTTCTTCATTATTTCATCATTTCCTACATGGTATGTATATGTGTAACGATATAGTATAATTATAGTTTCATGCGATGAGGGTATAACAATCGCTGTATATAATATATGATTTGAAGCCATGTCGCTCAACATATATATTTCTCTAAAAACATTATTTACAAACGAAAATTTTCAGTCATGAAACACGTTGTATATGTTTAATACCTACATGTCTGCATTTACGATAATATATAGCCACGTCGTATTTGTAACTGATAAGAATTGGCGAAAGAAGCGAAAAAAAAAAGAAAAAAAGAAAAGAAAAAAAAGAAAATTCAACCTTTCTATATCGACAATGCTCTCGAGACTTTTCTACTACTATTTTACCATTGTTGTCATCATTTATTATTAATAATCGTCGACTACGTGAAAATAGTCAAAACAAATGAAAAAAAAGAGAGAAAGAAAAAAAAAAAACGAATGAATAGATAAATAAATAAATATATATAGTTTCAAGTATATCTCTGCTGCACGACGCGTACGAGTACATATATACTATATACTATTCACGTTTCTTGGCGAACAAAATGCGAGATAAGCTGGCGCAACTGATAAACGCGGTTTTCCTTATCTATACGAGGTTATATAATGTAGGTAGATATGTATGTATGTATGTATGTACATAAAACTGTACCGTAGAGCCTCTACTTCTATTAATGGTATAGGTATATGTCCCTTATACACGAAATACCTATAGGTAACGTGTTATATCTTGACGATTGTTTATTTCGCCAGTTACCTATACCGTTTTTTCCACTATAATTATCACCTAACTAATATACAAACACAAATAGTATTCATCCATTATTGCGTGACAATCGTTGAATAAAACCCCATACATATATATAAACTTACGAGAAAATAATCTTTCTGAAAACTATCAATCGGTAATAGAAAAAATTCGAAATTTCAATCCCGCCTCCTGTTGATTCAAAAACTGCTTTCCAAGATAACAAAAAAAAAAAAAAAGAAAGTCAAAAAGAAAAAAACAAACACGAACTCGACCGATCATCGTTGATCCTCGTCAATCAAAATTCTTCCTCGTAGAAAAAAAAAAAAAAAAAAAATTGCAAATCTGATAATTACCGAATATCATCAACTCACCCGCACAATTTCGTACAAAATTTGAAAAATAAATACACAAACATGATGAAATTAGAATAAAAAAAAGAAAAAAAAAAAAACAAATGCAATTGAGGATATTATTGGTACTCACCATCGGGCGTCGACACGGTCCCTGCCTTGTTGATCTTCGAGTTCCACATCGCGGGTGTAGTAGGTGCCGGGCTAAGGTCGGGTGTTGGAGGATGAGCAGGAGGCATAGGGGTAAGACCACCGCAACCTTGATGGCCAAGGTGATCGCCGGGGGTGTTGTAAGCCGTCGATTCACCCCCACCATTGCCATCACCACCTCCAGCACCAGCACCAGTACCACAGCCTCCACCTCCACCACCTCCTCCACCACCTCCTCCACCTCCACCACCACCGACGTAAGACTCGCCCGACGAACGTTCCGCAAGCCTTTCAGCCCTTTCTCGATCCGTGAGCAAACCGGGTTCCTGTTTTATTCGAAGATCTAGCCGCGATAGTAATCGAGGTATAAAAACGAGAAGAGCTGATTAGGCATATATGGAAACTTAGGTAGCTCTTAGGTACCCAAGAAAAATTTGGAATATAACATGAAATGGTAATAGTCATCAAGGTATGGGTAAAAATCATCAAGATATGGGTAAAAATCATCAAGAAATGGGTAATAGTCATCAAGAAATGGGTAAAAAATCATCAAGAAATTGATAATAGTCATCAAGACATGGGCCAAATCATCAAGAAATGGGTCAAATCATCAAGTAATGGGTGAAAATCATCAAGAAATGGGTAGAAATCATCAAGAAATGGGTAGAAATCATCAAGAAATGGTAAAAATCATCAAGAAATGGATAAAAATAATCAAGAAATGGGTAAAATCATCGAGTAATGGGTAAAAATCATCAAGAAATTGTATAAAATCATCAAGAAATGGGTAAAAATCATCGAGAAATGGATATTTTTCTCTATGCCAATTGGAAACATACCTTCGGCACCGTTATCTCTGTGTTCACCATTCCCTCTTTCCTCTGACCTATCGCGTTCCAATTCACGTTCAAGTTCGGTAGGTGTGTGTGGCGCGGTTCTAGGATGCTGTGGTTGATCTGTCGGATGAGAGAAATGGGAGTGAAGAGAACTCTCGAGTAGAAGAGGGTGCGGTGCTGAGGCTGGACGAAAAGCTGGACCGTCCCTCAAGACGCTGGCTCGTCCGAGGGCATCGACGTCGCTAGGTGATCTAAGATTATTCATTAGAAAAGAAAAAAGAACAACATAAAAGAAAAAATCGGTAAAAATACAACGAAAAACGAACATTTATACAATGCACACGTTATACGAAAATAATAATAATCATTTCAGGTATATCGCAAAACAAGAAACGAACGGTATCATTTTTCGAAAAAAATCAATATAATAACTAGAAACATGATTTAAAACCAAATTCAAATTTTCTAATTCTGTTTCATCATTTTTTACCCTTACCTCATCAGCCTTTTCCTTGGACTGTCGTAAAAGTGCTGGGTGGTAGCGTGGGACGTAGGTACGGTGTAAGTAGGGCCTGAAGACGGTGTTTGAACGGGAGTAGGTGATTTTTTTCTAACAGTACCGGTTGCTGAACCGGCTCCGCTACCCTCCGAGGAATTGTTGCCTGTTTCGGCAGCATGCCTTTGGGCGACTGCCAATTTCTCGTGTTCTATGGACAGACCTTTGACCTGCGGAAGGCGATCATCAAATATCCGTTCACAAGTTTATAGTCATGAATTTTTAGCAATAATTAGAATTTTTTTTTTTTAATCTTTTTGAATTTTCAATTAACGTTGATGATTTTTTTTTTTTTTTTAATTTTTTTTATTTCTTAGGCAAATGGAAAATTTGTCTGATTTTCTACGCACTTGCAGACATTCGGCAGCTTTGAGAAATGAACTCAAAGACTCTTGGGATACGTGAACTTCTCCCCGGTACATGAATTCCAAAAGTGCAGCCATGTTCTGGGCGCTCGTACCGTCTAGGATCACAATCAGACCTGCCGGTGACGACGGCATCCCCTCGAACAATTCTTGAAAATGTTTGCTACATGCTGCCAGTATCAATCTGTGCGCCTTGAACGTTACACCTGCATAATAAAAAGAAAAACAAAATCAAAAATCCAAAAATACATACATCACATCAAACGTACGAAACATTTTTATTTTTTTATTTATTTATTTTTTTATTCATTCATCAGGCGATATGAGAATGTGTTTGAAATTTCATTATTATTAATTGTGGACAACTCGAAAACGCAAATCATATACTATCTCGATGATTACCCGAATGATTCGAATGAATTCAGTTTTTTTCTCAGAAACTGGCTAAGAATGTCACTTGGTCGAGAAAAACCGGATGGGATTCCAGTAGAACTTGTTTTATTTATTTTTATTTTTTCCAAGTTTAGCTAGGATAGGTTAGGTTAGCATACAGTAGGATCTTTACTGTATCACCTTAAGGGGGGAAACACATAGAAACGGTCAAAAGTGACGAGAAATTTCGGGATTTTTTTCTGAAGTCAGTACTGCACCAATCGTTTTCAACTTTGGAGGCTATTTTATTTGATATGCGAAGACTTAAAAAACATTTTTTTCAATGGAAAATAATTATTCATCAGCTGACTGCAACCAATTGTTGTTAAACGAATTTTTCCCCGCGACGTCAAATTGCGGCAGCTGTAGTTTTTTTATTTTTCATCCGAAACAAAAATTTCAAAAACCATAAAATTCTGTATGAAAGTACGCTGTCGATAAACCTAAAAAAAGTTAAAAATGTTGAATATCGTAAAAATGGCGGCACTCAGAAAAAAAAGATCGGATTTTCATCGAACATTTTTATGCAAAATGCATTAAAAAAATTTGTTTTCTCGAGATATTGGAGGTTCATCGACGAGGGTTTGCAATGACGTGTCTAAAAAAATTTTGTTGAAGTGAATCGGATGAATAGTTTTTTTCTTATCGCTGCCGCAAATTGCGAAAATGTAGTTTCGAGTAAATCGCGTTTAAAGTTTCGGGCAAAGAAAAATCAAAGTCTGGTACCTTATCGCTGTTTCAAGCTATTCCACTATTCCGGGACCATGAAGCAGACCAAGCATCAGAATACACACATACCCACAGAGAATTGTATACTCGAGAAAAGATCTGCTTCTAGTCAAACAAAGGACGAGTGGGTCTCCCGGCGAGCGGCGTCATACCTGCCCCGCGCGCGGTCGCTCAGTTCTCCGGCCATAACATCGGAAGTATTCATGATATCACAACGAAATTTGCCGAGAATATTCTTAAGATGTTGAACTATCGATTCGTGAATTAAAAAAAAAAAAAACTTTTTTGACAAAATTTCTATGTGTTTCCCCCCTTAATTATTCGATTTTTGCTATCTTTTTCAAATTACTAGGTACTATACTTTTTTTAATCGTCGCATCGTTTCGCGGTTATAGTCCAGAGGTTTACATACTTATATGAATACCCGTATACTGGGTATATAAGGTAACGAATATTTACAGTTTCGTGGTATTATTTTTTTCTTTGTTAATTTGTTTTATTTGAATTTCCATTTTTTTCTTTTTTTTCTACGTTTTCTTTATACTATAATATGTATATGAGAAGCAGATGACGCGGACGCGTTGAGCATGGTCGATGTAATAGAAGCCTGAAAAACTTTCGATACAATCTTTATAATGGTTTCGTAACGTGTATAATGCATATATATATATACGGTAAATACTGCGACTCGGTACTTTATACGTATACATATCTAATACATATACCCAAATATATGTATATATATAGAGGTTTAGTTTAAAACTAAATAGATATACCAAAAGGGTTGGGACCGGGAGTCCCCACTAATTAGAAGTGCCTATCTGATTAACATATTCACCATATTTTCAGCCTTATACTCTTTTCTTTTATCGTTTTTTCTTTCTCTTTTTTTCTTTTCTACTTCGTTTTATTCATTTTTTTTTCCCCCTCTTTAATGACCCGCTGTTTCCCGTTCCCCCCTATCTTCCGCGTTTCCGCGTCTTGTTCTATTCTCTTCTAGATATTTTACTTGCATTATTAATATGAACTCAATTATAACACGAATATATACATGCATAATATTATACATATGCATGAGTATCAGAGTTTAGAATAATTTTGAAAAAGAGTTAGAAAAAGAAAAAAAAATAGTGAAGAAATAGATAAAATGTAATAAAAATCTCAACTCGAAGAGCCTCCTACTCAGTTGTTGCGCGTATATACAACCTAATAGTGTTTCAAATTTCTCCTGAATTCCACCTGCGGAACGACTTCCTGTAAAACCACCTGGTACTCGAGATATACCGGCAACTCACTCCTCCCACCTCGAATTCTCACGATATCATCCCGCGACCGCGGTGGTATAGTAAGTACGTGAAGAAACTAGGAAACTATAGTATAAGGTAAAAAGGTGTATGTGTCTCGATTCCGCGTAAAACCACCGCCTCCACTTCTCATCTATATATACCTACCTAATATACACGATAGTTGGTTTGTAAATAGAAAATATATCTATCGGTGCAATATTGAGGTAGATATACTATAAGGTTTAGGGTTTAGGTCATAGAGACTTTAGTATATGGTGGTTAGTTAGTTAGTTAGTTAGTTGGGCACAATGCACAGCAGGTATATGTATACTAAAGTAAGAAAATCTTGGCCTAGATATTCACCGAAGAGTGAAAAATTTCTCGTGTCGGGTTCGCTGGCTGCACGAGTTAGAAATATATATATATATACTATAATAGATATAAGCTTAGAACTGTTCTAGCTTGGCGAGGCTATCGTTAGAGTTATAGAGGTATGATCGCTAGCTGCGCAAATCGTCGTTTCAAATTCGGCTTACTAGCTTCGTTACGAATAACCTGGCAGCAGCTGCACCATGGGTTGAATTCAACGTCAACGTCGACCAGCCGGTTAAAGAGACTTCCTTAGGGCTTTAACGCGGTCTAAAGCCCAGCTCGAACCCTTTCTTACTTTATATACCATACATCTATATACTTCTGCTTCGAAAACTTTTTTTTTTTTTTTACCCCTCGATCCCCTAGATAAACCTACGCATAATATATGAAAACATGACGCGATCATTCGCCTCTGTCTTACCATTACGTATTTTTCTACTAGATCCACGTACGTACGAATTGATGAGCATTTTTCAAAAAGATTTAGTTCCTCTATACGTTCTAACGTAACTATTGATCATGTATAATTGTGACACAGTAAGAAGATAAAAGGAAAGAAATCATCTGTGTCAATGAAGTCTTTTTTTATTGTTATCTTGATCATTTACAATTAGAAAAATCTGAAATACGATATTCAAATAAGAATCGAACCGTTTGAAATAGAAATGGTTGAATAATCGTAATTGTGCAAAGAAGATAGTAATAGAGAAATCAATGATTCGCGATAAACCAAACGTATATACCTACGGTTAATCAATCATGTTAGGTACTTTACATACTATGTATAGCTACACGTAATATAAATACATAGGTAAAAAAATTCAAGATACACATAACGTTATTTAGAAGAACGTACGTTAAAAATTTGGTATATAGGCATATACATAAGCAAGTATAATACAATATAGCTATATGGTATGTACCCAGAATACGATGACGATTTGACGATGATTTTGTTGTTGAGTCACCACGATCGTGCGATTATGCTAGTATACCTACATACGCAGATATAAATATGAGTAAAATCCTAAACATAAGTAGAAAAAGAATGTGTGTGTACCTAGAAACGGAGTGCAATCGTTACATGTAAATAAAACGTAAGTACATAGATCGCTAGGTGTATATCTAGTGAGAATTACAAAAACCGGAAATGGTTTGGGTCCCTGTCGTATATTAGCATCGAGGAAATATAGGGTACCGCGTAAACGCGTTTGCATAATTATACATTACGACATTAGAATACAAAAAAGCACTGCACCTATAAGTACTGCGTCTAAATATACGTAGAAAAATTGCATAGGTATAAATTGACATTACATATGAAAAAAGATAGACACAGGAAGAAGAAGAAGAAGAAGAAAAAGAAGAGAAAAAGTATTGGAAATAAGGGGGTAGAGGTGAAGGAGGGAAAGACCGCGAAGTATATTTTTGCAAATAGTATTAATAGATATAGTGACGTAATACATGCGAAGCTGCGCATCGCGCCCCACCATGGCGCAGGCGTAAACGTATTTTCATGAAATGCGTTTGCAAAGAATCATTTCTAACTATAGCTATATCATATACCAACGTTTTACCACGCGCGCACGTATATCTACACACACGTATACATACATATGTATATACCCAACCATATACCTACAACGAACGACCGTCATTCACGCGATATTCAATATGATAAACCATATACACATACCTAATACTTGCACATCGTACGTAAAAATCGAAAATATACGAAATCTGACTATTGAATACGAGATAAAAATTATTCTTTTGCTTGATTTTTTTTTTTTCGTTCTGTTTTAACAAACGTTCTCATTTATCAACAATTTCTTGGCGTATGTACCTGCATAGGAATATGATCATTGTAATCTATATACACGTTATGTATATAAATATAGGGTATGTATATTCGGAGGCGTTACGAATACACCTATATATACAATAGTGTTCGTGTACATACATACGTATGTATATGTATAGTAAAATCGCATGAAGGCTATGTAATAACAGCATACAAGTCAAAACCCGAAGCCGCCAATCGCCCACACTCGGTCATTGGCCCCCTCCTCCCTCCCCCCCTACCGTGCCGAAAACCAGCGCAGTAAGTTACGTACCGGAGTACTTTTTTGCGCACGCCTGCCTAATACAACTATTAACAAATGAATAACGCGGTGTGCGTATATTCGTATGCATATACATTATACATATATACTGTGTATGTATATAAGTGTGCGTGTATTTGTGCATATGCATGTGTTATGTATATGTATATAAGTGTATATACCGCCGATCACAATGAAAGCCGCGCGCATTCGCTTCCTTCTTCTACTTTTGTGTGCTGCTCTTTACCCTCCCCACCCTCGCAGCCATTTAGGCTGCGTCACGCGGCCAAATCCCGCGCACATTTACTTATGTGTGTGGTTTAGATTGTGCACAAATACATATGTGTGCGCAACGACAGCAAGAGCAAAAGCAAAAGAGCAAAAAAGTAAGAAAAAAAAAGCAAGAGCAAGAACAAGAGCATATTATTTTATACAGGGTTTCAAATTCGTAACGTCCGAACACTCACAATCAGAAGATATACCTACAGTTGAATTGGCCTGCATCCAATCCGAATCGTCATTTTTTTTTTTTTTTTTCTTTTCTCTAATATATATATACATATACAAATGATATATGTATCAAACAATTGACGACCTAGCAATCATATACCTCTGATTCTGAATACTATATTTGTTATAGGTTATGAATTTTCACCCAGTGTATTAAAGAACGAAAGAACAAAGTCCTTGCGGTTGGTCGAAATATACGATCATGTTTGAGTACGTATGTATACATGTATGTATGTACATACATCTACCTATATGCATATATTACGTGGTATGTCACGAAGAGAACCTGCAATTCTCTTCACCCCCCACCACATTCATCTGCGGGTAAACGACGTCAGCGAACTGCATGAAATGATCTCTCCTGAATTGAAATTAATGAACCTTGTAAAACGTTTCAAAGTCACGATGTACCTATACATATTATACCTATACGTTTAAACACGTGCAAGTCCGTTGGTGTTTAACATATCGCAAATTTTTATTTAATATTTCAATTTCAAACGATACAATGGCGATTTGGAATTAAGCATGATTTTCAAAGGCGAAAAAGATAATCGAACGGTTCCGCGCGACGATTATGAGAAAAAAAAAAAAAAAAAAACTATTTTTCCAATACCTGACAGCAAACGGAAAACAAATTTGGCAAATCCAACAAAAATAATTTTGTTGATGATTTTTTGTCAATTCAGAACAGAATTCTGTTCAATTACAATCGACAAACTGTTTTCCTATGTTAGTTCAACTAAAACTGATGGACAGAAATTTTTTGTTACCTAAATCAACTCCAAATTTTATTGGTTGTAACTTTACCAAAATTTGTTGCTAATTAAGCAAAATTTTGTTTCATTCAACGATACTTTTTTCTAAATGAGTAGAAAGAAGACTGAAGAACAGAAAAATAAGCGTTTTCTTGAACCTAATGCTGCGAATAATCGCAAAATTCTAATACTGAAATTGACAATCGATATCGTGCGTGATTCAGAATTGAAATTAGAAAATAGAGATTCCGATAGCAAGATAAAAAGAAAAAATAAGAAGAACTGATCGCATAGGGAAGAATTTCGATTCCGGTATACCTAGGGTATAATATATTAGGTTCATGGAATGAATTCAGAAACATCTATACAGTATATATGGTGTATATATATATGTATATATGTATATATATTTTTCCTGCATTCGTGTGCGAAAAAATTTCAAAGAAAACAGGTTACGCAAGAGTGCAGTGCACTCTCTACGGGTCTATTCATATCTCAAGGCTAACGTAGGTCGGTGTTCGCGCGGGGGATTCGCCCGCCACAAAAATCTGCGCGCGCGATTCGCGTTCGTTGTGCGTCGACGCGACGCAACGCGACGGTATAGCAGCAGCAACACGCGAGCTAACGCCAACGACAGCGACAACTTCTATAAAGTCAAATCACCAACATGATCATCATCATCATCATCATCAGTGACTACAGCAACAATATATACCTACATACGACAGCAGCATTCGGCAAACAGCATCACCGACATCGTCGGCGACGACTATAGCTGCTAGCCTAGCGTAGTTTAGAATCCTTCGTTATGCTGATCGTTACATAATTTCAAGGCAAAGAGCGCGGGGCGACTGCCCGCACGTGGAGATTCGTTCATAGCTAGAATTCGCCTTTTGCTGCTGCTGTTATACACTCTCGCTACTATATATGCTAGCTGGTTCTCTCCTTCGATCCCTCAATCCCTCGATCCCTCCGTTATTCCGTCCTTCGATCTAAGCTCGTTCGATCGTTTACTCACGAGCGCTTTTCTCATCAAGTAACAAAGTACGCGTATACCGCACATGCGCCAATGTATACATTTAACTATAGATACGATATACGCAAGAGTGAAAAATTTGCAATACATATATAGATATACCTATGTATAAATACCGCGAAATCGACGCTGTTTGATAAACAACCGCATACCCAGGTGTATGTACATATCGATCACTCCGCGGAATAACTAGAATAACCGCAAAATCATCTATCTCAAAAGACGACTCTGAAAGCGCTCTGTAGTTGAATGGCAAGTCAATACCGCTACAGAGCTGTTTTCGAGTCGTTCGCGAGATAGCTGCTTTTTCAAGCATTATTACTTTTGAGATAGTTGGTTATTTCGTGGACTCATCGATATACGTATAAACTAATTTTGCTATAACCACACTTGCGTACCCTTTTGCATGTATATTTTCACAAAATCGTAGTATAGGTATAATGTGACGAATCGGAATCGCAATACGCTGATTGCACAATTACATACATGAAAAAAAAACTGATTACCAGTAATTTTGACCGAATTTATCCAAATAGCTATGTATCTAGATCATATACCTGCGTGAAGAAGAAAGAAAAAGGAACATTTCGACGGAAACTCGTCTTTCCTAAATTTACTCGTTACCAAGGTATACGAACTTCCTTTGTATCATATACATAGGATCATGCATATATGATTCCTAAATTCGCTGGTGGATCTACTTCTTATGTTGTTTTTTTTCTTCTTCTTCTTCTTCGTCCCTGCCTTTGGTATACATACATATGTACACATATGTATGTATACCACATAGTATATATATATATATATATATATACTATAATATATATATATATATATATATATATACTATATAATGATTATTTTTTGGCAACCGGAAATGCCAGGCGTTGTATAGATATTACGTATAGGTATATACATACATATACGTGTACTCTCTTGTGCAGTTGCGAACACGTAATACGCGGCCTTGCCAACATCACGGGGGGCAATGGCCATCTAATAGACTGCGTTCTGTTATTGCGACTCAACGACTTTACACGTTAAATACATATACGTAAATACAAAATAAGCCTGATATACAACGAGAGAAAAATTACTGAATTTCTGGATCATCGAAAAGCTTAGAACAACAAATCAACGAATTTTAACAATACGAGTAAAATTTTCGAAACGTCTAAAAGAAATAAGGAAATAAAGGAGGAAAAAACGCATTAAAATTCCATCGCCACATAATTAACGTATTATAAACTCTTATCTTTTCTACGCTCGATTGGCTCGCTCGTTCGCTCGCATTCCCTTCCTTGCAAACTACTGACTAGAATTTCCTGTTTGGTTTATATAAACAACTTACATTCATACAATATACAGAAAATTTCATCAAACTATACAAGAATATTTCTTTCTTTCCATTACAATTTTTCATTTTTATTTCATCTTTTTCACACATCGTGTAATTTGCCAAATGTTTTTTTTTTTTTTTTAATATCTAACTTTGACGCTGTAAAACGTAATTCACAGTAAATACGTGTACGTACATGAACAAAGCAACGTTGTTGTTATCAAAAGAATAAAAATATTTCAACCAATGTCGCACTTACATTGTGAATATCTGACATACGATAGTAGGTAGGTAGGCTTTGCGGTATATTACATACATATAACCTAGCGTTATCGTTTCAACGATTAGGCATATAAGGTGGGATGTTGGGAGGGAGACTCGCTCTACTAGCCCGTTCATAGCTACGAGATATATAGATTTTTTTTTTCCTTTTTCTTGAACAAGCACACTGTGCCACACATATATAACAGATTTGTATACAGGAATATACCTATTCTGTGCGAAGACATGCAAGCAATTACATTGAGAAAATTTCATTGGTAATTTCAAGTGGTGGCCAACGGTATATAGATGAAGAGAGAAGATTTTATTGCGAAAAAAACAAATACGAAGTATACTGACGCATAGAATATACACATACATTCATATATATATATATATATATATATATATATATATATATACACGTATATTATCAAGATACAGCATACCTACGTATATATAATATTGTGATAAAATATATATACTTGCTGCTGTTGCTGCACATGTCCTCGTTATTACGAGAGGATCGCGTGATTACGTGTTTCTAATCTGATAATTAATATCTATATGACGTTTCACATGTAGGTATTCCATAGATAGATATATATGTATGAAATATACTAGAATATACATCGTCGGTTTCGCTGTTACCCGCTTAATGATAATGATAACAATTCAACGATAATATTCGCTTCTGTTGTGTCGAATCGTTGTCATTGTTACTCTAATTGTTATTACTCAGTATAACATACGTATGCATGTGTAATTATGTATGTATATTCATATTTCCCTTGGGATCTTCCAAGAGAATTTGAAAATAACGAGTATATAGATAAACAGATAAAATTACAATACCATCAAGACGAAGATGAGGGACAAAAAAAAATGACAAAAATGAAAAATATAGCGATCATTCCGCTGCATAACTCTGAAGGTGTAATTTTTCTGCACATACAGATAAACGTGGACATCTATAATACTAATCTATATGAGCAAATGATAGATATTTGGCGGTAAAAAAAAAAAAAAAAGGCAAACGACGTTGGCATGACGCACAAAGCATAAGGACAGGTACCTACTATAATATAAGGTATAGGATGCAAGTTGAACGAACCTTAAAGTGTATCGCAGTAACTCTAGAGCAAGGGGGTAATGGCCGGCATCCTGTTGCATCAGAGTCTCGCGGTAATCATAATAAAAAATCCGAAAAGAGAAGAAAAGAAAAAAAAAAGAAACATAGAGAGAGAGAGAAAATCATAGTCTGCATCTATACTCGGGAGGTAGTCTTTCTATATTTTTCTCTATTTCTATATCTATCAAAAAAAAAAAAAAAAAAAAAAAAAGGTTAGCCGAACGTGGCTGCAAACGTTCGTAAAGAAGAAATGAGAGAATGAACGCATAAGGCATAAGGCATAAGGCGTAAGGAAACTATATTGTATATATATATACTACTCGTATAGAACGAAAGGAAGGAATGAACGAATAGGTGAGCCTTGACTCCAGGAAGTGTACTTTTGGTTGATTCGTGCGTTGTTTGTGTCGAACATAGTGCGTTCACTTTGCGCGCTGCTCACTCTCACACAATTCATAGATATATAGGTATACGTACATAACCTATATGTATTTGTGACTATATATCTCGCCAAGGTCTCAAAGTGCCTTGCACTCTTCTTCCGCCTCCGATACCTACTCTCGGGTTTACCTCAACCTCCACCCCCACCATCAAGTCAACCTCCACCTCCACCTCCATCTCCAACTCTACCTTTGCCTACAGCTGAACAACGGCTATAATACGGAGCGACGCCCGGACACTGTATCGAATTCCTAAGGTACGATCTGGCACAGGACCCTATAGCTATATTACGTTACAGCCAAATGTATATACCCGCGGTCGCGAGACAAAGGGATTTTTAGATTTAGATCAATTATAACAATGTCGAGAATTTTTTAAATTTTTAATATTCTTTTTTTGTTACCAATTTGAAGTAGGTAGAAATAAAAGAAAGAAAAAAAAAATAATAATGAATAAATTAATGGATAACTAGTTAAAATGATAGGCCAAAGTTAATCAAAAAGAAATTGATAATTGACGAAATTATATTATAAATAATGCATTTTTTTTTAATTTTTTTTTTTTTTCTTAATACCGTGCTATACGTTTGTCTATATGAAATTCTGTGCAAAAAGAATGGAACTCGATTAATTTATTTTAATTCATAAATACTAGATAATTATACGTATAATTCAAGTGTAACAGTCGAGGACGAGAATGAGAAAAAAATAAAACCAAAAACAAATATAATTATTTCTTTGATACGCGTATAAATAAAAATCCATTGATCTGATGCTATACCAATAAATTTCTGTTCAAATAATTCAACATGAACGTTCAACAGCTGTACGCGATATACTTGGAAACCTGCGTCAATGCATATACCTATACCTATGTATATTTCTTCTTGCCTTTCTTCTATAATATATCGGCAAATCATTTGATTTCTTATCGATCCCACGGTCTATCTCTTAATTCTCTTTCGACTTTTACCTAAATGTTCACCATAGGAATATTAGATAATATAGGAAATAAAACAAAAACGAAAAAGAGACAAAAAAAAAAAAAAAAAAAATCGATATTTCTGAGAAAAGTGAAGAGAAAAAAAAAAAAAAACCGGTTCTATTTCCCACCTCGTTGGTTTCGCGGTCGAAAGCTGTCCGCGCAACCAATTAAGCAAATAGTTTCGTTCGCACAATATAACCAGCCATATATGTATGTATGTATGTATGTATCTATGTATGTGTAAACGTGTACGGTACCACTGCACATACACGTGTACATATAATATGACGTGGCTTTTCTAACGGCTAAAACAAATTGAAAAAAAAAAGAAAAAATTCAAACTTACTATAATAGAAGAACTTGTGCAAATAAATTTTTATTACTATCTATATCATTTTCAGCATTATACGTTTTATTGACATATAAAGATATACCTATGCGTGAATTTTTGAAAAATCGATCGCTATACGAGATCAATACACGTGTATTTTTCGCGCAACTATGCGATGTATGTAATATATCGAAATGGCAATGACGCCGCGACGTTATGATAATTTGCAATCGTAGGTGCGAATTGTACATACATACCAGATATGTATGTACATATTGTATGCAAAATAAAATCAGGCGACTGCATAAGCCAGACATTGGCCGTTGGCCATTGCCGTGGGGGGGTCATTGAATCGCGTTTATACATGTACATATGCATATAGAAATATACCTATACACTGTACATAAAATGATATCGCGTTGGAACGCGTGTTGGCAACGTTGCGGTCGCCCACCGTACATTTTTCCATCTCTTTCTTTAACCGAATCCCTCCCTTCCGTCATGCCTATATTTATGCACGCGGTTATGAATCAGCTTCAACATACAACATATACATACATATGTACATATCTATCTACACATACATATACATAAGTATGTATATGCACAAGTACGAAACAACCGCGGATATATATCATCCTTTCTAGCTTGCAAAAAAATTCTTCCTTTCTATTTACACTGCACATGGTTCCTTGAATTTTCCACTACAAAGATGTAACTAGGATTATAGCTTAGAAAATGAATTAATCAACTAATTAATTTGAAAAAAAGTGCGATTCTAATAGATTCTGACTGCACAATATATGTATACGTGTTACTTAATATTACGATATATATTATGAATATACATAAACCTATATACACATGATAATAATGATAATGATGTAAAAAGGCAACTCGGCTATAGCTATGACCCAGTTAGATAATGCTATATCGGTCTTTCTAAGCGTTGCACCCAGGGCTCTCTAGCTCGAACGAAATGTCGACCTACATATGCGTATATATGTATATAATATACCTACGTGGATATATATCCATATACACACACACATATATGTATATATAAGTACCAAAACTGAACACGCAACGAAACGAAACACGCATCCGAATCGCGAGTATACACGAACGCATATATCCATATGCATGTAGAATATACTTCGATAGCACTAAAGCACATAGGGCTGGTTCAGTTTCGACCCATATATTAACACGCGTGCATGATGTACACACCAATATGCATATGCATATATATATATATATATACATATATACATACAATGTTATGTGTACCTAAACCGCTAAACTAGGCTAGCCCTAGCCCTAGTCTAACTATCTAGATAGAGCCAGTAGCTAGTAGCTGCACCGTGAAAAACAGCAACGTCAACCACAACGGCAAGACCTACTTGATACATATTATAATATACGTTATTATTAGGTTACGTAATACGTCATCAAACACATACGCAATAGGTTAGTTTTTCTATAACTTCAAGTATAGATACCACGTATGAAAGAGTCAGGTGTGAAGAATCGATAAAAATGAAAAAAAAAAAAAAAAAAGATACCATATAATTTGGCGAAAAAGAGAGTGAAAGCAAAAGAAAAAAAAAAGTCATGAAAAAATATCAAAATTCGACATTTCTTTCGCTCGTTATCTAAAGATATTTATATAGACGTATGTATTTACAACGTGGACTTGATGTACTATACGGTGTAGATGCCTACGACTATAACTATTAGTTTTCTAACGGCGGTCGACCCTGAATATACATCACGTGTCCGTGTGCTACTTAGGTACTGATCACTGCAGCAGTATAGAGGCATTTCGCAGGTCCCGGTATTAGACACGTCATCGTTAGTTTAGTATTAGTTATATCATATAATATAGTATTAGTAGATATATGTATACTAGTCGTAGTCTTTGTCGTTGTTGTTGAATAGCTCAATTCTATTCTATACCTACGTGTTTCCTAAGTCAAATTCCCAAACACGTGTATTATATATATGCGTGTATACCTATAGAATAACTGCGACAAGCCTATGCACATTAGTATATAAAACATACATGCATATGTGTACACATACGAGATAGAGAGAGAGAGAGAAAGAGAAACAAAAAAAAAAGAAAGAGAATTAACTCTTCCTGGTTAATGTTACGTTGTCGCAGTTACGGAGATCTTCGTCAGACTCTATACACATATGTACAAAATATCCATGTACCTATATGTATTAGTGGCAAGTATAGCAAACTGGCAAACGAGCACACGAAAAGTGACACTAGACTAGCATGCGTGCTAGACATTAGTGGCAATATCATAGCGATGCATATGTAGATGTGAATGTAGATACACGCATGTGCGTATAGGTTCGTTTAAACATGTCATATGATCATGAGAGGCTGCAGAGGCTGTTCTCTAGCTTTTGCTTTTGCTTTTACTGCTGCTGCTGCTGCTGCTGCTGCTGCTACTACTGCTGCTATATCTAACTGTAACCCAGACCTACTTTAACCAGGCCTATCCCATTGCGACTCGAAACTACGCGTTCTCGCGACCATCATCTGACTACTCGCTGACTTATACTGATGAAACCTGCTGCTATGACGAATGCATTGTAATTCATTCTATATACTGAATATCATGATGATTATCATCATACACAAATATGTCACTTCAAATTGATTCCAAAAAATGACTTTTTTCTTTGTTCTAATTTCTACGGTTACTTTTGCAGCTCACTTCCGGACGCAAAATATTTCAAGGAAAAAAAAACATGGAAAATGAAAATAGACAGTGAGAAACTTTTCGTGATGATTGCAGGGAGAATCAGGACAAAGTGTACAATTGATTGAGATTGTTAATCGAAAACTGATGTATAAATTTCTTTATTAATTTTCTTCTATTCTTTATTTTAGTTAACACGATTTGTCAAAATTAAGAGATGAAAATTTATTCGACAAACAATAGATACGAATTAACCGTACCAAGATTTCATACTCGAAGATTCATTATCATCCCAATTCCTCTGGAGAAATTCTGCTCAACTTTAGATGATACATTAACATTTCAACTAGGCACTTTTTTTTCGTAAGAAAAAAATACACGACACAAAACATTGTAAATGATTAACTTGGTAAATCGCAATTAAAAATAATAATCCCAAAGACGAGGTGGAAAGCTAAGCTCGAATATAGTACAACGTATGAGACCGAGAAAATTTGCACAACCGACCGCAAGAACGGCGAACGTGAAACTGAACTAACTGCACAGCGCTGCATAATGGAAACTGCAGTCTTACCTACCACTGCCACTACTACTGCATAGCCGGTGCATGCGTCGTAGATTCGCAAGTAGTAATATTCGCGTACGGTCGAACGGGGGTGGAAAGGAGCGAACGCCGTTTCAGTAGAAAGAGTCGCTTTGAGGTCGGACTCGGCATTTCTCGCTACTTTAAAAACGCGGCCGGCCACCACGTGGCAGGTGAAAACAAGTGCCGCGTTTTAAGGAAACGTTGACGATATACTCGCGAAATTGATATTATATTCTTGATTAGTTTTGTTTAATTAATTATAATTTATTTAATTTTTTTTTTTTTTTTGTTATTTTTTTCATATAATTCGCGTGGAAATAAATGGCGTAAAGTACAAAATGTATATTTATAGGTTTATTATAACAATATAAAAGAAATGAATAATGATGATATTTTTTGACAAACTTACCCTCGCAGAATAGGGTGACATCCGTTAGACTCTCGCTTTTGAAGAGGTTAGAAAATGCAGTAGCCAAATTGCTACCAAAGCTGTTCCACTTCAGACAGAATTGTTGTTGATTAGAGTCCATGACGCCACCCCTTGGCCCACCACCCCCACCCTGAGTTTCGCCACCACCCCTGCCGTCACTGCCACCCTCCAGTAGGGACCTCTCTTCCTGATCGTGTCCGTGCCCAACTACTCCACCAGCTGAAATTTGAAAAAAAAACCAAAAATTCGTCAATTTTACAGATTCTTTCAAAGTGTCCTTTATTTTCTTTTTCTTTTTCGTAAGCGGAGATATTTTGAAATACGTAAATATTTTGTGTCACGGAATCTTTGGCATGACAGATACAGATGCGAGATAATATTCAAACGGTTGATAATAAATATATAGCTATATAGGTACATAATATCTAATCGAGAAATTCAATTCAATAAACAATATGATGTAGATACCTAGAAACATGCGTATACACGTGGTGACGAACGGCGAATTAGTTACATCAGTTATTTTTTTATAATCCTCAATAGACAACAATACGTAGAACGTCGTTTGCAGTTTATGAATAACGTAGAGTATATTCCGATATTGATCGCAAAACCTTAGCAAATTTTATGTATCAGATATACGTATACGTACTATCTAGATACACAAAACGAGAATCGATTATTCGATTAATATATACGACACGCGGTATTAACGACACTTTAATGAACTTTGCAAGAAATTAATTTCTCTATGCATAACTTTAAATACTACCAAAGTATATGAATTATTTGTTTTCTGTAATCCGTAATGAATTTCTAATAATTATCGTTCGTTGCACAACACAGATTTATATACACACGTATACGTATTTGTATAATATTATAGATCTATGTATTAAATTCTACGTATACAATCATCACTCGATCATTCGGATGACGCTGATGTACGACGCACTTATTATTATTCGTCATCATTTATTGTCATTATTATTATTATCATTATTAATAATAACGAAACGAAGTTAATTCTTTAATAATAACATTTTTTGTTTTTGTTTTTTTTTTGCTTTGTTTGTTTTTGAATCTAATTCTAGTTTCTTTCCAAGTCGATTATTGATTCACGCTATATATACGGATTAAAATACAACATATCGATGTATGACACGACGAACACCCGAACACACACACACACACACACGGACAAACTGTCCGTCACATAATGACTTTTATTGGGATAATAATAATCATAATAACATTAATAATGAACGTGATATATATTGTTGAAAAATCAGAAAGATGAAGAGAAAACAGAGAAACGAGATTCCCGATCGTTTGTATGTAAAATGTGTATAATTTCACGAAAGGCCGTTTAATATAATACGATTATCTTTCTATTATAGATATAGTAAGGTGTGTGTATGAAACACGCGGTGGTTAAATAAAACGTAAAGTAAGTAAGAAGTTAATCCGGCTAGTCCGAAATTGAAATCGGCACTGTTCTCTCACTGTGAGTAGTAGCGGCATAAGAACGTCAGACTACTAGTACATAGTAGAATAAACTCCGGGGTTCGTACCTCGAGCGACGAGGCAGTCCAGGCAAGGCAAGGCAAGGCAAGGCAAGGCAAGGCAAGGCAAAGCAACCAGGCAGCAGTCAAGCAGTAAACGCAACTATATACTAATACACATCTACATATCTATACATACATATACCGAAAGAGTTATACGAATGAGTATTAGGTACTATGCTTCGCGCGAATGACCGACCAGGAACGAAACATAATTTCCAGTACCCCCTAGTATAGTTAGCTAAACCTAAATCAATCAACAAATTAATAATAAGTTGTATAATTAACAATATTAAATGAATATGGGACACTTCACTGTTATGATATTAACCCTTGTCGTTAGTTTTTAACCGTCGATAATTTATAAATTTGTCAAAACTTCAAAACAAAAATAAAACAATATTTATCATAAATTAATGAGAAACAAACAAACTTGGATCTTCTAATCTATGACACATTATCGACTATATCAGGAATATCAAACAAATGTTGCAAAGAAGAAAAAAAAAAAAAAAATGAAATCAAATAAAATAGAATAAAAAATTAACAAAAAATCAGAAAAACTAACAAAAGGAAGAAGAATGTATGTGGGTCATCGAAGCCGTTGCAAATGCGGTTACCCCCTCCCCCCCTCCTGTCCCCCTCCTCGTCGAGAAAGAACATGCGAATGCGTATGCGTGTGGTTGCGTGGGGAGTTGGGTTAGCATGTCGTAGGAATTGTTTGGTAGTGGAGAACGATGCGAGGATGAGGAAAAAGAGAAAAAAAAAAACGAGGGAGAAAACGCAAGAACGAACTATAGGTATAGTAGGTAACCGTAAGATACGTAGAGGGGAAAAAATAGGAATATAGTAGAGGTAGAGAGAGGGATGAAGGTGCAGGGTAGGGTGGGTTTAGAGGGACCGACACGATTGCCTAAGGCCAGGATTGCCGAACTTGAGTTCGCGTCGTAACGTTGCGTTGCCCCGGCTACCTCCCGGTTACTCCCCCTTTTTCCTCCCACTTTTACCACCCTATTTTACCCCTCGTAGCCCCGTGCCAAATCAACCCCCCCACCCCACCCCACCCCACCCCACCTCACCCCACCTCACCTCACTCCACCCCTCTAATGCTTCTAAGGTATCTATCCCCGTCAGCCTCGAATCTAACACGTGCCAGTGACGGGTCTTACAATTTTTCCCCCCCCCCGCCCTACCCAATCCCATTCCTATCATCACTCCGTTTCTTCTTTATTCAACAATTCGCAAGCAAATGTTTATTAGGTAGACACTGTTGTAAAAGTAATTGATAAACAATATGTTTACTGGATTTCATAATTCACGTTTTCATATGGGAAACACGATCACTGACAATCCATCCCTTATTATCGTAAATTGCAAATATCGCAAATAATACACAGGGTAAACGATGATACCTATACAATTTAGCACAATTTTCACTTTGTTACATAAAAACCGATAAAAACCAAAAAATAAATAAAATCAAATCAAATAAGAAAATCGTAGAAATAATATAATTTTTGAAAAATTCTCACATGTAAACCACCAGTAATACAGCGCCCCTATCAACACCGTTCGAAAGAATGATAATACACGCGTTCGTCCCACCCCCTTACCGAATATGAAAAAAGTAAAATAACAATAATGATAATAAGAAGAAAAAAAAAAGAAAAAGAAGAAAAATCGAATGTGCAGTATAGGTACGTGTACAAGTTCGTTTCTCCCCCCCTCGCCTTGGGAGAGGTCCGCGTGTGCAGAACTTCTAAGTCTCTACAAGAGAGAGAGAGAGAGAGTGAGTGAGTTAGGTGGAGGGGAGAGAGTATAGGAAGAGGGACAAAGTGGGGGTAAATTTTGGCAGTAGAAGAGAAGTAGGAGTAGGAGTAAGAGTATAGTAGTAGGAGGAGGAAGAACTCTAGCTCGCTAAAGTAGGGGGGGGGGGGGGGGGGGGGGGGTGCACAGGCAGTTTTGGTAGGTCTGGAAAGGGGATTTGAGGGTAGAGAGAGAAGTAGGGGGAGGAAGGGAGGATTTCAGAGGAAAGGGAAGAGAGGAGAATTTTTTTTCTCTTTCGTTCTTTTTTTTTTCTTTTTTTGTTGTTTATTTTCGGGAGGGGGAGGAAGAGGAGGAGGTATGAAAGAGGAGAAGAGGAGAAGTTGGAGGTGGTAGGGTAAAGAGAGGGAGGAGGAGGGAGGGGAAGGGAGGGGGGCAACGGCGAGGCTCAAGGTCGCTGCGGGGCCGCACGCGCGCCTCTGGTTACGCACACAGTCATGGTCGAAAATCACACGCACGTTATAGGCGGCGCCATACAACCGAACGTTATATACCCGAAAAGCCCGTGCGCTTAATGCTGCTGCTGTTGCCGTTGACGTTGCTGCAGCACAACGCGTTATTGGTTATACGTATATATATATATATATGTGTGTATGTACATATACTATATCGACACAACACGCACATATTACGTTGATGACGATGATACAAGGAAACACACGCATACTGTCAAATTGCAACACACATACATATGTATATCTATGTATACGTTACACATATCCTCTCTCTCTCTCTCTCTCTCTTTCTCTTTCTCTTTGTTTCTATGGTACCTCCTCAGCTAAGGCGACGTGTTCTGCGCCAATTTGGCACAACCGATCGCTAGAAACTAAAAGGCGCCACCATAACCAAACCCGCGGGGTTTATTATAATCCGAAAGTTCCGCAGGATGAAAAATTAGAATACCAAGCCAAACAAGAAGAAAAAGAAGAAGAAGAAGAAGAAGACGATGATGATAAGTTGGACAGTGTTGTTCAACTTATAGAGAAGATGATCCCCATTTGGGAATAAATTTTTATCGAATCATGTAATTTGGCAGAATCTTGACAATCATTTCGCGATATTTTTTGTGCATCGATGTCTAGAGGAGGTATAAGTCTTATGACAGACTCAAATTATGCACGTTTTGTTAATTATGTACACGAAAATCTACGTTATATTATTATACACGTGAATATCATAAAGATCAAGGTAGCAAACGTGTTGAACTTGTCTTAAATTTGAATGATGCAGTACTACAGATTTACGTCTATTATTAAATAGAATAGAAAATTTGGAATTTTGTTTTTCACACAGACTCATTTTTATATCCAACGCATTTTCATTTGGCTGCTAATTTTTGCTGTTTGATTCAACTTCGTATGTATGAATATCCAATGCCTGATTTTGCCGCCCTATTTTTATATGTATATGACCAAGCAATATGTATAGATTTCTCTCTAATCGCTTATCTTTGCAACGCGCAGAATTGTTGCGCCACGCGATACATACAAATAGTATATATATACGTATATACATACATATATGTAATATGTATACCTGCATACGTGTGTATATTATTTAGATTTTCTCCTCTATTTGCTTTTTCGCAATGCTAAATTCTCCAAATACATTTCGCTGCTACAAAATTGCTCTATCAGATTCGCAAATAAAGTCTATTCAAACTTTGACATAATTATACGCTTTTTCTCTAATTTCTATCCTCTATGCTATGCTCGATATAGTAGTGAATTTCGTTATTCTCATTGGACGAATTTGCAAAGCGAGGGATCTTCTCTCGCTATATTTGAAACTGACAACTTGATTCTCCCTGAAACTATATAGGTAACTCAACAACGATGTACGAGAAAGTGAGATGAAGAGCTAGAGATAGACGAAGAGATATATAGAGGAATGAAAGTAAGAGTGAGAGGGTACAGGGTTGGTTGTTAAACGCGGGGAAAAGAGAAGGGTGAGTAAGGGAGAGAGAAAAGGGGTCGAAATATCGTCAATACTGCACCCAGCCTCAGCACCCCCGCGAACCTAACCCTATACAGCATCTCCCTCGCAGAAACCAACCGCGAGTTCGGCGCAGGAGGTATATAGGTACATACATATATATATATATATATATATATAGGTGCTTTTGTGAATCAGGAATCTGCGAATAATTGCTGGGAATGAAAACCGCCATAGTCTCCCTATATGTACCGTACGCGAAAGGGATTTCGAATATCGATGGATGGAAGAAGAACCATGGCTGTTATAGGTACCACACCATGTATCTTATGTACAACCCTGCAGAGTGTTTATGAAAATTAGCAAGATCACGAGAATTGGCAAATTGCATAAAATTCACGTTTAATCATTCTTGGTATATCGTTACCGAAAAATCGTCATCTGAATCCAAAATTGAAACATATTTCTTTCGTTTTACCCGAGAATCATGTATATCATGCTCATATTATGTACGTACAAGAGAAATGAGAGAAAAGAATCAAAAGAAACCGAAGACAAATTCGTTTCAACGATTTCTATGCAAATACAAAAAACATTTTTAGTATGAAATGGAATAACAAAATTGAAGAAAAAAAAAACAGAATAATCTTTTAATTTTTGTTCTTGATGATCTCATATTATCTTACTGCAGATTTTATCCATAGAGTAAACTTCCTTGACCGAAATCCGTGGAAAAAGTGACTTTGATCGTTAGACGAAAGAAAAAAAAAATCCTTGCTAATCGTAAATATGAAATGTAATTACAGAAGAATTCGCTAACGAATATGAACCTTTGCAAAATACCCATACATATATAAATCACAAAGAAGCAAGAGCGAATATCCGCATATTATAGAAAAAGCGCGAAAAACCGAAACGCTATATGCATATAATAGAGAACGAACTAGTGCAAAGCTCAAGGAACCGAAAAGAATATCGTGTGTGTTGGCGAGAGAGAATTTTTATTTTTATTCCTAGACATAATGCCTAGGTGATACATATACATATATACCTAATACCTATCTATATACAGAAACACATATATATGTCTGTACATGTATAGGTATATACTGGGTCCAATCCACACGCGCCTGAAGCGCTGCAGTGAAATAACCACAGGGTATTGGACTCGAGGATGAAATTAGCAAGAATAAGAATAACATCGATGGCGAGTAAGAAAGAAAAAAAAAAGCGAAAAAAAAGGGAAAAAAATGGTGAAACCCAAGTTTGACAATTTCGCATATGAACTATGTAATACGTATTTGCATATAATATATTATATTATAAACATTATAAATAATATAGTATAAAATCATCTACTTACACAAAATGACAATATAAATCTGCACATATGTAAAGTATCAATGGATATAGAACACGATAGACGAACAGTTCTCTGTATTATATATCAGTCGATCGATGCACACCTCACACTCTCTACCTTATACGCACACTGCACTACAATTCAAATATTCGTAATAAGGTTATTAGCTTCCAACTGATTATTGTCATAAAATATTTATATATACATACACGTGTGCGTGTGTGTGTACATATATATATATATATATATGTATATATATTTATTTATTACGTCGAGGTATGTGAATTCATGAATGAGGTCATTCGCGAACGAAATTTTCAGAAAAAAAAGGACAAAAAAAACTGGAAATGAAATGGAAAAAAAAAAATAGTCAAAACAAAAAACACAACGATCTATAATAAACTCTATTGCAAGAGATCGTGTATAGTTATCGCTAAATAAATAAATGAAAGATGAAGAAGATAAAGAAGAAGAAGAAGGAGTAAACGAAGAGGGATGATCTGATAAAGAGAGAGAGAGAGGGAGAAAAAAAGAGAGAGATGAAGAGGGAGAGAAAGAGAGAGAGAGAGGTTCAAGTAGTTACACGCGGAGCTCGTTGTACAGATTTTTCAAAGGCGTTGCGCGGCGACGAGTTTAAAGTCATAGCTTAGTGTGGCGAGCTCTGGCTCTCCGGGCTCTTGGAACCAAACTAACTAGGAACCACGATACAAATGACGATAGGAGCAGCCAGAGCCAGAGCCAGAGCCAAAGCCAAAGCCAGAGCCCAGAGCCTAGGCAAGGCAAGGCAAGGCAAGGCTAGGCTAGGCTAGGCCGCGTGCCTCGCTCGCTAGCTTGCTTGCCGGCCCTACGTTTTTGGCGGCCTTGGTAGTGGAACCATAGAACCCTGGAACCACGGAACCACACGCAGTCCCCCCCCCTTATCCCCCCCCCCTTCCACCCTCCCTCCTCCCTCTTTGCGGTACAATTTCCGCACTACGCATAGAACGCGCAGTGTGCGTCTTCGCGTTCATATTATACATATACCTATAGTATCTATGTATATATGCCTACTACATGTATAGATGTATGTAGTCGTGGTCATGTTCATGTTCATGTTCATGTTCATATTCATGTTCATGCAGCATTTCCCCACTCGTACGGTATATATATATATATGCGTATATGCGTGTATAATATGCGTTCGCATGTTCCCTTGATATACGTGTTCGTATATGCATGTATGTACATGAGTGTATATTATACGTACATACATAGATATATGCATGTATATATGTGGGTATAGATTGTAAAGTAGTTTTAGGTATAGGTTTAGGGTATAACGCGTGTATGTGTGCATGTCACTTTGCTTTAGGGAAGTGGGCAACCTTGCTGTTGGTTACACGTATGTAGCTATACACATACACATATATTTTCTAACCCTATATGCATATGAGTATATTGGTATGTACGTATATGGCAATTGAGAACCGAACGAAATAGATATTATATTATAGATGATGCCAAGTTGGGCATATACATATATGTATAGGTGGAGTGGCACGACAGGTATCACTATATCTACATTATACACGTGGGAAAATAGCTTATACACAATTTCTGATATACATTTTGGTCACTTTCGAGTATATTGTTAATAAACGCGGTAAAAATTTGAATTGAATTAATTTTTTAAAGGATTCATACTGCAGCGAGATATGTGTATGATACGTATATATTTGTATGTTTGTACTTATACCAATTATTATATATATATATACACACGTTGAATAGTTGCGCGAGGATAGAAAGATAGAAAGATAGAGATAGACCTTATAGAGCGAGAGCTGGAATAGAGAATTATATATACCAATAGGTACCGCTATGTGAACTGCACGTAGCACCTAGAAGTAAAGGCAGGTAGGTATGCTCATAGGCACATGGGCGCCGCCGTTAGATATACCTCAACCTATGCATGTATAATGTATCTATGTATATATGTATTTATGGTATACCTATAATAGATATATGTATGCGTATACGCAAATGTGTAAATATATTATTTACACTCGTGTATCGAACTCATACGTACAAATTCGAGGAGACGTACATACATACATACATGTATTTCACTTATACATAGTGTGTACGTATACTCATATATTTACATATATTTGCGATTAATTGAGTGAGTGAGTGAGTGAGTGAGTGAATAGTGCGAATGAGTGCGTGAAGTGTGCGCGCTATGCCAATAATAAGGCGGCTAAACTTCACTTCACTTCACTTCACTCCACTTCAATTCACTTTACTTCACTTCACTTCACTTTTCACATGTTCGTTGTTATGTATGTATGGGTATGTATTGTCAGGTTCTACGACTACGCGATATACTATAGATACATACATAAAACATATATATGTATACCTCGCGATACGTGTAACTGCTTCCCTCATGTGTGACATATCCTACACAGGTATAGATATAACTATATGTATGCCGAAATCTCAAGCTACCTTGACTACATAGAATTCTTTGTAAATTAATAGTGTTCACACAGGTAAGTATATATACATATGTACGTATACGTGTATATATATATATATATATATATGATTCTGCAACAACGCGATAGATCTATAACCTTGCCGAGATTCATTAATAAATTTATTGCTACGTTTGCAATTCATGAAACGATCGTTAGGAACTGCGAGTAGTAGGGAAGAAGAAAAAAATTAGAAAAACTAAAATCACCATATTTCACCATATGTTAAAAATCAAGGTTGATTTTTACAGTCGATAATAACGATGTGGGAAATTTGATCAAAGTTCCTATAGATCAATTAGGGTGGATAAGGCTATCAATTTTTTTCATCCCCAATTCATTCATTCATTCATCCATTCATTCATTCATTCATTCAGTCAGTTTTGTGATTTTTTTTCCGGTTTTCACCGTTTGAAAACGTTCTCCTCGAAAATCTGATTTCGATTTTTGGTATACATTTCGCTGTACACTTACATACGATGGGAATCGTCGAAACTGCAGGGAATGAAGTAAGAAAGTGTAAGAACAGAAAAAAAGCCACAGAATTGAAAAAAAAAAAATTAATCAAATAAAATTTAAATTGACTGCAAAGTTCGCTGTCTCGTGAATTTTGCGATCGCGCGCACGCGGTTTCCGCGAGTATGGTATAATAAGTATAAACTATAAGGTATAAGAATGCATTGTGTAGGTAAAACAGAGAAAAAAAAATAAAATAAAAACAAACTAATAGTAAAAATAACAAAAACGAAACCGAAAAAGTATAAGACAGAGAAAAGGAGAGAAAAAGAAAGAGCGGGAGAGAGAAATAACCGCGAGAAAGATTTGCGTGGCCGAGAACATAATCAGATATAGTATAATTAAAATGTACATTATATTATACAGAATACACGACAATATGTACACGTACCAATACAATAATCCGGGTAAAATAACAAGATGCAATTCATCGTCAGCGATATAGATGGTTGAAAATCATGTAACGTGAAACGATACAGTATAACATACATTATATATACCTACGTGTATATGATGAGTATACGAACGGTTAATATGTACATGTCTCTTTACAGTATAAGCTTATATACTTGCGTAACGTTTGATTATCGCGTACTTGAATTATTTTCATTCTTATTCGTTTTATTTTCATTTCGTTTTCCTCACGGGCGATTGAATCTTGGAAAAACACACACGCACGTATATACGTATATAGATATAATGTAAGTATTATAAGTAAAGGCATATAATATAGATATATATGGAAAAGGTTCGAGTCTTCGATAAACGCGTCTGACATTAATAACAAATTGACACAACGTACATACATACGTATATTTTCATCTAAAGTGTATTATATATATGTACAAGTATCGCTTATACAAGCATAATGTATGTTATACATATAATACATATAAACGTAGGTAACCAACGTATCTAGGTAATAAGTAAATCGTTGAAATAATACCAGCTGTCAAACCAGATGTGTATTTCAACCTTTGTATAATATATATATATACCATTTACTCCATTTTACCAATATATCTAATACATATATAATTACATACACACATACGTCTATATGAAAAATACTATATAAGCTCGTCAAAAACGCGCTGCTTATAGAACATTCACCCCCTTTTTTTTTAACCCTCTAAACCCTTTTTCATTCTATATATATCATTAATTCTTTTTTTTCTATCAGGTACATAATAAGCCTGTCATTGACACACACATAAAACGATAAACCCGATATATATGTATATATACATATATATTAATATACGAACACGCATGTTATATGTATATCAATTCTCAAAGATAGTATTTACATAGATAAGTGAGACGGTAATTGAAATATATACGAATAAATCAAAAATATGATGTGAATACGGAATTTTCTTTTTTCTCTCGTTTAGAAAAGAAATTTGTTTTTTTGGCACCTGACAACGACGAAGATACACGACTAATAATCAGAACAACGATTAAGAGATCTCGGTTAAAATTGACACGTTCATATATACATTGGTGAAAAAATTGATAGAAAAAAAAAATAAGGAAAATAGGAAAATGAATGAATATGAGGGGGAAAAAAAAAAACGAAAGATACAAAAGGTTATAGAAAAAATGATAATGAAATTTGATAGATTGGAGGTGTTGGGTTTGTATCGAATAAGGTAAATATAAATCGAATAGATTGATAGGATAGGTAGATAGATAGATACCTGACGGATGGACCCACCATGGATTGACCAGGGGTAGTTGTTGGTTGCTGGGGCCGCCAACAGGGGCGTACATCCTCCCTCGACTACGTCACGCCCGTCACTGCCACCCCGCGTTGCACCCCCGCAAATCCCCGCCCCCTTATACCCTCTTCTGAAAACCCTCGATCCTCCCCCCCACTCTCTATTTTCTATATACCTACCAACCAAGCTACGAAGTATGTACATACATACAGATGCGTACGCCGCCTCGTCCTCTCCCGCTTTTCCTCCTTCCTTCGTTTCTCTCTCTCTCTCTCTCCCACCCATCAACCCCGAACCGAACCACCGAACGGTTTTCCTCTTCCCTTTTCCTTTCCCTTTCGCTTTCGCTTTACCTTCGGCTCTTCTCCATATACAAGCTTTCCCTTTCGCTTTTGCCTCTCGGTTTCGCCCGCCCGCTCTCGTTCGCAGCCGCAGCCGCAGCCGCAGCAGCAGCAGCAGCAGCAGCGGCAGTAGCAGCAGCAACAGCAGCGAGCAAGTGAGAGGGATAGAGGGGAATAGAGGGAGAGGGAAGAATACGAACGGGGGTTGTTGCAAGGTTACTGCTTCTCCTATATCGCCGGGACTCCCTCCTCCTCCTCCTCCTCCTCCTCCTTCTCTTCCTCCTCCTCAACAACGACCTCCTGCAACCTTCTATACTCTCACACGCTACCAACCCTCAAAGTTGGGGATGATGCTTTCCCCGAATTTCGTAGGTTTAGGTGTAGGTACGAGGGAGACGCCGCGCGCAGGAGGTGCTACGTAGACGTAGACGATGTATGTGTATGCGTATTACGCGGTAAGGTTGTAACGCGCAAACTGGCGGACGGACGTCCGTGCAGATATAAATACTTGGTACTGTATGTGTGTGCAGTAAGCCGGGGGTTCCTGTGCGAGCTATACGTGGTATGAAATGGTATGGTATGGTATGAAATCGAGGACGGCTATACACGCTCCCGCGACCATCACTTTCGCTAGAAAGTGCGTTTGAGGGCGCGAGGGATTCGCAGGATCGTAGTACTTAACCCCGGGAACCCGAGGTTCAAATTTTCACATTATCATATTTCGCCTTATTATGTGTGTCGAATTGATCGTCGATTCTTTGATTAAATATATACTATACACATGAAGCCGAAGTTATAGTAGCCGCAGAATTTAGCAACCCAATAATTTTTAGTTAATGTAAATGAGACAGTAAAATCAAATTTAGAAAATCTGATACAAAGTGAATGAATTAAAAAAAAAAAATCATAAACCTGTACTGCATCATCCGATTTGGTAGATGATTAGGTTGTTTGGCTATAGGATTTGCGAAAACTTGAATCCTACTGTATGTATAGTCTTTGGGAATAATCGATATCGCACAATGTCACCCAGAACGCGATTCCTCAAGTTTGAATGGGGCTGGGATCAAAATTCCGGATTTCAAAAGCTGCGAATAAAGTCAAAATTTTGAGTTTTTAACTTTCGGATCTTTGAGCTTCCTGCATTTCGACCTTTCGGAATTCGCAAGTTTTGAAATCTAACGTTTCTAAAAATTCAGAATCACGTCTCAAATAAATTCAGAATTCTGACCCTCCGGAACTTTTGGAATTCTGAAGTTCAATCCCGTCCCTTTGAATGACAAAAAGAATCAAACGATTTTGAATGCTTTTCTCTGTCCCGCAACGTAACGAAATCAAAAAATTTCAATTACATATCAGACCGTGAAATGCGTTTCATGATTTCTCCGTCTCTTAATGTTAAATCCCGAAAGCTTCATATACATGATGTAAAGGCCATAGTTCAGTTTATCGTACCCTACCCGTTAGTCATTAATCGCAAAATAAAAATTTCATTCACCTGCGTAAAGACCGGAATCTCATACGAATCGACGATATCGCAAAAAGGTTATAATTAGATCCATAATTGGAGATAAAATTGAGATATTTCCTCAAAAAATTGGCGAATATCCGCGTATGAATAAAGAGAAGGGTAGATAGGTTACATAGATACGTTACTGGCGGCGTAGATTCGCGAGGTGGGTACTAGTAGAGGGGAGGACAACCTTGCAATATCTCCCTACCCTATCCCGACTGCGTCGTTCGAGCTTTCACCCCTCTTTCGGCATCACCATCGTCGCACGTCTCGAGGAGTGGGGATTAAATTTTCGGGGGTTGATGGAATCGGGGGCGACGGTGTGTACGGGGGTGGGGGGTATGGGGTGGAATGGTAGGCCGTCAAGAGGGACGGGGGTAGGGAGCCAAGCAACCTGCACCCGGCAACAGCCCCGACCTCGGAAGAACTAATCATTACCCTCCTCTTCCTCCTCATTCCCATCCTCATCCTCATCCTCATCCTCATCCTCATCCTCGTCCTTGTCCTCCGCCCACCCCCTAAAACTCTCCCTTACTACCTTAGATTCACCTTTATCTATATACTCTCTACCCTCCCTCTCTCTCCTTCTCTACCTCCCTCTTTCTTATACTCCAAGCCAAGTTTCGACTCGGTATAAGGTACCTACTAGAAGACTCGCCATTTCATCCCAACACCGTCACCCGGTCACCCAGTCACCCGCAGCTGACTATACAATATACATGCCTGATCGGTGTATACTGTATAGTATATAGGTTATATTCATTCGATAGCTGCATTCGCGATTTGTAAATTGATGATGAGACATTTTCGTATATTATTGAAATTTCTAACGTTCGTTTGAATAAAAATTTGCAAAAGTATACCTACAACCTTCTCAACGATGCGGTTCATCATCCACTAAATTACAGAGTGTCTTCTACTAAAGCCTGGCAGCAAAATTCTCTGACAAATTCCAGGTTTTCTAAATTAAATTTATTAATTTTTCAGATTCATCGGAGTTATGATATTTTCTGGAGGATTTTCACCAAATTACTTTACGATACTCCGTTAAAAAGTACAAGGCACCGTTTTAATATTAGAAGAAAGAATCTTTCGTTAATTTTTGCACATTATTTTATACAAAGAATGGAAAGAAATTATTCTTTACCAAGTGACAATAAAATAAGTCATTTGAAAGCTCTTCAAAAACTCTTTCAAACGCATCCACGGTCTGATCTCTGTGGGATAATTTTTGAGTGAAAAATGAAACTTTCAATTTGGTACAAATTTGTCGTTGGTTGGTCGAAAGCATTTTACCGGTACTGTATAATTTTCGTGCATAAAAAAAGCAAACCGGTTACTCGAATAGCATTACAAAAAAAAATAAAAATAAAAATAAGAAACCTATTCACTCCCTTAAAAATTCCCTGAGTGACTAAGAAATTCCTTAAGATTTGCACGTTTTTCCATGTAAAAGATGATTCCCTGAGAATTACAGGTTTTCTAGGTTTTCCAGATGTTTTTAACATTCAGTGTTTTAGTATAAAAGTATCTGTAGATTTTCGATGTGTTGAAAATCAAAGATCAGTTACACAAAGAGTTGATCAAAATTCACAAATTTTCAATGATTGGAAAAAAAGAGCGTAATATGAGATTTTTCTAGCAATACTTTTATTCAAATGAACCTTCGGGACTCTTCAGATGTATAGTATATATGTATAATATATTTCTCTCAATTGGCAAATAACGCGAATCAAAGTATATTTTTCGAATAATTCGCGAGTAAATATAAATAAATTGAGGTATATCAAGATATATCGCCTATAGGCTCATCCACCGTTCGTGTACAATGTTTGCATCGAATTAGTATACGTGGTACTGAATTTGAAAAGCACATAGAGGTGTACGTATACTATATGTATGTACGTACGTACCTATCCCCTGTGCCACGTCGCGGATGGAGGGAAAACGCGAGAGCGAGGGAAAGAGAAAGAGAAAGAGACAGAGAAAGAGAGAAATAGAGAGAACAAGAGAGAATTTTGGGCAGAGGGTGAAGAAGGAGGGAAGTAGGGAACACAGCCGAAGCCTACCGAGGTGCAACACGCATCTATTGATTCCCCGGCCTGCCAGCCAGCCAGCCAGCCAGCCTGCCTAGCTACTTGCTTGCCTTGCTTTGCTGCCTGCCTGCCTGCCTGCCTCGCACACGCACCGATCATCATATGTATACGTATGTATGTTTGTACGTAGGAAGGAAGGTTACACATATATATGTGCAAGCCCTCCACACGTAGTTAGGGCATGAAGGTATACTTATAGTAGGTACACGCACACCTAGTTATATAATACTTGTATGTATGTATGTATGTATCATACATACGTACATACCTACATATAACCGGGAACTCTCCTCACGTTCGCAAACTCTCGCAGGGGGACATACAACCCTAGAATGCGTGTCACAAGGCTGTCAAACCTTTCGTGTGCCGATAACGACGCAGCCTACTGCCTACTGCCTACTGCCTACTGCCTACTACCCCCCGTGCCTATACCACCCGTCAGAATGTAGGTAATCCACAGCCTATACCTCGAACTCTGTTCGTTTTGCCTGTATAATATATCTATAGATTGGTATTACGTACATATATTCGTATATCGTAGAACAATAATCATTGTGTGTCTCAAGTTTCGAGGGTTTAGTTTAAAAGAAAATTTGACAAATTAAAGTTCACCATGATTTTGAATCCAACAAAGTATCTCAACATTTTTTTTGTTTGTAGGTGGAAAATCGAAGGTCAGTTTGAAAGATTTGAAAATTGACAAATTTTTGGCAGATCTAATAAGCGTGATAGGAGATTTACCGTTCTGGAACTTCAGACGCATTGATCATTATCTTCATGACTATACATATGCTCAATGTAGAGAAAAGAGCTAAGTTTCGTTTGAATTTTCATCTCGGTATACCTAAACAGCTTTCTATCATTTTTCCTTAAGCTCGAGCATGTTATTTATGAAACTATGGCGGTAAAGATACACTTACGAAAAAGAAGAAGAAGAAGGAAAACCGCATTTCATGGTAAGGAAAGAAAAAATCTAATCGCGCAAACTTGCGATATAAGGTATACGGTTTACTATACAACTGTAAGGTTGAAGACCGAGCATGCCGTTAACCTGATATACCTAGATACAGACAAAATAATATGAATAGTTGGTAATAGGTAGACAACAATATGTAACAATACCCTAGGAAAAACTAAACTCTTATAGTTTTCGCAGAGTAAAATTATAAATACATACATAAATTATGTGTAATAGAAAACTGTATAAATTATTCACGGTTTGACTGCAATACGTTGAGCATATAGGTATGGTATATACCAGAGTGTAAATATCGCGTAGGTATAATATGACGACAACAACCGGTGAATGAAAATGGGCAAAAAAAAAAAAAGGTTAGCGACGAGTCAAGTTGTTATGTTTGTATGTACATAATAGAATAATAATTCGTGGAAATACCTATGTATAGATTTGGCTGCAGAGGTGTAATATATACATAAAGTATATACGATCGGTAACCTCTATCTTACACACGCCCTTGCATGAAGGATTAGTTGCGTTTACGTAGAGTTACGCGAAAATATGTATGGACGTATATGTATATACGATACTCGAAAGATAAGATAATAACAAACGCCTCGAATACGCGCGTATTTCTGTATATTATACATATATATATACAAGCTAATGACACGTATAGGTAAAACGATATCATCTATTAATTGTAAGAGAGAAACTACATATATACAACTTCTTTTCTCTAATCACTAATAAACGCAGGTGATATATATATATATATTTATACCGACGACGACACTTCGGGCAAACAATTTATCGAATGTATTTCATTGAACGGTATAGGTACATAGAAAATTTTAGATACTGTAACGAACTTGTTATCGCGTTATCGAGAATACCTTTGTTACGATTCGTATAAATATCAGCCAAATATGTAATATTATTAAATATATAATATATCATATTTATTATGCCATAGCCCAGCTGTGACTTATTGTTAGCGAAAAGGCAAATACACAGGAGAAGAAAAGAAAAAAAAAAAAGAAGAGATATACAAAAAAGAGAACGAAATACATAGGGGAAAGAAAATTGTACATAATTAGCTACTAATCGAAGATTAGAAAATTGTAGAAATATTTTTAAAACGTAGCCTTGAACCTGATACGCGGTCAAAAGAATCTTTTCACCTGTCGCATCGCGAGATTTTATACATAATATATTATCTCAGTTTCTCGTATACATATTTCGATATCAGACGATAATGAATTAATGACCTTGGAGGTTTTTGAATAACGAATAACTAAAGACAGAAGAAAAAGGAAGAAAGAAAGAAAGAAAGAAACTTAAGTAAAAGAAACAAAAGAAAGTATCTGTAAAAACAACGTATACCTAGGAAATGTGCAAATTGCTATAATTCCTTTGCATAATATTAGTTTGTTATTTTTTCTCTTCTTCCCTAGTTTTTCTTTTTACATTATACACCTGATATCCCCACTTACTGAAGATAATTATATCAATGCTATATCATATTACACAATATCGAAACAAACACACACACACACAGACACAAACATGCATATATGTATATAACGTTGAAAAAAGAAAAGAACTGAAAGAAATGCTTACTAAATACTGCATCCAGCTGGCTTTTCTCCTTCCCGTTCTCTCGAGCCTCGTGCAGTTATCCAACGGTTGACAGTTGACGATCTGCGTAGCTAGCTGCGTTCCTTTACTCTCGATCTTCACCCTTCTTTTCAATAACGCGGTAGTTTTCAGAAGTTGGCTGCTCTAGACGAGCGGGACGAACATGATTAACTGACGATGTTGATTATGCCGGTCGTGAAGATTATAGACGAAGGATGCATGTGAATAAATGTTCATATAAGAATAAAAGGTACACGCAGTATTATAACAACAACAACAACAACAATAACAACAACTTGACGAGATTGAATTTTAGGTTCGGGTATATGTATAACGACTCGGTGGTTTACCGGTAGGGGATTATTACAACCCGTGTGCGTGTCTGTTATCGTTTCATATACATACATATATATATATATATATGTATGTTGTAATATACACTGGCCAGCAGAAGGATATCGCCACACACACACACACACAACACAACTCACACACACACACAGGTTCTTCGACGTGCTCGCGTATTTTGTTTGGGTTACGAAGATATTTGACCGAACTGTATTTACGTATATACAATTTGAACCGTAGAGTCAGAGAGGTATTAATTTACTGATGTCAACTTTCTACACCCCGAATGTACTAGTAGGTTTAGAAAAAAATTAACATTATTTTCGGCATAACTATACATATACGCGGCGCTCCCTCGCGGAAGCGGGAACTTTGTTCTTGCGTACGTATACGTATGCCTATGGCGTTTGGGTTATGTCTAGATGCCTGATCGAGTTCTACCCTTCCTTCCTTCCTTCCTTCCTTTCTTTCTTTCGTTATTTTTTGCTTGCTTGTTTCCTTCCTACCTTCCGACCTTACTTCCCAACGCTGCTGCGCGTAGGGAGAGAAAACAACCCCTAAAATGGGGAGTCCGATTTGCTCGTACGCAATGCGCGAGAGACTCTGGTTATACCGAGAGAGGAGCACGCGTGGTAAATTCAAAACTCGAATTCGAATCTATATCGCTTCGTTGCCAACTTCTCTCCCTTCACTACTGCCCGATTTTTCACTCTCTCTCTATCTATCGTTTGTTCTCGTCCCCTTTGCCTAGTTTCGAACGATTGTCGTATTTTTCTTACCCATCGCGACACTTTGAACTTAGAATACCGAGTACTGGTTCCAAGTTTTGCCACTTGCAGCGTCGACGTGTATTAAACTTGCTTCGATATCGTAGGCAACTGTTTTACCGTCTTACTGTTTTACCAACTGCGCCAATAGTTTTGTACGTTTCGAAACTCGGGATTTTTACGCTTTCAGCTTCACATATGAGATTTTTTTCTCTCCCAATCGAATCTAGTTCGTCTGTTTTTCATTTTTTATTCAATTATTTTTGTCTATTCATTCGTTCGAAATTTGTAAAAAAAAAAAAAAAAAAACGATCGATAATATGACGTAAATCATAATTCTCGAAATTGATAACCAGAATAAAACGAAAATCAAAGCAAATCCAGTTTCTTCAATTGAAGTATTTCGCTAGGGATTTTATTGTTATTTTCAATTAATAATTATAGAAAAGATTTGACGAATTCCGTTTCTCTAACTTAAGACAAAAAATCTAATTTTGTTTATTCTTCATTTTTTGTTTTTGTATTTTTTTTTTTTTTATGTAATTTGTTAGAATTGAATAATAACGTATAAGAACAAGAAAACAAAAGGTTTTCGAAAGGATTCAATTGGGATTCAAGTATATGTATATGAATAAAGAAACAAATAAATAAATACAGTGACAAACTGATGAAACTTTTCCCCTTACTTAACAATTTTCTCATCAATCGGGTGTTTTTTAGTTTGTTTTTTTTTCTCTCTTTTTTAATGTTTATTCTATTTTATTTATTCTGTACAACATAGTGACTGTTGGACAATAACGATAGAGAAATAATTCTCAAATCATTCGTCCAACTACTGTATAGCGTAGTAAAATGATCGATTGATTAAATCTTCAGACGATATAATCACAATTATAATTATAATCATAATCGTCATTATTTTTCATCACATAAATAACGCTGTTGTTATTATTATTATTATTATTTTCATTTTCATTCCATAGGTCCCAACATCAGCGACGTAAAAACTCCAGCGTCGTCTAGTCATAGACCTCCTAGTCAAAGATGTGCAAAGAAATCAAAATAAAGGAGAAGAAGGATGAAAAGACAAAAATACAAGAGGTTCAGGATTAACGTAAGTATAAAGTTATAGAGGAGACAGAAAATAAGAAGAAGTAGAAGAAAAGAAAAAGATAGAAAAATCCAATAAATATAGATGAAATTATTACCGATGATAAAATATTTGCCATAAAATATTCATCGTAACAACAACAACAATAATAATAGTAATAATAATGACGATAATAATAATAATAATAAGAATAACAAATTATTATATTATTTAAATATTACGCGAATTTTCTACTGACCCTTGACACGGACAAAGGGGGTAATTTTTAACCGACGAGTACGGAATTATCTTCCAAGAATTGGTAGGGAGGTACTTCCAGATTTAAAGGAGCAGGTCCCTTCCTGATTCGGCCACTTGCATCGTAGTGAGATCCGTGACAGGGACAATAATATCCACCAAATTCACCGGCGTTTGCTATTGGGACGCATCCCAAATGCGTACAAACTCCTATTATTATTAACCATTCGGGACGCTGGACTCGCTCGTGGTCGTGTTGTTGATCACGGAGAGTCGATACAGCCACGCTCTGTTCTCGGGTAATCTCGTCTTGAAGTCTGAAATGAAAAATAATTAAAAAAATGATCAGAAAACAATTGGATTTTAGAGATTTTTACCAATTTCAGACAATTACAGAATCTTAAATCATCCCAATATTCTGTTGTTCTTATTTAAATCGTGTAATTGACTCAGTTTGCTCGGAATTTGATTGGAAAATGGGGAAAAATACGATCAGTTTAATTTGAATCGATAAATGATATCAAAGTTGATGAATTTTCATTAAATTTCATTGAAATTTTTAAAATAATCGTTAATATCAGTTGTTATCTGCTGATATGATTTGAAATATGCGTATCGTAATTTGAGAAGATGAATAAACAACATTTGTCGATAAACGTGTAGAAATATGTAAAGAAAAATCACAATTTTTAGCTCGGATTAAAAATAATGAATATTAATTGATAAACGCAGGTTATAATCGTTGAAAATATCTTTTAAATTAATACAATAATCATCAATTCTTGTTGGATATCCGTCCAAAAAAACTTTGGCGTAGATTTACCTGTGACGAATAAAAAGTGGTTTTCCACGCCATTTGAATACAGCGCTTTTGCCTTCGGGTATATCGTCCAATTTAACTTCAATTTTAGACATAGCCAAAACGTCCTTGGATGCGGCCATCGATGACAAAAACTGTGTTACAACAGTTTTAGCTGAATAAGCTCCGCCTATAGCTGAGGCTATGAATTAAAAAAACTGATATTAACTTTGAGAAGTAATTGAATTTTTCTCAAATAACAGATTATCTCATAATCTGTTATCAATAATCATTCTTGTGTCCATGTTTCAGACAAGATAATCGCTTAATTCATTTCTTTTTTCATCCACTAAAAATCTATTTCTTTTCTCCTGTTCGTCTCTCGTTAAAAATCAAAGTATTTTCTCTCTGCCGAAAACTGATATCGATTTTATTCCAAAGTTTTGGAGTTCTAGATCGATTCATATATGCAAAATCAAGGCATACAATTATCGTCAGATGTTCTCGTCATTGATATTTACCACCCGTAAACAAGTATGAGAATACTTGACGAGAAGCCGCGCTCTCCCGACTCTTAGTGTTCGGATCTTTGACATCGTTTCTTCGATAAGCAGAAAAATCAGGCACTCGAAGATCCGTGTGAGCCAAACGGATTTGCTGGATCGGTCCGCTCGCTGTAAATAATAAAAACAATAAACGACTGTTAAAAAAAAGTTTCGTCAAAATATATTTTCATAGGAATATGAAATATTCTCAGTCTGGAAAAGCGAGTTGAAATTATCTTAAAAATCAAGAACGAACTCAAATTTGCGAATTGAAAAAAAAAAGAAAAAAAGAACTGTATCTAAAAATTACGTAAACAAAATGCAGTAAGTTTTTTTTTACAAAATGAAAAGAATGATTTCTAGTTAAAATCGAGTTAGATAAAATAAAACGAAACAAAAGAAGAGGGAAATAAAGAAAGAAAAAGAGAGAAAATTGATCAATTTTTGTTTCTATACTTTCGAACGATTTAAATGAAAAGACATGAATTGGCTCGGTCGGTAAGGAAGGAAGGTTACGGGGGTATGCTGTATGTAGTACTGCGTTTGTTCGGGAGAAGGACGTTTTCAGAACGCGTTACATAATGACGTATTCTGGTACGAATATCCTAGTTAACAATATGAAAAACGAAGAGAAAGATCCTCGAGACGTTATAAGAGGGCGGGGAAATAAAGTCACCTGAAATGCCAGAGCGGACGTTCAGCTGTCCGGTTGGAATCACTTGACTCAGAGTATAGCTGGTCTTCTTTTCTCCAGATGATTGAACGGTGATTTTACTCTTTTGCACTTTACTAGTACCAGCAACTGGACGTAAACCATTTGGCACAGCGGATGCTGAGGCCTTTAGGTAAGGCCCCAAATTCGACGTCTTAGCTATCACGTTCATTTTTTTTCAAACTTTATACAAAATTTCGATCCACCGTTCTCTCAACGCACGCGAACTCGGCGGCCAGAGAATGAGAGTGACCGTCCGCCCTGTTGGAATACTAGAGATAATTCATCAGTCTGTCGTTAGAGGCGCTTGAGTCTCTCACGTTCGATTCGTGGTTCAGTAACTTTCCGCTAGATGGCGCAAGCAGCGATCAAACCCGTCGCGACTCGACCCGACTTAGCGGCTAACTTCGCGCGGCGCGAACCCCACCGTTCGTTTGTTTCTTTGTTTTTCTTGTCGAATGTTTTCACCGGCTTCTAAATTGTTTTCTTTTCTTTTTCTCCTCCTGAATGCTTTAAACGTTAGTACTCGTTAACGGTGCCAATTTCCCCGAATTCAAAATCGCCGACGAGATGAGGAGCAGAATCGAGGTAAAAAAATTACACAATATTGCATTATAGAGAAATCCATTTTGGATTCGAAACGCACGCGGTGTGTTGAGAAGTTCGTTGTTCGTTCGAACCAAGGCCTCTCGATGAACTAATAAGGAAATATCTAACAAAGCAATTGCGAGAAGTCTTTCTTTACGCAAACGACTGCCGTTACGATTCCGATTATTTGTTGCATACTTTTCGGAAATGCAGTTGGGTGGGAACTGCCTTTTGTTTTTCCAGTATCCTCAAATGGCGATATTTATTTATTCATTTATATGAGACAAGCCTAACAGGTGAACCCAAAAAGGGCAACAGCTTGTACGTATTAAAAAGAAAAAGATCTCAACATGGTGAACTTAAAAACTAATACTATACAATTAAAACATGATTAGAACTAGGATAGGTAAATTAAAAAATGCGCAGGCCATAGCCAGAAAAGCAGCATAAGGCTCAGAGAACAAGGCTTCAGGTCTAAATATTAAATAAATAAATAATAAATGATACGATTCTCTCTTGATACCAAATTTTGGGAATTTGACGAAAAAATCGTAACCCTTGCGGCAGAATATTCAAAACTCGTTTGCTATATTTTCTTTATCGTAGAATTCTGTCATGTACCTATTTAAAGATCGTACGAAATCTGAGGGAGACAAAACGCGTTTTTACCTACGTTTCTTTGTCGTTCGAAACTCGTTCGCCACCCTGTTTTCCCTTTTTTCAATTACCAATTATTTACCTTCTCTATTATCTACGTGTATTCCAGACCTGTATCTGACATATAAATACGCGATTGCGCATGCATTATTCACACCTTGGTGTGTACGGTTCAGGTGCTAATTCTCAAACGCCAGGCAATGTCATTGTTGTCAAAAGTCAACCTCACTATTTACGTCCATAGCTTCGTCATCTTTGTAATTCTGCAATAATCCATACACATGCCTATAACCGCAGGACAAAGTGGAGTAAAATGAAGAAAAGAAATCCGAAAATATACCCACGATGATTGATTCTCATTGTTCACATTGTTCTATCAATTTGGCGATAATAATTTGGTCGATTCATTGCTTCCTATTTCGTAAAAACCGTCGACGACGAATGTATCGATACGGTGAGAAGAAAGATAATGTAGAATAAAAAAGAGAAAACACGTAGAATTGTATCGATTGATAAATCTGGCGATCCCCGAGTGTATAGATATAGTATTTAGAAAATCCCGCGGTTATCTCTTTCGAATTGATCTTGCGAGTCACGTATTTCCAATGATTACAAATTTTATAAACAATAAACTATACGTGTATAACTAGTCTGTTTGCTTATATGCTGTATGTATAAATCGTAGGTATATATATGTGTGTGAGAGAGAAGATGAGAGAACGTTCAAAGATCAATAAATAAGTAAATAAATAAAAATGAACGAATAAACAGAATCGAGCGATTACCGTAACACGTTTTATTTCTGAGAAATTAGCTTACCTTGTGAATCCCGTACATAAATTAATTGATGGATCGCGAGAATCGGTAAGGAAAGTCAAACCACCACACGTAGGTCTTGACAAAAAAAATCAGTCATCTCAATTTTTTTTTTATAGTCGTTTACGTTTTATTATAAGTACTACGAATGATTTCGAATTTCAATGTACTCTGTACATACATCCGCACTGGGCGATTTTTTAATTATATTTAATTTTTTTTTTTTTTTTTAATTTGTCAGAATTCCAGCCCACGTTGCATCTCTGCTATTATACGATTAATCAACCATATAATTGGAAGTACTTGATTAATCGAACTTGGTAATCGTAGCTGATTTTTTTTTTTTTCTCTCACCGTAAGAACACACAAATTTCAAAAACTATTATCATTTATTGCATGTACGTAATTATTTATCTAGAAAACGAGGGTCACGTCTTTAGGGAATCCCGTACAATGATCACACATGTATAATACACGTATATGTAGGTGTGATAAACAACTCGTCAATAATATATAAGACAAAGTCGAAAGACTGGATCTGAAATCCCATAATTGCTAACGGTTATTTTAATTAGTCACGCGAAAGAATAACAATTATAACATAATATGTATTCACTTTTATTATATGTATTTACTAATCACCACAGTCTATGCCACATCATGAATCGACTCATGCGTATACTTACATATTATAAATACATACACATACGTACACATCTCATACTGTCAAAGGGTATACGAATAATTATAATCATAATAATAATAAGAGTACGCTGATCAATAGTTGGATTGAATGATTCGTATTCGTTGTATTAGTAATTTTATTACCGATTATCTACTTCACAATATTGTCTTATGTTCTCATTATTATTGTTATTATTATTGTAGTTTTTAACAGCAGTTTCAGTATTCGCATATCGTGAATGTGTATAATAATCTAAGATTAGGAGCATAACGTGGAGCATTCTATTTCGAAAATGACTCTACACTTTGATCTATTATAATATTCAAGGACAGATAATATACGATATCCTTGAATTTGTTAGTGATGAATAACTATATATATATATATATATATATATATATATATATATATTATAAGAAGAATGATTTTCACGGGTTATAAGATTATTTCCAAATGTCGATGAACTCTCTTTGAGTTGAAAAAAAGCCGATATAGAAAAAAATTCACAAGAAGTATAAACCAAGTAAAAAATCAAATAGACAAGAACAAAAAAAAATAGGTATAAAAAAAACAGCCTACGGCAGATATATTAACAGATTCGCTACGTGTATGTAGATCTCTGTAATTATGAATATACACCTATAGCTGCGTAACGTATAGTGTCGGTTTAATATTAGTGTGTATATCTATTTTCTATTTATTCTTGTTCACGTGCCTCGAGTCTCGCCTAAGATCTTTCATGAATAATAATGATACCTGGTCGTGCGAATAATGAGTTATGGGTGATAAATCGAGAATTGATTTATCGTTTATAGATATAAGAAATCTGACGAGGATAAAACGTTTTGCATATATCTATGTACGTTTCACTGACCTATGCCGATGATCACCAACTCGCGTATATCGAGATTTTTGGATTCTGATTTCCGCGATGACGAAATATCTTTTCACAGGTGTTTTATTTATTTATTCAATTATTTTATAATTACTCATCGCATGAGAAATAAGGGATGAGTTAAATTTCGCTGTATCCATTTTGAGAAATGACGAAAGATGCGGAATGTGGATCGTTTGTGTATAATATTCGCGATCGTTTTTTGCGCGTGTGTATTTTGTGCAAAGTGTGCATTGGGGAAAAATCGACGAAAAGACGGAGTGGGGAAGAAGATAGAGGAAGATATATAAACTCGACTGCTGCATCTTCAGGCATCATAACTAAACTTCAATCGCCGTTGACTCGAGTCTTCCTCGCCAAACATGTGAGTAATTTTCTAGTATTTGTCAGTTTCATTTTCATTTATTTTAAAAGTGTTGGAATATTGGCGAGAAAATTTTTCAATCGGACTGAAACCATACCGACCGAAGAAAAAATAAATAAAAAGACAAACAATAGATCGACAACTACCAATATTATTGAAGATCTTATAGGATTTGTGATTTCTTTTTTTGATTTTTAAATCGTATTCCAACACCCTGAATAATTTTTTACATCAGGGAATGTTGGAGAAGAATAAGAAGTTGAAACTGGTGATTTATAACTCATCATTTCTTTCCGATTCAATTCTGAAACAACAGCATTTTTCAATCGGAAAATCTTTGCAGTGTTTTTTCCTAGTACTCCAAACGATAATAACCGTTTTCAAAAGTGATGGAAAATTTTCTATCTGCTGAATAGAAATTTTCGAACGTAGTTTCAGATCTGAAATTGACAATTATTCACCCTGCTATTGAATGATTTGCGGTTTTGCGGTGGGATATTGCATTCTCGTTGCACGTATTGTACGTGGTACTGGTTTCTGATTACGGCTTACGTTATACATATCATTCGCAATTTCCCTATAGCAGAGGTATTCACATTCATATACATTTATACGCGGGAATATGTTATACCAATGACACTAATTACCAGAAGCCCATAATCAACGGGGTTTTTTCCATCTCACGGGGTGAAGCAAAACGTAATTTCTCGTTATTTGCTCTGTTACTTCACAGCGTACTTACTTTCAGTCCTATTTTTCATCTAACGCATTATCAAATTAGCTGCTTTTTTATTTCTCAAAATCAAATTTCTGAAAAAACAATATATCTGAAATCGATTAATGATCGAAGTTCTTTGAAATATCGATTGATAAACGTTCTATTGCTTGATTTTCGGTATCATCAAAGTGAATAATAAAATAAATTCAAAATCAATAAATAAGCGAGAAAAAAAATAAAATTCATCATATTTCCCTCAGAATGTTTCGATTCCTGGTTTTGATTGCTGGCCTAGTCGCCATGGCTCATGCTCACAGTATCGGCGCTCCAACTAGCGCCTGTAATGATATGATACCTGGACACGGTGCTCCACCTCAAACCGAACCTTCGCCCTACAGAATTGTATTGAACAAAAACGAGATACGAGCTGGAGAAGAAGTCAAGGTATTGTTGCGCAGAAAGTTGGCTGATGATTTTTAACGCAGGGTTTTTTTCAAAATAGAAAAACAAATAAATAAGAAGAGGAGGAAGATTTTTGTAAAATGGGTTGAATATCATTTTTCGCACAGGTTTCATTGGAGGGTAAAGACGGGGCGATGTTCAAAGGTTTCATTCTTGAGGCTCGTGTAGGCGATGAGATCGTTGGGACTTTCGTTGTCGATCCTTCAAGCAGCAGCCAAGTCCAGATCATGGATTGCCCGAATGGGACAGAGGTGGGGTTTATTGATATTTTTCCATTCAAATTTCTTCCATAGGTTCTATAAGAAATCATCTTTTGATTCTGAAATGTTTTTTTTTTTCAATCAAAGAACGCTGTTACCCACAAAAACCCAGATGACAAACCGAACGTTACGGTCAAGTGGGTGGCTCCTAAGGATTTAGATGGCATCGTTGTCTTCAAGTCAACATTCGTCAAGGATCGTCTCAAATTTTGGGTAGCCCAAGAATCGGCCAGCCTCACGGTTCGGAATTAATTCAAATTCGATAGATTTTTGGGAGGACATTTCACTTCCCGAATTTCAGAATTTCAGGGTTCAGGGCACCTTCTGTTCTCATAATTTTTTTATGAACATTTTCCATGTCCTTTTACATAGTTTTTTTTTTTTTGTTTCTCTTCGTTTTTCTGAATACCCCACGTAGGCATAAATGACGTATTAGTTTTTAATCGAATATTGTGTTACATGTATGCCAAAAATGATGATTAAATCAAACGAATCCCATATATTATAAAAATAATATTTCACGATGAAAAATCGTGTCTTCTGTACACACATTTTCATTTATTACATATTTCCAATGGACTCAAAATAATTATCTGATCACCATGGATTTACCCCTTACCAGAAAAGTATATTTTCTAGCAATTACGTGTTCTTATTTCTGTTTTTTGAAAATGGTGATATGATTCCCATTTTCTCAATGGTTTGATTCTTTATTTTATTTTATTTTATTTTATTTTTTTTTCATGTATGAACAGATATTCGTTATATGTGTTTAGTTATTGGCGAGAAATCGAACGTCGCGTATAATTTATACATACATCTTGTATAATGAATCTATATTATGTATAATTATTTGACTCACATCAGCTGCTGTCAGGTGGTGGCAGGTGGTTAGAAATTATCCGATCTCGAACAGTGGCGTATATATATATATATAACTACATATCATTATAGGTTCGCAGTATTATGGAAAAAGTAGTTTTTACGATATGACATTTAGTCAAGCGCTTCGCGTGAAAGGCTTTATGTGTCAAGGTGGAACGACCAAAAGATGCTACTACTGTAACGTACTATACCGTAGTCGATTCACATATAACCAACGTGTATTTTGTTACATTTATTCATTATTCGTTGTTTATATTTAATCTACCGCAAGATTGAACCGAAAATTTTCAAAATATCATCGACGAGTCATCGAGAATATAATCACTCGACCTTTTTTTTTCTTTTCCCTTTTTTCTTCTCCCTTTTTTTCGCGAATTTCCCGAATTCACATTTTTGAAAACGTAAATCGTATTTCTGCCCACAAAGGGGCTTATTTCATTTGCGAATGTTGAATAAGACTCGGGTAGGTATAGCTGTAAGTGTGCCTTGAAAGAAAGGGTGGAAAAGAGTGGGGAAGCCACGATCTAAGAGGATATAAGAAGTCAAGCGTTGCGGGCTTCAGCTTCACAGCTAAACCTCGACTTAAACCTTAAACCGTGTTGGCTCGAGTGGTTTTTACCGATTCCCATCCATCGAGTGAGTAGTTTCCTCGTATCTTATTATTATTATTTTCATTTTCAATTGTTATCCAAGGTGTTCGAAGGATCGACATTATATTTGCGAACAAACGAAAGGAAACATGCGAACAAAGGATAAATCAACAACTAACTCGATCTCCAAAAAGCCATTCAAATTTTTATTTCATTTTCATCATATTTTCACTCAGATCATATTATTCCTATGCTGTTAATCACTTTTGCAACATCAGCCAATCCGTGAAGATTATTAAAAGCTGAATCCGATGATTAAGATTTATCTGATTCTTCGTATCTTCTTTCTGAGCCGGGATTTTTAACATCATAAGGATCGTCGAATGTGACAGAAATGTGAAACAATTATTACAACAACTGATTGACATACGCGAAACCGACGACTCGAGAAAGTTTAAAAAAAAATAAAAAATTTGAAAAAAAAAATAGACAATGTTTCCGAAAAATATTTCAAACGTCAGTTGTGACGGTCAATATTATACCCCAGGGCTGAAATGACTTATTATTTACCCCGCTATTTAATTATCTGTGATTTTTGACGGTGAATAACATCCGTTTGACACATACGCGCATATGTATATTCCCCCGAGTGCATTTTATTTAGAATTTCCCGCGCAAAGACACGTGTATATGTAAATATATTACACGAACACACACAATTATCTCGAATAGCCAGAAGCAGATTATCAAGTTGCTCAATAGTGAAAGCTGTCTTCGTAATAAGTGACTGCATCGCGATCGGTAAATTCGATAAGAAGTCTGAGAAGTTGTATACGCGAAAAAAAAGAAGAGAAAAAACAAGGGGTACATATTTTTTTTGCATAATTTATCTTTCCTTTTTTTCTTCCTTCGTTTCTGTCATTCATTTCCATTCCATTCGTGATAAATTTAGTCAGAAAATAAATACCATCGATTCTCGATCCGCCAACTCTGCAGCGATTCGTTATTTTAATCAGCTATATGTAAGAAGAAAAGAAAACAAAAAAACAACCAAGTCTTTTTTTATAATCATCGTTGTTACAATGCCAAGTCCCGTTTCGCGAAAAACATATATTAGAATTAATCCTTTCGCTTTTGACATTGAAAATATTAGCAATTACGTGCGATTTTTTTTCTTCTTTTGTTTTTACCCTTTTTTCTTTACTACTTTAACCTTCGCTCATTCGGGCAGTAGGGATAATAAAGAGACGTGAAGAAGGTGTGAAGAATTGTGTGCGAGATCGAAGACTGATATATCTTTTGCGGTGCATGTTTATAATTATATGTATGTATAATAATGGCGGTGTGCGGTTACGCAATATATGCATATTGGCTTTTCGTAATTATGCAAATTTGTATTTATATATGTATAGATATATTTTACACATTTTGCGAACCGTGACGGAAATTTCATTTTCGAATCAATAATTCCAATACACACGATTAACGCGATCTGACGTTCAGGTTTGTGTGCCGTACTGACCTGTCGACTTGTGGTGGGTTTTAGACGATTTCAAGTACGACTACAATCTCTCCATGTTAGTAAATCGGCCTTGGGCTGTCGTATGATCTAGGATAAAATGAAATGGCTCTAAACGACTGGCCAGAGGACCCGTTTATGTCTCTTCTTTATAGCGTCAAGGTTCAATGGACGCGAATTTATTCGCGATTTTTCGTTTTCACCATAAGCTCCCAATCATAATGCTTAGAATTTCCACCATAATAACGTGTTTGCCATGTGTCATCCATGTTTTTAGCTCGAACAAAACCTCTGAAAATATCCCAGTAAAATTTGCCGAGGAAATTATATCAGCGTTTCATTTTTTTGTTTGTTTTTTTTTCCAGAATGTTTCGATCCCTGGTTCTAATCGCTAGTCTTGTCGCTGCAGCCCATGCTTTTGGTTCTGGGGCTCCAGCTGGCGTGTGCGAAGACCTCACACCACAGCATGGTGTCGATCCTCAGACTGGACTATCGCCATTCAAAATTTCTATAAGCAAACATACGATTGGCCCAGGAGGTGAAGTCGAGGTATTTTTTTGGATTTCATTATATTAGTCAAAAAAGATTTTCGGCAATCAGAAAGAGAGAGGGAGAGAGAGAGAGAGATGAAAAGTCTCGATTACAAATCGTGAAAGATGTCGAATTTTATTCGATTATACGTGAAAAAAAAGCGAAAGATTTGATCAGGAGGAGCCGGTTCTTGCAAAATAATATATATATTTTATTTTTTGCAATTCTGAATGTAATATTTCGCTATTTAGAATCCGCAGTCTCTTTCACACGACAGTTTAGATTTGAAATCGGAATGTTTAACGGTCTAAACGTGTCTAAACATCGGCGATTTGACGAGCCAAAGAGGTGATTAACAATCAGATTGGCATAGATTAAGAAACTTGCTAATTTGCCAACCGGTTTTAACTGCTGGACTCTAGACCGTGGACTTGGTACATTGGGAATAAATATTTTAAATTCTATATCGTATTTCGATACAGGTGACTATGGAGGGTACAAACGGCGCGGAATTCAAAGGATTTATACTCGAGGCTCGAGTTGGTAAGGATATCGTTGGATCTTTCAAAATTGATCCTGCCTACAGCGATCGTGTCCAGACTCTGGATTGCCTGAAAGGAAAAGACGTGAGAATGCCAATTTACTTTTTCAAAAATTTATTATTTCTCCTCATAATGTTAATGTCTGACATGTGAATTGTGATTTTGGCCATTCAAGAACGCTATCACCCACCGTAACCCAGAGAAAAAGCAGAAAATTTCCGCCAAATGGTTAGCACCCCCGGGTGATCTTCAAGGTAAGGTTGTTTTCACGGGGACGTTCGTCAAAGAGGGTGATGAGTTCTGGAAAAACCTGGAATCAGACGGCCTTTTGGTTCAACCTTAATTATCCGTTGATCAAGAGGTGGAAATTTTTGTTTCAAAGTATTACAGGGTGCAGGGTGTAGAGTTTATGTAGAGGTCATAGATCGAGAATTTAAAGCCACGGATTATCCATAGCTCGGATTTTCGAAAATACTATCAAATAATGTGTTTATTTTCAATGCGATTGATAATTAGAAGGTAATTTTCGTCCAGCTAATTGGGATTTCGTGGCATTACGTAGTTTTCACGTTTATTTTTAGAATTTTCTTCTATTTTATTTATATCTTTTCCTATTTCTTCTCTTACTTTTGTCCAACTATTTTCTACAAACCATTGATGATGATATTATGACTGTATTATCTTGACTTTCTGCATGTACATTATTATATATACTTAATGTTGAAGCTATTAGGTATGTATAAACGATTGTTTATCAATCGAACTTTACGAGCTATACCAAAAATGAAAATAAACTAAAAACGAATCACACGAAGCTAGTCTAAAACGTAGGTTACGCGATGGCGATGCGTGTGTCGTATATTTTCATTTTTCAATTGGAATAAAATATATGTATACACCGAATATCAACCAAATATAATTATTTCTTCATTTTCATCGTTTATTATGATTTACCTGGTATTATATCTACGATAATATGATATTATGATCATTGTACCGATTTTCCTATTCCCAGACAAATCCAATCTCATTATTATACATATTCATGCTATCGAAAGATTAATTACTTTAACACACATGATTTCTCATAAATAAAATCAAAAATAACATTAATTACTAATTTTCAGTGTGAACGGGTATGAATTTTTGTTGTTGTATTTGTCAAAACTCTCGGGATCGATGATTGGTTATATTTCATTAGCTCGTTGAAATGAACGTTAATGTTAAAATACTTACAAGTAGATAATATCAAGGCACGATAAAACAGATCAAGAAAATGAAGAAAGAAAGAAAGAAAAAAAGATGGAGCAAACAGAAATTCATATCCTGCCTATTCTCGAATCATTTGAATTCAGAGTATTATAGGGTTTATAAATTTCCGAAAGCTGTTTAACTTCTGAAAATTCCAATCACAATACGAATCAGTGAATAATCCAGAGACGAATTGATCAATTAATTATACAAGTCGCAATCGAGTATTGAATTGCTGTTTTTATTCATCCATTTATCGACAAAATCACTCATGCAAATTCTCATGTTGCTGAAAACGAAAAACAAAATCAACCCTTTGTGGCGACACTGGGTAAAATTTATTCAGCCAAATTTCAAATGGTTGCTGTGTGAAAATTATAAGTCCAATCGGGATCGAAAAAATACTGAAAATACTTTGAACATTCTAAAACATGTGTGAAAAGTTGTTACTCCAAAATTCAAATCACATGTTAAAACAAAAAAAAAAAAAACAATCGTAAATAGGTGAATTTGTCAGAAAATACACCTTTTCATTCAAAAACTCATAGCTTTTTGAATAATCAATATTTTCAAGTCAAACTTCAACTGGAATAGTCGTCAGATTTGATACTTCTAGGAAGAAAAACAGTGGCACAGTGCACGTTTGAAAACAGGTATTCATTTCAACATGTGAAGAGGATTGATTTTGGAGTAGAAATGAACGCGGACTTGTCTGCAAGATACAAGTGCGAAAAATTTATTTTTTCGCAAAAACAAAAAAAAAACAAAAATCGCAACTACTACATTTATTGAATATTTTCTATCCAAAACGAGGCCTGGGTTAAATTTACCCACAGTGTCCACTAAGGTTCAAAAACAAGAAAAAAAAAAAAACCGTTCACCTCGCAGTAACAATTCATTCTGCATTATCGGTTTGCTGCAGATTCATCTCGACGTCAGACGTCAAGGGCCTTTGCTTAGCAGGTTTCTCAACAGAGACCGCCTCGATCAGTTTTTACACAAAATCTTAGCGAGCGAGTGCCGCGCCGGCGGGAACGAGCCAGCCACCCGCACACCATGAAAATACAGACCTACTCACTTACCTATGTATATATGCTATCGGGATTATAGTATATCTATGTATATCGAGTACTGAGTGCTCGGCAGTCGGCGGGTTTGCTGCTTGTGCGTCAAGCCTCAAGGCGGCGGGCAGAGGGAAAGGAGGGATCGGCCGACTGCTTCCCTTGCCGGACACAAACGTGTATTCGTGCATATAGTCGCGTGTGCATACGTACCGCGTTGCGCCCCAGTAGTTGCGCCGGGTAGTAAGTACGAGTCCGAGTTTAACCGGATGTTCCCGATCCTCAACGATCGGACTGAGTGCAATTGGCTAAAAAGTGTTGCGGGCAGGTGCGCGCGCAGCGGCTTTGTTTAGCGTGCCTGGTCTGGTCCCTCCGCGACTAACAGGCGGGTGTGGGCAAGGCGGGCGCAGGCTGCTAGGCAGGCAAGCAAGCAAGCAAGCAACCAGGCAAGCAGGGATCTCTCGGCGTTGCTTACTGCATACTTTCAGTCGGCCGCTGAACTCGGCGTGCGCCGTATCAACCGAGTATCGTGTATTTTCATTTATGTTTATGTTCCTACGCGTTTACTTTTTATGACAGAAAATAATAATGTACACCGGGATTTTTTATCCCTATTAATCCGGTTATCAACGCGCGTCTCTTTTCTTCTTCGTACATAATCTATTCCATTCGGACTTTTCTTATTATTCATATATTTCGCTGTTTTCGCATCTCGCGTGTGTGTTCACGACGAAAGAAAAAAAAAAAAAAAAAAAACAAAAAAAAAAAAAACAACCGACTTGGCTAACTATAAACTAAGGTGGATTCGACGTTTTCGCGACATATCTAACCACCAACCCCCCTCATCTCTCCCCAGGCTGATTTTTGGATTTTAAAACGCCGAAGGAGCGACAAACGAACTCATCATACCTCGACACGTTACGCCCCTGCATCTACCTGAGGCATCTAAACGTCGACGATCCGTTTTCAATATATCCTGCATGGTAAGTTGACGGAATTTTTATACCCACTTTTATAAACCTTAACTGCACATGTGATACGTCATTTTTATTATTCTACTCTTTCATTTCGTGTCTTTTATTTTCTTCTTGTACAATTTAAGTGAAAAAATTTTTCAACATCGCACGTGTCTTTGTCGAGATCGACGTTCGTCGATCGTTTTGTGCGATTTCAGACGACAGGGTGAGCGTGCAAGCCACGGATCCTGGAAAAGTCTGGGATTATTTCTACCCGATACTCAATGAAGCTGAAGCTAACTGCGAGAATTAACAGCCAAACGATCTAATTGTTTTTTAAAAAGGATGATGCAGTACAGATTTATGACTTTTTTGGGCAAATTCATTCACTTTTTATGAAACATACATGTAGTGGAACTCGGATTTTTTCAATTTTCCTGCCTCATTTTCAGTAACTAAGAATCGTTGAGCTGCTAATTCTGGCTGCTATAGCTTTAGTTTTATCAATTTGAACCTTGTACTTTGAACCCTTCTGCAGAAAATTGCGATTTGTAATATTGATAGGTAATTTTCTACCCTCGTGATTATGAAAATGACTTTAGAAGACTTTACAAGAGTAAGATCAGAGTCCTGAAACGGATTATTGATTTCCGGTCTACTGAAGGATCTGGAAAAGTTTCAGGGAATTTGGAATTCCAGTATTTATGCTCATGAGCAAAATTCATTTTCTCTCAATGTGAAAACTGCTCCAGTTTGAAAGAGCGAATTTTTCACTTCGTGAAGATTGAGATTTTGATCGTTTAGATCGAGTGAAAATTCACTTTCAATTGCAGTGGTTTTTGCACTCGATGAAAACAAAAAAAAAAAATTCTTCCATGTATGGACGTTGAGCCAATTTTCGATCTAATTTCAGTGAAATTTAATTCTCCTAGAAACGAAGCGCGTTCTCTTCTTCAGACTGTTGCACTTTCGTCTAAATTAAAAGAAGAAAAAGAAAAGAAAAAAAAAAAAAACACAAATTGAGAAAATGGGTAGAAATCGCGAGGTGGTTAAAATTTTTCAACCAGTTATTCTGCTCGGTAGATAGGCAGGCAGGCAGGCAGACAGGCAAGAGCAGGTATATAGGCGGATCGTTTAATCTCGGCGGATTTGATTATACTCATAAGCCCGTTTTTAATCCGATCGAGAATTGATCGATCGGTGCGATTTTGAACCGATCGCAGTTACGTCGTAAAGCCGAGAGTCGTAAACTAAAACCACCGACGAAGACGAGGACGGTATCTCCTTACGGAAAGAAAAAATTGCCTCGAATGATCTTCAGATCCTAGGCAAGATTAAAATTGCGAATTTCAAAATTTCCATTTTTTATACTACAGACTCAGAGTTTTTAGATAGATTATTTGCCCTCAAGTCTACGTAGCCGATTTAAAAAATTCCGAATGGAAAAACACCGAAGGTTCAAAATTCTGCAAGTAAAGATCCGAAAGGCCAAAACTCCGAATCTCGGAATTCACGCGAGATGAAACGTCGTTTATTTCACAGCTTTGTCAGGAGCTTTCCTTAAATTTGTGGATTTTGGACTTTCTGAGTTTTCAACTTCCGGATTTTTGAGCTTTCTGCATTTCGACCTTTTTTAATTTCCAACTTCTAAATTCTAACGTTTCTAGAAACTCAGAATCACGTTTAAAATAAATTCGCAATTTCAATCCCGTATTTCGTTTTTCGCGTGCTTGAGGAAGTTCCAATAATCATAGATCGTTGTTAGTGTCGGAACGTCGATTTCCGAAACACGAGGTGCCTATGCTACAGTATAGGGTTCGGTGTTGAGTTTCGCGTAATTTTATATCGAGGGTAGATTTGTAATGGTAATAAGGGATAATCCGGCTGTGGGCAAAATGTACCATACCTACACCAGGGTGCAGAACGATCATCCTTCTGCCGCTGGCAAGCTCGCCAAAGGGGTGTCGCAGTACGACAATCGATATGGTTACCCAGTGGTGAGGAGAAGAGAGGAGGATATGAAGAGTGAAGGCCGCTACTAAGTCCTCGTCGTCTTCTTCCTCCAGCTTATGCACAATATCCATTTATTCTCTCTCTCTTTGTCGTTTATCGCCTATTTACCGACCGGGGGGGGAGGGGGGGAATGACTCAGGCGAGATGAAGATTAAAACAAAGATAAAAATTAAGAAGATGAGGTACCAGCAAAGAAGGAGAAGCAAGAGAGGAATAGCAAGAGAGGGACTTGACCTCAGATTCGACACTGCTTCCGGCTCGACTCTCAACTCTCGACTCTCGACTCGAAAGATGTCGGTTTTAACTGCTCGTGAAACGCTCTCTTTCTTTTTCTTTTTCTTTTTCTCTCTCTTTCGGTCTTTCTGAGTCAGCAATTCCCGCGACACAATGACAATGAAAGATGAGAGCAGAAGATACATAAGTTTAGGGGAGTCTAGCTTCGCGACACTTATACTTATAATCGTCAAAGTCTTTCTCGTTATTGGCACGCGTTTCTCAAAAAACGAGCATAATTACATATATACATAGACAGAGAGAATTTTTCCTTTTCGCGAATCATCATACCGCGGATTGCAGAGACAAAATTTCTTTGGAATCAGTCGTGGTCACGTTTTACGGAAATACCGCAGGGTACTGTTTAACAGTCCTGGAAATCCTGACAGTATCCTCAAATCAATGTAACTTTCTTGAAAAGTCTTGGGAATATCCTTGAATTTTCATTGTTTTCTGATGAAACTGTATTTCTGATTAACTTTTTGAAAACTATAATTTGATCCTGGAAATATCCTGGAATTCTGAAGGTAAAATATGTACCTACCTATAGACAGTAGACACCCTGATTTATAGGCACAGCAGAAAATAATAGCAAATCTTGAAAATCGAAGACCCTTCCCTCTATTTTTTTTTTTCTATATACGGTATAGATCTTAGCAGTCAAGACTGATAGGGGGCCAATAACGACGACCACCTCGGGTCTCTATAGAGGCCAATATCGAACTAGGTAAATATTTTCCCTACTCTTTATGTAACCCCGAGAGGATCGATCGATCATAGGGACCTACGTATGCAGTTTTTTTTATTGTACTCCTAGGGCGGGCGCGGGCGGGTGGATCGTTCAAGTTAGAATTAAGATGAAACTATCTGGGCTTAGGTTAGGTACCTATAGGTAACATCTATGATAGAATCTTCTAAGCACGTGGTCGGTGACGGTCGCGGTGGTTTGTACTGCTTTTTTTTTCACCAGGGTACGTCTCGTATCTATATAATACATATATCTATATACATGTACCCACTTCTCTCTCTCTCTCTCTCTCTTTCTCTCTCTTTAAAGCCAATAGATTAAATCTTGAACGACCTAGATATCGCGCCAACACAACACCACACAACCCTGTTGCATATGAACAAGTACGCGTCGTCTGGTGTTACATTCTCACACTGTATTCCCCCCCGTAGCGTAATTCATCTTTCCTCTATGAAAGTATCTATGATTAGGGTATTTTATCTATTTGACGATTTTTGTTTATTTTTTATTTATTTTTTTAAATCGTATATGGTTTTCAGGCAATGAATTTGAAACTTGATGACTGCAAAATTTGTTCTTTTCTTTTATATTATATACAAGTACTTATTGCTGATGATAATTGTCTGTTGTTGAGTTGGCGGGGAAAAATTAAGAAAGAAAGAAAATAGAAGAGAATAGAAGAAAAGAAAAGAAGAAAAAAAAATGGATCTTAGATGTTATTTATATATGTATTTATGTGCGGGGTACGGGGAAAGAATCAAGTGAAAGTGGCTTATGATCGCAGTCAACGAGTAAATACAGTAACACACCACCGTTCTTGTTGGCGGGCGGTTTGCCTATATGTATGTATATCAGTACATGTATATGTATGTATGTACATAGATATTCCATGTGCAGAACCAGCCAGTGCTGCATAGGCTGCAATATGTTGCAGCAGGATTCAGGAATAGTAGCAACAGCAGCAGCAGCAGCGGCTTGAATCCGTCTCGCGTATTATATTATACCTACACATATATACAATTTACATATCTAGGCATGTATATGTAGTTATAGTCGAAGAACATAAGCAATGCCAAGCTCTTTGCTCGTGTGGTAAATCGGGAGGAGGCCTTCTTCGCTTTCCGAGTACAGATACAAACTTTATAATATTTGCGCAATATCCAAATCAGCCAAAGTTACTCTCTTCTTCTTCTTCTTTTTTTTCTTCTTCTTCTCCTTCTAGTTCTTCTCATCTCATTCATGTATAATAATAATGAAGAGTATAACATTGCGTTTATTGCAGTTGGTTTATATATCAACTTTGCGATGTATGTTGTATATAAAATTGTTACAGTTTTACACTTGATACGAATTTTTAACCCTTCAATGGTTGAGAGCCTGTTTTGGAATCGCGAGAATTTTTTTTATTTTTTTTTTTAATGAAAATTGATAGTATCTTGTGGTAAAAAGGGGGGAAATCTCAGAGAGTTTTTCGTCGTTTTTATATTTGTTGAAAATTTCAAGTAATTGGAAGTTAAATTAAATTGAGACGAAAAATTGGTTCGAATTTGAAGAGTGGTCCATGAACGGCAATTTCTGTCAATTTTCGAACATTTCTGCTCCGGTTGGTCAGAATAACATATTTTTAAGAATTTTTTTTTTTTCACGTCAACGTACATAATCAAAGCTGCAATCTGAAAATTCGTCTCGAAATTTGGCGCGGATAAAATTGTCATGTGGTATAATCGAATTTGGAAAATATACAGCATAAAATTCAAAGAAAAATACATCTGCGCAGGTTCTTTCACCCTAAAAAAATGACATATACTTAGGATTATATTAAAAAAGGAAAAAAAGAAAAAAAATCAAATAAAAAATGGCAAAGATTGAATTTATAGTCAATGAATTTGTCTGGCCTTCTTCTTGTTGGAGGAATTCGATAAAATGCGACGATTCTGAAATTTTCTATACCAAGTGCGGATTAATTAACTTGACCATAAGTAACGAGGGTTGGTCTTTGTGGCGGTGTTTAGAAGCTGAAAAGAAGAGCGAGAGAGACTATAAGGGCTACTTTGCTTCGTTGATTATTTTCGCCTCGCTTAATCGCCGTAAAAGACGAAAAAGTGGTTCGAGGGTCCGAGGGCCGAGTATGTGTCGTGTAAACATACCCGGACAGATGGGCAGCGTCGCGGCGCCTGCCTGCCAGGCCAGGCCTGCCTTTCTGCCTTTCTGCCTTTCTGCCTTCTTCTCCTCATCTCATCTTCGCTCTACTACTCATCTCAACAACAGAAGAGGATGGAGAAACGAGGCCGAGGAAGCGAACGTTGCTGCTGCTGCTGCTGTTGGTCTAAACTAAACTAAACTTAACTAAACTAAACCATACTATACATATATACATCTAACCTTACTTTTTCATTTTTCTCGTTATATTTCTCTCGGTCGTGTCTCTACGGTATCAACACCAACGCAACGGGCCGCTATGCTTCGGTAATAATAGCTGTTCGAGAGTTATACCCTAAACCTAAACCTAAACCTAAAGCTAAAGCTAAACCACGATACCAGAACAGAAGCCTGGTGCTTAGGAGTGGTGGAAAGCTCGTGGGAGTCATTTTTCAACTATTTTTCTTCTTCACTTCCGGAGGATTAGAAAACGGTACGAGGATCTAGTCGAACACTTATAGATTTTTTTTTCTTTTTATTCACAACAGTATGATATTTATTTTGTAATTTTTATTTTCTCCGGATTTTTATTTTTTTCTTTGTGGTTTTTAAAAATAGAGTCAAAATAATCCAGCTACATATACCTAATTCTTCTTTTTCTTATTCTCGTATGTTCACTAACTTCTTCACCTCGCTTATATACGCGAAAGCTATTTAGTGTGTTAGGAACTCGCGGGGTTTAGTTAGGACCGGGGATATATTTAACCCTTGTCCGATGCAGCGAGGGGCTGAGATACTAGAGAGACTTACTTCTCTCTTCATCTCTTTTTTATTTTATTTATTTTTTTGTATTATTTTCTTTCTCTCTCTCTCTCTCTCTCTCTCTCTCTCTCTCTCTCTCTCTCTCGGTTAAGAATTCGAGAACGTGCCGCTCGGAGTGGATTGAAAATAAGTTGTGCCGAATACTCGGCATTTCTTATGGACTCGTACCTATCCTACGATCAGTTAGAGGGAACGAGCTCAGATCTTCAAAATACTACAGGGGCTCGCGCTTGTACCAAAATCAAAATATAATTTTTTTTTTTTTTTTTCAATTTGTCTCCATTATTATCGGTAGCAGATATTTTTTTAATGCTCCATTTGTCCTCGGGACTTTTTCGCATGCATCTTGTTTGACTCAGTATTCATTTATCAATAGTTTAACGAAAGAGAAAGAGAGAGAAAGAGAGAGAAATAGGAAAATGAAAATTTTCAGCTTTTGAAAAATAATTTTAGATCTTGATGATTAAAGTGACGTTTGACTTTTGCTCGGCGATATCTACTTCCGGCATTCATCGGTATACATGTATGCATTACGTTTTTCTTCAAGCTACTGATCCTTTCGCTGTATACACCGGTTTTAGAAACAACATGGCGATGCATATGGTTTTCCACTTCCGGTTGATGTTATTTCAAGTTTTGGTCTAAATGTCTTTCAGCAAATTTTTTTCTCTTTCACAGTTTTATTACCCTTTTTTTTTCTTGTGCGTTGAATGGTGAATTTTTAAGGGTCGATTTTTTCATGATTTCATGATTTTTGAAAATTATAATATAGGATTTTGGATATTTCATCTAAATTCTTCTATCCTTCTTATATTCTTCGGTTTCTTATTTTTCTAATTCTCCTCATCCTTCTCCGCGGTCGAACACGTGTCTCGCTTCAGTCTCGCTCAACTAATGTGTCAACCGAAGGTTCAGCGCAGCTGCAGAACCAGAAAACCAGATCCAGAACCAGATCCAGATCCAGAAACGTAGGACAAAACGCGCGATGCGGTATTCTAGTCACATGTCTACTTGATCGGGGTATATTGTATCAAAGACACGCTAATGGGACATGGAGAGGAAGTCTTCGGTCTTCGCCCTCTCTTCTGCCCTTTTCTCTTCATATATACTAGGTATACTCTTATATATATTCCATTCTTGCGATTGGGAATTTAACACACACGTGTGTAAATTCTCTTGTCTCTTCGCATCTTTCATGGCTCAAATTTAGGTACGCATATCACATCGATATACATGAAAGTTTATCTTAGTAGTTTCTGTAACCCTTGAAAATGTAGCTGTAAAGGTTCTTATGTCGAGCATTAATTTATTGGGAAAGAGCTGTTTACCCGGAATACGTATTCCTTTTAATCCTTCGTGACCTATCGGTCCGATCGGGGAAAAAAAAATCATAACTTTTTGAATTTTCAATATTTTCAAGTCAAATTTTAACTGGAGTAGGTACTCGTCAGATTTATTACTTCTAGGAAAAAAATAGTGGCATAGTGCAAACTTGACAACTTTAAACTTGAAAATTTATTCCAACGTGTGAAGAAGATCGATTTTGGAGTAGATCTGAATGCGGATTTATCTGGAAGACATATAAGCGTGAAAAATTCACCTTTTTGCGGAAGAGAAAAAAATAAATAAAAAATTCTAACCTATGCATTTGTTGAATATTTTTTATTCAAAATGAGTTTGGGTAAAATTTAGCCATTGTGGCGACGAAGGGTCAACCGCGCATCTGTGTAACCGACCGATGTCGGTTGACTGGCCACGTGTTTTATTCTGTCACGTGTTTAAATTACGATTGATGTTATCATCGGGATAATTGTGGAGAGAACGACTGCTGTGGCATCCTATATATGTATTTTTAACTGGACGAGAGTAATCATCAAGAGACGGGGACTAAACCAACCGGGGTCAACTAATGCGGGCGTTTATTCTTACTCGCTTTACGCAAAGAATTTTTCTTCAACGTATACTATATAATGTCGAAAGATACACACGTGGTATGAATATCACAAAACACACATATGTCTCACACACGTCTTGTTCATTTCGTGAGTTTTGGGTTAGGTCCGCCTTCACTCGACACGGATCTATGCGCCGAGCAGAGACTGCAGAGGCGAAAAACACGCATTTATATCAACAGGTTTATGGCTCGAGGGGGTGAATTTTGCTTTGCTTTTCCAGTCGCTTCAAGACGAAGATCATTCCCTTCGCCATGGTGTTTTTTCTAGTAAATTTCTAGCTCGGGATCAACCAGTACTAAGTTTTTAGTCTAGCCCTAGCGTAATTAGCCAAGGACTTGAAAAAAAACAAAAAAACAAAACAAAAAAACAAGTAGGTTATGATAGTGCGAATTGCTTATGAGGGTGAAAGTATCGAAATAGCGAAATTTCGAACGTCCAGAAATCCAATTAATGCTAAAATAGCGTGATAAATATGCGCACCGGCGAGTGATCATATACGCGAAACTGAAAATTCGTGATATCCGGACATCCGAAATTTTACTTTACTTATTATTATAAGATATTTACGTATATTAATGATATTGTATTCCGGTAGTAATAATATACAGGTGAAAGTGTCTAGCAAACGTGGTTTACTCCAACGTCGAGAGTTACACTTCTCACTGTTCTATATAGTCGTTGTACTTGTATACTTAGTAATAAGTGCAGCAGCAATCCTGATGCGTTTATACATAAATTGAGAAGACAAACTGAGAAATTGAAAATTGAGAAAACGGTGTACATACGGATCGAAAAAATGATGTCCAAGTTTGTAACGTTGACGCAATCAAATAATCGGTAAAACTTTTCGATTTCATGATTTTTATGGATACAGGTTGAAAAACAACAGAATACGGTGCATAATTTTCCAAATTTAGTAACAAAAAAAAGTCTAACAACATATTCGATTTCATTCATGAATAAGTAATGCATTATTTTCTTTCTTTTAATTCTGTTACGTTTACGTTACGAACATCGCAACTTTATTCAAAAGATGAAAATATACCTCGTACAATTTGCCAATAGTTAAGCTTCATTACATAATACTGTTTATTGTAATAAAGGCACAGCCAGAGAACGGGATGTGATACCTCAGGGGGAGATCGTTTTGTCGCGAGTAAACTCTTTAGGTACCTACAACGTACAGTGCGCTTATAGTCTCGTCGTTATTTCACATTACACATACAAACACACGTGTTTTGTATTTATACATATATATAATATACATCTATAATATATATGTATACCTGTATTAATTTTATATATTACACGATAGACGATAGGCGTTAACGCTAACGTCTTATCGATACTGGAAATCGGTACGCAACCACCTATCTATATCCGACCTCAGGGTTCAGCTATATACGGATTCTGGATGATGATAGTTACGTGTAGTAAATTGACTTGCATGTGCAGCTCGTGTTTGTGTGTATGTTGCATTTTACACACGCGATGTGTAGAGGAAAGGGGTATTTATTTCTATCACAAGTGAAGAGTGGGTAGGTAGGCAGACAGGAAGGTATTAGGTTCGTATATTATACCATCCGCATATACCTACGTATTAAACTTAACTTAACCTAGCTATAGTTCAGGCATGGTATCTTCACACTACCTTATGTATACACCTTCTTCTCACTTTACCAACTTATATTTTTCCTTCTTTTTATTCTTGGTGATCCTTGCCATAGTCCTGGTACTATAGGTATATCTGAATGTCAAATCTCGAACATTATAGTCGGTTTATCTGTATTTACCTTATGATAAACCACTATGGGGCATCTCAGCAATAAGACTCCAAGTGCAATTAAACTAACCAATAATATGACTGCCATAAAGTTATCTGACTACCTTACCTACCAATCAAATCCACACTATAGTATACATGCGGTGTCATCTTTCAATCTCAGTATTCACTTATGGTCCAGGTGATGAAGAAAAGACATTCACATAATATGCTTACTGGACTGGAAGTAGAAGAAGAAGAAGAAAAAGAAAAAGAGTAGTAGGGAATTTACACATGAATTTCGGTCAGAAATTAACTTTATGACCAACTCACTTTGAATAGATCAGGACAGATTATACTTGGACGGATATGTACTTGTGTGTGCGTAGGTTGCTATAGGCTAGGTAAATACTCATGTAAGTTTTAAAACTAAGAGTCGAGAAGTGAGAGGAATTACCTAGTGAAGTTTTAATTTCTTTCATCTTTATCATCTTCTTTTTTAGTATTTTGTATATTATTTTTCAAACGGTGAAACATCAGACCTATAGGCATGACACGATAAGTTTCCTCCTGCGGTGTGTTTCTATTTTCTAGGCGACATCTTTATGGCGATCGTTCTGACTTCGTACCTTGTATCATAAATACAGGATGTGCGTATATGCATGTATGTATTGTATGTACAATACGGGCTGGTATATACGTATATATATATAGAGTGTTTCTGATCGTAATAACGAACTATCGCTGGTATATATGGTATATATAAATGTTTCTTAACATCTTCTTCAAATTATACCAAGACAAAAGTTTTTTTTTTTTGTACTGCAGTCGTGTCTGATGGACGTTGTACAATAGTAAATGTTTTTTTTTTTCTTTTCTTCTTTCCAAAATTCCATCCACTGTATTCTCCAAATTTTATTAATTCTTCGATTCTATAATGGAAAGATTTTTCTTTTGATGACCTGATTTATTTATCGTTTATACCTGCACCCTATCATGTAGTTCGACAGGTGCTCGGGAAGAGGAAATCTAAGGTCTATACGTATATATCTTCCTTCGGTTGTCAGATGAGGTTGGTCGTCTGTCTGGGAAAACAGGCCCCGAGCAAAGGACAAGTCCTTTTCTTTTAAGGCCGTGTTAGGCGCTGTATTTCTAAACACGTATGTTAACGATAATCTCCAATCAATATCATCGACACTATTTATTGGTGTTCGACAAATTTTTACAACGTTCTTAAAGTGAATTGAAAGAAAAAATCAAATGGAAATTGAGATGAAATACAATGACAAAATTACTCAATTTTGAATCTGTGCAGTGTACTGTAACTTCGTGCATTAAGTTTAGGTGATAAAAATTGTCAAATTAGAAAATATGTCAGTATTTCATATCCAAATATACACAGAGTTCATCGAATTTAATTAATCGGGCTATGGTGTGTAAGGATAATGAAGAATTGTGCAATCGACTGATGATTATTGAAAAAAAGAACAACTCCATATAAAATAAATATTAGAATACGAAAATTTTGCGATTAATTCTTTACCATGGTGTAGTTTCTCATCCAATTCTTCTTCTTCTTCTTCTTCTCGTCGTGAAATTCAATCCTTCTTTCATCGTCGGCGTTCTGTACCTGAGCCAGGCGGCTAGGGAACGTGAACGTGAACGGGTAGCTCGGAGGTCCTTAATTCCGGATCAGCAGGTAGCTAGTCTCAGCAGGTGACCTTCGTTCGGTGGTCCATTCTGGCAGTTTTCTATCAGGTATTTCATCCAGCTATACATAGGTATAGGTGAATTTTAGGTGTAGAGATTCTAGTATATAATGCATGCCTCGAGTTGTTCGGTATAATGCATAAATCGTAAAGGTCCAATACACATGGTGCCATACGTCGCGTCGTAGTATCTCCTATTCATTTACATTTCCTCGTCTGTTTAATTATTATTCCTATAAGTATTTTATTTCTCTATTATTATTATAACTACATCGCTATAGCCTGAAAGTCCAGATAGATATTTATGCAAACGTATAAACTGCAACGAACTAGAACTAAGATCAAGAAAGAAGGACTAAATCAATCTAGTCGAGTAAAAATTGTTGATCATGATGTCTTACGTTTCGACAGTGATGTTCTATACCCTCATAAGATTCAGATCATCATAATGATTTTGGCTCAACTTGATTGATTTAGTCCTTAATCTTCCCATTTTACTAAGTCCGAGCATTAACTTCACTTATGAAGAATAGAACTAATTGTCAGATGAATTAATTTCACTTTGTGTTGTTTTTCTTTCTCTTTCTTCTTCTTCTTCTTCTATTTCTTCTTTTTTCTTCTATAAACAGTTCAACGAATGACGGGTTGCCTTGTCATTAATATACCTATCTGTATCTGTCAACTAATCGATAATGCTCCATGTAATTATATACGTCTATGTGTAAATGTGCACGTATATATTATGCATGATCCCTTGGACTATAACGTACACTTGGACAGCGAGTACTTTGAACGGTATTATCCGCAGCTGTAGAAACGACGAGATGATGTCTGTCTTCATTACGTAATAATTATAACTACATCCTCGTAGTTGATGCTGATGCTGATGTTGATGCTGATGCTGCAGCGGGTAGGTCATCTTCATCTCGTATCTGAGGTCACTGAACAGATTACGAAAAAGTTCAACGCACCCTCGTAGTGTCAGACGAGAAATGAAAGTAGGTGCGAAACTGTATTATCATCAATGAGGATTCGATTTCATCCCTCATTAATGGATACAACCTACCGATTAATTGGTCAAATTATGAATTTTTTATCGTCATTCAATTTCCTATGTATAGATTATCAAATAGAAAGAATTTTTTGATTCCAAATTGGCTTACAGATTCTGAAAGCCTATAGGGTTTCGCAGATTCCGAAAATATGTATTAATGATGATGATGATAATTATATGACGATCAGTATTTTAATAAATGAGCGAACGATCAAATCCATAACACTGAAAATTTGTGATACATGCGGAAATTCGAAACTGTTCTTTACTTATAAGATATTTACGAAAGCGAAATTTGCACAGAATCTCATACACATACACACGTATCTACTATATAGCGTTCGATAAATTTATTATATTTCTCAAGACAAACGCGTGGGATTTTCTCTCTACCTCTCTCTCTCTCTCTCTCTCTCTCTCTTTCTGTATAGTATTTCTTCTTCTTTTTTCCCTCCGGCTCCCGGATAGATTAGTCACTTCGTTAAATGTCACATAAACTTCCAGTTGTACAATTATACAACCCAGAACGGTGATACAGATTTTTAACACAACTCGTACTTGTATGTCATACATACATTATTGAAAATATTGTAAATTGGAAACAAAAAAACATTTGAAAAATCTTATTCAATTACGTATTCATACAATTACACACTCTGTACCACGAATCAAGACTGTCGACTTAGGTATACATAATACATTTAAATACAGTTGTTGCTGATCTCAAGGCAATCTTGCCCCGATGATATCATTTCATACATCTATTACGTGTACAATATAGTATATGTATTATTGATTATATATAACTGTTTTCAATCGGTAGAAAGTGAAACGAGATATGAATTTTTGAATGAGAAGAACAGTTGAAATGGTTCACACACGGATGTTCTCTAGTCGAGAGTAAATGACTAATTGTAAAATAAGCAATGACACTGTAGGGGACTGTATATATAGACTATAACTGTCGGAATACCGACATAGCCAACGTATAATAACTACTGTATAATACATACACGTATATGTACTTATACCATCGGAGGAACGCAACTAGTTATCTACTATCCGTATGTTCAGTCTAATGCAGAGGACGACGAGAAGAGCTAATGACTTTCTCTGTATAACGTTCGCTTAGGTATACCTCAGCACACCTACCTACCTACCTACCTAGGATTATAAACTTCTCTCTGCTCTGTTCGGTATGGAGAACATGAACTGGTTCGCTCTTTCACGGTTCGTATACTTGAACATGTTTCACGTGTCTGGATTTTGAATGATAGAAATGTTGCGGTTCGTTTGATATTTTTTTAATAATCCTCCGTATTATGTACTGCAATGTGTGTACTGACTTTTTTTTTTTTTAGAAAATAGTCAATTTTTATGATCATTACCATTTGCAGGGCATTTTTAACTCAATTTCTATGAAATGACGGGAAAGTTTTGTCGATATCAACTTTTCGATGACGTAGTAGACAACCTGAGAAGTACCTTTAACCCTGAATTTTTTATTAGATTTTTCGTATTAGCTCAAAAAATTTCCAAAATCCGACTGTTCCCTAAAAGACTCAGTGTACACACGGAGGGTTGATTCAAGCATTTATTTTCATTCGTCTTTCAGTTTTTGGATGATTTTGATTCTTTTTTTTTTCGATCGATTTTCACACGCGTTTGAAAATACCTATTCTTGATTTTCAGTACATTTTTAACGATTTTTTTCTTTGCATTTTTTCATCAACGTCTATCTGTTTTTCATACAGACACAAATGTACTATAAGGCGTGTGTTGTATATACGGTTCCTGCAGGATACAAATTCTAGTTTCACGTCTAAAGGTTTACTGTCAAGTTTTCCTCCCTCGGGATTTCCGGATGTATTTCCCGTTTTCTCTTATCCCTTAGTTATTTCTTGATTATGGTGGTAGTGACGACGATGATGGTGGTGGTGGTTTGAGCTCCCACGCGACTTGAACAAGACCGGCCAACGGCGGTATAGTAATATATTGCACCTTCTACCGCAAGGTAAAACATGAACCGCAATTTTACACCGCGCACAACGCGCACCGGTGCAGGACATGTATCTCTACCAACTCTTATATACATTTATATGTAGCTATGTATGTACATACACAAGTATAAACTACCTGTACCCCCATGCATGCATGCATCCATGCATACGTGTATCTTGATGGGAGGGAGAACTTGGGGAAGGTGAAGGTGTAGGAGAGGAAGGGAGACACGACGCAACGCGACGCGACGCCTGAGGACGCATGGTGAGAGACTGTGTTCGGTCCTCTTGGTTGCTCCAGCAATATATATATATATATATATATATATATATATATATGTATAATATGTATACGTATATGTGGTGGGGAACACGGGAGGCACCGTACCCGTACCGCACCGCGCCGCACCGACGCCCACGTCCTTATGACTTGCGGAGGAGAACCGCGAAGCCTCCTGCAAGTTATCCTTATATGCTAGTAGGGGTAATGTCGTCCCGCGGTATCGCATATTTACGGATATAGATATATAGATGTATGTAACATATATGTATAATATGGGGCATTCCATGGACCAATGAACCAGTGGTGACTGAATGAATTTTTTACACGGTTTACGGGTCTCCGAAACAGTCGTATGGTTTTTGTTCGTTTGTTATTCTTCAAATTTGGTTTTCAACATTTTTTTTTCAGCTGTCAATATATTGGTACCTGCTCCTATGTATAGTTTCTATACCTTTCTCAAAATTTTGAGGAAACTATCAAACAATGTTCGTTTTTTTTTTGTTTTTTTTTTCCCCCCCTTTTCTATCCGATCATTCGAAGATTAATATTTCTTTGAACATCATATGACAATTTTTTCAATTATATAGGTACTCATTCGCGAAGAAATTTTGGAATATTTTTTTTTCTTACGAATTATATATAAGTGTTAGATTCGTATGAAATTCACCTTCTATAATACTGAAATTCGACATGTTTTATTAACCAGGCGGAAATCTTCAAGAGGATATCTCGGCATTTTTTTTTACTTCAATGAAAAAATAGAAAATGAAAAAAAAACAAAAAAAAAATTACCCGATCGCGGAGCTGATTTCGAAATGATCTGAATTCTACAAATGATTTCTGATTTTGCGAAACGGTGGGAATAGAGAAAGGTTCGAAAATTACTAGCTTAAAAACGAATCGTTAGAAAAACTTGAAAAAAAAAACAATTGATTATCAAATTAATTCGTGGAGATTTTTATAGATCAGTTCTGAGTCAGTTGATTTGGCGTGGAATGTCCTGTATTATAGTTATTTGTGTGAATTTTCACCTACGGTATTGTTATACGTATGTACCTACTCGTATTTATAGGTGAATGAATACGTATACACGCACGCACACAACAGACGTATGCATTAGGTAGCGTTCGGATGATATAACGTATGTATCGTAATTTTTCCCAATAGCCATACGCTCTACCTTTCATAAGGTTCATACCTATACCTAGTTCTACATCTACATACAAACATACGCCCACACGTACTACGTATGTATTTATTTACCTGTATATATGTAGTTATTCACCCAAAGACCTTGTTTCTAAATCTAGAAGTTGAAGAAAAAAGAAAAAATTCGTATTCTCACACAATCAGTATAATAGGGATGATTCTAATTCACAGCATTTTCAACGAAGATGTGGGTTTTCAATTTTCGATGAGGTTAATGAAATTTGTTATACGTTAACGCATAACAAAATGACAGGGGAAAAGATTCTTTATTTCGTGACTTGAACGGTTCAGAGATATGCCAAAATACAGCGGATAATTTTTCGAAATGAATAAAACACACGAACCTTGTTAATTTTGCATATATCTAAAAACATTTGATTAATGAAATAGCGAATTTCTTCTTCTTTTTCAAAAAAAATCTGTTGCATTAACGTTACGAACTTGAATTTCATAATTTTTGAACACATCTCAGCTTCTGCTGAATGAAAAACTATAACCTCGACCGCGTATGAAATATAAAATCAGTTTCTATAGCGAGGGATGATTATTCTTCCATTTTCTCAATACGGGAAGTTGGAAAAAGCAATTTATTAGAGGAATGTTTAAATGTACATATACATATGAAAGTATTCTATGTATGTGTATAATTTACATATATACGTGTGTGTATCAAAGCAGGTATAGATACGTTAAATTGTCAATGTATAGGTATAAATACATATTATGAGGTATACGTAGAGGTATATGTTATATCCCCGATTATCGTATACGTATAATTATATATATATATTCGTATGTATGGTATCTTCCTCGCTTAATGACCCTTCTCGTACCTAATGACGAGGACCCTGTTACTTGCCGCCCTCCCCCGTATATAGGTATCCTTATACCCATGCGACTCTACTTCTTCTTACTGCTACTATACCTATAATGTATACACATACATATATGTCAGGTATACGTACACATACAAATATCTAAGTAATATGGTATGTATACATATACATACAGGTGAGTGAGAGTCAAGTTTGTCTTTACTTTTTAACCTGCGTGCGCGTATGTGCGCGATCCGATCCGATGCCTTGCCTTGCCTTGCCTTGCGAGTATCTCCTTCACGTTTGCTCTTTCTTTCTTTCTTTCTTTCTTTCTTTCTGTCTTTCTATATCTTTCTTTCTTTCGTTGATCGTGTTGTGCACGTGTATGCACGGTGAGGTACTATAACCACGACGGCAATGACCCGCCGCTGGCCTTGCCTACTCCTCTTTGTTATTTTTCTCTCTTTACGTATACAATACATACACGTGTGTACATACATATATAGGTAGGTACACATATACGTATGTATGTGTGTATATGTATATTCTTCTTCTTATCCTTTACCTCTCTTCTTCACTTCTTTCTCTCTTTCTCTCTCTCTATCTCTAGAGAACCCTGCCCCTCAAGTTTACACATACATACCGACATATACGTATATCAGTACATATGTATACGTCCATTGTATGTAACATACATCCCTTTTTTTTTTTACAGAAATTAGGGAAACACTTCGCGGTTGTCAAGTTATGTTATTGAATGCCGAATAAATTACCACGATTTAATTACACCGTGTAATCCAAAGAAACAGCACAAAAAATAGAAAAATAAAAAAATAAAATTACAAAATGATTCTAATCAAGAGAATTTTAGTATAATTATTCAATCAATCAATTATATTTCTATTATTGTTTTGGCAAATGCAAAAACGAAGCACTGAAAATTGAAGAAATAAAATAAAAATCAACAAATAATGTGAAAAGAGAGAAAATAAAATTTGGGAAATGGTCAGGTTTTTCTAGTTTACCGGAATAATATATCAATAGGGTTTTTCTATTTTGGTTTGTTTGTTTCTTTTTTATTCTCTTCAATTTGCTTTCTTCATTTTGATTTTGATTTTGATTTTGTTTTTTTGGTCACAATTGGCGAAATGAAAGTAAAAATATATACATACCTACTAAAAATATGATATATACGTAGTACGTTCATGTGTATATCCCGTCGTTGAACACCCCGGTTCAAGTTATGGATAGCTTTGTAACGGGGTCAAGCGTCATGAAAACGCTCTTGTCCAGTTGTAGCTATAGCTATATAGCCATAGGTTATACATATATATACGACTATTGGTGGTAATATGGATGTTCAGGGTACATGTATATCGCTGGTCTCGTCAGCCTGATGAAACCCTCATCTCGTCCCTACGTATGTATGTACATACATACATACATACATCATACGTCACTCCCACATATGATTTCACGAAATGCCTATACATATACTTATTCTGGCTGCAGTGCATGCGGCAATATTCACGTATGTGCTTACATACAGTAGTATACGTATTCCTTCTTACTGTATCTTTATCTTCATATATCTCGTTCTTTGCATCGGCGTATGTAGCTTTACGTATGTGTATGTATGATTTGCGGGTTGCATGGATAAGACACATGTTGGTATACGTATGTTATACGTATTTAATACATACTTCCTACTCCTTTACACGCACTAGTCTCTAGAGTCTAGGTGCCTCATCGTCGTTGGTACATACTTAATCAACTTTACGCGATACTTTAGGTGACCGTAAATCAAAATTAACCAACAGCCACAGGGCCTAATGGCAAATAACTATGACTAAACTATTTTTTTTTTTTCGACTTATTGCTGAGATTATACGGTGCTTATTTTAGGTTCTACGTAATTAGGTGTGTATTCAGGATCGGGTTGAAGGTTGATCATTATTACTCAGAAAATTGATTTGTTGGATTTTCGGTTCGGTTGATCATTGATTACTTCGTGTTATATTTAATTAACATCGAATTTAACGTATGTAGATATAGATACATTGGTATTGGTGTTGGATAATTATCAATTGACCAGGCGCGATTCCAATTACAATATACTGCAGAAGAGTCGAGGAGGAAGAGGACTTATCCGGCAATGCACGTGCCTCGTATACGGAAAGCGTGAAGCATTATAATTAACGCTATTCTCATTATTAATTGCTCTGATTAACTACATCGCATGATTGTGATATCGCGCTAATCACGGTTGTATATACGTAAACACCTATATAGGTGTCTATATGTACGTAAAGATTTAGTATATGGATTTACCCTCACGATTATCGTCTCTCTTCACATACGTCCATACATAATTATTGATTATAGGTGCAATGCAGATATTCTTCAGATATGCACTTCTCTGTATGCATATGTATCGAATGTAGATTTTTATACATATGCATAGGTACCTACGGTATGTTAAAATGTATTATTGAAGAAAATGTATTTTTCAAAAATCAATACCATATACTCGTCACACCTCGTTTTGGCTTCATCGGACAACAGGTGGCATTCGTATACGTGTACACGTGTATATTGTATGTTAATATGTAAATATACGTATAACCAAGGAGAAAATATAATCTGAGACGAAATATGAATTTTTTGCGTAAAAGTGCAGCAACAGCACTGGCTTCATATGACGCAGCAGTAGTAACTTTATCCTTTACCTGTCTCGGTCCTTGTTATGTTTATATATATATATTGTGTATGTATACACTCACATGTGTTTGAATCAGTTCATTATGAAGATGGGTACGACGTTGACTGTCCTATATAATAATATTAATTATCATAATAACAACAACAAATATGATTTCAGTCACTTGTTGTTCATAATGGATGGTTTTTTTTTTTTTTTCTTTTTTTATCGAAAGAAAGTTGAAGTGGATCCAACGGATGGTGTATGATTATTCATTATTATAATATGTACACATAGTACCGATCTGCATGCGAGTATAAATGGCTATAGGTTTATATATGTATAGACGTATATGTATGAAAAAGCACGCTCTGCTTACGAAGGAGAAGAGGAAGATTTCTAATTTTTAAAATAACTTTCCGAGGCATTCTATGGCCAACTTGCTCGCTCGTTCGTTCGTTCGTTTGTTAACTCGTTGTTATTATGGTATAAATATACTATGTATTATAACTATACGTATTTGGCTTTGAAGTTATTTCGAAAAATTCATTAGGGAAAGCTACGTATACTTATACGTACGTACGTTGTATATTTATACATGCAACACGATATTATATTATTTGTAATTACGTCAAATTTGATTTAAGATTTGTTAAAATAATTTATTCTTCTGAATCTAATCAATCGTCAAGAGAGAATGAGCAGGGGGTGAAATATTTCAGGTATAAGTTAATTAACAGAAATTAGAATAATTTGGTAACATCATTGAAAATTCATCAATTTATTTATATATATACATATGTAGATACACATGCATGTGTCGAATTTGTCTGTAATAGGAGTTACGATTTTAACGATACATCTTGTCTGGGTCGACGAGCGCCAACCACCCTTGAATGATATTATTTTCTATTGATTTTACGTTAAGGGTAATTATTTGTTAGTCTCCCCCCTGCCCTACCCTTGAGCGTGGGAGCATTATACTGTCTAGTTACTCATGGTCTCCGAACGTTTCCCTTGTTTAATTTTGTCCCCTGGGTGCTTTAAGCACACGAAAATTTGACCTGTTCTATAGATAGTATATACAGGTATAGGTAGCAATTATTGTCCCTGACAAACCAGAGGAAGAGAGAAAAGGATGAAGAGATATTAGGGCCTTGATGTGCGCATACTCTGACGCATAATGCGCATAAATATATCTAGCTTCAATCACGCGAGGGTATACTAAACTTGAACTACAATAATTAGTCGAGTATCTTGGGGTCGTATAATCGCTTTTAAAAAACACACACATGTTTAGGTATACGTGGGTGGGGGTAAGGGTGGGATTACCTGTATAACATGCGAAAGACCCGGAAACTTGAATAATGTCATAATTTCAGTTCAAAGTTGGCCAAGGATTAACGCAACAAATTTCTACATGTAGGTATATAATATATATATATATGTATGTACTACATACTACATACATACATGCCTTTTGGCGAGACGAAGGTGTGGCGTAATCTGCTGCTGCTGCAACCCCATGAGCGTAACGAACTTCGAGAATATCACGTATATGAGATTGTCAGTGAAATACCTACCATACGTTGTTCGTTCACACCAACACCTTGCAACATATTGTTACGCGTCTCGCGGTTATTATTATTTTTTTGTACATAAAATTTTTTTTCCTTTTTTTTTTTTTTTAATAATAAATCGTAGATTTCTACCAATTTTCTTATACCTTGGTATCCATATTTGTACATATATGTAATATGTATTCTCACTTCCTGTCGAGGAACAACATTGCTAATTACTACCTATTACATATTTTAACAATTATTTATTGCAGCGTAGAGTAGGTAATAACTAATTTGATTTCAAGTTATTTTTATTTAAATTATTTTGATTTTTTTCTTTTCGATTCCTAAACACGTGAATTGATTTTTCTGTCGAGATAATGATGAATCGTTTCTGAAATCTGTTGAAGTTTTTTTTCCTGATTCATTTTCTCTCTTTCATTTTTTGGTGCGGTTTGATTTTGACTTTTATGTTTTTCTGTCGGTATTTCCTAATTACGAATGTAAACTTGAGGACGAGTTTTTCCCTGGCCCTTTGTAAAGTGTCTTCTTTTTGAATACTTGAAGTATGTATATATGTACATACTGTACTATGTAAGTACCTACACACATATAATATACATACAAACAACGCCGTAGACGACGACAGGTATAGTCTTTTTAGCCCGCGGCGATGATCTCCGACGCCGCGTTGTCTGGATCGAATTTCTTCGGATACGCTTGACCAAACGCTTTGTAACGTGTGGGAAAACCTTGTCCGAAAGTACGGCAAACGAGCTATGGTCTGGTCTTGTCTGACTTGCTTGGTCAAGTCAAGTCAAGTAAAGTCAAGTCAAGACAAGTCGAGTCGAGTCGAGCTCCTTTAAACTTTTATTTTATTATTTTATGACCGCACATTGTTGCAGCCAGTCAGCTTTTGTCCTTTGTCGTCCTTTTTATTATAACTATAATATATTCTTCATTACGAAACTACGAAAAGTCGAGCCAATTAATTTTTTTAATTATTTGTCCACACTGGCTAGCCCTGGAGTTTTCATCACTTTTAGGAATTTTTTGTTGTTGTTCCCCCGGTTGATTTAGACGTGATGACTTTTCACGGTCAAACTAGTTGGTCGATCTCAATAATATATCATGATTTTTCATCGTTAAAAAATAGGCTTTGACCCTGTCAAGTTTCAAATTTTTTCATCAAGTCGTTTCGCAAAATCCTCGGCCTATGAATTTTTGATACAGAGAGTGAGAGAATTTTTTGTGTCGTGATCTGAAGGGTTGAATAGTAAAGAAATAAAGAACGAAACCAATACTTTTTTTTTATACCTTGCGTAATGGAGAGTCAAAATGAGAGAGAAGGTGAAATACTTCGTATGTAACGTCTATATGCACAATATACACAAAAAACATATGAAAGTAGTACAGATTTATGTACATACATGGTTTGAGGCTGCTGCTACTGCTGCTGCTGCTGCTGGAGTGCATTAGTTTTATCGATCCAGTCTACCGAGGCACGTGGGGAAACCCTGGTTTTTCCATCAACCCCTTCAACTAAAATCCCCCCTCCCATGTGACATGTATGCTGGGAAACTATCCAACTCTATTCTTAGTCCCTTCATATACCATGTGTGTGTTCTTTCGTGTGCATTGAACTGCCAATATTCATCGTTTGGCATTGGCTTCTATACATATTACTATACGTAGGTATAGGTTCAGGGTTCAATCGTATAGAAAGAGGACGTGGGAAGTTCAGAGAAAAGAAAAATTAATTATTGAAAAATTGAAAAAAATTGGGTAGATTTGAATATTTGTACGATGGATTGAAATTCGTTGACTCATTATAGCTTCGTCGTAAGATCCTTGCGGACGTTGATGTCAAAGTTAACGAATGTCGTATAATAACCACTATTATGCGGTCTATATAGAAGAACTTTTAGTAGGTGCAGGCACCAGTTTGTCAAGCAATAATATTTATCACGAATAGGAAATGGGAAGGGGGAAAATGAACGATCAGGATTCAAGGGGTGGCTTTTCAAGGGGTTTGAGGTAAAATCCGAGCCTGCTACCCATAGTCACTGGGAATTTTAATGACTCAAGATTTATGCGCTTTCGGGTACTCTGGGGTTCGAAAGCATTGTATATTCGTCCTATTTGATACTTTCATGCAGTCTGAATACAGACAACTTCCTTCCTTCCTTCCTTCCTTCCTTCATTCCTTGTACAAATATACGCATGTATACAAGCTCACGCAGGCAATACCCATACCCTGAACACTGCATCCTCGCGTGACTACAACATTCGATATAAGAGCATCGGTGGAAGAAGAACGATCATGACTATGGTTACGTCGTTTTACCGTTTCGTGTCTTTAGGTCCCACTGGGCGATGTCCCTGCGTATTATAGATTTACTCTACTCATTCCCCTATTTCTATGTATTATTTTTACTATATACCGTATTTTGCCTGGAGGTAAGAGGCACAAGGGTTGTTCGAACCCTCGGTATTTACTGTATATATATATATACGTATCTATCATACGTACCTTCTTAATAATTTTCATTCGTTGTTAATTGCTCGTTCTATTATAGTATACGCAATAATCGGGATCATAAATTTTTGTTCGTATAATTAGTATTCTCCTTGCCAATTATCCTTTGGCAGAAATGGAAAGAGGGGCGGACGACGGTTAATTAAACTACCCCTTTTTGTTATTCTCGAATGACTGTATTTATATCTTTGAGATAAACTTCTCTGCAGTATTGATTATTTATCTACTATGTAGGTGATGTATACAATATGTATCTTATAGACAAGTATAGATATATTTTCTAATTCCACAATTTCGTAATATCATTTCTTTGCTTTACAAAATGGAAAATAACGATTTTTCATTGGAGAATAATAAACTCGACTGAGAATATATTACGTGACCAGATGCGGTATCTCTCTTTCATGCTGATGCAGCATCTGTTACCGCGATCGGACGTAAAACCTTAATACTTCTCGTGCAGTTGATGCCGATGATGATGCTGATGCTGGTGCTGGTGCTGGTGCTGGTGCTGGTACTGTCGCTCGAGGGGATAGTTTTTCATTCTTTATTCTATAAACTACCACCAGTCTCGGTTGAATTTTTATCCCCGCATCCGGTACGGACCAGTTCAAGATTCGTAAGATGTTCATGCCGCCTTCTCTAGCGTTTATCTCATCTTTGTAGAGCTTTCAGTACGCCGATGTGATACTTAAATTCTTTACACAGCTATTTTATGGACAATAGGATCGCCGCGATTAATCACGTACTCACATTATACACGTAGGTAGTATGTTCAGTTAATTAAATATTAAATTATTCTTGGGCGCGTGCGGCAGGCACAACAATTATCTTTCTATCCTTACTTCCTTAGGAACTTCTTTTTTTTTTTTTTTTTTTCTTCCAACCGTGTACGAAATGTTATGTAGAGTGTGAACTCTGAATATCCTAATTAATACGATTAAAATCAATCCCTACTGCTCTCATGTGTAGACTTAGTACGAACAGTCAGTTCTGCTTTTGGTCTAGCTTCGGTTCGTATATTTCACCTGTGGGTTTGACCGGTTGGGGTGAAGTGGGGCGTTATAACTATCGTGTATAGACGTTTACCACCTAGCCTCTCTTTATATTTCTTCAGTGTAACTCGGTAGCCTCCGCAATACACTTGTGTATGTGGATCTTCTTTGGGTTACATATAATACGTCTTGTTCAAAACCGTGGCAAATGTACGTGTATAATGCATAAATGTATGTATATATACGTGTCCTTGTATTTCATAAATATAGATATATATATATTACATGTATGTATACAAAACACATGCAGTAGTCGACGTTTTACATTTGGAAACACTATACCCCTCGTATTATTTCGACCTAGTCCGTGTGTTTTCTTTTCTTTTCTTTTTATTTCTTTTGGTTTCTTTTCTCTTCTATTCGTGAAACTTAGATACAGTGGAGGGGAGGCGTAAGTCTCTGGCCTTTTAGTAACTTCAGTCAGTGTTCCTACTTTGTGGTTCTCGGTACGCTAAATACCCGCGTCTCTTTTCCGTGCGGGGAAAAATTTCATCGTTTTATTATACGTGACATGACAGTTATTATTATTATCTTACTATGAAAACCATGGATTCAATTCGTTAATGACAAGTGTCTAAATACCGTGACATTTTCACTAAAATCAATGCATCCTAAAAATGAATTCTAATTTGATGGAAACCTGCAGATGATGATGATTGGAGAATGAATGTATTCTAGTGTTAAAATCCTGGAGGATTTGTAGTTATTTGACTTGAAACAACAACTCCGAGGTATCAGCTTAGAAGATTGTTTCACAATAGTGTTGTAGATTCGTGTAAATTTACGTAGGTGATCGCAGGTTTGTGGGTGTGTAACGTTTAACCGCGTGTAATTTAATCCGTGGTTCGCGGTCAAGAGTTATATAGAGAGTCGTTGTTAGTTCCGGTTATTTTCATCGCTTGGTGTTGATTCGCGTTAGTTCATTCATTCACCAATTCATTTAGTCAGAAAGGTAAAGAAAAGAAAAAAGAAATATAAAAAATAAGGTAAAGAAAGAGGAATTGATCAGAACGGTTTTGGTTTAATTGAGCTATTCGGTGTTTAACCTACTTGACGATTCAGTATCTCGTTATATTGTGAGAATGAATTACGTGACTGTTGTAAAGCTAATCTGAAGTTTCTACCAATATCGGAGATTTAGTCTACCCAGCGAGTTGGTTCATTTTTTACCCAAAATCAATCCGATATACACGTGAGTGTATATTTATATATATTTATGTCGAAGGTGAAGGGTGGAAACTACCCGCCCATTGCGAATCGAAATTGGGGTGCCTTTCGCGGGATCCAGGATACATTTTGCGAATAAATCACTGGGCATATTATATACAACGTGTATCTATATCCATAGCCGCAAGCGATGGCAAATACTCGAGGCAAAATTGCTCGACGACACGTTTATCACACTAGAAATAGCAGCCACAATAAACCCCAGTTCGTTGATGTTTACGATCGATTTGATATATGTATACCCTACATCCAACCTGTGTGGAAATGACTCAATTTGTATCTTTCGGTGCCTCCAGCTTGGAGATGTACAATTGTATTCGAGTATGAGGAGCTTGTGATTTTTGTTCCTCCCAAATTCATGCCGGTGTATTTATGTATAGTATTTTTCCGGGTCTTTTTTCCTTTTTTGAAAACGGGTCTATGACCTTTCATCTTTGACCGTTTAACCCTTTTTTGAATTTAAACAGTATATTCAAATGTGCGTTGTTTTAATTGGAGTCTAGACTTTGTTAATGAGGATATACCTGCCCACTTGAACCCTGGAAGGTTAATTATTTAGAATGAAAATTTCAGTCCTACTAATTACTACTTAACCCTTGATCGCCATCCCGGAGGCAATAGTTTTTTACGTTTATTTATTGAAATTACGCTTAGTCAATAATGAGAACAAATCTCCATCTCATTAGGACACTTCGAGTTATTCTGTTCGGTTGATGTTGGAAAGACAAAATAAAAAAAATAAAAATCGTCATCACACCGTCATTCTATTTTGCAATTATTTATACATATTTATTTGGTGGAGGAGGGATTACGTTGTTTAATTTGTTTAATTTGTTTCACTGCATCTGACGAAAACGGTTTTTGCTTTAGTTTTTAATTATTTTCTGTTTCATAGCCCCTACCCACCCTCGTCCTGATTTTTGTTACAGATTAGGAGCTCGTCTGCCTAGCCTTACACTTCGTATTCATCTTGTATAAATCCGGCAAGTTCCGTCCTTCGACAAGTTTACACTGCCAATGTAACGAATAATGATTAAATACAAAACGGAGAAAAATAAGAAACAAGAGAATTTAAAATAAATCATCATCATCATCATCCCCATTATCATCATCATCATAATCATCGTCATTGTGGTAATAGTGGTTGGAACATGATGATATCGTCAAGAAATATCAAACCTGTCGAATATTATTTGACGATTGAATCGAAAGGTGATGAAGAAAAATCAAAAATCATATCAACGAAGAAATACGGTAACCAAAGAATATTTAAACAATAAACGATTATCTATGATAATAAGAAATCGTCATGCTAGGAGTCAGTCAGCCCACCAATCCACCATCGAGTCTTAGACATTCGGCAAGTTTTTCCTGCCTCCAAAGAGGAGCAGGTGAAGGACACAGAGCCAGGACATCAACGTTACCTCAACAGCCTAATACTCAGACACCAAGTAGCGTATCTCAGGGTCATTCGTACTCCGCAACATCATCGCCTGGACAGAAAAGTGACCTGAACGATGATCACGTTCTCCAGGTTCAAGAGTCAAACGATTATGGATTCGCTCGAACTAGACCTCGGCTCAGAAGTACCACTGGTGTATTATACGAGGAGGAAACAGCCGTGAACTTTCGCGAAAGTATTCACAAGGCTAACAAAGAACGGGATTTGGATGTGACGCCGATGAAAAATCGTGATTATCAGAAAAATTTTGGATCTAATAACCCCCTTCGAGGTGCTCTAAATCTTTTGACCACTTCGACATCTTCATGGTGGAAATTTCGACCTAGAGATGATCAGGCATTGAGTAACTCAGCCGTTTCAACACCCGATAGAAAATGGTCCGGCTCGATAACCTCAACACCTAATGACGCTAAGTGCTCAATGTCATTGACTGCTCAGGCGGTAAACCTTATACCGTCGTCCAATACAGCGGACCGTAAATGGTCCCTCAACTCATCATCGGCTGCTACGTCAGTCGCTTCGCCGAGTAACGAAAGAAAGTGGACTGGAACCTGCACTGGATCCTCGACTGGGACTGGGTCCTCGGCTTCATCCAGTCAGGATCGTAAATGGCGGTCTCTGGGTGCACTTCTTAGGACACCAACAACATCGAATGGTCATTACGTACAGGGATCTTCATTTTCATCATCGTCTCATCATCAAAATCCATGTACAACCGGGTCATCCGGTACGGAAAACTCAAGGGACTCTTTACCAAATTCTGCATCAAAAGTCTGCAAGGTTAACAGGCTTTCTCATAATCCTCAGAACTCGTATTCTGCCAGAACTTCGCGGAACAGTCGTGAGGTTTATAGAGAAACTTGCGAATTTACTGTTCCTCAAAGTAACGAAAGGTCAAAAGTCAGCCGACGACTGTATCAGGAACAAAGTGTCGATTTTACAAACGGTGATGACGAACAACCGATTCTGCATGAAACCCAGCGAGGATCATCGTCAAATACAAGGGCGAATCGAGCTCAGAGCTTTTATTTACTTGATGATTTTCTCAGACCACAACCTGGCCCGAATTCTTTGTCACATTCGTATACAAGCTCGTCTTCTTCTTACGTACCAACTACGAACAGTCTGAGAAATGGACCTGAGTCTTTTACCAAACATTCGAGTCAACATGCCGGTGGTATTGGTAACAATATCAGCAATGTTACTCCTCCGAGAAGGCATAATTCAAGTTCCGATAGTCTCGAGGTTGCTACCAGCCCTTTACCTCCACCGGTTCCACCTCCACCACCACAAATTAACACCAAGGAATGGAGGGATAGGGGTACGGATAATATCAGAGAAAAGGAATTGTGCCCTTGCAGGATGTGCCGCACTGCCAGACACCAGAAATCTTTTAACGAGGAGGTGAGTCTTTCTTTTTTCCTTTTTTTTTTTTTTGTTTTTTCTTTTTGTTGTTTTTTTGCTTTTCATCTTTCGCTCATTTTTTTTCTTACCTTTCCTATTTCATACAGGTTCAAAATATTGTCGGATCATCAGAAATTTTCAGATATTTATTCGGAGATTATTCGAATGACCGTTATTCATTGATTTTTCAGTTTCTATTGTTCTTTGATCAATTGCGAAATCGAAGAAAGATTCCTTTCGTTTCGTGGTTGTTTTTTTCTTGTCTCGAAATTTTCGTTTTCTTTGTATTCACGTGAGTTTTGACGCAGCGCTGATCGTTGAGATTGCGGTAAAAATTTGGGAACAAAGGAGAGAAACCTAAATGATATTTACGAGCCTGAAACGCGTGGCGTGGTAGTTAACGTTGAAGAGAAAGAGAAAGAGAAAGAGAAAGAAAAAAAAAAAGAATAGAAAAATGTCAAAGTTTGGAAACGTAGTTCGAAACGAGATTTATACCCTGCGATAGCTCAGGTACGAGAATACATGGGCATACTGCTTTTATACCGATCTTGTTTTCGTCATAGGGTCACGCAGTCCTGAAATTAACGAAGTTTTTATACCTGCAGCCTTACCTACTTTTCGACCCGAAATCAATTCGTTGCCTAATAACCTTTACCTTAATATACATTTGGATATAATATTATATAGTTGTTGGAAATTATTTTCAACCTTGTCTCGGAACTCGTAAATGCTGAAAATTAACTTTCAATCGATTTTCAGCATACCGGTTTTTCGTATCTCGAGATCCCTAGAAATTTGGATTCTTTTTCTTTCTTCTCTTTTAGCAAATCATTTTTTTGTTTTTCGCTATTTCATTTTCGAAGAGTTTAGTTCGTCGTTTCATTCCTACGAATCATATATGATCGCTAATTAATTTTTTTTTCCTATAATTTTCAACGATTATTTGATATTTTTTCTCCTCTCGGTTTATTTTACTTTTGATTTTCGAAACATCGTAAGTAAAAGACTTGGTGTAATGATTGCACGTGGGTATGTTGGACACCCTGTATACCGGGTAAAAGGTTTCGTTGGCCTTATGGCTTATGGCATACCATACAGCATACCATATAGCACAGCGAAGCATTATAGTATAGCATAGCACATAGGGGCGGTTATATCTTTACGAAGAATCTTTTGACCGCCGTGAACGATGCTCTTGCGTGTTTCCATATGATCGGTAAGAAAATTTGTTACCTCGTCGTCACACGTATACGTTTTAACTACCTACCTGTATGGTTGTCGAGTGGCGGTGGAAACTCCCTGATTATTACTGCAGATTGATATTAAAAAAATAAAAAACAAAAAGAATATTTATATAAAAAAGAATGTATTTGCCATTAAGACACAAAGATTAGGAACCAAGTCACGACATTCGTTTATTACTACCTACTTTATGTTTTCGTCCATTTTTTTTCCCCCCTATTACGATTCTGCCCTGGATTGGTAGGCTTTATGGAAGTTGACTTTTTCAAGAATATATATACAAGTCCCCAGACGGTTATCAAAGTTTCTTCGAACTTCTTGGGCCGGAAATGAACCGTGAAATGTGGAGAGAAAGATATAGAGATGAAAAGTATATGTTTATTTTATTTTATTGTACTTTATACGTGTAGGTATATGTATTTTTATATCCGCGTCTATGTACATATGAAACCCAGTTTCGTCCTATAGGACTTAGTTTTACTTAGAAATATGTATAAATAGTTATTTTATGAAACCTTTTGAGATCTAGGACGAAATATAAGGAAAGTGAAAGAAAATAGAGATTTACTCTGGATACAGACAAACTAACTAACTAACTGACTGACTGACTGACTGACTGACTAACTGACTGAAGAGGATAAGATAAAGTTAGTAAAGTCTCGGCGTATTTGCTTTGCTTCGGTTTCTCTTCTTGCCCCAAACCTAACCCCGTATACATATACATGTATATAGTAGTAGGTACCTAAACTACTGCGTATTGCTGACTGCATACTGTAACTTGGATCTTTACTGCTTCGTAGTTTCTTACTTCTTAACTTCTCTATCCCGGTTCATCTATTTCTGTATTCCGTTGCAGCCCCATGCATCGCGATCCCCTTACCACTATTCGGGGGTCCATAAATAGTTGGCAAATAGGACGAAAATAGCGAGGCAGGTCTGTGTATGTATGTACATGTACCTTATACATATATACGTAGACGTATATGAATGTATGCATGTATATATCTACATTTATCTACATTTATATATATATATATGGATAGTGGATGTGTTCGGTACTCTATAACCGCGAGGACGAGGAAAGTAACGGTTCTTCTATCTACCACATAGCCACAACGCGATGACCAACGCGTAGTCTTTCGTCTGGGTATATAAAGGTATATATATAAAGGTATATATATATATATATACATCTACCTACCTACCTAACCTAACAAACTACCTACCAGCTCTCGATCGGCAGGATCTACACCGCCGAACATCTCGAATTTAACCCGAGCTCCTCTCGCCCGCCAGATCTCGAGGATTCATCATCCTTCTTATTATACGTATATACCTATACCTATAATACTCCGTCTACCTTTCTCGGGAGATAAGGTACTGCCAATTTATTTTCACGCAGTTGTGTGGAGAAGGGAATACGGTATGAAATTATCCATTGTTAATTGGATGGTAATTTCCGAATTTTTTTTGTTGGTTTTGCTTTGTTTTGGTTAATATCGATGATGGCAGTTTTATTGGTAGAGCGTTCGTTTGAACAAAAATTTAGAAATAGTTATAGGCTTCAACATGATTTTTAATCCACTAAAACTAAAGCTAAAGATTTTAGATGTGGTGAAAATCGATGATCAGATTGTAGAGTTCAAAATTAACAAATTTGAAAATTTGAGCCGTCGAATTAGCGTGATATCTGATTTTTATAAAACTTTCGATCAAATGGATGTTCGGAACTTGAAGCGCGTATTGGTTTTTAGTCTGATATCGTTTCTCGTATAAGAATCTTTAGAAATTGAGGATATCTTGTTTCTACTAATCTTCGAATCTAATTTCTAGTTCTTTTTTTTTTTTTTGGTTTTTTTCTTTTGGATCCTTTTTTCCTCCCTCACTTTGCAAATTCATAACTGTTCCTAAGGATTTACGTACGTAGTTATGTAGGTATGCGCAAATGTGTTTATGTGTGTGTGTGTGTGTGCAGGGATGGATGTAGTAGATTCGCATATTCGGTATAGATATATGTATAGAAGATAATAATATGTCGAGGTATGGCAAGTTGTTGTTCTTCGTTCGTTGGTAGGTAGGTATCCTGCAGCCTTCTCCGTCGTCGTCTGCATCGGCAGGGGCTATAACGCGAACCTACTATGACTCGGCGAGAAGACTTGAAAGAAAATAGAAGAAAAGAGTTGGAGCGGGAGAACGTATTGCCTGAGAGTGAAATAGAAATAAAGAAAAAGAAATAAAGAACAGAAAGAGAGAAGTAAGAGAGAGAGAGAAAGAGAGAGAGAGACTGGGAATCGATGGTAGCGACCTCTTCTTATAACTCAGCAAAATGACAGGAAACTATACTGTCGACTACGGTATGGGCAAATCACCACTTTGCCGACTTATGTTGGAATTGACTCACTCAGTACGTAGAATACGTATTCGGTTCGTAGTGGGAAAGTTTTATCAATTTCCTAGATGGCGACTGTGAGACGTTTTCACAACATGTGGAATTTTGTCTTTGAAACATAGAGAGAGATGAAGAAAAAATAAAAAATAGATAAAAATTCATACCTGCAAAACGGAAATACATCGGAAAATGTTTCTTTTTTTTTTCTCTCCTTCTTAGGATTTTTCCAATTCAATTCTTACAACCTTTTCGAAACGATATACACCTACGGTGATTTTCCATGTTCGAACAACGTTAATTTTTCAAACTAGATTTCATTTAAACAGAATGAAAAAGAAATTAACAAAAATGTCTAAAATGTATATCAAGTTTTTGAATATTTGAATCGCGAGTTCCGAAGATCTCCTGATTGCGTTGAAAATCGGAAATCGATTGGTTATCAATTCGAAAACTATATAACCAGGACAAATTTCGAAATTATGTAATTCGGCGTACTTTTCATGGTAAGAATATCTACAAAAATTGATTTTTTTCTTTCGAAATCGTATGCGTCTATGAAATTTTCTTTCCACGGTTATATACATCGTGATTTTTTATTCGGGTGACTAATTCTCTTTTATATATGCGATTACTTCCGTCTATGCGTAGATACGAAATTTAGTTTCTACCTTATCCAGCTGAGAATGAAACTAAATAATTTCATAAATCCTCACCCTTGGCTGACTGTTGTACAAAATTTCATGGATTCATTGACCCTCGCGATATTATTGTGTCTGTCTCTCAACGACGACGCAACGCGGGATGCTGTGCGGCTATATATACGTTGATTTTACACCCCTGTCGTCTATCCGCTTGGGTTTCTCCCGCGGACTTTTCACGTACATGTTTGTGAAAATCTATGTATATACATACATATATATATGTGTTGGTATATAGATATATATAAATATATATTTATATATATAGATGTAATACAGAAGAGTAGCGAACGTGGGACCTGCGCGCGAATTCCCGCCATCAGTTCGGGAACCCTCATATTGATCCCGTGTACTCCCCTCAACACCCTTCGGCCTAGCCGACACCCCCAAGCTTATCAGAGAGAATCACAGAATCGCGAGCTGCTGCTGCTGCTGCTGCTGCTGCTGCTGCTGCTGCCTCATCTGGAATCCGCGAAAGCTCCGAGACGAGGGGCTGGTCCATCCATAAAAATCGTCAGTCGGGTTGCGGCACAAGACTGAAATAGAATCGCGTTCTTATTTAACTGTATAAATTTTGGTGTCGGATTATTATTATTATTATTTTTTTTTTGGGAAATATACTTGACTCTTGTCTGATGAAGAAAGAGTAAGAGAAAAGAGAAAGAGAAAATTTTTGTTATTTTATTATTGGTAATACACATGCATAAGTGAGATAAAGAGAGAGAGAGAGAACGAGGATATCGTTTAGAATAAGCTGACAAGAGAAGGAGGGAGAGAGATGGGTCAGAGTTCACATTCAAAAGGGTATCTCAAAGGAAATTCATCGAACCCCTTAATCTCGGACGATTGACTTTGTACATCGCTGCAAGGGGGAAATATATATATCGAGGCTCTGAGAGATAAACTAAAGTGTCGAAGAAAGATAGAGTTAGAGAGGAAGAGAGAAAAAGAAAGAGAGTATCGCTAAAAAAAAAGGATTGATTGCCAATTAAATTGAATCATTGGCAATTTTACCTAATTGTGAAACGAAAACGAGGAAGGAAAACAGAAGATAGAATTGAAGAATTGAAAATTAGTGATCATTCTAAAGTTATCTTTTTTTTTATCAATCATCGATACGCAAGTTTTTCGTACAGAAAAACAAGAAAAAAAAACAACCCTAAAAAAGTGATGAAAACTAAGTATAATACGTAGTATGTACGTATACGTGTATTCAAACTGTTAAAATCAATGTGCCAATAGGAGAAGATTTATTCTTCTTCATCTTTTGCTCATTTTATTAACAATCATTAAGCATTTTTCACGTGTGCGTTCAGTGAAATAAGTTTCTTATAGATTGTTGGATCGATGTATATTCGGGTAAATTCAGTTGTTTAGATTCTAATTCTGTTGCTGCTGCTGCTGCTACTGCTGCTAGTGGTGGTCATGGCGGTGGTGATGTTGTACGGGATAGATATTAGCCAGTATGTATTATCATCTATAGTAATCAAGAATCGTGGTCATCGATGCGTAACGGTAAATCGGAATCTGTTCTTGTATAAAAAAAAAAAATCAATGTTCCAATGAGAGAGAAAAAGAAAGAGAGAGAGAGAGAGAAGTGAGAGCAACGTGGTGTAATAATTCACAAACCGAGACTAACCTATCCCAAGGAACTTTCAGCTGCCTGATCTCTCTCGTTCGTTCACTGTTCTCGGCCCTGCCTCGCCCCAACTTAAACTATACTGATATCGGACTTTAGATACGGAGTTTTATTGTCCGGTCAATATATTTCATATAGGTACTTTTTGTTACTTTCAAAGTCATTTTTGATCTTATTGCATTCATAGATACCAAACTGTGATTACAATTAGATAGATGGAGGAAATATTAACCAATGTGCATATGATTCGAGACAGTCGATATTCATATCTGATTCATTCGTACAGGCATTGGCTGTTTCATGACCACCATCAATGTCAGTTATTGCGGCAGCAGCATTATACAGATAAAGATCGAACGACTATTGAATCCACTGTAGAAAAAATAAATAAAAATAGTGTAAAAATTGGCCAGCTTGGATCATTATAGAACAGTATTGAGATGTGGTTAATTCGAAAATCTAGCACCGATTGAGGTTAAACAAAATCTATCACCGTGTCAAAAAAGCTTGAAATTATAGTTTTTAATTTTTGACACCGAATCGCATTCTATAGTCTTTCACATCGCAAATTTTTTGATCAGTTTTGTAACACCCTGTCGTTATAGTCGTACACCCGAATTTTCACGCAAATGTACAGATTCTGTTTTATACCTGGCTATATAAGTTGCTATAGTCGATAAGGATTTGGAAAATGTACAGGACACGGAGTTTTTGGTCAATTTATTAGCCATCAGTTGATCAGGTACGGACGTTCGTTGTTGAAATTTGAGATATAAGGATATGCGAAATTTCGTGGTGCATTATTACGAGTTTAGCAAGATCAGAGGATCAGGAGCATCAGCCAACGCCGAGTCGTCGCCCGGTTGTTAGCTTCGAATCAATAGTTTTATCCACCAGAAACCAGAGCGGACTATCGTTATTTCTCTCGATATGTTTGTTCGTTAAATAATAACGTTTGAAAAGATCACAGGTTTGATTTTTCTTCTATACCTCGCGATCTGACACGATTTGCTTAGCTCTGATAAAACCCGTTTGTTTGCGAAAAGTTGTGAGATAAAAAATGAGTTATCGCTTTGCGTTGGCGAGGAAGATCTTTGGGTGACGCTGGAATCTTTTCATGAATTGGCGATATACTTCAATATCAATATCAAAATCAAATTTGTACTGCAGAAAACAAATAGATAATTTGAATTTGTAATTTCACCTTTGGAATTCATCATTGAATAAAAATTGGCTGAAAGTCTAGACGGTGGTATACGACGAAGGCGACGACAAAGGCAGGAGTGCATCGTCCTGTGTCCTGGGGTTTTCATTGTCGAGAAAAAGAGATTCGAATCCTGTTATACCTACTCGTATACCTTGTCGGAGTTTTTTTTCTTCTATTTAGAATTGGGTTTCGAAGACGCGCGAGGACCCCAAGAGCGAGATAGACTATAGATCATCCATAGTCTTCGTATCTGTTTCGCTCCACGTTTGTCTGTCTCGAGTGAAATAAAAATTGCGCAAATTTGCATATTTTATTCGCATATCCAGCTTGGAAAAAATCAATGATTCATTACGGTGTACAAAGAGAAGTTCGAGTTTTTGAACGACATTTTATTTTTTCCTTTCTCATATTTCCTCTCATTGTTATGTTTTACTAGATACTTTAAATCCGAGAGAATTTAGACTGATTAGCATCGTTTTGTAAATTTAAAAAAAAACCACATCTCGCGATATCGAATCTTCTTTTATTCGGGTTTAGAGGAAAGGTCACGAAAAAAAATTTAAAAAAAATGAAGTAATACTACGTAACGAATGTGAAAAAAGTGATTAAATTGTCTAGTGAGATTAAAAAGATCTAATATTTCAGGGTAAATTTCTTTCAGAGTTAGCCAAAGTTGGCGATAAAAAAGTCTTCAAGACTAGCTCGATGAGATGAAGAAATATCAAACTACGTAACAAGTAACATAAATCAAAAATCTGTGAATTAGAAAAATCGAATTATACAAACAAACAAAAAAATCAAACAGAAAAACGACGGACCTAATTATCGATCAGCTCATATTCGTCGATTAACGATAGCGATATATATATATTTTTTTTTCTTTAAAAAGTGTGATCAATCGACTGTACGTTCATCGTCTCGATAGCTAAATCCAACCGGTTCACTATTGGAAATAAAAATAGCAAACTGCCGGTTTGGTGTGTAGCAAAAACCGTGAAAATGGACGCTTTGGAGCTACAGGCTGCTCTGGTAAAGCTGGATCCGGCGACAACTGTAACGCCGATTGGTTCTAGCTTGAAAATTTTATCGCATAATCGAATAGCCTATGCGGTTGATATCGACGACGATGATCTTACTTTGCAACAACAACAGCAACAACAACAACAACAAAATTCGCAACAAAATGGTTTGATCCAAAATTCGCAAGATGAGAATAACTTGGCCCTTCAAGTAACGTCGAACAAGAAATGCAATTTCGGATTTGGTGAGATCAGGTGACGCCAACCTTGCTCGGCCTTTGGTGGTCCTGCCCATGGTGTTTATCATACTTACCCTCCGCACAGGGGTGGAAAACAACATCATGGTAAACACCACGCGAAAGAAAGACGGCACCATCATCATCAACACCATCATCATCAGCATCAGCATCAACACCAACATCAGCATCAGCATCATCGAAGTCATGTGGTAAGCTTATTAACGCGATGATCATCATTCAGCCAACACGATTGTGTCATCTTTGATGAAACATACCTATATGAATGAATGTATGTACATATGTACATTATTTATGCGCATTGCTGCACGAGTGCAAAACGCGAACGGTGATTAAGGAATCGTCACATTATACGTGAGCCTCTATCAATTCCCCGTACAAATGATGACAAAATTCATTTCTCGAGAACACATATATATACATGACTCTATCCTACCCGTGCTTTTACTACCAAATTGCCAAAGTAACCTCTATCGATACTTTCTGCAATATCGTCATTTCATTTGACTGTTTGGTTGTGAATAAATTTTTTTTTTTTTTTTTCGTTCTGTCGTTTTCTAGTTTTATCTAATTGCAAAAGATCGGGAAAACTATGTGTCTAGATGCTCTCGAGTTTGAAATTATACGCTTCTCGATGGGTAGTTAGTTCTATTTTAATATTCATGACAGAGTTGTGGTAGACTAAGGCGGAACACCCCGTCGTGAAAACCAAGCGCCAAACAAATCTATAAGACGATTATCTAGTCTCGTCGTGATTCACGTGTTGTTGCCACCACGTGTCGATGGAAAAACGTGACGCACAGCTTTCGAGCTCAGACACAAGTACATACATACCTACCTATAACAACCTTTCTTATTCTATTCGTCGTAATCCGATATCGTCGAATGCTGAACATTTTCAAAATCAATCAGATTTTTACGATAGTGTTTTTATTTTATTTTTTTTACCTTTTTTTCTTTACTTATTGCGGTTTTTAACGTTGCGTCACATCCGCCCAGTAGAGCGTATAAATTCCTGGTGAACAATAAGGCTAATAAGCCAGCTGAAGGATGAGAGAAGATGATTGCGAAATGATGCATGCAGCAACGTATAGTATAAAGGCTGCAAAATGCCATGTCGTTGCTAAGAAATATTCTCGTTTCTATAAAAGCTGCGGGTATTTGTAGGTACAGAAGAGTGCGTGAGGAAGAGAAGGCCTTCGCGTATTTTCTTATATATATATTTATTATATAAATACTAGTTACCGCGCGAGACCAGGTAAGGAAAGGTTTCCGGTAATTACTTGAAGACCAGTTTCTTTTTCTAGCTTTATTTCATTTTTATTAATTTTTTTTTTTTTATTCAACTCAAAAACCTGCTTCGATGTACAGGTGTAGTCCAGTTTTTCTTAAAATATATACTTTGAAATCTTTACACCACTCTAAGTAAGTATCTGTATTCAAAGCTACTCGAAATCGTTTTGTCGATACTTCTTTACTTAAACATGGTCATCTTAGTTGAGTTCAGATCGTCGAGTTCAGGCAAACAGGCAAAACGGGACAGGATGTGCCGGTGCTGATGTGACTAATCTATATGAATTCCTTGTATTTAACTGACTCCGATTTTGTATTAAAATGCCATGTCGTAGCTCGGCTATCACACGTAATATTTCTCAGCAATTATTTCCTCACAATTTACGTGGTTTTATATATGGGCGTGGATGGGTTCTTCAGACTTACGGCTCGAAGGAAGAAAAGTTATTTCTAATCTCCTTAGAAATCAAAAATTCAGTTTTCACGTGATCTACGCGTTTTGGAGTCCAGAAAATCATTCCCAATCATTTTTATTTTATTTTTAATCGGATGTCTGGGTGTGTGTGTGCGATTTATTTCATTTCCGTGACGATATCTTTAGATCGAATCGATGAATTTTTATGACTCCAGTTCTAATCGCTTTTCTCTTTCGTAATCCGGAGCTACTTAGATTTTGGAATTGATCGGTTTCGTATAGCTTTTTAGCTAACCGAGAAGCGAAATTTCGACAAAAAATATATTTCGTCCCACAATATCTCGAGGAACGGATCTATGCGTTTTTACGAATTTGGTCTCAATCGATGGGATCTGCTCCAATTTGAATCCGAACAAAATTGATTTGATGATTGATGAGTTACGAGCAGGATTTAGAGACTTTTTACTCAAAGTTTACTGTTTCGAGTTGAAAAAATTGAGGGTAGATTCTAGTCGTAGGTCTAGGTTTTTCTCTTTATGTTTTCAAAGGTGTATGCGTATGATGTACACATACCCAGTTATGAAAGATTATACCGTGTCAACGTTATGAAGTATGGGATAGAAATCCGGCGATAGACTCGGACTAGGAATCAGCAAGTTTCGAAAATACGTACGACATGGAATGACGATAAGCTGGATTTGTCGAAGCCGATCAAGTCCTACACGTGATGTTTCCATGTATGGGTGATAAGCTATGTACATACATACCTACGTAGATACGTACATCATGCTACTGAATATGACCCTGTGCTTTTCTCTCTCTCTCTCTCTGTCTCTTCTAATTTTCCTTTATTCTATTTTCTCTTCATTCCTTTAGTTAGTACATACGCAAATTCATATACCTGCTCCCGGCTACATACCTACACCCAACTATGTAACGTATGTAAGTAAATGTATATACGTGGTGCGCTTGCGTGCAGACTACGTAAACGGAATCTTCAATTTATTTCTAGAGTCCATCCGCCGTCTAGCGAGAAAAAAGGAAGGAAAAATAAAAAGCGAGAGATAAAGAGAAAAAGAGAAAAATTAAAATCCAAATTTTCCAAATTGATGAGAAAACTTCTCTGGAGACTTATGTCTGTTTTACGACGAGTATATCATCAGTTACAATTACATCTCGTTCGTTAATTAATATTGAGAAGGAAATGTGCTTTGATACGGTTCTCAACAATTAATGGACATTTCTAAAGTTATTACGCGTTCTTGTATTCTGTACGGATGAATCGTATGGCGCCAATCGGAGTTAGATGTCAAAGATGTTATGGTGGTTAAGTAGCCACAGCACATATTCGCCAAGCAGTCGGAATGCCAGTCAGAGCTTATAGCTATACGAGTTTCTTGATGGTAGCTTCTCTCGACATTCTTGGTAATCATCCAACTGGCAAGTGAGGCTAGACTCGTATTAAGTCTGTCTCGTATATGTATAATGTACCTATGTCATGTATATATGCTTTACATATACATTTATATGTTGGGTTAGATTACAAGAATAGGAGTTTTCACAGAAAGGTTCAATTTATTTTTTTTTTCCATCAATTTTTTCACTTCGATTCTCCAGAATCACTTCCTTCAGCAAAGAATGGATCGAGTTAACAAACAAATATGTATCTTTGCATGCGGCAATGTACTTTGAAATTGACTAAATAATTAAATACTGTATGCTGAGACTTGGCCATGGCGTTCGGTACATATGTATAATACCTACAACGTATTTGAGTTCATCACGGCGGGAGGTCGTTTCTTTGGAAAAATTCAAAAAATCTTTACCGCAGTGAATCATTCTTTGAATACGGTAAATATGTTTATTTTTCACTTTCGGATTATTTACGACTCGTCATACCGTAGGTACCTACCGCAGTAGAATCTGCAAGGAATTAAACTCAACGACAATTCAGAAAAACTTTCAACTTAATGCACGTTCCTCAAAATCTATCGTTTTCTATGTACAACATTTTGGGAGTAGAAAAAACTTTTTGTCTAGTTGCAGCTACGAATTTCTTTCAAAAAAATATTTTTTCACCAAATCGCGGAATCGATTCACGTATACGCCAAGTGGTAAACGGAGGTATATAGAATTTCGTAAATGCAAAGTGCAACTGATATTGAAAATCTTCTATCTCGATTGTAAATATTATCACCTTGCGATGACCATAATTTATTTATTGGTTTACCTGTGTCAAATATTTTTTTCCGCTTGCATATATGTGTAGAGATTTGGGAATTTTTTTGACAGTGCAGAGAGAACACGAAAAATATGTATTTTCGCGTCATCAGCCACAATTTTTCTTTCTTTCTTTCTTTGTCATTTCGATATTTTGTATAGACCCGTTTTTCGTTTTTTGAATCTGATCAATTCTTGGGTAATAATATTTGATCAACGAACAGTCATCGAGTATATTCATATATATTTGTATATTTATAAATATATGTACATTGGTCTGGTCATTGCAGAAACTAATCGTGCCTCTTATGATGAGGACGATGTCTCATATGTTCGTCGTCGTCACATACGTAGACGTCTTCGTTGGTGATCAGTGTTTCGCGAACCGGCTTGCCGACCTACCGTTTCACACGATATCGCGAATCTTATCTAACCTATACATAGGTATATGTAGGTACATACCTTATGCCCGAGTATAAACGTCTCGATTCGTGTCTAACCAGTTTATCGGTTTAATAAACGGCGTCTTACGGTTATTGCGAATTGATCTATATGCGAAAATATACGTATACTCATCATTAATATTAAGCAACAAAGAGAAAAGTAAGTTTGTGCAAATATTCCGTGTGATTAGCTGCATTTATTAGATGTATTATTTGTTAATAATCAATGACGAAGAAAAAAAAGAAAAAAAAAACGACTCTGACACGTGACATTGCTACCGCGACTATACAGCAGAACGTATATATACAATCTATGAATCGGGTGAGAGTGATAGCTGTAAATTTCTCTTCTTGATTATTTGTATAATATAGTATATACCGTTATAGGTCCTTTAGAGGTATAATATTATAGTAAAAATTCAATTCATTGATTATTTCGACACGTTTGCGAACACCGGATGTATACAGATGGTTTTATATCGTTCGATATACCGTTCTATCTACTATAAAAAATTTTTAATTGCTTCATTTTTTTTTTTTTTTCATAATTTTTACACACGTGTATAGATGAATTTGAATAAACTTTTTTTCTCTTCATCTCCCAGAGCACGCGAATATTTATTGCATACCTACTCTTGGTCAATTTCAACTTCCTTCGGATCAAGATCGACTCGACGGAAATTAATCAATATTCTGAATCCTGTTATTGAAATAAACGTTGATGATCGTTAAATCTAATCAATTCTCCTTTTTTTTTTTTTTTCTTTCAAATTATTATTAATTATCGAAGAGGATGTGTTTGTCGTTATATATAGACTTGGCAACGGTTTTGACCAGCTTTTAAAGGCTATAGGGTTGTTATTCAGAGTATAACTCATACAGGAACAACTACCATCGCTATGAGTCCTCGTTGTTAAAATTTGCTGCAGCAACTAACTCGCGGAACGGTAGGAATAAAAAAAATAATGAAATAAAGATAGATAAATAGATAAATAAATAGATGGATAGATGAAACAACGGATGACGAGTACGGAGTACCTAGGTCCAAGTAGTATTATTGGATTATAGCCGCGAAACGGAATGAGTGTAGCTTTATTTGATATAGGAAGTGCATATGGAAGAAGGTCGCGTCCGCAACCACCACCACGACCACTACCACTACTACCATCGTGGCTGGTGGGTCTTCGGGTCTCTCCCAGGAACCGCGAGGTTCTTCTGTTCAGTTCAGTACAGTACTACCAGTGCCTAACAAACTGTGGATCTGGCCGGTTCCCCCTTTTGTGTGCTTCGGCCATACCACGTGGTGCTGTTCGCTCGAATCTGTCCCGGATGCAGATATAAAATTCTAACCTTTATTTTCACTTTTTTTTTTCTGTTAATTTAATTTTCTTTTTCATCAAATTACGTATTTACGTGAAAATCCTGCGTCGTACTCCCGTTTGATAAGAAAGAAAAGAAAGGAAAAGAAAAACATAAACAAACAATCAAACAAACGGTAGACAAGTAAATAAAATGTAGAAAGAGACCCAGGGACGAAAAACCGATTTTTTAACCCACACATGTTATACGTACCTGTATTTTTTTTGTTTACTTTATTTTTGTCTTGGTCTTTTGTCTGAACTGTTATCTGAGTATGTTTGGTACGGTTAATCGTTTTGGATAAGGATTGCAGTGCGTGTTGAAATCGAATACCTTATTACGATAAAGTAGAAGAGGCAGAAGAAAAAGAAGAGGAGAAAATCATATACATCGATGAATGTAAAATTGGCGGAAATATACGGGAGATATTTTCGCGATAAGTTTTCATTCTTCGAAATTAACACGTATATACAATGTCTACGTGTTCAGCTATGATGCCGGTTTCTCTGCAGGATATTTTGGTAAATATTCTTATTTCATGTAATTATAGTTCTCTTAGGTTTTTTAATCCTTCATGGGTAAATTTTAGTCAATCCTCATTTCGGGTAAATAGTATTTAACAAATGTATTAGTTACGATTTTTTTTTCTGCAAAAAAGTGAATTTTTTGCATTTATATCTTCCAGATGAATCCACATTTATTTGTACTCCAAAATCGATCCTCGACACGTGTCGAAATGAACACCTGTTTTTAAACTTACACTGTGCCATTATATTTTCCCTAGAAGTACCAAATCTTACGCATATTCCAGTTGAAATTTGGCTTAAAAATATTGAAAATTCAAAAAGTTATGATTTTTTTAGTGAACAGATTTATTTTCTGACAAATCTTCCTATTCACGATTTTATTTGTACATGTTGTGATTGGAAATTTGACATGACAACTTTTCACACATGTTTAAAAATGTTCCAAGTATTTTCAGTATTTTTTTGATCCCGATCGGAGTGATAGTTTTCACATGGCAACCGTTTGAAACTTGGCTGGGTAAATTTTACCCAGTGTAACGACTAAGTTATTCTTCAGAGGTGTGGCAACGAAGGGTTAACATTACTGATCCTTGTTACAGGCCGTATCCACGTACTTAACAAACTGCGTATATTAATTTATTACGTGCAATTATTTATTCGTTTATTTATTCATTCGCATTTCCCTTTATTTTCCTATCTGTATATTATATACTTGACGATAGCGAAAGATACGCCATCTAAATATACCTATCTAACTAATGAACGCGGTCAGCGATGGGGAAATCCAGAGCGATTATTCATTCAAGTATAATTCGTTTCATTCATTTATTAACCTTTTTTTGTTTCTCATGTATATCGGGTCTGAAAATTATTGTACAATTTTCTTGTCATCCTCGAACAATTCGATCCTTCGTATAATCTTTATATATTATACATATATATATCTACGGGTTTTCGCGAGTTGTTTTAATCCGGTGAGTGAGTTCGATGACCGTCATCGGTGGTCGTAGAGGAGTCCCGATCTCGATCCTCGATCCTCGATCCTCGATCCTTTGGATCGCAAAGTATTCCCCTTTGGCTGGTAGACTGACGTTAAGAATATGGGGGCAGGTCGCGTTGTTAAACTGGTTTCAAGTAAAGAAGTGTGCAGCAACGACCGAGAGAGCATAAGACCAAGACCAAGAGCAAGACTAAGAGCAAGAGCCAGGAGCTCCGCGATTTCGCGGCCAAAGCAAAATGCGAGGAAAAACTTGAACTTGAGTCAGTCGACGGTATATATATAAGTATATATATATATGTATACATATACCTGCGACGAGAACGTATCCTATACCTATAAAGATGAGTAGGGAGCCCTGGCCAAGGAGATGAGGAGCTTGCGGCGGCTACCACAGGCAAAGAGTTTAAATTAAAAGCAAAAAAAAAAAAAGAAAAAAAAAAAAAAGAAACTGAAAATAAAACCGAGATATTCGTTGTTGCCCGGCAGCAAGCAGCACAGCTCTTCAGAAATCTCAGTCTTATTTCAGAAAAAAGAGAGAGAAAGAAAGACGAAAAGAATGAGAATGATGCCTGGCTGAGACGTTCTTCGAGGATCAAAAATAACACAAAACAGAATGAAGAAAAAAATAAAAATGTATATAAAAATATGTACCTACCTATAGCTTCCGAAGAAGAAAGTATCTCCGGTCGTTTCGCGATTAGCTTTGCAACGTATAAATCAGAAATGCAAATTATATGTACAACATGAATACAGGCTCTTTGGAGTAGTGTGGATCTCCGATTTTTTGTTTATTACGTTTTTTCATTTGGGATTCGAGACAAAACTCTTTGTTCTCTCTTGTTTAAACGCCATGGAAAATACCCCGGATTCAATCGGAAATATTATAATAGGGCACGTCATGAATTTTAGAATTATTTATAAATAATGGAATTTTCGCTACTCGGTTGTTGCAGTTGTTGGTTATGTTCTTTTCCTATACTTATGCATAGCTGACGTCGTATAACTTTAACGGTATAGAAATACTTTGTGTAAATAATTCTATTATCGGTGTAAAAGTTGTAAGAGTTCACGTTGTTTGCGACAAGCACGTATAATTTCATTACCAGGATTTTACTCATATTATACTCGTACTCGTTGTAGGTATATACCCTACTCGCTTTTACTTTCTTTAACAACCCCGATACAGCCGAGAACCTGAACTGAAAAAGTTTTTCAATATCTTTTTGCAAATTTAAACGTAGGTATTTCAGTTTTTATCAAAATTTCATTCATCGTTCATCCAAGGAACGAACTGATTCTATACTCAAATCTATTCATTAGCATGATAAAGTTCGATGGATAATATTTTTTATACGTTACGGTACGTTCTGCTGAATTTTTCTGTGACCAAATATAATACAAAAATTAAATTTGGATAAAGTTTGGTTCACTGGATATTCAATTTGTAAAACACTCTGTGTGTAATTACCAAATGTAGAATTTTTCTTCTTTCGAAATACAGTACGAATCGCTGATTCTCCGTGTAAAGGAAAAAAATCAAGCAGGATATATAATTCTGCAGGAATTTTTCCTTTGGAACAGTAATGTACGTAGGATTATTAATTTTGTGTTGAATAATTACTGGAGAATATTTTCTGTAAGATTTTCTGTGTAGAACTGATTTCCATAGAAATAACCGAAGGCCATTCATTATATACCTCGAATTCAATCTTTGCAATTCTCATGCATCGAGTTTGACAAACAAAAAATTTTTCAAGTATTTAGCATACGTACGTTTATTCTTTAGATTGAATAACATATATAGCCCAAAATATTCACATTTTGTTATTATTATTATTATTATTTTTTTTTATTCCCGGTTATTCCCACGCTGGTTTTATCCCGTGCGCAATTCGAGTAAATTAAAAACTGGGTTCAAAATTCCAGCGAGTATCTTCGGGGAAAAATACACTTTTATTGTATCTTCTATATAACGTGGCATGACTGACGAGGCCGCAGACTATTTTCTGGGTCATTTTCATCCCTATCTCCAGAGATGATTACCGATTATCATTATCGGTATCAGCTTTCAGTCAGCAGTGTTTAATAATTATACAAACTCCTTCGACGCTTATAATTCTCGTAGAAGTAATTCGATCTCTTCTTAAATATCTCCAGTCGTTTTCAACCCTTCGACGATCAGTTGAATCGATATTTTGAAAAACAAAAACTAGAAAAAAAAAACAAAGAAAAAACAAAATTGAAATAGGAACGAATAAAGGGGGTCAATGATTTTTGGCTGTTATTTTAATCATCTACCTACTACCGTAGTCTAGAATAGTGCATCGGCCTTCCGACAGACTATACTTGAGCTATTATACAATCTTTGGCAGAATAGCCTGATTCCCATAATCCCCGAACGTATAACGTTTTGGCTTTGAATCAAATTTTTAAAGTACAATCCTCAGCCGGGGGTCTTTTTTTCTTGTCTTTTTTTTTTTTTTTCTTTGGAGCTTGTCGAGGTCAGTTATTCGGCCCGTTTCGTGATCAAAAACTATCTCACGGTTTGGTCAGAATATCGCGGTCTTTAATGAGACGTCGACGACGTAGTGGCCGGCCGCACCGACTTATGCTGCTGGGATATTTTCGTTTTTGGCACCGGCCTAAGACCTATATATTTCGGATGCTCGGGTTGGCTAGTAGGCTAAAGCAATACGAATACAGTACATTGTGGATTCCCAACGTTATGCAAGAACATGTACCCACGGTGGTGATTTTTTCACGTTTACCCAATTTTTGGGCCTTTTTTACTTCTTCTTTTTTTTTTCTATTCGTGGTAACTTGAAGAAAAATTGGAAAATACGTGAAATATATGTAGAGAGCATTGATTGGTTTTTCTTCTTTATTAAAATACCAATTTGTATATATATAGGTATAATTATATATATATGTATACATGTTATGTAATTTTACGCTATTTAAGCTTTTGAGACGTGGAAGTCGAGGCATACCTACACATGTATTGAAATTCTGCAATCCGTGTTCTCTCTTACTCTCAAAATACGAACAGAGAGAATCTCGTGGTCAAAATTTGTAAGCCAATCAACCTCGGGGAGGAGTTTCTTCTTGTGGCACCACCAGGAGACCTACATACTTAAATGAAATTTTCTCAGCTGTGCACCAGGTAGACCAGAGTTTAGTTTAGTTAGTTCAGTTCAGTTCAGCTCTGTAGAGTTGAGTTCAGTTTAGCTTAGCTTAGTTTAGTTTTGCTTTGCTAGCCAGACTATTTGGTCGCAGCTATAATCGTATAGGCTATACGACCTGGACGGTATTTAAGACCCAATGTTGAAATACACACGTGTATATGTCACACACGTGAAGTTAATTTTATATTTTGTGATTCAGACAATTAAATAATTTCATTCCGTTCTTCTTATTGATTCGTCATTATTTCTCAATAATTTATCAAACAAGAAAGAAAACAACAACTAAAAACAACTAATACAACTAAACTAAAAACAGAAGAATCATGAAACGTGTTATATAAAATAATTACAGTCATGAAATTTTTGGTCAAATACTGCGAGCTGTTCAACGTCAAGTTTGGTCCGGTGAGAATCTGTGATTGTTATTTATTTATTATTTATTTATTCACCTGGGGAAATGAAGGGAAAATTTGTCAATGATTGGGAAAAAATAAATAAATTCTAAATTGGTGTCAAAGATGCTGCGTAGTTGGTCGAAAACAGACCTCGATCAATCTTCCGATCGATCGCGGGGAAATCGGCGATTTGGTCGATGAGAGATTTTTCTACGATCACTTTCTATACATAGGTACATATGTACGTGTATATTATAGGGAAGATCTCCGTATAGAATATTATAAACATGAGTTGTAAAAAATTTAAATCAATCAAATGGAAAGTTTTCTTTTATTATGCAGATATACATGTATATATATATATATATGTATAGTTCATTAAATTTTCAAACGTAAAGAAAAATGATAAGAACGATAGAAGAGAAAGAAGAAGGAAAAAAAATCAATAAAATTAAATTGATCTTTTCAAATACATATGGGTTAAATAATGATAATCATATAACACGTGCGTTTCGGGTCTCGTGCGAACTAAAGTGTCCCCCCGCCTACTACTATATTCTACTATTTTACGAGATTGTAAAAAGACTATTTGCACAATTGCTTATGTATGTGTTTGTGTATCTATGTATGTCCCTTCTGGAATGATTAGACTTGTACTTATAGTCCAGTATAGAGGAACGGTCGTATGTATAATGTACTACAACAGTCCGTGCTGGAATTGCGTGAACGGGTTTATATTTTGCGGTCAACGCGCACGATCGTGAGACGAAATGAAATGAAATGAGACGAGATGAGACGAGACAAGACGAGAGGACTCAGTATACATAATATAATATATATATATATATATTTGAAATGTGTACTTGAGCCTTGAAAGAGAAGGAGCAGCGATAGTTGTCCACGCGCGAACCCAAACTCGCGGCGGGGCCAAAGACCTTAGGTTGTACATATACAGACATATATGTACCTACACATATGTATAAGCAAAATATATACATATATACACGTTGGATCTCTTCGTTGAGATCAATTTAAGGATACGTATGTCTCTTTGTATGGGGTACATCGTATACTACTGTGTGCGAAATCCCCCGCCGGTATTCGCGTTGTGAATTAATATTCACAAACAATGGTTCGATGATCGCGATATCTCAATATCACGTACTTGGCGTCGCGACGCCTTCTATACCCATCTCTCAACTTTAGCTTTGTAAGTCACGTACCAAACGTGCGATTATGCGGTTTTTATTTGAAAATTAGATTAAACGCGTTTTGTTATACCTATACTACAGATACGTTTTGAAATTGATTTTTTTTTTCCCCTCTAATCTAATCTAATTGCGAGAAGCATCATCAAATCTGTTGATCTACGGCTGGCGTGATATTTATTTTTATTTTAACGAAAACCGTGGGAATTATTTATGATTCTGATTCTACGCTCTGATTCTGGCTGTTCACGTATCAATATACATTTTTGAATTTTGTCACTTTTCTCCTATTGTACTTATACATAGTCATTTGATAAAGCGCTAAGATATTTTGTGGAATAACTTGCTATACCGAGAAAAAAAATGTTACTGAATTTATATCATATTGGGTTTTTATCAATTAAATATATATTTCTCTCTGTCGTGTATCAGAAATACTTAATCAACTATCCCTTACAAATATATTATATATTTATATTTCAATTGAATATTCAAACAGACCTATGGAACTGTTTTTGGAATAGATAAATTTTTTTGGTTTCTCAAATAAAATCACTGACCTTACGCAGAAAGGATATTTCCTAGTTTATTAGAGGGTTGAATAACATTTAGTTAAAAGTGGCTGATTTCTTTAATGAATCAAAAAAGAATCCCAATATCATAGATTCAATAACATTATTTTTCTCAGTTTACCAAATGTGGAAAATATGTATACATATACGTGAGGTAAATTGCGACAACTCGCAAATCACACGCGATATCTGACGATGAGAAATTTTCGCATTGATAAACAAGTAAAGAGGGAAGAGAGATACCCCTACTTACAATTAGTTGGAAAGACATAAAGATAGATAAGCATATATATATTAAAACGGAAATCCGTCGTGCGGTCGATCCTACATCCACCTTATAGAAACTACTCATTAAATATATATATGATATGTATGGTAGGTATAGATGTTAGTACAAGACAGAATTATTATGTCTTTACCGTAGAATTCACACGTGTTGATACACACGTGCGTATAATATGTGTATAGGGATACGTAGAAGCACTTGCGTGCAGTGGGATACGGATGATAAGGTATATGTGTATGCATGTGCAGAACAAAGAGAGTCGTATAGGCTAGAGTTGTAAAACTCCATATATATAAACGAGTCGGGTGGCTAGTGAGGCGCAATGAACTTTGGCCCACGCGAACCGCAACGAACAACGTCGTATGGATATACCAAGAGTCTTACTTACGAACTAACATTACCCGTACATACGTTTTTTATGTATGTAGTACCTACATGCGTCGACGGCAAATCACCTCCTTCATCTTATTCATCTTCTTATTCTTATTCTTTTTATTATCATTATTATTATTATTATTCTTATGTCCAATATCATGTACATGCCTTTTGTCATGTCCTTGTTTCTTGCACAGCACGCGTTATTAGGGAACCTTAGGTGCAGTCGAGCTCTTATTCTCTTAACGAAGCTGACAAAGTGGCTGTGCACACTTCCTTTCTCTATGCTCTTTTTTTTATTTTATTTTATTTTTGTTTTGTTTCTAGTTTCCTTATAAAAAAAAGAAGAGTATAAGGAATAATTATAACGAATAGAATTCGAGATTCGTTTTTTTTGGACGGAAACTGTACGGATGGGAAATAATTTGGCTGATTAATTATTTGGAAAAACCAGAGTGTAAAAGGAAGAGAGGAATGACTACTGTGTATGTCGTATGATAATAATAAAGTAGTTATTGAAAGATGGTTAGTGTGGGGAACGACATAACGCGGATGCTGTACTACCATAATGGTTGCTGCTTCTTATGCTTCTTGATTCTTAAGTCTCGATTCTTGGTTTGCCTTTTGCTTGAGGATACACTCGAGTGTCCCAACTTCTATAAATAAAGTCTAATACTGCATCTATTTGACTCAAGTAACACTAAATTATATGACTCTGTCTAACGTCACACACTATACGTGGCACTTAGGTATTCTTTAAATATCACTACGCATTTCAGTTAAGACACACGCTGGTTGAACTTCGTTGAAAAATTTTCAATCTTATTCATTTTTTTTTTTTTCTTTTTCTTGCATCGTTAACTTCTTTCCACAATTTTTGATCAATCTCTTCTTGCGCGTGTGTACGTTTTTTTGTTCCACAATTTTTTTTTTTTCTATTTTTTGACCAGCTTTCTCACTCTATATTTCTATCCTGTGAGCGATGTACATCGAACTCAGACATTTATGTACGTATTTGTATGATCTTTGTTTAATTATAACGTATACGTTTACAGTATAAGTCGATAGTTGCTGAGTAAGTTAGAATATAATCGAAGATAAACAATATCGGTATACTAGGTTGATTTATTACTCGGAGACTTACTTATTGTTAGATGTCTAATTACACGTATATGTTCTTATGCCTACGTATGTATATTCTATGTATACGTACATACATACATATCTCTCGGGTACTTTGTCAGTGAGATGCAAAAGTTGAACATACATACTTATATGTACTAAGTGCACTGAACTCGCGGAATAAATTCTCATCACATCTCATTGTTGCCCATGCGTGATGGACGATATGTATAAAAGAAAATATATATAGGTATGTACTCGATCGTTGTTTTACTCCTTTTATATTATTAGTCGACGGTTCAACTGTCTTTCTTTCTTTCTTTCTTTATCGTTGACACAAATTTTATCTCGAAAACAGTTTTCTTGTTCTTTTTTTTTTTTTTTTTTAATTGTTTTTACTTCAATGATCGAATCCTTTCAAAGGATTTTTCAAACGAAGTATAAGTTGAGGGGATTAGATAGGAGAGTCTTTCGAGTAGATTTATAAAGCAGCACCAACGTCCATACCATAGGTACCTTCCTAACTTCGGAGATATTTTTGGGGATGAATAAACAAACTCAACAGATACGTATACGTATTTAATGTAATACGGAAGTAGTGCGTTTAGAATCTTCTTATCTATATGGCTTGACGATGTTGAAAAGTTCAAAGTTACAAACAACAAACTTCCACCCATACAGCAGGAGAGATCAAAAAACTAAACAACGACGGTGTGTTGCTCTATTTCTTTTTTATATTCTTTAAGATTCATGCATCTTATTTTCCAGTTGGATTTGTTGCTCTATACATACACTTATACCTATAATCGTGTGTATATTTTCTACTAGGAAATGCAAAGTTAATAAATAAATGTGAAAACTACCGTGTGTTTCAAGTTTGATAATTAAATATTTATATTGAGATTTAATTTTCTATTAAAAACATGTCCACCAGAAGCTTTACTTCAAAGTCCAAGATGCGTATACATGGAAAGGAAATATATATCCCGTTTAAATGTCAAGAGTGGGAAAGGGAAATGCGGGAATTTCCAAGATTACCGGAATTTCTATAAGGAATCTTTTAATTGAGATCATCTCGTATTATGTTTAACTATATAGTACGTATATCTGTGCAAACTTGTACAACGCAGTTTGTCACCGTTATTTTCTTCGAGTTGCATTCTCTGCGATGCTTAAACTTGGCTGTTCTCCTTCTCACCTACTGCGGAATATAACCGTCCGTATAACGAACTTTAAAGTCTTGTATGGGTCGAGAATGGAAATATGAAAGTAGGTATGTATGTACGTAGGTACCTATAATATACCTATGGCTATTAAACAACTCGGCAAAATCCGTCTGTATATAATCCAAGTAGTGACAAATGTCGTGCTATGGCATTTTGATATAATTTTCTAAAAGGTTGGATTGCGGTCTGGTATAATGCGACTTTCCCTAAATAAATTTTCTCTTCTTTAATTTTCTCTGGTTTTTTTTTTATTCTATTTTTTTTGTCATTTTGTCTCTTGGAAAAATATATGAGAATATTTCATTTGCGTTTTAAATGAATCATTGACCGATTTCCTGTATCGTGGTTTTCATTACCACCATATATGATTCTGCAGCTTTTTTTTCTTCTTTCTTTCCTCTTTTGCATTTGGCTTGTTATAATTTCCTTAATAACATCCAACCACGTATTGCGACGATAATATCCCATTTGACTTTCCTCTTATAATTAGTTTCCTCGGATAATTGTAGATATAATACTGAATAACATTTTTAGCATGATATCGATTTATCAATTATACTCATAATATATTTATTCCAGTCGTTCGATGTACTAGTAACAATGAATTTTTACTGTATGGAGATGAACGAGAGATGTGTATATTATGTCTGGGTTATAGAATAATCACACCTTTGCCAATCACTGCGTGGGCAGTTTCATTCATTTACAAAAGTTTGCTCGTTGAGAATTCTCTTTGTCATCGGTATAGTGTATAGTAGTAGGTAGTAGGAGTCTGTATAGTACGTGGATAGTCACTGGATATTGATGATGTGATGTGCCGTTGCAGTTACGTAACACATTTTTCTATCTTTTTCTCATTCGTTTGTTCATTCATTCATTCATTCATTCATTCATTCATCGATACACGGAGTAGTATCCTACTTTTACGTCAGGATGAGTCGGAGTCAATCCCACTTCTTTACGGATCATTACGTATACTGATGTACGAATTTATTATATGAATCATCACGTAATACGTATAGGTACGCACGTTCACCTAGTCAAATGATGACGAATATCGAGTATCGATTCCCGTTAAATATTCAAATCTTTTTGTAAACATTTAGCATATTTTTCTCAGATTCCGAGAAGAAGAGGAAAGTGATTCTGGGTAAGATTGATTTTTTTTTTTTTTTATGTGTCTAGATATATTATCGCGGAAAGTGAAATTATCACACTTTTAGTCGCTCTTTCTTTCTCTTTTTCTATCTCTGTCTAAGAATTGCGAAATATATACGAGCTACTGACGCGCCAGCTTGTTTCCAAAAATTTGCGGACAGCTCATCTCACCGATACCTAGACATTTTAATGACGTAGTCTTTTTACACCCGAGGCTATACATTGGATGTAGATATCCCAAGAAGTGACGTAGTTGGTATACAGCAGCTTACAGTTATTGTGTATTCGTTATTTCTTACCTCTCGATATCACCGAAATGCAAATCTTATCGTCTTGTTGTATATCATTATTGATTCTCCGATTGATTCGTCATCGTCTTTGGGTTAAACGATCTTAATCTAGTATCAATTCCCGTTTTTAATTCGGAGGAAAATCCGTTTGCGTCGATTGTATCGCGGCTGAGGTTGATCTTGAATTTACCATACGTTCGTTACGTCATTTTAGTTTACAGTTTACAGTAAAACACTTATATATACATATATAAGAATGGCACGCGTCTATTCGCGTTGCGTTAATACCTACTAGCCGATAAACTAATCTTTTTATCTATCATACGTATGGTTATATGTTTATAATCACTATTGACCGATGTATCGACCTTTTAGACTTGTGCGAAACCAAAGAGAAATAAAAAAAAAAGAGTAAGAAAGGAAAGAATAATAAGACAAGAAAACCGTTTTGTACCTAAAAAACTTTATTTTATGATTCGCCCGCACATTTTACTACGAGACAAAATCGATCGGATTGTTATATTTTATTTTTCTTTCTTATTTTACGGTAATAATCAATCAGTAACCCTGAAAATCGACGGTCTGTATACTTGAGTGAAATATACACTATGTATATGTATATATACCGTTATACATAGGTATACCCCTATGTGACGATGTATCTATGTATGAGATAACCGCTGGCAGGGTGACAGACGTGCTGTGCGATGTGTACTTGAGTTCTAATTGTGGGATCGTAAAAGCGAGAGGAAAAGATAAAAAAAATACTACAAAAAGTACAAAAATCGGGTGAGTTTCAGGGGCGTTAGATATCGGAAATTGATAAAGAACCCAGAGCCGAGAATGACTGTATTTTTTTCCCCAGTTCTAGGTAAAGTATTTGAGTTGCGTGTGCAATTTTATGTGCGTGGGAGTAAAAAAAAAAATTGAAAAAGAAGGATTCTTATCCGTAATTTTTACCGAATTTATTTTTTCTTTCTTTCTTTTACTCGTTTCCGTTTTGTTAGTTTTGCTTCAAAGTCACGAGTTTTCATATAGAATATCAATATGCATGTACAAATATATTTATGAACCTGTTGGAGATGGAAAATTGAAATTTGAAGTACCTGATTTACAAACGTTCGTCGAAATTCGAAGCATAGAAAATTTTTTGAGAAATTTAGACGTTGGTATTTTTTCTTCCTGTTCTTCTTTTCGTTCTTTTTGAATCTGGACAATTCTCATTCTTTTCCTGTTCAGATTGAGAGACTCTATGGATACACGTGCGTCGTTGAAATAGACGGAGGTATTCTTGTCGCGAAGAAATAGAAAAACCGTGAAAGTAAAAAAACCATGCGAGAGAGTCGATGTAGAATGGAAATAAATTTTGTTAGTCAGAAAAGTGGGAAGAGAGACGTAAGTATACGAGCCTGATAGATATCATTGTCCAGAAATCGAAGAAGTAAAATTAAACGAAGAAAAATATAATCCAAAAATTACCTGAACTACCAAAATTTCGCGGAAGCGATCAGTTTCACGACAAAGCTCTCATGTAATAACGACAGGCTAGCTCGTTCATTCCATGAAATAAAATTCCAATAGCTGTCTCGTAGATATACAATTCGACGCATACACACGTATATTATACATACGTATGTATACATACCTATATACCACGTCCTAAAACAATAGATAATATTATTCTATCGCGTTCACGCGATATTCTATAAAACTCTTTCGGCGTTGAATGTTCACCAACGATGTTGAAGAAGAGACAAAAGAAAAAAAAAAGAAAATTTATTTTTTGTTACCCAACTGTTTTTTTAGATGAAATTTTCTTCTCCGTGGTCCAGTGGCTGTAAATTTGAAAGAGCAATTAAGTGGGGAAATTTGTTATCCAATTCAAAGAGTACGATCGATCGATGAGTCTGCGAGATTTTTAGTTGAGATTCCGTAACAGACATTGAGATAGAAAAAACAAACATGGCAACTTTTCTTTTTTTTTTTCTTTTTTTGTTCCCCTGTAAATGATTGAAAACGAAATAAAGATGCCAAAGTGTTTCAAATCAAATCCAAAAGGATTAATTTCATATTTTCTTCTTTTTGTTTAAATCGTTTATACGTTCGAGAATAGAAAGCAGCTTTGGCAGCTGCTATACGCTACTGCAACAGATTTGAAATTCTAATGGAATTTAATCCCCGGAAGTGTCACTGTTTGTAGAGTACAAGTTGTACGAACTCCAAAGTACGAGTGATATCTACCTATACTCTAGTATACCCAGATGTAAACTAAATGACTCATTCGAAAATAATTGCCAGGTATATAGGTTATTGAGGGGTTTGACCACCGGGCGAGTCAGAACTCAAAGTCTCAACTCCTCGCTTCCGCTATACGGCGACAAAGAATTTTCAAATTCTTGAGATTCCTGAAATTCCATACTTCGTAGGCTTGGCGGACGGAAACCGCATTTCAGACCCGAATCCCCGGAAATGAAAAAAAAATAAAATAAAATAATAGAAAGAATAAAACCGATGAATTCTATTTATCCAACGTATTAAATATACATACATATATACTATATATAGTACGTTCGATCTTATCGAGCCAATTTCGGACAGTTCGATAACCGCGAAACTCTTCCTTTGTGATTATAATTTAAACTTCGGAGAATTATAATTACTGCGAATTAGGCGACAATTAAGGTGCGGCCGTTGATTAATTTTTTTCAATTTTTTTTTTCGTTTCATCCTTTTCAACTATTTATGTACCCGCACGTATACCTACATGGTCGTGTCTGGATAATTAAAAGAGGTAATATTCTCGGAATCTTATCCACCGACGATCTCTAAACTACTAAATAACATACGAAACGAATGAAAAGGATAAAAAAGACAAAGACGAAGAAGAAGAAGAAGGATGAAGACGAAAGGTACACGAAAAGTAAAGAGAAAAAAAAAAATAAAAAAAAATTAAACAGGAAACGAAAACGAACTGGAGAACGGTCTGCGATCCGGTCGTTTCGTGATTATCGTCGTTGTCAATTGATTTGGGTCACACGTATCCAGGTACAGCTATACCAACCGGCAATTCGCACGTGAGGGAGAACACATTTGCACACATGATGTATACATAAATATATATATATTTTTTTATATTTATTTACTCCTTAGTCTATTCATTTGTTGTTATAAGTTTCACAATAACGACTATAACAATCGTGGAGAAAATGAAAAAGAATATCTAGGTGCCTTTATTGCTGGATAAAAATTCATTCTGATTGGAAATATCGGTGGCTCATACGGTTCATGGATTTTTGATAGAAGGGATTATTTTTGAAAAAAAAAAAAATATATATATATATATATATGTATGTATGTACATATATAAGTGAAGAGTAGATACAAACTCGCGAGAGAGCATTGTGTCATTCTCTTAGCGAGTTAGAGGACAATAAATACCAGGATGGACGTAGTAGGATTTGCACTGCCACGCTTCCCTTTGTCCACTAACGGTCAAAGCACTCTAATAAAAAGCCAAACAATAGACTTGTCAACGGTATTATAAACCGTCTAACCGAATCACATCTCTTGCCCGAATGACGGCCATAATGGTTTGTGGACAAAAATGTCAAGTGCTCTCAAAAAATACAAATTGTAAGTATTTCATCATATTCGTATTTTTCAATTCAATCAATCAATCGATACTAGCGAAAATCTCACGACGTTGATCTTTGATCTTAAATTCGTCATTCGATAATTCGTCATCACAATTCGACGAACTGTATAAATTGCATATTAATTATTTCTCGATGCGAAAGAATTGCCCGTGATTATAATAAATGAGATAATTTTCAATTCGTCATCAATTCTGGAAAATATCTTACTGATTCCTAATAACATCGGGCTGAAAAGTTCTCGGTATCTCCCAAAGGAGTCGAACATGTATGTGAACCTGAATGCCGAGTCGCAAGGAGAAACAGTGATAGCAGACGTTGGTAGTCGGACAAGAGTAGTATGTATGTAGTCAGACCTCCGGCACTTACAACGGGTCTCTCTCTCATCCCCACCCGGTCACACTTCGGTCTAGTGAATACGGAGCGTCTCAGTCCAGCCAGTGCCAGTGTAGTCAGTGTGTTATAGTCTGGCGTTCGAGCGCCAAGGACTACGTACGCGGGGAGTCTCTCTCGTCGATCGGGATCAGAAATTTGTCAAAATACGTAAATTTCACGCATCTCTTTATTGCGTGAATTTTTTGTTTTTTTGTTTCCTATTTAGTTTGTTTTTTTTCTACTTATAATTAGTTTCATTTTCATTGATAATCAAGAACATTGTTTTGATTTCCTGAAGGAAGTGTACATGTGTGTGCTTATATATGTGTGCATTTGAAAAACAAAAAAACGTTTGATAAAAAAAAACAACAACAAAAAAACAAGAAAACAATTAGTCAAGATCTATTGAACCTGCTGGACTAATCGAGCTTATCGGTTTCTTGTTCAGATTTTGTGTGTTTTATTTTATAAACGCGAAAAGAGGAGGATTTTTTTGTGCGTGTTTTGAGATTGCAAAGGCTCTTAGAAGATCGTGTAATTCTTATTTGTTGATGTATGAAAAGAGAAGAAATTTATTGATACGTGAAACGTGTATGTGTTAGAAATTGAAAATGCCAAGTCAAACTACGACTATTTTATTGAAATGTTCTATGGTCGACGTCCCGGCCCTTAACCACGTGAAACTGAAGTCCCTCTACGCTGTGAGTATAATTTACTAAACCGATTTACCACCTGCGATCATTGATGTTAAGAGATACCCTACGATCGTTGTCCTATTCTGCCCTTACACGATTACGCATTTTTATTTTATACTTGCCATGCTGCTCAAGCCTATAAGGATGAGAAAATAAAAAATTAGTCGATCGTCAAAGACGATGATATAAGATGAGAGTAAATCAGCAAGATGTGTTGTGTTGAACAAAGCAGTAGTATATGAGTGTGGTATGAGAGAAAGAAAAATTGTATACTTGATCATTTTTTAACCCATGGGATCGACAGGTCGCCTTTGTCTTTACGCTTCATTATCTACTACCTACCGTTTCTTTCTCAATATTTTTCTATCTCTTGTATTCTATTTTTTTTTCTGTTCTTTCTTCTTATATTTTCCTTTTTTACCGTACACGAGTAAGGCAAATTAGAGAGACAGAGATAGAGAGAGGGAGAAAATGAGGATAATGTGCTGCAGCGCGATAGAAGGCACGTGTCTTTACGTGGGATAACTAGGCGACATGTCGCAATCCCGAATTCCGGTATATATCTATCTATCTATTTATCTGTTCGTATGTCTATCTATTTATCTACCTACCTATTTATCTATCTATCTACCTAAATGCCTATGTATGTTGATACGTTACTATAGGTAGTACGTACTCGTACGTACTCATTTTCGTCGCCTAATAAAAGGCATTTATCGCATTTTCGAGAGGATAGCGCCGCCGAGAGTCTAACCTTATGTATAACGACCTATATACAAGTCCATAAATATGTACATATATATTTATTTATACATCTACTTATTTATCTTTTGTATCTGGAATGAAATGATCGATTATAATCGAATACCTCGATACACAAATTTTTGGAGAAATGATTTTTGTGAATTTTTTTTCGAAATTTTCTATAGGACGTTGAACTCGCGTCTAATATGCAGTGAAAGAATTCATAATATATGAAAAAATAAAAACTAGAGAAGTTCCTTTTTTTTTTTTTTATTAATTATACACGCTCACGTATATACTAATCGATGTTATATCGGGTTCAAGAAACTATATAGTTAGCATTTCAATGTCACCGCGACGATTTCGTCCTCTTCTTTTCTCCTTTTTTTTTCTCTCTCTCTCTCTCTCTCTCTTTCTATTTCTTTCTTCTGTGTTGAAACTAAACTTACATTAGACTTTTACTTATTTGAAAATGGAGGAGAAGAGAAAAAAAACAAAAAAAACCGAAAAAAATGGTAAAACCTGTAACGTATGTCTAGATATAAGAACGAAGAGAGTTTTGAGACGAACTTGAATCATATGGGCGTTTGTAATTTTTCTATATTGGCCACATGAGAAGGGGAGACGGTAGCTCTGGGCTCCGTAAAGGAGAATAAGGTTGAAAAATGAGGTAGGTAGGTACATACATACACATCCATGTATGTACCTAAATACATACACGTGTGCGAGTACACCGCCCCGGGTGTATCGCTTTAATTCGATAACCTGTTTCGGGGTTTTTTCTTTTACCTTTTTTTTTTGGTTCTTTTTCTTCTATCTTCCGTTCAAACTTCTTCTTTTCCGTTATTTTTTTCTTTTTTTTTTTATTATTAATTTTTTTCCATCGTCATTTATACTATTTGCTCTTATATCGACGCCCTCGAATCGTCACGGTCTCTTCAATCCAGAGACACGTATATATATATAATGTATATGGATTATGGATCTATCTCACACTGAAATTACCCTCGGGTACTTTATATGATCTTTGTATTACTACTGAGGTGGAGGCATTACATGGAAGGGAGTTTCTCTTCTTTCTCTGTATAACATATTCTTTATTTCCGAAGGCTGTGAAAGTTTAGGTTATCATTTGCGATTTGCGTCTGCCTATGTTTATATTGATATTTATAATAATTAAATATTCTTACCCTCAATTTTATAATGAATATAAGTCAAGTCTTAAGTCCTTGACTGATGAATCTTATAGCTAGATAAGCTCAGGGTGGTCCGTGTTCTACTCGAGGAAATTGTATCTTTATTAACGATCATGCGAAGAAGAATATGAGAAGTAGGAGTAGAAGAAGAAGTTGGCTCGTTTAAGAGTTGTGAAATAGCGTGACGTGCGATCGAGTTATTGAATCGTATAATATATTGTTTGTATGTTTGTATGCCAGAGCCAAGACAAACTCATATAATGCTTCTAAGCTATATGGGACTATATATGCGATGGAAAAAGATTCATAGAGCAGCTGCACTTCGTTAGCGAGAGCAACTCTAACCAGGTCTTTGCTTCTTCACGTATATATATATATATATATATATATATATATGTAACAGATATCTATGTATGTTATGGGCCTACGTGTGTTGAGATAGTTTCATTGGACGAAAATCGCGTGTTAAAAGAAGACCACGAAGATATACTGCAAGAAGTTTATAGTAACTAAATAAATTGATACGCGGGTTCTACCGCCTTGGATTTCAATCTGTAACAATTATTCCATGCTATTCTTTGTTTGACTATATTATACCTACTCGGAAGTTATACGAGAAGGGCAATCGATCCCATCAGTTATCGATAAACTCGACGATATCTTTCTTCTCGAATTTCTCAGCTATGTGTATAATATACGTTCGTATATGAATCTATAAATAAATGAATAAATGAATGAATGAATGGATGAATAAAATGAAATTTAAAGGCTCGTTTAAATGGGTCGTAAGTATATATATATATACCTATACGATAAGGTAAAAGGTTTCAATATGGAAAAAGTAGTACGAAAAGATTTGCGCTTGAAGGAAGAAAGTTTCTCGACTCGAAAGCAAACCAGCAAGCGTCAGACGGTTCGGAGTTACATACAACGCTGCAAGTTGATTATATTCTTTCAAACAACCCTGAGGAGGTGTGTTTGATACTCATATTGCTTATGCTGCTGCTGGACTGTATACATATACCTACGCCTGCAGTTGGTATATAAATTTCTATTTAACTTTCAGCACACACGTATATGTATACATATGTATGGACATTTATCTAAGTATGAGTTACTAGAAGGTGCGTTTCGTGTAGCGTTTCGTTTGTATATATCTCTTGGGCCTCGAGGAAGAGAGTTTGAAAGAGGCCGTGAACTTTGTTGCCGATATCGGTGTTTCCGTCGTTTTTCCTTCATCATCATAATTTTCTGATTAAATCAATCTCAAGATCGTTATTGGGTATCAGTTGAAATGATGAGAGATTAAATCGATTATGAAAATAATCCTCGATAATAATCGGCTAATGATCGATCAATTGAGGAGAGAATCGAAGGACAAAGAGAGATACAGAGAGGTAATTTCTGAGAAATGATTACCTTTCATTGCCACAGATTTAGATATTCGATACTTTTACGTAGGAGGTATGAAATGCCCTCGAATATTGAACTCCGATGTTGAAAATGAAATCGAAACTTATTTGCGAGGTTTCAGGACGAGGGTAGGTATCCTTTCAACGTTTTTCCATGTAAAACTAACTCTTTCTTTTCCTTTTATTTATTTCTTACCTGATACGATATATAGCGGTGAGCAGCTGTGCCGATATATATACACCCAACACTTTGTCCGATGAATCTTATAAAATTTAAATCTTGGATCTTAAATCCTGAATCTTAAATCTCTATATAGGGACTAGCCGATGCCCGAAGCAACCGCAGGTCAGCAGGTGTAGATCCTCTTGAACATCTGCGCTGGTTCACTCAGTAGTTAGTTATAATCGTTTCTGTTCTGTGGCTGCTGCTGCAGGTTCCAACTATGATCACCTGTCTTTCGGCCAGGTGTAAGTATTCGCTGAGAATAATGAAAAAATAAAAAAAAAAAATAAAAAATCGAAAAATTGAAAAATCGTAAAATATATCGAACAAAATTTAGTCCACTTGTGATTGGACGAGAGATTTTTTCTTCCAATATTTATTATACACGACCTTGCAAAATGCAGTGTTCAATTGTATATTATATACTTGCACAATGTATATACCTGCGTATAACATATACCTGATGTACGTAAAACGATTGTTGGTATAATACGTGCATTTGTAATACCTATACGAACTTTACGGGGCCTGACAAAAGGTGCCTTTCGAGTTCCGGTCTGATTATTACGGTAGGGACTTCCTCAACCGTGAAACTCTCCATCGTATACCGTAATACGTGGAAAACAGATTAGAAAAAAAAAAAAAAAGGTTCTCCTTTGAGAGATTATCATTCTGTTCAATGCAGTTGTTCACTCAGATGGGTATTCGTATATAGGCTACACCTATTTGGACAGGTAGACGTAGGTGGTAATAATTATACATAGCGTCATTATTCAAGGTCGCGTTTCTGCAAGCAGATTCAATTTCCTTCCTATTCTATACTGTATATATTATGTGGATATATAATTTTGCAAAACTTATTTGAGAATACGTATTTTAGCAAAAGAAAAAGAAATAAACGAATAATGGTTCGATTAGCAATTTAATAGTGGTAATTTCAACCTTCGTGGGTAGGTTTATACTAAGCCAGAACTTCCGGTATTCGAATCGATTGGAATCGGTTGGGAAAAGAAAAAGATAAAATGAAAAAAAAGATTGAAAAAAATCAGAAAAAAAGCTCCTTGAAACATCCAACAACAGCCTTATTTAAACGTCGTGTCCCTCTTGGCTTCCGCCGTAGATTTCTTGCAAACGTACTGGCGTTAAGGCAAATCCCCCTTAGGCCAGACTCGATTTCATTCTGATATGGTGAACAAAATTGATCTTGTAGGTGTAATGTACCTACTTGCACCAGTTTATTATTAAATATATCCACATATGTCAATTGGCCTTCAACGGATATTTCCGTCATGCCTACGCATCATCGGGGAAAAATTTGGTTTTGTAAAAAAAAGAAGAAATAGAAAAGAAAGAAAATCATCATCCAGAGCTAATTACGGAAGAGATGTTTTTTTCCTTCCTTTTGATTTTTTAGTCAGATTTTAGTTAAAAATGACGGTGATTCAACTTCCGATTGAAAAAATTCTTTGGTATTTCATTCACGTATAATATAGGTACCGTTATTATGTATGACAAAGTTTTAAATTCCTCGAAAAAAAAAAAAGAAAGAACCAAAATCGATTGCACGCGTATAAAAGTATATCGCCGCGATTGTGTATACTTGCGAGTGACCCAGTAATCAATATATCATCCTATGTTATCGAGCCAGAGATCGATACGGTGATTCGTAATAGAGCAACGACGATGACAACGAAAAAGTCGGTAAAAAAAAAATTTGTATACATATATATACAATTAAGATAACAATTGTCGTCGGTCGGATGTAGGTATCGTATATCGGGTATTAGAAATTGCTCAGCATTCAGTAATCAGCAGTACTTAGCTCAAGTTGGAAGTGAAAATATAAACCGAGAAGAGTTATAGGATAACATTTACTCTCTCGATCGTTTAGTCAAAGGAGAATTTGAGGATCGTGTATCTTGACTAAATATCGAATGCCAATTATATTAAATACATATATTCTTACGTACATGAGAGTATAATTTATAAAAATTTTTTGTGACGTGAAATAATATGGTCAAGAAGAAATTTAAAGTCAAAGAAATCATCTTCGAATGCATCTGTATCAATAGTAGCGAGAAAATTGTTAAGGTAATACCATTTTTTTACTTCCGTTTTTATATCGAGCCTTATATATACTTTATCAGGTGTTCTATCGTCCCGCCGTAAATAGAGTATAAAAATTTGACTAAATTTGGAGGTTTTTTTTTCCCTACAATCGAGGAAATTTCAAGATGTACAATTATCTCTACTATAATTGCATATGAAGATATTTTTGGTTCTCTTTTATGGATTTCATCCTACCGCGTTACGCACGATGTAGGTTTACATAGTATATGTATATGTATATATGTACATATTACCTAGATAGATATATACATATACAGTATGTATATACGTATATACGCAACGCGATCGCGAAGAGATAAGAAAATCCTGGGAAACATTATCTGGCCAACGCGTTCCTGGTATACACATACGTATATGTATATATGCATCATATATTTGTTTCGGGGGATAAACGACGTACAAACTTATCTGTGAGGCAAAAGAAGCGTGATGGAGTTTTTTGGGATTTTTTTTTTTTTTTTTTTTTCAATTTTTATCATCCCCACATCATTTTCGGTGGTCAGAACGTATACACGGAGATCCTAAGGGTCTTGTGTGTTTTACGATCACCGTGCCATCTGAGAATGTGAAGAATACCATTAAAGGGAAAAAGAATTTTTTTCTATTTTCTATTTCATTTCTTCACATTATAAATACTCGCGTTTTTCTTTTCTACGTGTATATGTGGAGGTATTGTATTATATATGCATATTTGAGTCAAGTGATAAACGAGCCTTGACTGCAACTGCTAGCTCGTAGGTATTCATGTTACAATTTATTGTTTTGTAATAGTGAGAACTCCGGTAGTTATATTACTCCACCTATTGTCAGGCTAATATGAATATAGGTACATTATACATATAGAAGTGTGAACTGTAAAGAGCAGGCAAGCAGACAGGCTGTAGTTACCCTCGAACAATGACACGACAAACGCCTCTTCACAGAATCTCACACATTCGCACATATGTATATTATCCATGTATATAATATCATCGGGTAATTTGCTGCTTGTGCAAAACAAACAAACGAAAACTGTTGAAGAAATTGTATTTTTTAAACATCAAATTTGACCCAGATATCAAAATAAAAATAAAATACTTGTGTGATTCATAAGTAGTTGTCTTGTTTTTTTATTTTTTTATTTTTTATTGTTTCTTCTTTCTAGAAATTTGATGAGACAGACAAATTCCAAAGTTCAATATGTAACTTTCGTAACATAAATCGATTACTAATTTCTTTGAAATGTTCATATGATTTCAGAGTCCGGGAGCTTTGCACAAAGATGTTGGTGGAGGTGGAACAAAAACTGGAAGCAAGACTGTCGTTGGTGTCGGTTCGGCAACCCTTACGTCTATTTCGTCAATCAACAACTCGACCAATGCTAGCCGGACGAAGAATAACTCGGTTCCTCACGAGGTGAGTAAAATAAGAAAAAAAAATTGAAATTTTTCTCGAGTTTTCTTCAAGGTCTTAACTAATATTATTCTCAATGTTATATTTATTATTCTCTCTCAAAATTATTTTAGACTTGGCAGGTATAGGGCTTGAGAAGTTTTCCTGCATTTTCATATGTACTTTGCGGATACGTAAATTTTGTCTCTAGGGATTTTGAACTTGAAAATTTGAACGTATTATGGAATTTAAAGAGAAAAAAAAAAAAGAAAAAAAAGGACGTGCGTGACTCGGTAATTGAAGTTTATTAATTATTATAAACTTGCGTAACATATTATAGTCGGCCTTTACGTGTATATTATCTAGACAGATGCCTTTTTCTTAACACGTCGTGTGTTGCAACCGCATAAGCCTTTACGTATGTATATATACATATAGTATATATGTATATATTTATATATACAACTACTTTATTACGTGACTGAGGCACGCATTCTACCCCTTCCATCCCTGTATTATACTTGTATTGCAACGGAATTCTGCACGCGGTCGCCTACTGATCGATCTGTTGTATGAATACAACTTTATAAAATATATACATGTATGTATGTAATAATCCGAAACCGTGTTTAGAAAGTATCTCAGCGGTTTATTCACGTATACCTACTCATATCCTCCACCTTCTAGGTAATTTCTGTATTCAAAGGTATGTTACATTATATACCCATGCGGGTGTTTACGATTACGTATATGCGAAACTCGGTTTCAAGTTCTCGCACATTATCACTTTTCTGATTTATACTTATGACTGAATAACTTTCGTATACCTACATACACTTTCTTCGTTTAGAATTTACAAAGAAACGATAACTATAATATGTAAGAAGTTGAAGGAAGGAGTATATACATAATATGAGAATCTTAGTAGAAAGAAACAAATTTTTTTTTTGCATACCTAAGAACGACCAGGGACGATTACGTGATCATTTCTGCAGCAGTACTCGTAGTATGTACAGCAAAAGCAATTGCTTTGCAGCAAGGCCTGAGAAACTTATCTCAAATATTTCTTTCGAGCTTAATCTGCTTTTCCGTTCTCCTTGTTTGGCCTTTTTCTATTTTTTATTTTTATTGTTTGTAGCTCCCTTTTTTTTGAAAAAGAAAAGACATAGAATTCTATCGGACGATAACCACGTACACTCATATCCTATGTAACAACCTTCGAGTTAAACTCTTCGGTTTAACCCTGGTCCAGAAAATATGTGTTAATTTTTTTCAATTTCGCGTAGGCTTTTACACAGTAGGAATGTGTAGATAATATATTTATGTGTATATGTGCTATATGAACGTAGGCGAATAGCTCGTAAGAATAACTGGGAGTACAGCGAAGGATGTGTATACATATATATAATGCACGTCTCTGTACCTACTCCGATCGTGTAAGTTTAAAAACTATTAGCCTATACACGTGTATGTTATAAATACATATATGTATAATATATGTACAGCATCATTCGTTGTGTATTTTTACCAATCAGATATAATAAAATGTGCGAGTGCCCCCGAGCGTATGGCAAAGACACGACATTGACCTGAGATTTACGTGAAATTGTGTCAGCCATTCTTTTGAGAAGACTAAAAATAAAAATACAAATTGTTTTGTCATTTATTGAAACGAATGATTTATTTTGTTCGTCTATGTACAATATGTATGTCTATAATGATATAGAATATCTTTGCTGTATATACTTTGATGGAGAATGAAATTTACCATATCATCCTTGTCGTAGTTTGAAAAACTCTCCCGCTGACGAAAGTGGGGCAAATCGATCGATCGTACGGTCGAAGTGGATCACACACGGTACTCACTATACGTATAATGTATACCTACTGCAGCTGGGTGTGACGTGTATTGGTACATATACATACAGAATCCAACGAAACGCGAACTTGCACTGCAATAATACATCCCTAGCGTGTTAGAAATTTGTATATATCTGTATTATTAAAATTGATTATTAATATCTAGATACATTCTAGATTGCTTAGATTTTAGACTCTCGAATGTAGGTATGTACTTAGGTATACATTGCAATTAGTCAATGCTTGGGGAGGTAAGAAACGTCTCGCCTCATGGATGATCGTCTCGTCATGTCATGTCTGCAGGCCTTCGGCTAACTAATACTCTTTATGATGTACATACATACAGATATATACACGTATATGTAATATACACATGTACATACATATTTTGCCTTCGGAGAAAAGAAAGAAAGTTGAAAGTGTGTATAATATATATGTATGTATATATATATATATGTATATCGTATACGTGTAATAATGAGAGAAGCCATTAACGCTATCGCGAGCATTAACTGCACATCAGGGTATATACTTATATCTTTGTACGACAAATGTAGGTAGGAACTAACTATATGTATTGTATAGAACTAAGAAGGATCAAGAAAGACAGAAATAGAAAGATAGAGATCGAAGGTCTAGGCTGAACGGTGAGAGTCTTATTAGAATTAGAGATTTCGTTCGTTAGGTACATAATACTTCGGTTGTGATTTTCTTCGATTTCATTCACTTCTATCGACAACTGAGTCGTCCAGTTTTTTTTTTTTTTGTTTATTTTTTTTTTTTTTAATTATTTTTTTTTCTGCTAGTCTTTTCCTTTTTTTTTTACGTTGTATCCTTAGGCTTTTTCACATATTGTCTATAGAATTACACGTGTAACATGCGCATGTGTATGCATGGCGTAATAGGAGTGATAAAAATGTAGAGACTGCAGGACAAGAGATGAGGACAGAATGCGGGCTTGGGGAAAAACTCTCTTCCCGTATAGATATGCCAGCTTGTATGTATGTATATATATTTAAGTACATACGTGTATGTACCGTGAAACACCATTTCCTGGCACCGGGAGGTCCAGGGCCGTGCCAAGGACCGTGTTCTTTAATTATATATATATATATATATATATATACAATATTGTCATGCGAAATAGTGTAATTTGTACCCACATGATCTTTTGGAATTAATAAAATTGTAGTTTTTCTATCATTTCTCGAACGCGAAACTGTCGATCGAATATATTTTCTACAAATACATGTGAGTAATTAATACATACGTGTATATATGTTTATTTTTTTATCAACTTCCTCTCAAGCGAGTGCGTTTATAAAAAAATAATTATTCGAAACGCGTGCCTTATGCTCTTGCTGCTGATGCTACTGCGTCAATTACAAAGCGCATTGTTTTCACTTGATGCGACAAACTACAACGACAACGACAACGAATACGACGACGGAAGTCACGAAGTGACGCAGAGTTCTTTCTAGCTATGCTCCATTCTTCGCAGGATGTGATGTCAATATGAACAGACACGGAGTGGTGTCCAATTATGCAAGAAAAATAAGAAGAAAATAAGGGGGTGAAGAACTTGACGGGGTTTTTTTTTTTCTTTTCTTTGATTAGTTTTTTTCTTTTTATTCTCAAATCGTCTAAGGCAAGTGTCCCAATTACTAAACCTTGACCCAATCATTGACACTTAAGTTTTCTGAAATTTTAACCGATGATTAAAATTCTGAATGTTTCCGGTATACAAATTTAGTCACTAGTGACTCAGAGAATCGAAATTGATTTTTTTGATAATTTGAGAATTGATGGATAGAAAGGAATAATTGGAAACTCTCAATAATTGGGACAATGTCAGTAATTAGGTAATTGTTCACAGGATTTGATTTTTTTTTCAATTTTTTTTTTTTCAATTCTTATCTACTCAATTAAGAAAACTTTGGGAAAAACGAAAGAAAGAAGAAAAAAAAAACCATGAAAAAACTAATTCAGTCAAGATTTGTCGTATGCCGTTCCATGTATTTGAAAGGCAATGTCATTCGATGTGCAAATCGATAGCCAATTCTCACAGCTGTGCTATGGGCATGCTTTGGTTCGGCTTCTTTTCAGCTCGTCGGCCAATTATTCGTGTCGATGTATGTGTAGGTACGTGTGTGTATATTCGCCCCTGACCCCTACTGCAGCAAATTAGAATGATTCTGTTTTTTTTTGTTTTTTTTTAAATTTTTTTTTAAATTTATTAATTTTTTTTTCGTCTTCTCTTCGCAACTCGGTCCGACCGTCCGACCGCCAATTGATCATAATTTAAAATATTTTTATACCAGACTACGACGCATAGCTATCCAAATTGTTCGTCAGTAAAGCATCGTATTTTGATTATGAAATGATTTGCGAATGATCGTTAGTTGTATTGGCAATCATTAGTTTTTTTGTTTTTTTTTTTTTTGCTTCTTCTTGGACGCGATTATAGGAAGAGGAGTAGAATAAATTTAGAAACAGAAACAGGAGGCGAAGTACACGTTATAGCTAATGATAAACTATCAATCTATCTATCGGGTTTTGGTTCTCATTCGGATCGGCCCCACTTAAAAGTAGTCGAGGAATAAAAGTTCGTTATTAATAAACCCGCTTCAAAGTTTCTCTGACCTAAATTTTAGTTAGTTCTTGAAGCGAAAAAAAAACTACGAAAAATGAAAATTCATAAGTGAATAAATAAAACGAACGTTATTGATTGCATATGGTATCATCATTTACTAATAAATTTCTGAGTACCTCGCTTTGCGCAGTTAAACGTGTGCCGGAGTTCCGGTTTTCCAATTTTTCTTTACTCGAACGAAGACCTGCAGCCAGGTCTATTGACCTATTCGACCTGATTTCTTCTTCTTTGACGATATAAGGCGATGGAAATCTGTCGGTTTTCTTTCTCCTTATATTTCTTCTCTCTATCTTTTTGTCTATTGGATACCGGGACTTGACCTATCGGCTTAAATACCTATACATATAATACTTGCATTGTACGTATTCAGATTGGATGAATCTCTCGAAGCGAACACCAGGGGCGTAATTCAAACCTCGTAGTTATGTTCTTTAAAAAACTATAATATATATACATACATGTATGTATACATGGACGATGGACGGATCAATATTCTTATAATGAATCCCGATCGATTCTATGTCGGGTATGCAATCGTGATTTCATCCACGTTTATCAAAGCATATAGATACATAAGTACACGTGGGTATCTATATGGGTATCAAGTTACGAAAGTATCTATGCATATATGTAGTCATATGTATACATATGCGTTTACTTAATATTGTATACTTTTCTTATATATCCTATTAAATAAAAGTCCAAGAACCATGAAAAAGCTTCAAATATTGATAATAATTTGCTTATAAGATTTTTTTATTGCATATGAACATATCCGATCGTCGTGTCAATATACTGTACGGAATTAATCATTTCCGTCAAGGAATCGGTATTAATAATTTAATACACATATAACTATATGCCCCGCGGGATATTCGAGTCTTCTATACATACGTAATTATGTACGTAACACATATGTATATTATGATAGTTTGATCGAACAAATAAACAAATAACTCTTTGTTCAGTATGAGAAATTCCTTTGGGCTTAAATAAATCGCGGCAATGCAGAACTCGATGCCCATTGTGTCAATGCAGTTACTTATACAACTGACAATTCTTTATAAGGTATACGTGCGTGTATATATTCTACTTATATTGTATTCAATATATACATCCATATTCGCGGTATGCAGCTATTACGTATACCTATGTTTATTCGTATATATGTATACGTATGCGTGTATAAGATATCGGCGAAAGATATCAGACAAACTTCGTCGTCTTGCGTCAATAGTTAATTTATATGTATTTCGCTGCCATACAAGGGAGGAAATGCCTATACATATAGGGAACAGTCATTTCTCTATGGTGAAAATACTATTCCTTGTTTCTGCTCATGCACGTCTACTAATCATTATTATTATTATTATTATCATTGTCTTTATTAATGTTATAGTTTCATTGATACTATTTTTCGAATGACAAATCAATTTCATAAGAAATACTCATTGCTGCAGATTGCATGAGATTGAAAGAAACTTTCATCTTTCACTTATTCGGTTCCCATCGAAGCTAATAACCCTGTAATATGTAGATTATTTACCTACACGGTATATATGTGTATGTGAAAATCTATTATTTTTATCTCTACGATTATGCAAATATTTGTATATATTTTTTTTAATTATTATTCACTTTTTTTACTTTGATCGTGCGGTGATAATTTTGTATCTACAGCTTGTTCGTTATGACGTTGCTCTTACTTTGCTGCATTCAGTTGAGCTGTGAGTTAGAAAGGTACGGGTTTGTCTAACCGCTAACGGCTACCTACCTACCTACCTATCTATCCATCTATCTATCTATCTATCTATCTATCTACCTATAGGTACCTACCTAGCTAGCTACCTAGCTACACGACCCACTGGTTGAACGCAAAGATGTGCCCCGCAAGGCAAGCAGCATAACTGCATATTGAAAATTGAGTATACACAGCGTATATACATATATGTATGTCATGTGTATATAAGTGAATGTATTTAGTATAGAAGTCGCGTACTCGTGTTCATCGCTTATGAGAAATTTGATCTTGGAAAGGATGTATACGTTCATATACCTAGGTATAGATTTGTACATTTTGAGGTACATGTATTAGTGTAGTCAGAATTATTTTACAGGATGTACGACAATGTTCGATACGAGATTTGTATTATAACGACCGTGGTATATTATTATATTATAAATAAGGAAAGGAAATACAATTCTCTTGGGTCAAATAATTTTTGTTTTTTTTGGTTTTTTATATCATTACTCAAGCTTTTGAATTTCGATAGTAAAAGAGAGAAATAAGTAAGAATAAGAATTGAAAAACAAATACAACAAAAAAGTCATAGCTATAGATATGAAGTTGTACAGCATTTTTTATCTAATTACTTGAAATTTATGAATTTTTTTCGCTCTTATTATTGCAGAAATTAACTTCCCTCGGATTGGCAAAAGCTACAAGGCTCGAGAGACATGATAACAACAATAGCAACAGTGGTAACAACGCTAATAATTCAACAATAAATAACAATCACAATATGCTTCACGATCCTCTTCACGCAGGGACACACTTTGATGCTTACGGTGAGTAATTTGATTATTAATTGATCTACGTGAATGTCCGTTTATTCGTATTTGAAAATAAAATGAAAAAAAAAAAAAAAATGAAATCGTCGAATCTTGAACATAAGAATTTTCTGTAATACAGGAAGGAGATTGCCCATGACGCCACAAGAGGCTCTGAAATATTATGGATCCAGAATGACGGAATTCGAACGTGCCGAAGTCGAGAAATATTCGGAAATTTGGTATTTGGGATTAGAAGCTTGTAAAATTCATGGGGAAGAAGGTGCTTCCCAAAACGGTGGATACGACGATGACAATGGAAGTTACAACAAAGTCTTACACGATCATATCTCGTACAGGTATATCATCATTGACAAGAATTTCTCAAACATCTATCTCGAATCATTGACCCATTATTTATCTTTCTATATTTTTCTCGTTTTTTTTTTTTCTCTTCAGGTATGAAATACTCGAAGTCATTGGCAAAGGAAGTTTTGGTCAAGTAATCAGAGCCCTAGATCACAAGACCGGACAACATATTGCGATTAAAATAATAAGGTAATTTTCATAAATTTATGTTGGAAAATGTGTCTCGTTCTTTTTTTTTTTTTTTACCGAATTGCCATTGATTAATGATTTTGTAACCGATCGATATTTCTCTCTGATTACAGAAACAAAAAAAGGTTCCATCATCAGGCTCTTATCGAAGTTAGGATTCTAGATCATCTTAGAAAGAAAGATCAAGAGGCCCACACATCGCACAACGTCATTCATATGCTAGAGTATTTTTACTTCAGGAATCATTTATGCATCAGCTTCGAACTCATGAGGTTCTTATTTTTTTTTGAATAAATTTCATTTTTATAGATTTGAAATTATCGAGATTGAATTCTTTCGTGGTATTATTTATTTAGAATCTAATCAATGATACTAAAATTGTTCATTTTTACAATTATTTCAGTTTAAACCTCTACGAATTGATTAAGAAAAACAACTACCAGGGATTCAGTCTCAGTCTAATTAGACGATTTGCTAATTCGCTCATTCAGTGCCTAAGACTGCTACACAGGGAAAACATCATCCACTGTGATCTAAAGCCGGTAATTAACTATTCATTATTCATTTTATTTATCATATCTCTTATAAATAATTCATCCTTTCATGTATTCCACAATACTTTTCACTGAATCTAAAAAAAAAAAAAAAAAATCATTCATTGATTAAACTAAAAATTTATCATTACAAAAGAATAAGAATTTTATCAGAAACAACTATGTTTCGTGATTTTTATCTCTGATCATGATCTTTGATCATTTTTTATACTTGATTTGCATGAATTTTAATCATCTGGTAATGAGAAGTAGAGACAATTGTATCTTCGCATTGACTTTTTATAGAAATAATGAATTAATTGTTTAATTAATGAATTCATTAATTTCTGGTTGAGTTATCGTATTTCAATTGAACTATGTATTGAGGTATTAAATACAATGACGATTCATATGAATATATATTAAATGCAGGAAAACGTTCTTCTCAAACAACGTGGTAGTAGCTCGATAAAGGTGATTGACTTTGGATCGTCGTGCTACAGCCATCAACGAGTTTACACTTATATACAATCGAGGTTTTACCGGAGCCCTGAGGTCATTTTAGGACTTCCTTATGGTACACCGATTGATATGTGGAGTCTTGGATGTATACTCGCTGAACTTTATACCGGATATCCTCTTTTCCCTGGTGAAAATGAAGTCGAACAACTCGCCTGCGTTATGGAAGTTCTCGATTTACCTCCTGATCAATTAATCAGCCATGCTTCACGCCGCAGATTATTCTTCGGTACGTATTTTTTAATGCTTTTAGTATTTTTAATATTTATTCATTTGTTTCTAAACAGGATTTTCTTGATTTATTATTCAATTCGTTTTTAATACTAGATTTTCTTTATTTTTATTTTACAGATTCTAAAGGAAGTCCTAGATGCTTAACCAACAGCAAAGGAAAGAAAAGGTGGCCTGGTAGCAAGAACGTCGCTGTTGCTCTTCGATGCAAAGACAGATTATTCGTCGATTTTGTCAGCAGATGTTTAGAGTGAGTATCTTTCTATAAAATATGAAATTTCCTTTCATTCTAATCTTTTACAATCACTGGATTTATCTTATCCTCTATTTTGTTTTTACATAAAAAACAAACAACCATTTCATATGATTCATTTTTCTCATCAGATGGGACGCAAAGAAGCGAATGACTCCCGAAGAAGCAATGCGACACGAATGGTTAAACACTTCTTCTTCTTCAAACCTCAGCTCATCTATTGGCATGACTTCTTCCGTTGTAAGTTCCGTCGTTAGTACTGTTGTCGAACCTCCTCAGCCAGCTCATGCTCAAACTGTAACAGTCAGCGCTCCACGTCAACGAGCAACTACTATGGAAGATCCACAACAGCAATATTCATTATACAGATTATATCGCGGTAAAAAATGCGTTTCTAAAATTTCAGCCCCTATCGATAATACAGACGGTAATTCTTTGGCTGTTAAAAGTAAATTAAACGGTAGCGCCAGCAGTCATGCTTTAGCTAGCGGCGTTCAACCTGCTGCACCTAGACACGCTTCTACTGGGGATATCGTCGCTAGTTTAGATCCAAATTTAGATGATTCTGGTACATTTTTACCACCGATATTGTGAAGCCAACTTTGCGCTAGTCACTTTTGAATATTCTGAAGTTTTTTTTTTTTTTTTTTCATTTCTATCTCATCGGAATTTATTCTCAAGTTTTCTATTGAAAATTTTGAACGTGATTGTCGGTGAAGGAGTTACATCACTTCTTAATGAAAATAAAGAAGAAAAAAAAAATAAAAATGGAAGATGAATCGAAGTGGTCGGCATTGAGGGATTTATAATTCGATACCTTTTTTTTTAGCACTTTTTGTGCAATCTCTGATAATTTTTTTTGTTGAAATTTTACGGAGAACGAGCTATGAGGCCAAAATAAGGATTATTACATATTATATATGAACGAATATTGCGCAAAGGCCTATAATCATGGTGAATGCGACAAGTCGTTGATTATAACGATTCGGTAATAAATGGCAACCCCATATATGCGATCAGCGAGGTATGAATCTGAGAGATGATTTTATAGGCAAACCTTTGCAAAAAACAAATTGTGAATAAATAAGACTTTGGATTTTTTAAATTGAAATCCATTATATAGTATCGAAATAAATAATGAAAATTGGTAAGGAAAAAAAAAAGAAAAAAAATTTCTCTTTCAATTAAGAACCGGTCAAATTTTTCTATGCAAATTCAACAACAAGTAAAGATTGATGGAACGAAAGATGACGATCTTTTTCCTTCTTCCTTGTATACTTGTCATTGAAATGAAAAATTGCTTACGAATTGCAGACGAAGTGAAATGAATTATTTTGTTGCATCGATGATACGTCAGTGAGAGTATGTAGTGATTTAGTTGGTTTTTTTTTTTTTTTTTTTCCTTTCATCACGTTTCTCTGAAAAAGAAAATAAATAAATAAATATATGATACAAATAAAAGGTCGAATTTATTTTGACAACCGGATCTCAATAAAACTCTACACTTTTCACAGGCGGAATACATTCGATTCATAAATAAATATACTTGGATATTATCCTTTAGTCTCGTGTTTCGTGGAATATCTAGGTTCATTTATTCATAAAGAAAGAACAAAAAAAAAAAAACCCACAATTTAGTTCTTTGGCATATAATAAACTGTTTCACTATATCGTGTGATTCGTATTATTATGCATACATGTATACATATGTATTAGAAAACGAAGAAAAAAAAGACCCATGTAATTGGTAATTGCAGGTCTTTGAAATTGAAATCATTTCTCAATTCGTATTATCTAATTTTGTATATATATATATACACACACATTTAAACATGAACATTTAACCGCGGGTGTATTTAAATGTAGTTTACATATATAAATACATATATTTTTTTTCTCTTTTTTTTTTTTTTTTCTTATTCGTTTAGAACAATATAATATTATGTACGAGTTTTGTCGAGTATTTGAAACAAAACTGGCTCAAGGCCTGATTAGTACTATTGTGATATTATACTACCACTGTCTTACTTAGATCTCCAATATTAATTAAAAATAACTGTAATACTAATTACATTATTATTAATATTATTATTATTCCTATTCTTATTGTTATCATTATTATTATTATGATTATTATTATAACTATTATTACATTATGCGATCATTATCGAAATAAATCAATATACACATTATACATATATTGTAATAATAATGATAAGAATGTAGTTACAAACGTATGTAACTATACACCTATATATATTATATATATATATATATATATATATATGTAATATATATGTAATATATATATATATTATACATATAGATACATAAATATATATTATACAAGTAGGATATAAGAGTAGCGCGCGTCGGTCTTATTGTATAGAGATAATTATATATTAAAATATGAGATGAATATATAATATCATGATCAATTTTATAGCAAGTAAATGATTTTTAATTTTAAGTTTATTTTTTAAACAAACACTGGTTAGCCACTGCCCTTTTTACGTTACTGTTAATCAACGCGCATTTTTTGTTTTATTTTATTTTATTTTATCTTCTTGTTTTTTTTTGTCTGTCTTTTAATTTATGTGTATTATCATTTTCTCACTTTTTCTTCTCAATTATCATCGAATAATTCATTAGTGTGTATACGTAAATACATGTTTCGTCGAATTTTTTTGTTTGTTTTTGTTTTTGTCTTTTTATTCTTTGTAATTATTCAATTTTTCATATACATATATATGCATGCATGTAAATCATTGCTGCCTCGTAAAAGGTTCGTAATAGAAATATACCTGTACCTAGTAGATTTGATACTTATCAAAATGGAATTGCCTTGAATTGAGCTGAATCAACGAAAACAAAGAAAAAAAAAAAAAAAATTAACTGATATTTTATTTTTATTTTTCCTCTTATTAAAACAAGAATTTATAAACTTGGCCTAAAGCGACTTGACTTCATGTCTTGGAGATATTATTATAATATTATTATACTAGTCACTTGCCGAAGCGAAATATTATCAGTTTCTAACGATCGGGCAGTTTGTTTGTTTGTTTATTCATCCTTATGTTTTTTTTTTCTCTTCATTATCTTCATGTTTTCATCTTTCTATCGGCTGAGAATTTATTAACATTGTCGCTTGATCATCAACATCTTTTGAAATTTCATTAACTCCAGAATATTGATCGATGATATCAAATCGATATGTGTATATCTATTAAATGTTCATTAGTGAATCCAGCATATATATGACAGCTACAAGACTGAAAAATGATACATAGATTTTTCAAATCGAACGATTCTATTCGGGATACTGCTCGATCGAATATTGATAATTGATAAAAAAAAATATATACCTAGATACTTGGTAAATTTGTCTCCTGCAGGTTTGACATTGCAGGGTTGAGTTTTTTTTTTTTTATCACCATAATATTATGTATAAAGTAGTCATAGTTGGAAAAGAAAAAAAAATTTAATTGCAGAAATCAATAGACGTATCTATACGGTATAAGAGAAATTGAATTTGGTATCGGAATCGCATGTCTTGTACATCATTCAGGCTTTTGAATATGTACAATTAACAATGTGCGTTATAAACTGAGAGGTATACTAGTTGGTAATTGCAAATTTATCACGTTTTATAATAATCTACTAGTCCGTATTATTTAGGGCAAAATATTATCTATGTACATTATACCTATATATGTGTATGCGAGAGAAAGTTCTTCTTTCAACGGTTCAATAAGGGGTCATATTCGACAAAACTGACAATTAGTATAATTAAAGAAAGAACTAAAGAAAAAAAAAGCAGGAACATTTCGTTAAGAGAGCTTATAGAGAGAAAAAAAAAACAAAAAAAAAACTAATAAGAACAACAAACAAACAAACAAACAAGAAAGAAATCTAGAAGATGAGGTAGTATTGTAACGTATTATTGTATATCGAATCACTAAAAATTGTCAATAGCATAATAAGGAAGCATAAGTATGTATGACTATGCTGCTTATTTTTGTAAAGAAAACGAAAAAATATATATATGACAAGAAAAAATGACTAAACAAAGAGAGAAAATTAAAAATTTATATTAGCCGTGTGGCGTGTTTATTTATTATCATCATTTATACATCGTATTCTGAATCAAAAGTAGAACGAAACAAAAAATAACTTAAGAAAAAAATAGAAAATTGATATGAATCAGTTTTCTGAAAAATAAAGTACGGATGGCCTTGCAGTGTAGTCATTCACAGACTATAATAATCAATGCTACGTTCATATTCTTTAACATACGGTATTTTTCAATTTAGTGCTTTACACACCTGTAGGATATATAATTATCATATTATACATATATCGTCACTTTTCATTATCGTTAATTTGGGTAACGAAATTTTTAACGATTTTACCTTCTTATTCTCATTATTCTGATTATTACTATCATCACAACTATGATTATTATTGATCAATTATCAATATCATGATATAGTACAGGGATTATCAAAGTAAGATATATCTCTCGTTGTCTGATATATTCTGTGATTAAATATGGGATAATACATTTAACAATAGTGAAATCATCTGCTATAAATTAAAAAAAAAAAAAATATGCGTTAAAAAAAACTGTATGCCCTGCGAAACCATTTTTCATTGATACAAAAAAAAAAATATATCAAAATACGAAGTAATGAAATATTGGTCAATACAGAGATACATACATATTACACGAAATATAATAGATAATAATAATAATATAATACGTGAATAAGATTAGAGAAAATAATAAAATACTTCCTACGATTATATACCTATTAACAAAATCAAACTACTGCAGTTGCATATTCATACTTAAGAAAAGAAAGAAAAAAAAAGAAAAAATACTACAACGTTTATACGGTTCAAAAAAATCGTATAATAAATAGAACCTATATATGTATACATGTAAATGTATACATGCCATCAAGAATTAATGAAATATTAGACATATTCGAAGAAATTGTTAAATATTTATACTCGTGGTTTGATCGTGTATTATAGATAACGATCGCAATTGTACAGTTTTACAATTTTCTTTTTTATGATTTTATTTGATTTCGGTTTTTTTTTTCTCTCTTTTCTTTTATGTTGTGTTCAATTATAACTATTATACAGTGGGAACAAATTTAATGTGCATAGAAAAATACTATACCCATATACCTATATCGTGAATGAATATCTACAATATATATATATACATTATTATTATCATTATCACTATTATAACGTAGCTGTAGATATACTGGGAGCAGAAGAAAAAAAAAAAATAATAATAATAATAAATAATCATTGGCTATTCAATAGGAAAAAAATTAAAAAAAAAAAAAACACACACAATTTTTGACCCATGTTGATCGTTTGCATGATCAAAAATATACTATAATATGTATGTACCGACCAATTGAATTGAAAAATAAGTCACAATAAGATCAGATTAGTTTTTAGAATTATCATATTCAAACTTTCTCGATACACACATCACCCGTGTATACTTATATACATATACATGTACATGTGTAATTCTTGCTGGAATTTTGCGTCGCACGATTATTGTTATTATTATATTACTATTGTTAATATTATCATCATTATTATAATATAATATCCAATCTAAAGATTATGCGAGAACGGATAGGCAGAGAGTCATGTGATATACAATATATAGCCTGTGAATGTTTGAATATCACTATAAGAACAAAAAGGAAAAAAATGAAAGAAATAAATAATATATCTCTAATATAGATAGATGATCGTTTCTATAAGATAATAATAATTAGTTGCCCTTGGTATTATCCACACACACTGATACATATATATATAAATGAGAGGAAAAAGTGATTAATGAATAGATGAATAAATAAATAAAGAAATAAATAAAGAAATGAAGAAATAAACAAATAATTATATGAACGAATTGTAGATTATAGAATTTTAGAAGCGTGTGTAATTAGCAGTAATTGTGAAACTATATTTAAATGATAGCGTAAATACATGATATAGTCGTATAAGTTTATTGCCAAAATTCTTCCTTTTTAAAAAAGAATATTTATACAATAAATCTATATACCTATTAGATTAGGTATTATACATAACATACATACGTATAAAATAACTTCATTATAGCTATATTGCGTAAACGTATACATATAATATTGATAATAATAATAATAATGATAATAATAATAATAATAATAATAATTAATTCATTAGACTGTAGACAATCATACGCGTTTAGCGTCATGTGTAAGTTAGTTAAGGTATTCAATTTATAATAAATGAAAAATGAATAAAATAAAATGAAAAAAGAAAAAAAAAACAACGTTTCGAAGTCGTATAAGTATATAATAGCATTTTCAAACGTTTCAATATATAGCTTATTATCCCACGTATGGGTTTAAATAACAATATATAGGTATATGTAATGTATACGCGTGCAAAGCGTATTATTATATCTATAGGTGAATTTATACAATATCGAAAGAAAATGTAATTACATAAATTCAAATTCTCATTGTAATATTCTAATGCCGAAACGCGCTATTCTCTGTGAGAATGTTATTAGAAAGAAAGAAAAAAAAAATAAAAATTCTCCTGGCAATGATTGGGTCTTGCTATAGTGCAATATATAATTATGCAATATATATATAAATATTTGAATTTTCCAAAATAGAACGTAACTTAGGGATGTATATACACACACTTTACGAAAAGTTGTAATACATAATGCACGACAGTAAAGTATTACATACAAATTACATTCTACTTATAGTAAACCAAAAGGAATTGATTGTGTCAAAAACAGAAATAACACGAATTAAATGAATTATTTGAAAAGAATTGTGTGCCAATTCTTTTCGAATTTAAAGAATTGACGTATAGGTTTTTCAAATTTTATTTAATTCCGTTTTTCACAAACTCAATTCGTTTTGGTTTACTGGAACATACAGTAATATAGAATGATGCTTGCTTCGTGCGGAATTTTTTATGTTTTGAGTAAACGTGAAGTCACATCTGACGAAAATTTATGCGTATGTAAACTGATCTGGTATATTCAAATAATGATTTTATTGTATTTCTTTGACAATCGTAAATTTGCCGGACATTAATAATTGTTAGTCAGAATTCTAGCACCCATCATTTTTTTCTATTATTTACTCGATTGTTTTTATTATTTTGCGTTATTCGCCCTTTTATTGATTATTCAGATGACAAGGATTTGATGATATCTTGTGTGTAAATATACTAATAATAAAGACAAAATGAATGTTGTTCGATTTCTTCCTAGCAAATCCTTCCAATCCTGTAACATCAACTCAACAAAAAAAGGTATGAATAAAATAAAATCAAAAGAATTCGGTAGGCAAAATGAGAGTAAACGATCTGATTATTTTTATATAATTTATCATTTATTCAATATATTAATATTAAATACAAGAACTGTTTTATATGCAGAGAATACTATTTACGGGGAGTATAGAAACTTAAAAAAAAAAGTGAAAAAAAAAACACTCGACAAAGCACTGATGATTGATTACACGTCGTGTGTATCTAACGTAAGACCATTTTGATAGGAAATTTAATGTCTGACAAACATTTCCAAACTTATTTATGAACAAACGTTAAATACTGTGTCTAGTTTTTATAAATATTGACGCAATACTACAGTTTACATCAATATGCCACTTGATATTTATTCGAGGACAGAAGAGAATTTCTCAAGTTTGAATATACCAATTATTGCTTTATGGCCGTACAACTGATATATCCTTGATCTTTAAGGATGGCAGATCGTTTTAGGATTTGAAATTTGGTTTAAACTGTTCAATTAATCTGTAACATATCTCTATGACTAGGCTACATACAAATTATTGTACAATACACATACAGATATCGGTACATATACGCGGTTTTTGGCAAGATTCTTTCAATTTAATTATAGTTTCGAATTCATTTTTACTTTCCTTGATAGACATTTTTACGCTGGTATCCTAGAAACTACGCCAGTTAACGAATTGAATTTCATGTATATTATCTGTGTGTGTGTGTGTGCGTGTGTGTGTGTCTCAGGGCACCTAATAAATGCGATTGATTTTTCTATTTATTCATTGATTTTTTTTTCCCCCCGCTTTTATGTGAACATTCTAAAAATCAATGCATGCACGATAATAATAAATATACATGTATTGTTTGTCGTATGTATTGGCGAGCTGTCGAATCGGCAAAAAGTTTTGGAAATGAGTCTGTTTTCCAATAACAATACATCTTCCACGTCAATTTCTTGTAATCTTCTTTGTGCTACCTGCGCCTTTCCCCTTTCTGAGTCTTTCGCTTCTCCTTTTTCTCTTCTTTTAGCTGCTTCTGTTTTTCTCTGTAATTAAATAAAGAGTCGATTATTATTCCAAAGTTCTTTCAATGCTGAGTTACTGTTCGCATTCTGAATTGTTTAAAAAAACCTCAATTACCTGTCCTCCTTGTCTTTGTCTTTCTTCTTCTGGCTCTCGACCTTCGCTCTTTCACGTCTTTCTCTTTCCTGATGTGCTATCACCGCCGCATTCATGTTCTTTTCTAATCCGCAATCTCCGCCAACGGCTCCTTCCTCTTCTCCTTCACCTTCGCTTTCCTCGTTGTCAGACATCTGGCTGTACTGGGCAAGGATCGCTTCTCTTATTCGCCTTTCCTCCTCAGTGTATTGGCGCATAGTAGTCGTTGGCAAACTTTGCGATTCCAACATCCTTACCAATCTTACGTCAACGTCTTCCGAAGGACCCAGAGTACCGGCGGGAGTATTTTTTGTCAATGATTCTGACCACGCTGATAGAATTTCCGTGACGTGTTTGTCGATGTTATTTTCCTGTTATTGATTGAATAGAGTTAAGTCTACGGAAGTGAGGTTAGGATTATTTCGCAATGGAAGCCGTGAGACATTCCGTACATTGTGACTGGTATTTTTAAGACTATTTAGCATTGATAATCGGTAAGTGTTTCAACGTTTCAAATGGATGATTCCGCATAACCTATAAATTGTGTTTCTTTTACCGTAACACCCATGAGGATACCCTCCAGTGCTTCGGATTTTTCAGCGTCTGTTTCATCGCCTTCTAGTATGCCTTTGATGTAGGAACCGAATACTCCTTCGTCTGTATTTAATGATTGTAATTTTTCACTCAGCCAAGTATCAAATGGGTCTGTTGCCGCTGCCATGTTCAATTTCGTTGATTCGGTTCAACTGGACCTTATTCGGTAATATCGCACCCCTGATTTCCGGCAACTTGACACGCGGTTCTGGTTCTGTTTACTTCGTTTAATGCAGAATAGAGAGCGCAGCTGCAACCAAAGCGAAATGAATATAAGTCACTGACCTACTGTAAAGGGATAGAGGTGACAGAGGTGATAAGAGTGATAAAATAGATAGATCTATCTATTTACTGGGGATGAATAGATAGATCTATCTATTTTATCACCTCTATCACCTCTGTCACCTCTATCGCCTCTTATGGAATCGCTCCCCTGAGTCCTACGTATCTGCAGCTATTTACTATTTTACTTTAGTCAGTCGCTCACGTGGCGCCGACGGAAACGGGAAAAGTATGAGAGGAGCTGGGAGGGAAATATCTTGTCCTTTGATGAGTCAATAATTAATTATTTTGTATATTTTGGAAATCAAACGAGGCTAATACGGAACTGGAATTTAGGCGTAGCTTAAATGGAAAGGAAGAGGATACATGACGATTTGAGAAAACGTTGAGATTCGGTCGGAAATGAACATAATTATAGGTGCGAGTGAACGTAATGAAAAAAAAAAGACAACGTAGAGCGAGACAAGAAATACAGATGAATGAACGATACGATATCTATCTATGACTTTTGTTGTATTATTGTATCGTGACTATGCCTCATCCAAAGTATATACACAGTTTCTCGATTATTCAACAGGAAAGCGAATTGTTCGAGAATCTAGAATTCGCGACAACCGTGAGAAAATTGATGCCACTCGGAGTTGGAAAAACGCTTCTGTTTCTTTAAGGGGCTAGTGGAGTCGCTTGAAAACTCCGGCGCAGTTCTCATCCCTCTAGGTAATGCAGAGCTGTATAGCATGGTAGATAGTGGGATGTCGATGTTTTTAGTAATCGAAAACCAGATTAGCTCCCATTCAGTCATTTCTGCATCAATTCTGATGAACTTGGACTCTAAACGTGTGTTTTTTCAACGCCGAGTGGCATCATACGCATGAGAAAGATCTATTCAGTGCAGCTCGAAATAATCAAGAAAATTGTGTAGTCGATAACCAATCTATAAAAAAATTTTCGTTATTTTTGAAAAATGAAACATCGCTCCACTTTCTGCCAAAAAAATGCATGGATTTCCAAAGTTTCATTCCGATCGGTCAAGTGGGGTAGAAGTTTTGGCTCTCCGCGTTTTCGAGGTAATACCGCGTCTCCACTAGCCCCTTAACGCCCGGCGTTAACTGATAGCGCCCACAAGTTAGCGACCCGAGCGCATTCGTTAATTGGGCGCTCCTTAGCAACGGGGCGCTATAATTTGTTAGCAACTAGCCAAAAGAAATCTGAAAATTGCTGGAATATTCGGGACGCGGGAATGATCGTTATATTTGGAATCTGCGTGACCTACGCTTTCAGAATCTGCAAGCCAAATTGAAATAAAAAATTCCTACGATTTTTAATCGTCGATTTACTTTTTATTTTTTTTTCACTTTTTTTTTTGTCGTTTCTTATTGGTAAAATCGCAGGAGGCTTCGGAATCGGGGAATGGCACACATATTTGGAATCAGCGGGTCATTTCCATGAAAAATATCATTCTGATTATCCGTTTCTCGAAAAAAAGTTTTTTCGCCCAAAAAAATGAGAAGGGGTACCCCTTTCCTTTTTTTCAAAAATCTGAAAATTTCTGAAATATTCGGAACGTGGGAATGATCGTTATATTTGGAATCTGCGTGACCTACGGTTTCAGAATCTGCAAGCCAAATTGAAATAAAAAATTCCTACGATTTTTAATCGTCGATTTACTTTTTATTTTTTTTTCACTTTTTTTTTTGTCGTTTCTTATTGGTAAAATCGCAGGAGGCTTCGTAATCGGGGAATGGCACACATATTTGGAATCAGCGGGTCATTTCCATGAAAAATATCATTCTGATTATCCGTTTCTCGAAAAAAAGTTTTTTCGCCCAAAAAAATGAGAAGGGGTACCCCTTTCCTTTTTTTCAGAAATCTGAAAATTTCTGAAATATTCGGAACGTGGGAATGATCGTTATATTTGGAATCTGCGTGACCTACGCTTTCAGAATCTGCAAGCCAAATTGAAATAAAAAATTCCTACGATTTTTAATCGTCGATTTACTTTTTATTTTTTTTTCACTTTTTTTTTTGTCGTTTCTTATTGGTAAAATCGCAGGAGGCTTCGGAATCGGGGAATGGCACACATATTTGGAATCAGCGGGTCATTTCCATGAAAAATATCATTCTGATTATCCGTTTCTCGAAAAAAAGTTTTTTCGCCCAAAAAAATGAGAAGGGGTACCCCTTTCCTTTTTTTCAGAAATCTGAAAATTTCTGAAATATTCGGAACGTGGGAATGATCGTTATATTTGGAATCTGCGTGACCTACGCTTTCAGAATCTGCAAGCCAAATTGAAATAAAAAATTCCTACGATTTTTAATCGTCGATTTACTTTTTATTTTTTTTTCACTTTTTTTTTTGTCGTTGCTTATTGGTAAAATCGCAGGAGGCTTCGTAATCGGGGAATGGCACACATATTTGGAATCAGCGGGTCATTTCCATGAAAAATATCATTCTGATTATCCGTTTCTCGAAAAAAAGTTTTTTCGCCCAAAAAAATGAGAAGGGGTACCCCTTTCCTTTTTTTCAGAAATCTGAAAATTTCTGAAATATTCGGAACGTGGGAATGATCGTTATATTTGGAATCTGCGTGACCTACGCTTTCAGAATCTGCAAGCCAAATTGAAATAAAAAATTCCTACGATTTTTAATCGTCGATTTACTTTTTATTTTTTTTTCACTTTTTTTTTTGTCGTTTCTTATTGGTAAAATCGCAGGAGGCTTCGGAATCGGGGAATGGCACACATATTTGGAATCAGCGGGTCATTTCCATGAAAAATATCATTCTGATTATCCGTTTCTCGAAAAAAAGTTTTTTCGCCCAAAAAAATGAGAAGGGGTACCCCTTTCCTTTTTTTCAAAAATCTGAAAATTTCTGAAATATTCGGAACGTGGGAATGATCGTTATATTTGGAATCTGCGTGACCTACGCTTTCAGAATCTGCAAGCCAAATTGAAATAAAAAATTCCTACGATTTTTAATCGTCGATTTACTTTTTATTTTTTTTTCACTTTTTTTTTTGTCGTTTCTTATTGGTAAAATCGCAGGAGGCTTCGTAATCGGGGAATGGCACACATATTTGGAATCAGCGGGTCATTTCCATGAAAAATATCATTCTGATTATCCGTTTCTCGAAAAAAAGTTTTTTCGCCCAAAAAAATGAGAAGGGGTACCCCTTTCCTTTTTTTCAGAAATCTGAAAATTTCTGAAATATTCGGAACGTGGGAATGATCGTTATATTTGGAATCTGCGTGACCTACGCTTTCAGAATCTGCAAGCCAAATTGAAATAAAAAATTCCTACGATTTTTAATCGTCGATTTACTTTTTATTTTTTTTTCACTTTTTTTTTTGTCGTTTCTTATTGGTAAAATCGCAGGAGGCTTCGGAATCGGGGAATGGCACACATATTTGGAATCAGCGGGTCATTTCCATGAAAAATATCATTCTGATTATCCGTTTCTCGAAAAAAAGTTTTTTCGCCCAAAAAAATGAGAAGGGGTACCCCTTTCCTTTTTTTCAAAAATCTGAAAATTTCTGAAATATTCGGAACGTGGGAATGATCGTTATATTTGGAATCTGCGTGACCTACGCTTTCAGAATCTGCAAGCCAAATTGAAATAAAAAATTCCTACGATTTTTAATCGTCGATTTACTTTTTATTTTTTTTTCACTTTTTTTTTTGTCGTTTCTTATTGGTAAAATCGCAGGAGGCTTCGTAATCGGGGAATGGCACACATATTTGGAATCAGCGGGTCATTTCCATGAAAAATATCATTCTGATTATCCGTTTCTCGAAAAAAAGTTTTTTCGCCCAAAAAAATGAGAAGGGGTACCCCTTTCCTTTTTTTCAGAAATCTGAAAATTTCTGAAATATTCGGAACGTGGGAATGATCGTTATATTTGGAATCTGCGTGACCTACGCTTTCAGAATCTGCAAGCCAAATTGAAATAAAAAATTCCTACGATTTTTAATCGTCGATTTACTTTTTATTTTTTTTTCACTTTTTTTTTTGTCGTTTCTTATTGGTAAAATCGCAGGAGGCTTCGGAATCGGGGAATGGCACACATATTTGGAATCAGCGGGTCATTTCCATGAAAAATATCATTCTGATTATCCGTTTCTCGAAAAAAAGTTTTTTCGCCCAAAAAAATGAGAAGGGGTACCCCTTTCCTTTTTTTCAGAAATCTGAAAATTTCTGAAATATTCGGAACGTGGGAATGATCGTTATATTTGGAATCTGCGTGACCTACGCTTTCAGAATCTGCAAGCCAAATTGAAATAAAAAATTCCTACGATTTTTAATCGTCGATTTACTTTTTATTTTTTTTTCACTTTTTTTTTTGTCGTTTCTTATTGGTAAAATCGCAGGAGGCTTCGGAATCGGGGAATGGCACACATATTTGGAATCAGCGGGTCATTTCCATGAAAAATATCATTCTGATTATCCGTTTCTCGAAAAAAAGTTTTTTCGCCCAAAAAAATGAGAAGGGGTACCCCTTTCCTTTTTTTCAGAAATCTGAAAATTTCTGAAATATTCGGAACGTGGGAATGATCGTTATATTTGGAATCTGCGTGACCTACGCTTTCAGAATCTGCAAGCCAAATTGAAATAAAAAATTCCTACGATTTTTAATCGTCGATTTACTTTTTATTTTTTTTTCACTTTTTTTTTTGTCGTTTCTTATTGGTAAAATCGCAGGAGGCTTCGTAATCGGGGAATGGCACACATATTTGGAATCAGCGGGTCATTTCCATGAAAAATATCATTCTGATTATCCGTTTCTCGAAAAAAAGTTTTTTCGCCCAAAAAAATGAGAAGGGGTACCCCTTTCCTTTTTTTCAGAAATCTGAAAATTTCTGAAATATTCGGAACGTGGGAATGATCGTTATATTTGGAATCTGCGTGACCTACGCTTTCAGAATCTGCAAGCCAAATTGAAATAAAAAATTCCTACGATTTTTAATCGTCGATTTACTTTTTATTTTTTTTTCACTTTTTTTTTTGTCGTTTCTTATTGGTAAAATCGCAGGAGGCTTCGGAATCGGGGAATGGCACACATATTTGGAATCAGCGGGTCATTTCCATGAAAAATATCATTCTGATTATTCGTTTCTCGAAAAGAAGTTTTTTCGCCCAAAAAAATGAGAAGGGGTACCCCTTTCCTTTTTTTCAGAAATCTGAAAATTTCTGAAATATTCGGAACGTGGGAATGATCGTTATATTTGGAATCTGCGTGACCTACGCTTTCAGAATCTGCAAGCCAAATTGAAATAAAAAATTCCTACGATTTTTAATCGTCGATTTACTTTTTATTTTTTTTTCACTTTTTTTTTTGTCGTTTCTTATTGGTAAAATCGCAGGAGGCTTCGGAATCGGGGAATGGCACACATATTTGGAATCAGCGGGTCATTTCCATGAAAAATATCATTCTGATTATCCATTTCTCGAAAAAAAGTTTTTTCGCCCAAAAAAATGAGAAGGGGTACCCCTTTCCTTTTTTTCGGAAATCTGAAAATTTCTGAAATATTCGGAACGTGGGAATGATCGTTATATTTGGAATCTGCGTGACCTACGCTTTCAGAATCTGCAAGCCAAATTGAAATAAAAAATTCCTACGATTTTTAATCGTCGATTTACTTTTTATTTTTTTTTCACTTTTTTTTTTGTCGTTTCTTATTGGTAAAATCGCAGGAGGCTTCGGAATCGGGGAATGGCACACATATTTGGAATCAGCGGGTCATTTCCATGAAAAATATCATTCTGATTATCCGTTTCTCGAAAAAAAGTTTTTTCGCCCAAAAAAATGAGAAGGGGTACCCCTTTCCTTTTTTTCAAAAATCTGAAAATTTCTGAAATATTCGGAACGTGGGAATGATCGTTATATTTGGAATCTGCGTGACCTACGCTTTCAGAATCTGCAAGCCAAATTGAAATAAAAAATTCCTACGATTTTTAATCGTCGATTTACTTTTTATTTTTTTTTCACTTTTTTTTTTGTCGTTTCTTATTGGTAAAATCGCAGGAGGCTTCGTAATCGGGGAATGGCACACATATTTGGAATCAGCGGGTCATTTCCATGAAAAATATCATTCTGATTATCCGTTTCTCGAAAAAAAGTTTTTTCGCCCAAAAAAATGAGAAGGGGTACCCCTTTCCTTTTTTTCAGAAATCTGAAAATTTCTGAAATATTCGGAACGTGGGAATGATCGTTATATTTGGAATCTGCGTGACCTACGCTTTCAGAATCTGCAAGCCAAATTGAAATAAAAAATTCCTACGATTTTTAATCGTCGATTTACTTTTTATTTTTTTTTCACTTTTTTTTTTGTCGTTTCTTATTGGTAAAATCGCAGGAGGCTTCGTAATCGGGGAATGGCACACATATTTGGAATCAGCGGGTCATTTCCATGAAAAATATCATTCTGATTATCCGTTTCTCGAAAAAAAGTTTTTTCGCCCAAAAAAATGAGAAGGGGTACCCCTTTCCTTTTTTTCAGAAATCTGAAAATTTCTGAAATATTCGGAACGTGGGAATGATCGTTATATTTGGAATCTGCGTGACCTACGCTTTCAGAATCTGCAAGCCAAATTGAAATAAAAAATTCCTACGATTTTTAATCGTCGATTTACTTTTTATTTTTTTTTCACTTTTTTTTTTGTCGTTTCTTATTGGTAAAATCGCAGGAGGCTTCGGAATCGGGGAATGGCACACATATGAGCGGGTCCATGTCATCTCACTCAAAAAAAAACACTCAAATCGCGGATTTTTGCGCCCTTCGAGGAATCTTTAGTACTATGGAAAAAAAAAATAGAAGTTCACGGATTTTGAAAAATTTTCAAAAATGGCGGAGTTACGGGTGTTTGAATTTTTTTGCACTGCTTAGTTTGAAAATTCATATCTCCGAAACCATCAATCGTAGCGCAATGGTCCTGGACTCATTTCACTGACAAAAGAAAGGGCTACCGTTAAAAAAATACATTGGAAACAAAAATTAATTTTTTCAAGTTTTTTTCGCCACTTTTTTCCAAAATTTGGCCGCCATTCCCAAAGGGTACGGTGAATTTCATGGAGACAATTTTTTTTAGATAGCTGCTTCTTTCCCCTTTAATTTCGTGAAAAAAAATTTATGGAGACCTCACCAGGTCCGGAGAAAAAAATTAAAACGTCCGGCCGTGCGTCGCCGCGCGCGCCGTTCCACGGTAGCCGCGCTACTCCGGTAGGCTCGCTGTTTCACGTGCTGTTGAATTTCATTCAATGTTTCGCTATCCACCAGGGTTATCCTTTCTAGGAAAATAGTTATTCAACTACTTTAGACTCCCAGAATATTTTCACTGGTTATTTCCGCTCGGAATTATACCTGTTCCGAAAATTTCTCCGCGGTTATGGTTCCTTGAACACACCTGTGCTGCAATGCAATGAAAAGGGCCGATGTTTTGAGTGAAATTGCGCTCGATGGCGCTTAGTTGGACACGCCTGTTGAATATTAATTCTTAACTTTCACATGTTCAAAATTTTCTGATGCGGAAAATAATTTCGTTTTGATGAATTTATCAGAAATTGGAATGACTGCATGTAATTTCAGAGTACCGCGAACCGTCAAAGCTTCATCAAATCGATTTTGTAAAATAGCCTCTTCTGCTGTATGTTCTGCAGACGTGCAGTAGGCAAAAGATATGCTTTTGAAATAAGAGCATGCCCAATTATACAAATCCAGCGGTGTTTGAATGGGATCTGAATTACCAATCAATTGTAAACTCGCCCGTGAAGCTAAGCAATTCCAAAAAAAATTGATTGACTTCATGAAAGAGAAGTTTCAAGGTTCGATTCCCATAAACAAAATAATTTATTTCTCAGATGGAGCAGCTTCCCAGTATAAAAATAAAAAGAATTTCATTAATATAACACATCACTCCGAAGACTTTGGATGTCAAGCTGAGTGGCATTTTTTTGCGACATCACATGGCAAAGGGCCATGTGATGGGGTAGGTGGAACTGTTAAAAGATTAGCTTCACGGGCGAGTTTACAATTGATTGGTAATTCAGATCCCATTCAAACACCGCTGGATTTGTATAATTGGGCATGCTCTTATTTCAAAAGCATATCTTTTGCCTACTGCACGTCTGCAGAACATACAGCAGAAGAGGCTATTTTACAAAATCGATTTGATGAAGCTTTGACGGTTCGCGGTACTCTGAAATTACATGCAGTCATTCCAATTTCTGATAAATTCATCAAAACGAAATTATTTTCCGCATCAGAAAATTTTGAACATGTGAAAGTTAAGAATTAATATTCAACAGGCGTGTCCAACTAAGCGCCATCGAGCGCAATTTCACTCAAAACATCGGCCCTTTTCATTGCATTGCAGCACAGGTGTGTTCAAGGAACCATAACCGCGGAGAAATTTTCGGAACAGGTATAATTCCGAGCGGAAATAACCAGTGAAAATATTCTGGGAGTCTAAAGTAGTTGAATAACTATTTTCCTAGAAAGGATAACCCTGGTGGATAGCGAAACATTGAATGAAATTCAACAGCACGTGAAACAGCGAGCCTACCGGAGTAGCGCGGCTACCGTGGAACGGCGCGCGCGGCGACGCACGGCCGGACGTTTTAATTTTTTTCTCCGGACCTGGTGAGGTCTCCATAAATTTTTTTTTACGAAATTAAAGGGGAAAGAAGCAGCTATCTAAAAAAAATGGTCTCCATGAAATTCACCGTACCCTTTGGGAATGGCGGCCAAATTTTGGAAAAAAGTGGCGAAAAAAACTTGAAAAAATTAATTTTTGTTTCCAATGTATTTTTTTAACGGTAGCCCTTTCTTTTGTCAGTGAAATGAGTCCAGGACCATTGCGCTACAATTGATGGTTTCGGAGATATGAATTTTCAAACTAAGCAGTGCAAAAAAATTCAAACACCCGTAACTCCGCCATTTTTGAAAATTTTTCAAAATCCGTGAACTTCTATTTTTTTTTTCCATAGTACTAAAGATTCCTCGAAGGGCGCAAAAATCCGCGATTTGAGTGTTTTTTTTTGAGTGAGATGACATGGACCCGCTCATATTTGGAATCAGCGGGTCATTTCCATGAAAAATATCATTCTGATTATTCGTTTCTCGAAAAGAAGTTTTTTCGCCCAAAAAAATGAGAAGGGGTACCCCTTTCCTTTTTTTCAGAAATCTGAAAATTTCTGAAATATTCGGAACGTGGGAATGATCGTTATATTTGGAATCTGCGTGACCTACGCTTTCAGAATCTGCAAGCCAAATTGAAATAAAAAATTCCTACGATTTTTAATCGTCGATTTACTTTTTATTTTTTTTTCACTTTTTTTTTTGTCGTTTCTTATTGGTAAAATCGCAGGAGGCTTCGGAATCGGGGAATGGCACACATATTTGGAATCAGCGGGTCATTTCCATGAAAAATATCATTCTGATTATCCATTTCTCGAAAAAAAGTTTTTTCGCCCAAAAAAATGAGAAGGGGTACCCCTTTCCTTTTTTTCGGAAATCTGAAAATTTCTGAAATATTCGGAACGTGGGAATGATCGTTATATTTGGAATCTGCGTGACCTACGCTTTCAGAATCTGCAAGCCAAATTGAAATAAAAAATTCCTACGATTTTTAATCGTCGATTTACTTTTTATTTTTTTTTCACTTTTTTTTTTGTCGTTTCTTATTGGTAAAATCGCAGGAGGCTTCGGAATCGGGGAATGGCACACATATTTGGAATCAGCGGGTCATTTCCATGAAAAATATCATTCTGATTATCCGTTTCTCGAAAAAAAGTTTTTTCGCCCAAAAAAATGAGAAGGGGTACCCCTTTCCTTTTTTTCAAAAATCTGAAAATTTCTGAAATATTCGGAACGTGGGAATGATCGTTATATTTGGAATCTGCGTGACCTACGCTTTCAGAATCTGCAAGCCAAATTGAAATAAAAAATTCCTACGATTTTTAATCGTCGATTTACTTTTTATTTTTTTTTCACTTTTTTTTTTGTCGTTTCTTATTGGTAAAATCGCAGGAGGCTTCGTAATCGGGGAATGGCACACATATTTGGAATCAGCGGGTCATTTCCATGAAAAATATCATTCTGATTATCCGTTTCTCGAAAAAAAGTTTTTTCGCCCAAAAAAATGAGAAGGGGTACCCCTTTCCTTTTTTTCAGAAATCTGAAAATTTCTGAAATATTCGGAACGTGGGAATGATCGTTATATTTGGAATCTGCGTGACCTACGCTTTCAGAATCTGCAAGCCAAATTGAAATAAAAAATTCCTACGATTTTTAATCGTCGATTTACTTTTTATTTTTTTTTCACTTTTTTTTTTGTCGTTTCTTATTGGTAAAATCGCAGGAGGCTTCGGAATCGGGGAATGGCACACATATTTGGAATCAGCGGGTCATTTCCATGAAAAATATCATTCTGATTATCCGTTTCTCGAAAAAAAGTTTTTTCGCCCAAAAAAATGAGAAGGGGTACCCCTTTCCTTTTTTTCAGAAATCTGAAAATTTCTGAAATATTCGGAACGTGGGAATGATCGTTATATTTGGAATCTGCGTGACCTACGCTTTCAGAATCTGCAAGCCAAATTGAAATAAAAAATTCCTACGATTTTTAATCGTCGATTTACTTTTTATTTTTTTTTCACTTTTTTTCTTGTCGTTTCTTATTGGTAAAATCGCAGGAGGCTTCGTAATCGGGGAATGGCACACATATTTGGAATCAGCGGGTCATTTCCATGAAAAATATCATTCTGATTATCCGTTTCTCGAAAAAAAGTTTTTTCGCCCAAAAAAATGAGAAGGGGTACCCCTTTCCTTTTTTTCAGAAATCTGAAAATTTCTGAAATATTCGGAACGTGGGAATGATCGTTATATTTGGAATCTGCGTGACCTACGCTCTCAGAATCTGCAAGCCAAATTGAAATAAAAAATTCCTACGATTTTTAATCGTCGATTTACTTTTTATTTTTTTTTCACTTTTTTTTTGTCGTTTCTTATTGGTAAAATCGCAGGAGGCTTCGGAATCGGGGAATGGCACACATATTTGGAATCAGCGGGTCATTTCCATGAAAAATATCATTCTGATTATCCGTTTCTCGAAAAAAAGTTTTTTCGCCCAAAAAAATGAGAAGGGGTACCCCTTTCCTTTTTTTCAGAAATCTGAAAATTTCTGAAATATTCGGAACGTGGGAATGATCGTTATATTTGGAATCTGCGTGACCTACGCTTTCAGAATCTGCAAGCCAAATTGAAATAAAAAATTCCTACGATTTTTAATCGTCGATTTACTTTTTATTTTTTTTTCGCTTTTTTTTTTTGTCGTTTCTTATTGGTTAAATCGCAGGAGGCTTCGTAATCGGGGAATGGCACACATATTTGGAATCAGCGGGTCATTTCCATGGAAAATATCATTCTGATTATCCGTTTCTCGAAAAAAAGTTTTTTCGCCCAAAAAAATGAGAAGGGGTACCCCTTTCCTTTTTTTCGGAAATCTGAAAATTTCTGAAATATTCGGAACGTGGGAATGATCGTTATATTTGGAATCTGCGTGACCTACGCTTTCAGAATCTGCAAGCCAAATTGAAATAAAAAATTCCTACGATTTTTAATCGTCGATTTACTTTTTATTTTTTTTTCACTTTTTTTTTTGTCGTTTCTTATTGGTAAAATCGCAGGAGGCTTCGGAATCGGGGAATGGCACACATATTTGGAATCAGCGGGTCATTTCCATGAAAAATATCATTCTGATTATCCGTTTCTCGAAAAAAAGTTTTTTCGCCCAAAAAAATGAGAAGGGGTACCCCTTTCCTTTTTTTCAGAAATCTGAAAATTTCTGAAATATTCGGAACGTGGGAATGATCGTTATACTTGGAATCTGCGTGACCTACGCTTTCAGAATCTGCAAGCCAAATTGAAATAAAAAATTCCTACGATTTTTAATCGTCGATTTACTTTTTATTTTTTTTTCACTTTTTTTTTTGTCGTTTCTTATTGGTAAAATCGCAGGAGGCTTCGTAATCGGGGAATGGCACACATATTTGGAATCAGCGGGTCATTTCCATGAAAAATATCATTCTGATTATCCGTTTCTCGAAAAAAAGTTTTTTCGCCCAAAAAAATGAGAAGGGGTACCCCTTTCCTTTTTTTCAGAAATCTGAAAATTTCTGAAATATTCGGAACGTGGGAATGATCGTTATATTTGGAATCTGCGTGACCTACGCTTTCAGAATCTGCAAGCCAAATTGAAATAAAAAATTCCTACGATTTTTAATCGTCGATTTACTTTTTATTTTTTTTTCACTTTTTTTTTTGTCGTTTCTTATTGGTAAAATCGCAGGAGGCTTCGGAATCGGGGAATGGCACACATATTTGGAATCAGCGGGTCATTTCCATGAAAAATATCATTCTGATTATCCGTTTCTCGAAAAAAAGTTTTTCCGCCCAAAAAAATGAGAAGGGGTACCCCTTTCCTTTTTTTCAGAAATCTGAAAATTTCTGAAATATTCGGAACGTGGGAATGATCGTTATATTTGGAATCTGCGTGACCTACGCTTTCAGAATCTGCAAGCCAAATTGAAATAAAAAATTCCTACGATTTTTAATCGTCGATTTACTTTTTATTTTTTTTTCACTTTTTTTTTTGTCGTTTCTTATTGGTAAAATCGCAGGAGGCTTCGTAATCGGGGAATGGCACACATATTTGGAATCAGCGGGTCATTTCCATGAAAAATATCATTCTGATTATCCGTTTCTCGAAAAAAAGTTTTTTCGCCCAAAAAAATGAGAAGGGGTACCCCTTTCCTTTTTTTCAGAAATCTGAAAATTTCTGAAATATTCGGAACGTGGGAATGATCGTTATATTTGGAATCTGCGTGACCTACGCTTTCAGAATCTGCAAGCCAAATTGAAATAAAAAATTCCTACGATTTTTAATCGTCGATTTACTTTTTATTTTTTTTTCACTTTTTTTTTTGTCGTTTCTTATTGGTAAAATCGCAGGAGGCTTCGTAATCGGGGAATGGCACACATATTTGGAATCAGCGGGTCATTTCCATGAAAAATATCATTCTGATTATCCGTTTCTCGAAAAAAAGTTTTTTCGCCCAAAAAAATGAGAAGGGGTACCCCTTTCCTTTTTTTCAGAAATCTGAAAATTTCTGAAATATTCGGAACGTGGGAATGATCGTTATATTTGGAATCTGCGTGACCTACGCTTTCAGAATCTGCAAGCCAAATTGAAATAAAAAATTCCTACGATTTTTAATCGTCGATTTACTTTTTATTTTTTTTTCACTTTTTTTTTTGTCGTTTCTTATTGGTAAAATCGCAGGAGGCTTCGGAATCGGGGAATGGCACACATATTTGGAATCAGCGGGTCATTTCCATGAAAAATATCATTCTGATTATCCGTTTCTCGAAAAAAAGTTTTTTCGCCCAAAAAAATGAGAAGGGGTACCCCTTTCCTTTTTTTCAGAAATCTGAAAATTTCTGAAATATTCGGAACGTGGGAATGATCGTTATATTTGGAATCTGCGTGACCTACGCTTTCAGAATCTGCAAGCCAAATTGAAATAAAAAATTCCTACGATTTTTAATCGTCGATTTACTTTTTATTTTTTTTTCACTTTTTTTCTTGTCGTTTCTTATTGGTAAAATCGCAGGAGGCTTCGTAATCGGGGAATGGCACACATATTTGGAATCAGCGGGTCATTTCCATGAAAAATATCATTCTGATTATCCGTTTCTCGAAAAAAAGTTTTTTCGCCCAAAAAAATGAGAAGGGGTACCCCTTTCCTTTTTTTCAGAAATCTGAAAATTTCTGAAATATTCGGAACGTGGGAATGATCGTTATATTTGGAATCTGCGTGACCTACGCTTTCAGAATCTGCAAGCCAAATTGAAATAAAAAATTCCTACGATTTTTAATCGTCGATTTACTTTTTATTTTTTTTTCACTTTTTTTTTTGTCGTTTCTTATTGGTAAAATCGCAGGAGGCTTCGTAATCGGGGAATGGCACACATATTTGGAATCAGCGGGTCATTTCCATGAAAAATATCATTCTGATTATCCGTTTCTCGAAAAAAAGTTTTTTCGCCCAAAAAAATGAGAAGGGGTACCCCTTTCCTTTTTTTCAGAAATCTGAAAATTTCTGAAATATTCGGAACGTGGGAATGATCGTTATATTTGGAATCTGCGTGACCTACGCTTTCAGAATCTGCAAGCCAAATTGAAATAAAAAATTCCTACGATTTTTAATCGTCGATTTACTTTTTATTTTTTTTTCACTTTTTTTTTGTCGTTTCTTATTGGTAAAATCGCAGGAGGCTTCGGAATCGGGGAATGGCACACATATTTGGAATCAGCGGGTCATTTCCATGAAAAATATCATTCTGATTATCCGTTTCTCGAAAAAAAGTTTTTTCGCCCAAAAAAATGAGAAGGGGTACCCCTTTCCTTTTTTTCAAAAATCTGAAAATTTCTGAAATATTCGGAACGTGGGAATGATCGTTATATTTGGAATCTGCGTGACCTACGCTTTCAGAATCTGCAAGCCAAATTGAAATAAAAAATTCCTACGATTTTTAATCGTCGATTTACTTTTTATTTTTTTTTCACTTTTTTTTTTGTCGTTTCTTATTGGTAAAATCGCAGGAGGCTTCGGAATCGGGGAATGGCACACATATTTGGAATCAGCGGGTCATTTCCATGAAAAATATCATTCTGATTATCCGTTTCTCGAAAAAAAGTTTTTTCGCCCAAAAAAATGAGAAGGGGTACCCCTTTCCTTTTTTTCAAAAATCTGAAAATTTCTGAAATATTCGGAACGTGGGAATGATCGTTATATTTGGAATCTGCGTGACCTACGCTTTCAGAATCTGCAAGCCAAATTGAAATAAAAAATTCCTACGATTTTTAATCGTCGATTTACTTTTTATTTTTTTTTCACTTTTTTTTTTGTCGTTTCTTATTGGTAAAATCGCAGGAGGCTTCGGAATCGGGGAATGGCACACATATTTGGAATCAGAGGGTCATTTCCATGAAAAATATCATTCTGATTATCCGTTTCTCGAAAAAAAGTTTTTTCGCCCAAAAAAATGAGAAGGGGTACCCCTTTCCTTTTTTTCAGAAATCTGAAAATTTCTGAAATATTCGGAACGTGGGAATGATCGTTATATTTGGAATCTGCGTGACCTACGCTTTCAGAATCTGCAAGCCAAATTGAAATAAAAAATTCCTACGATTTTTAATCGTCGATTTACTTTTTATTTTTTTTTCACTTTTTTTTTTGTCGTTTCTTATTGGTAAAATCGCAGGAGGCTTCGTAATCGGGGAATGGCACACATATTTGGAATCAGCGGGTCATTTCCATGAAAAATATCATTCTGATTATCCGTTTCTCGAAAAAAAGTTTTTTCGCCCAAAAAAATGAGAAGGGGTACCCCTTTCCTTTTTTTCAGAAATCTGAAAATTTCTGAAATATTCGGAACGTGGGAATGATCGTTATATTTGGAATCTGCGTGACCTACGCTTTCAGAATCTGCAAGCCAAATTGAAATAAAAAATTCCTACGATTTTTAATCGTCGATTTACTTTTTATTTTTTTTTCACTTTTTTTTTTGTCGTTTCTTATTGGTAAAATCGCAGGAGGCTTCGGAATCGGGGAATGGCACACATATTTGGAATCAGCGGGTCATTTCCATGACAAATATCATTCTGATTATCCGTTTCTCGAAAAAAAGTTTTTTCGCCCAAAAAAATGAGAAGGGGTACCCCTTTCCTTTTTTTCAAAAATCTGAAAATTTCTGAAATATTCGGAACGTGGGAATGATCGTTATATTTGGAATCTGCGTGACCTACGCTTTCAGAATCTGCAAGCCAAATTGAAATAAAAAATTCCTACGATTTTTAATCGTCGATTTACTTTTTATTTTTTTTTCACTTTTTTTTTTGTCGTTTCTTATTGGTAAAATCGCAGGAGGCTTCGGAATCGGGGAATGGCACACATATTTGGAATCAGCGGGTCATTTCCATGAAAAATATCATTCTGATTATCCGTTTCTCGAAAAAAAGTTTTTTCACCCAAAAAAATGAGAAGGGGTACCCCTTTCCTTTTTTTCAGAAATCTGAAAATTTCTGAAATATTCGGAACGTGGGAATGATCGTTATATTTGGAATCTGCGTGACCTACGCTTTCAGAATCTGCAAGCCAAATTGAAATAAAAAATTCCTACGATTTTTAATCGTCGATTTACTTTTTATTTTTTTTTCACTTTTTTTTTTGTCGTTTCTTATGGGTAAAATCGCAGGAGGCTTCGGAATCGGGGAATGGCACACATATTTGGAATCAGCGGGTCATTTCCATGAAAAATATCATTCTGATTATCCGTTTCTCGAAAAAAAGTTTTTTCGCCCAAAAAAATGAGAAGGGGTACCCCTTTCCTTTTTTTCAGAAATCTGAAAATTTCTGAAATATTCGGAACGTGGGAATGATCGTTATATTTGGAATCTGCGTGACCTACGCTTTCAGAATCTGCAAGCCAAATTGAAATAAAAAATTCCTACGATTTTTAATCGTCGATTTACTTTTTATTTTTTTTTTCACTTTTTTTTTTGTCGTTTCTTATTGGTAAAATCGCAGGAGGCTTCGGAATCGGGGAATGGCACACATATTTGGAATCAGCGGGTCATTTCCATGAAAAATATCATTCTGATTATCCGTTTCTCGAAAAAAAGTTTTTTCGCCCAAAAAAATGAGAAGGGGTACCCCTTTCCTTTTTTTCGGAAATCTGAAAATTTCTGAAATATTCGGAACGTGGGAATGATCGTTATATTTGGAATCTGCGTGACCTACGCTTTCAGAATCTGCAAGCCAAATTGAAATAAAAAATTCCTACGATTTTTAATCGTCGATTTACTTTTTATTTTTTTTTCACTTTTTTTTTTGTCGTTTCTTATTGGTAAAATCGCAGGAGGCTTCGGAATCGGGGAATGGCACACATATTTGGAATCAGCGGGTCATTTCCATGAAAAATATCATTCTGATTATCCGTTTCTCGAAAAAAAGTTTTTTCGCCCAAAAAAATGAGAAGGGGTACCCCTTTCCTTTTTTTCAGAAATCTGAAAATTTCTGAAATATTCGGAACGTGGGAATGATCGTTATATTTGGAATCTGCGTGACCTACGCTTTCAGAATCTGCAAGCCAAATTGAAATAAAAAATTCCTACGATTTTTAATCGTCGATTTACTTTTTATTTTTTTTTCACTTTTTTTTTTGTCGTTTCTTATTGGTAAAATCGCAGGAGGCTTCGTAATCGGGGAATGGCACACATATTTGGAATCAGCGGGTCATTTCCATGAAAAATATCATTCTGATTATCCGTTTCTCGAAAAAAAGTTTTTTCGCCCAAAAAAATGAGAAGGGGTACCCCTTTCCTTTTTTTCAGAAATCTGAAAATTTCTGAAATATTCGGAACGTGGGAATGATCGTTATATTTGGAATCTGCGTGACCTACGCTTTCAGAATCTGCAAGCCAAATTGAAATAAAAAATTCCTACGATTTTTAATCGTCGATTTACTTTTTATTTTTTTTTCACTTTTTTTTTTGTCGTTTCTTATTGGTAAAATCGCAGGAGGCTTCGGAATCGGGGAATGGCACACATATTTGGAATCAGCGGGTCATTTCCATGACAAATATCATTCTGATTATCCGTTTCTCGAAAAAAAGTTTTTTCGCCCAAAAAAATGAGAAGGGGTACCCCTTTCCTTTTTTTCAAAAATCTGAAAATTTCTGAAATATTCGGAACGTGGGAATGATCGTTATATTTGGAATCTGCGTGACCTACGCTTTCAGAATCTGCAAGCCAAATTGAAATAAAAAATTCCTACGATTTTTAATCGTCGATTTACTTTTTATTTTTTTTTTCACTTTTTTTTTTGTCGTTTCTTATTGGTAAAATCGCAGGAGGCTTCGGAATCGGGGAATGGCACACATATTTGGAATCAGCGGGTCATTTCCATGAAAAATATCATTCTGATTATCCGTTTCTCGAAAAAAAGTTTTTTCGCCCAAAAAAATGAGAAGGGGTACCCCTTTCCTTTTTTTCGGAAATCTGAAAATTTCTGAAATATTCGGAACGTGGGAATGATCGTTATATTTGGAATCTGCGTGACCTACGCTTTCAGAATCTGCAAGCCAAATTGAAATAAAAAATTCCTACGATTTTTAATCGTCGATTTACTTTTTATTTTTTTTTCACTTTTTTTTTTGTCGTTTCTTATTGGTAAAATCGCAGGAGGCTTCGGAATCGGGGAATGGCACACATATTTGGAATCAGCGGGTCATTTCCATGAAAAATATCATTCTGATTATCCGTTTCTCGAAAAAAAGTTTTTTCGCCCAAAAAAATGAGAAGGGGTACCCCTTTCCTTTTTTTCGGAAATCTGAAAATTTCTGAAATATTCGGAACGTGGGAATGATCGTTATATTTGGAATCTGCGTGACCTACGCTTTCAGAATCTGCAAGCCAAATTGAAATAAAAAATTCCTACGATTTTTAATCGTCGATTTACTTTTTATTTTTTTTTCACTTTTTTTTTTGTCGTTTCTTATTGGTAAAATCGCAGGAGGCTTCGGAATCGGGGAATGGCACACATATTTGGAATCAGCGGGTCATTTCCATGAAAAATATCATTCTGATTATCCGTTTCTCGAAAAAAAGTTTTTTCGCCCAAAAAAATGAGAAGGGGTACCCCTTTCCTTTTTTTCAGAAATCTGAAAATTTCTGAAATATTCGGAACGTGGGAATGATCGTTATATTTGGAATCTGCGTGACCTACGCTTTCAGAATCTGCAAGCCAAATTGAAATAAAAAATTCCTACGATTTTTAATCGTCGATTTACTTTTTATTTTTTTTTCACTTTTTTTTTTGTCGTTTCTCATTGGTAAAATCGCAGGAGGCTTCGGAATCGGGGAATGGCACACATATTTGGAATCAGCGGGTCATTTCCATGAAAAATATCATTCTGATTATCCGTTTCTCGAAAAAAAGTTTTTTCGCCCAAAAAAATGAGAAGGGGTACCCCTTTCCTTTTTTTCAGAAATCTGAAAATTTCTGAAATATTCGGAACGTGGGAATGATCGTTATATTTGGAATCTGCGTGATCTACGCTTTCAGAATCTGCAAGCCAAATTGAAATAAAAAATTCCTACGATTTTTAATCGTCGATTTACTTTTTATTTTTTTTTCACTTTTTTTTTTGTCGTTTCTTATTGGTAAAATCGCAGGAGGCTTCGGAATCGGGGAATGGCACACATATTTGGAATCAGCGGGTCATTTCCATGAAAAATATCATTCTGATTATCCGTTTCTCGAAAAAAAGTTTTTTCGCCCAAAAAAATGAGAAGGGGTACCCCTTTCCTTTTTTTCAGAAATCTGAAAATTTCTGAAATATTCGGAACGTGGGAATGATCGTTATATTTGGAATCTGCGTGACCTACGCTTTCAGAATCTGCAAGCCAAATTGAAATAAAAAATTCCTACGATTTTTAATCGTCGATTTACTTTTTATTTTTTTTTCACTTTTTTTTTTGTCGTTTCTTATTGGTAAAATCGCAGGAGGCTTCGGAATCGGGGAATGGCACACATATTTGGAATCAGCGGGTCATTTCCATGAAAAATATCATTCTGATTATCCGTTTCTCGAAAAAAAGTTTTTTCGCCCAAAAAAATGAGAAGGGGTACCCCTTTCCTTTTTTTCAGAAATCTGAAAATTTCTGAAATATTCGGAACGTGGGAATGATCGTTATATTTGGAATCTGCGTGACCTACGCTTTCAGAATCTGCAAGCCAAATTGAAATAAAAAATTCCTACGATTTTTAATCGTCGATTTACTTTTTATTTTTTTTTCACTTTTTTTTTTGTCGTTTCTTATTGGTAAAATCGCAGGAGGCTTCGGAATCGGGGAATGGCACACATATTTGGAATCAGCGGGTCATTTCCATGAAAAATATCATTCTGATTATCCGTTTCTCGAAAAAAAGTTTTTTCGCCCAAAAAAATGAGAAGGGGTACCCCTTTCCTTTTTTTCAGAAATCTGAAAATTTCTGAAATATTCGGAACGTGTGAATGATCGTTATATTTGGAATCTGCGTGACCTACGCTTTCAGAATCTGCAAGCCAAATTGAAATAAAAAATTCCTACGATTTTTAATCGTCGATTTACTTTTTATTTTTTTTTCACTTTTTTTTTTGTCGTTTCTTATTGGTAAAATCGCAGGAGGCTTCGTAATCGGGGAATGGCACACATATTTGGAATCAGCGGGTCATTTCCATGAAAAATATCATTCTGATTATCCGTTTCTCGAAAAAAAGTTTTTTCGCCCAAAAAAATGAGAAGGGGTACCCCTTTCCTTTTTTTCAGAAATCTGAAAATTTCTGAAATATTCGGAACGTGGGAATGATCGTTATATTTGGAATCTGCGTGACCTACGCTTTCAGAATCTGCAAGCCAAATTGAAATAAAAAATTCCTACGATTTTTAATCGTCGATTTACTTTTTATTTTTTTTTCACTTTTTTTTTTGTCGTTTCTTATTGGTAAAATCGCAGGAGGCTTCGGAATCGGGGAATGGCACACATATTTGGAATCAGCGGGTCATTTCCATGAAAAATATCATTCTGATTATCCGTTTCTCGAAAAAAAGTTTTTTCGCCCAAAAAAATGAGAAGGGGTACCCCTTTCCTTTTTTTCAGAAATCTGAAAATTTCTGAAATATTCGGAACGTGGGAATGATCGTTATATTTGGAATCTGCGTGACCTACGCTTTCAGAATCTGCAAGCCAAATTGAAATAAAAAATTCCTACGATTTTTAATCGTCGATTTACTTTTTATTTTTTTTTCACTTTTTTTTTTGTCGTTTCTTATTGGTAAAATCGCAGGAGGCTTCGGAATCGGGGAATGGCACACATATTTGGAATCAGCGGGTCATTTCCATGAAAAATATCATTCTGATTATCCGTTTCTCGAAAAAAAGTTTTTTCGCCCAAAAAAATGAGAAGGGGTACCCCTTTCCTTTTTTTCAGAAATCTGAAAATTTCTGAAATATTCGGAACGTGGGAATGATCGTTATATTTGGAATCTGCGTGACCTACGCTTTCAGAATCTGCAAGCCAAATTGAAATAAAAAATTCCTACGATTTTTAATCGTCGATTTACTTTTTATTTTTTTTTCACTTTTTTTTTTGTCGTTTCTTATTGGTAAAATCGCAGGAGGCTTCGGAATCGGGGAATGGCACACATATTTGGAATCAGCGGGTCATTTCCATGAAAAATATCATTCTGATTATCCATTTCTCGAAAAAAAGTTTTTTCGCCCAAAAAAATGAGAAGGGGTACCCCTTTCCTTTTTTTCGGAAATCTGAAAATTTCTGAAATATTCGGAACGTGGGAATGATCGTTATATTTGGAATCTGCGTGACCTACGCTTTCAGAATCTGCAAGCCAAATTGAAATAAAAAATTCCTACGATTTTTAATCGTCGATTTACTTTTTATTTTTTTTTCACTTTTTTTTTTGTCGTTTCTTATTGGTAAAATCGCAGGAGGCTTCGGAATCGGGGAATGGCACACATATTTGGAATCAGCGGGTCATTTCCATGAAAAATATCATTCTGATTATCCGTTTCTCGAAAAAAAGTTTTTTCGCCCAAAAAAATGAGAAGGGGTACCCCTTTCCTTTTTTTCAAAAATCTGAAAATTTCTGAAATATTCGGAACGTGGGAATGATCGTTATATTTGGAATCTGCGTGACCTACGCTTTCAGAATCTGCAAGCCAAATTGAAATAAAAAATTCCTACGATTTTTAATCGTCGATTTACTTTTTATTTTTTTTTCACTTTTTTTTTTGTCGTTTCTTATTGGTAAAATCGCAGGAGGCTTCGGAATCGGGGAATGGCACACATATTTGGAATCAGCGGGTCATTTCCATGAAAAATATCATTCTGATTATCCGTTTCTCGAAAAAAAGTTTTTTCGCCCAAAAAAATGAGAAGGGGTACCCCTTTCCTTTTTTTCAAAAATCTGAAAATTTCTGAAATATTCGGAACGTGGGAATGATCGTTATATTTGGAATCTGCGTGACCTACGCTTTCAGAATCTGCAAGCCAAATTGAAATAAAAAATTCCTACGATTTTTAATCGTCGATTTACTTTTTATTTTTTTTTCACTTTTTTTTTTGTCGTTTCTTATTGGTAAAATCGCAGGAGGCTTCGTAATCGGGGAATGGCACACATATTTGGAATCAGCGGGTCATTTCCATGAAAAATATCATTCTGATTATCCGTTTCTCGAAAAAAAGTTTTTTCGCCCAAAAAAATGAGAAGGGGTACCCCTTTCCTTTTTTTCGGAAATCTGAAAATTTCTGAAATATTCGGAACGTGGGAATGATCGTTATATTTGGAATCTGCGTGACCTACGCTTTCAGAATCTGCAAGCCAAATTGAAATAAAAAATTCCTACGATTTTTAATCGTCGATTTACTTTTTATTTTTTTTTCACTTTTTTTTTTGTCGTTTCTTATTGGTAAAATCGCAGGAGGCTTCGGAATCGGGGAATGGCACACATATTTGGAATCAGCGGGTCATTTCCATGAAAAATATCATTCTGATTATCCGTTTCTCGAAAAAAAGTTTTTTCGCCCAAAAAAATGAGAAGGGGTACCCCTTTCCTTTTTTTCAGAAATCTGAAAATTTCTGAAATATTCGGAACGTGGGAATGATCGTTATATTTGGAATCTGCGTGACCTACGCTTTCAGAATCTGCAAGCCAAATTGAAATAAAAAATTCCTACGATTTTTAATCGTCGATTTACTTTTTATTTTTTTTTCACTTTTTTTTTTGTCGTTTCTCATTGGTAAAATCGCAGGAGGCTTCGGAATCGGGGAATGGCACACATATTTGGAATCAGCGGGTCATTTCCATGAAAAATATCATTCTGATTATCCGTTTCTCGAAAAAAAGTTTTTTCGCCCAAAAAAATGAGAAGGGGTACCCCTTTCCTTTTTTTCAGAAATCTGAAAATTTCTGAAATATTCGGAACGTGGGAATGATCGTTATATTTGGAATCTGCGTGACCTACGCTTTCAGAATCTGCAAGCCAAATTGAAATAAAAAATTCCTACGATTTTTAATCGTCGATTTACTTTTTATTTTTTTTTCACTTTTTTTTTTGTCGTTTCTTATTGGTAAAATCGCAGGAGGCTTCGGAATCGGGGAATGGCACACATATTTGGAATCAGCGGGTCATTTCCATGAAAAATATCATTCTGATTATCCGTTTCTCGAAAAAAAGTTTTTTCGCCCAAAAAAATGAGAAGGGGTACCCCTTTCCTTTTTTTCAGAAATCTGAAAATTTCTGAAATATTCGGAACGTGGGAATGATCGTTATATTTGGAATCTGCGTGACCTACGCTTTCAGAATCTGCAAGCCAAATTGAAATAAAAAATTCCTACGATTTTTAATCGTCGATTTACTTTTTATTTTTTTTTCACTTTTTTTTTTGTCGTTTCTTATTGGTAAAATCGCAGGAGGCTTCGGAATCGGGGAATGGCACACATATTTGGAATCAGCGGGTCATTTCCATGAAAAATATCATTCTGATTATCCGTTTCTCGAAAAAAAGTTTTTTCGCCCAAAAAAATGAGAAGGGGTACCCCTTTCCTTTTTTTCAGAAATCTGAAAATTTCTGAAATATTCGGAACGTGGGAATGATCGTTATATTTGGAATCTGCGTGACCTACGCTTTCAGAATCTGCAAGCCAAATTGAAATAAAAAATTCCTACGATTTTTAATCGTCGATTTACTTTTTATTTTTTTTTCACTTTTTTTTTGTCGTTTCTTATTGGTAAAATCGCAGGAGGCTTCGTAATCGGGGAATGGCACACATATTTGGAATCAGCGGGTCATTTCCATGAAAAATATCATTCTGATTATCCGTTTCTCGAAAAAAAGTTTTTTCGCCCAAAAAAATGAGAAGGGGTATCCCTTTCCTTTTTTTCAGAAATCTGAAAATTTCTGAAATATTCGGAACGTGGGAATGATCGTTATATTTGGAATCTGCGTGACCTACGCTTTCAGAATCTGCAAGCCAAATTGAAATAAAAAATTCCTACGATTTTTAATCGTCGATTTACTTTTTATTTTTTTTTCACTTTTTTTTTTGTCGTTTCTTATTGGTAAAATCGCAGGAGGCTTCGGAATCGGGGAATGGCACACATATTTGGAATCAGCGGGTCATTTCCATGAAAAATATCATTCTGATTATCCGTTTCTCGAAAAAAAGTTTTTTCGCCCAAAAAAATGAGAAGGGGTACCCCTTTCCTTTTTTTCAGAAATCTGAAAATTTCTGAAATATTCGGAACGTGGGAATGATCGTTATATTTGGAATCTGCGTGACCTACGCTTTCAGAATCTGCAAGCCAAATTGAAATAAAAAATTCCTACGATTTTTAATCGTCGATTTACTTTTTATTTTTTTTTCACTTTTTTTCTTGTCGTTTCTTATTGGTAAAATCGCAGGAGGCTTCGTAATCGGGGAATGGCACACATATTTGGAATCAGCGGGTCATTTCCATGAAAAATATCATTCTGATTATCCGTTTCTCGAAAAAAAGTTTTTTCGCCCAAAAAAATGAGAAGGGGTACCCCTTTCCTTTTTTTCAGAAATCTGAAAATTTCTGAAATATTCGGAACGTGGGAATGATCGTTATATTTGGAATCTGCGTGACCTACGCTTTCAGAATCTGCAAGCCAAATTGAAATAAAAAATTCCTACGATTTTTAATCGTCGATTTACTTTTTATTTTTTTTTCACTTTTTTTTTGTCGTTTCTTATTGGTAAAATCGCAGGAGGCTTCGGAATCGGGGAATGGCACACATATTTGGAATCAGCGGGTCATTTCCATGAAAAATATCATTCTGATTATCCGTTTCTCGAAAAAAAGTTTTTTCGCCCAAAAAAATGAGAAGGGGTACCCCTTTCCTTTTTTTCAGAAATCTGAAAATTTCTGAAATATTCGGAACGTGGGAATGATCGTTATATTTGGAATCTGCGTGACCTACGCTTTCAGAATCTGCAAGCCAAATTGAAATAAAAAATTCGTACGATTTTTAATCGTCGATTTACTTTTTATTTTTTTTTCACTTTTTTTTTTGTCGTTTCTTATTGGTTAAATCGCAGGAGGCTTCGTAATCGGGGAATGGCACACATATTTGGAATCAGCGGGTCATTTCCATGGAAAATATCATTCTGATTATCCGTTTCTCGAAAAAAAGTTTTTTCGCCCAAAAAAATGAGAAGGGGTACCCCTTTCCTTTTTTTCAGAAATCTGAAAATTTCTGAAATATTCGGAACGTGGGAATGATCGTTATATTTGGAATCTGCGTGACCTACGCTTTCAGAATCTGCAAGCCAAATTGAAATAAAAAATTCCTACGATTTTTAATCGTCGATTTACTTTTTATTTTTTTTTCACTTTTTTTTTTGTCGTTTCTTATTGGTAAAATCGCAGGAGGCTTCGGAATCGGGGAATGGCACACATATTTGGAATCAGCGGGTCATTTCCATGAAAAATATCATTCTGATTATCCGTTTCTCGAAAAAAAGTTTTTTCGCCCAAAAAAATGAGAAGGGGTACCCCTTTCCTTTTTTTCAGAAATCTGAAAATTTCTGAAATATTCGGAACGTGGGAATGATCGTTATATTTGGAATCTGCGTGACCTACGCTTTCAGAATCTGCAAGCCAAATTGAAATAAAAAATTCCTACGATTTTTAATCGTCGATTTACTTTTTATTTTTTTTTTACTTTTTTTTTGTCGTTTCTTATTGGTAAAATCGCAGGAGGCTTCGTAATCGGGGAATGGCACACATATTTGGAATCAGCGGGTCATTTCCAAGAAAAATATCATTCTGATTATCCGTTTCTCGAAAAAAAGTTTTTTCGCCCAGAAAAATGAGAAGGGGTACCCCTTTCCTTTTTTTCAGAGATCTGAAAATTTCTGAAATATTCGGAACGTGGGAATGATCGTTATATTTGGAATCTGCGTGACCTACGCTTTCAGAATCTGCGAGCCAAATTGAAATAAAAAATTCCTACGATTTTTAATCGTCGATTTACTTTTTATTTTTTTTTCACTTTTTTTTTTGTCGTTTCTTATTGGTAAAATCGCAGGAGGCTTCGTAATCGGGGAATGGCACACATATTTGGAATCAGCGGGTCATTTCCATGAAAAATATCATTCTGATTATCCGTTTCTCGAAAAAAAGTTTTTTCGCCCAAAAAAATGAGAAGGGGTACCCCTTTCCTTTTTTTCAGAAATCTGAAAATTTCTGAAATATTCGGAACGTGGGAATGATCGTTATATTTGGAATCTGCGTGACCTACGCTTTCAGAATCTGCAAGCCAAATTGAAATAAAAAATTCCTACGATTTTTAATCGTCGATTTACTTTTTATTTTTTTTTCACTTTTTTTTTGTCGTTTCTTATTGGTAAAATCGCAGGAGGCTTCGGAATCGGGGAATGGCACACATATTTGGAATCAGCGGGTCATTTCCATGAAAAATATCATTCTGATTATCCGTTTCTCGAAAAAAAGTTTTTTCGCCCAAAAAAATGAGAAGGGGTACCCCTTTCCTTTTTTTCAGAAATCTGAAAATTTCTGAAATATTCGGAACGTGGGAATGATCGTTATATTTGGAATCTGCGTGACCTACGCTTTCAGAATCTGCAAGCCAAATTGAAATAAAAAATTCCTACGATTTTTAATCGTCGATTTACTTTTTATTTTTTTTTCACTTTTTTTTTTGTCGTTTCTTATTGGTAAAATCGCAGGAGGCTTCGGAATCGGGGAATGGCACACATATTTGGAATCAGCGGGTCATTTCCATGAAAAATATCATTCTGATTATCCGTTTCTCGAAAAAAAGTTTTTTCGCCCAAAAAAATGAGAAGGGGTACCCCTTTCCTTTTTTTCAGAAATCTGAAAATTTCTGAAATATTCGGAACGTGGGAATGATCGTTATATTTGGAATCTGCGTGACCTACGCTTTCAGAATCTGCAAGCCAAATTGGAATAAAAAATTCCTACGATTTTTAATCGTCGATTTACTTTTTATTTTTTTTTCACTTTTTTTTTTGTCGTTTCTTATTGGTAAAATCGCAGGAGGCTTCGGAATCGGGGAATGGCACACATATTTGGAATCAGCGGGTCATTTCCATGAAAAATATCATTCTGATTATCCGTTTCTCGAAAAAAAGTTTTTTCGCCCAAAAAAATGAGAAGGGGTACCCCTTTCCTTTTTTTCAGAAATCTGAAAATTTCTGAAATATTCGGAACGTGGGAATGATCGTTATATTTGGAATCTGCGTGACCTACGCTTTCAGAATCTGCAAGCCAAATTGAAATAGAAAATTCCTACGATTTTTAATCGTCGATTTACTTTTTTTTTTTTTTTCACTTTTTTTTTTGTCGTTTCTTATTGGTAAAATCGCAGGAGGCTTCGGAATCGGGGAATGGCACACATATTTGGAATCAGCGGGTCATTTCCATGAAAAATATCATTCAGATTATCCGTTTCTCGAAAAAAAGTTTTTTCGCCCAAAAAAATGAGAAGGGGTACCCCTTTCCTTTTTTTCAGAAATCTGAAAATTTCTGAAATATTCGGAACGTGGGAATGATCGTTATATTTGGAATCTGCGTGACCTACGCTTTCAGAATCTGCAAGCCAAATTGAAATAAAAAATTCCTACGATTTTTAATCGTCGATTTACTTTTTATTTTTTTTTCACTTTTTTTTTTGTCGTTTCTTATTGGTAAAATCGCAGGAGGCTTCGGAATCGGGGAATGGCACACATATTTGGAATCAGCGGGTCATTTCCATGAAAAATATCATTCTGATTATCCGTTTCTCGAAAAAAAGTTTTTTCGCCCAAAAAAATGAGAAGGGGTACCCCTTTCCTTTTTTTCAGAAATCTGAAAATTTCTGAAATATTCGGAACGTGGGAATGATCGTTATATTTGGAATCTGCGTGACCTACGCTTTCAGAATCTGCAAGCCAAATTGAAATAAAAAATTCCTACGATTTTTAATCGTCGATTTACTTTTTATTTTTTTTTCACTTTTTTTTTTGTCGTTTCTTATTGGTAAAATCGCAGGAGGCTTCGGAATCGGGGAATGGCACACATATTTGGAATCAGCGGGTCATTTCCATGAAAAATATCATTCTGATTATCCGTTTCTCGAAAAAAAGTTTTTTCGCCCAAAAAAATGAGAAGGGGTACCCCTTTACTTTTTTTCAGAAATCTGAAAATTTCTGAAATATTCGGAACGTGGGAATGATCGTTATATTTGGAATCTGCGTGACCTACGCTTTCAGAATCTGCAAGTCAAATTGAAATAAAAAATTCCTACGATTTTTAATCGTCGATTTACTTTTTATTTTTTTTACACTTTTTTTTTTGTCGTTTCTTATTGGTAAAATCGCAGGAGGCTTCGTAATCGGGGAATGGCACACATATTTGGAATCAGCGGGTCATTTTCATGAAAAATATCATTCTGATTATCCGTTTCTCGAAAAAAAGTTTTTTCGCCCAAAAAAATGAGAAGGGGTACCCCTTTCCTTTTTTTCAGAAATCTGAAAATTTCTGAAATATTCGGAACGTGGGAATGATCGTTATATTTGGAATCTGCGTGACCTACGCTTTCAGAATCTGCAAGCCAAATTGAAATAAAAAATTCCTACGATTTTTAATCTTCGATTTACTTTTTATTTTTTTTTCACTTTCTTTTTTGTCGTTTCTTATTGGTAAAATCGCAGGAGGCTTCGTAATCGGGGAATGGCACACATATTTGGAATCAGCGGGTCATTTCCATGAAAAATATCATTCTGATTATCCGTTTCTCGAAAAAAAGTTTTTTCGCCCAAAAAAATGAGAAGGGGTACCCCTTTCCTTTTTTTCAGAAATCTGAAAATTTCTGAAATATTCGGAACGTGGGAATGATCGTTATATTTGGAATCTGCGTGACCTACGCTTTCAGAATCTGCAAGCCAAATTGAAATAAAAAATTCCTATGATTTTTAATCGTCGATTTACTTTTTATTTTTTTTTCACTTTTTTTTTTGTCGTTTCTTATTGGTAAAATCGCAGGAGGCTTCGGAATCGGGGAATGGCACACATATTTGGAATCAGCGGGTCATTTCCATGAAAAATATCATTCTGATTATCCGTTTCTCGAAAAAAAGTTTTTTCGCCCAAAAAAATGAGAAGGGGTACCCCTTTCCTTTTTTTCAGAAATCTGAAAATTTCTGAAATATTCGGAACGTGGGAATGATCGTTATATTTGGAATCTGCGTGACCTACGCTTTCAGAATCTGCAAGCCAAATTGAAATAAAAAATTCCTACGATTTTTAATCGTCGATTTACTTTTTATTTTTTTTTCACTTTTTTTTTTGTCGTTTCTCATTGGTAAAATCGCAGGAGGCTTCGGAATCGGGGAATGGCACACATATTTGGAATCAGCGGGTCATTTCCATGAAAAATATCATTCTGATTATCCGTTTCTCGAAAAAAAGTTTTTTCGCCCAAAAAAATGAGAAGGGGTACCCCTTTCCTTTTTTTCAGAAATCTGAAAATTTCTGAAATATTCGGAACGTGGGAATGATCGTTATATTTGGAATCTGCGTGACCTACGCTTTCAGAATCTGCAAGCCAAATTGAAATAAAAAATTCCTACGATTTTTAATCGTCGATTTACTTTTTATTTTTTTTTCACTTTTTTTTTTGTCGTTTCTTATTGGTAAAATCGCAGGAGGCTTCGGAATCGGGGAATGGCACACATATTTGGAATCAGCGGGTCATTTCCATGAAAAATATCATTCTGATTATCCGTTTCTCGAAAAAAAGTTTTTTCGCCCAAAAAAATGAGAAGGGGTACCCCTTTCCTTTTTTTCAGAAATCTGAAAATTTCTGAAATATTCGGAACGTGGGAATGATCGTTATATTTGGAATCTGCGTGACCTACGCTTTCAGAATCTGCAAGCCAAATTGAAATAAAAAATTCCTACGATTTTTAATCGTCGATTTACTTTTTATTTTTTTTTCACTTTTTTTTTTGTCGTTTCTTATTGGTAAAATCGCAGGAGGCTTCGGAATCGGGGAATGGCACACATATTTGGAATCAGCGGGTCATTTCCATGAAAAATATCATTCTGATTATCCGTTTCTCGAAAAAAAGTTTTTTCGCCCAAAAAAATGAGAAGGGGTACCCCTTTCCTTTTTTTCAGAAATCTGAAAATTTCTGAAATATTCGGAACGTGGGAATGATCGTTATATTTGGAATCTGCGTGACCTACGCTTTCAGAATCTGCAAGCCAAATTGAAATAAAAAATTCCTACGATTTTTAATCGTCGATTTACTTTTTATTTTTTTTTCACTTTTTTTTTGTCGTTTCTTATTGGTAAAATCGCAGGAGGCTTCGTAATCGGGGAATGGCACACATATTTGGAATCAGCGGGTCATTTCCATGAAAAATATCATTCTGATTATCCGTTTCTCGAAAAAAAGTTTTTTCGCCCAAAAAAATGAGAAGGGGTATCCCTTTCCTTTTTTTCAGAAATCTGAAAATTTCTGAAATGTTCGGAACGTGGGAATGATCGTTATATTTGGAATCTGCGTGACCTACGCTTTCAGAATCTGCAAGCCAAATTGAAATAAAAAATTCCTACGATTTTTAATCGTCGATTTACTTTTTATTTTTTTTTCACTTTTTTTTTTGTCGTTTCTTATTGGTAAAATCGCAGGAGGCTTCGGAATCGGGGAATGGCACACATATTTGGAATCAGCGGGTCATTTCCATGAAAAATATCATTCTGATTATCCGTTTCTCGAAAAAAAGTTTTTTCGCCCAAAAAAATGAGAAGGGGTACCCCTTTCCTTTTTTTCAGAAATCTGAAAATTTCTGAAATATTCGGAACGTGGGAATGATCGTTATATTTGGAATCTGCGTGACCTACGCTTTCAGAATCTGCAAGCCAAATTGAAATAAAAAATTCCTACGATTTTTAATCGTCGATTTACTTTTTATTTTTTTTTCACTTTTTTTCTTGTCGTTTCTTATTGGTAAAATCGCAGGAGGCTTCGTAATCGGGGAATGGCACACATATTTGGAATCAGCGGGTCATTTCCATGAAAAATATCATTCTGATTATCCGTTTCTCGAAAAAAAGTTTTTTCGCCCAAAAAAATGAGAAGGGGTACCCCTTTCCTTTTTTTCAGAAATCTGAAAATTTCTGAAATATTCGGAACGTGGGAATGATCGTTATATTTGGAATCTGCGTGACCTACGCTTTCAGAATCTGCAAGCCAAATTGAAATAAAAAATTCCTACGATTTTTAATCGTCGATTTACTTTTTATTTTTTTTTCACTTTTTTTTTGTCGTTTCTTATTGGTAAAATCGCAGGAGGCTTCGGAATCGGGGAATGGCACACATATTTGGAATCAGCGGGTCATTTCCATGAAAAATATCATTCTGATTATCCGTTTCTCGAAAAAAAGTTTTTTCGCCCAAAAAAATGAGAAGGGGTACCCCTTTCCTTTTTTTCAGAAATCTGAAAATTTCTGAAATATTCGGAACGTGGGAATGATCGTTATATTTGGAATCTGCGTGACCTACGCTTTCAGAATCTGCAAGCCAAATTGAAATAAAAAATTCGTACGATTTTTAATCGTCGATTTACTTTTTATTTTTTTTTCACTTTTTTTTTTGTCGTTTCTTATTGGTTAAATCGCAGGAGGCTTCGTAATCGGGGAATGGCACACATATTTGGAATCAGCGGGTCATTTCCATGGAAAATATCATTCTGATTATCCGTTTCTCGAAAAAAAGTTTTTTCGCCCAAAAAAATGAGAAGGGGTACCCCTTTCCTTTTTTTCAGAAATCTGAAAATTTCTGAAATATTCGGAACGTGGGAATGATCGTTATATTTGGAATCTGCGTGACCTACGCTTTCAGAATCTGCAAGCCAAATTGAAATAAAAAATTCCTACGATTTTTAATCGTCGATTTACTTTTTATTTTTTTTTCACTTTTTTTTTTGTCGTTTCTTATTGGTAAAATCGCAGGAGGCTTCGGAATCGGGGAATGGCACACATATTTGGAATCAGCGGGTCATTTCCATGAAAAATATCATTCTGATTATCCGTTTCTCGAAAAAAAGTTTTTTCGCCCAAAAAAATGAGAAGGGGTACCCCTTTCCTTTTTTTCAGAAATCTGAAAATTTCTGAAATATTCGGAACGTGGGAATGATCGTTATATTTGGAATCTGCGTGACCTACGCTTTCAGAATCTGCAAGCCAAATTGAAATAAAAAATTCCTACGATTTTTAATCGTCGATTTACTTTTTATTTTTTTTTTACTTTTTTTTTGTCGTTTCTTATTGGTAAAATCGCAGGAGGCTTCGTAATCGGGGAATGGCACACATATTTGGAATCAGCGGGTCATTTCCAAGAAAAATATCATTCTGATTATCCGTTTCTCGAAAAAAAGTTTTTTCGCCCAGAAAAATGAGAAGGGGTACCCCTTTCCTTTTTTTCAGAGATCTGAAAATTTCTGAAATATTCGGAACGTGGGAATGATCGTTATATTTGGAATCTGCGTGACCTACGCTTTCAGAATCTGCGAGCCAAATTGAAATAAAAAATTCCTACGATTTTTAATCGTCGATTTACTTTTTATTTTTTTTTCACTTTTTTTTTTGTCGTTTCTTATTGGTAAAATCGCAGGAGGCTTCGTAATCGGGGAATGGCACACATATTTGGAATCAGCGGGTCATTTCCATGAAAAATATCATTCTGATTATCCGTTTCTCGAAAAAAAGTTTTTTCGCCCAAAAAAATGAGAAGGGGTACCCCTTTCCTTTTTTTCAGAAATCTGAAAATTTCTGAAATATTCGGAACGTGGGAATGATCGTTATATTTGGAATCTGCGTGACCTACGCTTTCAGAATCTGCAAGCCAAATTGAAATAAAAAATTCCTACGATTTTTAATCGTCGATTTACTTTTTATTTTTTTTTCACTTTTTTTTTGTCGTTTCTTATTGGTAAAATCGCAGGAGGCTTCGGAATCGGGGAATGGCACACATATTTGGAATCAGCGGGTCATTTCCATGAAAAATATCATTCTGATTATCCGTTTCTCGAAAAAAAGTTTTTTCGCCCAAAAAAATGAGAAGGGGTACCCCTTTCCTTTTTTTCAGAAATCTGAAAATTTCTGAAATATTCAGGACGTGGGAATGATCGTTATATTTGGAATCTGCGTGACCTACGCTTTCAGAATCTGCAAGCCAAATTGAAATAAAAAATTCCTACGATTTTTAATCGTCGATTTACTTTTTATTTTTTTTTCACTTTTTTTTTTGTCGTTTCTTATTGGTAAAATCGCAGGAGGCTTCGGAATCGGGGAATGGCACACATATTTGGAATCAGCGGGTCATTTCCATGAAAAATATCATTCTGATTATCCGTTTCTCGAAAAAAAGTTTTTTCGCCCAAAAAAATGAGAAGGGGTACCCCTTTCCTTTTTTTCAGAAATCTGAAAATTTCTGAAATATTCGGAACGTGGGAATGATCGTTATATTTGGAATCTGCGTGACCTACGCTTTCAGAATCTGCAAGCCAAATTGGAATAAAAAATTCCTACGATTTTTAATCGTCGATTTACTTTTTATTTTTTTTTCACTTTTTTTTTTGTCGTTTCTTATTGGTAAAATCGCAGGAGGCTTCGGAATCGGGGAATGGCACACATATTTGGAATCAGCGGGTCATTTCCATGAAAAATATCATTCTGATTATCCGTTTCTCGAAAAAAAGTTTTTTCGCCCAAAAAAATGAGAAGGGGTACCCCTTTCCTTTTTTTCAGAAATCTGAAAATTTCTGAAATATTCGGAACGTGGGAATGATCGTTATATTTGGAATCTGCGTGACCTACGCTTTCAGAATCTGCAAGCCAAATTGAAATAGAAAATTCCTACGATTTTTAATCGTCGATTTACTTTTTTTTTTTTTTTCACTTTTTTTTTTGTCGTTTCTTATTGGTAAAATCGCAGGAGGCTTCGGAATCGGGGAATGGCACACATATTTGGAATCAGCGGGTCATTTCCATGAAAAATATCATTCAGATTATCCGTTTCTCGAAAAAAAGTTTTTTCGCCCAAAAAAATGAGAAGGGGTACCCCTTTCCTTTTTTTCAGAAATCTGAAAATTTCTGAAATATTCGGAACGTGGGAATGATCGTTATATTTGGAATCTGCGTGACCTACGCTTTCAGAATCTGCAAGCCAAATTGAAATAAAAAATTCCTACGATTTTTAATCGTCGATTTACTTTTTATTTTTTTTTCACTTTTTTTTTTGTCGTTTCTTATTGGTAAAATCGCAGGAGGCTTCGGAATCGGGGAATGGCACACATATTTGGAATCAGCGGGTCATTTCCATGAAAAATATCATTCTGATTATCCGTTTCTCGAAAAAAAGTTTTTTCGCCCAAAAAAATGAGAAGGGGTACCCCTTTCCTTTTTTTCAGAAATCTGAAAATTTCTGAAATATTCGGAACGTGGGAATGATCGTTATATTTGGAATCTGCGTGACCTACGCTTTCAGAATCTGCAAGCCAAATTGAAATAAAAAATTCCTACGATTTTTAATCGTCGATTTACTTTTTATTTTTTTTTCACTTTTTTTTTTGTCGTTTCTTATTGGTAAAATCGCAGGAGGCTTCGGAATCGGGGAATGGCACACATATTTGGAATCAGCGGGTCATTTCCATGAAAAATATCATTCTGATTATCCGTTTCTCGAAAAAAAGTTTTTTCGCCCAAAAAAATGAGAAGGGGTACCCCTTTACTTTTTTTCAGAAATCTGAAAATTTCTGAAATATTCGGAACGTGGGAATGATCGTTATATTTGGAATCTGCGTGACCTACGCTTTCAGAATCTGCAAGTCAAATTGAAATAAAAAATTCCTACGATTTTTAATCGTCGATTTACTTTTTATTTTTTTTACACTTTTTTTTTTGTCGTTTCTTATTGGTAAAATCGCAGGAGGCTTCGTAATCGGGGAATGGCACACATATTTGGAATCAGCGGGTCATTTTCATGAAAAATATCATTCTGATTATCCGTTTCTCGAAAAAAAGTTTTTTCGCCCAAAAAAATGAGAAGGGGTACCCCTTTCCTTTTTTTCAGAAATCTGAAAATTTCTGAAATATTCGGAACGTGGGAATGATCGTTATATTTGGAATCTGCGTGACCTACGCTTTCAGAATCTGCAAGCCAAATTGAAATAAAAAATTCCTACGATTTTTAATCTTCGATTTACTTTTTATTTTTTTTTCACTTTCTTTTTTGTCGTTTCTTATTGGTAAAATCGCAGGAGGCTTCGTAATCGGGGAATGGCACACATATTTGGAATCAGCGGGTCATTTCCATGAAAAATATCATTCTGATTATCCGTTTCTCGAAAAAAAGTTTTTTCGCCCAAAAAAATGAGAAGGGGTACCCCTTTCCTTTTTTTCAGAAATCTGAAAATTTCTGAAATATTCGGAACGTGGGAATGATCGTTATATTTGGAATCTGCGTGACCTACGCTTTCAGAATCTGCAAGCCAAATTGAAATAAAAAATTCCTATGATTTTTAATCGTCGATTTACTTTTTATTTTTTTTTCACTTTTTTTTTTGTCGTTTCTTATTGGTAAAATCGCAGGAGGCTTCGGAATCGGGGCATGTCACACATATTTGGAATCAGCGGGTCATTTCCATGAAAAATATCATTCTGATTATCCGTTTCTCGAAAAAAAGTTTTTTCGCCCAAAAAAATGAGAAGGGGTACCCCTTTCCTTTTTTTCAGAAATCTGAAAATTTCTGAAATATTCGGAACGTGGGAATGATCGTTATATTTGGAATCTGCGTGACCTACGCTTTCAGAATCTGCAAGCCAAATTGAAATAAAAAATTCCTACGATTTTTAATCGTCGATTTACTTTTTATTTTTTTTTCACTTTTTTTTTTGTCGTTTCTTATTGGTAAAATCGCAGGAGGCTTCGGAATCGGGGAATGGCACACATATTTGGAATCAGCGGGTCATTTCCATGAAAAATATCATTCTGATTATCCGTTTCTCGAAAAAAAGTTTTTTCGCCCAAAAAAATGAGAAGGGGTACCCCTTTCCTTTTTTTCAGAAATCTGAAAATTTCTGAAATATTCGGAACGTGGGAATGATCGTTATATTTGGAATCTGCGTGACCTACGCTTTCAGAATCTGCAAGCCAAATTGGAATAAAAAATTCCTACGATTTTTAATCGTCGATTTACTTTTTATTTTTTTTTCACTTTTTTTTTTGTCGTTTCTTATTGGTAAAATCGCAGGAGGCTTCGGAATCGGGGAATGGCACACATATTTGGAATCAGCGGGTCATTTCCATGAAAAATATCATTCTGATTATCCGTTTCTCGAAAAAAAGTTTTTTCGCCCAAAAAAATGAGAAGGGGTACCCCTTTCCATTTTTTCAGAAATCTGAAAATTTCTGAAATATTCGGAACGTGGGAATGATCGTTATATTTGGAATCTGCGTGACCTACGCTTTCAGAATCTGCAAGCCAAATTGAAATAAAAAATTCCTACGATTTTTAATCGTCGATTTACTTTTTATTTTTTTTTCACTTTTTTTTTTGTCGTTTCTTATTGGTAAAATCGCAGGAGGCTTCGTAATCGGGGAATGGCACACATATTTGGAATCAGCGGGTCATTTCCATGAAAAATATCATTCTGATTATCCGTTTCTCGAAAAAAAGTTTTTTCGCCCAAAAAAATGAGAAGGGGTACCCCTTTCCTTTTTTTCAGAAATCTGAAAATTTCTGAAATATTCGGAACGTGGGAATGATCGTTATATTTGGAATCTGCGTGACCTACGCTTTCAGAATCTGCAAGCCAAATTGAAATAGAAAATTCCTACGATTTTTAATCGTCGATTTACTTTTTATTTTTTTTTCACTTTTTTTTTTGTTGTTTCTTATTGGTAAAATCGCAGGAGGCTTCGGAATCGGGGAATGGCACACATATTTGGAATCAGCGGGTCATTTCCATGAAAAATATCATTCTGATTATCCGTTTCTCGAAAAAAAGTTTTTTCGCCCAAAAAAATGAGAAGGGGTACCCCTTTCCTTTTTTTCAGAAATCTGAAAATTTCTGAAATATTCGGAACGTGGGAATGATCGTTATATTTGGAATCTGCGTGACCTACGCTTTCAGAATCTGCAAGCCAAATTGAAATAAAAAATTCCTACGATTTTTAATCGTCGATTTACTTTTTATTTTTTTTTCACTTTTTTTTTTGTCGTTTCTTATTGGTAAAATCGCAGGAGGCTTCGGAATCGGGGAATGGCACACATATTTGGAATCAGCGGGTCATTTCCATGAAAAATATCATTCTGATTATCCGTTTCTCGAAAAAAAGTTTTTTCGCCCAAAAAAATGAGAAGGGGTACCCCTTTCCTTTTTTTCAGAAATCTGAAAATTTCTGAAATATTCGGAACGTGGGAATGATCGTTATATTTGGAATCTGCGTGACCTACGCTTTCAGAATCTGCAAGTCAAATTGAAATAAAAAATTCCTACGATTTTTAATCGTCGATTTACTTTTTATTTTTTTTACACTTTTTTTTTTTGTCGTTTCTTATTGGTAAAATCGCAGGAGGCTTCGTAATCGGGGAATGGCACACATATTTGGAATCAGCGGGTCATTTTCATGAAAAATATCATTCTGATTATCCGTTTCTCGAAAAAAAGTTTTTTCGCCCAAAAAAATGAGAAGGGGTACCCCTTTCCTTTTTTTCAGAAATCTGAAAATTTCTGAAATATTCGGAACGTGGGAATGATCGTTATATTTGGAATCTGCGTGACCTACGCTTTCAGAATCTGCAAGCCAAATTGAAATAAAAAATTCCTACGATTTTTAATCGTCGATTTACTTTTTATTTTTTTTTCACTTTTTTTTTGTCGTTTCTTATTGGTAAAATCGCAGGAGGCTTCGGAATCGGGGAATGGCACACATATTTGGAATCAGCGGGTCATTTCCATGAAAAATATCATTCTGATTATCCGTTTCTCGAAAAAAAGTTTTTTCGCCCGAAAAAATGAGAAGGGGTACCCCTTTCCTTTTTTTCAGAAATCTGAAAATTTCTCAAATATTCGGAACGTGGGAATGATCGTTATATTTGGAATCTGCGTGACCTACGCTTTCAGAATCTGCAAGCCAAATTGAAATAAAAAATTCCTACGATTTTTAATCGTCGATTTACTTTTTATTTTTTTTTCACTTTTTTTTTTGTCGTTTCTTATTGGTTAAATCGCAGGAGGCTTCGTAATCGGGGAATGGCACACATATTTGGAATCAGCGGGTCATTTCCATGGAAAATATCATTCTGATTATCCGTTTCTCGAAAAAAAGTTTTTTCGCCCAAAAAAATGAGAAGGGGTACCCCTTTCCTTTTTTTCAGAAATCTGAAAATTTCTGAAATATTCGGAACGTGGGAATGATCGTTATATTTGGAATCTGCGTGACCTACGCTTTCAGAATCTGCAAGCCAAATTGAAATAAAAAATTCCTATGATTTTTAATCGTCGATTTACTTTTTATTTTTTTTTCACTTTTTTTTTTGTCGTTTCTTATTGGTAAAATCGCAGGAGGCTTCGTAATCGGGGAATGGCACACATATTTGGAATCAGCGGGTCATTTCCATGAAAAATATCATTCTGATTATCCGTTTCTCGAAAAAAAGTTTTTTCGCCCAAAAAAATGAGAAGGGGTACCCCTTTCCTTTTTTTCAGAAATCTGAAAATTTCTGAAATATTCGGAACGTGGGAATGATCGTTATATTTGGAATCTGCGTGACCTACGCTTTCAGAATCTGCAAGCCAAATTGAAATAAAAAATTCCTACGATTTTTAATCGTCGATTTACTTTTTATTTTTTTTTCACTTTTTTTTTTGTCGTTTCTTATTGGTTAAATCGCAGGAGGCTTCGTAATCGGGGAATGGCACACATATTTGGAATCAGCGGGTCATTTCCATGGAAAATATCATTCTGATTATCCGTTTCTCGAAAAAAAGTTTTTTCGCCCAAAAAAATGAGAAGGGGTACCCCTTTCCTTTTTTTCAGAAATCTGAAAATTTCTGAAATATTCGGAACGTGGGAATGATCGTTATATTTGGAATCTGCGTGACCTACGCTTTCAGAATCTGCAAGCCAAATTGAAATAAAAAATTCCTATGATTTTTAATCGTCGATTTACTTTTTATTTTTTTTTCACTTTTTTTTTTGTCGTTTCTTATTGGTAAAATCGCAGGAGGCTTCGGAATCGGGGAATGGCACACATATTTGGAATCAGCGGGTCATTTCCATGAAAAATATCATTCTGATTATCCGTTTCTCGAAAAAAAGTTTTTTCGCCCAAAAAAATGAGAAGGGGTACCCCTTTCCTTTTTTTCAGAAATCTGAAAATTTCTGAAATATTCGGAACGTGGGAATGATCGTTATATTTGGAATCTGCGTGACCTACGCTTTCAGAATCTGCAAGCCAAATTGAAATAAAAAATTCCTACGATTTTTAATCGTCGATTTACTTTTTATTTTTTTTTCACTTTTTTTTTTGTCGTTTCTTATTGGTAAAATCGCAGGAGGCTTCGTAATCGGGGAATGGCACACATATTTGGAATCAGCGGGTCATTTCCATGAAAAATATCATTCTGATTATCCGTTTCTCCAAAAAAAGTTTTTTCGCCCAAAAAAATGAGAAGGGGTACCCCTTTCCTTTTTTTCAGAAATCTGAAAATTTCTGAAATATTCGGAACGTGGGAATGATCGTTATATTTGGAATCTGCGTGACCTACGCTTTCAGAATCTGCAAGCCAAATTGAAATAAAAAATTCCTACGATTTTTAATCGTCGATTTACTTTTTATTTTTTTTTCACTTTTTTTTTTGTCGTTTCTTATTGGTAAAATCGCAGGAGGCTTCGTAATCGGGGAATGGCACACATATTTGGAATCAGCGGGTCATTTCCATGAAAAATATCATTCTGATTATCCGTTTCTCGAAAAAAAGTTTTTTCGCCCAAAAAAATGAGAAGGGGTACCCCTTTCCTTTTTTTCAGAAATCTGAAAATTTCTGAAATATTCGGAACGTGGGAATGATCGTTATATTTGGAATCTGCGTGACCTACGCTTTCAGAATCTGCAAGCCAAATTGAAATAAAAAATTCCTACGATTTTTAATCGTCGATTTACTTTTTATTTTTTTTTCACTTTTTTTTTTGTCGTTTCTTATTGGTAAAATCGCAGGAGGCTTCGGAATCGGGGAATGGCACACATATTTGGAATCAGCGGGTCATTTCCATGAAAAATATCATTCTGATTATCCGTTTCTCGAAAAAAAGTTTTTTCGCCCAAAAAAATGAGAAGGGGTACCCCTTTCCTTTTTTTCAGAAATCTGAAAATTTCTGAAATATTCGGAACGTGGGAATGATCGTTATATTTGGAATCTGCGTGACCTACGCTTTCAGAATCTGCAAGCCAAATTGAAATAAAAAATTCCTACGATTTTTAATCGTCGATTTACTTTTTATTTTTTTTTCACTTTTTTTTTTGTCGTTTCTTATTGGTTAAATCGCAGGAGACTTCGTAATCGGGGAATGGCACACATATTTGGAATCAGCGGGTCATTTCCATGGAAAATATCATTCTGATTATCCGTTTCTCGAAAAAAAGTTTTTTCGCCCAAAAAAATGAGAAGGGGTACCCCTTTCCTTTTTTTCAGAAATCTGAAAATTTCTGAAATATTCGGAACGTGGGAATGATCGTTATATTTGGAATCTGCGTGACCTACGCTTTCAGAATCTGCAAGCCAAATTGAAATAAAAAATTCCTATGATTTTTAATCGTCGATTTACTTTTTATTTTTTTTTCACTTTTTTTTTTGTCGTTTCTTATTGGTAAAATCGCAGGAGGCTTCGTAATCGGGGAATGGCACACATATTTGGAATCAGCGGGTCATTTCCATGAAAAATATCATTCTGATTATCCGTTTCTCGAAAAAAAGTTTTTTCGCCCAAAAAAATGAGAAGGGGTACCCCTTTCCTTTTTTTCAGAAATCTGAAAATTTCTGAAATATTCGGAACGTGGGAATGATCGTTATATTTGGAATCTGCGTGACCTACGCTTTCAGAATCTGCAAGCCAAATTGAAATAAAAAATTCCTACGATTTTTAATCGTCGATTTACTTTTTATTTTTTTTTCACTTTTTTTTTTGTCGTTTCTTATTGGTAAAATCGCAGGAGGCTTCGGAATCGGGGAATGGCACACATATTTGGAATCAGCGGGTCATTTCCATGAAAAATATCATTCTGATTATCCGTTTCTCGAAAAAAAGTTTTTTCGCCCAAAAAAATGAGAAGGGGTACCCCTTTCCTTTTTTTCAGAAATCTGAAAATTTCTGAAATATTCGGAACGTGGGAATGATCGTTATATTTGGAATCTGCGTGACCTACGCTTTCAGAATCTGCAAGCCAAATTGAAATAAAAAATTCCTACGATTTTTAATCGTCGATTTACTTTTTATTTTTTTTTCACTTTTTTTTTTGTCGTTTCTTATTGGTAAAATCGCAGGAGGCTTCGGAATCGGGGAATGGCACACATATTTGGAATCAGCGGGTCATTTCCATGAAAAATATCATTCTGATTATCCGTTTCTCGAAAAAAAGTTTTTTCGCCCAAAAAAATGAGAAGGGGTACCCCTTTCCTTTTTTTCAGAAATCTGAAAATTTCTGAAATATTCGGAACGTGGGAATGATCGTTATATTTGGAATCTGCGTGACCTACGCTTTCAGAATCTGCAAGCCAAATTGGAATAAAAAATTCCTACGATTTTTAATCGTCGATTTACTTTTTATTTTTTTTTCACTTTTTTTTTTGTCGTTTCTTATTGGTAAAATCGCAGGAGGCTTCGGAATCGGGGAATGGCACACATATTTGGAATCAGCGGGTCATTTCCATGAAAAATATCATTCTGATTATCCGTTTCTCGAAAAAAAGTTTTTTCGCCCAAAAAAATGAGAAGGGGTACCCCTTTCCATTTTTTCAGAAATCTGAAAATTTCTGAAATATTCGGAACGTGGGAATGATCGTTATATTTGGAATCTGCGTGACCTACGCTTTCAGAATCTGCAAGCCAAATTGAAATAAAAAATTCCTACGATTTTTAATCGTCGATTTACTTTTTATTTTTTTTTCACTTTTTTTTTTGTCGTTTCTTATTGGTAAAATCGCAGGAGGCTTCGTAATCGGGGAATGGCACACATATTTGGAATCAGCGGGTCATTTCCATGAAAAATATCATTCTGATTATCCGTTTCTCGAAAAAAAGTTTTTTCGCCCAAAAAAATGAGAAGGGGTACCCCTTTCCTTTTTTTCAGAAATCTGAAAATTTCTGAAATATTCGGAACGTGGGAATGATCGTTATATTTGGAATCTGCGTGACCTACGCTTTCAGAATCTGCAAGCCAAATTGAAATAGAAAATTCCTACGATTTTTAATCGTCGATTTACTTCTTATTTTTTTTTCACTTTTTTTTTTGTCGTTTCTTATTGGTAAAATCGCAGGAGGCTTCGGAATCGGGGAATGGCACACATATTTGGAATCAGCGGGTCATTTCCATGAAAAATATCATTCTGATTATCCGTTTCTCGAAAAAAAGTTTTTTCGCCCAAAAAAATGAGAAGGGGTACCCCTTTCCTTTTTTTCAGAAATCTGAAAATTTCTGAAATATTCGGAACGTGGGAAGGATCGTTATATTCGGAATCTGCGTGACCTACGCTTTCAGAATCTGCAAGCCAAATTGAAATAAAAAACTCCTACGATTTTTAATCGTCGATTTACTTTTTATTTTTTTTTCACTTTTTTTTTTGTCGTTTCTTATTGGTAAAATCGCAGGAGGCTTCGGAATCGGGGAATGGCACACATATTTGGAATCAGCGGGTCATTTCCATGAAAAATATCATTCTGATTATCCGTTTCTCGAAAAAAAGTTTTTTCGCCCAAAAAAATGAGAAGGGGTACCCCTTTCCTTTTTTTCAGAAATCTGAAAATTTCTGAAATATTCGAAACGTGGGAATGATCGTTATATTTGGAATCTGCGTGACCTACGCTTTCAGAATCTGCAAGCCAAATTGAAATAAAAAATTCCTACGATTTTTAATCGTCGATTTACTTTTTATTTTTTTTTCACTTTTTTTTTTGTCTTTTCTTATTGGTAAAATCGCAGGAGGCTTCGGAATCGGGGAATGGCACACATATTTGGAATCAGCGGGTCATTTCCATGAAAAATATCATTCTGATTATCCGTTTCTCGAAAAAAAGTTTTTTCGCCCAAAAAAATGAGAAGGGGTACCCCTTTACTTTTTTTCAGAAATCTGAAAATTTCTGAAATATTCGGAACGTGGGAATGATCGTTATATTTGGAATCTGCGTGACCTACGCTTTCAGAATCTGCAAGTCAAATTGAAATAAAAAATTCCTACGATTTTTAATCGTCGATTTACTTTTTATTTTTTTTACACTTTTTTTTTTGTCGTTTCTTATTGGTAAAATCGCAGGAGGCTTCGTAATCGGGGAATGGCACACATATTTGGAATCAGCGGGTCATTTTCATGAAAAATATCATTCTGATTATCCGTTTCTCGAAAAAAAGTTTTTTCGCCCAAAAAAATGAGAAGGGGTACCCCTTTCCTTTTTTTCAGAAATCTGAAAATTTCTGAAATATTCGGAACGTGGGAATGATCGTTATATTTGGAATCTGCGTGACCTACGCTTTCAGAATCTGCAAGCCAAATTGAAATAAAAAATTCCTACGATTTTTAATCTTCGATTTACTTTTTATTTTTTTTTCACTTTTTTTTTTGTCGTTTTTTATTGGTAAAATCGCAGGAGGCTTCGTAATCGGGGAATGGCACACATATTTGGAATCAGCGGGTCATTTCCATGAAAAATATCATTCTGATTATCCGTTTCTCGAAAAAAAGTTTTTTCGCCCAAAAAAATGAGAAGGGGTACCCCTTTCCTTTTTTTCAGAAATCTGAAAATTTCTGAAATATTCGGAACGTGGGAATGATCGTTATATTTGGAATCTGCGTGACCTACGCTTTCAGAATCTGCAAGCCAAATTGAAATAAAAAATTCCTACGATTTTTAATCGTCGATTTACTTTTTATTTTTTTTTCACTTTTTTTTTTGTCGTTTCTTATTGGTAAAATCGCAGGAGGCTTCGGAATCGGGGAATGGCACACATATTTGGAATCAGCGGGTCATTTCCATGAAAAATATCATTCTGATTATCCGTTTCTCGAAAAAAAGTTTTTTCGCCCAAAAAAATGAGAAGGGGTACCCCTTTCCTTTTTTTCAGAAATCTGAAAATTTCTGAAATATTCGGAACGTGGGAATGATCGTTATATTTGGAATCTGCGTGACCTACGCTTTCAGAATCTGCAAGCCAAATTGAAATAAAAAATTCCTACGATTTTTAATCGTCGATTTACTTTTTATTTTTTTTTCACTTTTTTTCTTGTCGTTTCTTATTGGTAAAATCGCAGGAGGCTTCGTAATCGGGGAATGGCACACATATTTGGAATCAGCGGGTCATTTCCATGAAAAATATCATTCTGATTATCCGTTTCTCGAAAAAAAGTTTTTTCGCCCAAAAAAATGAGAAGGGGTACCCCTTTCCTTTTTTTCAGAAATCTGAAAATTTCTGAAATATTCGGAACGTGGGAATGATCGTTATATTTGGAATCTGCGTGACCTACGCTTTCAGAATCTGCAAGCCAAATTGAAATAAAAAATTCCTACGATTTTTAATCGTCGATTTACTTTTTATTTTTTTTTCACTTTTTTTTTGTCGTTTCTTATTGGTAAAATCGCAGGAGGCTTCGGAATCGGGGAATGGCACACATATTTGGAATCAGCGGGTCATTTCCATGAAAAATATCATTCTGATTATCCGTTTCTCGAAAAAAAGTTTTTTCGCCCGAAAAAATGAGAAGGGGTACCCCTTTCCTTTTTTTCAGAAATCTGAAAATTTCTGAAATATTCGGAACGTGGGAATGATCGTTATATTTGGAATCTGCGTGACCTACGCTTTCAGAATCTGCAAGCCAAATTGAAATAAAAAATTCCTACGATTTTTAATCGTCGATTTACTTTTTATTTTTTTTTCACTTTTTTTTTTGTCGTTTCTTATTGGTTAAATCGCAGGAGGCTTCGTAATCGGGGAATGGCACACATATTTGGAATCAGCGGGTCATTTCCATGGAAAATATCATTCTGATTATCCGTTTCTCGAAAAAAAGTTTTTTCGCCCAAAAAAATGAGAAGGGGTACCCCTTTCCTTTTTTTCAGAAATCTGAAAATTTCTGAAATATTCGGAACGTGGGAATGATCGTTATATTTGGAATCTGCGTGACCTACGCTTTCAGAATCTGCAAGCCAAATTGAAATAAAAAATTCCTATGATTTTCAATCGTCGATTTACTTTTTATTTTTTTTTCACTTTTTTTTTTGTCGTTTCTTATTGGTAAAATCGCAGGAGGCTTCGGAATCGGGGAATGGCACACATATTTGGAATCAGCGGGTCATTTCCATGAAAAATATCATTCTGATTATCCGTTTCTCGAAAAAAAGTTTTTTCGCCCAAAAAAATGAGAAGGGGTACCCCTTTCCTTTTTTTCAGAAATCTGAAAATTTCTGAAATATTCGGAACGTGGGAATGATCGTTATATTTGGAATCTGCGTGACCTACGCTTTCAGAATCTGCAAGTCAAATTGAAATAAAAAATTCCTACGATTTTTAATCGTCGATTTACTTTTTATTTTTTTTACACTTTTTTTTTTGTCGTTTCTTATTGGTAAAATCGCAGGAGGCTTCGTAATCGGGGAATGGCACACATATTTGGAATCAGCGGGTCATTTTCATGAAAAATATCATTCTGATTATCCGTTTCTCGAAAAAAAGTTTTTTCGCCCAAAAAAATGAGAAGGGGTACCCCTTTCCTTTTTTTCAGAAATCTGAAAATTTCTGAAATATTCGGAACGTGGGAATGATCGTTATATTTGGAATCTGCGTGACCTACGCTTTCAGAATCTGCAAGCCAAATTGAAATAAAAAATTCCTACGATTTTTAATCTTCGATTTACTTTTTATTTTTTTTTCACTTTTTTTTTTGTCGTTTTTTATTGGTAAAATCGCAGGAGGCTTCGTAATCGGGGAATGGCACACATATTTGGAATCAGCGGGTCATTTCCATGAAAAATATCATTCTGATTATCCGTTTCTCGAAAAAAAGTTTTTTCGCCCAAAAAAATGAGAAGGGGTACCCCTTTCCTTTTTTTCAGAAATCTGAAAATTTCTGAAATATTCGGAACGTGGGAATGATCGTTATATTTGGAATCTGCGTGACCTACGCTTTCAGAATCTGCAAGCCAAATTGAAATAAAAAATTCCTACGATTTTTAATCGTCGATTTACTTTTTATTTTTTTTTCACTTTTTTTTTTGTCGTTTCTTATTGGTAAAATCGCAGGAGGCTTCGGAATCGGGGAATGGCACACATATTTGGAATCAGCGGGTCATTTCCATGAAAAATATCATTCTGATTATCCGTTTCTCGAAAAAAAGTTTTTTCGCCCAAAAAAATGAGAAGGGGTACCCCTTTCCTTTTTTTCAGAAATCTGAAAATTTCTGAAATATTCGGAACGTGGGAATGATCGTTATATTTGGAATCTGCGTGACCTACGCTTTCAGAATCTGCAAGCAAAATTGAAATAAAAAATTCCTACGATTTTTAATCGTCGATTTACTTTTTATTTTTTTTTCACTTTTTTTCTTGTCGTTTCTTATTGGTAAAATCGCAGGAGGCTTCGTAATCGGGGAATGGCACACATATTTGGAATCAGCGGGTCATTTCCATGAAAAATATCATTCTGATTATCCGTTTCTCGAAAAAAAGTTTTTTCGCCCAAAAAAATGAGAAGGGGTACCCCTTTCCTTTTTTTCAGAAATCTGAAAATTTCTGAAATATTCGGAACGTGGGAATGATCGTTATATTTGGAATCTGCGTGACCTACGCTTTCAGAATCTGCAAGCCAAATTGAAATAAAAAATTCCTACGATTTTTAATCGTCGATTTACTTTTTATTTTTTTTTCACTTTTTTTTTGTCGTTTCTTATTGGTAAAATCGCAGGAGGCTTCGGAATCGGGGAATGGCACACATATTTGGAATCAGCGGGTCATTTCCATGAAAAATATCATTCTGATTATCCGTTTCTCGAAAAAAAGTTTTTTCGCCCGAAAAAATGAGAAGGGGTACCCCTTTCCTTTTTTTCAGAAATCTGAAAATTTCTGAAATATTCGGAACGTGGGAATGATCGTTATATTTGGAATCTGCGTGACCTACGCTTTCAGAATCTGCAAGCCAAATTGAAATAAAAAATTCCTACGATTTTTAATCGTCGATTTACTTTTTATTTTTTTTTCACTTTTTTTTTTGTCGTTTCTTATTGGTTAAATCGCAGGAGGCTTCGTAATCGGGGAATGGCACACATATTTGGAATCAGCGGGTCATTTCCATGGAAAATATCATTCTGATTATCCGTTTCTCGAAAAAAAGTTTTTTCGCCCAAAAAAATGAGAAGGGGTACCCCTTTCCTTTTTTTCAGAAATCTGAAAATTTCTGAAATATTCGGAACGTGGGAATGATCGTTATATTTGGAATCTGCGTGACCTACGCTTTCAGAATCTGCAAGCCAAATTGAAATAAAAAATTCCTATGATTTTCAATCGTCGATTTACTTTTTATTTTTTTTTCACTTTTTTTTTTGTCGTTTCTTATTGGTAAAATCGCAGGAGGCTTCGGAATCGGGGAATGGCACACATATTTGGAATCAGCGGGTCATTTCCATGAAAAATATCATTCTGATTATCCGTTTCTCGAAAAAAAGTTTTTTCGCCCAAAAAAATGAGAAGGGGTACCCCTTTCCTTTTTTTCAGAAATCTGAAAATTTCTGAAATATTCGGAACGTGGGAATGATCGTTATATTTGGAATCTGCGTGACCTACGCTTTCAGAATCTGCAAGCCAAATTGAAATAAAAAATTCCTATGATTTTTAATCGTCGATTTACTTTTTATTTTTTTTTCACTTTTTTTTTTGTCGTTTCTTATTGGTAAAATCGCAGGAGGCTTCGGAATCGGGGAATGGCACACATATTTGAAATCAGCGGGTCATTTCCATGAAAAATATCATTCTGATTATCCGTTTCTCGAAAAAAAGTTTTTTCGCCCAAAAAAATGAGAAGGGGTACCCCTTTCCTTTTTTTCAGAAATCTGAAAATTTCTGAAATATTCGGAACGTGGGAATGATCGTTATATTTGGAATCTGCGTGACCTACGCTTTCAGAATCTGCAAGCCAAATTGAAATAGAAAATTCCTACGATTTTTAATCGTCGATTTACTTTTTATTTTTTTTTCACTTTTTTTTTTGTCGTTTCTTATTGGTAAAATCGCAGGAGGCTTCGGAATCGGGGAATGGCACACATATTTGGAATCAGCGGGTCATTTCCATGAAAAATATCATTCTGATTATCCGTTTCTCGAAAAAAAGTTTTTTCGCCCAAAAAAATGAGAAGGGGTACCCCTTTCCTTTTTTTCAGAAATCTGAAAATTTCTGAAATATTCGGAACGTGGGAATGATCGTTATATTTGGAATCTGCGTGACCTACGCTTTCAGAATCTGCAAGCCAAATTGAAATAAAAAATTCCTACGATTTTTAATCGTCGATTTACTTTTTATTTTTTTTTCACTTTTTTTTTTGTCGTTTCTTATTGGTAAAATCGCAGGAGGCTTCGGAATCGGGGAATGGCACACATATTTGGAATCAGCGGGTCATTTCCATGAAAAATATCATTCTGATTATCCGTTTCTCGAAAAAAAGTTTTTTTGCCCAAAAAAATGAGAAGGGGTACCCCTTTCCTTTTTTTCAGAAATCTGAAAATTTCTGAAATATTCGGAACGTGGGAATGATCGTTATATTTGGAATCTGCGTGACCTACGCTTTCAGAATCTGCAAGCCAAATTGAAATAAAAAATTCCTACGATTTTTAATCGTCGATTTACTTTTTATTTTTTTTTCACTTTTTTTTTGTCGTTTCTTATTGGTAAAATCGCAGGAGGCTTCGGAATCGGGGAATGGCACACATATTTGGAATCAGCGGGTCATTTCCATGAAAAATATCATTCTGATTATCCGTTTCTCGAAAAAAAGTTTTTTCGCCCGAAAAAATGAGAAGGGGTACCCCTTTCCTTTTTTTCAGAAATCTGAAAATTTCTGAAATATTCGGAACGTGGGAATGATCGTTATATTTGGAATCTGCGTGACCTACGCTTTCAGAATCTGCAAGCCAAATTGAAATAAAAAATTCCTACGATTTTTAATCGTCGATTTACTTTTTATTTTTTTTTCACTTTTTTTTTTGTCGTTTCTTATTGGTTAAATCGCAGGAGGCTTCGTAATCGGGGAATGGCACACATATTTGGAATCAGCGGGTCATTTCCATGGAAAATATCATTCTGATTATCCGTTTCTCGAAAAAAAGTTTTTTCGCCCAAAAAAATGAGAAGGGGTACCCCTTTCCTTTTTTTCAGAAATCTGAAAATTTCTGAAATATTCGGAACGTGGGAATGATCGTTATATTTGGAATCTGCGTGACCTACGCTTTCAGAATCTGCAAGCCAAATTGAAATAAAAAATTCCTATGATTTTTAATCGTCGATTTACTTTTTATTTTTTTTTCACTTTTTTTTTTGTCGTTTCTTATTGGTAAAATCGCAGGAGGCTTCGGAATCGGGGAATGGCACACATATTTGGAATCAGCGGGTCATTTCCATGAAAAATATCATTCTGATTATCCGTTTCTCGAAAAAAAGTTTTTTCGCCCAAAAAAATGAGAAGGGGTACCCCTTTCCTTTTTTTCAGAAATCTGAAAATTTCTGAAATATTCGGAACGTGGGAATGATCGTTATATTTGGAATCTGCGTGACCTACGCTTTCAGAATCTGCAAGCCAAATTGAAATAAAAAATTCCTACGATTTTTAATCGTCGATTTACTTTTTATTTTTTTTTCACTTTTTTTTTTGTCGTTTCTTATTGGTAAAATCGCAGGAGGCTTCGTAATCGGGGAATGGCACACATATTTGGAATCAGCGGGTCATTTCCATGAAAAATATCATTCTGATTATCCGTTTCTCGAAAAAAAGTTTTCTCGCCCAAAAAAATGAGAAGGGGTACCCCTTTCCTTTTTTTCAGAAATCTGAAAATTTCTGAAATATTCGGAACGTGGGAATGATCGTTATATTTGGAATCTGCGTGACCTACGCTTTCAGAATCTGCAAGCCAAATTGAAATAAAAAATTCCTATGATTTTTAATCGTCGATTTACTTTTTATTTTTTTTTCACTTTATTTTTTGTCGTTTCTTATTGGTAAAATCGCAGGAGGCTTCGGAATCGGGGAATGGCACACATATTTGGAATCAGCGGGTCATTTCCATGAAAAATATCATTCTGATTATCCGTTTCTCGAAAAAAAGTTTTTTCGCCCAAAAAAATGAGAAGGGGTACCCCTTTCCTTTTTTTCAGAAATCTGAAAATTTCTGCAATATTCGGAACGTGGGAATGATCGTTATATTTGGAATCTGCGTGACCTACGCTTTCAGAATCTGCAAGCCAAATTGAAATAAAAAATTCCTACGATTTTTAATCGTCGATTTACTTTTTATTTTTTTTTCACTTTTTTTTTTGTCGTTTCTTATTGGTAAAATCGCAGGAGGCTTCGGAATCGGGGAATGGCACACATATTTGGAATCAGCGGGTCATTTCCATGAAAAATATCATTCTGATTATCCGTTTCTCGAAAAAAAGTTTTTTCGCCCAAAAAAATGAGAAGGGGTACCCCTTTCCTTTTTTTCAGAAATCTGAAAATTTCTGAAATATTCGGAACGTGGGAATGATCGTTATATTTGGAATCTGCGTGACCTACGCTTTCAGAATCTGCAAGCCAAATTGGAATAAAAAATTCCTACGATTTTTAATCGTCGATTTACTTTTTATTTTTTTTTCACTTTTTTTTTTGTCGTTTCTTATTGGTAAAATCGCAGGAGGCTTCGGAATCGGGGAATGGCACACATATTTGGAATCAGCGGGTCATTTCCATGAAAAATATCATTCTGATTATCCGTTTCTCGAAAAAAAGTTTTTTCGCCCAAAAAAATGAGAAGGGGTACCCCTTTCCATTTTTTCAGAAATCTGAAAATTTCTGAAATATTCGGAACGTGGGAATGATCGTTATATTTGGAATCTGCGTGACCTACGCTTTCAGAATCTGCAAGCCAAATTGAAATAAAAAATTCCTACGATTTTTAATCGTCGATTTACTTTTTATTTTTTTTTCACTTTTTTTTTTGTCGTTTCTTATTGGTAAAATCGCAGGAGGCTTCGTAATCGGGGAATGGCACACATATTTGGAATCAGCGGGTCATTTCCATGAAAAATATCATTCTGATTATCCGTTTCTCGAAAAAAAGTTTTTTCGCCCAAAAAAATGAGAAGGGGTACCCCTTTCCTTTTTTTCAGAAATCTGAAAATTTCTGAAATATTCGGAACGTGGGAATGATCGTTATATTTGGAATCTGCGTGACCTACGCTTTCAGAATCTGCAAGCCAAATTGAAATAGAAAATTCCTACGATTTTTAATCGTCGATTTACTTCTTATTTTTTTTTCACTTTTTTTTTTGTCGTTTCTTATTGGTAAAATCGCAGGAGGCTTCGGAATCGGGGAATGGCACACATATTTGGAATCAGCGGGTCATTTCCATGAAAAATATCATTCTGATTATCCGTTTCTCGAAAAAAAGTTTTTTCGCCCAAAAAAATGAGAAGGGGTACCCCTTTCCTTTTTTTCAGAAATCTGAAAATTTCTGAAATATTCGGAACGTGGGAAGGATCGTTATATTTGGAATCTGCGTGACCTACGCTTTCAGAATCTGCAAGCCAAATTGAAATAAAAAATTCCTACGATTTTTAATCGTCGATTTACTTTTTATTTTTTTTTCACTTTTTTTTTTGTCGTTTCTTATTGGTAAAATCGCAGGAGGCTTCGGAATCGGGGAATGGCACACATATTTGGAATCAGCGGGTCATTTCCATGAAAAATATCATTCTGATTATCCGTTTCTCGAAAAAAAGTTTTTTCGCCCAAAAAAATGAGAAGGGGTACCCCTTTCCTTTTTTTCAGAAATCTGAAAATTTCTGAAATATTCGGAACGTGGGAATGATCGTTATATTTGGAATCTGCGTGACCTACGCTTTCAGAATCTGCAAGCCAAATTGGAATAAAAAATTCCTACGATTTTTAATCGTCGATTTACTTTTTATTTTTTTTTCACTTTTTTTTTTGTCGTTTCTTATTGGTAAAATCGCAGGAGGCTTCGGAATCGGGGAATGGCACACATATTTGGAATCAGCGGGTCATTTCCATGAAAAATATCATTCTGATTATCCGTTTCTCGAAAAAAAGTTTTTTCGCCCAAAAAAATGAGAAGGGGTACCCCTTTCCATTTTTTCAGAAATCTGAAAATTTCTGAAATATTCGGAACGTGGGAATGATCGTTATATTTGGAATCTGCGTGACCTACGCTTTCAGAATCTGCAAGCCAAATTGAAATAAAAAATTCCTACGATTTTTAATCGTCGATTTACTTTTTATTTTTTTTTCACTTTTTTTTTTGTCGTTTCTTATTGGTAAAATCGCAGGAGGCTTCGTAATCGGGGAATGGCACACATATTTGGAATCAGCGGGTCATTTCCATGAAAAATATCATTCTGATTATCCGTTTCTCGAAAAAAAGTTTTTTCGCCCAAAAAAATGAGAAGGGGTACCCCTTTCCTTTTTTTCAGAAATCTGAAAATTTCTGAAATATTCGGAACGTGGGAATGATCGTTATATTTGGAATCTGCGTGACCTACGCTTTCAGAATCTGCAAGCCAAATTGAAATAGAAAATTCCTACGATTTTTAATCGTCGATTTACTTCTTATTTTTTTTTCACTTTTTTTTTTGTCGTTTCTTATTGGTAAAATCGCAGGAGGCTTCGGAATCGGGGAATGGCACACATATTTGGAATCAGCGGGTCATTTCCATGAAAAATATCATTCTGATTATCCGTTTCTCGAAAAAAAGTTTTTTCGCCCAAAAAAATGAGAAGGGGTACCCCTTTCCTTTTTTTCAGAAATCTGAAAATTTCTGAAATATTCGGAACGTGGGAAGGATCGTTATATTTGGAATCTGCGTGACCTACGCTTTCAGAATCTGCAAGCCAAATTGAAATAAAAAATTCCTACGATTTTTAATCGTCGATTTACTTTTTATTTTTTTTTCACTTTTTTTTTTGTCGTTTCTTATTGGTAAAATCGCAGGAGGCTTCGGAATCGGGGAATGGCACACATATTTGGAATCAGCGGGTCATTTCCATGAAAAATATCATTCTGATTATCCGTTTCTCGAAAAAAAGTTTTTTCGCCCAAAAAAATGAGAAGGGGTACCCCTTTCCTTTTTTTCAGAAATCTGAAAATTTCTGAAATATTCGGAACGTGGGAAGGATCGTTATATTTGGAATCTGCGTGACCTACGCTTTCAGAATCTGCAAGCCAAATTGAAATAAAAAATTCCTACGATTTTTAATCGTCGATTTACTTTTTATTTTTTTTTCACTTTTTTTTTTGTCGTTTCTTATTGGTAAAATCGCAGGAGGCTTCGGAATCGGGGAATGGCACACATATTTGGAATCAGCGGGTCATTTCCATGAAAAATATCATTCTGATTATCCGTTTCTCGAAAAAAAGTTTTTTCGCCCAAAAAAATGAGAAGGGGTACCCCTTTCCTTTTTTTCAGAAATCTGAAAATTTCTGAAATATTCAGAACGTGGGAATGATCGTTATATTTGGAATCTGCGTGACCTACGCTTTCAGAATCTGCAAGCCAAATTGAAATAAAAAATTCCTACGATTTTTAATCGTCGATTTACTTTTTATTTTTTTTTCACTTTTTTTTTTGTCGTTTCTTATTGGTAAAATCGCAGGAGGCTTCGGAATCGGGGAATGGCACACATATTTGGAATCAGCGGGTCATTTCCATGAAAAATATCATTCTGATTATCCGTTTCTCGGAAAAAAGTTTTTTCGCCCAAAAAAATGAGAAGGGGTACCCCTTTCCTTTTTTTCAGAAATCTGAAAATTTCTGAAATATTCGGAACGTGGGAATGATCGTTATATTTGGAATCTGCGTGACCTACGCTTTCAGAATCTGCAAGCCAAATTGAAATAAAAAATTCCTACGATTTTTAATCGTCGATTTACTTTTTATTTTTTTTTCACTTTTTTTTTTGTCGTTTCTTATTGGTAAAATCGCAGGAGGCTTCGTAATCGGGGAATGGCACACATATTTGGAATCAGCGGGTCATTTCCATGAAAAATATCATTCTGATTATCCGTTTCTCGAAAAAAAGTTTTCTCGCCCAAAAAAATGAGAAGGGGTACCCCTTTCCTTTTTTTCAGAAATCTGAAAATTTCTGAAATATTCGGAACGTGGGAATGATCGTTATATTTGGAATCTGCGTGACCTACGCTTTCAGAATCTGCAAGCCAAATTGAAATAAAAAATTCCTATGATTTTTAATCGTCGATTTACTTTTTATTTTTTTTTCACTTTTTTTTTTGTCGTTTCTTATTGGTAAAATCGCAGGAGGCTTCGGAATCGGGGAATGGCACACATATTTGGAATCAGCGGGTCATTTCCATGAAAAATATCATTCTGATTATCCGTTTCTCGAAAAAAAGTTTTTTCGCCCAAAAAAATGAGAAGGGGTACCCCTTTCCTTTTTTTCAGAAATCTGAAAATTTCTGAAATATTCGGAACGTGGGAATGATCGTTATATTTGGAATCTGCGTGACCTACGCTTTCAGAATCTGCAAGCCAAATTGAAATAAAAAATTCCTACGATTTTTAATCGTCGATTTACTTTTTATTTTTTTTTCACTTTTTTTTTTGTCGTTTCTTATTGGTAAAATCGCAGGAGGCTTCGGAATCGGGGAATGGCACACATATTTGGAATCAGCGGGTCATTTCCATGAAAAATATCATTCTGATTATCCGTTTCTCGAAAAAAAGTTTTTTCGCCCAAAAAAATGAGAAGGGGTACCCCTTTCCTTTTTTTCAGAAATCTGAAAATTTCTGAAATATTCGGAACGTGGGAATGATCGTTATATTTGGAATCTGCGTGACCTACGCTTTCAGAATCTGCAAGCCAAATTGGAATAAAAAATGCCTACGATTTTTAATCGTCGATTTACTTTTTATTTTTTTTTCACTTTTTTTTTTGTCGTTTCTTATTGGTAAAATCGCAGGAGGCTTCGGAATCGGGGAATGGCACACATATTTGGAATCAGCGGGTCATTTCCATGAAAAATATCATTCTGATTATCCGTTTCTCGAAAAAAAGTTTTTTCGCCCAAAAAAATGAGAAGGGGTACCCCTTTCCATTTTTTCAGAAATCTGAAAATTTCTGAAATATTCGGAACGTGGGAATGATCGTTATATTTGGAATCTGCGTGACCTACGCTTTCAGAATCTGCAAGCCAAATTGAAATAAAAAATTCCTACGATTTTTAATCGTCGATTTACTTTTTATTTTTTTTTCACTTTTTTTTTTGTCGTTTCTTATTGGTAAAATCGCAGGAGGCTTCGTAATCGGGGAATGGCACACATATTTGGAATCAGCGGGTCATTTCCATGAAAAATATCATTCTGATTATCCGTTTCTCGAAAAAAAGTTTTTTCGCCCAAAAAAATGAGAAGGGGTACCCCTTTCCTTTTTTTCAGAAATCTGAAAATTTCTGAAATATTCGGAACGTGGGAATGATCGTTATATTTGGAATCTGCGTGACCTACGCTTTCAGAATCTGCAAGCCAAATTGAAATAGAAAATTCCTACGATTTTTAATCGTCGATTTACTTCTTATTTTTTTTTCACTTTTTTTTTTGTCGTTTCTTATTGGTAAAATCGCAGGAGGCTTCGGAATCGGGGAATGGCACACATATTTGGAATCAGCGGGTCATTTCCATGAAAAATATCATTCTGATTATCCGTTTCTCGAAAAAAAGTTTTTTCGCCCAAAAAAATGAGAAGGGGTACCCCTTTCCTTTTTTTCAGAAATCTGAAAATTTCTGAAATATTCGGAACGTGGGAAGGATCGTTATATTTGGAATCTGCGTGACCTACGCTTTCAGAATCTGCAAGCCAAATTGAAATAAAAAATTCCTACGATTTTTAATCGTCGATTTACTTTTTATTTTTTTTTCACTTTTTTTTTTGTCGTTTCTTATTGGTAAAATCGCAGGAGGCTTCGGAATCGGGGAATGGCACACATATTTGGAATCAGCGGGTCATTTCCATGAAAAATATCATTCTGATTATCCGTTTCTCGAAAAAAAGTTTTTTCGCCCAAAAAAATGAGAAGGGGTACCCCTTTCCTTTTTTTCAGAAATCTGAAAATTTCTGAAATATTCGGAACGTGGGAATGATCGTTATATTTGGAATCTGCGTGACCTACGCTTTCAGAATCTGCAAGCCAAATTGGAATAAAAAATTCCTACGATTTTTAATCGTCGATTTACTTTTTATTTTTTTTTCACTTTTTTTTTTGTCGTTTCTTATTGGTAAAATCGCAGGAGGCTTCGGAATCGGGGAATGGCACACATATTTGGAATCAGCGGGTCATTTCCATGAAAAATATCATTCTGATTATCCGTTTCTCGAAAAAAAGTTTTTTCGCCCAAAAAAATGAGAAGGGGTACCCCTTTCCATTTTTTCAGAAATCTGAAAATTTCTGAAATATTCGGAACGTGGGAATGATCGTTATATTTGGAATCTGCGTGACCTACGCTTTCAGAATCTGCAAGCCAAATTGAAATAAAAAATTCCTACGATTTTTAATCGTCGATTTACTTTTTATTTTTTTTTCACTTTTTTTTTTGTCGTTTCTTATTGGTAAAATCGCAGGAGGCTTCGTAATCGGGGAATGGCACACATATTTGGAATCAGCGGGTCATTTCCATGAAAAATATCATTCTGATTATCCGTTTCTCGAAAAAAAGTTTTTTCGCCCAAAAAAATGAGAAGGGGTACCCCTTTCCTTTTTTTCAGAAATCTGAAAATTTCTGAAATATTCGGAACGTGGGAATGATCGTTATATTTGGAATCTGCGTGACCTACGCTTTCAGAATCTGCAAGCCAAATTGAAATAGAAAATTCCTACGATTTTTAATCGTCGATTTACTTCTTATTTTTTTTTCACTTTTTTTTTTGTCGTTTCTTATTGGTAAAATCGCAGGAGGCTTCGTAATCGGGGAATGGCACACATATTTGGAATCAGCGGGTCATTTCCATGAAAAATATCATTCTGATTATCCGTTTCTCGAAAAAAAGTTTTTTCGCCCAAAAAAATGAGAAGGGGTACCCCTTTCCTTTTTTTCAGAAATCTGAAAATTTCTGAAATATTCAGAACGTGGGAATGATCGTTATATTTGGAATCTGCGTGACCTACGCTTTCAGAATCTGCAAGCCAAATTGAAATAAAAAATTCCTACGATTTTTAATCGTCGATTTACTTTTTATTTTTTTTTCACTTTTTTTTTTGTCGTTTCTTATTGGTAAAATCGCAGGAGGCTTCGGAATCGGGGAATGGCACACATATTTGGAATCAGCGGGTCATTTCCATGAAAAATATCATTCTGATTATCCGTTTCTCGAAAAAAAGTTTTTTCGCCCAAAAAAATGAGAAGGGGTACCCCTTTACTTTTTTTCAGAAATCTGAAAATTTCTGAAATATTCGGAACGTGGGAATGATCGTTATATTTGGAATCTGCGTGACCTACGCTTTCAGAATCTGCAAGTCAAATTGAAATAAAAAATTCCTACGATTTTTAATCGTCGATTTACTTTTTATTTTTTTTACACTTTTTTTTTTGTCGTTTCTTATTGGTAAAATCGCAGGAGGCTTCGTAATCGGGGAATGGCACACATATTTGGAATCAGCGGGTCATTTTCATGAAAAATATCATTCTGATTATCCGTTTCTCGAAAAAAAGTTTTTTCGCCCAAAAAAATGAGAAGGGGTACCCCTTTCCTTTTTTTCAGAAATCTGAAAATTTCTGAAATATTCGGAACGTGGGAATGATCGTTATATTTGGAATCTGCGTGACCTACGCTTTCAGAATCTGCAAGCCAAATTGAAATAAAAAATTCCTACGATTTTTAATCTTCGATTTACTTTTTATTTTTTTTTCACTTTTTTTTTTGTCGTTTCTTATTGGTAAAATCGCAGGAGGCTTCGTAATCGGGGAATGGCACACATATTTGGAATCAGCGGGTCATTTCCATGAAAAATATCATTCTGATTATCCGTTTCTCGAAAAAAAGTTTTTTCGCCCAAAAAAATGAGAAGGGGTACCCCTTTCCTTTTTTTCAGAAATCTGAAAATTTCTGAAATATTCGGAACGTGGGAATGATCGTTATATTTGGAATCTGCGTGACCTACGCTTTCAGAATCTGCAAGCCAAATTGAAATAAAAAATTCCTACGATTTTTAATCGTCGATTTACTTTTTATTTTTTTTTCACTTTTTTTTTTGTCGTTTCTTATTGGTTAAATCGCAGGAGGCTTCGTAATCGGGGAATGGCACACATATTTGGAATCAGCGGGTCATTTCCATGGAAAATATCATTCTGATTATCCGTTTCTCGAAAAAAAGTTTTTTCGCCCAAAAAAATGAGAAGGGGTACCCCTTTCCTTTTTTTCAGAAATCTGAAAATTTCTGAAATATTCGGAACGTGGGAATGATCGTTATATTTGGAATCTGCGTGACCTACGCTTTCAGAATCTGCAAGCCAAATTGAAATAAAAAATTCCTATGATTTTCAATCGTCGATTTACTTTTTATTTTTTTTTCACTTTTTTTTTTGTCGTTTCTTATTGGTAAAATCGCAGGAGGCTTCGGAATCGGGGAATGGCACACATATTTGGAATCAGCGGGTCATTTCCATGAAAAATATCATTCTGATTATCCGTTTCTCGAAAAAAAGTTTTTTCGCCCAAAAAAATGAGAAGGGGTACCCCTTTCCTTTTTTTCAGAAATCTGAAAATTTCTGAAATATTCGGAACGTGGGAATGATCGTTATATTTGGAATCTGCGTGACCTACGCTTTCAGAATCTGCAAGCCAAATTGAAATAAAAAATTCCTACGATTTTTAATCGTCGATTTACTTTTTATTTTTTTTTCACTTTTTTTTTTGTCGTTTCTTCTTGGTAAAATCGCAGGAGGCTTCGTAATCGGGGAATGGCACACATATTTGGAATCAGCGGGTCATTTCCATGAAAAATATCATTCTGATTATCCGTTTCTCGAAAAAAAGTTTTTTCGCCCAAAAAAATGAGAAGGGGTACCCCTTTCCTTTTTTTCAGAAATCTGAAAATTTCTGAAATATTCGGAACGTGGGAATGATCGTTATATTTGGAATCTGCGTGACCTACGCTTTCAGAATCTGCAAGCCAAATTGAAATAAAAAATTCCTATGATTTTTAATCGTCGATTTACTTTTTATTTTTTTTTCACTTTTTTTTTTGTCGTTTCTTATTGGTAAAATCGCAGGAGGCTTCGGAATCGGGGAATGGCACACATATTTGGAATCAGCGGGTCATTTCCATGAAAAATATCATTCTGATTATCCGTTTCTCGAAAAAAAGTTTTTTCGCCCAAAAAAATGAGAAGGGGTACCCCTTTCCTTTTTTTCAGAAATCTGAAAATTTCTGAAATATTCGGAACGTGGGAATGATCGTTATATTTGGAATCTGCGTGACCTACGCTTTCAGAATCTGCAAGCCAAATTGAAATAAAAAATTCCTACGATTTTTAATCGTCGATTTACTTTTTATTTTTTTTTCACTTTTTTTTTTGTCGTTTCTTATTGGTAAAATCGCAGGAGGCTTCGGAATCGGGGAATGGCACACATATTTGGAATCAGCGGGTCATTTCCATGAAAAATATCATTCTGATTATCCGTTTCTCGAAAAAAAGTTTTTTCGCCCAAAAAAATGAGAAGGGGTACCCCTTTCCTTTTTTTCAGAAATCTGAAAATTTCTGAAATATTCGGAACGTGGGAATGATCGTTATATTTGGAATCTGCGTGACCTACGCTTTCAGAATCTGCAAGCCAAATTGGAATAAAAAATTCCTACGATTTTTAATCGTCGATTTACTTTTTATTTTTTTTCACTTTTTTTTTTGTCGTTTCTTATTGGTAAAATCGCAGGAGGCTTCGGAATCGGGGAATGGCACACATATTTGGAATCAGCGGGTCATTTCCATGAAAAATATCATTCTGATTATCCGTTTCTCGAAAAAAAGTTTTTTCGCCCAAAAAAATGAGAAGGGGTACCCCTTTCCTTTTTTTCAGAAATCTGAAAATTTCTGAAATATTCGGAACGTGGGAATGATCGTTATATTTGGAATCTGCGTGACCTACGCTTTCAGAATCTGCAAGCCAAATTGAAATAAAAAATTCCTACGATTTTTAATCGTCGATTTACTTTTTATTTTTTTTTCACTTTTTTTTTTGTCGTTTCTTATTGGTAAAATCGCAGGAGGCTTCGGAATCGGGGAATGGCACACATATTTGGAATCAGCGGGTCATTTCCATGAAAAATATCATTCTGATTATCCGTTTCTCGAAAAAAAGTTTTTTCGCTCAAAAAAATGAGAAGGGGTACCCCTTTCCTTTTTTTCAGAAATCTGAAAATTTCTGAAATATTCGGAACGTGGGAATGATCGTTATATTTGGAATCTGCGTGACCTACGCTTTCAGAATCTGCAAGCCAAATTGAAATAAAAAATTCCTACGATTTTTAATCGTCGATTTACTTTTTATTTTTTTTTCACTTTTTTTTTTGTCGTTTCTTATTGGTTAAATCGCAGGAGGCTTCGTAATCGGGGAATGGCACACATATTTGGAATCAGCGGGTCATTTCCATGGAAAATATCATTCTGATTATCCGTTTCTCGAAAAAAAGTTTTTTCGCCCAAAAAAATGAGAAGGGGTACCCCTTTCCTTTTTTTCAGAAATCTGAAAATTTCTGAAATATTCGGAACGTGGGAATGATCGTTATATTTGGAATCTGCGTGACCTACGCTTTCAGAATCTGCAAGCCAAATTGAAATAAAAAATTCCTATGATTTGTAATCGTCGATTTACTTTTTATTTTTTTTTCACTTTTTTTTTTGTCGTTTCTTATTGGTAAAATCGCAGGAGGCTTCGGAATCGGGGAATGGCACACATATTTGGAATCAGCGGGTCATTTCCATGAAAAATATCATTCTGATTATCCGTTTCTCGAAAAAAAGTTTTTTCGCCCAAAAAAATGAGAAGGGGTACCCCTTTCCTTTTTTTCAGAAATCTGAAAATTTCTGAAATATTCGGAACGTGGGAATGATCGTTATATTTGGAATCTGCGTGACCTACGCTTTCAGAATCTGCAAGCCAAATTGAAATAAAAAATTCCTACGATTTTTAATCGTCGATTTACTTTTTATTTTTTTTTCACTTTTTTTTTTGTCGTTTCTTATTGGTAAAATCGCAGGAGGCTTCGTAATCGGGGAATAGCACAAATATTTGGAATCAGCGGGTCATTTCCATGAAAAATATCATTCTGATTATCCGTTTCTCGAAAAAAAGTTTTTTCGCCCAAAAAAATGAGAAGGGGTACCCCTTTCCTTTTTTTCAGAAATCTGAAAATTTCTGAAATATTCGGAACGTGGGAATGATCGTTATATTTGGAATCTGCGTGACCTACGCTTTCAGAATCTGCAAGCCAAATTGAAATAAAAAATTCCTACGATTTTTAATCGTCGATTTACTTTTTATTTTTTTTTCACTTTTTTTTTTGTCGTTTCTTATTGGTTAAATCGCAGGAGGCTTCGTAATCGGGGAATGGCACACATATTTGGAATCAGCGGGTCATTTCCATGGAAAATATCATTCTGATTATCCGTTTCTCGAAAAAAAGTTTTTTCGCCCAAAAAAATGAGAAGGGGTACCCCTTTCCTTTTTTTCAGAAATCTGAAAATTTCTGAAATATTCGGAACGTGGGAATGATCGTTATATTTGGAATCTGCGTGACCTACGCTTTCAGAATCTGCAAGCCAAATTGAAATAAAAAATTCCTATGATTTTTAATCGTCGATTTACTTTTTATTTTTTTTTCACTTTTTTTTTTGTCGTTTCTTATTGGTAAAATCGCAGGAGGCTTCGGAATCGGGGAATGGCACACATATTTGGAATCAGCGGGTCATTTCCATGAAAAATATCATTCTGATTATCCGTTTCTCGAAAAAAAGTTTTTTCGCCCAAAAAAATGAGAAGGGGTACCCCTTTCCTTTTTTTCAGAAATCTGAAAATTTCTGAAATATTCGGAACGTGGGAATGATCGTTATATTTGGAATCTGCGTGACCTACGCTTTCAGAATCTGCAAGCCAATTTGAAATAAAAAATTCCTACGATTTTTAATCGTCGATTTACTTTTTATTTTTTTTTGCACTTTTTTTTTTGTCGTTTCTTATTTGTAAAATCGCAGGAGGCTTCGTAATCGGGGAATGGCACACATATTTGGAATCAGCGGGTCATTTCCATGAAAAATATCATTCTGATTATCCGTTTCACGAAAAAAAGTTTTTTCGCCCAAAAAAATGAGAAGGGGTACCCCTTTCCTTTTTTTCAGAAATCTGAAAATTTCTGAAATATTCGGAACGTGGGAATGATCGTTATATTTGGAATCTGCGTGACCTACGCTTTCAGAATCTGCAAGCCAAATTGAAATAAAAAATTCCTACGATTTTTAATCGTCGATTTACTTTTTATTTTTTTTTCACTTTTTTTTTTGTCGTTTCTTATTGGTAAAATCGCAGGAGGCTTCGTAATCGGGGAATGGCACACATATTTGGAATCAGCGGGTCATTTCCATGAAAAATATCATTCTGATTATCCGTTTCTCGAAAAAAAGTTTTTTCGCCCAAAAAAATGAGAAGGGGTACCCCTTTCCTTTTTTTCAGAAATCTGAAAATTTCTGAAATATTCGGAACGTGGGAATGATCGTTATATTTGGAATCTGCGTGACCTACGCTTTCAGAATCTGCAAGCCAAATTGAAATAAAAAATTCCTACGATTTTTAATCGTCGATTTACTTTTTATTTTTTTTTCACTTTTTTTTTTGTCGTTTCTTATTGGTTAAATCGCAGGAGGCTTCGTAATCGGGGAATGGCACACATATTTGGAATCAGCGGGTCATTTTCATGGAAAATATCATTCTGATTATCCGTTTCTCGAAAAAAAGTTTTTTCGCCCAAAAAAATGAGAAGGGGTACCCCTTTCCTTTTTTTCAGAAATCTGAAAATTTCTGAAATATTCGGAACGTGGGAATGATCGTTATATTTGGAATCTGCGTGACCTACGCTTTCAGAATCTGCAAGCCAATTTGAAATAAAAAATTCCTACGATTTTTAATCGTCGATTTACTTTTTATTTTTTTTTGCACTTTTTTTTTTGTCGTTTCTTATTTGTAAAATCGCAGGAGGCTTCGTAATCGGGGAATGGCACACATATTTGGAATCAGCGGGTCATTTCCATGAAAAATATCATTCTGATTATCCGTTTCACGAAAAAAAGTTTTTTCGCCCAAAAAAATGAGAAGGGGTACCCCTTTCCTTTTTTTCAGAAATCTGAAAATTTCTGAAATATTCGGAACGTGGGAATGATCGTTATATTTGGAATCTGCGTGACCTACGCTTTCAGAATCTGCAAGCCAAATTGAAATAAAAAATTCCTACGATTTTTAATCGTCGATTTACTTTTTATTTTTTTTTCACTTTTTTTTTTGTCGTTTCTTATTGGTAAAATCGCAGGAGGCTTCGGAATCGGGGAATGGCACACATATTTGGAATCAGCGGGTCATTTCCATGAAAAATATCATTCTGATTATCCGTTTCTCGAAAAAAAGTTTTTTCGTCCAAAAAAATGAGAAGGGGTACCCCTTTCCTTTTTTTCAGAAATCTGAAAATTTCTGAAATATTCGGAACGTGGGAATGATCGTTATATTTGGAATCTGCGTGACCTACGCTTTCAGAATCTGCAAGCCAAATTGAAATAAAAAATTCCTACGATTTTTAATCGTCGATTTACTTTTCATTTTTTTTTCACTTTTTTTTTTGTCGTTTCTTATTGGTAAAATCGCAGGAGGATTCGGAATCGGGGAATGGCACACATATTTGGAATCAGTGGGTCATTTCCATGAAGAATATCATTCTGATTATCCGTTTCTCGACAAAAAGTTTTTTCGCCCAAAAAAATGAGAAGGGGTACCCCTTTCCTTTTTTTCAGAAATCTGAAAATTTCTGAAATATTCGGAACGTGGGAATAATCGTTATATTTGGAATCTGCGTGACCTACGCTTTCAGAATCTGCAAGCCAAATTGAAATAAAAAATTCCTACGATTTTTAATCGTCGATTTACTTTTTATTTTTTTTCCACTTTTTTTTTTGTCGTTTTTTATTGGTAAAATCGCAGGAGGCTTCGGAATCGGGGAATGGCACACATATTTGGAATCAGCGGGTCATTTCCATGAAGAATATCATTCTGATTATCCGTTTCTCGACAAAAAGTTTTTTCGCCCAAAAAAATGAGAAGGGGTACCCCTTTCCTTTTTTTCAGAAATCTGAAAATTTCTGAAATATTCGGAACATGGGAATGATCGTTATATTTGGAATCTGCGTGACCTACGCTTTCAGAATCTGCGAGCCAAATTGAAATAGAAAATTCCTACGATTTTTAATCGTCGATTTACTTTTTATTTTTTTTTCACTTTTTTTTTGTCGTTTTTTATTGGTAAAATTGCAGGAGGCTTCGGAATCGGGGAATGGCACACATATTTCGAATCAGCGGGTCATTTCCATGAAGAATATCATTCTGATTATCCGTTTCTCGACAAAAAGTTTTTTCGCCCAAAAAAATGAGAAGGGGTACCCCTTTCCTTTTTTTCGGAAATCTGAAAATTTCTGAAATATTCGGAACGTGGGAATGATCGTTATATTTGGAATCTGCGTGACCTACGCTTTCAGAATCTGCAAGCCAAATTGAAATAAAAAATTTCTACGATTTTTAATCGTCGATTTACTTTTTATTTTTTTTTCACTTTTATTCGTCGTTTTTTATTGGTAAATTCGCAGGAGGCTTCGGAATCGGGGAATGGCACACATATTTGGAATCAGCGGGTCATTTCCATGAAGAATATCATTCTGATTATCCGTTTCTCGACAAAAAGATTTTTCGCCCAAAAAAATGAGAAGGGGTACCCCTTTCCTTTTTTTCAGAAATCTGAAAATTTCTGAAATATTCGGAACGTGGGAATGATCGTTATATTTGGAATCTGCGTGACCTACGCTTTCAGAATCTGCAAGCCAAATTGAAATAAAAAATTCCTACGATTTTTAATCGTCGATTTACTTTTTATTTTTTTTTCACTTTTTTTTTTGTCGTTTCTTATTGGTAAAATCGCAGGAGGCTTCGTAATCGGGGAATGGCACACATATTTGGAATCAGCGGGTCATTTCCATGAAAAATATCATTCTGATTATCCGTTTCTCGAAAAAAAGTTTTTTCGCCCAAAAAAATGAGAAGGGGTACCCCTTTCCTTTTTTTCAGAAATCTGAAAATTTCTGAAATATTCGGAACGTGGGAATGATCGTTATATTTGGAATCTGCGTGACCTACGCTTTCAGAATCTGCAAGCCAAATTGAAATAAAAAATTCCTACGATTTTTAATCGTCGATTTACTTTTTATTTTTTTTTCACTTTTTTTTTTGTCGTTTTTTATTGGTAAAATCGCAGGAGGCTTCGGAATCGGGGAATGGCACACATATTTGGAATCAGCGGGTCATTTCCATGAAGAATATCATTCTGATTATCCGTTTCTCGACAAAAAGTTTTTTCGCCCAAAAAAATGAGAAGGGGTACCCTTTCCTTTTTTTCAGAAATCTGAAAATTTCTGAAATATTCGGAACATGAGAATGATCGTTATATTTGGAATCCGCGTGACCTACGCTTTCAGAATCTGCGAGCCAAATTGAAATAGAAAATTCCTACGATTTTTAATCGTCGATTTACTTTTTATTTTTTTTTCACTTTTTTTTTGTCGTTTTTTATTGGTAAAATTGCAGGAGGCTTCGGAATCGGGGAATGGCACACATATTTGGAATCAGCGGGTCATTTCCATGAAGAATATCATTCTGATTATCCGTTTCTCGACAAAAAGTTTTTTCGCCCAAAAAAATGAGAAGGGGTACCCCTTTCCTTTTTTTCAGAAATCAGAAAATTTCTGAAATATTCGGAACATGGAAATGATCGTTATATTTGGAATCTGCGTGACCTACGCTTTCAGAATCTGCGAGCCAAATTGAAATAGAAAATTCCTACGATTTTTAATCGTCGATTTACTTTTTATTTTTTTTTCACTTTTTTTTTGTCGTTTTTTATTGGTAAAATTGCAGGAGGCTTCGGAATCGGGGAATGGCACACATATTTGGAATCAGCGGGTCATTTCCATGAAGAATATCATTCTGATTATCCGTTTCTCGACAAAAAGTTTTTTCGCCCAAAAAAATGAGAAGGGTACCCCTTTCCTTTTTTTCGGAAATCTGAAAATTTCTGAAATATTCGGAACGTGGGAATGATCGTTATATTTGGAATCTGCGTGACCTACGCTTTCAGAATCTGCAAGCCAAATTGAAATAAAAAATTCCTACGATTTTTAATCGTCGATTTACTTTTTATTTTTTTTTCACTTTTTTTTTTGTCGTTTCTTATTGGTAAAATCGCAGGAGGATTCGGAATCGGGGAATGGCACACATATTTGGAATCAGTGGGTCATTTCCATGAAGAATATCATTCTGATTATCCGTTTCTCGACAAAAAGTTTTTTCGCCCAAAAAAATGAGAAGGGGTACCCCTTTCCTTTTTTTCAGAAATCTGAAAATTTCTGAAATATTCGGAACGTGGGAATAATCGTTATATTTGGAATCTGCGTGACCTACGCTTTCAGAATCTGCAAGCCAAATTGAAATAAAAAATTCCTACGATTTTTAATCGTCGATTTACTTTTTATTTTTTTTTCACTTTTTTTTTTGTCGTTTTTTATTGGTAAAATCGCAGGAGGATTCGGAATCGGGGAATGGCACACATATTTGGAATCAGTGGGTCATTTCCATGAAGAATATCATTCTGATTATCCGTTTCTCGACAAAAAGTTTTTTCGCCCAAAAAAATGAGAAGGGGTACCCCTTTCCTTTTTTTCAGAAATCTGAAAATTTCTGAAATATTCGGAACGTGGGAATAATCGTTATATTTGGAATCTGCGTGACCTACGCTTTCAGAATCTGCAAGCCAAATTGAAATAAAAAATTCCTACGATTTTTAATCGTCGATTTACTTTTTATTTTTTTTTCACTTTTTTTCGTCGTTTTTTATTGGTAAATTCGCAGGAGGCTTCAGAATCGGGGAATGGCACACATATTTGGAATCAGCGGGTCATTTCCATGAAGAATATCATTCTGATTATCCGTTTCTCGACAAAAAGTTTTTTCGCCCAAAAAAATGAGAAGGGGTACCCCTTTCCTTTTTTTCAGAAATCTGAAAATTTCTGAAATATTCGGAACGTGGGAATAATCGTTATATTTGGAATCTGCGTGACCTACGCTTTCAGAATCTGCAAGCCAAATTGAAATAAAAAATTCCTACGATTTTTAATCGTCGATTTACTTTTTATTTTTTTTCCACTTTTTTTTTGTCGTTTTTTATTGGTAAAATCGCAGGAGGCTTCGGAATCGGGGAATGGCACACATATTTGGAATCAGCGGGTCATTTCCATGAAGAATATCATTCTGATTATCCGTTTCTCGACAAAAAGTTTTTTCGCCCAAAAAAATGAGAAGGGTACCCCTTTCCTTTTTTTCAGAAATCTGAAAATTTCTGAAATATTCGGAACATGGAAATGATCGTTATATTTGGAATCTGCGTGACCTACGCTTTCAGAATCTGCGAGCCAAATTGAAATAGAAAATTCCTACGATTTTTAATCGTCGATTTACTTTTTATTTTTTTTTCACTTTTTTTTTGTCGTTTTTTATTGGTAAAATTGCAGGAGGCTTCGGAATCGGGGAATGGCACACATATTTGGAATCAGCGGGTCATTTCCATGAAGAATATCATTCTGATTATCCGTTTCTCGACAAAAAGTTTTTTCGCCCAAAAAAATGAGAAGGGTACCCCTTTCCTTTTTTTCGGAAATCTGAAAATTTCTGAAATATTCGGAACGTGGGAATGATCGTTATATTTGGAATCTGCGTGACCTACGCTTTCAGAATCTGCAAGCCAAATTGAAATAAAAAATTCCTACGATTTTTAATCGTCGATTTACTTTTTATTTTTTTTTCACTTTTTTTTTTGTCGTTTCTTATTGGTAAAATCGCAGGAGGATTCGGAATCGGGGAATGGCACACATATTTGGAATCAGTGGGTCATTTCCATGAAGAATATCATTCTGATTATCCGTTTCTCGACAAAAAGTTTTTTCGCCCAAAAAAATGAGAAGGGGTACCCCTTTCCTTTTTTTCAGAAATCTGAAAATTTCTGAAATATTCGGAACGTGGGAATAATCGTTATATTTGGAATCTGCGTGACCTACGCTTTCAGAATCTGCAAGCCAAATTGAAATAAAAAATTCCTACGATTTTTAATCGTCGATTTACTTTTTATTTTTTTTTCACTTTTTTTTTTGTCGTTTTTTATTGGTAAAATCGCAGGAGGATTCGGAATCGGGGAATGGCACACATATTTGGAATCAGTGGGTCATTTCCATGAAGAATATCATTCTGATTATCCGTTTCTCGACAAAAAGTTTTTTCGCCCAAAAAAATGAGAAGGGGTACCCCTTTCCTTTTTTTCAGAAATCTGAAAATTTCTGAAATATTCGGAACGTGGGAATAATCGTTATATTTGGAATCTGCGTGACCTACGCTTTCAGAATCTGCAAGCCAAATTGAAATAAAAAATTCCTACGATTTTTAATCGTCGATTTACTTTTTATTTTTTTTTCACTTTTTTTCGTCGTTTTTTATTGGTAAATTCGCAGGAGGCTTCAGAATCGGGGAATGGCACACATATTTGGAATCAGCGGGTCATTTCCATGAAGAATATCATTCTGATTATCCGTTTCTCGACAAAAAGTTTTTTCGCCCAAAAAAATGAGAAGGGGTACCCCTTTCCTTTTTTTCAGAAATCTGAAAATTTCTGAAATATTCGGAACGTGGGAATAATCGTTATATTTGGAATCTGCGTGACCTACGCTTTCAGAATCTGCAAGCCAAATTGAAATAAAAAATTCCTACGATTTTTAATCGTCGATTTACTTTTTATTTTTTTTCCACTTTTTTTTTGTCGTTTTTTATTGGTAAAATCGCAGGAGGCTTCGGAATCGGGGAATGGCACACATATTTGGAATCAGCGGGTCATTTCCATGAAGAATATCATTCTGATTATCCGTTTCTCGACAAAAAGTTTTTTCGCCCAAAAAAATGAGAAGGGGTACCCCTTTCCTTTTTTTCAGAAATCTGAAAATTTCTGAAATATTCGGAACATGGGAATGATCGTTATATTTGGAATCTGCGTGACCTACGCTTTCAGAATCTGCGAGCCAAATTGAAATAGAAAATTCCTACGATTTTTAATCGTCGATTTACTTTTTATTTTTTTTTCACTTTTTTTTTGTCGTTTTTTATTGGTAAAATTGCAGGAGGCTTCGGAATCGGGGAATGGCACACATATTTCGAATCAGCGGGTCATTTCCATGAAGAATATCATTCTGATTATCCGTTTCTCGACAAAAAGTTTTTTCGCCCAAAAAAATGAGAAGGGGTACCCCTTTCCTGTTTTTCGGAAATCTGAAAATTTCTGAAATATTCGGAACGTGGGAATGATCGTTATATTTGGAATCTGCGTGACCTACGCTTTCAGAATCTGCAAGCCAAATTGAAATAAAAAATTTCTACGATTTTTAATCGTCGATTTACTTTTTATTTTTTTTTCACTTTTTTTCGTCGTTTTTTATTGGTAAATTCGCAGGAGGCTTCGGAATCGGGGAATGGCACACATATTTGGAATCAGCGGGTCATTTCCATGAAGAATATCATTCTGATTATCCGTTTCTCGACAAAAAGTTTTTTCGCCCAAAAAAATGAGAAGGGGTACCCCTTTCCTTTTTTTCAGAAATCTGAAAATTTCTGAAATATTCGGAACGTGGGAATGATCGTTATATTTGGAATCTGCGTGACCTACGCTTTCAGAATCTGCAAGCCAAATTGAAATAAAAAATTCCTACGATTTTTAATCGTCGATTTACTTTTTATTTTTTTTTCACTTTTTTTTTTGTCGTTTCTTATTGGTAAAATCGCAGGAGGCTTCGTAATCGGGGAATGGCACACATATTTGGAATCAGCGGGTCATTTCCATGAAAAATATCATTCTGATTATCCGTTTCTCGAAAAAAAGTTTTTTCGCCCAAAAAAATGAGAAGGGGTACCCCTTTCCTTTTTTTCAGAAATCTGAAAATTTCTGAAATATTCGGAACGTGGGAATGATCGTTATATTTGGAATCTGCGTGACCTACGCTTTCAGAATCTGCAAGCCAAATTGAAATAAAAAATTCCTACGATTTTTAATCGTCGATTTACTTTTTATTTTTTTTTCACTTTTTTTTTTGTCGTTTTTTATTGGTAAAATCGCAGGAGGCTTCGGAATCGGGGAATGGCACACATATTTGGAATCAGCGGGTCATTTCCATGAAGAATATCATTCTGATTATCCGTTTCTCGACAAAAAGTTTTTTCGCCCAAAAAAATGAGAAGGGGTACCCCTTTCCTTTTTTTCAGAAATCTGAAAATTTCTGAAATATTCGGAACATGAGAATGATCGTTATATTTGGAATCCGCGTGACCTACGCTTTCAGAATCTGCGAGCCAAATTGAAATAGAAAATTCCTACGATTTTTAATCGTCGATTTACTTTTTATTTTTTTTTCACTTTTTTTTTGTCGTTTTTTATTGGTAAAATTGCAGGAGGCTTCGGAATCGGGGAATGGCACACATATTTGGAATCAGCGGGTCATTTCCATGAAGAATATCATTCTGATTATCCGTTTCTCGACAAAAAGTTTTTTCGCCCACAAAAATGAGAAGGGGTACCCCTTTCCTTTTTTTCAGAAATCTGAAAATTTCTGAAATATTCGGAACGTGGGAATGATCGTTATATTTGGAATCTGCGTGACCTACGCTTTCAGAATCTGCAAGCCAAATTGAAATAAAAAATTCCTACGATTTTTAATCGTCGATTTACTTTTTATTTTTTTTTCACTTTTTTTTTTTGTCGTTTCTTATTGGTAAAATCGCAGGAGGCTCTGAATCGGGGAATGGCACACATATTTGGAATCAGCGGGTCATTTCCATGAAAAATATCATTCTGATTATCCGTTTCTCGAAAAAAAGTTTTTTCGCCCAAAAAAATGAGAAGGGGTACCCCTTTCCTTTTTTTCAGAAATCTGAAAATTTCTGAAATATTCGGAACGTGGGAATGATCGTTATATTTGGAATCTGCGTGACCTACGCTTTCAGAATCTGCGAGCCAAATTGAAATAGAAAATTCCTACGATTTTTAATCGTCGATTTACTTTTTATTTTTTTTTCACTTTTTTTTTTGTCGTTTTTTATTGGTAAAATCGCAGGAGGCTTCGGAATCGGGGAATGGCACACATATTTGGAATCAGCGGGTCATTTCCATGAAGAATATCATTCTGATTATCCGTTTCTCGACAAAAAGTTTTTTCGCCCAAAAAAATGAGAAGGGGTACCCCTTTCCTTTTTTTCAGAAATCTGAAAATTTCTGAAATATTCGGAACATGAGAATGATCGTTATATTTGGAATCCGCGTGACCTACGCTTTCAGAATCTGCGAGCCAAATTGAAATAGAAAATTCCTACGATTTTTAATCGTCGATTTACTTTTTATTTTTTTTTCACTTTTTTTTTGTCGTTTTTTATTGGTAAAATTGCAGGAGGCTTCGGAATCGGGGAATGGCACACATATTTGGAATCAGCGGGTCATTTCCATGAAGAATATCATTCTGATTATCCGTTTCTCGACAAAAAGTTTTTTCGCCCAAAAAAATGAGAAGGGGTACCCCTTTCCTTTTTTTCAGAAATCTGAAAATTTCTGAAATATTCGGAACATGGAAATGATCGTTATATTTGGAATCTGCGTGACCTACGCTTTCAGAATCTGCGAGCCAAATTGAAATAGAAAATTCCTACGATTTTTAATCGTCGATTTACTTTTTATTTTTTTTTCACTTTTTTTCGTCGTTTTTTATTGGTAAATTCGCAGGAGGCTTCGGAATCGGGGAATGGCACACATATTTGGAATCAGCGGGTCATTTCCATGAAGAATATCATTCTGATTATCCGTTTCTCGACAAAAAGTTTTTTCGCCCAAAAAAATGAGAAGGGGTACCCCTTTCCTTTTTTTCAGAAATCTGAAAATTTCTGAAATATTCGGAACGTGGGAATGATCGTTATATTTGGAATCTGCGTGACCTACGCTTTCAGAATCTGCAAGCCAAATTGAAATAAAAAATTCCTACGATTTTTAATCGTCGATTTACTTTTTATTTTTTTTTCACTTTTTTTTTTGTCGTTTCTTATTGGTAAAATCGCAGGAGGCTTCGTAATCGGGGAATGGCACACATATTTGGAATCAGCGGGTCATTTCCATGAAAAATATCATTCTGATTATCCGTTTCTCGAAAAAAAGTTTTTTCGCCCAAAAAAATGAGAAGGGGTACCCCTTTCCTTTTTTTCAGAAATCTGAAAATTTCTGAAATATTCGGAACGTGGGAATGATCGTTATATTTGGAATCTGCGTGACCTACGCTTTCAGAATCTGCAAGCCAAATTGAAATAAAAAATTCCTACGATTTTTAATCGTCGATTTACTTTTTATTTTTTTTTCACTTTTTTTTTTGTCGTTTTTTATTGGTAAAATCGCAGGAGGCTTCGGAATCGGGGAATGGCACACATATTTGGAATCAGCGGGTCATTTCCATGAAGAATATCATTCTGATTATCCGTTTCTCGACAAAAAGTTTTTTCGCCCAAAAAAATGAGAAGGGGTACCCCTTTCCTTTTTTTCAGAAATCTGAAAATTTCTGAAATATTCGGAACATGAGAATGATCGTTATATTTGGAATCTGCGTGACCTACGCTTTCAGAATCTGCGAGCCAAATTGAAATAGAAAATTCCTACGATTTTTAATCGTCGATTTACTTTTTATTTTTTTTTCACTTTTTTTTTGTCGTTTTTTATTGGTAAAATTGCAGGAGGCTTCGGAATCGGGGAATGGCACACATATTTGGAATCAGCGGGTCATTTCCATGAAGAATATCATTCTGATTATCCGTTTCTCGACAAAAAGTTTTTTCGCCCAAAAAAATGAGAAGGGGTACCCCTTTCCTTTTTTTCAGAAATCTGAAAATTTCTGAAATATTCGGAACGTGGGAATGATCGTTATAATTGGAATCTGCGTGACCTACGCTTTCAGAATCTGCAAGCCAAATTGAAATAAAAAATTTCTACGATTTTTAATCGTCGATTTACTTTTTATTTTTTTTTCACTTTTTTTCGTCGTTTTTTATTGGTAAATTCGCAGGAGGCTTCGGAATCGGGGAATGGCACACATATTTGGAATCAGCGGGTCATTTCCATGAAGAATATCATTCTGATTATCCGTTTCTCGACAAAAAGTTTTTTTGCCCAAAAAAATGAGAAGGGGTACCCCTTTCCTTTTTTTCAGAAATCTGAAAATTTCTGGAATATTCGGAACCTGGGAATGATCGTTATATTTGGAATCTGCGTGACCTACGCTTTCAGAATCTGCAAGCCAAATTGAAATAAAAAATTCCTACGATTTTTAATCGTCGATTTACTTTTTATTTTTTTTTCACTTTTTTTTTTGTCGTTTTTTATTGGTAAAATCGCAGGAGGATTCGGAATCGGGGAATGGCACACATATTTGGAATCAGTGGGTCATTTCCATGAAGAATATCATTCTGATTATCCGTTTCTCGACAAAAAGTTTTTTCGCCCAAAAAAATGAGAAGGGGTACCCCTTTCCTTTTTTTCAGAAATCTGAAAATTTCTGAAATATTCGGAAAGTGGGAATGATCGTTATATTTGGAATCTGCGTGACCTACGCTTTCAGAATCTGCAAGCCAAATTGAAATAAAAAATTCCTACGATTTTTAATCGTCGATTTACTTTTTATTTTTTTTTCACTTTTTTTTTTGTCGTTTTTTATTGGTAAAATCGCAGGAGGCTTCGGAATCGGGGAATGGCACACATATTTGGAATCAGCGGGTCATTTCCATGAAGAATATCATTCTGATTATCCGTTTCTCGACAAAAAGTTTTTTCGCCCAAAAAAATGAGAAGGGGTACCCCTTTCCTTTTTTTCAGAAATCTGAAAATTTCTGAAATATTCGGAACGTGGGAATGATCGTTATATTTGGAATCTGCGTGACCTACGCTTTCAGAATCTGCAAGCCAAATTGAAATAAAAAATTCCTACGATTTTTAATCGTCGATTTACTTTTTATTTTTTTTTCACTTTTTTTTTTGTCGTTTTTTATTGGTAAAATCGCAGGAGGCTTCGGAATCGGGGAATGGCACACATATTTGGAATCAGCGGGTCATTTCCATCAAGAATATCATTCTGATTATCCGTTTCTCGACAAAAAGTTTTTTCGCCCAAAAAAATGAGAAGGGGTACCCCTTTCCTTTTTTTCAGAAATCTGAAAATTTCTGAAATATTCGGAACATGGGAATGATCGTTATATTTGGAATCTGCGTGACCTACGCTTTCAGAATCTGCGAGCCAAATTGAAATAGAAAATTCCTACGATTTTTAATCGTCGATTTACTTTTTATTTATTTTTTACTTTTTTTTTGTCGTTTTTTATTGGTAAAATTGCAGGAGGCTTCGGAATCGGGGAATGGCACACATATTTGGAATCAGCGGGTCATTTCCATGAAGAATATCATTCTGATTATCCGTTTCTCGACAAAAAGTTTTTTCGCCCACAAAAATGAGAAGGGGTACCCCTTTCCTTTTTTTCAGAAATCTGAAAATTTCTGAAATATTCGGAACGTGGGAATGATCGTTATATTTGGAATCTGCGTGACCTACGCTTTCAGAATCTGCAAGCCAAATTGAAATAAAAAATTCCTACGATTTTTAATCGTCGATTTACTTTTTATTTTTTTTTCACTTTTTTTTTTTGTCGTTTCTTATTGGTAAAATCGCAGGAGGCTCTGAATCGGGGAATGGCACACATATTTGGAATCAGCGGGTCATTTCCATGAAAAATATCATTCTGATTATCCGTTTCTCGAAAAAAAGTTTTTTCGCCCAAAAAAATGAGAAGGGGTACCCCTTTCCTTTTTTTCAGAAATCTGAAAATTTCTGAAATATTCGGAACGTGGGAATGATCGTTATATTTGGAATCTGCGTGACCTACGCTTTCAGAATCTGCGAGCCAAATTGAAATAGAAAATTCCTACGATTTTTAATCGTCGATTTACTTTTTATTTTTTTTTCACTTTTTTTTTTGTCGTTTTTTATTGGTAAAATCGCAGGAGGCTTCGGAATCGGGGAATGGCACACATATTTGGAATCAGCGGGTCATTTCCATGAAGAATATCATTCTGATTATCCGTTTCTCGACAAAAAGTTTTTTCGCCCAAAAAAATGAGAAGGGGTACCCCTTTCCATTTTTTCAGAAATCTGAAAATTTCTGAAATATTCGGAACATGGGAATGATCGTTATATTTGGAATCTGCGTGACCTACGCTTTCAGAATCTGCGAGCCAAATTGAAATAGAAAATTCCTACGATTTTTAATCGTCGATTTACTTTTTATTTTTTTTTCACTTTTTTTTTGTCGTTTTTTATTGGTAAAATTGCAGGAGGCTTCGGAATCGGGGAATGGCACACATATTTGGAATCAGCGGGTCATTTCCATGAAGAATATCATTCTGATTATCCGTTTCTCGACAAAAAGTTTTTTCGCCCAAAAAAATGAGAAGGGGTACCCCTTTCCTTTTTTTCAGAAATCTGAAAATTTCTGAAATATTCGGAACGTGGGAATGATCGTTATATTTGGAATCTGCGTGACCTACGCTTTCAGAATCTGCAAGCCAAATTGAAATAAAAAATTCCTACGATTTTTAATCGTCGATTTACTTTTTATTTTTTTTTCCACTTTTTTTTGTGTCGTTTTTTATTAGTAAAATCGCAGGAGGCTTCGGAATCGAGGAATGGCACACATATTTGGAATCAGCCGGTCAGTTTCATGAAGAATATTATCCTGATTATTCGTTTCTCGAAAAAAGGTTTTTCGCCCAAAAAAATGAGAAGGGCGAATATACTTTTTATTATTTTTCCACTTTTTGTTTGTGTCGTTTTTCATTAGTCAAATCGCAGGAGGCTTCGGAATCGAGGAATGGCATACATATTTGGAATCAGCGGGTCATTTCCATAAAGAATATCATTCTGATTATCCGTTTCTCGACAAAGAGTTTTTTCGGCAAAATTTTTTTGTGGAGAATCGGATAATCTCAATGATATTCTCCATGCAAATGACCCGCTGATTCCAAATATGTGTATCATCCCTCGATTCGCAAGCCTTCTGCGATTTTACCAATAAAAATCGAGAGAAGAAAAAAGTGGAGCTAAAAATCCAAAGTAAATCGACGATTTAAAATCGTAGGAATTTTTCATTTCAAATCCGCTTGCAGATTCTGAAAGGGTAGGTTCCACAGATTTTAAATATATGTATCATTTCTACGTTCTAAATATTCCGGGAAATTTCAGATTCCTGGAAAAAAGGAAAGGGGTACCCCTTCTCATTTTTCTCATCTTTTTCGGCAAAATTTTTTTGTGGAGAATCGGAAAGTTTCAATGATATTCCCCATGCAAATGACCCACTGATTTCAAATATGTGTATCATTTCTCGATTCGGAAGCCTCCTGCAATCCTACTAATAAAAAACGAGAGCAGAAAAAGTGGAAAAAAAAAATAAAAGTAAATCGACAATTTAAAATCGTAGGAATTTTTCATTTCGAATCCGCTTGCAGATTCTGAAAGGTAGGGTTCCGCAGATTCCAAATGTACGTATGATTCCTACGTTCTGAATATGTCAAAAAATTCTAGATTTCCCGAAGAAAGGAAAGGGAAATTCCCCTTCTCATTTTTCTCATTTTTATCGGCAAAATTTTTTCATCGAGAATCGGATAATTCCAACGACATTTTTCATGCAAATGACCCGCTAAACACAAATATGCGTGTCATTTCTCGATTCGGATGCCTCCTGCGATTTTTTCAATAAAAAACGACCGAAAAAAAAGTGGAAAAATAATAAAAAGTAATTCGACCATCAAATATCGTAGGAATTTTCCATTTCAAATCGGCTTGCAGATTCTGAAAGGGTAGGTTATGCAGATTACAAATACATGTATTATCCCTATGTTCCGAATATTTTGGAAATTTTCAGATTTCTGAAAAAAAGGAAAGGGGTACCCCTTCTCATTTTTTTGGGCGTAAAAACTTTTTGTCGAGAAACGGATAATCAGGATGATATTCTTCATGGAAATGACCCGCTGATTCCAAATATGTGTGCCATTTCTTGATTCCGAAGCCTCCTGCGATTTTACCAATAAAAAACGACCGAAAAAAAAGCGGAAAAATAATAAAAAGTAAATCGACGATTCAAAATCGTAGGAATTTTTTATTTCAAATCTGCTCGCAGATTCTGAAAGGGTAGGTTACGCAGATTACAAATACATGTATTATCCCTATGTTCCGAATATTTCGGAAAATTTCAGATTTCTGAAAAAAAGGACAGTGGTACCCCTCTTCATCTTCCTGGCCAAAAAAACTCCCCGACTGGAATAGGATAATCAGGATGATATTCTTCCACGAAATCGCACGCTGACTCTAAGTATATGTATTATTATTCGATTTCGAAGCATCCTGCGATTTCACTAATGAGAAACAGGAAAAAAAAAGTGGGGAAAGAATGAAACGTAATTTGACGATTGAAAATAGATGGAATCTTTTATTTTTAACCGGCTCGCAGTTTCTGGAAGCGTATAGGTTCCGCCGCCCCTAAATATATGTATTATTTTTATGTTTCGACGACTCCGAAAAATTTCAGATTTTTGAAATAAAGGACAGTTGTACCCCTTCTTATTCTTATGGCAGAAAAGTTTTCTCCTTGGAATCTCATAATGACAATGAGGTTTTCCAACGGCATCGCACGATGATTCTAAATGTGTGTATTATTTTTTGATTCCAGAGCCTCGTGTGATCTTACTGTTCAAGAATAAGATTCATGAGATTTCAATGAATCTGCAAGGTTTCTGCAGAAATGGCAACGGCTTCATTTCACCTGGAATCGATTTTTCCAATTGTTGATAATTATTGATTCGTCATTAGCGTCTCATTATACAACACACAATTACAAGTCTGGGCTAGTGATTGTGTTCCGATTCGGGTCCGTCCGAACAATGGTCCAAATCTAGGCTCTTTCAGTTGGGACCAACATTTACGATGTTAAACTCGGTCGTGTTGCGTGAAATTCATTTTCCGTAACCAGATATCCGAGTCTTACGCTGATCACCGTTACGCTAGATCCGTCAAAGAAATAGTCAGGCTATTGATTCCCTTGATGATGCAACTTAAAGGCTTCAGGTAATGAGGTCTTCAACTCTTGTGTGGGTTGCATTCAATAAGACAGATACTTTCTCCGAACAATTTACTAAACTCTAAATCGAGTTTTCCAGAATTAAGCGTCCAAACGCATTATTCCGAAGATTAATCCTGGCAGATCGTAATCAAATTAAATCTGACGTGTGCCTTACAACGAATAGCTCAGCTCATTAAGGCCGTTACCTAAATCTGGAGGTATAAGGACGAATGAAAATAAAATTCAAAATAACATCTTTGATTCTGAAAATTTTTATTTAATTTGCGAAAACAAAATCATAGAATACAATTTTCATATGTGCTATTTTTTTACACCTCCCTTGTGTCTGTAGTGAAATTCTGAAACACCTCTTCCGCCGATGGTCCCATTCACGCGATATCGGACGAATCTTTCCACCATTCTTGCCTCCCAATTTTTACCGACGAAGTGTATCGATTCGTGTTCAACTTCTACCTGCACGTTGTACATCTTACCACCTATAATTCCAAAAGAATTCACATCAGTATGCTGTAGATCGTTTAAAATCTACGAAGTCAAACGTTCCACACTTTTAAATCGCTCTATTATTTTATGGTAAACAGAAATGAAGTTGTTCTGTTTGAAATATCGAAAGAAGGTCGATATCAGAAAGTATCACACTGTATATATATATGGCATTGAAACTATATTATTCCCATGGAGTCCCTGCAACACATTTACTAGATTTCGTATATTCTTTCACCTGCTTTGAATGAAAAGGCATGATCTTTCGGCGGGGTACCATTCTCTCCGTGTTGGTACAATTGCAGGTCACACCATTCCAATGGATGTAGTGACCCATCAGGCTCGTATAGATAACCAGCTTCTAATCTATAACAATAATAAAATCCCATGATAATAAAACGTACGAAATTCAGAGATAAATATACCTAAATACTTAAGAAAAAAGAATATAGTATATAAATCGGACAAGGAATTAGAGGAGCTCTGATAAGATTAATTAAGTAAGTTTAGCAATGAAAATGTTACACTTACGTGGAGCAGGTGCATGGTTGACAAATAACACCAATCGAAGCCATGGTACCATCATCGAGGAACAACATGTGGAAGATGTATCGATGCATCAGAGTCCAATCTCTTTTGAAACCTATTGGAAAAGAATTTCAAAAGCTATTCTATTGACAAGATTTCGAAAAATATTTCATTATAGATACTGTTATATATTTTATTACATTTATTTTCATTGGTTTCGTGTGAAGATCTTCCTTCGTCGGGTCTGTTTGTACCAAATGAGCAGACCCGGTTTCGTGAAAAGTGACTTGAGAGAAAAATTTGGAACTTTACAGGATCATAGCTTTTGCTTTGAGGTGAAAAAATCGCAAAGCTCCATTAGGATCGACCGAATGGTTCAGCCCGAAGAAGTTATACCGTCTGAATTTACCGTAAATAGTATAATCGTAAGGAGATGGAAAGTCCAGAATAACCCACTCGACAAATAATTCAAAATTTCTTACCGTAGCTGTGGTCTCTGAAAGCTTGTCCTTCGAATTCATGCTCCTTCCCGTCGATAAGGATCTTGGCTTTCATATGTCCCATCTGCTCATAATGAGTCTGATGTGCTCTGGCGACGAGAATGACAAATTGTACATGAATTATATCCTGGGAATAGGTAGACAGATTCAAATGTAGAATGTAACAGATAAGCGAGTAAGCGAATTGAAATCTTCAACAATGACGGAAGTAAAAATTTCACAACTCACGCTTTCAGATTTTCGAAATATTCGCGGGTCCAGTCTTCCCGAGCAATAGCCTTGCACGTCAAACCAACTCCCAAATCAGTGTCAAAGTCAAAGTATTTGAGATCACTTTGCCAGTCAGCCTGAATCACGACGTTACTAGACTTGCTGGGATCTCTTTGGTACCTTAAATTGAACAAAGGTCGATAAGTCAAGCTATTAATCAAATTTGATATGCGGATTTATTGTTATTATAATTTTTCGATTCAAAACAGCGTCGTTTTTTTTTCGACTGTTTAATTTTTCGCGAATGATTTTTCCTTCCAGGAAGAATAATTGACTATTGGTATACTAGGTAAATCAATAATTATTACCACATAGATCCATTGTATTCGACTCGCCAATGCTTCATTGGTTTGATCGGAGTAAAACGGATACCCTCAGCCCCAAATTCATTGGCTTTGGCACCGTTCAGTAAAGTGCTAGGAATTTTCGGACTACAAAGCAGCCCTTCGCCTGGGATCTGACAATCGGTAGAAAATTTTAAAAAGTTACTCGACTGGCTTTTACTATTCTGAGAAATCTGATCTGGAGTTTAAAAGAATATTGTCTAATTTTTTCTTTTTTTTTTTCTACTGAATCTAGTGAACTGAGAATGAAATTTGAAATAATAAAATCTGTGGCTTTTTATTTATACTTTCCAAATTCGTCATCTATTACTATGACAATTAGTTTCGAATGCTAATTATCGTTTTTTATAATCAGTTCAAATTGTATTTCATTCTTGAATAGGCAATACGATTATACTTACAGCTAGATAAAATAATCCATTAACAACGCCGTTGTGTCGACGTTCTGATCCACCAACCAAATAATATCCTTCTTTATTGGTGGCCATGAAAAATACTGCGTCGAAAGCCTAGCGAGATGAATCGATAATTTATAAACGATCAATTGATTGTCCTCTTTGAGTTGAAAAAAAAATAAATCCTCAGCATTCCATTAAGCATAAATTTGTCAGAAGAGAAAGAAATAAAAATAAATTAAGAATTATATCTCGTACCTCTGGATGAGGCGAGAGCTCTTGAGCTACATCCATTGCTTCTGGGGTTGAACGGGATTTCATCCCATATCCAGTTTGTTGAAATCTTGAACCGATGCGACCATAGAGCTATGGAATAATCATTTTCATGTATGTATTCAAATATTACATGGCTGATACTAAATCTTTTTGAGTGAAGCAAATTTTTTGGTTTCAGCAAAACTGCAGGAGATTTGCGTTACAGCGATTTTTCTTTCAGATCTTTTTTTCGTTCATCCGTGAACTACGTGGTGAAAATTTTCCAAATTTAGATTAAAAAAAAAAAAACTATACTCAGTAACAGAATTTATCTACAAATTTTGATCATGTCCAAAGTCCGTTTTTGTTTATCTTTTAACTCCATTTAAGTAACTGAAATTCTCTATCTCCGTCTCGTAATGAATATATACTTTAGATTTTCTTCTAATAGATCAGATAATAAATAAATTGTACTGTTCATTGACTGCCGAAAATTGGACAAGATCCCAAATCGCGATTGCGCCAGTTCCAATTTTCAAAAAACTTAAAATAGGGTTGCGAGATAGAGAGGCTTGAATTTTTCTGCTCGTAGATAAATTCAATAAATATTATTCATTACGGCGAAAGTAATTGAGTATAATTTGATTATTAAATATTTATACTAGTTGTGTATAAATACTTTGGAATTATAGACTTACCCTTCGAAAGTTCAAGAGACACCAGAAAGCGATGTATTTAATATAATACCATTTACCAGGTTGTTTGTAAACTCCGAAAATTGGTTCAACATTTTCAAATTTGAAATATTTGAAAATAACGCGTATCACAGGTATTAGTACTAACGTGAAAAATATCATGGTTTCAATTTTATTAAGAGATCGAACTACAGTACCACAAGAGAACAGGAATTGAAATGATGGACATTATCTCCAACAGCATGTATTACGAATCCCAGCTGTTTATCTGCCTTTTTCAACCACTCGAGAGAAATGTGAACCAATTTATTCGATAAAAAATTTATACATACATACATACGTACGTACATAATATATCTACAGCTATGATTTACGTATGTGTTTCTATCTTCCAACACACATATACTTATAGTATACATTGTACGTCTACCATCTGTGAAATCGTTTTGACATAAGAAATTACATACGTTAGATAAGACTCAAGAACAAAAAAAAAAAAAAAAGATTAGATAACACGAGAAATCCCTTCGAATTCGTGTGAGTGGGATATTGAAATAAAATGTACACAAGATTCAATTTAGTTTTAAAAAAACAATTAATACTTTTCACCAAAACTATCAAACATTGACTATAGATATTGAAATCTGTAATCTCGAAATCATTTCGTCATCTAATCTCGTTATTTTTCTACAATGACGTAAAACTCTGATAGATTTTTATACTTTTTTTTTTATTGAAAAAAAGACAGGGAAGATAAAACTCGATTTGAAACAAATTTTGAAACACTATATAATTGATAATAATCATTGATCAGACAGACAGATAAATAATGGAAAAAAAGAAGAAGAAAAAAAACTCAATCAATTATTTGTAAATTACCTGTAAATTTTTCAATATTAGATATTGAACCCTAAACACATAAAATTATTGATTTTGATGAAAATACTTACTACAAGGGTATGGAAGATATTATCCTAGACATGTGAATCTTTTTTTTTTTTTATTGCTTTGTGAGTTTAAATGTATGTATTGATTTGTACGAACTTGTGGTAAGTAGATTATAATTTATTCAAATGATTAATTTACTACTTTGCATTAATTAATGCATAAAAAAAAAAAAATAAAATTCATTTTCTAATCTCCTGTAAACTCACATACACCTAAACTATTCACCTTACATTTTATGCATTTTAATTTAAGAAATCGTGACTTGCTTGAATTATACTTGTTAATAATTAATTAATTAATTAATGATAGAAACTTGTTCATTTATAAATCGTTATCTTTCAAAGTAAAAATGAAAGTTCAAAGAATAACGCATAAATTATAAATAAATAAATTTCAACGAAATATTAATTTTTTACCAAATTGAGTATATTTTCAAATCATAAACGTATATTTCAGTTGGATATTCTATCTTACAATAAGATTTCATTAATCTACTATGTGAAGTGTTTAAAACATTCAATAAATACAAGGAAAAAAGAAAATGAAACATTACTTCAAAATCTTACGTAAAGTAAACTCAGGTTTGTTTTTTTGTAGTTTTTTTTTTTTTTACACAACGAAATATTTCAACCGTTCGTCTTCGATGGTAATTCATATACATACTAAAAATTGATCAGAGTTTCAATAGTACACAAACTTTATTTTCATTTATTTTTTTTTCAAATTAAGTTTGCCTACTTATTTCAATTGTACATAAATTAAACGCTGTATTAATCAGTATTTGTTCATTTTTGTCAGTACCAAGACTGAAATAATGAGCGTTTTTTTTTTTGTTTTTTTTTTAATTATCAATTGAGCTTGTCTTTCTCCTTCTTGCTCTTACAGTTTCGTCTAGAAGTTCTTGATTTGTATAAATAAATATGATACAATGTGAACAATGCTTTTATTTCATGTCTTGTTACGTTAATTACGTTATTAATCATAGAAAAGTTTCATACTCGAACCGGTTTTTATTCAAGATTGAAATATCTTTGTTTCGCCGATGAAGAATCAATGGAAGAACAAAAAAAAAAAAAAAATGAATAAATAACAAGTTATCTCGTTGTTTGAAAACACACGGTGTTATTCATTGGAAAAGCTTGTTTTTTTTTTTTCAAAAATTTAGGAAATTTAGACTCGATTTAAATCAATCCTTCAATTTATACCTCAGCAATTTCAATATATAAACTAGTTTAAATTATATAAATATTATTCAGTCGTCAGAACCCGCTGCTCGCTTTGCTTTTCTCTGTCTCGGACTTTGTTTTGGGGTTCTTGGAGATTTGCCTGAAAATGATAAATAAAAATTATAAGTATAAGTATAATTTTTGCAAAGAAGTATTAAGCTGTGAATTAATTTTTCAAATCCTTACTTAGCCTGTTGAGAGTGTCTTTAGGTAGCCAGTCGTAATCAACGTTATTAGGATTAGAAGTTCCCATTTCTACAGGTGCTTTACGAGCCGATGAAAAACGAGATTTTCGTCCAAACGAAGAAAGAAGTTGTTGACCACCGACAAGCGTCAATATCACACAAGCTGCTAGAAATACGTAAAGGAACATTGTCTCTCCGTCAAGACCTTCGTCTAATTCTACTATCTGTATCGTTTCGTTGTAAACTGCATCCACGAAAGACAATCCATTCTGTAATCAACGAAAAATATCATACATTTAACAATTACTTGTTACTTATTAAATTACTGGCTAAAATTAATCGTTTTCAGTCATCTAATTATGTTAAATTCTTCGTATCAAATGAAGATGTTATCTTTATACCTAGAAAATTCATTATAATAATGATTTAAAAACGAATTCAGGCGATTTTTATTGAAATTAACTATTTCAACTCCAGATGAACGTCGATATTTATTTTCTGTTGTAGATTGGTGTTAGAAATTCTCGTTTTTCAGATTCTGTGACTAAAAACGATTCCCAATTCATCAAAATCATGTATTTTCGTTGACTAATTGATAGCGAGAACTTCGACGCCAGAATCTTATCAAGATTTTGAAATCGAATAATTGATTTGCTATACAATTAGAAGATAAAAACATTGAAATACTTACAGCGTCTCTGTAATTAAGGTTGATATTGAGTCCGAAAGGTCTGCCAGCAAATACTTCAGAAGGAATGAAAGAATACGCTACAGTAGCTTCGTGATTAGGTTTGACAACCTTGTTGTAAGTAATTGTAGAGAAATTCTGTATATAGAAGTTGAAATCCATGGGATAACGGAAAGAAGCGTCAACGGTATCCAGCGTGAAATCAACTTCTCCCTTGTTTGTAAAACCGACAAGAAATTCGACCAAAACACCGGCGGGTAATTCTGAAAATACAGATTTTCAAAAATATGAAAAACCATTGAAGTTGAACTGAAATTGAAAGAGAACAAACGTAATATCTGGACAAATTCTTCAGTCCCAATAAATCTAAACAAATTTCTGTCTAAAAGAAGTTAAACAAGTTGAACAATCGTAAATTAAAGTTTTGGAGTCAGATAAAAATTAAATCTGGTTAAATCTCATAAAGTTATAACAAAAACATAATAAACTCTCTTACCCATCGATGCGGCAGAAGTAACAACAGGTTTAGTGAAAAGAATAACGGTTTCGGCATCAGGAGAAGCTTTTGTCGTATCTTCTTCGATCTCGTCGTCGGTTACAACATTTCCATCTTCGCCTTCGATGTCGATAGCATCGTCGACGATTTCATCCTCTTGACCATAGGCCAAAAGTGGAGCTAAAAGAAAAAGGGGGGGATTGAAGAATTATTGCTAACTATTGCGAAAAAATATGTAGCATATGGAAGAATCGGAAAAATTAAGATTTTACTTAAAAAACATACGATTTAATAGTCTCTTTGAAAAAATCGATAAACGACAATTCTTTGGAACGAAATTGCGGACTTTTTATGTGATAAATCTTTAGAAATATGACTGATAACAAATAAACGATATTTCAAGAGAAATAGTAGTTTGATGTATTTTTAGGTTATATCGATATCTGAGGTATTATGAAAGATTGATATTATTCTGATTAGACGAGGATAATATACGGCATATTGAAAATTGAGCAACCCTCGGTGACTAGAAAGTGTTTTAATAGAAGAAGACTGTGTATTACCGTTATTGAGAGTAAGAAGAGCGGCTGGAAAAGCGATTAATAAAAATAGTAGAAAGTTTTTCATTTTTGTATATATTATGGTGTGATAATCCCTCAAATTGGCACGGAATAGAAAAAAACTCCCGTAATATATTATGGAATAACAACGAAACTGAGATAGAAACAGGAACCGATATGCACGATACGGTTTATAAATGGTCACTGCGGATACCGAACACAACCCACGACGTTCCGGCACAGCGTCTCAACAGTGAATTTCAGTCTACGTGGAAGGTCAACACACCACTCTATAACCTGACAACGTGGAACAGAAACTGTCACGCGGCATGACCGGGTTTCGGCTCCGTGGTAAAGCCTTGTGTTTCATTGGTCGAAGTCGCTCGTCGCGCCTCTAGTTGGCGATATTAAAAACATACGTTATCCAGATGGCGCTGAAGTATTGAGCGACTTCAACAATCGCCCGCGGTTCACCTCGAAATTACGATTTGTTATTTTTCACAAACGGCTCGAACAATTGTGATAAAACTTGAACGATTGATTAATTATGTTAGCAAAAATCGGCCAAGTACTCCCATTATAAGAAATATGTTAAAAAGTTTCAAAATAACAATAGCAAAAAAAGCAAAATTTTGAGAAATCGATCTACTCAGCCTTTTTCTGCATAAGCTGAGCATCTATTACCGAAGTTTTGCTTTGATCAGTTGTGTGGTTTTGGAGAAATAACGATTCGCGTTTTCGAAGTGATGACAATCTTAACTCGGTCGATAATCCGACCGCTAGTCGTCTGTCTAGCTAAAACACATGACCAATGACTGTGATATAAATTCGACAACAGCGCAACTACCGCACCTTCGATAAAGCGTTCAATTTTACAAGCTTTACTAACCAGTTGCACTATAAAGAAATGTGTGATTGACGTTATAATTTGCATAGCTTTAAGGAAAAGAGAAACAAAAAATCATAATCAGAAAAAACAAACAATTATATAAAATACTCAAACTAACCACAGAAAGTAATTCCGAAATATGTGTGTTTTGTGACAGTTCTTAAAAACAGACTTAGGGCCTTTAAAAACTATTTATCATATTCAACGAGATGTGTGATCATTTTTGGGAACCACTAGCCGAAGTTTATATCGCTGAACAAAATCAGTTCTCTGATCCTGACGCTTACATCTATTGTTTGTGCAGCCGAGTTATCATAAAGTAAATAGAATTAGAATAATTTTTCAAGAAATGCTAAGTATAAAATAATGATAACAATAATAATATCGTATGAAAAAACTAAATAACCTCTAGGTTGACAAAAAAAAACTCCAATTTCCTTTCTTCTATTACGTACAACGTGTATTCCGATTCCAAACATTTTTCCCGAAGCATGATAAAAATGACGAAAAGAAGAATAAGAAAGAAACGTGAATAAAATTCTTTGTCATTATTGATTGGCAACATTGACAGCTGTCCTAACCTAACCCTAACCTGAAATAACCTAAACTAACCTAAATCAAAACTGAAGCATGACCGTTTTGTTTGTTTTTCTTTTTCGAGAAGGAGTCCCGAGCATTTCAACGTATTCACAACGGAAGATGCTAGCGAGGATGAAGACGTGGAGGGTGATAGAGTCGGAGAAATGTTGGAAAACCAAAAACGAAATTTAGTAGAAACTCAGTCGATTGGAAAACACGACGTAAGTATACAGGACAGCTTTTAAAAAACAATTTCCTCATCTCAAGTGACTTGATTCAACTCGACGATTCAATCCCAACTCAAATCCTCGTCAAAAAACTTTCACGCTCTCCAAAGAACGAATCTATTTTCTATTCCATTATTGTTTTCTTTAAATTCAGGAAGAGCCAGTGAGCTGTTATTGCAGCGCTTCTCACACTGACAACAATTACTCAACAGATGAGCACGATTCAGTAAGAGATTCGTCGCACAGACCAGTTGCCGCGCCGACACTTGCGCATAAGCTGGGTCTCCATCAGTCTGATTCTGGCGCAGATTTATCAGAATATCACGACTATCACGAGGCTAAAAGTATTCAAAATTTGCTGGCTAATTACGGAAGAACATTTAGCGCGGGGGAAAATAACGCCGACGAAGTTAAAGAGAATGATAAAAAGTTTGATAGAAATGATGTATTTTTCAAACGTAGAGAAGATTGTAATTTGGAGAGTTTGGAAACGATGAAAAAAGATCTGCTGAACAAAGTAGACCAACTAGACGATATAGCCGCTTCTGATAATAACTGTTCGATCGTAAAATCAAAAGAAGTAGATGAAGCGATAGAAAAGGCTGAATTAAATGATCGCGGGGTATTAAATAAGAAGAAAAAGAACAAGATTTGGTCTTCGATAGATCAAAGAATGTGTGAGAAAAGATCGAACGGTAATAATACCGAAGAAACTTATCTGACTGTGATAAAACGTAATAGCTCAAGTTATAGAAGTGAATTAGAAGCGATGTGGGGACAATTTTGGTCCGAAAATGGAGAACAGTTAATATGGGCGTCTTGGATAGAAAAATACGCGGACTACATAAACCCAGAATACATTCAACAACAGAGTGAAAATTTTTCAACAGATCCACGAGTCTATGTAAAAAATCAAAAGACTGCCGTTACTGCTGCTGAAACTTTCCCAGAACAAAATACATGCTTTCCAAATCAAGCTCACAAGAATTGTGAAATATCGCGTTCAAACTTCGAGGGATTATTCAGTAAAACTATAAACGATTCCAGTTTAATAAGCGCTAAATCTTTGGCCGATAACACGAGCTTTTCATTTCAAGACACAAGTAAAATAACGATAAACGAAAATGACGCCGACGATAACAGAAAGAAATTGATAAACCGTGAAATATCACCAGAATTAGGCGACGGCTGGAATCCTTTGAGTCCGTTCAGCTTGGAAGAGAGTTACAATCAAGCTTCTAACATGGAAGATGAAAGACTATTAACAACTTCTAGATGCAGTTCGATATGCGATTCTATAGCGAATACAAATGCGACAACAGATTCTATGACGGACGTTACTAAAATGACGATAACTAGCTCTAGCTTCGATTCAAATTCTATACAATCTTCGAGTTTGTTTAGTTCGACGACTAGTTCTATAGAAAGTAATATAACTAGCAGTAGTTCGGAGTTAGAAAGCGAACAAGGTATGGAAGAAGTCGATAGATATTGGCAGCAATTGTGGAAAGAACATTTTGAAGAACAGTATTGGCTACAGTGCAAACTTTTCGTCGATAGATACGACCAGGAGTTAGAATTACACGTCGATAATACGGCTCGTCTTGCAGCGAAAGAAGAAATCCCCAAACACTTGGAAAATGTTTACAAGAATAACGACGATCTTGAAAAAGCTAGAGAAGATTTGACGGAATCGAAAGACCCTGAGGACTCGTTAAACAGTCCCAAGTCAAATACCAGAAACAAAAAAATGATCATGGAATCTGTCGGCACTCTTATGCGTAATCTTACGATGCATTCTGATGATGTACAGCCACTGATGGACAGCGATATGAAAGATAACGCAGATGATAATTCGACAAAGAAAGACGTAGATCCTGATTATAAAACGCAGTCAAATAACGGGAGTCAAAATACTCCCGAAATCATTAGAAACATTTTGATAAATTCGTCAGGTTCTGCCGGCGACGGTGATCGTCCAAATGACGAAAAACCAACGACGTTAAAAAGATGGTAGGTATTCAGAAAGAAGATTATAAATAATATGTAATATTACTGAAACAGAAATTTTTCATTCTGTTAAATAGATGATAAATGTAATCTAGGGAGAGACTTAAGTATCGAATAAAAGAAAAGAAGTATAATTAGATAATTTCTTTCGAAAGGAATCATCAAAGTCAATAATCCTCTTGAATCTTTTCCCAAGTGTAAAAAAAAAATAATCAAACAATAATCAAAATGAAGATATTTGAAAATACTTAGATTCATCTTTTTTTCAGTCACGAATCTGATTTCGAAGAAGAAAACACGGAGGGTCTAGAGACGGTGAAAAAGGCTTTTTCTTTAATGGGTTACACGTTCAATAACGATCATCGTCAAACTAAATTACAAGGAGAAGTTGTGTACAGAAAACGCAATATAAGATTACAAAACAGACAACTCAAAATGAAATTCAACAGGCCAAGACCAGCGTCCAACAAGCATATATACTTCGACGACAACGGAGACGCGATAACTAACACGTTAGATAAGGGGAGTTGATTTTCTATCAAATAAATTAAATCATTTTGCAAAATTATTATAATTTCCATTATTCTTAATGTTTATATTCTTGCCAATGATCATTTTCCTGCTATTATATTACAGGTGAAACAATATCTGGCATATTATCCGATAACATCAGCCGCCGAACCTGTTTTAAAACCAAACGACAGAGGATCGTATACAACGCTATTTACTTCTAGTTCAGACGAAGAGTGCGATGAAAAATTTGCCCAAAAATTGCCAATTAAACGGCTTTTATTTAACAAGCCAAGTACTAGTTCTATAGATTCAAAACTAGAAACAGAGGACCAAATAATAAAACCACCGGAAGATGAAGATTTAGCGATTACAGAATATAAAAATTTGGAAAGAATAGAACGGGCGAACTCGATCGAAGAGGATAAAAATAAAATAGAATTTGAACAAAGATCATCATCAGAACGAATAATTATCGAGAAAACAAACTGTAAAGGTGGTTTGATCAGCGAAGTAAATAGAATTGAATTAAGAAAAAAAACTGATGATATTTGCAGCGAAGCAAAGAATCTCGTCGAAGATAATCTATCGATGGATATAGATTATACTAAATCTCAAGACGACGTATTCGAAGTGAAATTATCAGATGACGAAAGCGCTAAAAGGATACAAAAGAAAAAGAAAAGAAAACAAAATAAAAGGAACGTCAGTCTTCCCCCCGAAATAGCAAACGATAGAACATTGCTCAAATATTGGGTAAAAAGATATCGTTTGTTCAGTAAATTTGACGAAGGGATAAAGATGGATCGGGGTAATTGGAGATAATTTGTAATATTCATTTCTAACTAACAATCGATAATAATAATATCATATTTATTATTTTTATATCTAACAGAAAGTTGGTATTCCGTAACGCCAGAGAAAATAGCTCAACATATAGCTGAAAGATGTAAATGCGATACGATTATAGATGCTTTTTGTGGTGTTGGAGGAAACACCATACAATTTGCTATGACTTGTGAAAAAGGTATTATTTCAGCTTACTATGTACCTGAATATAAAATTCAATTTTTTCTCAATTAAACAATCCGTGAAAAAAAAAATAAATAAATCAAAAAAATATCTTTTACTTTATTTTCAGTAATAGCGATAGACATAGATCCTTTAAAGATAGCATTGGCACGTCACAACGCAAAAGTATACGGAGTTGAAGATAGAATAGAATTTATAATCGGTAATTACTTCCATTTGGCACCGAAACTAATAGCCGATGTTGTATTTCTAAGTCCCCCATGGGGCGGACCAGAATATCTTAAAAACGAGACGTTCAATATTAATAATATCCTATCTCCTATGGGCGGTACGGCATTATACGATACATCGAAATCTATCACCGATCACGTGGCTTATTTTTTGCCTAAAAACGTCGACACTATGCAGGTATCAATCAAATCTACAATTCAATTATGTAATTTTAAGTATCAAACTAATGAATCTTCTAATTTCTTCTAATTTTATTATTATTTAGCTAGCGATGTTAGCTGGTCCAGGTGGCGCCGTTGAAGTGGAACAAAATTTCTTGGACAAACAGTTAGTCGCCCTAACTGCATATTACGGTGAATTGATTAACGAGTAATATCTCAATTAAGTGTAATATCTTGTGTGAAAATGATTCTTTTTTTTTTTTTTTTTCTTTTTTTTTTTTTCGTAACCGAATGCGTATCGTGTATTTTACTACTTATATAGCAAAAGACCTCCTTCCCCTGTGTGGTTTGTAAAAAAGAAAAAAGAAAAATGGAGTTTATAATTTTTAAAGAATAAAAAGAGAGAGGAAAAAAAAAGATCTACAACAATGATTGTCAAGTGGGCAGGAGATCGCATCGTTGAATAAACCGCGATGTTGTGTATTGTGTGCTTGTGTATGGAGTGAAAACTTTTACAATATTATAATATATATACGTAATAACAAAATTGTTACGCTAATATTTATTTATTACAATATTCGAATTGGCTCTTTCTTTTCTTTGATATTATATATCCTGATATTTCCTATGTACTCATTCAAAAATACTACAGCGCTCAAATTTCTTTCATTTTTTCAATTTCATATTTTTTATGTCAATCATCGAGCTTTAACAATTCTGCAGATATTGAGTTTTTGAATCTCTGTTCTTTTTTATAGTTTGCAAATAGTTATTTTTTTTTGATTGGATACATCGGAAGAACGGTCCCGTCGGTTTGTTTTATCGATTTAGAAAATAGAACAGAACAGAAAAAAATAATAATAATAAAAATATGCTGAATATTCAATTTCATTTATAATATTCAACGATGTAAATTTTGACAAAAATTACAGAGAATATTCATCATGCAATGACCAAATTTTAACTCAGTCATGTAATATGAGGTTGTTTTTTTTGTTGGTAAACTTGTTACGTTAGATTCCAAGTTTTACAAAATGATTTATAAATAATGCTACGGCTTATTACGATTTATTATAAATAGAAAATATTCTTTATATTCTAGACATTCGTTATTCAATACGCATAATAAAATGATGATGATAATATGGGTAACTATGTGTAATAAATTTTTATTTTCATTAGAATATTCGTTAATTGATTCCGTAAGGCGCAGAATGGAGACGTTTGCATACTTACTTATTATTATTAATTACAAAAAAGTATATAATTGACTCGAAAGAAGAAAGAAATACAGATAAAGATACTTCATGCATTTATTATTAAGATCGTATGTAATCTATATAGTCTTATTGTGTTCATATATATATATTTAAAAGAAGAAAAGAAAAAAAAAAAGAAAATACAAGAAAAAAAAACAACCATGTGCTTACTATTTTGGTTTGTATGATATTTACCTGTTTACACTGATCTATTAAATAAAGCTGAATTTTCATTTTTACATTTGATTTCTATGTATATTTCAAATACCTTTCACGATTTTGAAAAAATCCCCAAATTCTAAGCGTAAGTATATGTAGGTGGAAAATAATAATTTATATAGTTCATGCATAATTTTTATTTGTTGGAAATGATTTTCATTTTTAAGAAAATTAAGGAATGAAAACGAAATTCTCAATGCGAAGTATACAGAATTTTTCTTTCACTGCATAAAAAAGTGATTGATATACCAAATTCAGAGAGAAAATAATTGGAAATTGGAATAGAATAATTCTTCGTAGATATACAGATGATTGTTAGAGAAAATATATGATGATTAATTGTTAGACTTGGAGTAATCAATACATTCAACAAAATTGGAAATATTAAAAAATGAGAAAAGTAAAAACAAAAATTAATATTTGAATGATCGGATGAATTCTGATGACTTGATATGGATAAATTGTTCCTAATTCTGCATTGATATATTTAATGGTGGCCACTGTTCAGGGAAAAGTCAGGGAATTTCCTAATGAGTCAGGGAATTTTTGGGCAATACGGAACGAGAGAGGAGAAACTCTTTCCCACCTGCTCGGAATTTTCAATCAAAATGTTAGATCGAAATAGTACTGGTAATTCGGAACAGCACCGCTCCGCGAAATCGCGAACGTATTTTTTATTGTCAATGTTTCGGATCTTTATTTATTAGATACTTGAATTGGCACGATTAGTTCGAATTTTAGTCAGGGAAAAATTATAATTTGATCAGGGAAAGTCAGGAAAAAGTCAGGGAATTTTTCCAACTCTTTTTAGTGGCCACCATGTAATAAGTGAAAAATTATTTTTCGCGTTTTTGGAACGATCTGAGATTAGAAAAACACCAAAAATTGCCAAATAAATATCCTTTTCTTTTTCTGAAAAACCAATTTTTGTACTTTTCACCGAATTCGAACTACGTAAGATGAAATTGTACTACTCACCGTATGAAGTCCACATTTGGCCTGCAAGTGTCGATTCACATCTCCGTAAGGCAATTACCGCGGAATTTTTCCCATTTATCACATTTTTATAAGCCAGGATGATATGCATCTGAAAAAAAAATCAAGAAATAAGATAATGCAATTAGGATAAATCGTATAACGATAATTAGCGATGTAGTTAAGTATCGCGTTCGAAATTTTCCAAGTTAAACAACCCTCTAGAAAATATAAAATCATTATGCCTATATAATTCCTGCTGGCGAATTTTCGGCGAATTTTTAGGAAAACCAGGACGTGTCGTAGTTCGTGCAAAAGAAAAAAAAAAAAAAAACAAATGGTACATTTTTCGTAGAACAGAAAATAAATCGTCATCTTTGTCCAAGACGCTAAAAAAAAATGTATAATTTCTAATTATTACACAAACTACGAAACGATTTGATATCATTGGAACACAAGAAGAAAAATCACGAAAATCTACAGGAATCTATGACATTATTTTCCCTAGGGACATAAAACACTGAACGAGTTTTCAAAATCGTTTGAAATCCTTAGAGACATCCTCGACAGGATACGAAATTCTGTGAACTTGAATAAAAGTCTTATGAAATCTATAATGAAAATCTATAATCCATGGAGCCGTACTATATATTTAATAACAATACAACATAATATATTTATTTATATATTTCATTCTGTGTGACGGAAATTTCTACAATTGGTAGAATAATTATTCCATGATCAAGGGGACAGGAGATATGAAAAAAAAACCGCAAAATTTGGATAAAATATGTTCCTGCAAAATTATTGCTCTATATACGACTACGATAGGAAAATCACCATTAATCAAATCAAATCAAATTAATCCTCTATCGGCAAATCTATCCGTTTGCAAAAATACATACTTTGCCACCCACACGTGTCTTCCTGTCGACGTCAGCAGCCCGTCGACGACGCCATGGCGTCACCATATAAACGTCCTCCGCAGAAACGCTCAATTATTTCCCAAAATACATTTTTATTTTATGTTTCATCCAGGTGGACTGAAGTAATTTAATCAACGAATTGCAATTCCTTATTCGCCTCGAGATCCAAATACTATTTATTTTTTTTTTTTTAATCATTATCTGCTTCTAAATTCTTTGATCCTGATTTTCAAAGTTTATAAAACAGACTCGTTCCACTTTGAAAATCTAAATAAGAACTTGGTTTTTCTGAGAATTAATTAATCAGACATCGGAATCAATTTTCAAAATCCAAACATCGAGTCCGACTGACTTACAGAAATGAGAATATATACCGAAATAACGTAAATCGAACACTTCAGCTGCGATTATATAAAAAAAAAAACTGTCCAAAATTGCGATTCAATCGTAACAATAATTTTATACATAAATTCGCAAATTTGCAAATTGCACAAAAGTTTCTAATTGCTGAATATGTAATATTGACTATCTTGATATATATAATACATTTAAATACATGAATCGCTTGGATTGATTGAAAGAAAAAAACAATTCGATCACACATTCCTGAATGACGATAAATTCGTGATAAATTTATAAACCAATTACTCGAAAAATAAATAATTAGAAAAAATTGTAACGACCGTGGTTATACCCAAAATGATATCAAAACCGACAAAAAATATCCGTTCAAATGTATCGACGTTTGCGATTTTTCTTGTAATTTCTCGACGTTTTTTCGCTAATTAATTTATATACTCATACGTATATAATACTTAGCTAGATATGTCATATATATATATTATATATATACATATATACATATGGCAAGGATATATAACGAGAATAGAATCCTGCAGTAAAACCCGATGTACGCATCGGCGGCAAACGGCGACCGACGCCGGCACCGGCGGCACCGCCGGTAGCGGTCCAACGGTACAAAAACAGGACCCAATTCCTGTTGGGATCCACTTGTGGATTTGATCTCGGAAGTACGGGACATGTCAAGACTGTAAAATAAGCAAAAAAAGAAAAAAAAAAAAAAAGATTCAAAATTGCGAGTAGAATATCAAAATTTACGTTAATCAATTCGCGAGATATGGACGGAAATATTCCAATCTGCGATCTGCAGATTTCTACATATTGAAAAAAAAAAAAAAAAAACACACGTATTTCGTATTTTATACAAGTATACAAAAGCTTTCGAAATCTTTGCTGTAAAGGTGAGTATATTGAGCGAAAAAAGAAGAACCAACCAAAAAAAAAATATTCTGTATCATTTTTTCCTTACGATTTCTGTATAATTAGCGATTTTTTTTATACTCGAAATGAAAATCAGTTAGATCATTCGCTTCAGTTCGTATTACCTTAGAACAATCGATAGAAAAAATTTTTTTCATGCATTCGTTGGAATCGAGATCGAGCGATATAATAATTTAGCTTTGCAATTTTGAAATAGTGAAAGTCAAGATAAATTCGAAAAATAACGAACTTCGTGCAACATACGAAATTTTAAATTCGCCATTTTACGGTGTTGAATTATCGATGTATTTCAACTGGAAACATAAAGACTCGAATTTTAAATTTGAATCAATGAGTATAACATCGCCCGCGAGTGAAGTGCGAAGAGAAATAATCTACCTATAGTTCAGCTGAATTTGGTATATTATAGAAAACCTAAAAGTGACAATAGGACTTACTGGAATCAAAATCGTTCGTAATTCCGCGTAAAGATAATCTGCTTTCAGGATCTCGTAAAAATTGCTGTATACTGCAGGCCTGGTGGCCCCCAATGATTCTTAATAACTCTATTCGTAACAATGGTATATTCAGGTAGAAATACGTAATGATTTACCGCAAATAAATTGCTCGTATAACACGAACGATATATCATATGTATTAGGGTGGGCCAAAAAAAATTAATAATTTTTTTTTTCTTTGGTACCATGAAAATGTTGTTCAAGATGACGAAAAATAAATACTGTAAAAGTTTGAGCTCTTAATATTAATATTTAGAGGTGGCGCTTCGCGATTTTAGATTTCCCATTTAAATAACACGGGGAATTTTTTTTTTTTTATTCGGAATTTTATTCCGTTCTAACGAATTGGTGTATTGTGAAAATCGATACATGTTCTTGTAGGAAATTGAACGATCTTCAAAAAAGGTCTGACATGATTTTTCGCTAAGTCGACTCGTTTGAAAGTTATTCAAGGTTAAAGTTCAACCTCAAACGATATATGATGACTTTCACCATTTTTTACATTTTATCACGAAATAATGGCTCATAAAAATGAAACACCAAATATTCCGTGAAGTTCATCAAGTGTTCTGTGGTAGAACATTGAAATTTCTACGAAATACCAATAATCCTAATCGATTTTTTTCTATACTTGACTTTGAGTGACACTCGAAATTCCGTTTCACCTGAGGAATGACTTAAAAAAATTAATTATTCCTTAAAAAATACTAGAAAATCATAATTATTTCACTTAAATGTCTTATTGACACTTCATTATTATGTAATGTAAGATAATAAAAGCCATGTTTAATCAAAATACCATATTTTATTTTATTTTATAATTTGCACTTTTTGCACTACTTTAGAATTTCGTCAAATTCCTTTTATTACAGTTAGGATATTTTTGACGGTGATTCTTGACCACTTGCAATAAATATTGCAACTGCTCTTCATTTTTAGTGAGACATTTGTTGTACTCCTCTATTAATGCAACTCCTCTTTCTGCTACATCGTTAACAACGCTAAGACGTTTGAAAAATGCCAGGTTCTCTTGATAGCTTTCATGCTGTGTCCAAGATTCTACATTTTCATCGAGAAAGTCAATGGGTAAATCAAATATTTCTAATGTAGTCAACGACTTTGTTATGAGCCATTATTTCGTGATAAAATGTAAAAAATGGTGAAAGTCATCATATATCGTTTGAGGTTGAACTTTAACCTTGAATAACTTTCAAACGAGTCGACTTAGCGAAAAATCATGTCAGACCTTTTTTGAAGATCGTTCAATTTCCTACAAGAACATGTATTGATTTTCACAATACACCGATTCGTTAGAACGGAATAAAATTCCGAATAAAAAAAAAAAAATTCCCCGTGTTATTTAAATGGGAAATCTAAAATCGCGAAGCGCCACCTCTAAATATTAATATTAAGAGCTCAAACTTTTACAGTATTTATTTTTCGTCATCTTGAACAACATTTTCATGGTACCAAAGAAAAAAAAAATTATTAATTTTTTTTGGCCCACCCTAATATGTATATATATACAGTATATCAAACTTTACAGCCAATTTGAGTGAGTATGCACTATTAGCTCTAAGTAAGTACTTATATATTTTCTACATGCTGCCTTCATCGCGCTTCTTCTATATACAATATACGGTCCAGATGAATTTTGAATAACAAAATGTGGATTTTGTCAATAAAAATCTACAATGATGCGTCAAGCTTTAAAATTTTTTGATCAATTATTGAACACCTTAAATTTTTCGGTCATGATTTGACTAAGAAATTTTTGCACAATCAGCCAAAACCCAGTCCGTTTAAACGATAGCGATTTTTCAAAATTAATTCCGTACCACTAATTGTCTCTGAATCGGGAATATTTCTAGGAATAAAATTTCTAAAAACTGTCAAAAATCGAATATAATTTATAACACAACTGAAAATTGATTAAGGATTATCGTTAATACCGCAATAAAGAAATTTTAAAGGCTGGCACTTTGCAGGTATAATAATTGACTTTTGAAATTCGACTGGAAAGTGAGTAAAAATAAAATGTCATTGGATAATTACTGTTAATTATCACCGATCTGCAAATCGCAGATACCTATTATACACTTGCGGTTATACTTACCCTTTCTGAATAATAATAATTTATTTAATTTATGTATGTAATGGGAATAATAAAGGTCGTAGTTTAAAAAAGATTATTGTGTATAATAATAGCAAATTGCGACTGTTAATTACCGTTTGCGATTTTACAATATATTGAAATAATTACAGGAAAAAAATGCGACCCGATGTCGTGATAATTATAGCAACGGTCGGGCTACTGTTTACAGAAGGAACAAGATGCTCCCGGAGCTACAACCATTATGTTAAACATCGTACAAAGCCAAGAGAAATTCGTGGCTTCAAGCCTGAATATTTATCAACGGCTATCGGTTTTGGTAAACGAGACAGCAGCAGCCCGTTCGGTCTTTCGAAACACCGCAATCAGCAAAATATCATTTTAGCTTTATTGGAAAAGACTTCGCAAAGGTACAATATGAAATTATTATGAATTTATAGCCAAATGTTGTTAATTTTTTGTTATTGTTATTATTATTATTATTATTATTATTATTTGAACAAATTATTTCATTAAAATTCTTAATCCAGTTGTCTAATTTTTTGTTGCAGATTGGAGAAAAAGCGTATATCATGTAAGCAGAGAAACACTTATAAAATAGCCATGTGCGAATAATGGCGTAAAGTATAAACGCAGAGTATGTCTGTCGATTACTTAATAAACATGTGAAATCAAAGAATAAATAAATAAATGAATAAATTAATAATAACTATCGTAATAATAATCATAAATTCAGCTATAATACCTAATACGCTGCTTTAGCCATTTATTTATCAGGTCATTATTATTATTATTATTATTATTATTATTATTATAAAAGTAAATAAAAATGTTAGAAGCCCAGTATATATCGTTGCAAAATAAAACATAATAAGCTAATAACTGAGAATCGTTGAGTTTTTATGAACAATAAAATCTCCTCCAATTATATCACGTAATCTTATAAATACTTGAATAATTGTATTTTATTTCCAATATCCTGTCACATGTGTCTTGGTAATTATCTGGCCAGATTATTCGTTGACGTGGATGAGAAATCGTCGAAGGAAATAAAATAAGAAAAACAATTTCAAACTCGAACGTTTGAATGATGGCCGATGATTAAACCTTCATCAGGTTTTGATCAGCTATACGTACAATGTCACGATCATCCGATGAAATATCAATAATAAAAATGCTCGAGTTATTATACCATCAAAGGATTCTGTAATTGTTTATGGGCAAATTTTGACGAACAAGATGAATGATTGATCAACTGGATTGCCCTGGACTTTCCATAACGTTTAACTCTGGAAACTCCGAGGGGTGAACCACGAATCAAAAACTCATACACCATATCTCCAATTTCTTAATATCTCCCAGTATCTCCCGTACATTTTTCTAATATTTTTAGATATTAAGAAAAAAAAAATAGTTTCACTTTCACGAATTTTTCACGTTTGTTATACCCTTTTACCTAATTTTTGAGACCGACTTTTCAGACTTCATGCAAAATTTCCGTAGGCTCACTCGATTCTGTATCGAAAAACAAAAAGGATGAGCCCCCGTAAAGGACCCTTTACATAAAATCATGTACACGAGATATGAATTATTCAAAATTGGGTTGTTTTATCAACGAACAAACAAAATAATAATAATAACAATCATAATAAAGTTGCTGTTCTAGGGTTAATTATTGATAGTTTATAGGTATATTTTTCTTTTCTGTTCGATTCGAATGTTATTATGACTTTCTTGGGCCGGACTAGTTTTTTTAGGGCATGGCAATTTGTCATCCTCAGGACACAAGCCATATTATCATAATCTAGTACAAGGTTTCAAATTAAAATTGTCAAGATCAGTAAAACAACATTTTTTTTTTTTTTTTTACAAGAAACCAGTACTTTTTTATCCCTCGAATGATTAAAAATGAAAACTGCAGATTTTTCAAGTTTAGTGATCAAATTTTTCGAAATGTATTATCACTTGAATTAATTTTTTTTCTTCTCAAAAATCGATAAAGCAGACAAAGGTCGGTATATTGTTGAGACTGACTAACCGACAATCGCGATATCACTAGTCGGCAATTATGGTATTGATACGAACGACCGATGGTGATTTACTGTTGACCGATTGAACAGGGTGCTCAGATGTTAATATTGTAATTGTAGAAAATGATTTGGTTGAATTACTGAAATTCCAATATTATAAAGGTAAAATCGCCACTAGAGAGCGTGTTGAATGTGAATTCGTTCGAAATATATGTATAATAACACAGGATTGTAACTTTGTTAGTTTATAATGTTATAAATAGCGGGCGATATGCAAGCGTGTATATAATTATTATACCTTCAGATATTGTACAGTATACGTGAAAAACTATAAGTATTCGCTTGGGAGAGTCTGTTATGATTATTGCTATTTAGTTTCAGCATGACCTCCTTTATTATTATTCCGTTGCTTATAAGTAGTATATTCGACGGTTTATTAACCCGGGACAAAAACATTGACCCGTTAAATTAACTAACCGTATATATAAGTACGGAAACGATAAAAATTTCCTTATAGATATATTTTATTCGGAAATATCGGCAAACTATAATAATAACGAATTATAAGAATTATTACGAAATAATACTTCGATCAAGAGAAATTCCACCTCGATTCGTTTGTACCATCTTCACGAAACCACAAGAATATTCGATCGTGGGAAATCCATCGTTCTCTGAGTTCGCATGGATATTATTAACAAAATCAAATCCACAAATAAAAAAATTGATATTTGCAGCAAAACGCGATTTCATTAGTCATTATGCAATCAAATATTGTGCATGGTCATTCGGAATGATCGAAATCTTTTATTCGTTCATCGATGTATATAATACATGATTGAATAATTTATATATTACGTCACGAAGATTTCTGTAATTGCCTATCAAAAACAAGTTTTCAATATGTATCTTCCGCGAATCAAATTTACTCAATTCATGGACATGGCAGGGTATATAGCGAGTATATAATTACAGAGAAGGAAAAAGGAATCCGGTAGTAATTGATACTTTGAAATTTTCAATTAATTTTTTTTCTCTCCTATATATGTATAATACAGATTCTTTTTGAATAGATTCAAATTTTCGAAATGATATTTAAATTTGGTCGAGTAACAAGTATTCCCGGAAATTATATATAAAGGAAATGCCCGATGTGTAAAATTGTATGAATAAAATTGATATTGAAAATTGAATAACTGACAGAAACAGTATACCCACTTTTCTAATTAGATGTCTAGAAAATATTTAAAACCGTAAATTTCAAGTCTGACTCTAGCAATTAATTTCCCGCTAACAGGCACTAGAGCATTTTCTATATATACATATATACTTGGTCGCACTTTGTTAGCGATTAATTATTTCCTAGCCAAGAAAATGAAACGTAAAACGGTATAAAACAAAGAGAAAAATTAATTTCATAGAATAATTATACTACTCTCTAAATTTGAATGTGAATCAGTGTATGTTCACTGATTCACAGTGATAAGTATACCACTGATTCAATCAGCGTTATACTTATCACTGCGAATCAGTGTATTTTCGCTGATTCACAGTGAGTTGCGCTGATTCAAATTTAGAGAGTACCCATGCAAGTACCTGTTCTTCATCTTCCGTCAAATTCGAATAACAAATGATTGAAAAATAATTACCTGACTGGATTGCCAGTTGATTCATTTTTTTATTCATTGATGTTTCATTCAGGCGTCATGACTTTTTCTAATTTTTTTTTTTTTTTTCTTTTCTCTTACGGACAGACAAACGTTCGTATTTTTGGGATGAATTTTAGAAATCGTTAAAAGTCCTGCTTTACACAATATGAATAATTTTCTATCTTTGACTTTATTGAAAGTAAAAATTTTCTGACGACTAGAACAAGAAAATAATTATATTCGTACCTCGAACTTTCGGAGTCTGTTAATTGAATGAGAGATATACATATATATATAGTACGATGCGTATGATCATCGATATATTCGCGATATATCCACGAATCGTATATATCTCATCCCAGTGAACGTCCAGCAGGTGTCACGTGCACATGCTATAATCAATATTTAGCGTGACCGTGTTATCATAACACCACGTCCATGAAGCAGTTTATGCAACCACTAAGCGTCAACGGCCACGAATCGAGAGCTTTGCCACCATCATTATAGTCAACCTTCTTGATGAAAGCACGTCTTTGTGATTTAAAGAGATTTTATAGATTCGCTTCCACAATCCGTGTATAGAATTGTATTCAGAAGAAACGAGAAGAATTGCTTTTGCAAAAAGTAGTGAAAAGAAGAAGAAGAGAAAAAAAAAAAAAAAACTGTCCGTTACTGTTATTTCTTGTATGTATGTACAAACGATCCTGAGTTTTGGCACTGAACTAATTAGTATATTTTTCATTTCACAGGTAAATCGCAATTAGTGCACAAAAAAAATCGCATTAGTTATGATTTTTTTGGCACAAAGGTGCATTTTTCGCACTTGTATCTTTCAGATAAATCCGCATTCATTTCTACTCCGAAATCAATCTTCTTCACATGTCGAAATAAATACCTGTTTTCAAACGTGCGCACTATGCCACTATTTTTTTCCTTGAAGTACCATATCTGAAGAAAATTCCAGTTCAAATTTGACTTGAAAATATCGAAAATTCAAAAAGTGATGATTTTTTTTTTTAGTGAAAAGGTGTATTATTTACAAATTAACCTATTCACGATTTTTTTTTTTTTTTTTAACATGTGATTTGAATTTCGACACGATAACTTTTCACAAATGTATAAAGAATGTTCAGAGTATTTCTAGTATTTTTTCGATCCCGATAGAACTGATATAGTTTTCAAACATCAACCGTTTGAAACTTGCGGCTATAGGTAAATTTTACCCAGTACTGTTACCGCACTAAGTTATTAATTCCACAGATGTGTGGCCACGGAAGGGTTAACAAACAGGGTAATTAGAAATTGGGTTGAAAATTTATCATCCCAATATCAGTTTTGTACATACATACTTTCATTTACTTTTTTTTCCCCAATTTTTCAATTATTCTTGCACACAAACACACACACACACACACACACACACACACTAGAAGCACAATTATATGATGAACTTGTTACTCTAGAGTCTAGGTACAAGTAAGTAGACGGTATTATATTAAGAACATGAATAATAAAGTTGATTGATCGTATTTTACCCAGTAAGAATAATAAAGGAATCAATGTATGTACAATACATACATACATACATACATACTTATACTTCACAAAGCAGAATTAGAACTGGCAAGGTAAATAATAATAACGTATTTCTATACCTATATAGTATATACATATTGTAGACATGTATATAATATCGTATACCGAGTAGTAGAGAGTCGTCTATTCACGATCAGGGACGGAAATTAAATGTATATATCGTATATTTGCACCAAATGTCATAGCCGAGTAGTAGGTACCTACTGGCGTTAATAAAGGTTCTAATTTTCTTTTCACCCATATGAGGAAAAGTGTGAATATATACTGCAGCGTTAGGTAGGTAGAAAGGTTCTGCAGCAACGATATTAAAATTCGCGAAATGAGAGAAGCTGAGTAAGAAGGTGATTTTAAAATTTGTTTTTTTTTTCCCCTCTCTCCACATCTCGCGAATCGCGTGGTTTTTTTATTTTTTTATTTTTTTACTGCGAAAGGAAACTCAATTTGCACTTAAAAATAATTATAATTACATACATATATGGTCATATGTATATATATCTACAAACACATATATATATATATATATATATATGTACCCAAGTACACACATCAACTTTTACACACTGCACATGTGTATAATTCGTCCTTTCCCTCCTACTGACTGTGACGTACGCAATGCTTGGTATAATTAAACGAAATAGAAACTACTTTGCAACATTTCCACTTTATAGTTCACTTCCTTATAAACATCTCGTTTTTCGTTCCCGAATTAGGTAAACATACATAGGTATATGTATGTAAACCAATCGACAGTTTTGAGTAATTTGTTTAGAAAATTTGAAAGCCTTATTTAGGCATATAGAATAAAGTAACGTGTGCAAATATACATATAAACATTTGCCATTTCTCATTCCCCCATTTGTCAATTGCGAAAATTATTTCATTGCAACTACATACCCTTGTAACGTAATATTTTTGAACACGTTTTAATTACAGTTTCATATATTTATAGTCGTATATATAGATATACGTATGTTCGATTGAAAATTATAGGTACGGAAAAAAGGAGACAGATATAAATGAAAATTGATCACCACATTGAACGACATGTGTTCAGCGAATCACCAATAAACTAGATTAACCTGAACTTATCATCATATATATATGTAAAATGATAATTTATCCTTGTCAAAAAAAAAAAAAAAAAATCGAGGTAGGTATAATCCTGTAAGATTCCAAATTTTCGTGACATTGACTGAAGGGTAGAGAAGTTGCAGAAATTATTGACTTATGATTAAATCATCAACTTTCAACCCAAAACCGATGCATTTTCATCCCTTGCACGTGATGGTAAGTGAAAGAACTTGGAGTTTGACCGATTTTAGAAAAATTTTCTTTATCCCAATCCAGAAAATCTTTGATCGATTCGAACCGATGACTCCGGAAGAAGTTCACCTCATTGATGCTTAATCGTCGATGTATAAGGGTTAATATTTGATTCCCTTATGATATAATGAAGAAAAATCAAAACTGGATAGGTATAAAGTATTTTTTTTTTATGCTGTTTGAAGAAGTTTCAACACCCAGAAAAAAAAATTCAAATTTAAAAGAAGAAAAAAAAAAGAAAAAAAAAAATGGTTCTCGGGCGTGGCGTCGTTGTAGATACTAGGAGCGGTTCATAATAATGGTTCTATTCGATATCGATATAGATTCTATTGGCACTTTCCACTCTCTCCTGCAACCCCGGATACCGGATACCCCCAGACCTTTTCCCCTTATTCTCCTTTCCGTAGGACCTAGTTCACCCCCCATTCTCAAACCCCCTTAGATTCTATTCGAGGGGAGGCGAGGAGGTCACAGTTTTGGATAAGGTGCATCGTCTCCTCGACGTCCTACGAGGTTGGGGGGGGGGGGGGGGGGCGCTGAACGCTGAAGGCTGAGGGCTGAGGGCTGAGGGCTGAAGGCTTTAGGGGGTAAGACAATGCGCCAGCGCGCGTTGCACCCTCTCCGTCGTCGCTGGTTTTACGTTTCGTTTCGTCTCGTCTCGTTTCGTTTCGTTTCGTTTCGTTGTCCCACGGTGTGCCCTGATGGCTATATATATGTATGAATATATATATATATATATATCGCAATACACCCACCTACCCTTGTGCATCGTTTCCCCAATCCCATCCCACCCTAGACTCGCACTCGCCCTGTTCATATACCCGACGTAAACCACCCCGATGGCAAACGCCCTTTCGAGACCCAGGAGACCCTCCGTCCTTCGTCCTTCTCATTCTGTCGCCTAGACGCAACGCGTTTTATTCGACCAAAGGCGGTGTGCCCGGGGCATACAATGCAACTAATCATTCCACTATGTATATCCCTTTGTCGAAAGCTTGGTTGTGTCTTCTTCCTGGTAACCGCCTATGCTATGCTATATAATGCTCTTAGATAAGGATGGGCGAAATTAATTCTTTTATAATAATAATAATGAGAAAATTTACATCTGACGTGATTCTTCGAATTACTGTATATCTATGCAATTAACTTGATTGCCAGTCGGTGGGTATTTACCTAATAAAGCTGAGTTTTGAATCATGAATTTTCAGGGACTTTAAGTACATTTTTTTTTTTCCTTAAATCGTTTTTGAGAACTCGCAACTTCCGCATCTTATAGTGGAGCTGCTTATCAAGATCGAATGCACGTAGACTTAGTTTTTCCTCCACATTTTTTGCTTTTGAGAAAAAAAAAATGAATAAATAAATAACCCGTTTCGAGTTATTCCTGGGATTCAGAATCGAACATGAAGTTTATTCAAAATGAAGTAGAATTCTGAAATACTATGGTTTCGAAATTTGATGTTAACCCTTTGTGGCCATTATGGGTAAATTTCACCCAGGCCTTTTTTTGGTTAAAAAATATTAAACAAATGCATAAGTTACGATTTTTTTTAACGGAAACGTGAATTTTTCGCACTTATCCTAAGTCCGCATTCATTTCTACTCCAAAATCGATCCTTTTCACGTGTCAAGACAAATACCTGTTTTCAAACAAACACTATGCCACTATTTTTTTTTTCTTTTTTAGAAGCACCTTATCTGACGAGTATTCCAGTTCAAATTTGACTCGAAAATATCGAAAATTCGAAAAGTCATGATCTGTGTTAGTGACAAGGTGTATTCTTGACAAAATTACTTATTTACGATTTTTTTTAAACATGGTGTGATTTGAATTTTGACACAACAACTTTTCACACATGTTTTAGAATCGTCAAAGTATTTTCAGAATTTTTTTTTATCCCAATCGGACTGACAGTTTTCACACAGCAACCATTTAGAAACTTGGCTAGGTAAATTTCACCCAATCTAACCACTAAGTTATTCTACAGAGTTGTAGCCACAAAGGGGTTAAGATGAGACAATGTTTGATAAAAACGTATTGGATTCCTAAAAAATGTTGAAAAAATATTTTTTCTCCATAAATAGAACCATATGCAGCTCGAATAGCGCAATCGAGCCGGTGAATATCGGCGTGAGATCTCTTCTCCGCGATCCACGATATCCTATAATGTTAGATGAAAGATACTTGTATCAATTTTTGAAGTCATTTTTTTTTTTCTCGGTTATGAATTCTGAGAGCCTGTGGCGCAAAGTCTCAGTCTCGTAAGATCCACGCACATCTACAAACAACACACAAGTCAGACTGACTGCACAAGCTTACATCACAAGCTCAGACTCCTCGGGCACAGGGCTGCTCAACCTCCTTATATACAATCGATTATCATATCCCGATCGATTTGAAAATCACGAGCATAAGATTGAGGATTTTTTCTTATTTGATCAGAAAAACAACAACAACGAGAAAATCAATGAGAGAAAAAAAAAAAAAAAAAAAAAATACACTGCATAATCGACGATCTAACATCTCGAATAATTGCCGCATTGATTCTTGATCCTTACCGCTGATAATCGCGATCTAGGGATCGAGCAACCCTGCAGTACTTTCCAAAGCCCTCAAGATGATCGTATGAAAATACGTTGGTAGATATAGATACGTATGTGTAAATATAATGGAGCTTTGTATACATGCACCGCTATATGTATAGCTGTAAGATGAATGTAGGAATAGGATCTATGCCTTCTTCGAATATAACTCCCAACAACAGCATCATACATAGAAAGACGCCTGTTGCCACGCAGCAGGGTAACTATTCTACGAAGTAAGTATTTCGATCCGCCTAAAGCACTTTTGGTACACAGAGAGAGAGAGAGAGAGATAGAAAGAGAGAGAGAGAGAGAGAGATACTGTATAGAATAGAAGTATAGAATGTGAGATTGGCTGTAAGGTGGGCATAACTTGAAACTCGTAACTCACCCAGCCAATGACTTACAAGTTGCCTATCTTGAAACTCCATCGAGAAGGTACCAATATAATAAACTCACACTATACGTTTACAAACCGTAAATCTTTCTCTCAGCCATAGCTCTTGCAATTTGTATCTACATACATGCGAAAGAGAAGATTCCGATTGATTTTCATCCCCTAAGAGGCCCTGATGATCTTAATCATTGGTTTTCTTCATTCAGCAACGATTGGCAGCTGATAAATTATCACTTTTTATCATTTACGGGATCGAAGACTCAAAAACCCTTTCAAACTCAATGGCATCCAGAAGCACTTAACTTGATGATTTTGGCAAATTTAGCTCGAGAGAAATATCTCTTTCCATAAATATCGCTTCATAGATGATTCCCTAGGTGTTTAAGGTATATAAAAAGATCAATTGCGATTCTATCCGATCTCAAATTTTGCGTAGGTATGAACATTACGTATAAATCATTCGCTATATACAACGGTATGTGTGAGGCAATATTACTTTTCCATGCATTCGCGCGAACCATCTATTGTTTGCTTCCAATGAATAAATTATTCTGTACCTAGTATACCTATTCACATACCTATACGTGTATTAGGTTGAAACCGTTGGCTAACCGCAAGTCTGTGTTATATACCCTTGCGAAATTTCTACAATCGAATTATATGCACAAATAATCGCAAGAAATTATCACGATTTATAGTCTAGATCCGATCGATCGGTTGTCTATTTCTCTATCACAACTTATCGATTTTTGGTCACACGCAGGACTGCCTCGTAGTGTGAGAATTGCAAATTTATTACACTATCCTATAACCATTGGATATATTCTATTTCAACCCCATAGAAAAAAATTCATCAATTCTACTTATTGTATTAGGGTAAGTGTACCAGTTACTGACCGTGTCCCTATCATTGACCTTTTTCAATGATTCTTTTTTATCCGTGAGCTCTTAAATTATCAAAAAACAAAAAAAAATCAATTCGTATTCTCTGAGTCTGTAGCAAATGATTTGTGTAACGGAAACCTTCAGAATTCTTATCATAGATTCAATATTGAAGAAAATATAAGGATCAATAATTGGGTCTTAAAGGGTCAGTAGTTGATACACTTACCTTATAACGGTGTTCTTGCGAACGAGTACGATTAAATCGCATAAAAACCTTCTTTTTTTTTTTTTTTTGTCCATACAAAGCTGGATACCGTTTAGTCAATTTTTGCAAAGCTCTCAGCGCGCAGTCAGTCAGTCAGTCAGTCAGTTAGTCATTTAGGTTTAAAAAATTGTTTTTTTGAGTGTGGATTGTTCTGTTTCGCTAATAACTCTATATCGACCGTCCATTAGCACAAGTTACCCACGTATAACGTAATTTTGAGTGGCTCCATATATCCATACCCGACACAGTCATTAAGGCAATCAACTATCTCGTAAATACACCGTCACTTTTTTGCCTCGTTTTGCAACCGGATTTCAACACACGCTTCTCCATAGATTGCTATACGGCTAGATGAGCCTCTACACGCGGTTTTCCACCTCAGATTCATGTATCTTCGGGGTTCATATATATATGTACGTACGCACATGTGTACGATTTTACAAGGGTTGATAATAAACAAGATGGAAGTAAAAAAAACAAACAAAAAAACAATCATTCTCAAACCACGATTCCCACATCATATTTTTTTCCTGCAAATGAATTTACCCCATCCGAATATAAGAAGAGAGGTTGAAAAAGAATTATCGCAAAAATGGCTGACTCTAGGATGATGCTGATTTCGCAAAAATCTGAAGTTATTCAACATTTCTTTTATTTCTATCCAGAATTTTGCCTTTTTTCTATTGTTGCTGTTTGTTTCGTTGGGAATTTTAGCACTGACTCGAATATACGAATTCATATACGTATGACAGAATCTGCTATCGCGACAAAAACTATTTCATCAATTCATGAAGAAATTTTCAAAATCCAATATCCTCGGCACATAATACGGCTTGATAAAATAATTTCGAATTCACCGTACCTACCGCGTAGTTTACTTATTGCATCCCATAAAACTAGCGTGCAAATTTTCATAAAAATCTAATCAAAACTTTAGAGAATATTCCTTCGTCAGTTTACATCATAGCGCACCTTGTCTGATAATAGCATTTTTTTTTCTCTCTCTCTCTCTGCTTTCTTTCTCTCATCAGTGGAGAAGAAATTTAAAAAAAAAACAAAAAAACATCAGAAACCGAAGTCTTACAGAAACGTCGAACACACCAGCTAACCTCCAAATTTTGTCCAGATAATAAAAAAGAAAAACAAATAAATCATAACCACTAAAAATTTGTTTCGTCGTATGAAAGAAGAATTCTTGTAAAGAGTAGCCTCTTTTTCTTTTTACACTTGGTCTATTCAGACGTAGAAAAAAGTGTTTTTCAGAAACTTTCTTTGGTTTTTTTCTCGCACTGACAACTAAAATCACTTCGGTACCTGCAACGCAACCCCTTTGAATCCTGAAAAAGTTTTTACTGTTACGTATGATGAATCATCCGAAGGAAGAAAATAAAATAAAATAAAAATAAAATAAGAATAAAATGGTAGAAATATTAATCAGCCCCGTTGATTGCGTCTGGAATTCTCTAATTAATTTCAGTAATTATATATATGGAAAGATGAAATAGAAAAACAGCTCTCCTGGGAAATGGATAAATCGAAAATATATCTATAGACACGGTAGCCAAGCGAATAGTTTCACCACCCCCTAGATTTTCTGTAAGGTAGGTGGGTTTATACGAGGGGCTAAGGTTCCGGCAACCCCTAACGAAACGGGGGTGTTAAAGGGGGGGGGGGGGGCGCTGCTTACCCCCAGCACATCTTATTTTCGCCAGAGCTCGTCGTCGTCGTCGTCGTCGTCGTCCAGGAGTTTGAGAGGTGGGTGGTCGACTAGTCGAGGGGGTTGAGAAATAGGGGTAGGTAGGTAGGTAGGTAGGTAGGTAGGTTGGTTGGAAGGTAGGTGAGGTACGCGGTACCCCGTAAACCCAGGAAGGGTATAACAGGAGGGCAGGTGTTCGGGGTACAATGGAAGACGCCGCGTGGTGGAGGAGGGAAACGCCCATTTTTTGATAAGCTAGTTACCCCGAACCCCTTGCAACCTCCGAACCCCTGGAGGCAGGTGGGGAGCGTGCCGAGGGGGGGCCCAGGGTGGGTCTACGGAGATCAATAACTGCATAAAAATAAAGTGCGCCTCTGGCCTGCTACCTTTCGTCCTCGCCTACCTTCCTCTCTACCTATACCTACCTACCTACCTACCTTCGCTCTAGTCGACGTCCTCCGCTTCTAGCTGCTCCTCTTCGCTCTCCCTCGATACCTCCATCTCACCCTTACCACCCCCTTACTACCATCTAACCCTCTCGCCCTTCTCGTCCTCGAGCCCAGAAACAGCCACCCACCCCCGTTTGGCACACCGCGTCAACGACTCCTACGCAACATCTTTTACGTCTCCTCCTGCATCGCCCCCCAACCCCTTCCAAAACACACACCTTGGTCCAACTATCGCTGGTACCAACACCGAACCAACCCTTAGAAGCGAACGACGCCCTGGGCAAGCTCAGCGCGTTTCGCCGAGAGTCCAAGGGACTTTGCTACCTGGGGATAATAAGGGTGGGATTTTTTTTTTTTTTTTTTTTTTTTTTTTTTTTTTCTTTCTTTTCAGGTGTTATTAACTTCTTCAAGGATATTGCATCTCGGCTCACTTTTCTTTCAATTTCCTTATTTTTCTTAGAGACACTGAAGAGTTTAGACAGAGAAAATCGTGCTAAGGGTGCATATTTCATCTAACAACTAAATTGTGATGATTTTTTAAAAGTATTGATAGGTGTACCGGAAAACCGACTATCCGCGAAAATTCTAATATAGTAATTAAGAAGAGCAGTATTTCGCGGTTGGGAAAATTAAACATACTGCAAAATCAATTTGTTTCATGACCAAAGTTCATTTTGCATCATTATAATCATCTCGTTTAAAAACGGTTGCTGTACGAATTCAGGCACACCGTAGGTCCGGTTCGACTTATCTATGACCAAGATTCGAAGGAATACAGGCCGCCACTAATTGAACGAGGGAAATTGGCAAATTTAATTTTTAGGCTGAGTTATTTGCAAATAAGTGGAAAAGAAATGGTCGATTTTCGGAAAATTGGCCATATCTTCTATGATAATTTTTTTCATTCAATTTCCCTTGTTCAATTTATGACGGCGCGTCTTCCGAACAATTCGAATCCTGAAAAAGTGAGATCGGACCTACGGTGTGCCTCAATTCGTGCAGCGACTGATTTTTAGTGACGTAATTATAATGATGTCAAATGAACTTTGGTGAAGAAATAAATTGATTTTGGACCAAGTTTCATTTTTACAACCGTGACATACTGCTCCCCTTAAGTATAACCCCGGAGATTTATTTTTAGAGTTAGGATAACAAGCCCTTTGGGATGAATGTGGCAAATCAATGAACAATGACTTTCATTGCTTTACGTATAATATCCAAAGAATCCAAAAGGTACGGAAATATCATCGCAGCCAATCAGCTAACGATAATCGCATCATCGAGTTTCTGGTTACGATTCAAATCCCCAAATAAATCTTTGGCTTTTTTTCGGTACCGAAATCGTTGTCAAAAATTTTTATTACTAAAAGCGAAAGTTTTCTTTTTCGAAAACTAACTGCGGGTCGAAAAAAGACCGAAACCATTCAGCAGTTTCATACTCAATGAGTTTCGAAGCGGTTTTGTTATGGTTAAAAAAAAACGCATAGTGATTTGTCAAAATCAGCCCTGATTGGCAACTGCGTTAATACTTTTGTAAATTTCTATGTGACATAATTGAAGACACAGTTAGACTGACCTTTCGTTACGAGAAGTTTAAAAATATCATAGTTATACTGTGAACACAGTACATTTTATACATATACGATCAAAGCTCGCGTGGTTATGATATTATCTATATCGTGTTTGGCATATAGTCATGACGTTCACGAACCCCAAATTCACGAACCAATCCCAATTGGTCGTAATTGTCACGCAAGGCCCTTTCGTCATGCAAAGCACAACTATGACCCAGAGTGAATAAGGTAGAAAGAAAGATAAGAGAAAAAGAAAGAGAAAGGCCTCCGAGCCTCGACCCACCCGCGCGCCATACACTCGGATGCGTCAGTGGCGGCGAACGACACTGACCTGCCCCTACTACGTGATTTATGTGGGCTCAGACTAGCAGAAAAGCTCCCCCCCACCCCCCACACCCCCCAACTCCTAATGCCGGTGAGACGCCTTTGTGCTTTCGCAAGTGTGTGAAAGCAAAAACTTTCGTTTCTGAGCTTAGTTTTTTTTTTTCACTCTTTTTCATTTTTTTTTGTTTTTTTTTTGTTTTCTATATTTCATCACGTGAGGTACAAAAAGTATCGGTTCCTTGTCAAAAACGATTTCGGATAAGGTTAAAAGCTTGTTTTTTGGTAAAATGAAAAATTACTATATTTCATTAAGATTGACCGACTGATTCATCCAGAGAAACTCATAACGTCTAAGTTCACCGGAAACGAATAGCTCAAGGTTATGAAAAGTTTCAGTGCAACTTAGTTGACAAGTAATTTTCAAAATCTTGGTGCTTTTGGATTGGGAAATTGAATTTTGGTAAAATTTTCGAAAGCTTATTAATAGTACAGGACGTTTAGTTTTGCATTTGCGTAAGTAAAGACTAATTTGCATCGTTGTAATTACCACTTCGAATATGACACGTCTTTACAACGACATAGAGTTTCTCTGAACAACTTGTTCAATGAAATCGAATGAATATTCTCAGAGGAAAATCGTACAGTTGGCAAGTCTCTCATCTCGGTAGTTACCTACCTGCTTTGAAACTTTATCTAGAAGTGATAATGTTTGTAATTAAGTTTTCATAGTGCATCGCTTTGGAAATAATGAGACTGAAAATTCTATCGACAATGATTCAGCCTTCCAAAATCTTACTCTCTATTTTAAAATACAAATTGGAGAAGGAGAAAAAAAGAAATAAAATAATCAGAATTCAAGACAGAAATCTTTGCAAAGATTCATCACGATTATCTCTCGGTGGAAATTTTTTTCTCCTACAAATGACCACGAATTTTTTTTATCAAAAAGAAAAAAAGTACCTTTGTCGATGGGACTGAAAAGGACCGTGAAAAGTTTTTCTATAAAAAAACTATGAAAACTTTCAACTGGTTTTTTGTAAATTTGTACATGAAAATTCATACATTGAATTTTGGAATTATTTGAATAGCAAAAATCTCAACTGTTACTAAATTCCGAACGATTCAAGTGTCTCGAAGCTCAAAACCTCCCCTAGAGTGTCTATGAAGGTAAAAAAAAAAAAAAAAAAAAAAAAAAAAAAAAAAAAAAAAAAAAAAACCACCCCAAGACGCTGATGATCGTAAGAATAATGGGTGGTATTCCGTTCGTCAGCGTCCCTTATAGAAGCCCAGCGGACTCTGAGTGGACGCGCAGGGTTGTGCGTGGAGGTCAATGACCGTGGGCAGGGTGGCCACCCCTATTGCTGAGAGAGAGAGAGAAAGAGAGAAAGAGAGAAAGAGAGAAGTAGAAGAAGAGAAGGATAGAACGGTTGGGGGTTGGGCCAGGTTAGGCTCAGCTTAGGGTTCAATATCGGGAAAAGCACAAGCTTTTATTTGATCGTTGGTATATACGCGTTGCTCGCCGAGGGGTAAAACACGCACCCTATATGTATAAGTTACTATAGAGTTTATATATACCGAGATCGACATGCATTTATGTATACCTGTGGGTAAGTACGAAGGTGTATTCAATCTCCATTGGACAGTATAATCTGCTAAATACACTGCAGTGGACATTGAAGAGAGAGTACTGTACTGTACCTACCTACCTATCTACCTGAAAGAGAAAAGTGAACATTAGTCAGATACTTGACCCAACCATATATAGCATTGTGAAAATTGTAAATAAAAACTTTATTCCATTAACCATTAATTGTACAACGAATAAAGTATTAATTATTTATATTGAATTACCAAAGTAATCACTTACTCCCTGCAACCCTCTTTTTTCAACTTCCAAAGCAATCGCCATTCTGGATCGTTGCACACCGATAAAACTTCGAACTTGTTCACGCAATCAGCGTAAAATTTCATTACGAATCTTCAGACTTATCTTCATCGTAGCAGTTTCACAGTATATCAACATTTTGTGTCATTTCTTCTAGTTCTATGACGTCACAATAACATTGGAATCCAAACCGAGAATTTAGGAAATCAAATGAAATTGTTATTCTTCATCTCACTCCGCGTATGGGAAAATTTGGAAAATCAGATCGTTGAGAGTCTTAAGGATGTAGTTCGGGTTAAAAGCTATCTTCCAGAATTATTAATATATCAATGCCAAATTTTTGCTACACATTTATCATCCAAGACTACGGAAAAAAATGTATAACATCGTCTGTATAAACTCAAGATTTGATGGAAAGCACCAAAAAGGCCTCAAAACAGCCCTTTACTGAAAATGGAACTGGCGATGAAATACTTAGGATACAGCATTCTCAATTTTTTCCCTGTATCAGAGAGGCAAAATGAAAAGATTCACGTGAAGAATTTTTCGTAGAGTCGAAAGAACTCGAGAAAATGAATTTTCAACACGTTTTTCACCACAAAAGGCACTTTTAACCCGAACTACATCCTTAATAAATCGCAGGGGAAACCTAATCCAATTTTTTTTTTCTAAATTGAAGCGATACTCCAATAACAGAAAAGAATTATTCATGAAGTGCTAAAAATCTGATGGTTTCCAATCGGAAAAACTCTATGGCTTTGCAGAAATATTTGGAATTTAGATAGTAGCTTCAGTCTGTGATAAGCCTTTTATTTTTGAATTTTTTAGCCAATGGGGAAAAAAAAAATTGAAATTCGAGTTGACTGAGGACCATCCCAATACCCCATACGTATCAACAGATGAAATTTTAGTCCCGTTCAAGTTCTCGGATACCATGAGATAGAGCTGATCGCATCATAGAATCGGAAGCCATCAAAGAGCAAAGGATCTCCGGGAAAACTAGGTTCTATCGAATTTCATTTGGAGACTTAGATTTTCCAAGAATACTTTAGAACCGGTAGTACTTTTTCACCATCCCATATCATGAGGTGCGGGACTCAAAGGAGTTTCTGCACATATATATATATATATATATACCTATGTAGATGTATGTATAAATAAAGAGGGGATGACATGATAACCAAGTTTGCAAAATATCTGCGAATGAGACTTTGCGCCTTGTTTCTCGCTTTGTCCGTCTATTATACTTTGTCATGCAATTTGAATTTGAAGGGGGTACACAGATCCTGGTAATGTTAAAAAAGGTTCTTTTCATAGCTTTGAGAAACCGCGAGGTAAAAATATGAAATTCAATCGAGATATTGTCCTCCGCGAAGAACATGTCAAGCTATTGTTTCTGTCGCGGATGATATTCCCGCAATTTTCTTTCTTCGAAGGTTCAATATTATCGGATATCAGGATCTAAAATATATATCCATAGAATGGTAAACGGAAATGGAAATAAAAACCGATATTATTCATACGTAAAAGTTCATTAAACGAGAAGACAAAACACTAACAATGAGTAATAACCAAGTTTCAAAATACCTAAAATAATTTTGAAACAGATCAACTTTGTTCAACACGATTACGAAAACATTTTTGTAAGTCACTATAGATCCTTCACAAACATTTTGTTTAGGATTTGACTAGCATCTATAGTGTGATATGCAATCAGGGTATGTAGATTCTATGAGGGTAAGAGGAATAAGGGTAAAGGAAATGAAAAAAGCACAACAAATTTACCGTTGATATTATCCAGCAAAGATAGTGATAATAAAGATCATAGGACAAGTATTCATCCCTACTCGAGTAACCATTATATCTGGTATATTTGAAGCGCTTGCGAGGCGTGTGCGAGCAGATAGCAGGGGGTTTGAAAATGTAAAAGAAACGTTAAAAGCTCGTTTGAGCGCACTTATGACGTCAGAGTAGAAACTGACGGGATAAAAAAGCCATCTAGTTCTATCTTTTTCTATCCTTTAGAACGAGAAAGCTCATCTCCTTGGCGATCCTCTTTTTCCTATTTTTTTTTCTTTCTCTCTTTTTTCTTGTCCTTTTCTATCTTTTTTTGTTATGTCTTCTTCCTAACCCTTTCAACAAGCTTTTTCATTTTTTAGCCAGCTTTTCGGCCTTATCGTGACGCACTTTGAGATTGAACTACCCAACATTCGTCGTCGTCGTCGTCTTCGTTCTCTTTCTCGTTTCCGCAGACGACTATACCTGCTTTTCTCCTATACTCACCCTGCTATTCCATTGAAAGTTATACTTTGTTTTCCACTTGACTTTCCGCAACCGTTTGCCTTCCCCTCCTCGGTTCTATTTACCAAGAATAAGATGCCGTTCTCACTCCCAAGCCTATACCTACCTCACATTCAAGACAGGTGAACTACATGCTTCACAAAACAGATTCGAAATGAAAAAGAATTTTTTAAGTGATTGAATTATCCCTAATTCGATGATCAAAATCATCCACCCTTATGAACTGAAGCCTTTTCCACTTCACCCGTTTCGCGCTGATTCCGAAAAAAGCCAAAGGCAAGAGAAGAAAAAAGAAAATGGTAAAATCAAATTAGAAACAGTGTTGGGAAAATTTGTAATTAATTGATTACAAACTACAAATTACAAAAACTGAAATCCATTACCCATTACAATTGTAATTTTTAATTAAACCAGAATCTATTCACCATTGCAATTGTAATTTGTAATTGAACCAAAATCCAGTAATTATTACAATTGTAATTTGTAATTAAACCGAAATCCATTACCCATTACAATTGTAATTTGTAATTCAACCGAAATCCATTGACCATTACAATTTGTACATGCTTGAGCATACCAAAAATGCTAGTCGGATCTTTCAAAATGAAACTTAATAATTGTAATCGTTCATGGATTACGGTCTAATGACAAATTACAATTGTAATGGATAATGGATTTCGGTCTAATTACAAATTACAATCATAATTAGTAATTGATTTTTTTCAAATTACAAATTACAGCTGCCCAATACTGATTAGAAACCGTATTTTTTCTTCATTGAACAAAAAGGGGTTGATTTTGCGTATCAAAATAGATGAAATTAGGAACTAGGTTATTTCTTGGTGACTTGCCAGCAAGTGGATGTCAAAAAAGAGCAAGAAAGGAGCAAAATACTACAGTGAAGACATCGGTTCCAATTTTCTGTTGCATTGCCCTGATTATACTAACATCAGCCTAGCCAGATCCGGCAGAAAATATAAGGCTTGTAAATACCGAACATGCTAGTATGGATATGTATATGTGAAATCGAACAGAAACTATAGGGATGAAAAATGTGGCCTTACGGTAGTAGCCAGAGCTGCTCAGCACATTGCTGCCAATCAGCCATTGATTAGAAATACTACTCGAGGGTAGGGCACAAGCCTCCCTAGTACCGTCCCTTCTATCCCTTCCCTTCCCTTCCCTACCTGCAGTATAGAGAATTATGGTCAGTTTCGATGGGGTAGGAAGTGTTTTGAAGCTGGGGGGATTCTGTCTCTACTATTATGGGAGGGAGGGTCTCCATACATCTGTACTATACGTTATAGGGGTATAATACCAGAGAGATGGAGTTCTGGCTGACCAATAGGCTGCACTGATTTTGTATTACCCATTGCTTACGGTCTACGAAGAGAACGAGGCTAAATGGTAAAGGGAAAAGGGTAAAGGGTCTTTCGTTCATCACTGACTACAGCGTAAAAAAAACCTACTGGAAACGTACGCGATGAGTATGGCCACATATGTATGCATGTATGTATATGAACTAGGGGATGGTAGGCAAAGGCTTTATCAACTTGTAGAACCGATATATACTGATATCTACGATGTATACATACATACATGATGATCTCGATGAAAGTAATCAACGCCATAACTAAAATGGGTCAATGACTCATCGAGTAGTAATCTTTTCTTTTCGTTAATTACAAAAGGCTGTATTCACTTCGCAGTATTCCTCTGTTCGAAATGATCAGTGTCATCAATCGTCATCGATTTCCTGTCCATTGGTCAAGCCTGCTAGATGAGATTTCGATGATTTATTGAATTTTCATTAGCTTTTTTTTTTTACCATTTCCGTTTTGTTATTGTCCATTCCAAGTTTTACCAATTCCTTCATAAATTTGACATACGATCCTGGAGCTTATAGAAAAGAGAAAATTGTTCAAGTATACGTTGTATTCACTTATTACCCTTCAGCTTTGCATACTTGTAATACATGTAGGAGTCGATATGGTTGAAAATGCAACTAACTACTCTGGTACACTTGGCGAGCTCGTTTATATAGAATATACATATATATGTGATTATATTCGCGTATATAGTCGTATGGCATCGAGGGCACAAAACGCGTGTAGAGAAAAACTCCGCGACCCGAATTGCACCCCCTATACATACATGGTGCTTCAATATGCCATTACTTCGGTATATATACAAGGGAAACTCGTAGGTCATCGAGCTGCCAGTCATGGGGATGAAAGTAAAAGAAAAAAAAAAACAAAAAAAACAACCAAAAGACAAATAAAAATCAACCGAAAAAAATAGAAACATTGCGAAAGAGGGAAAACTGGCTTTCGTTCATTTACCTAATTTAAGTGTCACTTCTCATTACGTATATACGCATTTAATGAACTCTGCAATTGGTTACGGTACACACGTATGTATGTTTATATATACATATATATATATATATATATATATATATATACAATATTCACATGTCAATTTGAAAGCGGATCTTTTTGTAGAAGCACTTTTAATAATTACCCAGCAGTCAGGTATAACGTACATATATATACATATACGTATATTATCCTGCCCAAGCCTCTCGTTCGATTCGAACATTTTATTTTTCCTTCTAGGAAAATTAATTCTACTATACATGTATATCTACACCTAGGTGAAGGTTGAATAGCTAATTGATGATCCATGTGTATTGCCTAATGCTTTGGCTTGAAATCCTTCGAAAATCGATTGATTTTTGTGGAAAAAAGGTGACAAGAAACAAAAATTTTTACACAATTCATCAACATTTTCTGTACATCGATTCATTGGTCTCATTCATTGCGAAGGATTCATTAATCCTTGTTACATTATACAGGGTGAGTTTTCTCCGGGGTTCTGAAAGGGTGTGGCTCGAATTGGTTCAGACTCCGCCTTGTTCTATTCATACTTGTTATTATCGGAATATTATCCCTCGCCTACTGTCAGTTATAATTGTTTACTAGACTCTAACGTAGACTTGTTGTGTGTATCGATGCAGAAGGTGGTCAGTTCGAACACTTAAATGTGATACTACCCGGATGAATCAATATTATTAACGGTTATTGTTAGTGTCATTGCTTTCCTTACTGCACTATCATCATAATACAATATGCGATTAGACTGTTTCTTGACTTGATCTAGATCGTTGGGAATAATAGGTAGAATTGGAAATAAAGGTATTTCTACATGAATGGAGGATATTTTTTTGACAATATGACAGGTATGAATAGAAGAAGGCGGAGCTTCAACCAATTTAGGCCACACCCTCTCAGAACCCCGGAGAAAACTGACCCTGTATATTTTCTTCCTGTATAAATTCATAGACACGTGAATGGAATTGATTACCTATTTTCTTTTCTTTTTTTTTTTTTGTCTATTTCAAATAGATCAGATACGAAAAATTAAAGAATGATTTACTGGTAATGATTACGTATGGGATATTTAATTCTATGTAACTAAAGCGTGAACTGTAACCGTGGAATACGTAGATATACATTGAATGGATACATTGCGTTTTTGCACACATTCCCGTTCGCGACGGTCGGCCGCATAACTATTCTAACGATATAGACGCCGGCGACTAATTTATGTATTTTTCATAGATTTAGGTTACGCTAAATTGTCGAGCACGGAAAGGCCTCGGTCTGATTCGGCAGCCAATTATACGTACGTATTGTACATACATACATACATAGGTAGGTAGGCATGCGAAACCTAACTGCTACTATTTGCCATGTCATAAATGGGCTATATATATATATATATATATATACAAATGTCTCAAAATCCTGTAAACAAGTGTATACTTCTATATATATATATATACAAGCAGAATATATAGTAAATATTTTGTAACGATTTTTCAAAATTTCCGAGAATGTCGAGAAGACATTTTTCTTGAAAGAGAACAACGTCATACGGATGAATGAAACTTTCTGCAATAAGTACTCAAATTTTGCGGTGAAAATTTTATCCGCAAGGAAAAAATATATTAAGGAAATAGATAGGGAGAGCTAAAAAAATAGGATTTTATAGTCCGGAATGTAAATGTAGGTATCGTCCTCGAGCCAGTCGCGTGTTTCGTATTATAACCTTTCTGGTCCAGATTGATATCCTGGTGTCACAAACGTCTGCGACTACATATCATACTGACACACCTTCTATATTACAAACTTTATTCTTGCCTAGGTATATGTACGCATTTAGCCAGCCAGCATTCACTGTTATCTTCCTATGATGCTCCTTCTTTTCTATGATGTTTCTTCGCATTTTTCGTTTATAAATTTCTATATACTTTCAATTTTCATAAACACATATGGTACATTCCTAATTATCAAATAATTATAACTTGATGGAAAATTCATGAAAAGGTGTGCCAAATGCTCGTAGTAATTTCGCATAACATTTCTTTGCCAGTATATCATATTTCCTATAATATGCACCGTCAAACTCTGGCAATGAAAAAATTTGCAACTTTGAGGTAGACTTGGTTCTTCTTTTAGGCATATTCACCAAATTACGTTAGTCTGATGAACAAATGTGTTGTCGAATCAACAATCACTATATTGGCGATAAAAATGTGCGATTTTTGGATAAGAAATTATTATTCGTCCATTCGAAATTAGATTCGCGTTTCATCCACTATTACCGATTGGCAAACCAATGAATGATCAATTGAATTTCCCTGGACTTTTCATCATCTTTAACTATCATCATTTTTCTTGGTACATTAGAAAGGAAGTTATAACATTCTGCATTTGAACCAGTCGGTCAATCTTGATGGCACATGGCAATTTTTCATCCTAATTAGGAAACAATTTACAATCATATATATTTTCAAATTCCTTCCATCCAGTCAGAAAGAAGCAAAATAAAAAAATGAATAAACTTTAAGAATCGTGAAAAATTTGTGAGAATTGTGATTGGCAGGAGATGAAAAAAAGATATTAGTTTGAGAATAAAATCACACGGGACATTTTCCGTCATTTATTTAATGCCTGAATTTCTGATCGTTCCCTCGTCGTGAGTTGAATATTTTCATTTTCTCTTTCGTAAATAATTATTTTATTTTTATTTTTTATTTTTTTTTTCTCTCTGTCTATCTTGGTTCTTTTTTAAGTCCACCGAGTAGCGGTGACATGGGTTGCCGGTTAGGCTTTGAAACTCACCAAACAGACCGGAAAATATGCACGCTGCATAATTTAGAACACTCGGGTTGGTTGTTCGTGTACCTACGACACGCATACCGGACTCCTGGTGCCATGCCTACTATATGTATAAGTGCGTAACGAGAGAGGCGAACTCTAGGCATACATATATGTATTTATATATATATATATACATATATATACATATTATATGTATACATACTCGAATACCTGTACCCACTTAAATACACGTGTCCATGTATTTACCTAACCATGTATGTATGTATGTATGTATGTATGTATGTATGTATGACTGTATTTTGTTGGCAGATAGGTACCTGAAAGTCCATTCCACAGTTTCTGGTGTGCATCCTTCAAATTTTCTCCTACTCAACAAGTTCACGGCCAAATTACAATTTTTTTCCAAATATATGAAAAAGAAAATGTAATCTATCGGTAAATATAATTCAACATTTTCTCACCCTGTATAATGGTATCGCCATCCGCAAATCCTCTAGAAATGTTATCCCTCATATATACGCGATCATCCTCGACTGTAAAAATAATTCAAACGAATAATGAATTTGCGATTCTGTCTTCAAATGGTACTGGTCAGAAAATTCAAATTGGATGTAAATGACAGTTTTTCATTTTATTCCTTCCCATAATTTTCATCCCCTCCGATCATTTCGGGTTCCATTTCGAACGGGGTTGGAGACTGTAAACAATTAATGAACTTCGCGAATTGGCAAAAAATGCTAATGTTGAAAAATTGTGATATACGGTTTTGACTTTTTCGTATCAAAAATCTCACGATTGGCTCATCGTCATGAGCTTGATCGTAATCTGGATCATCAAGGGTAGTTGGGTCAATTCGAACGATGGTCAAAAAAGAAGAAAGAAAAAGAAAGAAAGTGAGTTACTTTGATGGAAAGGAATAAAAATCATTGAATTTTGACAAATCTCTTTGAATTTTTGATAGTATTGATGAAAAATGTGTGAATAGTGATTATATGATATATTTGATGATGAAATGACGTTTTCAGGATGGTTAGTAATCCGATGGTGTGAATGTTTGGTTGCTAGTTGTTGAGAAGCAAGGGCAGGTCAGTCACCGAATATATGTATGTGGTACGGGAACTGCACAGAGCGCTGCAGCGCTCGAACGAACGTTAGCGGACGAGACTTGAGTCAACTGCTTTCCGCTGGGGCGAACTGCAAGCAGTCAATTATGCAAAAATACGGTCTTGTTCCAGCCCACGGTATAATATGCGGGATTGGAAGTTGCTGGCAATAAACTATAAATAAAACGTTGCGTAACTACAAATAAAAGTGGCGTTAAACCCCCACTCATCATACCACAATGCAATAATAATCCCGTATACTTTATACATACATATACTAATACACACGCCTCCTTCATTCACGACGATTCTTAATACGTTGTTTTTTTTTTTTTTTATACAAAGATACAGATTCATATTAAAAAGTTGCAAAAACTCAAAATTTTCAATTTTTCTACAACCCACTGAGAATTTTATCAGAAAGATTATTTCCCTGAAAGTCTACATAGCCAATTCGAAAAACTGAATGGAAAGAACACCAAATGCAACGTCGTTTATTGCACAGCTTTGTTACGAGCTTCCCTTAAATTTGCGGATTTTTGGACTTTCGGATTTTTGAGCTCTCGGCATTTCGACTTTTTGGAATTTCCAATTTCTGGACTCTGACGTTTCTAGAAACTCAAAATCGCGTCGCGAATAAATTGGGAATTTTTAGCGCTTGGGATGAAGTTATTCCTGTTATTTTGTAATTAATTTTACAGTTTTTCACGAGCTTTAGAAACGACGGATTGAATTGGACTCAATTATTGCTAGTGGAGTAGAATTTGTCTGCGAAATAATTGGTTGGAAGAATTCGTCAGCCTTGAAAACTCAATTCGGATGTCCATCTGGTTCGACATCTCCAGATGAATGATCGTTGATCGGAATCTACGAGCGTCACAAATTTAGTCCGAGAAATTGGAAAATTCTGAACGAGTGAAATAAAAAGATTCAACTTTTAGAAAAATTCGACGACATCTTTTACGACCATTTTTTTTCAAAGCCATTCCCCGCTCTTTCGATTTCCAATCGCAAATTTCCCGAATAATCCGAATCCTGTAGAAAAAAATTATTTTTTACTTTGAGGATTTTTCACTAACGTTGATAGCGAAGTAAATTGACTTCAGACATTCGGGCTATTGATTTTTTTGGTTTTCCTCAAAAATTCTGGTATTGTCATGCCAGAAGCTGTGATCTTGAAAATTTTCGATTTTTTTTTCTTTCAGTTATTCTCCAGAGCACCGATCTACGTTCAGAATCATCTGTGACGTGAGTCCGAAGGATCAGGAAGTCGAAATTTGTCGGAATAGACGCGATTCGTTTTTGAGACAAAACCAATAGTTTTCAATCGTTTACGTGATGAGAATTAAAAATTTCACGAGCTGCCTTTAGAATGCAATGGGATTAGATATAATCATAGAATAACGTCTGGATTTCCGAGCTCGTTATACCTACCAGCTAATAGGAAACTTGGATTTTCCAGGAAACTCCCAAGTCTCGAGAAGATATCCTGAACTTTCGATAATTACTGAACCCTGTGAAAGTTCCCTGCACCTCTATACCTATTTCTATATAATAAATAATTGCCTATGATACTCCAGCTTCTGATTAGAGATTCGCATCGACACGCAGTGTCATCAAGCTTCAGTACCATCAGATTATTGAATTTCTAATAAAAAAAATGAACGTTTTCAAAAATTGCGTCATGACAACGACAAAAATGGTAATAATTTATCAAACCCATCGATATTTCCTAAGAAAAATGAATATATAATACGTAATTCGATAACGGTTTAATATCCAGACAGGTGGCCAGGCTTGAGTAAGGTAATGGTGTATACATATAAATCGGTAAGGCAACCTCGGTGCCCAGGGTAAACCCTACGAGTAAAGACCAGGTGCATGGAGAACCGTGCAAAAGCCCCTTCATAGGTACTGCATAAGGAATAGGGTAACAGGCGTTTGGTCTCCCCCCCTGATTCTATTATTCAAGAATTCTAATTCCATAGAATCTTACCTCCTCTTCTAAAACGTTGGGCGATGCGTGTAAAAAGAGTAAGAAAAAAAAGGGTAATTTGAAAAAAAATAAAATAAAACTGTTTATTTTTTTTTCTTCTTCTTCAAATTACAATGCTCATCGAGTCCGAGTACTTATAACAGTATACATACATCGTGCAAGCAAACCACATACAATACGTGTCTATAAGTCAGAAGGGTTGAAAAGTTGAAGAAACACCTTCTATATCATGTAGAGAAAAGCGTTATACGCGCATTTCAATCATGCGATATGTAATACCATGTGTGTTTTATACTCTGTATGTTACATGTATCATGTACATGTGCACGTATATACTAACACCGGAAATGGCTCTGAGCAAACCTCTAATTACGTATAAAGTAAGAAGAAGAAGAAGAAGAAGAAGAAGAAGAAGAAGTAAAAGAAAAAAATAAGGAGGGGGAGGGGGGGGGGGGGGGGGGGTTGAGAAATTAAAATAACAGTCTCAAACTGTGCATATAGGTACAATTTATATACTATATATGTATACAAATACGCGCCAGATGGTAATGAAAAATTTAATTCATTCGCACGTTGAACTTTCGCGAGTCTGCGCATTATTACACTTAAGTCTACCAATACGTACATACATACATAAGAATGTGTGTAATATATAATTAAAAGATTAAACGAACTTACTTGTAAGTGAAGTTCTATCTTAATTGTATGAAGCGCCTCTTCCGAAATGATCAACTTGTAGTTCCCCCTACTTCGACCGATGTCGCCACAATTTTTTACGTATTTTAAAACAATAAAGTTTTAAAACAAAGAAAAACGCATCCACCGCGCTCGCTCCTGTACCCACGCGTGATCTTCATTTCTTTAAAGCTCCGCCGTAACCTTGATGGGTCTTAAGAACGTATCTTAAGAAGGGTGTATATAAGGGTGGGACTGATCATTTCGGAAGAGGCGCTTCATACAATTAAGATAGAACTTCACTTACAAGTAAGTTCGTTTAATCTTTTAATTGTATTGCGCGCCTCTTCCTCATGATCAACTTGTAGATGTTCGACGCATGTTACGGCGGTGACGATTAGAATTACTGATACGATATATTTTGGAACAAATGTTTATTGTAACAGAATCAATCAACAAGGATAATGTTGAACCTTCAAAGGTTCAAAATGACGTTTGCAAACGCCTTCTTATCTTTTACAATTTTCAAATCATAGAACTTTGCGAATGTGTTCGATTTTTCAGTCCATCCTGCAGTTCTACGTAAGGTATCTATGTCTAAACCTTTATTTTTTACTGTCGATGTTGAGGCATGACGAGTTGAGTGAGCACTAAAAATATTTGTATCTATGCCACTCTTCAACAGAACATTTTTAACCCAATGACTCAACGATTGAGCAGTAACACCTTTGAATGGACGTTTATTTGAAATGAAAAGAACAGTTGTTTCTCCACGGATGTTTTTGGTTCTTTCAAGGTAACATTCAAGCGTAGTTGCTGCACAAATCTTTTTATTTTTTGGAAAATAAGGTAAGACCAGAAGAGGTTGTTTCCTGTTTGGACCCGAAGTTTTGATGTGATCAGGAATTTTTATATCAATCGATTCTTCATTAAATTCTATATTATCTGTCTTGATTAAGGCGAAAGTTTGTAATCTATGTCCAGTTACCAATGCGAGTAAACAGATAAGTTTCATAGATAATTCTTTAAGAGGCAAATTGTCATTATCAGGAATAGAAGTCAGGTAATCAAGAACAATTTTTGGATCCCAAGTCGAGTCATATTTGGGTTTTGATGGTCGTAATTTCGATAAACCTTTAAAAAATCTCAACATTCTGTGATCTTGAGCCATTTCTGGTCCAACAAGTAATGAAATAGCCGATCTATAGCAATTAATGGTACTATATGTTGCACCTTTTTCGAATAATTCTGTTAAAAAACTCAGTATACATGGGACGGAATTGTTGAACGGGTCTATGCAATGAATAGAGCAAAAATTCCACCATTTCTTGAAACAACACTCGTATTGTTTATATGATGAGTTACTTAACGACGAAATCATTATGTGTATTGTGTCGTCAGGAATACCCTTCATTTGGAAAGCTTTCCTGATAAGGAAGCGGCCACCAGGGTAACTTTGTCCCAAAATTCCTCTGGTTTCCTATTTGAAAAAGAAATATTGGTTTTAGCATCAAATCTGAATGGATCTGAGACAATCATTTCACAGAACAAGGGGTACCACGGTTGAGAAGGCCAATCCGGTACAACCATTATGCCCTCCCCCCCCTCGTTTTTTATCTTTTGTAAAGATTTTAAAATAACTGTGGTTGGAGGAAACGCATAGAAGAAATCATCTTTCCAACTTATAGTGAATGCATCAATTGCAAATGATTCTGGATCTTTCTTCCAGGACACGTATTTTTTACATTTTTTATTTACTCTGCTCGCAAATAAGTCAATTGTTGGTTTTCCAAATTTCATTGTTATTTTTTCGAAAATTTCATCAGATAACTCTATTTCACCAACCGATTCTCTGCGGCGCGATTCAGTATCTGCTTCGGTATTCTCTTTTGACGCAATATATGATGCGAAAATCCAAATACCTCTCTTTTCACACCAATTCCAAATGTTTTGAGCTACTTTATTTAAATTCTTAAACTGAACACCGCCCATTCTATTAATGTATGAAATAGCTGTGGTGTTGTCAATTCGTAGCAAAATCTGACAGTTTCTATGGTTATTTGCAAAACATTTCAAGCCTAAAAAGGCGGCTAAGAGTTCCAAATGATTTATAAAATTTGATCTTTCATCTTTTTTCCAGAAGCCATGTACCCGTTGCCCGTTGCAGAAAGCACCCCAACCTGACAACGATGCGTCTGAAAATATTTCTAGATCGTACGTGGTTTCTCGGATAGGGTTATTCGAAAAAATGGCTACTGACTTCCACCATTTGAGCTCTTTTACAACCTCGTCTGAAATTATCATTTTTCCTTCATAATTATTCTGACTTTTTTTAAGAGCTAAAAATTTTTCTCGTTCGCAGGTTTTTGTGTAAGCCCACGCATAATTGACCGCTGGACAACAAGACACCAAGAAACCTATAACCTTTGCGAATTCTCGAATGCTGATCTTTTTGTCTACTTTAATTCTTTCAACAAGAGCTTTTAAGTGAACTTTTTTAGATTCTGGTAATTCTACTACCATTTTTTTTGAATCAAAAATGAAACCCAAATATTTGCAACTCTGATCTGGTATTAATTTGCTTTTTTCTTCACTTATGATAAAACCTAGGTTTTCTAGAAGTGTTTTAGTTGCTTTGATATTTTTCAAACAAGATGAATAAGAATCACCTATTAGTAATATGTCATCCAAATAAATGACAGATAAGAAACCTAATTGGCGTAGGTGAAAAATAACCGGTTTTAATACCTTAGTGAAAACGTAAGGTGCCGTGTTCAAACCAAATGGTAAGCATGAGAATTCATACAATTTATCATCAAATCTGAATCGTAGATATTTTCGGCATGAATTATGGATAGGGATCAAATAATAAGCATCTTTAAGGTCTATAGATGCCATGAAACACTCTGAACTCATGAGTTTTGTGACTGTTCTGCCGTCTTCTAACTTAAAATGAACAGTTGAAATAAATGCATTCAATCTTTTCAAATTTAAAATAAGCCTGTGAGTACCATTTGGCTTTGGTCTTAAGAAAATGTCTGATATGAAATGGTCTGGGTCTTCCATACATTCCTGTATAGCGCCTTTAATAATGAGTTGTAATATTAAATTACGAACAATACATTTATCACCATCGGACCATTTTCTTTGACACGGCTCTGATTTTTGAACCGGCTTGGAAACAAACGGGATTTTATATCCACTAATCCAAGAAAGGATAGTCAAATCTGATGTAATCCTTTTCCAGTTTGATCCAAAAAAGCGAAGCCTTCCGGCAATCTGACTTACTGAATTGTTTAACGGCGTTTCCGGTAATCCTGATCCTTCTTGGGTCGGTATTTCGAGTATGGCTGCGCTGCAAATTTTTTCTGTGGTCCCTGCTGACGTTTCTGCCCGCCCGTCGTCGCTGAGACTTCCTTTTGATGTTGACGGAACGGGGTTTTCCAGTTTTTTGTCGATTTGTTGACCTGATTTTTTGACACAGTTTTCAGGTCTTTTGAAGTACTTGCTATTTCTTTAGCGGACTTTATAACATCGTCCAATTTTTCGCTAAATAAGTACTGGTCAGCTGTCGTAGCAATCAAAGCATCTCGTAAAGAAGTGTTGATGGTTGCCATTATGAGGCTTTTCCGAATGGCTGATTCGTCATGCTGCAAATCAGTCAATAAGCTGCACATTTCACTGAGACATTCCAAAACTGGGATGTTTTCTCCCGTTTCAGGCTTCTCGATCAATAAGGATAAAGCTTTTCCACCAGCGGCGATGCAAGCTGATATTTTTTGTTGTTTTTGTATTATGCGAGCATCCCTCTTGAGAACAGCCTCTTGAACCGCAGCTTTGATTTGCAGATTCAATTTCGGTGGATCAATCAGTACGCAGTTCTTAGGTGGTGGATATTTTTCTATCAATTGTGTCTTTTCTTTCTCTGGAAGACCGTGTTTAATAATGTCCTCCCATCGAGCGACAAAATCAGAATGAATGGCTGAGCTGAGGGGTCTATCTCTGCATATTTGCTTCCCGATGACGTTTCTAACGTCTTCGCTTAGCAAGACCTCTTCTAACTGATCGTTTTTTCCCATTCGTGGAGGAGACGCTGGTTTTGGTGTGACATCCTCTAGGGTAATTGTCGGATTTCTCGACGGAGTTGACTCTCTTGAAAATGATCTCGAACTGCTTCGGCTTCCGACTACTGGAAGTCAACATTTTATTTAGGGATAAAAAATCCGCTCGATATTTTTGGATCAGAGTCCGCAAATATTAAATTCTGTTTGAACTTTTATTAAAAAGCACATTTGGTATAAAGGTTAGAGCCTATCACCAACGAGTTCATGTTTAAATCATCAAAAAGCATAGCCTTCGTGGGTTAGAGCCCTCGTTAGATGCTGGTTTGTTTCCATCGATGTGTCGATTTACTAATGAATCAACGAAATAACGATTCACTCGCAGGTTAGAGCCCTTGAGCGATGTTAATCTGTTTATTTATCACGAATCAACGAAATATCGATTCACTCGCGGGTTAGAGCCCTTGAGCGATGTTGATCTGTTTATTTAACATGAATCAACGAAATCGATTCGCTCGCAGATCAGATCCCTTGAGCGACGTTGATCTGTTTGTTTATAACAAATGATACGCATGTATCAGCGAAATATGAATGAACTCGCACGGGTTAGAGCCCGATGAAATGAATTTTTTGATTTCGTCTGAGATTTAAATCTCAAAAAATTTTATGAACAGGCGAAGATATTGAATCGATGCACAATTACTCAATGGGCTAGAACAGAAAAAATGTGCTTCACTTACATTGATTATCAATGAATTCTGATGAAGAAGAGATATGGCGTTGCTCGCGACAACCACGACGTTTTGAACGGCGTCGTTCCTTCCTCTCTTTTCTGTCCTTAATTTTCTTCTTTAATTTCTTCACCCGTTTCTTCAGATATTCACTATCCGAACTGTCGCTGTTTGAAGAATCATCCCTGCTTCTTTTTCCCATCTTCTGAATTAATTCGTTACTTTTCCGATTTCAATTGAACGTGGCTCATCGGCACAAAGCGAAAGAATGAAGATCACGCGTGGGTACAGGAGCGAGCGCGGTGGATGCGTTTTTCTTTGTTTTAAAACTTTATTGTTTTAAAATACGTAAAAAATTGTGGCGACATCGGTCGAAGTAGGGGGAACTACAAGTTGATCATGAGGAAGAGGCGCGCAATACAATTGTGTATATATGCAAATACGGTATGAAATATACACCTTGCTATTATATCCCACCTACCCGGTTTCGTTTCTTCGTCAAAGTACCTATTACAATTTTTTGAAATTTTTTTCCGCCAATTTTCTTACGTGTATAACACACGTGGTAATTAAATCATTTATCATTATAGTGCACAATTCACGATTTTGTGGCGATTTTATCAATCGTGTAAAATCATATCTCGATTCTTTCAGCCATTGAATCTTCTCTTTGCAAAATTAAAATTCGATCAACCTGACTGAGAGCAAAAAAAAAAAAAAAAAAAACTTACTTACTAAAAGTTTACTTACGTCATCGACAGATTCATGAATCAGAAGATTTGAAAATTTTCTGTAAAAATCAGGCCGAAAACAAACGTAAAGAAAAAAAAAAAAAAAAATTCAATTATACTAAGTTCAAATTAAATCCGATACAGAAATACTGCGAATTTTTGAATCCCGATGATTCAGCCCCCTTGGTAATTGCAATTGCAGGATGATTTCCATTAATTTTTTTTATTTTTTATTTTTTGCCAATTCAAAAATGCGTTTTTGTTTCTAATTCACGACGAATTTTCTCTTGGCAAACGGGTATGGGAATCGAGCCTGGGTTAAACCGCGACAATAAATTTGCGGCCCGGTATTCCCTCGATGGCTGTTGTATTGGGTAAGGTCGGGGCTGGACGTGCGGCTGGGAAAGTGATGCCGTCCTCGTCCTCGTCCCCTTCCTTTCGGCGAAAGGCCTAACCGGGAATTTGGGGTAGGTCAGGGCGATTCCCGGCCAAAGGGGAAGAGACTGAAACGGTATCCCGGTTGTTACGGGATCTGGGGAGGGGGGGGGGGGGGGGGGGAAGGAGGCGGGATATTCCATTCTGGTTTATCCCTAACGCGATTCTCACATTGGCATACAAAAATTAGGATTCGATCCGAAAATTTTGATTTTGATTCATTTTTTTTTTTTTTTTTTTTTTCAAAAGCCATTCATTTTTCACGATGATTTATATATATTATTTGATTTTGCATAAACTTGAAAATCGCTCTTCAAAATCATTCCCGTATATTAGCAATCCAGAAATTTTTTCTCGATATCGAAGATCGATCAAATTTTATAGATTTTGAGCTGGAAAACCGAAATTTGATTGAAAATGTCCCAAAATCTGTACCTATCCATTCTTTCGAATTCGATTTTTATCTATTGCATTATAATGGTTTTCTCTGAACAGCTTCGGTTTTGAATTTGAACTGTATGAATTTTTGAGAATTTTGGAATGAATTTGTGAAAAATCCTCGTAATTTTTTGCACCATGGTAGTGAAAATACACACACACACACGTTTTCGGTATCCACAGATATCTACATACTAGTAGTTGGGGGTTTATTCTAGATTCACGAGAACTGAAACCGACGTTAAAGGAACGTGAATACCGACTATAATCTTGACTGCTTCCTGACGGAGATAAAATACGACGTCTTTAAACCGATCGCATCTACTTGCTACAGTCGGCAGGTGCGCATCTTCGCCGAGATTTACTTTCTTCTTTGAATACAATAAGTATAGATATGTGGTTATGTCGATATGTAAAAACCTCCAGACACACTGACATGAGGATTATATTCAAATTTGTAATTGTAAAATTGATCAGTTATTAAAATTAATGAATCATTATCAATTAGAAAAAAAAAAAGAAGAATTTTATCCGAGTGTTAGGAAAGTGAACGAATTTCTATCCCGATGTGTTATTCGAAGTAATGAGATGAATCGAAAAGAATTTGCCTACGGATTGAAATGATCAGCTTCGGCGTGATCTAAACCAGATTCAATTTGTACCATCCACGTATATTCTAAGATTGAAAAGATTGAATCTTGAAACTCGTCTACGTGCCTGAAGATATTCAGGTAACAAGGATGGATCGATCAGAAATAAGGATCTTGTTGATCCATTGCAGGATACAAGATGTACAATCAGTACATAAGTATCCGATGAAATCTTTCCGGGGCAATAAGGCGTGAATAAAACTGTATCAATCTTTGTATATCGCGTCGAGTTAAGATGAACGATCGTAAAATCTTCTGGGTTGATCAGCTCACATACGAAAATGGAAGGATTGAGACCATCCTGATGGTGGTGGTGGTGGTGGTAGTCGAAATGGTTGCTTCGGCCTTCAAACCTGCACCAGGTGTATAGAGTTGGCATGTCTATATATCTAGAGGCCATACCAAGCAACGAACGATGGTTCTTTTTCAGATAATACGTCCAAAGCCTGCTGGAGGACTAAAGAAAATAGTAAAATAAGAATAAAACCCGGTTGCAGCATCTCATTCTATCTCATACAGTTTAATGGACTGATCTCCTACTCCGGTAGACCCTTGCCTCGCTTGCGCCACAAATCGCCATCCTTTTTTCCCCCCCCTGGACCAAGGATGACCTCGGTAATACACGTCCGGCGACGTCACTGACCTAATGGAACGTGGTGAACCGTTTGGAATACAACGACTTGCCGATAGTCAAACGAAAGTCGAGTACAGGTAAGGATTGATCCCTGCATCAACTACCATAAACTGGTAGCACATTATTCTTCGTATGAAAACATGATGGAGTAGTACTCTTATTTCTGAAAATTGGTCTTTTCTCCAGTCCATGTTGTCCATATGATCATCCTGCTATTCTCCATTGCTGAACAGAATTTCGTCTTTAGTGGTTGAAGCTTTCGCTTCATGATGGAAGGATTGGTCGAAGTAAGAGGCTGTGGGAACGTGTTGGCAAAGGTACTGGGTATGGTATCGAAGACAGTGGCAATAATGGTGTAGCAAAGTAGAGGTTCGATGGTTGGTTTGATACCAAAATCGAGGTTTAGAGGACGTGTGGTCACATCGATTCATGGAGAGCTGGGTATAGGTTATACAGCACCACGTCTCACGTCTCAGCATTCTGACCCACTTAAACGTGAAGAGACCGAGATACCAAGACTTCAGGTCAGTAATAATCCCAAGTGCGTAGGATAGCACCGTGAGCACGGTTCTGATGTGCCAGGCAATATTTCCTGAACCGTTAACGAAGGTCGATGGAACGGGTTGACCATGAAAAAAAAATCATAAGGTAATGGGACGTAATTTCTACACTCTGGAGTTTATCCATTCGAGACAACAACCGTTGCACGTGTTTGAATATCTCATACAGAAAAAGGAGAAGAAGAAGAAGAAGAAGAAGGATGAGATAAGAAGATACGTAATTGTGTTGGTTTCCTTGAAACATTTTCTACCAAAATCAACCAAAGATTGATCTGCATCATCTTATTCACAGAATTGACCATTTGAGACTTGGAACATGAAAAAAAGGACGTTCATGGACGAGCGTGACTATAGGAATTGAATTCTGCAAGTATTTCCAGCATTTCCAGGTTCAATAGAAGATGTTCAAACGATAAGTCCCAAAGTGAGTTTTGAGAGGATCTCAGTTTGCTTACGTTTTGTTACTTTTTTGGCTAAAATTGATCGTATATCCTGTTATTTCGATTATAGAAATGTAAAAGTCGAACTGGAACATCTGGAGAATACGCGATAATTAATGAGTGCGCCTCATGAACTGAGTCTTTATCGCATAAGTTCCAGGTGCGTGATGAAAATTGAATTGAACTAAATCTCCATGCTCTATAAGTGTAATATCCAAAGAATTCACACATCGTCTAAAACGGGTAGTACAGAAGTACTTGATCATTGCATACCTGCTTTGCGAATATCTCCTGATCGATCTTCTCACAATCAGACTGTGCACATTATCAATTCATCTCGATTGCTCAGGACTGAACACGGATCCACCGTAACGGTTCCTTTCGAGAAAATTTTCAAAAAATAGGGTTCTAATTACTATCGCCACCACCGTCCAACATCGACCCATCATCTTCCAAATTCAGCCCATCGCCCCGAATCGATATTAATTGATAATTAATCGATCCCAAAAAGTATCCTCTGCACTTGTAGTCCTCGGTAATCGCGTTATCCTCCATTTCCCCTCCACGTGGTTCCTGTATCGTGAAAGATACGATGTTTATATTGCAAGGTATATAAGGTATAAGGTATAAGGTAGATAAAGTGGTAGTTGGTTGTCCGCGAATCGTGACTACTTTATCCCACTGACACGAGAAAGTTGCAAAGTCCTATCTTTGGTCATCTTAGTCTGTCTCTGACGAACTTAAGCGTTAAGCTCAGCTTCCGTTTCACTCGTATACGAATAGCCTCACGATGCAGGTTATGGTTGTACATATATCTATACATATACACACCTTTAAACACGATCAACCCATACACAAATGGCACGTGGGTAACCAAGTGCACATATAAATGCATGTTCCTTACCGAACCGGTCAGCGATGCTCCTCGACGTTTACCTTCCTTGAACTTTATTGCTTTAAGGACGCGCCAGTATAAGAGCACGTGGCTTACCGGGTAGTTAGGTAGAAACTACCTATACATGCATATCATTATTTAATGCATTACGATGTTCGAACGATTTTGTAATCCCGGTAAACTCAATACGCGTCTGTATACATATATATCCAAGTGGCGATTGTATCAATAGATACAAACATAATATAATTATAATGCGAAACTTTTTGCCCTCATTTGCGAATCACTCGTTACACTAATTCAGCATTTATCGAGTTCTGCGGTGTAAAAAGTTTCGCAAATATATTATAGTCGCAATTTCGAGGAATTCTTTATTTCCTCTCAACTTTGAAATCCGAAGGAGTTATAATTATGCGATTTATTGGAAGCAGATTGATGCGAAATTGATTCTTGGTAGACGCAAAACCCGCGCACAGTACCATAATTTTGCTGTTACTAAAGTCTTCGGAATTTTCATATAGCTGGCATTTTCACCGGAAAAAAAGCCACAATCAGATCTGAATTGACCGGAATAAAAATTGGAAAAAAATAATCAGAGGTGATTAAAAGTCCAGGGTAATCCCAGATTGCTAATTCAGGGTGTCTACAGAATTCTGATTTCCAAATTCCAGGACTTTTCCCTGCAGCAATTTCAGGAATATTTTTATAAATATTCAAGACTACTCAAGATTATGCCCCGATCTAACTACACGATTTTGAGAAAGTTTAAGGATTTTTTTTTACCAAAATCAGACAAGTTATTCGATTTTTCATCTATTAGTAGATCACGTACTTCATAATATGATCAGATCACTCTATTTTAGCAAGGATCAAATATGCTCTGAAGAGAGATCTTCATATAGATATAGAACAAAAAAAGACAAGGATTTCGAAATAATTCCAGGTTTCTGCCAGGATTTCAAGGTACTAGAAAAATTCCCGACTAATTCCGAGATTTTCAGGATTTCCAGGACTTGTAACATCTTATAATTCGATCTTCGATCAATGGTAAGGGTTTTTTTTTTTCGCTGTGGATACAACATTTATGAAACGACAAACAATCTGTGATACGACTAGGTACTTGGCAGTGCGTATCAGCACGATAAAGTTTATCAGAGACATAGTTAAAGCGACTTTGGAATAATATTACATCGCTGTTTGCGGTTTAGCTTCCGCACGACGCGACGTCCATGCGCACGTGTCCTCCGAGTGTTGAGGCCTCGTTTAGAATTCTGATTTCGAAAAGCTCGCAAGTTCGAGTATAAATATATAATTATAATTTTGAATATACGGTAAAGAATTAACGTTTTAAAGTTCTTTACGAACAAATAAATGGTTCAATAAAAAACAAAAAAAAAACAAAAAACACCCCATTATCTTCTGACAAATCAATTTCCCTGAGCTTTCTTCTGCTGTTATTTGCAATTATTTTCATATCGCAAGCTCATGGATAAAGAAGCAGAGATATATAGCTCCAGGATTGTCGGTTTTGAATAAAGTTCAATGACCGCACTGAATCGAGGAGCTTGCTTATATCTAGATACAATTTACGTAATATCTATACCAGTGGAATTAATTTGGTTCTAAACAGAAATCCACAGACAGGTTATAGAATCCGATACACGTGCTTCACGGCAATATGTATATCATCAATATGGCGATATCGCTATGACAACGACTTTGGTCGAGTGACGTCACCCAGAGGGACTTCCTCGCTTTCATTTATTGTTTCAGGGTCGTTGGCAGCCCGCAACACATAGAAACCTGCAGCCGATTAATTATCAATAGACCGAATTACGCAATTTGCCTATCGATCTATATTTTCCCTTTTCATCAGATGAAATAGAGATGGACGAGTCTTTTGGTAATATATCGTGTCTAAACCAGCTGCTTTCACCAATTCAAACGTATTTTATTCCGACATTCCGACTCTTCACAGCCAAAATTTGCACATATGATTTTGATGAAAAATCAACCCCTGTTTATATTAGCAATTCCGCAATACGTTGAGTAATCGCGTCGTCGAAGAATTTCTGAGTTGAAATAAGAAAAAAGAAAACCAAAAATTGATTCAATTGCAATCGATCATCTAAATTTCTCGAAAAAAAAAACCGAAAGTTTACAAATTTATTTCCTCTCTGTCTCTTTTCCTCTTTTTTTTTTTTTTCTTTTTCTCTACATTGTTACAGGTGCACGGAAAGAAATAAATGTTGTTGGATTTACAAGAGTCGGGGATATGAAGTGAACTTTCTTGTAAAAATGACAGGAATATAATCGGTATCAGACACAACCGTGATTGTAACTTAAACAAACAAACCATTGATTTTTACAAGAGTTTCTGTCATTTTGACAAAGAAAAAATTTCGCTTGTCCCCTATGTTGCTGCTGACTTGTAAATCCTACAATAATTTTTTTTCCCGTGTGTGTGTGTGTGTGTGTGTGTGTGTTAATGTCAAGTTGCATTGAGTTTCAACATTGAGAATGAGCCTACACTACCAAAGTGAAGTTGAATTGTTGATATACGAGCTGCGAGAGATAGCGTAACTTTGAAGCACAGAAGCTTGTTTCCTGTCAAACGTACCTACTCTCGTTGTGACGTACATGTATATTTATGTTTTGACTAGATATATTTATTTAACATCGAAGACGATAAGCCCGACTATAAAAATTCGATTTTTTTATGGCATTTTGGCTAATCACCGATACCAAATGATAATCAAAAATCAAATTTGTTGCACATAGCCTGTACGAGTTTCTGGTTTCTCTGAACCGAATGACATTTCACACATTATTTGCTTGTACCTGAAAAAATGTTCGAAAGATTTTCAGGTCCCCTAATGTTGTAAAAAGTGTTAACTGTATAATGTGTATCTTGAAGTCAACAAGTCTTGTTTAAGTTGTTCGAGATGAATTCACTACGGAATAACAAATCCCACAATATTATCACTTTATGTGGTTTTTAGAAGAAAATAGAACGACGCGGCTAGTTCTACGTACCACATGCTGGACAGGTACAATACGTGAGATTAACTATTCTATTCTATTTTTTTTTTTTTTTTTCTTCTTTACGAGTACATATATGTATGAATGATTTTTAATTAACATATTCCACGAAACGAAGGATTCACGTGTGATGTAATAAAGAAACCTCAACGATTGTTATATCTTCGAATTCTACGAATTAAATTACGCCGTGAAATATTATCACGTTAATTACAAGAACAGGAATTACGTTTCAATCATTGACTAATGCATATCTTGCTGAACGACGGTCAAACCTATAGAAAATCCATTATTTGCACATCATTGAATCGAATCCTTCGATAGTCATCGATTCGTCGGTATCCAAATTCCAAAATGTAAGAAAAAATCCCAAACCCAGTACCTCGACTCTGCCCTAAATAAATTCGATCTTGATTCCTCAACAATTTTCTAAACATTTCTAATTACACTGCGGCACATATTTACCAGCTAAACACAAGGTAGCTCAATTAGTAATTTATCAGATCAACGCGATTCGATTGCCACTCTGGGCGTGGGAATAAAAAAAAAAAAAAAAAAAAGTAAAAAGGACACACGTGGCTTTTTATCGGGAATGGCCGGTACGTGATAATTTGTTGAAAATCTCAATTTATCAAAAAGTATACACAGACATTCAGAGTATAAGTATCTTCAAAGAAATTCTGCTTTTAGTAAAAATTTCTTCGCTGTGGAATCGATTTCCTTAATTTTTCATCACTCTTTTCTTCTGATCTCTTTAACATGACAAATTAAACTATCAAAAAATTAAAAATGGGTTATTCTTTCTAGTTCTTTAGGTATTGAGATACGAGCTGATCTTTTTTCATAAATTTTCATACTGAAAAATGGTGAATTCAAAAAGTATATATATATATATAATTGGGGGACCTAGACCGTATGGATAAAACGATTAAGAAAAAAAAAAAAACAAAAAAAAACCGAACGAACTGGTGTCTTAATGAATATCATTTTATCCGATTTTATTATCCTAATTGCCGCACATACGGTCGGGTACCAATAATTATCGCTAACCACGTTCCGTGTATGACCCAGGTGCCTCATCTTAATTCAATGATTTGCATAATTTTATGTAAATAGCTTCGTAATTGCATTACACGCATGACAGTCATATATATATACATAACCCCTTCTCTCCTTCTTCCCTCCCTCTCCTTTCTCATTTTCTTTCTATCTCTCTTTTCCTTTCCCTCCTCACCAATTCCCCCTTCTCCTTACTCCATTTTTATATATTGTATATATTTATTTATTTACATGAGTAGTACAAACGTCCATCTACAACAGAGTTCACTTTTGACGCATCACACTCGCACCCATTATAATATATGTACACCAACCTCGTAACTAGAAACCGGGGAGCCCCTCAATCGGTGTTTTAAATTTCATTCATTTTTTCGAGGATTTTTTTCCATTTTTCAATCAATTTTTTTTTTTTTTTATCATTTTTTATCACGTTTGTACAGAGTTTGCTGATACAATCCATAGTAATTTTGTTCAAATTTAGCATTTACTTTTTTTTTCACTTTGTCGACAGATTGACGATACAGTTTTTGAAAATCAATTCCCACCAGATGGGGACACGAAAATGTCGAAATACTGATATATGTATAGAAGGACTAATATCCCAAATTTTCAGAATACGAATACCAAAATAGCAACGAATAAAATTTACTACATAATTTTTTGAGAACTGTACTGAAGCCTTTCTCTAATATATATCCTTTCTATATTTTCACCGATGGCTATAATGTCGACGTTTCATTTTTTTATTCTTAAAAATTTCGACCCCCACTTAGACGTTGGTCAACGAACATAGTATTATTACAAATCCGTACAATTGGTATGTGAGAAAAAAAAATTTCTCAACCATCGTGTGTACTGTAAATAGATCTTAGATTGCCCCTCTCCTCCCCCCCCCCCCCCCCCCTAGTCTATGATACATCGTGATAAATATGTATATATATATATATATAACGAACATCGAGCTTAACGTATAACATACGTATAGAAATAAGAAAATCATCATCTTCAAGTCTGGGTCTACCTTATAAGTGTAGAAATTTCAGGTGGTTACGTGGCGAACCAGGTAGCAAGTAAGGAAGGTATGAAGGTATGAAGGTATGAAGGTAGGAAGGTGGTAGGTAGGTAGGTAATATGACGAGAAACAGCTTGGCGTGTGAGTTAGCTACCGGCTCTGCGTCTACGAGGCCGAACTGGCCAATCCGAAAGCCCCATTTCGTAGCAGGGTTACAGTCCAGCCAATAGGGTAAAGCTGCCATCGGCGGGGCACTGACCTACGCAACGTGTTAAATATCCCTCCTGAAAAATACCACGGGATAGAGAGAGAGAGAGAGAGAGAAAGAGAGAGAGAGAGAGAGAGAGAAAGAGAGAGAGAGAGAGAGAAAAAGGGTCCCTCTCTCTATCGTAGCCCTGGAGAGGGACTACGGGCGGGAAGGGGGGGGGGGTCCAAGGGGGGGGGGGGGGGGGGGGGCAGCAGAGTGCAGGGCAACGTCGAAGGCACATACACCCTTTGTTTGCAGAGAGGCACATTCGAGAGGTAGGTATGCAGAGAGAGAAAGAGAGACCCTGTGCCAGCGCAGCTTCGTATTTCATTGATTAGTATTGGCTATTAAAAACTTGGCTTTATTTATCCCCAACCTACCCCAACCTGACTCAGCCTAACCCTTATACCTACCTACCTACCTACTCATGATCCAACAACCTGAAACCTGCCAGTCTATACTTTTTTCTGTACTGGTACTCCAACCCTTCATCCTTCTATACGGTTAGGTAGGATTATGTGTATATGGGTATACGCACTTTCGAAGGCCTATATAGGTGTATAATAAGCTACCCTACCATCATACTACCGAAGAGCTTTTCAGCTGTCAAGAAACAATTTTTGTTTCATTTTCAGCTTATTGCCATTTTTGTTTTACTTTTCTTTTTTTTTTTTTTTTTTTTTTTTTTTTTATGTGTGTGTGTTTCTCGTAGATACTCAGGATATGACAGAGTTCGATATGATCCTTCCATTATACCTCGTGAAGTACAAATGTCAATCTTCGATACGTAGTATGGCATACTTTTTTATTTATTCATCAACTTATCATCAGTGGGGACAGGATTCAAGTTCTGAATTCGAAAAGTTCTGAACTTATTTGAGACGCGATTTTGAGGTTCTAGAAACGTTAGAGTTCAGAAGTTGCAAATTCTGTAAGGTAAAAATGCAGGCAACTCAAAGATCCGTAGGTTAAGGTTTTAGCTTGCGGAATCTTGAACCTTCGGTTTTTTTTTTTCTTCAAATTAGCTATGCAGACTTTCGGGGAAATAATCTTTCTAAAAACTCTGAGTTGGTATTAGAAAAATTCGCAATTTTTTACCATTCACAGCTTTTGAAATTCGGAATTACAATCCCACCTTCATCAATGCAACTCCAATTTGGACAATACGAAATGTTCATTCGTAACACATAGAGTTCATGATGAAATGGAAACTCGGTTCAGATGAGTACCATTCGGATAATTACTCTTTTGTCAAATCTCATACCATTTTTGTAATCGAAATACAGTCCGGATTAGAAAACTCAAAATATTTTCCGTACAAGTGTGGAATTGGAACAGAATTTTACTCCACAGGTACAAATCCTATGCAAAATTCTCTACTGTCCAAATAACGTATAGCTGTGATTTTTGGTCATTCCTTTAACATTCGTTTGGTACAGATAGAATCGAGATGTGCAAAGTTGCAAATCGCTGAGAAGATCAAGTCTTCAAAAAAAGAAAAAACGAGAAAAAAAAAAAAGGAAAAAAAAAAAAAACGTATGGAGGATGTTTACAAGGAATCGTAAGTCTCCGAGCTAGACAGCGACGAGGAGTACATACGTATCAGTAGTTGACGTTTAGTGCTGTGTCTAGTCCGCAGCCATGTGTTCACCTCGTTATAGTTTAATTATAATAGACGGGGTTGCTTTGCGAATGCGAAATGCATGTCCCTGACATCAGTTTCTTGACAAGTTTTAGACTCAGAATTCCACACCATTTACCTCAGAAACTACACCGTCCAACAAATTGCCGAATTATGTATGAAATTTGAGAATCTGACCATCTATAACGCGATTCCAATAAAGCCAACTCTACATTTTCATGGCTACATCCATAAATTTGAATCTATATTTTGATTTTTTTTTTTTTTTTTTTTTTTCGAAATGCACAAAAACTTCCGATCCCGGAAGCTAGAGGTTTCTGGCAAAAAAATTTCCTCAAATTTCCAACTTTCAGAGGACTAACTCCTTAACATTTTTTCTTTTGATTTGGCAATCGTTCGAATACCTTATGGATTATTGTTTCAACGATTGTTAGTTCAAATTCGACAAATACGAGAATAAAAAACTGATATCTCAGATTGTTGCTCCTGCAGGATCGAAATTCCCTGACCATTAAACGATTATCAAAATGATTTGATAATTCTCTGGAACTTTCAGATTTCCCTGATGAATGTGACTACCCTGTGATTATATGTTTTGATTTTCATTTTAGTCCTTTTCCCTTAAATCCCTGAATCGTCATCCCCCGATGAATGAATTGGACACGCGTGACCATATCGTGCTTTGGCAAAATCCTACATATATGTAAAATATATCGCAAATCCGAGTGGTTTGCTCTAGCATAAAGTATATATCTATATATATATATATATATATATTGGATAGATGTAAAGGCGCAGTACCTATGTAGGAATATGGATACATCCCTTGTACATGGTACGTGACACGACGGTGGTAATGGGATTATTCACCTAAATACGAAGCCATAGTGTCGTCTGTGGCTTAAATTGTTTTGTTCTATTACATCGACGAGCTTGCCAGATAGATGGGCAGCTAGCTAGGTAGCTAAGGTATCTTCATATATATATATATATATGTATATATATATCTACAAGAACGTTTCCGTAGGTCGTGCTCAATCCTAGGCCAATAAAGTTAACGCTTAGACGGTATATAACTATTTCTTGACCATTCAATTCCTCAGACTTTAGCAATTCTTCTAAATAATCGAGTATATATACAACTTTTTTATTTTTTTTTCTACAATTTGTTTGAAATTTAAATGATTACCAGGTAACGATTACCCAGATCACGTCACAGTAATTGGCAAAGGTTTCTTGGCTTCCGTAACTCGTACATTGAATGGCTAGTGCCTGACCAACTTGATCATTAGCATCTGTTCAATAGGTGTGTTCATAGATGAATAGATAGTTTAAAGGTGTATTAGAACACATGTAGATATCTGAACGATTCAGACGACGACACGTTTCACTATATTCCTTTTATTTCGTTCATACGTACGATTAATTATTCAAAGCTAAGTACCCGCGTCTAAGCGCCACCCCGAAGACCTCGTCCTCGTGAAGCAATTCTTGGACGATCGCCAAATCCCGCGTTCACTTCTATAACCACTTCACCCTTTCGATTAGATTTACAGTTTTCTCCTAATTAAATCCGATACTCGATCAAAGATCGACTCCAAAAACGTTTTTGGTTTAATTTGCCACTACCATTGCTAATTCCAAAAATTTCCTACCCTCGAACCGTTCAACTGACGCCAAAGATGATTTTGAACACACGTTGGTTTCTCTGTCTGTATTTTTGTCCGAAATTAATAAAGCCAGATGGTCCGAAGAATAACTTGACAAAAAAGGTTTGAAATTTTACAGGATGAAAGCGTTTTTTTTTTCTGATGATAATTTACGACGTCCCATTAATGAGATGATAATTAAAGATGACGGAAAGTTCAGGGCAACCTAGTTGACAAATTATTAAATTCCTTTTTTTTTTTTTCTTTTTCATCGGCTGATTTATTTCATTGTACCGAATGTTTTCATAGACGCAATTAATTCTCCCATCATGCGAGTATACTTTACGCGACTCGAACTCGACTCGAGACAGTCGCTAATTGCGATCGAAGAAGATTGCGTTAACGAGCATGAAAACTTATTCTTTGTTGGTTTACTCCGTGTCATATGGTTCCATTCGTGACTGAACAATACTTTTCAACTTCCCGTTTCTTTGAAAAAAAAAAGAAGGAAGTAATGATCATCACTTTTTTACTCAATTTTTTTTTTTTGTCCGACGATATCTCGAAACCGAATCAATGGATCTGATGATTCAAGTCTCAACTGACGCGGTTCTCCGTAGCTTAGAGCTAATTAAATTTTGGATTTCATCGATGGAGTGGTTTTCGAGTTATCAAAAATCAAAATTTTGAAAACAAACAAAATTTCAATCACGAATACTTCGAGAACGTATTATAACGGATTTTGATGATCTTGGTCTTCATCGATAGCATTTGCTTCACCGTGAAAAGTGACTCAATTTTGAAGCACATCAATACAGTATTTTTTTTTCTTTTACTTCATAATTAGGATTTTTATTATTTCAGCTTGAAATGAGTTAGAAAACGATAAGTTCAAAGGCTGGCACATGGTCAGCCAAAACCCACTTGTTATTCATGCTTCTACCCGTCCTTTCACCATTCTGGATTCGGACCGTACAGATACAAGCTTCTCAATTGCAGAAACAGCTGGGCTAATTGCTGAACAAGTAATTAGGCGTGATTATTGCCACATCGAAAAAAAACTATCGATAGTTTCACGGAACAATCCAAACTGCAAACTACAAGAATATTTTTGAATGCCAAAACTTGGATCCCTTCATCGAAAACCAATGATCTCACCTTTGGGGTCGATTTAGATCGTAAAGTATCATCGATTGATAGATTCATTCAAATTCATTGATTTTTTATTTCATTGATCGATCGATTCTATACGAAATTCTCTTTTTACCAAATTGATTGAAATATAATTTCATTAGTTCTAGGGCTAGAACCTTCTGCCCGGGTTTAGTGTTGTAAAGTACCTAGGTACAAGTACCTTTTTTTGTACCTAGGTATATATTTTAGTACCTTGAACCTGTACCTAGGTACATTTTAGGAGTACCAGTACCTACATTTTAGGTACATTCCAAGGTACTTTACTCATGTGAAAATGTCGGTACATTTCCGGAGCGCGAGCAATTTGACGAAGTTAATAATTTGCTAGGATATCCCTATTGAAAAATATTTATGAAAAATCACCAAATGCTATTACCGAAATTGATGTACAGTAATCTATCATATCATTTTACGTTTAAATGCGAATTAATACATATAACAAATCACATGATGAATCATAAAATATAATTCTTAGGGTAGAATACCTTAAAAAGAAAATGACATAATTATCATATTTCAGTATGTATGTGATTTTTCTAGTATTTTACCCGAGGAATCATAATTCATGATTCATCATATGATTCGTTATGTATTAAGTCATATTCACATGTTGAATTACAAGATAGAATACACACCAATTTCGGTCATTACATTACGTGATTTATCATATTATAGTTTTCAGTATGAATATAGCCTGTTCGTCTGTTCTATATTTTGCCACTTTTTTTTTATGTTGCTCTCACATTTGCCGTAGGAAAAGTACCCAAGTATAACCTGAATGTAGGTACATCTTGAGTACCTATATACCTGTACCTAGTTACACTTTTCAAAATGTACCTGTACCTATACCTAGGTACTTTTTTCTGCGAGTACCTGTACCTGTACCGAAGTACACTTTTCGAAATGTACCTGTACCTATACCTAGGTACTTTTTCTGCGAGTACCTGTACCTGTACCGAAGTACACTTTTCAAAATGTACCTGTACCTGTACCTAGGTACTTTTTTCTGCGAGTACCTGTACCTGTACCTTTACCTGTACCTGGGTACTGAAAATCGAGTACCTATTACAACACTGCCCGGGTTGATGCTTTTCGATTTCTGATCGTAACCCTGGTACCAACCTCTGCTGATACGGTCGCACACAGTTTACCTCGTCGCGCGTACTGCAGGTATTACCGTGCTTACTAGTTTCCACACACGTGTAACAGCCTTGGTACATACCTACGTTGAAACACACACGGATATATACCGGAGCACCAGGGTATCCAAGAGCAGCGTGTAATCAGCCAGATCCAGCATCACGTTTAAACGCCAAGTCCAAGAACAGGCAGGCGGTTGTGCCACCGTTGCGATATAGGTAGAGAGAGAGAGAGAGAGAGAGTTGGGGTTCGGTCTTGAGTTAATCACAAACCCATTCATCCTGCTGAGCAAGCTGTAAGCTAGCCTCTTCACGGATCCAGACGTCTCAATTTTACAGACAATTTTTATTTTGGATTAACTGAATATATTTTTTTAACAATTTCTTTGATTTGAAAATTCCTCAATTTTCTGGCAGTCGACAGTTTTTTTTCTCCGGTGGTAAATGAAAAATTAGAAAAAGGACATACAAGGCGAGATTGAAATTTTGAATTTCAACTTAGAGTTTTTGGAATGATTATTTACCCGAAAGTCTACGTAGCCAATTCAAATAACTCCGAATGGAAAAACAGGGAAGGTTCAAAATTCCGAAAGCTAAGGATCCGAAAGGCAAAAACTCCGAATCTCAGATTTCGCGATATGCAACGTCGTTTATTTCACAGCTTTGTCACGAGCTTTCCTTGCGGATTTTTTGACTTTCTGAGTTTTTAACTTCCGGATCTTTGAGTTGTCTGCATTTCGACCTTTCGGAATTTCAAACTTCTGAACTCTAATGTTCCTAGAAACTCAAAAACGCGTTGGAAATAAATTCAAAATTTGACAGTTCGGAACTTTTGAAATTCGGAACTTCAATCCCAGCTTCAACTCATTTTGTGATTTTACACGGTCAAGTTTTTTACTAGGTCTGTCGTTTTTTCCTAATTCACGAAATTCCAAATTTTTTAACTTTTTACGTATTATTTGATCGCTGATTACCTATAATACAATAATTATAAGATATATTTTCGAAATTTATATACGAACCGAGTTCGAAATCCTCCTTGCGATGTCTGAGAGGGAAACTTTGAACCGTTTAATCTTATAACTGACTTGTCGTCTCGACTCTCGGTGCAGACTTGTTCGAAAATTTTTTCACTCTTCTCTCTGCAGGTTCTCTGATTTTATTTCTTTCTCATTTCTACGCTATAAGTCGTGCCCTCATCTCCGTTCCGCAATAGTTCAGTCGGCATAGTTTCGTCTCAATTCCTCATGCGGTAGGCTCGAGTTCCCATGACCACTCGATTCGAAAACAATTGAAAACGCGAAAAAACTACAGGCAGGTTTTACGATGAAACCTGAAGCCGTTCTCTCGTACCTACTCATACCTATACCTATATGTATACCTATACCTTTACCTACCAATACCCATGCAACTAACCACCTCAGCTATAACATCCAGCAGCAGAAATCCCCTGGGGAAAACGCTTTCGCGATCAAGTGCGTGACGCGAGTCTAAAAAAGCTCTATTTTTACTGTTTTTTTTTGTTTTTTTTTGTTTCTTTTTGTTTTTCAATTTTTCTTGTAATCATCCCAAAAACCAATCAAATTTATTAGAGCAAGTAGAAAATCTTTGCCACGACTATCGATCCTTATAGAAATTTTCAGATAAAAGTTTCGCTATAGATTTTTGAATGATCTATAAAACGTAGGAATTTGAAGAAAAAAAAAATTGAGTTCGTAGTTTCAGAGAGCTTGTAAAATTATAAAAAAATTTTGTGAAATTCGATGCTAAAAATTGATGAATTTTTATCTGTAAAAAATTTGGGGTCGAGTTTGAGAAAGCTTGTTTGAATTGATGAAATGGCAGTATGAGAAATTAAATAAAAACTTGATCAAACCCTATATAGATCAAAGGTTATATTTTTACTGTATAAGGTATTGTGCATTTAAGATGTACATATATCGAATAAAAGTATGTATATAGCATTATTCTCAGGTGTGCGAAGGTACGCCACCTGTTAAAACCGAACGACCAAGTCCTATAGGTATAACGATGCAGGGATCGAACATTGCAGCTAAGATAGGTGGGCAGGTATACATATACATATGTATATACCTATATATACACATAACGTAGTTACCCGTTCATCAATAAAATATATCATCAAAATTTTTTATCTCCGTGTATTATAGGTACCTATACCTATATATTTTTCTTCGCGATCTCATATCCATCCTGCAGCATCTATGTATTTATTATTTACATATACAAATACAGTGTATGTATATGTATTTATTGTACATTGCATGATATCGTAGGTACTATTTTTTTCCTGATTTCGTTTCAAGAATGAAATCCATATATGTACATATACATGTACATACTATGTCAACTTGTTTCATGATTTTATTAAAATTTTTCCTTTTCTAATAAAGATATAATAAGGAACGATAATGAATTTATCTTAATTATTTGTACTTTTGTTTAAATCTATAAAAAAAAAGTCATTCATCTCAAATATTTTTCAACCACTCTGTACATACATCTGCAGTATATAATGCAGACGAGCTTTGATACGTAGGTATATATAGTATAAGGAGATATACATATATGAATATAAGTATACAGGTAAATGTATATGTATATATGTATGTATTTATGTACACATACACATAGATATTATAAAACCGACCGAAACGATGCTTCCTAGTTTTACAGCGTCGTTTCGTTCGGTATAGTGCGTAGATAGTAAAGGTAGCCCTCCTTCCAACACATAAACAATTTAACAGCACGTCCCGACGCCCTTTAAGATCACGAATATTCCCTTCGCTGTATCCTCTTTGTATATATACTCAATCCTATCTTATCTTCCTCGGTCTCTTTTTTGGACAAAAAATTCCAAAAACTACCCCAAAAGTAGCTCTATAGTCAATCAACGAATCAATCAATTAAGCAAAAATGAGTCTAGGAAGATAAAAAACAAAAAAAAAAAAAAAAAAAAAAAATCAGTCCGTTAGCTTGGAAAATGACAAACTATTGGTAGAAATAAATTTCGGAAAGAAATTCGTATACGATTGTATGAAATTGCAAAAAAATATGAAAAAACTTATCCTAGAATTGTAGGAGGAGAAAAAAGAAAACGAAAATACTGTCCGGAGGCAAGAAAAAATCTTCTATAGCTAAAAATTGATGATTCTTATTAAAATTCATGATAATTAAGAGAGAGAGAGAGAGAGAGAGAGAGAGAGAGGGGATGGATGAAAATAATGGAAATGGAAATCGGAAAAGGTAATGAAAAAGTAGTAAAATTTTAGGAAAATAAAGAAAAAAAAAAAAAAAAAAAAGAAGAATTATGGAAATATAACCTGAAAAACGATTATCTAAAAATAATAATATATTTTTGACTATAATAGACGAATGTTGAAATGTGAATGACGCGTGTCCGCGGACGTGTGTGAATCAAATGATGTTTAGATATTTAGGCTTGCCTAAATTTAGGCGTCGCGTCCCGACGTCGTCACGCGTCTCTCTCCCTAAAAGTAAGTATTATATTTTGCAGCGACGTAAGGCTCTTCCCCTCTCTGACTCTTTGGCGATGCCCAGACCTACCTCAACTTATCCCCCTTCGTCTCCTTTGCGCCATTCTGAACTTCCATAGCAGCGCGTGGTGCTCAACGATGACGACGACGACGACGACGACGACGACGACGACGTCTCGGCGTCGAGGCGACGAACGCGCCCGCACCGCCGCAAGTCGCACCCTGTGGTAGTACGTGCCGTCTGGTAACCCCCACCATGTAACCACGAACCGCCAAGGGGTGAACGAACCCACTAAATGACGGCCATGAAAACAGTCGAAGCCTGGCGAGAAGAAGAAGAAGAAGAAGAAGAAGAAGATGGAGATTGGAGGGGGGAAAGGAGGCGACGGAAAGCGTCGAGCGTCGAGGCGTCGGGAGGATGTGAAGATCGCGGGAGAAACGGGAGAATGGAAACGATTTGTTTATGAAATTGCAACGATTTTTAACACTCGACCCCAGCCTGGGCCCAGGCGGGATGAAAGAGAAAGAAAGAAAGAAAGAGACAAAAAGGAAAGAGATATGGCCGGGCGGTTTCGACGAAAACGACAAAAAAACAAAAAAAACAAAAAAAAAAAAAAAAGGCACGTTATACGTATGTACGCCGTGAAACTTGCCGTACAAATGCGAATACCTCCAGTTTGTTTCTACGGCGATCTTGGACCATTTTTTACCGTTGAAGGAATATCCTCAGCCTCTGCATCACGAGATCATTTTTCTTATTCGATGTTATTCATCGTACCCCTTTATGGCCTTGGTCAAATTTCTTTTTTTTTTTAGATTATAATATAGAAATTTCAGTTTTTGGAACTTTTTTTGTAGTTTTTTTTTTTTTTTCCCAGATCTCCGATTTGCAATTTTATATAACATAGAATCTGATGAAAAAAAATCGAATTCTAATCGCCTCTAGAAATCGAAGTGATAGAACGGGATTGAAGTTCCAAATTCCTTAAATTCCGAAGGGTCTAAATTTCGGATTTATTTAAGGAGCGTTTCTGAATTTTTAGAAATGTTAGAGTTCAGAACTTGCAAATTTCGAAAGGTCGAAATACAGGGAGCCAAAAAATCCGGAAATTAAAAACTCAGAAAGTCCAAAAATCCGCCAATTTAAGGAAAGCTCATGACAAAGCTGTGAAATAAACGACGTTGCATCCTTCGAATTCCTAGATTCGGAGTTTTGGCCTTTCGGATCTTTAGCTTTTAGAATTTTGAATTTTCGGTGTTTTTTCATTTGGAATTTTTCAAATTGTCTACGTAGACTTTCACGTAAATGATCTGCAGACCATCAAGATTTGAGATACAAGTACCTACCTACCCTGGAAATCTTCTTTGTGTATACAGATCATGTGAATGTACCTATAATTCACATGCATTTCGGTAATTTTAATATGGATTTCCATCTCACCGCGTTTTAAAGTTGATCATTAACGCGAAGTACAACTTATCTAATTGGGAAGTAAAAAAAATGAATTTCTGTTATTCGAAAGTTGGATATGTATACCTACGTTAGGTACTCACTTTGACACAATTTACGCTACGCCCGGCTATAACTATTCAAACTCCGGTGTCGGGTCGAGTGGAAACTCAAAAGCTCCGATTGAAACCGACGAAAGAATTGGTTCCGATATTGTAACGTACTCGATAATATGCCTAGAGCGAAACCCTCAGAATTGGAAGAGAAAAAAAAAAAAAAAAAAAATCAATCGATCAATCGGCCAATTGGTCTTTTGGTTGAAGAAAAAAAAAAAAGAAAAAGGAAAATCGATCGAAAAGTACGTTGAAAATTTTGATAAAATGGTATTGAAATCACAAGACTTCGCAAACTTTGTGCTCAAAATTTTCATTTCATCTAGAAATGTGAATTTTTGGTACTATGCGATGCACAAATTAACTTTTTGTTCTCATTCATGTAGACTAAATAATTGATCGATCCAGTGCATGTACTGTGTATATGTATGGTATATTATAAATATCTACGTACGTATTATGTACAACTACTTGCAGCGAAAAGTCGGTATTACGTAAAACAGAAGTCGAAAGAAACCAGAAAAAAATTCTACCTCTATGACCTAGAGAAACCGTATAAAAATTCAACCCTAAAACCGCCCAGGCATTCTAGCTAGATATACATACTTACATTTCAACTCGCGTACGACATTTTCGCAAAATCCTATTTAAAAAATCAGTAACTTTCTTATGCAAAACAGGAAAAGAAGAGTTCAAAAAAATTAAAATATACATATATATATATATACATATAGCCTACATTCACCAATTTGTAGATGCATTTTTTTTTTCTTTCAAAGGATTATCTGTATTCTGTCCCAATCATATATATCTTCTTCGTTATTTTTTTTTTTTTTATGAAGAATCTGTTATTCCAACTTTGGAATTTCAATTTCAATTATCAGGTTTTACTTGATGAATAAAAGAACGATAAAAAAAAAAAAATTCGAATTTTGGATCTTTTAGTATATAAATCAAACGCATACCTAGATGTAGAGAATTTAGAATCTAGCAGTAAAGTTCGTAGAGAAAGTGACGAATAAAAAGAAAAAAAAAAAAATGAATGGAAAGAAAATTGTCAAAATTTGATATATTTAAAACCCGACGAATAGTTAACGACAAAAACCGCGCTTGCCTGTAAAATCTTTCATAATCATTGTGCGAATAAAGATCCAAGAAAAGAATAATTTTTTACCCCAAGAAATGAAGAAAAAAAAAAATAAAATAAAAATAACGTTAGTCAAACCCGCGAAGCCAAAAATAACGATTGAAAACCTTGAGCCATAACTTTAATTAAAAAGAATCCTTGAATGATATACCTACGACTTTGGAGATGAAAAAAATCGCATACATAGAAAGTTTGGTTCGCTATACGAGGTCTGCGAACTGAGGCGTCGTCGTCGTCGTCGTCGTGAACCGTAAACGAAACGACCTCGGTGCTCCGACGACATTTGGAACAGATAATGGGTCGAATGTGCCGCGGGGGTGAACGAACCGAGGGTAGGTCTAGGGTTGGGTGGGGGGGGGGGGGGGGGGGGGGGGGTTGTTGGGTGGTATCACATCAGCTATCGATCTTATAACTCGCTGCCTCAGGGGCCGCTGTCGCCGCGTAGCCCCCGCTATACGTCGTCGTCGACGTCGTAGTCGTCGGCATCGTCGACGTCGTGGGTAGTACCTACCCCTACAAGAGCAGTACCTACTATCCCGTTGCACCCAGCGTTTTCCACCACGTATGATGGCAAGACTACTCCCTCATATACACACGTATATACCTATACGCACACGTATATATATCCCCACGTGGAAGCTTACCCTGCCCTGTCAGGATACGCGTGTACATATACGTGGATCGGGTCGGGAAGGCATACGTTTGTCCATATCAACCCCCGCACACATTTTATATCCTTATATATTTCGCATCCCTTATACATATATATATATATATATATACAGGTGTATTAGGGTGCTTTTTTTTTTGGCGACTATTTGTTTTTTTTGAAACACCTAGAAAAAAAAAAATTCCCTAAAAGTTTGAGCCCTTAATATTAATATTAAGTACTCACCCTCGGCGTTTGAAGATTTCCCATTTAAAATACACGTGACTTGAATTTTTTTTTCTTAAAATTCTTATTGCCCAGAGGTCCTTTATGCTATTTGAACGTTTGAAGAACTAAATTACCCAGAATTCAATGCTCTAAAAAAGTGCTGAGAACCGGTGCTCAGGACCTTTTTTTCAGGACCTCGGAATGATCCGCAAATTCATGAAAATTGTAAATCATGAAAAACAGAAAAGCTTATTATGTCGAAAAATATCAATAATAGAGATCGGTGCCCCATAACCTTTTTTGAAGAAAATTCAATTTGCTACAACTTTGTCATTAAAAATTTTTCTGTATTTTCAGCCAATTATGAAAAAACAACGAAAAAACAAGAAATTTATGAAATTTTCACTTTAATCACCTGTACTGTCTCACCCGCGTAAGTTAAATTCCCGTTGCAATGGGCACTATTGTAGAACATTCAATTCTGAGTAATTTGGTTCTTCAAACGTTCGAATAGCATAAAGGACCTCTGAGCTATAGGAATTTTGAGAAAAAAAATTTAAGTTACGTGTAATTTAAATGGGAAATCTTCAAACGCCGAGGGCGAGTACTATTAATATTAATATTAAGGGCTCAAACTTTGAGGGAATTTTTTTTAGGTGTTTCCAAGAAAATTTCGACATGGGAGTAAAAAAAAAAATAGTCGCCAAAAAAAAAGCACCCTACAGGTGTATATTACACGTTCAAAAACATACTTGAACGTGTGTAGATGATGTCCAAATACAGGAACGCAGGTGTATTCTCAGGATACAAAACGGTCCAAGAACTTCTTTATTTTCGACTTTGGTACGTGTTTCCTATGTCCTTTTATTCCTTGAACACAAACACCTGCACAAACACACACACACGTCACAGATAATTAATTAGGTATTTGAAAAACTATAAGCGATGAGAATTTTTATCGTTTTTTCAAGACAGTGACAATTTTTATGAAATTTTATTCTCCGGAATTTCTAAGCACTTTTTCCGTGAAATTTTGACTAGGGAATTCTTCTTGAGTATCAGGAATTTAGTTGTATAGGAAAATTTTACCGAAATTCTAGTCGAAAACGATAGAATATGGAGTTTAGAATCGGCTGATATTTACGTAAAGTCAGAATTTAGAATGACGACACACTGTAGTTTATTAAGTTTTCTAAGTTTTTCAAGTTTCATTCTAAGTTACGGAAAAGACAGACACGATGACGTAAGCAAAAACTTTTCCGGTAAAAGTCGAGACAGTTACTCACACCATCTACACTGTTTGAGATCACGAATCAGACTAATCGTTCGAATTGGTAATTCTTAGGACGTGGCCAGGTGCGGCAAGAACTTTGTACTAGAAGCCTAATCCCGAAAAGTAAACGAAAATTAAATTTATTTCAACGATCACTCGACTTATGGACCCAAACAAAACCCATGAAAATTGTCTCGCCAGATACTATTACGTCAAAAATACATCACGCCACAAAATGTAAACATGTATCCAAAACTCAGAATCCCTTGAAAGCTTTTCCAAACTAAATTTATCCTTTTTCAGCGTCTGTGTTGAGGATTTACAAGTATTTAAAAAACCCGTGGGCATATGTTTCGCTCTGGATTTTTCACTACTCTTAACTCACGTGTCATCCCTCAATCTTGACAGGACTTGACGATTTTTTATTTTTAGGATTTAATCTACAATCATAAGAAGTTTCGAATTTTTTCTTGCTACCGTTTCCCAAAAAACCTGCAGGTGTATTTATTTCGTTTTTTTTTTTTTTTTCAAATTTTGTTTAGGAATGATCTCCGGGGTTGAATCTCAAAATGAATTTGGCTTATGAGAGTATCGTATTATGGTATTGTTAGTATAGCGAATGTGCAGTCAGCTCGGAGATGGAGAAACGTTGCTTGGAACATTTTAAACTTTTGTTAGAAAGGCATTTTATTTTTCCCCAGAGTCGTAGCGTTCGTAACATATGTAACTGCCACATGCATACGACATCTAACATCCATGCTATGCAAAACCTGAGAGAACTCGCTTTATATCCTATACACACACGTGGGTATGTTTCTCTTTGTCTCGCGGTCGCTCAGACTACAGGTTCTCAAAAAAATTATAACAAATGTATCATGTACGTATTAGGGTGCTTTTTTTGGCAACTATTTTTTTTTTTTTTTTCTCGCATATAGAAATTTTCTTGGAAACACCTAAAAAAAAATTCCTTCAAAGTTTGAGCCCTTGATATTAATATTAAGTACTCGCCCTCGGCGTTTGAAGATTTCCCATTTAAAATACATGTAACTTGAATTTTTTTTTCTTAAAATTCCTACAGCTCAGAGGCCCTTTATGCTATCCGAACGTTTGGTGAACCAAATTACTCAGAATTGAATGTTCTACAATAGTGCCTATTGCAACGGGAATGTAACTTAGACGTATAAGACAGTACAGGTGATTCAAGTCAAAATTTCATAAATTTCTTGTTTTTTTTCGGTGTTTTTGCATAATTGGCTGAAAATACAGAAAAATGTCAAATGACACAGTTGTAGCAAATTGAATTTCCTTCAAAAAAAGATTTACGATTTTCCTGAATTTGCGGATCATTATTAGGTACTGAAAAAAAGGTCCTGAGCACCGGTTCTCAACACTTTTTTAGAGCATTTAATTCTGAGTAATTTGGTGCTCCAAACGTTCGAATATCATAAAGGAACTCTGAGCTGTAAGAATTTTGAGAAAAAAAAATTCAAGTTACGTGTATTTTAAATGAGAAATCTTGAAACGCCGAGGGCGAGTACTTAATATTAATATTAAGGGCTCAAACTTTCAGGGAATTTTTTTTGAGCTGTTTCTAAGAAAATTTTGAGGTGGGAGCAAAAAAAGAAAAAAAAACAAATAGTCGCCAAAAAAAAGCACCCTATGCACGTATACTGTATGCGTCAAGACGAATACAGAAACGTGAAGAAACTAATGTAGTTTGCTTTGTAGAATCACATGGTAGTCTCAAAGTGGGTCAAATTGACCCGATTGATTTTCAATTTCCTGTCGTACGAAAAGTATCCCTCCGATATTTTTCAAAAAATTATGGAACATTGTAAAATATATACCAACAGTCAATTTCACCAGAATTAAATGTCATGTGTCTAAAAGAAAAAAAAATTCGCGAAGATGTAAATATGCAAAAAAAAAAATGCACTTTTTTTAGTGAAACATTCACAACTTCTTCATTTTAAAATTTTTTCTAAAAATATTTCAGGATGATACTCAAAAGATATGGTACTTTGATCGAAAAATTATCTTAATACTAAAAGTTCCAGAAAAGATTAATCATTTTGACATCTGAAGAGGGGTCTATATTTTGGAGTAGAAACAAAACACATTACGCATTGTACTTGTTAGGCAAAACCCCATCTGAATTCATCCGTATAAAGACATTTAGTCCCAAATTTGGAAGATGGGTCAATTTGACCTAGTGCAGTGACCATACGGAGGGTTAAAGATCGTTAAGTCTTAATGTGTAAAGTGAATAAGCGCATAAATGCCACAAGTACCCTGCACCTTCTCGCACTCTGGTTTCATGTAGGTACACATGTTACATGCGTATACCAACATACCTGATTCAGCAAGGATGAGGTAGGTACTATATATCATGGGAAATGCAGACGTGGATAGTGCGGTAGCGTAGGAAGGTGTTAACACACAAGTAAAGGCTTACCATAGCCGACAGCTTGTGCTACTGACTCGCTAACCCGAGCCCTACCGTTCCAGTTCCACTGGATGGATCGAATCTCTTGTGGATTTCATCTGACCAACAATTACCTATAATCCAGATCAAAAATATCCAAATTACCAACGAGAATCTGTAATCATTTTGCATCATAGAACCCGAAATTTCTGCTACATCCAGAAACGAAAGTGATCCACATGATTGATCATCAACAAAATGGAAAAAAATTTGAAAAAAAAAAATGGAGCTTTTTTGAGTGAAAAGGAATAGTTTCATTTTGGCAGCAACTTTTGCCGATTCAAAAATCATGGAAAATACAGAATTTGGTTCAGATTAGCCATCGAGACATGAGAGATGAAAAGAAATGTGAAAAAATAAAAAGAAGAATAAGAAGAGGAAGAAGAAGAATTGTGGAGTAAATTAGCGAATGGGGAATTTTCTTGAATGGGAGTTTAGAGATTTGGAATGGAATTTATCTGCTCCATCCTTGGGCTTCTTTGGGTTGAAGAAACTTGGACTTCTTCTCTATTCCACTGGAGAGTTTCTTTCAGCCTTCGTTTAAGTTAACCGGACGCTTACCTGCATACTTAGTTACGCATTACCTGTCCGCGAGCTTTCCTCAAGCGCATCTTTCCCACCGCTCACCTAGCTTCTGCCTTCCAAATCCCCTCTTCTTTTTCCCTCCCCTGCATAGAGCGCAATTATCATTACGTTTACGCTCGCGTCTTTATCCGATTATACAACTCGAGACGCGGTGATTTAATTTCCACTGCTTGATCATACCGATAGTTTTAGATTTTAGAAGGGTAGAGATCTGTCCAAAAAAATTTGTAATGCAAAAGGTTTGTTTTTTTTTTTTTTTTTTAAGCTTTTCGTGGTCACCATAGGTAAATTTCACCCAGGCCTCATTTAGGGTGAAAAATATTTCACAAATGCATTAGTTGCGATTTTTTTTTTTTTTTTTTTTGATATAGTCAAAAAGTGGATTTTTCGCACTTATATCTTCCAGATAAATCCCCATTCATTTCTACTTCAAAATCTATCCTCTTCACGAGTCGCAAAAAAATACCTGTTTTCAAACTTGCTTCTAGTTCAAATTTGACTAGAAAATATTGAAAATTCGAAAAGTGATCTTTTTTTTTTTTTCTTTTAATGAAAAGGTGTATCTTCCGACAAATTTATCTATTTACGATTTTTTTTTAACATGTAGTGATTTGAATTTTGACACAAAAACTTTTCACATATGTTTCAGAAAGTTTAAAGTATTTTCAATATTTTTTCGAACCCGATTGGACTGATAGTTTTCACACAGCAACTATTTGAAACTTGGTTGGGTAAATTTTACCTAGTCTGACCACTGATTTTTCAATATTATACAGAGGTGTCGTATCCAAGGATCAATTTTGACAGAAAAGAAAAAAAAACAAAAAAAACATACATGTACATATGACAGCCTCATACCGTGATTCGAAATGAAAAATCCTGATACGATTTCAGTTTAACTGTATTCTGAAATTTTCCGCAAAAAATCGTGTCCTCAAATCTCGATGTCTACCAAATTTCTGAACAAGTTTGGCTAATCACTCGAACTCTTCTTCATAAATCGGTAAAAAAAAAAATGAAGAACAAAATTCGGTAGATATTATGGATTGCGACGCACTTGATACTAATTTTAGTTCTTGAGAATATAAGTTTCTCACGTGATGTATAAAAATCCAAACAATTTCCCAAAGCGTGATTTTAAAATCGAAACTTGTTGCAGGTATCCTAAAACTGCACAGCTGTAGGTACATCTCCAATTATTCCGGAAGTTGTGCTTGCTGAGAATAACACGGTAATGTTTCAACGGACAATATGATTACTCTGATTGAAACTTTATTCTCTGGCGTCCGTTGGAAACGAGAGGTAAAAACACACACAAAAAACACCAAAAAACGAAAAAAAAAAAAAACAGAATAAAATAACGAAAATAGAGAAAATAGAAAAGAGAAGAGAACAGATAATCACTGCAAATTCAAGGCGCAGAGAAAACACGCCTGTTGAATAAAATTCACGGATGTAGCTCTTGAATGAATGGTACCAACACCCACCTATCTACATACTGTTTACAGTATACGCTCGAAAACTCTTGGTATATTTCGGATGTATCAATTCTATAGTGTCGAAAGTTGTCAAGCGGTTAAAAAAAAAGTTTGACAGAAAAAAGTTGAGCTTTATTTCTCATTTGTTGAAAAAAATAAAAAAACGAGAATACGAAACTGGCATTTGTATTCGTTTTAAGCTGCAAAAAATTCCAATATCGTTGGAATTAAAGCTCTGAGAAATGTGGAATTTTCGATCTAGACCGTAAATCGATCACCTCGAATTAATTTAATTACGTGAAATTAAAAGTTGTGTTGTCAAAAGTGACTAGCTTATTAATTTTTTTTTTTTTTTTTTGAATATCGTATAAATACCCAAAAGTATTTCGTTCGACTTACTTTGGAAACGATAATTAATCGAATTAATCAACCACTTACAGTTTGATAATTGCCATGAATGATCAATGATCAAGGGGGGGATAAAATTAAGTGATACGAAAGGTGTGTAACTCGGTTAAACTATAGAATAGAATATTAGATAGACCATCTTCTTTTGTGATTTGAATGTCGAACGTCCCGCGTATATATTCTGGCAGGCGCCAGGCGTCGAAACGCGATATTCAAGGTACATAATCGATTTACTTGCATATATATATATATATATATATATATATATATATACGGACGTCTACCGGATGTTCTGTCATGATTTATGATAACGTACGATACGTACCATTCATATATATGGCATTTGTATCTTATGGGAAAGATCTTAAGAGAAGATGATCACTAAAAATGAAAAAAGAAATTGTCTTTTTTTGGTATGCTATGTTACATATACATACATATATACATTTTGTAACGAGTCAAAATCAGCCCCTCGATTTTCCGCTCATATAAGTTTTATCTGAAAGCCACGAACCACGTTATCAGTTTGACGTACTTTTCCTTTTCCCCGTATGTATATAAATTTATTATTATTATTATTATTATTATTTTTTTTTTTTTCACTAACCATTTCCGTTAGGTTTCGTAATTGTACTGACCAAAAAAAAAAAAAAAAAAAAGGATGTGTGTTGCGATATCGCTAGTGGTTTTCCTTCCTATTATAGCTATACACACGTATAAAACCAACTATCAGAGATTCTCGGAAGCTTTTCAATTCTCCGTTTAAAAAAAAAAAAAACTAATCTACAAATTTTTTTCACATTTTTCATATATACGCGAACGGTTTTTTCATATTTATGGCTTTGACCCATGACACGCATATGCGTACCCATATACGCATAATATGCCTCTGGCAACACGAAGGCAAAAGAGATGTCCTTCCGGGGTAAAATAAAGCAAGGAAAAAAAGTGGAGGATAGAAAGGGAAGAAATATTTTTATTTTTTATTCATTTTTTTTGTCTTCTACTTTATTTTTATTTTTATTTCTATTTTTTTTGTAACTTTGTTAGGTTAGGTTACGTTATACGTTACGGTAGGTTAGGCCCTAGCTCCGTTCGCTATGGTTTGTCTGTACCAACCTAATCCTAACTTTACTACGACCTCGCGGTCCCGCGAACTGCGCGGAAGGTTGCGCATTTATTATGCGAGCGCAGATAAATTTCATGCTAAAATAAACCCGGCTCACTTTGATAATCCTTTGATAAACTATAACCTATACGCCATGTTTTATTTTTAAAAGTGCAGTCAATTAGGTCAATATCTTTACATTTAATCACCCCGATGATTCCCACTTCCGCTATATCCAACCAATATATATATAGTTATATATTATAGTATAAACTCACTGGACGAACAACATTCTCCCCCATTGAACCCCGTAGTATCCGGTACCGAAATAAGGCTCAGGCTTTGAAAGCAGAAGATATCACGAAAAAGGACAGAAACGTGGTGTTATTTTTTTTTTCGATTTTTTTTTTTTTAGCAATCATATGATTCATAAATAAATAATTGGCCTACTCGGTTGACCTGGACTCTTCATCACGTTCGATTAATTTCTTTTTTTTTTTTTTTTTGTTTTTTTCGGGTCAATTTAGACGTAACGAGTTCTTGCGGCTAGACCTGCAGCAGTCGTTCGATTTTGATCTTGAACATGGCAATTTTTTATACTCGGAGCTTTTTTTTTTTTTTTTTCATTACGAGCTATGATCTTGAAGAGTTTAGAATTTTTTTTATCTAGCAATTTTCTAGGACACTGGACTCCAGTATTTCGGAAAAAAAGTAAAAAAGTGGAGATTTTTTGGATTTGGATAGAGAATCTATAGTTTTTTTTTTTTAATCCTCACTTGATCAAATGTTGAAATGAATCATTCGCATCGCGATTTGCAAGAAAGATATTGCCTCTCGAGTTCAACCTCCAAAAACAATTACGCTGATTGTAACGAATTGGTGATTTATCAATGATTCATTATTGCAATATAATTATCATTCATACGATACGTCTGCATCGTCACTATTTGTACACATGGTTTTTATCTACAACATAGTAGGTACGAAGCAAGAGTATTTTCTGATCTATTTTTCCAAATTCAAACGAGATGCGATCATCTTCGGTTTCTATCTCGTTTTTTTTTTTTTTATTTCATTTTATTTTATTTTATTTTTTCCGAACTTGATCAGCCTCAAAATGTTTTTGAATTTTATTTTGTCTTTCTTTTTCCAGTAAAATTGGAGCTACACGGTTTGCAGCTGCAGCAGCTGCCAGATCTCGTTTAATCCAGTGACCAATATGGTCAGCACGAAACGTGTTCGTCTTAACGTCTGCAGTCTGTCTGTCTGTTTTCCTTTTGAAATCTCGTAATGAACGATAAACACATTTTTGCTATGCTATTATCGTGGTAGGTATGGATTATACAGAACGAGACGGGTATCTTAACAAGGTTTTCTGCTTCTTGGGCATTATAAGTTCATTAATTAGAAAATTAACGGTAACGTTGTACGCCGTGTAGGTCTTTCAACTATAATAATATACGCTCCACACATACGTTACACTTATCCCTGTATTTGAAAGAAATTTTTTCTCCCGTTAAAAGGGGACTTTTCAGCTACCTAGTAAAACTATAATTATAAATTTTGAAGAAAATAGAATTTGAATCAGGATACTATAATTCGAGATTAGCAAACGTTTCGATGACTATAAATTGCATAAAAAATTTCGAAATCTTCCAGACTACAGATAGTAACGAGTTTTTTTTTTCTTTTTTTTTTGTTCTTTAGTAAATTTTTTCGGTGTTTGATGATTTGAAAAGCAGAAAGAAATTGTGGTCTTCTTCTTATTAACACAGCAAGGTTTTAAATTCTTGTCAAAATTTCGTGACGAAATTCTAATTTTCTGGACTGCAGTTACATTAATTACCATTTTTAAACTCAAAAAAGAAAATAGTTGTGTGGGAATTTGTTATCCCCAAAAATTATCATCAAAGACTCGACCCCGTGTAGATTGATTAATGAACCTCAATTTCTACATACACACTTTCATTATTATTCGTCAAAGGTTTAGAAAAAAAGAATGTAGAAACGATTAAAAAAATTTCTCGCATCAAACCCGATGAAATAAATCCAACATGGAGTACCTGGAGTGAAGATACTCGACTGCTAAAACAAACAATTTGTCAAGAAAGACACGCACACCCTTCGATGGTCGGTAGTCATTCATAAATATAATAAGAGATACTTTTTTTTTACTCTCTATCTCTTTTTACCTGTCGGTCATTTGTGTACTGTACATTTGTACACTAGGGGACCAAGGGATTAAACATATCATTTGAAAATGCCACCCTTCCTCAAGGGATGAAGCCCAAAGTCCGTGTGTTCTGGCGTAAAAAAATTTACTAAAAATCTACACAGAATACCAGCACGTAGGTGCCACAGTTGCCTATCTTTACCTTGATCGCCTAGATAGGATACAAATATACATTTTACCCACAGCAAAAGTGGTACTTCAAGTATTCTCAACAATTCAGGGGGTAGGCACTGGGGGTACACCGTCGATATAGGAAAAAAAAAATCGAGAGAGAGAGAGAGAGAGAGACAAGAAGAGGAGAAAAAAATGAATGAGAATCGAAAAAAAAGGCAAAAACCTGAGGAAAATACAAATAGACAAAAAGAGAGACAAAAGAAAAAAAAAAAAAAACAAAAAAAAAACAACTATCACAAAATGGGGAAAGGAAGTAAAAAAGCGATAGGGGAAGGCAAAGGGGAAATACAGTTTTTCCAACACAGAGGGATGGATGACGGTTTCCCCGGGTGTGTGGGAAACTTGCAGGGTGGAGTTGGCGCCGCCCATACCCCAACAACGAGACCCAGGCCTACCCCAACGGCATCATCGTGCTACAGGGGCGGCAACCCTCGGGCACCCTAATGTACCCTGGATGCACCCCGATGAACGCAGGCGGTTTTTTTTTTTCTTCTTCCTTTTTCAATATTTTTTTCTCTCTTCTTTTTTTCGTTATTTATTTCATTTTATTTTTTCGATTTTGAATTTTATTTACAGGGTGTTTCACATTTCCTGATCAATCCTAGTGATCAACGTACTCGTTTTTATGTATTCAATCGTATAATGTGTACTCATGTGTGATGTAGACGAACAAGAAATATATAAATCGTTAAATTTGTATGTGTTTTTGATTGAAGAGTATGTATAGGTATGCGAATCATGATAATGACAACGATGATGATGATGATGATGATGATGATGATGATGATGATGATGATGATGATGTTGATGTGAATTGTAATAATACTGGGGATCACTTTGCTGCGGTTTAGAGTGAAATTAAAAGGACAATTTTTTGTTTTCAAAGCTTCAGTTATTCTCCACCCCTTAATCATCGCGATGCTCATAACCCCGCTTCAGGAATTCGGAAAACAGATTTTTCCATCTTTGTACACACATACATTTTTTTTTCTTTTCTTCGTTTTTCCAATTTCTTCCTCTTCGAATCTAAATCCTAAAAATTGCCAAATTTCGCATGAAATAGAGAACTGCGAGTAAGAAAAGAAATTCCAAAATTCAATCGTTCCTATTCACAGAAGTTCTTTTTAATTCGTTTTCGTCAACTGACTTTGTTCGTTTAGCAAATTTTGTTCTATTCGATAAAAGAAAAATGTAAAAACCCATTTTTATTCAATCGATGATTTTCTGTAACATTATATGAAAGATTTTCTATTCTCATTTAAATTCTATCACAATGGAAAAGCCCAAGTAGTTGTTTCGATGCAGCGGAAAGTATAATTTCAGGGTGACTCGAAAACTCGACTCGGTTTTTGTTTTTTTTTTTCTAAATTTTTTTCTACTTCTTCTTTTCTTTCTTATCCAAGATTTGATTGACCGTGACAATGAGTATACGAGAGGTAAAAGTACAGTGAATTAGAATAGAGTAGATTAAAGTATAGTAGGTTACATATAGTAGGTATAGGTACAGAAGAGTATTTAAGAGTAGGTAGGAATGCAACCGCGCGCGGGTAGTAAAGTTTGAATAAAATAGTGCTCAACTTTTCCTTTCATCGCGCATGAGTGGGTCTCTTCTAGTATTATTTTTATAAAAGCAGCAAGAATTCAAAAGAGCTCCATGGGACGGGTTTAACAGCAAGAGAGGGTTGTTTATCGGGAAATGGAAAAACGTTACCACGACTGAAAGGTAAACCCCGCATTCAGTACGATGGGGTTTACTAACAGGGTGGCAAATTTTTCAAATCACCCTTGGGCATGTCCACGTCGGACGATATTCATCAATGGATTCAATTCAACTCGTCATCAAACCGAATCAAATACAAAAAATCACCAGAAATCTGCAGTATAAAATACGAAATAGAAAACAAGAGGAATTCTGCAATTAAAAATCCGAACTTTGGATCTGAAAGAGTCGGAATTTATATCACATACATTTATCCGAATTCATTCCAAAAGTTGCTAATTTATTGGTAAGGCAATACGCGATTTAAATAAAGAAAAATTACGCGTTGAAGGTACGATGGAGTGGAAGGATATTCGTGACAATGACAAAAATAATCATTGATTATAATTCGACGCAATAAAATTTAGCAATCAGCGCGGTAAAAATATTTTGCGACTATTAAAAAACCGCTTCACTATAGCACGAGCCTATAACATCGCAATAAGCAGAAAACGCGAATTTTCCTCAACTAGAAATTAATGAATAAGAAAAATCGATCAGAAAACTGATCATAAGCACAAAATTCAATATTATTCAGTAAATTTTTACCGATTAGATTTCAGATCGATTTCCAATCGACGTTTCTTCTTCGTTGAAGAGCCAGCGATAAAAATGCATTTTTGCATAGACTAAATCTCATTAAACCGATTGTAAAAAATCTTTTTGCGATGATTGTGAGATTCTTGTGCTTGTTATTTTCTCGAATTTTGACACCCATATCGACGGCTTATAGGACAGTTGATGAATACAAATAGCCACCCGGTATATATATAGCGAACTCAACGTGCAATCTATAGCGAAACTCGTACCCTCAGCCGGTGCACGCACCGAGTTAGGGGGAGCCTGAGAATGTATGGCGAAGGTACACGCACCGGCACACATGCGTGTAAAAAAGGTAGGTAGGTAGGTAGGTAGGTACTTTCACGTGGATGGGTAGGTATAACGTATGTATCTACATACATATACACATTACACGCCACGCACTAGGGGCTGATCGATGGAAATAATTCGTTGTCTTTTTGAGACACCGAAGGTAATTTTAAACCGCGTATATCACCCACCCCACCCCCTTCAATAATATCTACGATGATTTTTACCCCTCGTTTTTTATGTATGTGTACTATATACATACATATATATAGATATATACATGTATACCTCAGCGTGCTTCAAGTAATGACGCAAATTTATTCCAGGCTACAGATACGAGCATTTGACGATTCAGCGAACCATAACCTGCATTATCAAAATATCCTTTAATAAAACCTCAAATTCATTTGGGATTATTATGGAAAAATTTGAGTCATTTTTGAATTCGAGAAATTCGAAATATATACATGAGTCAGGGGAAGGGTTAAAGTTCCAAATTCAGAAAGTACCTAAGGGTCGAAAATTCAGATCAGTTCAGAAATTGTAAATTCCAAAAGGTCGAAATGCAGAAAGTTCAAAGATCCGAAAGTCCAAAAAACTGCGAATTCAAGGGAAGCTCATGACAAAGCTGTGAAATAATCGACGTTGCATTTGACGAATTCCGAAATTCGTAGTTTTGGCTTTTTGGATCTTCAGCTTTCGGAATTTTGAACCTACGGTGTTTTTCCATTTGAAGTTTTTCAAATTGGCCATACGTAGACTTGAGGGGAAATAATCTTTCAAAAAAACTATGTGAGTTGGTAGCATAAAAATTCCGAATTTTTACCTTTCGCAGCTTTTGAAATTCAAAATTTCAATCTTACCCCATGAATGTTCAGTATATTCCAATATCGACAATATTATTTCACCAAACTCAAATCCTTCATGCAGATTTTGTCATTTTCTCTTTATTCCTGAACTGAGCTTTCAAGAAGATGGTGTGAGATATATTTGATGAAAAGTACTACCGAAGAATCGACTTCGTTCATTAGATTACAGAAGTTGAAAGGAAGGAGGGATCTTAGTGATAAAAAGGGTAGGATATTGGGACAATGGCGGGTTCCCAGATGCCCGGGTACTGGTGTCGACATACCAACCAGTTCAAAATGAACCCGGAGATAAAGAGCTTTCCGAGGTAAAAGAATCTACGTACTTATAAGGTAGATATATAATTATTAGAAGAAAACATATATATGAAAAAGTTGGTGGGATGGCGTTGTACAAGAAGTGACGATAGTACGTCTTGAAGAGATCAGGTCAAAAAAGAAACTTCTTTACCAGCAGGTGAGAGACGACGCGACGACGACGACGACGACAACGACGACGACGACGACAGGGTATAAAGAAATGGACGTTAAAACAAAGCGAGATAAAACCAAGGTGGAACCACCAAGGATGAAGAAAACAAAGGACGAGGAACGAAACAATCCTCGCATTAAGCGAACCTCGTCGCCATCCTCTCAAACGAGTTTGAATGCGTTCGGGTACCTGAAACGAATACAATATACGTATGTATGTATGTATGTACCTTGTACTCGGGAAGATATAGATCTGCCTCGAGAAGTACAACGGAGACGTACGCACACGACGAAAATTTATTCCGTGAATTACGCTGATCTCTGAATGAGGTCAAATTTTGATTCCGTTACTCCCGTGAGTTGGAACATCAGAGAATGGATTTTGTTAATCGAATTCTGACTCTCCGTCACATGGTATAGCTTCAAGAAATCTGAAATTTCGGACATTTTTCACCTAAGGTAAGTGTACCAATTACTGACCCTTTAGGACTCAATTATTGACCCTCATATTTTCTTTAATATCGAATCTATGATGAGTATTCTGAATGTTTCCGTTGTACGAATCAGTTGCTATAGACTCGGAGCATACGATTTGATTTTTTTGATAATTTAAGAGCTTACGGATAAAAAGGAATCATTGAAAAAGGCCGATAATTGGGACACGGTCAATAACTGGTACACTTACCCTATGGTGATAATAGGTACGCCTTGGAATTGTTTGAGATTCTTAATTAACTGATTTTCAAATATAATTGTGACTGTAAAAATCCGAGAATCAAATCGTTCGAAGGCTGAACAATTTTCAGGGAACATCTACTACCGTACAAGAGAAAATATGCTAAGCTTCAGATTTTTCGGCGCGATATTCGGTGAATTAGCTGCGATGTAAAAAAAGTCGTATGTTATTGGGGCGGAAAGGTTGAATTGCTTCGTGCAAACATAATTATATTATTAGGATATATATTCGATTGGAACCTGGCCAGAAATCCAAGGATATCTTCCGAAAAATTTCAGCCCATGCGGGAGCAAATCATTCAAATTCATTTTCATCAAGACGAGAAACTGACGAATTTTCAACTACTATCGGGTCGCGAAATCGAGACACCGGAATTTGAAACGCTGTATCTGGATGAAAAAAAATCGTAGCACTTCGTGATAAAAATCATTTTCAGGTTTTTTCTATTCCCTATTATATCACCCATGACCCGTTGTTGTGTAAAAATATATTATATCAAAGGATGATAATAATACTGGTGATGATGGTGATGGAGGTGGTGCTGGTGGTGGTGATGGTGATGATGATGGTGGTGATGGGCCGGTGGTTGTTGTGGACGAAGATCCTGATCATAAAAATCGAATCATCCGTCCTCGAAATATCATCGGACAAAAAAAAATAAAAAATACATCATATATGTATTCCATGTATGTGTTGAAAATGTGAAAAACTGCATTTCTGAATATATATTGAACAATTTCTTCCCTCCTGATTCTCACACGATAACGGGTTATGGTTCCGCTAACGGGAAATAGCACAAGCTTGAAACTGATTTGATTCAGATACAGCATGTAAAATTCCGGTGTCTCAACTTTTCGGCACGATAGTAGCTCTATAGGCATTTGATATGTAGGGGAGGGCCGGGCAAAATGGGCCCCTTGAGGAAATAATGTTCTGAGTTGAGTTTTTAGTCATTGAATCGTTTAATTTTCACCACAAAACGAAAATCTGAAAATTGCAGGCAAAGTGAGCTCCCCCGAAAAAATTGCCACTTTTTTTTTCAAAATTAACAAACATCACAAATTCATTCATTTAATTTCATCGGTAGACTTTCAACGTCAATTCAGCTTTATTTACTAGAATTGAGAAAAAGGAAATGTTCAGTTATCGTTAATTTTGAAAAAGTTGACAAATAAATTCAGGGAGGCCCTACTTTGCCCGTCTATCCCACATTTCTTATAAAATACAGTTGATTTGTCGTGAAATTTGTCCCGGCACAAGTGAATAAATGAGTTTATAATGTTTCTTCATTTCGAAAAAGTTCAATGAAATCTGAGGCTCTAGTCCTAGTCAATATCGTTATTAGGATGTGAAAAGTCTCCCGATGCAATTCAATTAGTAAATCTGTAAAGTTTGTCAATTCTGAAAAAGTACGAAAAATTTTGAAGGAGGCCCACTTTGCCCGGCCCTTCCCTATACCAAAGTGCGTTATCGTGGATAAATTTGATAAACTTGTCGATAGTAAATTGAATGAAAATGGAATTCTGCCGTAATCAAAGACGATCAATTATTCTGGTAGCATTTATTCATGTGTGATATGGATACTTCGTATTCACATCAAATGGACGAATGTAAAAACAAAGAAAATTGACAAAAAACAAATGGCTAATTTAGAGGGATGCGCGTTCATTTCGTCCGTCAAAGTCTGTCGAGCCAAGTAGAGAATTTCGGGTAGGTCAGGAATTCGCCTTGACCCGTTGTCTCAAACTCTCCGGTACGCCGTGCAACAATACGTTGCTGATGAGCGCGAGATTCGAATTAATCGATAAAAATTTCAAATAAGGGTGAGAGAGAGAGAGAGAGAGAGAGAGAGGGAGTTGCAATCTTTTTAACAATCTCTTCCAAACTTTTGAAAATTTTTCGCAACTATATGATACCAGTTTGATTTATCTATTCACTCAAAATTGAAAAGTCACACAAAATTTCTGACGATTTGTTCGATATTTACTACAGAGAATGCAATCCAGTGTTAATTTAACGATACATCGAGTCGTTTTCAGTCTGGAAAAATTTTTTTCCACGTCAATCGGTGCGGAATTCTAGTAATAACCTGTATAATTGTTTTGCAGTGGTCCAAGCTAGCCGATTATCATTAGTCTATCAGTTCATCAGAAAAGTGCAAAAAAAAACCGATCGGTCGAAATTAAAAATTCGATGGGAAAAGCCTATTTTATACAAACTTTTGCATTACGTACCATTATTCTGATGTATTCTGCAAACTCTTCAACGGGAAATATGTGATTTTGTGACTTTCGCAGATATAGTATAAACATCGCTTAAGGAATGGGTAAAATTCGTTTCAGACGATACAATAAGCGATCATGAAAAAAAAAAAAACATATTTCTTTTCTAGTATCACTTAGAGTTGTTTTAACTGTGTAGATCTGAAACCGATGTTTCAAAGATAGAAAAATTCTTTGCATCTGAATTTCCAATGAATCCGAATTTTCAGTATACCGTCAATGAAAAAATGGCGAGATATTTTTATTGTACCGAGTCTTCGAAGTCGATATAATTTTATCAATTCCTTTTTTTTTTTTTTTTTTTTTTTTTCAAAATTCTAGTACGTCGCTTCTCGAATTACGCGAATTCATTTCGTCGTGCATATTGTGTACTCGGTTCCTCTATAGCTGGTACTCGCTCTGGTATGGGTAATGTTCACTTGAAAACGCAATATCTCGTCGTTGGGAGAATAGACTATACCTTTACCTTCACTATATCATCAAATATCAATAGATTCTGTTTGAATTTCTCCGTAAAATTCGTCATTCTTACGTTGAGATATAAAAAATAAAAATACAATAAAATAAAATAAAGTAAAAAACAAATAAAAAAAAAAAAAAAAAACGTCCCAAGAACGAAACTTGTCATAAAACTGAAAGAATTTTTCAATTCCCGATGCAACAAGCAAATCAATCCTTAATCCTGATCATAATGGAAAACACTATTTCGAAAAATAATACATACGAGACGAAAAAATTTCAATATAAAGATAAAAATGTTTTTTTTTTTTTTTTTCAGAAACTGTGAAGTCATGTGAATTATCGTGTGTCCGATTTTCTGATAGATAGATATTTTCCATCTATTCTCAAGGAGTGGAATTAGTGAGTTAAATTATTCGATGCTCGATCGATTGATGATTCGAATTTGAATCTGAATCGTTGAATTTGAAAATAGCAAAAGTCCGATAAAACGTATACCTAATTCAAAATATGAGAAGGTATTGAGATTGTTGGGCAAAGTCATGGGGCGCACCTAACGCCCCTGAATAAAATTACCCCCCCCCCCCCCCCCCCCCCCCCCCCACTTGGGGATCTTGTAGTCGTCGTTGTCGTCGTCGTTGTCGTTGTTCACCCATTGAATTTCTCCTCTTTTGGCGAATGGAACAGCCGCGTCGCGGCGAACATAACCAAGAAACGAACCCAACTTATCGTTTGGCGCCCCACCACCACCACCACCACCACAAGACCCGCGCCCCATCTATCCCCACCCGTAACGTAGCAAGAATAAGGCCCCCCCCCCCCCCCCCCCCCCCGTTCTGGGTCCTACCGTAGAAGCGGTGGTAGTTCATTGACCCCGGCCTTCGGGCCGCTAACGAATGCGAGCGCGGGACGCGCGGTTATATTCGCGTTGCCGAACCCAGGCGGGAACCCGAACCTGCCCTAATGCGATTTTGCCGAGCGCGGCGCGGCACGACGCAGCGCGTCGCTTCGGGGGCTGCGAGGGGACGACGGAAAGCGAGCGAAGTATGGAGCGGCGGGGGGGGGGGGGGGGGGGGAGGGGGGGGGGCAGAAGAGGATGGAATGGAAGAATGCCGCCGCTTAAAAATACTATACCAAGAACGCCCCGGGCATCGAAGGAACGCGAGCGAGAGGGATCCATCTTAAAAGAAACTCCATTTTCAAACGCCATCCCATTCGTTTCAGGAAATTTTATTATACCAACCATCTCGGTCTTTCGGCCTCTTGGAACAATGATTTCCGTTCAAAAGCCGAGCATTGACAAATCCAAATAGAGATTGCCGCACTTCTTGTTCTTTTATTTCAAAGCTATTTTGCGTTCATGATTTATTGCTATCAGAGCTACTAATTATAATTAAAGTTTTCTCTGATTTGGAAAGAAAAAAAAAAAGAAACAAAACAAAAAAAAAACAAAATGGGCCTGAAACTTTTTCGTTCACGTCTCAAAAAGTCTTTCAAAGAATCTTGCAAGATTTACGATCGTTGATTGAACTGCTTCCGAATGAATTAGAAATGAAATAAGAATTTGATTAAGTCAAGACGGAAATTTTCCTCTGCGTGGAAAAATTTGATAATTCCATTCAACGGGTAAATGATTTTTCGAAAGAAAAAAAAATAAATAAATAAAAATGTTTCGTTATTGGAGTATGAGTTCGGAGTTAAGTGACGCCTGTGCTCGGTGCCCATAATGCAACGAGCGTGATTGGTAATGACCCCGTCGAAAGGAGGTCGTTGCTCCGTATTTTTCGTGTCCTTGCATGCGTTCAGGTTTCGACTCGTTTCTTTTCGCTAAAAATTACCCGTTGTATTTTCAGCGCCAAATGAGTTTGTAAAAAACTGAAAAAAGGCTCTAAGCCGTCGAAAAAATGGCAAACTTCTTTCAAAAATTTTAGTTTCTCTTTTTTGGAACGAAAAGATTATTAACTAATGAAGAAATGTTGAATAAAGTCCGTCAATCTTGACAGGACATAGCAGATATCTATTGTCAGGATACGAGCTAAAATCCTGTCAGGTATCAAATCATTTTCGAAATCACCGAGCCTATATTTGTTTTTGACGTATGTTCAGAATCATGTGTGCCATGAGCTGAGGGATCAGAAAATCGAAAATTCGTTGAAATTGGCTCAAGTTGTTGGGGTGAGATTGAAATTCCGAATTTCAAAAGTTGGAAAAGGTTGAAATTCCGAATTTTTATACCACCCCTTGGCTGTTTTTAGCAAATAGCCAATTCGAAAACCCTCGAATAAAAAAACACCAAAGGTTCAAAATTTCGAAAGGCCAAAAATCCGAACCTCGGAATTCGCGAGATGCAACGTCGTTTATTTCACATAGCTTTGTTATGATGTTCCCTTGAATTTGATCATTTTCGGACTTTCTAAGTTTTTAACTTTCGGATCTTTGAGCTTCCTGAATTTCGACCTTTCGGAATATCCAAGTTCCAAGAAACTCAGAATCGCGTCTTAAACAAATTTGCAATTCAGACCCTTCGGAACTTTTGGACCCTTTAGAACTTCAATCCCATCTCAAATCGTTTTTGGCACTAAAGAAATAGCTCGTTCATTTTTTGTTCATAATAAAAAAGCGAAAAGACCATCAAAAAATTTAAAAATCGCCATGATTAGGATGAACTGAAAGCTGGCGACTGGCTTGAAGTATGCGAATTCATCACACAGCTCTGCCTGTCGCAAACTGCAGCGCACACATGCATTTGATGATTTTTTTTTTGAATATCCGTACCTATACTATTGTCGACGAAGCATTACTACCGTATTATACAGAATGATTTTTCAACTTGTTCCGCAGCATCGGCTGGTTCAAGCCGGCGGCGTCTCTTTGTCCCTTCGAGTTGGTTGGTAGGTTGGTTTGTGGGCTGCTGGTCCCCCCGGTCGGATACTTTCAAGGTACTGATCTCCGGCGCAACTGCTGTGTGTTCCCTTCAGTCTGTTAACCCGCCAACTTCGGTACAGTCTGTGCTAAAATCACATACGCGAATTGCACTATCACCGACCCCGATGTATGTACGTCTGCCCGGATCGCACATTCGCATTTGCTCCTCAAAACACATGCAATTATTCCCAATATAACCTTACATATCTCGACAATCAGAATCAGCGTCTAGTCCATAGGAAATTCGGTTAATGTGACTTCCAAATTCTTTTAGATTCTAAAACAGATTGCAAAATCATTTTCTGACGATTTTTGCCTCCCACGTGCAGCGATGACAGTTTTTTTTTTTTTTTTTTTCACTTTTCCAGGGCGAGATTGAAATTCCGAATTCGAAAATTTCCGAACAGTCGAAATTGCGAATTAATTTGAGACGGAATTCTGAGTTTTTAGAAACGTTAGAGTTTAGAAGTCGCAGGAAATTTGGAAACGTCGAAATGCAGAGAGCTCAAAGATCCGAAAGTTAAAAACTCAGAAAGTCCAAAAATCCGCAAATTTAAGAAAAGCTTGTGACAAAGCTGTGAAATAAACAACATTGCATCTCGAGAATTCCGAGATTCGGAGTTTTGGCCTTTCGGAGCTTTTGAAATTCGTAAATTCAATCCCACTCCATTTTCCAACAGATTTTTCAATTTCCTCAATTTCCACAAGTATTATCCAAGTGTTCCCCGTTGCACTTTCATTCGCAATGATAATTTCATCGTCGTAACATAAACGACAACACGTGCTTCGCTATAGTAGAGACACAGACATTCATTGACTGTTATTCCAACCGCTTTTCCCGCGTCTCCGGTATATATAAGCTTTGGCTGAGAGCCAACGAACTCATTGAAACTCTACTATATACAGATTATGACAATCGTACGTAAAGTTGTGCCAAAAATTTCATTGATCAATCAATGAATTAGACCCAACGAAAAGGTTAAAAAAAATCGCGATAAATTACCAAAAGAATCCAAAACATCCCCTAACGCATGAATTTCCGTTTCACCTAAAATGTAGTAATAACTTTTTTTTTTTCACGCCAATAACCAGCGAGTTGGCAAAATTTAAGAGAATTTCTCAGGTCCTATGGTATTAAACGATATTTTAGGTCGACCGTGGATTTTTTTTCCCCCTTGTAAACTCGTATCGTACCTACCATAGAAATGACGAGCAATTCGCAATGGCCTGGCCACACAACGGGTTCAGGATACACAAATCAACGGTTAGACGGTTAGAAATACGGTTTAATTCCGATGCAATCGGTGCTTCCTCGCCCCATCCCGCAGAATCGCGATAGTTTTTTCCGTTATTTGATACGTATTTCTATTTCATCTGTTTTCCAAAATCACGTCCCACACATACCTCGACTCGATTTATCTTGGCAAAAATTATCGTTTTTACAGCGTTCTACGTAACGGTAAAAAAAACAATCGTTTAAATCCTGAAATTCATTCGATCGATCGATCAATTTCGATATTTCATCTCTCCGTCTATAATAAATTTCATTTTACACAACAAATTGAAAGTAACCAAACTGAAAAACTTTCATCGAGATGCTTTTGGATACAATTTTGATTTTGATTAAACAAATCGAAGTTTATCGAGTGATATTTTGCTTTTTAGGGCGAGGGTTTTATTTTTATTTTTTAAGGATGATCAAAGTCGTCTAGAATCGCGGTTTAATTTGGCGCGAAATATGTGTTTATTTTTCATCATAAAAATTAATGGTAAAAATAATCATAAGAGTCGGTGACCATGACGATGCAGCTGTCCTCCTCTCCTTTGCCCGCCGCCTCCTTCTTTGGCCACCCATTGCCAGTCTAGCCCCACCATAACCCCGATGAACATCATCATCATCATCATCATCATCATCATGATCATCATCATCATCGTCGCCAGAACACTGTGCACGACTACCAACAAGCTGAAACACTCAGAGGCTCGGTGCTGTTCGCTCGCCCATTTCCTAGCCGATAGTAGATCTCGGAAACTCGCATGCACATAAGTCTATGAAGGTATACGCATATATTTTACATTTATGTATATATATATGTTTCTGTGTACAAATACCTACATTCATCTCCCGTACATATAGATGTATATATATATATGTGTATAGGTATACGCCTCCTCTGCGTCACAACAGCTAATTTTAAGCAATTTATTTACGTGCTTATTAATTTATACCGGTACCACAATGGCTACCTCCTGCAGCATTTAGTAGCATGTATATTTATATACATATATATATATATATATGTATGTAGACATGTAGACGAGAAGATGGTCGGGTAAAACGGGGTAGAGGATGCAATGGGATGGGATGGAATGGGTAGGCATATGTATATATACACGAGACGCCCTGGTTACTCCGGAACTAATATTACTTTACGCATTTATTACTCCATATGTATATATATTAGGGTGGGCCAAAAAAAATTAATAATTTTTTTTTTCTTTGGTACCATGAAAATGTTGTTCAAGATGACGAAAAATAAATACTGTAAAAGTTTGAGCTCTTAATATTAATATTTAGAGGTGGCGCTTCGCGATTTTAGATTTCCCATTTAAATAACACGGGGAATTTTTTTTTTTTTATTCGGAATTTTATTCCGTTCTAACGAATTGGTGTATTGTGAAAATCGATACATGTTCTTGTAGGAAATTGAACGATCTTCAAAAAAGGTCTGACATGATTTTTCGCTAAGTCGACTCGTTTGAAAGTTATTCAAGGTTAAAGTTCAACCTCAAACGATATATGATGACTTTCACCATTTTTTACATTTTATCACGAAATAATGGCTCATAAAAATGAAACACCAAATATTCCGTGAAGTTCATCAAGTGTTCTGTGGTAGAACATTGAAATTTCTACGAAATACCAATAATCCTAATCGATTTTTTTCTATACTTGACTTTGAGTGACACTCGAAATTCCGTTTCACCTGAGGAATGACTTAAAAAAATTAATTATTCCTTAAAAAATACTAGAAAATCATAATTATTTCACTTAAATGTCTTATTGACACTTCATTATTATGTAATGTAAGATAATAAAAGCCATGTTTAATCAAAATACCATATTTTATTTTATTTTATAATTTGCACTTTTTGCACTACTTTAGAATTTCGTCAAATTCCTTTTATTACAGTTAGGATATTTTTGACGGTGATTCTTGACCACTTGCAATAAATATTGCAACTGCTCTTCATTTTTAGTGAGACATTTGTTGTACTCCTCTATTAATGCAACTCCTCTTTCTGCTACATCGTTAACAACGCTAAGACGTTTGAAAAATGCCAGGTTCTCTTGATAGCTTTCATGCTGTGTCCAAGATTCTACATTTTCATCGAGAAAGTCAATGGGTAAATCAAATATTTCTAATGTAGTCAACGACTTTGTTATGAGCCATTATTTCGTGATAAAATGTAAAAAATGGTGAAAGTCATCATATATCGTTTGAGGTTGAACTTTAACCTTGAATAACTTTCAAACGAGTCGACTTAGCGAAAAATCATGTCAGACCTTTTTTGAAGATCGTTCAATTTCCTACAAGAACATGTATTGATTTTCACAATACACCGATTCGTTAGAACGGAATAAAATTCCGAATAAAAAAAAAAAAATTCCCCGTGTTATTTAAATGGGAAATCTAAAATCGCGAAGCGCCACCTCTAAATATTAATATTAAGAGCTCAAACTTTTACAGTATTTATTTTTCGTCATCTTGAACAACATTTTCATGGTACCAAAGAAAAAAAAAATTATTAATTTTTTTTGGCCCACCCTAATATATATATATATGCATATGTACCTAAGTACGTATATATCATATCATCATTTATGGGACTCGAGCGTGCGTATAATACTTTTAAAGAATCTCGAAGAAGAATCGCGATTTTGCATTAAAAGAATAATTTTATTACACCTACCAGCGTGGGAAATATTTTTTTATTCATCGTTTCATTTTTTTCCTCTCTTTCTTTCTTTTTTTTTTTTTTTTTTTTTTTTTTTGTGTCTTCTGTAGAAATATTTTTTCTCTCTATCTCTTTGTCTTTATAAATTGATAGAAGCCCTGAATATATGGGTTAATTGTGGGAACGATTGAACCAGCGAATAATAAGCTTGTTATCCGGATTTTGTATCCAAGATTCAATCGAGATACAGGGAAGAGACAAAAGTATTTAAAAATCTGTATTCGTGGTTTGGAATTTTTTTAAATCAAAATTTCTTAGTCAATAATGTTATATAGACGTATACATATATAATGTATACATTCGTATGTGTAATGTGTTTGTTGGTCATTGATCTCCCGTTCATGCGTATGCAACGGATGGTTGAACGATATCTTCAAAATGAGGGAATATGAATTTCAGTTTCTCTATACGTACCTGCTATAAAATACATGAGTATGTAAAGATAATCTCGATTGATTCTTTGCTGTCGAATTGATTGAGGCATTTTTTGGGGAGGATGGTGAGATTGCAAAATCGAAAAATTGAGAAATCACTAACGTCACGTATCATTAACGAGTGGAAATTCAGAATAATCCTTAGGTTTATGATGAATTACCTCAGATCGTAGCCCTGTTTGAATTTGCACCCCCGTCGCTGATCGAAGGTTAGAAGCATTGAAACGGAAAAATCGAAATAGGGCTCAATAAAAGATACAAATATTTCTTTCATGTTGAAAATTCTCTGCAGTTATGACAAAGAATCGTTTTTTGAATCTGGCAAGTATAGACGAAGATGAAGAAGATAAGAAAATGGTGAGGGCCAGAGTTTCGAAAGACGAATATACAGAACGGTAAAAATTCTGATTTTCAATAATACGAATACTAAAATAAAATCTATACGTAGTTTTGGAGTGGGATTGGAATTCCGAATTTCAAAAGCTACAAAAGGTAAAAATTCAGAATTTTCATTCTAACGACTCACGAGTTTTTCCGAAAGATTATTTCCCCTCAAGTCTACGTAGCCAATTTGAAAAACTTCGAATAGAAAAAAAAAACCAGAAGGTTTAAAATTCCAAAAGCCAAAAAAATCCGAAAGGCCAAAACTCCGAATCCCGGAATTCGCGAAATGCAACTTTGTTTATTTCACAGTTTTGTCATGAGCTTCCCTTAAATTTGCTAATTTTTTAACTTTCTGATTTTTTAACTTTCGGATCTTTGAGCTCCCTGCATTTCGACCTTTTAGAATTTTTTCACCTCTGAACTCTAACATTTCTAAAATCTCAGAATCGCGTCTCACTAAATACGGAATTTTGACTATTCCGAACTTTTTGAATTCGGAACTTCAATCCAACCCGTTATTTTTATACTACTGCTTAAAATTATTTCTTCAATATACAGGCTCTTCTTCTATACTTTGCACTATCGTTATCTAAACATTTAAGATTTCTAACCATTAAAAATGTTACTCTTTCGATACTTTCACTCTCACCCAAAGAAAACAAAAAAAAAAAAAAAAAAAAAAAAAAAAAAAAAAAAAAAAACCCCAAAGTTTAAAAACTTGCGGTGCTCGACATAAACGCAAAACCACGATAACCGTCGTGGTCGTCGTCGCGAAGAACGGAAGAGCGTTCCCGACGTTGGGTTATTCTATCTGGTACGAGCTAGCCTTGGTTTCCTGCGTTCAGCGAGTCAGGCAGGCAGGCAAGCAGGCAGGCAGGCAAGCAAGCAGGCAGGCAGGGAGGCAGGGAAGCCGCATCAACTTGCGCTGCTCGACGGATGTGTACGCGTTTCGGGCCGGCCGATCCTCGCGTCGTATTCGTGCGTTTGCCCGCCGGCTGAAAGTGCAGCAACGAGTAAGCGAGCGAACGAATGAAGAAGTGAGTTAGCTGTATAAAATAACGTAGGAACGAGTGAGCTGGTAAATATTTTCGCTGGCCTTGACGCAAGCGGAGGGCGATGCACCTCTGGCCAACACTCGCAGACCTCGAGAGGGTCACAAACGAACGCACACCGAGTAAAATATAGCTAAGGCCCGGTCCTACCCGCCAACACTGACCTCACCCAACTATACAACAACTTCGTACACTGTCGGCCAAAAGTCTCCAAAGAATTTGCTATAACAGCGACAGCTTTATTACTTACCTCCGCGTCCTATCGCGGTCAAACGATTTTTTATTTTTTCATATTTTCTATACCTTTGATGATTTTAGATAAACAAAAAATAAACCAAAATACAATTCTCCGTTACATTTTACCTCCATAATGTCATTCCAGAAAGAAATCAATGAGATCTGTTCCAGAAAAGACCGAAAAAGTGAAAAAAAAAAAAAAAAAAAAAATGTTTTAAACTTCAATTTTTTTCCTCAATCTTGATTTTTTCTGATCGGTATCAGAGGTGGAATTGAAACTCCGAATTCTAAAAGTTCTGAATGGTCAAAATTACGAATTTATTTCAGATACGATTTCTTTATAATCGGTTAGAGTTCAGAACTTTCAAATTCCGGAAGGTTAAAATGCAGGGAGCTCAAAGATCCGAAAATTCAAAACTCAGAAAGTCCAAAAATCTGCAAATTTAAGGAAAGCTCATGACAAAGCTATGAAATAAACGACGTTGCATCTCGCTAATTCCAAGATTCGGAATTTTGAAACTTCAGTGTTTGTCCCTTCGGAATTTTTCAAATTAGCTACTTAGACTTCCAGGGAAATAATCTTTCTAAAAAACCAAGTCAGTAATATGAAAATTTAGAATTTACACTTTTCGCAGCTTTTGAATTTTGGAATTTGATTCCCGCCCCCAGAATCAATCGATCAAATTCGTCAGTTCTATTTTTCGTCATATTATATCTTATCGAATTTTCCAGACGAACGCAGAAAGATTAAATACCATTGTTTTTTTGTTTTTTTTCCAAGTGTCATTTCATTTTTTTTTTTTCTTCTAATTTCAAATTGCAGACTCGCAATCAGCGTGAGTGAAGAATATCAATCAAAATCTACGCACAATTTGCCAATTCGATTTACTAATCATCCACTCACGTACTTGACAAATCGAACATATACGAGTTCCTCATAGAAATCATCAATTCGTCGATCGATTGATCGATCATTGATAGGCTATATTGGTCACGATAACACTGACGATGCTGATTTATTTTTATTTTTTAGCGATATCATAACGATGAAAAAATGGCAAATAGTCGAAAATTCGTATAGTGTATAGAATATAGATAATTTTATACGAACTTGGATGGTTGAAAATTGCAGGTAAAGGCTACTGCACCTGTCAGATATATATACACATATAGGATAGTTGAATAATATAAGTAAGTCGTGCATTTTTCCTAGCCCAACCGAGTTAGGATGCGGGCTGTAACTAATTACTCAGTCCCGTTTAACCACCTGCCCAAGTTTCATTCGCTTAATCCACATATAACCTAACCTAAGTATAAGGCATATATATATAATATTATATATACTCGAACCTCGATCGTAATCGTAGTATAATTAACGCCGATCTGACATACGAGTCATCATTATTTATGTATTCACAATATTTATACCAAAATACCAATTCTTCACCATTTCCAAATTCTTCTAGGTAAGTTTTCGTACCTTTTTTTTTTTTTTATTCATTCGTTCCCATAGATATAAAATAGTGTTTGAAACATAGTTAAAATAAAATTAAAATTGTACCATTCCTGACCTCAAAACTGCAGTCCCAACTTTTAGAAAATAAAAATAATCAAATCGTTTAATTCGTTGACGATTTTTTCAGTAAAGTGCGATTTGAATTCCACAAATGTATTTTTATTTTATTTTTTTGCTTCAAAGTTCATACTTTCCCACGTAAGTTCTAACTAATTTTTAAAGTAGATTCTCTATGGGAAATAGAATTCAATTAGAAATTAATAAAAATCGCTAAGTGAAGTCGCATTCTATTTTTCTAATTTTTATTACGTCTAATATACTTACGATTTCCTTTTCATACCAAAATCGTATCCACAATCAACAAAAAAAAAGAAGAAAAAAAAAACAGAATTTATTTATAGAACATATACGTAACAGCCCCATGCGTATATATGAAAGACCATGTATATTGTATTGAAACCAGCCGATAATCATATCACATATGTGTTACATTTGTAGCCTGAAACAGAAATACCTTCACGAATGAATCTACTAGACAGGTTTATAGATATACATGTAATACATATGCAGTTTACATACAGACACACACATATATATATATATATGGAAATACATCTATGTAATACCTGCTCGTATATTAACGCTTCTTATGCCCATAGGGTGGGGAAAACGTGCAGGTTAACCGTTGTCTCTTTATCGGCAAATGCCCGCATTTTGTCAAGCCTGAAAAGATAAGCAGTCCTCGATTGCTGCTAATGTACTTGACGCGGATATGCACGTCCTTCGCAGTATATGAGAATATATAAAAAAAAAAAAAAGAGTTGAAAAAAAAAAAAAAAAAAAAAAAACTACACCTGAGTCCCACGGGTTTCAATTGATCGCGTTAGATTAACAAATTTGGCGGAAACCAAATCAATTTTCCAAATTTTATTTATTTTCTCTCATTTGTTTTTCAGCAAGCAAATTGGATGCGAAAAAAGTTAACTAGTTTGTATCAATAGCCATCCGAATTTTGGTTATTTTGATTAGAGAAGTTTAGACGTGTACTTTCGAATATGTTTATGTAGTTTTTGCAATTTTTTTTTTTTTTTTTGTACGTAAGAAGTGAAGTGTTCCTATTTTTGCTTTATTCCAAATTGGAGTTTTTGGGCTTTGTTAGAAACTGGTTAGAGATCTAAACTTGGTCTATTTCTGAGGTCTTTCGATTTTTGGAGTAAACTTCTTTTATTTTCGATTTTGAACATTGTTTTAATAGTAGAGTTTCTAAATCTAAACAATTGATATAAAAAATTGAAAGTGCTGAGAATTTCTTAAATATTTCAAAATCTTTTTCGATCGATTTTGGAAAACGACTTCGATAGACTTCTGAAACTTCTTCTTATCTTCGCTTGATGATTTTTTTTTTTTTCCAGAAAGTAGAGACGAGTATCACAGGTATAGTCAATTCCTCCACTTTTTTCTAGAATCAGGCAACGCCTCCTGACGATTTGGCCTTTGGGCAAGAGCTATGTGTATACAAAAGAGCCTAGCCGATCTCCCGCGGTAGACGCTATGGCCTCCGCCATCTTGGTACCCTATTCTCCTTTTGCAGGAGAACGGAGTAGAGCTCGGTCTTTTGTTTTTGCCAAGAGCCAACCAGTTCGGTCAGTGATTCAAAAAAAAAAAAAAAAAAAAGAAAACAAAAAAGTACACTATACATTCTTTTCAGCCGTTTTCTGACTGGTCTTCATTGCCAGTGTGCTCATGACGTTTTTGACATTTTTCAAACGGGGTGGATATATTTCTATTCGATTGTTAGGTACTCGATTATTAGGCAGAGAATAAAGAAATGATTAGTCATTTTACTTCCTAGTTCATTAGATGACGCCAAACACGATTCTGATAAGGAGCGAGATTGAAATTCCGAATTCCAAAAGTTCCGAATGATCAGGATTGCGAATTTATTCGAGATGTGATTCTGAGTTTCTAGAAATTTTAGAGTTCAGAAATTGGAAATTCCAAAAAGTCGAAATGCAGAAAGCTCAAAGATCCGAAAGTTAAAAACTCAGAAAGTCCAAAAATCCGCAAATTTGAGGGAAGCTGTCAAGTGACAAAGAGTGACAAAGCTGTCAAATAAACGACGTTGCATTTCGCGATCTTTAGCTTTCGGAATTTTGAACCTTCGGAGTTTTTTCATTCGGATTTTTTAATCTTTCTGAAAACTCTGAGTCGATGGTAGAAAAATTCGCAATTTCGACCATTCGCAGCTTTTGAAATTCGCAATTACAATCCCACCTCATTCTAAACATACATTGGTGTGTTTTATACGGCGTTTTAAAAAAATTCCGAACTTCAGAGAATGATTTTTTAATCAGCTGATCCCAAGTCGTCAGTTTTTCTTTCTTCATATTTCCGGCAAGTAGGAATCAAATGCGACGCTTATACTTCGGACGATAAGAATGATGGCAATGATGTTGAAAGTTTTGTAATTTCCCGCATTTTCACGATTACAAGAAACCTCGCGTTTATATCTTTAAACCAGCCGCTAATTGCGTAAATCTGCGGTTTTATAAGCTGGTTAAGGAAAATCCTATTCTCTCGCCATACTGGTTAATTACATACTTACTTCCGGTCTCGATGATCCTCTTCGATAACCCGACTACTCTGACTGCGGCTAATATTACAGTTCTAAAAAAAAACCCGATAATCGAAAATATATTTTTCATTACCTTCTTATGGATGCGTGAGAACAGCTCATTTTGTTGGTCCACAGAACACCAGAGATTATAATTATAAGGTCGAAGGTTTTCTCGAATAAATATCAAAAGTTCTACTACAGGCGATTGAGTGAAATACTAGAAAATAAATTCAAACTGTAAAACTGTTGAAAAATTTTCCCTCAAACCCACAAAATCACGATTTCACATTAGATAGCAATCGACAGGATAGTTGTGGCTATTGGTCAGCCTCGAGGAAACGAACAAACATCCTGTAGACGTAGTAGATTATATATTCGAGTGCATCGTGCGATGTTTTTGTGCATTTCTCACATCGGAATAATCAATTTTTCACAATCAATATTGAATATGCGATAAATAATCACGAAAATATTGAAAGAACGGTTAGAAATTAGCTTCGAACTTGGAAAACTTCAAGTTTTTCACTTTTTCGTTTAATTTTTTGCATCGGATTTCACATTTTCCTTCAACTTTTTTAAACTTTTGAATTTTTCTTTGCCCCTCCAATCAACTTTTCGGTTCACAAATCACAAATCACGTCTAATATACCGTCATAATTATGTAATTAATAATTAATTTCACCGACGATCATCCTCACGAGATTTTCGATCAATTTCCAAATTCAAATTTTAGTGCCTCGAGACTCACGGTGCCCTGAGTAAAAAGATGAAAATAAATGAAAATAAATACGTTATAGATTCGCTAGTTCTACGACATTTTAAGAAAATACCAAAAATTCAAGTACTATCGCTTACGTATCGACGAAAAATTGATGAGAAAATAAGTAATTAGTTGGCATTTCAATGCGGATATGACGATCAAGAAGAACAAAAAGAAGAAGAAGAAAAAGCAAAAGAAAAAAATCAAATACAGAAGCTGGACTTACCCGATATTCGCATAATCCACATTGTTGAATTTGATATATAGGAATTTTTGTCGATAAAAAAACAAAGAAAAGAAAAAAAAAAAAAAATTAGACCGCGAGGTAATTAATTAACGAATCGCATACGAACGACTTTAAACACATGTGCTAATATCTCCGTTAGAAAGACAAAAAAAAAACAAACATAGTATATATATTTTGAACATACGGTATACTGGCTGAAATTGGTGTAATATTTGCAGGAAAATGTAACGAAACGAAACGGAGTTAAGGTCGCGATGTTATAGCTTAACACATCGAAGGCCAGAGGTGGGCTAACCAAACCTGTGTAACCACGGGCGATATGCATTCGGCAGACTGTGTCTGACCTCGAATTGCGCCGGGATCGAGGTCTGGGTTATTTTATTTTTTATTTTTATATGATTTTATTTTTTTTATCTCGTGTCTTATACACCTTCGACGACTTCCTTTATACTGTTCGGTACCTGCTTATACCTAAATATGTATGTATTACTCATATAAAAATCATCTCTTATGTACCCAGACATTGCACATGGAGTTTGAGAACGATTAACCGTACCAAGGCTTATAGTAGGAATCTTTCAACGAGTTCAATTCATTCATCAAAATACATTTAACTTACACATTGATTGATAGAGAAATTATCTAAACTAACAGATCAAATTCATTCACAGTATTACTACACACACGTTTCTATGTATATATATATATATATATTATAATTCTAATGAGACATGTCAAAGATTAATCTTCCCTCGATTATTCGCGTTCTATGTTCATCACTTCGATGAAATACTTATTACCATGAAAATTGTAGAAAATTGTTGGTTTTGAGTAGAAAAAAAGAAAAGAAATTAAACAACTCCGAAAATTTCTGACCATTCGGCCCTTCTACTGATGAATAATCGCCATGTCTGCAGTCAAAATTGATCGATTGTTTCTGCCGAAGAAAATCATACTGTCTGAGTTGAAAAGCGAAAAATAATAATCATCAAGATTCATAAAAAGTTCAGATGATTTCCATATAGGTAATTGAAATATATTTTTCTAACGCGTTATAGATGTATAGGGCGAGTGAATTTGTAGATTTAATCTCGTACTGCATATACAGGGGTAGGTATTTTCTATGGGTAAATTCATTGTTCAAGGGGATACCAAAGTATAGAGAGATAATATAAGGATAAGAAGAAATACCATGGACCTTTGCCAGAGAAAACCGTATGAGACAGAGAAGGTATACGTAGGGATATCGTATATTTCATTTAAACCAATAAATGTAAAGTACGTTTATATACGTACAGAATTGCCGTAGGTAGGTAGGTACAATAAGGGTAGAATTGTATTTAAGGCTTATATGTACCTACATTTCCGCATAGATCCTATTTACTTCCCCTTCATAGGAATCCCTTTCTCAATACAAAGATTCGAATCCTGCACCCATGAAATAATTCGATTCATTTTCCCAATGATCAATATAACAATAATCAAATTTCATTAGAAAAATTCAATTTTTGCTAATTATCGCCAAACGCAATAAAGAATTATTTCTTTCCTAATTCAGCAAATACTTCATTAAATTTTCGTTATAGGTTATCCAATCCTAATTTTTCACAGCATCTCATCTGCTCGACTGTAACCTCGCGTTGCATACCAAATCAATCTGTCCACATGTACCTAGAGAAACAGGTGATACCTCTCTCGTCTATTTCATCTATTTGATAATTATGAAAAAAATTTGCAGCAAATTTATTAAAAATGGGTATGAGATGAAAAGTGACAGACAGAGACAAATATTTGGGAATGACTAATATCATTTTTTTTTTTTTTTTTTTCTCTCTTTTTTGTTCAACTGACCGAGCTCTACTGATTAGATATCAAAGTGACGAGAAGTGAAATGAAAAATAACCAAAAAAAAAAAAGGAAAAAACGAAGAAAAACTATAGAATAATAACATATCTGTCCTGTACGCGTAATTATACTGTGTTTTAATTAATCCAAATTAGCTATCCAATCGGTGAGATGTGCCGACAAAGAGGTTCGTTGACCCTTGACTGATTCAACCAATTATACATATATTCATTTATATATTCATCATGTATATAGATAATACATATATACATGTACGTATATATATATATATATATATGTATATATAAATATCGCCGATGTATGTGGTGACGCACGTTCTACCCACAAAATATAAAATTTCAATAATATAATTACTGTTTATTACTACGATATATACATATAATATATATATATATATATATATATATATATATATATATATATATATATATATATATATATATATATATATTATATATATATATATATATATATATATATATATATATATGTGTGTGTATCATATAGATTGCGAAAACGTAGAGACTCGTTCGTACGCGCTTTGGCATGTACAGACTAAATACAAAGAAAAGAATAAAAAAAAGTATACGAATGAAAATTGATAACAAAATAAATGTAAACATGTGACGAATTTTTTTTTCGCGTAAAAAATAAGTCACGTGTTTACCCTACATCGTTGTACATTTGCGTAAAAATGTATATATATATATATATATATGTACGTAGATGTAGATATGTATATAATACGGTTTTTATCCGTAGACACTCCGATAACAGGCTCGATTGCGGATATACTAAAAACTAATTTTAACCGTACGCACATATTCGCTATTACAATTATCCGGCATGGTTACATACTGAAAATAATAATTTATAGAAATGATAGTGAATTTTCCAACTCACACATGGTCACTTGATTTGAATTTTATTAATCAGATCGATCGACTCCGATCCAAGAATTTTAAGAAAACAACTGATCAGGATAATTATTTCTAAATTAATCAACAATCAAACTGTTTTTTTTTTTTTTCTTTTTCTTCTTCTTCTTCTTCGTCGTGATCTATATTGATCTTTAGAAATATATCAGAAAAGAACTGAAAAAAAAAAATTAATTCGATACATCCAAATTAAATTGATCGTTAGCTGTAAATAAAATAAGACATCAAATAAATATATAATATATATGTATATATGACTAAATAATAAGTAAATAAATTGTTTCGAGCTGTGCAAGTTGTGTAAAAATAAATTGGCAAAGTCTGGGCTGATTTCCTTTACGTGGTATACATCCAATACCTCATGTATCAGGACCTATATCGATACCTGAACACATATTACAACGTTACGTGTACAATTTTTGATAAGCTTTATTGTTATCTCTAACGGAAAAGGGGATATGCCTTGGCGAACTTTTTCACATGGATTGCAGAATATCGTAAACCGTATATATTGTAAGACTCGGTCGCCGATACGAAAAATAAGAAAAAAAAAAAATAAATAAATTACTGAGAAAGGTTTGCGGTAGTTCGATCGGATCTCAGAAATCGAGTATATACAATAAAAGTAATAAACGAGAGTAGTAGGCTGCAAATAGGTGCAGTACTCTGCAGTCGCGGTTTTGCAATTTTAGCCTCATTTTTACCACACATCATTTAGCTACGTTATCAACCCGCAAACACGATAACGTATACATTATCTCTGGAGTTTCGTTATCGTGGACTTATATTTTTTCAGGCCATAAGCATTTTCGCAATAAGAGGCTGTTGCACCGCGTATATAGCGAAAAATCTGCAATTATGTTCATATATATGTATGGGCATATCCACAGAATTTTCACATTTGGCAGTTTCGCGCCTTTATTCAATTTTATCTTCTGATGTATCAATATTTTAACAATCATACAGACGTTTTTAGTCGAAGGTATGATAGACGAAAAGTTTTCCATGAGTTTTATAAAATTTTTAAGCTATCTGAGAAACCAGGAAGTCGTCAAAAAAAAACTAAAATATAATGAAAATCGCCTTGTGATTTGGTTAATTTTTTGAATATTCTAGGATAACTGTAGGAGCGCCGTCAAATATTATGATGTGGCAATAATTGAAAAAAATAGCAGTTATATATTGTGAAATGAACCTATAAATCTCATATGTGTCATATTATTCTGTAAATATAGTTACACGACCATGAAAACATGTGACCAACTTTTATCAATTTTTTAAATTTCGCACTATTTTGTTCCACGAAATTTACGCCGTCTAATTTTTTTCATTTCTAATTCTTCAAGTTCGTTTATCTTATGAAGAGGAATCAATCCTTACGACCCACATTAATGTACCCCTTTTTTTCAGTGAGTTAAAGTCGTTTGACAATTTGGTCAAAAAACGTGATCGATATGAAAAATCCAGTTTTCCATGGAGCACATTCAAAATCAACATTGTATATCCAGTCTCGCAGCTGTGAACCAAGCTACATAGAGTAGCTTACATGAAAAAAAAAATAAGGCACCATTCTTACGTCAAAAGATAATGATATTCAAAGCTAATGAATGCGTATTCTGTATCATAAAAAAAAATCGAGCTATAAAAAAATGATTTAAAAAAATGAAAAAACATGGTATGAAGTTGTTTTGAAATGTTTTCAGCAATTTTTGAGACTCGAAAACCTCTGTAAGTCTCGTATCTTCATATTCCTAACTTAGTTTGCGTTAAGACGTTCGAAGCAAAAATGTTCCGTGCGTTTTAACTCGGCCAATGAGAAGGCTTCGATGCATTTTTTTTCTTTTCTTTGATTTTACTTTGTCATTTTTTTCAAATGTTTCGCTCCCAATATTATGATTTAAAATCTGTTTTTGAATTCTAGCTCCTGACATCCACACCGTCAAGTGAAAATCGATCACGCATACAGTTTTCGTTTTAGGTCTTGAGAGTGTAAATGCTCATACTAAATTTGAAGAATGTGCTGTGAGAAATTATTATTATTGTTATTATTATTTTTTTAAATTGCAAATGTGAAAATTCTGTGGATATGCCGATATAATGCCTTGAAACGCGCGTTATATCGTATTATAGAATCATCAATATTTGGATTTCTGTATCGAAATACAGACCACTTGTATAGATTTTTGCGAATTTTTAGCTTCTCAAAGCTCATAAAAAAAAAAAACCGCGAAATATTGCAACGCCAGATTAAAGCGTCAGGCATGATTTAGATTCGTCTTTAAACTTATACGAAGTGATTTCGATTCCCTCCTTATCGCTACCACATCCTGTGAAAATGAGGTTTCAATTCAGATAGGCTACAGAAACTGGTACCTTATATAGTTGGAATTGAGATTTTGAAAATAATGATTCAAGCCCTTGTAAATGATCGTTAAATTAATTAAATGAACAAAATTTGCACACAAGTGAATATAAAAACTAACGATTTATTCCAATTATAAGTTGGGAATATAGAATTTTGTTGGTTAGAATCGTCGAAAGGCGCGTAATCTTGACGTTTATAAATTTCTTTAAGAGATCTGATGAAAACTTGATGTTTACGTAACAAGATGGAAGCGGTAACGCGGTTTCCGTATACTGTATTACTGTAGTATACACATATATATACATATATATATATATATATATATGTATAATACCGGTGGTTGGTGCGCCTTTCACGTGACAAGGCCAAACCTCTGGTTGCCAGAAGTCCCCCCTCCTCCCCCCCTACTTATTTAAAGTTTGCGACAGAAGAACGTAAAGCAACTATCTCAGAAATCGGCTGGACCTGTAAGACCGTCCTTACGTTACCAAGGCAATATTTGCTGCAGATGCAGGAATCCGCGTGCTGCATTAGACCCCAAAGACCATGAACCATTGCATTCGTGGGAGCCTGCAACTGCAGCTAGCCTAGGCTCACCGATGCAGTTATTGCCAAGAAATATCTAATAGCCATTATAACGTTGATCTATCAAGGCGAGAGAACCGAGATTTTTAATACAATTATTGCCAACATTCACCCGCGTGCGAATCTCGCGTGTGAAATAGACCCGTGAATCAATTAATTAATCCTGTAAAGTTTACTTTTTTTTTTTTTTTTTTTTTTTTCTTTTTTTGACAGGATTGAAGTTCCGAAATTTTGAAAAGTTCGTCGAATGGTAAAAATTGCGAATTTATTTGAGACGCGATTCTGAGTTTTCAGAAATGTTAGATTTGAGAAATTGCAAATACCGAAAGGTCAAAATGCAGACAGCTCAAAGATCCGAAAGTTAAAAACTCAGAAAGTCTAAAAATCCGCAAATTTAAGGGAAGTTCATGACAAAGCTGTGAAATAAACGACGTTGCATCTCGCAAATTCCAAAGTTCATTGTCAGATCTTTAGCTTTTGGAATTTTGAACCTTCGGTGTTTTTTCATTCAGAGATTTTCAAATCAATTATTTCGACTTTTGGGGAAATAATCTTTCAAAAAACTATCACTCAATAGTATAAAATTCGGAATTTTGACCATTCGCAGCTTTTGAAATTCAGAATTTAAAAACCACTCTGATTTTTCGCGTAGGTATATAGGTATACAAGAAAATCAGCACCATGGATTCGTCACGTTGAATACAAAGCCTGCACATAGGTATGACGTATGCCCATATCGAAAAATCAAGAAAGAAGGAAATAGACAAGAACCAAGAAAAATTAATAAATAAAATCATTATCCTCGATAGTTATCCGGATACGTATACTATAACCGTTAGGAAGAATCGAGCATAAAGGACATCCTTCCTATTTAATTTATGTCTATAGCGATCCGTCGACACATCAATCGTCCATTTATATAAAAAGTCAAGCCGAAGGCTGTATGATCCGATAGATCGTTCGATCGATCGATCGATCGATCAATCAATCAATCGATTGATTTCTTACGGTTTACTTAATACCTACACACGTCTATAAAACATATAACGAATTTAACCTAACATACCTACATGGCTATGTGCAAACTTCTAGACAAAGGCGACTAACATATATTATGTATCTACGAATCTGTATCAGTGCAAATTTCACAATGTGATTCATCGGTATACATATGTATAAAGAAATAAGCCCTAAATTTTCTACAGGTCAGTGATCGTTTATCTCAGGTCATTGACCCCCTCCAGATTACGGAGATATTCGATTTAGGGTCAACGGCATATAGAATCAGTCTCGTCTTGCCGAATATCATACGACCTTATCGCAAATTGGCACACGTCGTAATTACCGCACACGTTAAGGTACTGATACCATTAATCGTACGCTGGGCTGTGTAAGTTACTTGCAGGTATAATATATAGGGTGTATCACAATTCACGGATCATTCCCCACACAGTCAGATTCCTCGTTGAAAATAAGTAATACTTTTTTTTTTTTTTTTTTACAAAATTTCCTCCGACATTTAGTTTGGACGTTTATATTATAGAGCCGATAAAGACGCACCAATGGGAAATCAGCTTCGTGCAGTAAAATTAATATCAGAATTCGCCATACCACTTATACCAGTTATTCTAGTCAACTTTCTGAAGGTGATCACCTTCATTGGTGCTTCCTTATCAGCTACTCTTATAATTTCAAAACGAAAGAAAATTTTGTCGAAAGAAAAAAAAAAAACAAAAAAAACGTATTTTTTATTTTCAACAAGGAATCTGACCATACGTGAAGATGGTCCACGAATTTTGTTACACCCTGTATAAATATATATTACATACATATCCGTCTGACGAAATGACCGATACGTAGAAGAGCGTTAAGTTTGTGGTGATTTTTAGCCGTGTAATATACCGTAGTCGTAATAGAAGCCAATCGCCGATGGATCGTGTTACGAAATTAAATATATGTATCGGGCAACATGGCGGGCTGCGTTATTTCGCACTTATAATTATTATTCTTGTATATATTCGGTACAGTTCTTTCTTCTAATTCCTCCATCATAGAATCTAATCGTTGCGAAAATTAGGCATTTCATTCTGGGTGTGCGGGTGAAAAATTTCGAAAGATCATAATTTGTACAATAGCAAAAATTTCTAATTTTGATAATACGAATACTAAGATAGCGACAGACAAAATTATATGTATAAGTAGTTGTTTTTTTTTTTTTTTTTTTTTTTCTAGTATTGCTTTTTAATACAGTATTTCTATATTTTGAAAATTTGTTTTTCTGACCGTTAGAAATTTTGCTGTTTTTTAATTTCGACCCCCACCCTTCGTTCTCTATCAAATGATAATTGGGTGTCTGTTATCATCGATAATATCATCAAAAATCTTGCAATATCTGATTAATCGCGATCCAGATCTGCAGGATTTACCGGATAGCAAGTAATTTATATACTAACGAATTTTTTCCACGCGATTCCACATATAGGTATAAATAATAAATAATATGTACTCACGACATCTGGTCTCAGGCACATCCTCAGGTTATCCGGAGACGTCTGTTCACTTCCAAAACCTCACCAAAACTGATTTTCACCGATTGTTGATCTTCGGATTAACGAATTGTACTTTGCGTTGTATTGATTGGATGGAAATTCGCTTTAGGGATATTGATTAGGAAGAATCCAGGCTTTGGAGAAATATTTGTCCCACTGTTGAAAAAAAAAAGAAATCACTGATTAAAATTTGTACAACGTTATTACAGAATGCGTTTATGTTATTGTTCAGATTATTTACGTCAAATCTCAAATTTGAAGAAGAAAAGAAAAAAAAAAAAAGAATAGAAACTGCTAAACTTGCCACACGAATATAAGATGTTAATTATAAAAACGTGTGTTGATTTATAAAATATATAGATATGGAATTCTCGTGAAAATGATTTCGAAAATTTGTGTCAAATTGCAAATTTCTAATTTTGACATTACGATTAGATGAAATAATCATAGACACGATGAATTTTTCTAATTTTCATCAGATTGTACATGATAAATTATAATCATTAAAAGATTGTGGTTCTGCGAAACGATTGCAATCGGTAAGACCGGTTGGAATTTTTACTATAAGATCTTTTAAATAAATTCCAAAATATTTTTGATCATTATCAAATATCACGATTTATAGATTCATGCGAAACATTCACTAACTACGCAATGACAATAACGATTGATTTTTCTTCGGCCATCACGTCCAGTTTGCAAATATGTAATATATATATATTTAATATTAAATACCGATTAAACAAACGTTGAAAGAAAATAACGTTGTAAAGACCTAAATAAGGACACATTTTCAACCATGATAAAATTTTTTTTGGAAACCGCGAAATAGGTATAATATCTCAGTCAATATACAAAGGCATAAAGAGATGAAAAAAAGAGAAAGAAAGATAAGCTTTCATCTTGTCATACAATTAGGCCATCCATCCGAAGGCATATTAGCATACGGTACAAGGTATGTGTGTCTGTGTGTGTTTATCGCAAGTTAAGCAATACGAGCGAGAAATTCATTCGACACTATGTCTCGAGCAAAAGAGAGATAAAGAGATTCAAGTAGGTATACATATATATATATATATACATGGAAAAGTTGATGGCCCATAGATTTGCACATATGTGAATATACGAATACGTGTGTCTTTCGTTTCCTGCTTGCCTCGAGTTTTTTTTTCTCAGACTTTCAACCACGGTACACATATATATGTGTATATATGGAGTTAGGTACAAAAAAGAAAGAAAAAAAAAAAAAAAAAAAAAAAAAAGAACCACCTCGCCGGGTCCCATAAATTAGCTTTGGGTATGTAATGCTGTTTGCAACGAGTTATTATTACTTTTTCATGTGTTAGACCCTGCACTCATACATAAGTATAGGTATTCCTCTCTAACGGCGATATATTAGTCGCAACCACATAATACGAGATACATCCTTGATCGGCATATGTGTGTGTCTTATATACTGAAAATATGGTCGACAGCCATTGAATTTCGTAATGCATGTGCAAATATGTTGGGAATAATTGCGCAATCTGCGATTTAATTAACAACCAAAAATTAGCTGCTCAAATCTTTGCCAAAAATTAGCTTTTATAAAAGTTTCTCAAGCACAGTTCGTTCAAGTCAAATTCTCGAGGTTTCCGTACTTTTTGAAATACATGTCTAGATCTTTCACACCCTGGACAAAAATAATTCGTCAACTGGATTGCCCTGGATTTTGATTATTAATTAATTAATTAATTAATTTATTTATTTATTTATTTATCTAGTGGTCGGTTTAGACGTTATGACTTTCTGCAGTTGAACTAGTCGGTTCAATCTAAATAGCCAATGGCGATTTTTCATCGTCAAAATATATCTATAATCCTGTTAAATTTCATATTTTTCCGTTGAGTCATTTTCTAGAAAATTTAGCTTCTCTAATTCGAATAGACAAATAGACGGATTGACCAACGTATATAAGATCGAGAATTTTCGGATTTTGCGAATGTTATTTTTGATACGAAATTCCTGATGTGGTTATAATCTGAAATATGAAATGTGTCTGAAATAAATTCGAAATTTTGACCAATTTTAACTTTTAAAATTCGAAACTTCAATTCCGTGTCCCGTACCAAATGATTCATAAGCCATGTAGATATCTACCCAAGACAATTTTTGCAAACGTAAGTATCTATATAATATATATATATATATATATATATATATATATATATATATATATATATATATATATATATATATATATAAAAATTGTCTTGGGTAGATATCTATATATATATATATATCTATATCTAATATATATATTAGTTCGCGTTTCGTTCAGCTGCAACCAGAGGACGGAAGACGGATAGGGCCAACGACCGCTGCAAGGCACATGTGAATATACGAATACAGTGGAGTGTATAGTATTTGGAGATGAGGAAGCATAAACACCGCGTGTTATCAGCTGGCGACATTAGCGAGTATTTCGCATGTGAGCTTAAGACGTCCGTAACCGCAACCAACCCGAGTACAATGCCCCGGTTTGTTTCACGCGGCCATATTTAATTACGTAAGAAACGAGTCGAAATTATGAATAAATTCACTCGTTTCATTATTTAATACATCACGATCAGTCATATATGGCTTTCCAATTAGGTATTTAACGCAGAAACCTTCGCCCGTTGAAAAAATAAAAATCAGAACTAAAAAATGAATAAATAAATAAATAAATAAATAAATGAACAAATAAAATTCATCTCCATGAACCGGAATTGAATCTTCAATTTAAATAAATCGAACCGTAAATTGTATATCGATACGTAGGTATATATTTATTTTCTCAACGAACTGAATAACAATTTGAGGAATTTGCGTGAAGAGCTTTCCATTCACAAAGACTGGAAATTGTAGAAATTTAATTTGAAGGGCTTTTTTGCAAATTTTGAGTCTTCGAAAGGTAAAAATTTCGTCATTTTTAATTCACAAAACACATACGTTTTTATACTCTGTTTGACACTGATGCCTGTATAACATTATTACGAAAGTATACGAAGATCTCAATGATTTATTTTACCCGCACGAAAGCGACGAGGAAGTGGAATCAATAGAACTGAAAATAAACGATTCAATTGATAAATTTTGATCTTTTATCCTTCTCCATGGTTTTTCATTTTTTGGTTATTCATTCATTTTTAATTTGAATTCTTTCAAATTTTTTTCATTGTTGCTGTTAAACGTCGGTTTATTGTTCGTGAGATTTATTGCTCGTATAACTTGAAATAAATCGGAGCAAGAGAACCGAGAAAAACCATATCTGCACACATGTTTGTATTACATTTTTTTTTTTTTTTTTTTTTTATCGTATTTTCAACCAAACTGTCTCAAGCTCAACCGTCCCTTTCCTTAGCTCCGCAAATCTCATCGTGTTGCGAAATCCGCATATATTGCACACTGCCCCAACTCGTGACAGCGACAAATTGATAAAAACTGTCCGGAATAAATCCAAGGCTAAATTCATTTTCGCTACAGATATACGAGGAGTACACGCGTAATTCCATTTTACAAAATATCAATCGTCAATAATTATATACAACTTGACTCATTGAAATCTCCATTTTTTTTTTGTTTTTTTTAAATTTTATAATGAATTTATTATTATTTTTTTTTTCTACCGAATCTCGCGGAAGTTTTTAAACATTTTGACGATTAATCGATCACTCGCGATGTATACTATATATATATATATGCTTTAAAATTGTATATAATGCAAACGTATTATATATAAAGATATGTAGGTTACCGAAGCACCGCACATATAAAATGAAAGGTCAAAGTTTATAGCGAATAATCTACCCGGTACTAACGATCCTGTTATATTCCCCGAACAAAATAACTGTTTTAAGCAGCTGCACAGAATCATTTGTTATTACGTCGTACACGTTAATCATTATTCATTATTCATTCTTGGTATAAAAACTATAAATTCCAAAATTTCTATCCATGATATTATTATGGATATCTTATGCCAAAGTTGACCTGTGTGAAACATATGAAATACTTTGTATTGATGATTCAATTAATTGCTGCGTTTAATTAGGTAGGAAAAACAAAAATATGAAAATCTGCCTGAGAAAAAAAGGAAATAGAAGAAAATTATAGGATCGTATAATGGCGAATGAAAATGACTGGGACTAATGCAGGAATCAAAAAAAAATAAAATAAAATAAAATACAATAAAAAAAAAAAACCGAACGAACAATGTACAAATTAAAAAGATTACGCACCTATTTATATTCGTGATTCCATTAAACCGAGCGATAAACTATATAATGACTGCTGTAGGCGTCAACGCGCTATTGTAATCAGTGCCGTATATATATATATATATATATATTATAAGTAAGAGCAATGAAATATAATCATGTGACGAGTTACTCACATTTTCCGTTAGCCGTTCAATTTTTTTTTTTTTTTTGTTATATCAAAAAAACCGAGGGAATAACAATTGTCACTTGCTTGGCTTCCTATGACAGTCATGACGTTTCAAATCAAAAGCATGACATTTTTGTACACCTTGAATTTCTAGCCAGTGACACGAGACAAGATCTCGTAATGATTTTAATTCCCAATCAACTAGCAAAGTACCAAATTATGAAAATCGTATAAAATGAATAAATCTGCAACCGAGTGCGTTTAACCCCCTGCGATAAAATGATGCTGTACAGATGTGATTAATGATTCGCACAAGGTATGCCTTTAAGATGATTGAAAAGGATCAGAACCATGACGGACTTCTGATCTTTGTTGATCACGATCATATTAGATGAATAGATTTGATAAATCTGTTGAAAAGTCAGAATTAACAAATGTCATTAATTTACCTTGATTGATACATCTGCTTGAGTGTTAATCTTTTCTTTTTTTTTTTTTTTTGTTTTTTCTTTTTTTCTTTCTTTCTTACTTTCTTTTTATCATCATCATTGGACAATATCCAGCCATATACTTACCTATCATATATAGTATAACGTAACGAGGAAAGGCGCGCGAAGTAAAATTCCCGGCTTCGAGTCGCAAGATAGTCTTATCGAAATAATTGTGCTATCTAAATACAAGTTTATATCAGTACATTGAAGAAGTGCATGTGTCTCTTTGAGATATCAAATTTGTACGTACACGTATACATATATATATATATATACATACATACATGGATACAGACACGCACAGATAGAAAAGCTGAAATCCAATTGCAAATACTTATAACACCTGACACCGAAGTCTCGTTTTTTTTTTGTTTTTTTTTTTTTTTTGTTGTTTTTGTCTTCCTTTTTTCTCTCTTTTTTTTTCCTATCAAGCTAGCGATTTCGCAGAATATACATGATGTATAGTTTTTGATAACGTTAATTCTCGTCCAACAACGATATATATTACTTGATTATCGATTGATTATTATTATATAATTATTATTTTTGTCCTCGATTCTTAGTGTTTTACACGGATGAAATTTTCAAATTTCATATCATTCATACTCTTCTATAAGTCAAATGTGAAATATATTTCGTCAATTTTTTTCATTCAATTCCAGAGAGAGAGAAAGAGAGACAGAAAGAAGAATGACATCCGGTGGTTGGCATCCGTGCGCAGTCATTATTACTTGTTTTTTTTTTCGTTTCAATGATTTCTTTTTGTTTTCTACGTTTTTTCATTATTTGTTTCAGTTTTGTTCGTTGTTGGTGTTTTCTTTTTTCAATTTTTTCTATTTCTTTTTTTTTTTTTTTTTTTTTTTTTCTATACGTTTCTCTCTCCGGGCGAAAGTTTAACATGTATGTATGTACGTATAGATGTGTGTGTGTGTCTGTATGTGTATATACTACTGTAATGGGTATATACAGCGAAGCCCAGAAGGCTATTGTCCATCCTTTGTATCGCTCGACAATCACGACCTACCCCAAGCCACCCCCTTTACTTTTGCCCCCAACACAAGTTCGAGTATATACGTATGTATGTATGTATGTATGTATATATATATATATATATATATATATATATATAGTATATGTATACGTATGTATATATATATGTATGTATGTTATATCGTACGCCACTCTTAGGCACATGTCATTAGAACGCGTGAGCGATGACTGTTGCAACGAGGATGACTGATGAACTGGAGGCAACCTTTTCGTCATTTTCTTTATATATGTGTGTAGGTATGTATACGTATATAACGTATACCTATATAACGCAGACATACAAGTATTTATTCTGAAATTACTACGTACAGATTTATTCTACGAACTCGGTATACATATACCGCGCAAGAACGTTTTTTTTTTTTTTCATAGAAGACCTTACTGAAATTTTAGTAAAGAGTAGTTTTCTCATTTTCAAAATGGCCAACAAAAAATTTAATAAAAAAAACTGTCAGTTACAATTTTAGATTATGATAGGGGATACAATATGTTTCTATAAAATAAGAAAGCTTTTGCAAAATCTCTTTTCTGCAGGACTGTGCGAAAGCTGATCCTTGCCCGCATGAACTTTCATCGCAGATAATTGAAACTTGTTTTTTTTTTCTTCTTCCAAAACATATCTTACCATAATCTAAAATTGTATCTGACAGTTTTTTTTTTTTTTTTTTTTTTTCAACGTTTTTTGACCAATTCGAAAATTGAAAACTGCTTTTTACTGCGATTTCATTAAGGTCTAAAAAAAAAAGGCGCTGAAAACAATCTATTCACCTAAATTATCACAGTTTTTGATTCTGGTCAAAAAAAAAAAAAAAATCAAAATCAAGGAAAGCATCTAAAAATCGAGAAACAAAGACAGAGAGAGAAAGAGAAAATAATAAAAAAATTTTAATTTCTTATAATGTTTTTTTTTTTCTATCTTCTGTTTAAGATTCAAATTTCGAAAATTTCTGTATTTCTTAAGAGATTTGCGGACTATGGTTTATATATATATATATGTATGAATATATATACGCGTGATGAAATGTGAGGTTTCATTTAAGATCGCGAGGCTCGTTCAGGGTTTGGAAACGAAGATGGCTACTCTTGGTATAAGGCTAGCTGGTATAACTATAAGATATAAAATGGAGATCCATCAAATTCTTCGTGGCATCAGAATCGAGGCGAAAACCAGTTTGGCCAGTTTAGAGACGTCCATCGTCCATTCCCTACACCCGTCCCCTTGTACCTCGATTCCTCGTCGAGAGTCGCGCCACGGGGGCCACCTCCTTACACTACCTCAACTCTCTGCTTGGCTCTATTATACATCGAGATCGCAAAATTCATGCGAAATTTTCTCACCACCTCAAACAAAGCACAACATCCCGAAAAAAAAGAAGAAGAAGAAGAAGAAGAAGAAGAAACAGGAAAGAAAAGAAAAAACAAAAAACAAATGATAAAGTGTCGGCGATTTCAGTTCAGGAATCTTCAGGGTTCACATTTTGGCGATTCTCACACGGGACCAAAACGACCCCAGGCGTATTTGATTAATGGCTAAAGTATAAGACGATATTGTTTCAGTCTGTTAGAAAAAATTTCACCCATCCAGAATATGGGAAGAACTGTTTTTTTCAATTTTCAAGTAATAAAAATGGTGGAAAAAAAATCTGGAAGTTATGATTGCAGAAAAATGCACTTTTTCCCTCAAACAAATAAGAATAAAAAAAAAAAAAAAAAAAAAAAAAAAGGATTCTTATTATTGTATCCCTCAATTTTGATTGATTAATCATGAAAATGATGACTTATAGTCTCAAGTCATGGGGTTTTATGATTTTTAGGATAGCAAAAATGGTTTCCATGTATAGCTAGTTTTCCAAAGTAGAAAATTCAATTCCGAAATTTTGAAGAAAAGCAACTTAGTCGCGAAGAGAGAGAGAGAGAGAGAGAAAAAGAAAAGGAGAATTCTCTGTGCTATTTCTTCTCACGTCTGATAAAAAAAATTTTGAATCCAGGTATATTATACGTCCAAAAATTAGTTGATACGGTAATATGAAAAGAGAAACATGATAATCAGTTTGACTAGAATTAATTTTCCACTCATCGAATGATTAGAAAAACAAAAATCGTAATATCATGTGAAAAGAGTTAGAAAAAATTCTGAAAAAAAATTGAAAGTTAAAAAAAGCTCAAAAAAGCTCAATGTATGTGAATGACGAGAAGAGAAAGGAAGGAGGAGGAGGATATTTCGTATAGGATTCCTTAGGCATAAGTTAGCGTTGCGAAATGACGGTATTGAAAATCATTAAGAAAGCAATGCAGGGGCCTGAGTCTCGAAGCAGTTGCGGCTTGGCGCGTTGTAGCAAAAACTAGAAGAATACAAACCGACGAAGAACCAACAAAACTTGAAACCGGTCCCCCAAGTACACACGACACTCGAAAGTCCGAGTCCAAGTTGGAGTCTTAGAGTCCGAGTTCGAGTTCGAGTTCGAGTCCACATCGTCTTCGTCCTACCTCAAGTTACAGGGGTACCAACCTCGCCTTAACTTACCTATACGAATAATACGATCAGAACCGGACTTGAAAATTACCAATTATGACTCCCCACTGCCAGCCCTTCCTTTACAATCCACACCATACCTACAACTGAGTCCCTATAATCGATTAAAATCGATGACAAATTTCATATACGATTCAATCGACTATACCTTATACATATGTACATTTGTTCCTAATTATCATTTATATTTCAACAATAATTATTCAATATCATTCATTCAGACCGGAAATATATAAAATGGATAAGTGCGTTATTCAATTTCCCAACAATCCTGTAACAAGTATGAATTTTATCACAAAATTACCCAAGTATTTTCACTAAAAATTGAGAATATATCAATCGAAATCGATGTCAATTGAAATAATTTCGACAACGAAATTCGCCATTTTTCAATTCCTATTGATTTCCAAACGTGAGAATTTGATCTAAAATTGTTTACTGAATGAAAAATGAATTGATTCAAAATAAAGACAAAGGTAATATATTTTCGAAAAGGTATTACGACGATGTTGAGGTGCAGGCAACCACGAACCGCGAATCGTGGTTCGTGGCAATACGTTTATATCTGAACATGTATATATATATATATATACACGTTACATACGTATATGTTTATATATATACATTAGGGTGGGCCAAAAAAAATTAATAATTTTTTTTTTCTTTGGTACCATGAAAATGTTGTTCAAGATGACGAAAAATAAATACTGTAAAAGTTTGAGCTCTTAATATTAATATTTAGAGGTGGCGCTTCGCGATTTTAGATTTCCCATTTAAATAACACGGGGAATTTTTTTTTTTTTATTCGGAATTTTATTCCGTTCTAACGAATCGGTGTATTGTGAAAATCAATACATGTTCTTGTAGGAAATTGAACGATCTTCAAAAAAGGTCTGACATGATTTTTCGCTAAGTCGACTCGTTTGAAAGTTATTCAAGGTTAAAGTTCAACCTCAAACGATATATGATGACTTTCACCATTTTTTACATTTTATCACGAAATAATGGCTCATAACAAAGTCGTTGACTACATTAGAAATATTTGATTTACCCATTGACTTTCTCGATGAAAATGTAGAATCTTGGACACAGCATGAAAGCTATCAAGAGAACCTGGCATTTTTCAAACGTCTTAGCGTTGTTAACGATGTAGCAGAAAGAGGAGTTGCATTAATAGAGGAGTACAACAAATGTCTCACTAAAAATGAAGAGCAGTTGCAATATTTATTGCAAGTGGTCAAGAATCACCGTCAAAAATATCCTAACTGTAATAAAAGGAATTTGACGAAATTCTAAAGTAGTGCAAAAAGTGCAAATTATAAAATAAAATAAAATATGGTATTTTGATTAAACATGGCTTTTATTATCTTACATTACATAATAATGAAGTGTCAATAAGACATTTAAGTGAAATAATTATGATTTTCTAGTATTTTTTAAGGAATAATTAATTTTTTTAAGTCATTCCTCAGGTGAAACGGAATTTCGAGTGTCACTCAAAGTCAAGTATAGAAAAAAATCGATTAGGATTATTGGTATTTCGTAGAAATTTCAATGTTCTACCACAGAACACTTGATGAACTTCACGGAATATTTGGTGTTTCATTTTTATGAGCCATTATTTCGTGATAAAATGTAAAAAATGGTGAAAGTCATCATATATCGTTTGAGGTTGAACTTTAACCTTGAATAACTTTCAAACGAGTCGACTTAGCGAAAAATCATGTCAGACCTTTTTTGAAGATCGTTCAATTTCCTACAAGAACATGTATCGATTTTCACAATACACCAATTCGTTAGAACGGAATAAAATTCCGAATAAAAAAAAAAAAATTCCCCGTGTTATTTAAATGGGAAATCTAAAATCGCGAAGCGCCACCTCTAAATATTAATATTAAGAGCTCAAACTTTTACAGTATTTATTTTTCGTCATCTTGAACAACATTTTCATGGTACCAAAGAAAAAAAAAATTATTAATTTTTTTTGGCCCACCCTAATATACATATAATATATACTATGTATCCGACTAATGAATAATTGATTAATAGTTGCTTGTTAGGCAAGCGAGGCCGTGTGACCGTCAAATGTTAGAATGTTTTAAAATGGCCGCCCGAAGGCCAGGCCTGGTTTTTACAACGACCGGTTTAGAAGCAATGCGGTCCCGATTCTAGTCGCGTATATAAACTTGCTGCTTGTTGGCTCCTATATACCCCCCCTTTCCCCCTATTGCCCCCCTATTTTCCCCCCTCATTTTGCCCCCTTTTCTTACCATCATGTATACCTTCGGGATCACCACCACTAATGCTATATCCCCTCATAGCATCGGGACACATACATACTGTATACATATGTAACGTATGTGTTTAGATACGACCAATCAAATTGCTCCGAAATATATACTACGAGAGAGAGAGAGAGAGAGAGAGAGAGAAGAAAAGGAAGAAAATAGAAAGAAAGAAATATATAATGTACAACATGGAAGAGAGGAAAGACGATTCTTCTGGTCCACCAATCTCGTTTAAAAGCAAGTTAGAAGTGGGTGGAGTGTGTATAGTTTCGGTTAGCGATATATATACCTGGGGACTAAGTCCCCTGGCCCTTATTGGATGAGTAGGTAGGTATATATTGAAATACCTGCGGTGTTTAGAAAATGGCCGAAAAATAGGATTTCTCCAATCCTTTATTTTCCATACCGTGAAGGATAGGAAAGAATCGCCATTGTGATTTTTCCCAATTTAGAAGATTTCGACTTTTAGACCCTTCAGGCAACTCTATAATTGAAAAACTACTGGTCCAATAAATTAGGAAATCTAATCAGCTCTGGTTTAGAAAAAAAATAACATCGATCATTAAGAACAAAAATCATGAAAATCCATTTCTTTCGGTTACGAGATATCGTCGAACTTAGAATTGATCTAATCAGGATCAAGAATGATTCTCTAGACCTAAAAATGAAGAGATTTGGTGAGAACGTGACTGCGCTAATTTTTGGGTAATCCTAATGACTCGCCTTTTTTTTTTTCAAATCAGAAGTTGAAAAAGTGATCAATTCGGAATTTGAAAATCTAATCAGCTTTGGGTTATACACAAATCAGCATCGATTGAGACAAACATCCCAAAAAATCTATTCCTTCTTTCTCGAGATATCCTCTGACTTAGAATCGATCTAATCAGGATTGAAAATTCTTTGGATTCTTTAGACCTAAATACGTGAAGATTTTGTGAGAAATTGACTCCCAATTTTTGGGGGGGTTTTTTTTTCAATTTAAAATTTGGAAAAGTAAGAAATGAATTGTTCTTGGTTGTGAGAGTTGAATATATGTACCTACTTGGATTATAAACGTAAAACGAGGAAACTTAGGCGCCCGGCAGATGTCTCGGGGAGTAGCCTGGGAGCCCCGGGTATAAGTATAGGGAAGGCATTATGTAGGTTCCTGTGCAAACCCTTCATCCCGCGTGTTAGACCCTGCGCGGGACTGCGGCGCACATATACATTGAAAGGATCATGCTTATAGGTACACGTTTGAGGTTTATGTATAGGGTACAGTGGAACCATCATCTCCTGGAAGCAGATGTTCAGCGTGGCTTTTGTTGTCCGTGTATTTCACCGACGTGGACAAACCACTCCCAGCAAAAAGAGAGAAAAATAAAGAGAGAAGGAAGGATAAAACTCATGGGCTCGAAGAGTAGGTAGGTATATAGGTACCAAAGACCAATCGAAGGTCGGGATAATAAAGACGAAAAATAAAAAGCAAAAGAAGAATAATAAGAAGCAAAAGACTTTTGCTCCAATTTAGAAACGTCCAGCTGAAACCAGAATAAAGATTCAGAAAATTATTCGTATTTATATTTCCCTGATATCGTTTTTTCAACATTTCTTTGGACAATAGGATAAAACTTTCTAGGTTAGACTTTGAATCCTAGAAAAGGATGATCAAGTGTTGAGCTGTGACGTCATATCCACCTGAGGTAGGACCCTTTGATTTCTTTTCTTTAATTCCTTTATTCTGCTGAATCTATAATCAGTTTGTCTAATTTTTCACACCAAATGCAAAAGAAGAAAGTAAGAAAACAATTTAGACTAGCAATAGAAATTTTCTATGTCCACTCGCAAAATCTTCTACCATTTCTCGATATTTTCATAAATTTGAGGTGAAATTTGTATTCCAATTTGAAAATTTCCCTCATGCCGATTTTCTGGCGTATATGTATCCTGAATCGAATAACTAAAGATGTATAGGATATCTAGTGTCAATGGTAAGAGGTATAGGACGAGAGTAACGAGAGATAGCCGCAAGTTTCTTTAAAAAAGAAAACGAAGAAGAAGAAGAAAAGAAAAAGAAAAAGAAAAAAAAATTAGACGCGAACGACCGGTTGGCAGGTTTGCTTCTGAGAAATATACGAAGCCGATCGTGCTTGGATTCGCACAAAATGGGTACCGCCTGAAATATTTGATTTAATTGCATCGATTCCTAGGATAACTTGAAGATCTATCAAATCCTACCGCTGTAAATCGAAAGAGAACAGAAAAAGATAGAAGAGGAAAGTCAAGATCGTACTGTCTCTCTATCCCTAATTGAATTAGATTCACGTTTCTAGTCACGTGTTGGTACTTACTTTATATTATACTTCTCTGATCCGTTTGAGAACTCGGAATACGACAAGATGCATGAAAAATGTTCAATTTTTATTCTTACACATGAACGATCTGACTTTTTTCTTCTACGTATTTCCATCCTTTTTTTTTTGCATCCTCATCATTTTTTTATTCCTCTCAGAATTCTAATTCTAATTCAAGGAACGTCATCGTGAAATACTTACTGCGATGATTCTATCGCGTTTATGTATTGAAAATATTTACCGCTTTGTTAAGGATCAAAAATCGACTATAACAATGAAAAATGTTTCTTATTGGACACTGAATCAAACATCTAGTGGTAATAATCGATCGATTATATCTAAGCAAGTATATAGAGATTTTAGAATATCTTTTTATCGGCCTAATCTGTGACCGACAGACATTATCTCTATAATTCTGTCCATCGTATATACACTTTTCGAGTGATAAGCTATATAGAGAGATTTTTTTTTCTTTTTCCATCTATTGCAATACATCTTAGATACGTCCAACTTCTTGTCAATTGATCAAAGCCTTTTTACACATATACATGATATATCTGCACATAGCTTTACCTACCAACACACATACAGTCGTTAAATAAATTGATTAAAATTGTCATTGAGTTGAACAAAACGATAATAACTAGAAGAAGTATATAGGAGACAAGAAGAAGAAAAAAAAAAAAAAAAAATTCTTTCGAGTAATAATAATAAGTGAGTAAACGATGCACCTACGTGTCATACAAATATCTAGGTACCTATAGATCTATAGACCTGACACATACTCATTATTGGAATTTCACACATACATACATGTATGTAATTTATACCGACGCAATCAGAATCTGTTATTATTAGTATTTTCGCCTTCGATCTTATACATATACAGTCTATGCGAAGTTATATAGCATTGAGATTGAAATTATGCTATTTTTTCAATTGATTTTTCAATTTTTCTACGTTTTTTTTTTTTTTTTTTTTGTTCTTCACTTAAAACTTGTTAAAGTGTATACGGAAAACTACGTCAAGGTCTATATAGCCGCATAGAGGGGAATATGAATAATCGATGAATAAATAATAGAAAAAAAAAAAAAAAAAAAAAAAATGACGCGCGGCCACGTAGAATCATTATATGGCATTAGAAAATTGAATAGTTTGGAGGTGAAGAATAGATCAGCGATCACCATTATCCTTGTATTGTCTCGGGGGTACATAAAATATATACAAGTGATTCCATAAAAGGATAAGATCTATAGATTAATCGATCGGTAAAATCGGGACAATTGGCAATATATAGTCACAAATCTCAAACTATAACGGTAATGTGGAGAAATGTGTGCGGCTACATTTCTTGGTGCTACAGCAATGATTTTACCTTCGGTAAAATGATAAACAAGACTGGTAGCAAGCTATTGCGTCAGTTAGTCGCTATGTCATACGTTTTAAAAATTAGTCACCATACGTGTGTTCATTACCTATATCTACTACCTTATAACGTATATATGTAGGTATATGTGTGTGCGGCCAAGTCCCCCGCTTTATTATACTTTTTAAATTGCATTAATGGACTTGCTTCGATTATCACTCTCACCTTCGACTTGATTGCTCCAATTTTTACCTCAATTGCCCAATGTAATTTGTACAGATTATTACTGGGTTTGGAAATTTTCTTTGTCTCTAATTCTTTATATCACCAAGTAAGTGATCGCCGTACGTTTCGTGAAGCTCGCAGATGTTTGGCTGGTCTTTAGAATAATTGCTTTTGGCAAATTTTGACAATTTTAGTCATTTGGTCTAAATTTATGTCCTTGGTCATTGAAAATTCAATTTTGGTCTTAACTTTAGTCTTTGCTTTTGTTTTTCCATAATTTTGGTACACAATTCATCATTCGCAAAGTAACATACGTTCTCGAGGAATCATTCGACGTTCAAAAAGATATCAAAACGAACAAAAAATTGTCATTTAGGCTCGGTCGATTCTTTGTCAAATAAAAAAAATGTCAGATTTAAACAAACAAATCATCCGATAATTTTTTTTTTTTTTTTTTTTTGCGCAAAATTAGTCACGCTGTGAAATATGTACTGCGATTATAGTAAAACCTGAGGCATTCGAATCCCAAAAATTTATACCTGAGGTTTACATGAGGAATATATTTTTTTTTTTCTAAATCATCTTGAGCTGATTTGAAATCGTCACAATTGAAATTCGCCCAAAACTAATGTAACGAATATCTAAATTGTGTACTTCGCGCTAATCGACGTCGTTTTCTTCTCGATATTTGCTCAGATCGTATAGTTTTTCTCTTTTTCTAATTCATTTGGATCCATCCAATCTTAAACTCTGCAAAAGTTCGGACATTTTTAACCGTCTGTAAATCGGAAATAGATTTTTGATTAGTTTTCACCACCCAAATGTGAGGAAAAGAAAAAAAATGATTGAGAAAGTTCATTGGACGGTTCGAAGATTTCGTATGATGAAAAACGTCAATTTGTTCTTCTAGTTATCGGAAAAAAAAAAAAAAAAAAAATTAGAAAAAGAAAATTGTCTAGTTTGTTGATTAATTAGCGATGGAGTTTTGGACGTCGAAGTTGAAACTTGAGTATCCCGTGACCTCGGGTTACCTACGCGGTTTGTAAGTATGTATTTCGATTACGTCAGACCCTTCTAAAAAGGTGGGAGTTCAACACAACACAACTAAACTAAACTCAATACAGACGAATCACAAGAACCTAAACATTCATCCATTCATCCATCCGTCCATTGCGATGAACAAGCCAAGTTACTCTCTGTGTTTGTGTTAGTATTTAGGCGACCAATAGCCGCGCTTTAACGGGGGTCCCCTTTCTAACCGGCTAGAATTGCAGGAGGCGGCCGTGAGTGTAACACCGATTAGAATATTTCGGCGATGGTCGACCCGAAGAGAGCTAAACGCAATGGCCGCCGTATACATGGAACATAATATATATATATATATATCCTGTATCTAAATTCGATAGACTCAAAAACCTATATTTGTGATCCAGAAAGCCGATTGATCAAACGAACAAACGAACAAACTTTATCCAAAATTCATACATCCGATTAGAAATTTTCATAATATAATTACCATTCGCAATATAATGAAAGTCATCGATTTATGGTATAACACATCGAATGACTATCGAATTATATCCATCCCGATTCAATTTTGTCATCATTCAATTTCACTTCCCTTTTGGATATCAAATCATCATTGTAGAAAAAAAAAATCTTCGGACTATCATCAATCTATCATTTTAATTTGGCTGATGACTTGCGATCTCGAACTGGAAGGAGTCTGGAAACAGTTGATACGAAAAACTGACCGTTTAGCGTTCTTTTCACTATTTCTTTCCACAGTCAACTAGATGATGATAGCAATGCTTGTTTAAGCAATGCTCATTAGTTTAAGAAATAATGAAAAAAAAAAACCGCTAAACGGTCAGATTTTCGTATCAACTGTCTCCAGACTCCTTCCTGCAGTTTCAGATCGTAAGTCATCAACCAAATCAAAATGATAGATTGATGATAGTCCAAAGGTTTTTTTTTTTTCTATAACAATGATGATTTGATATCCAAAAGAGAAGTGAAATAAAACTGATGATAAAATTGAATTGAGATGGAAATAATGGAAGCTCTTTATACGTAACTGATAAATCGAGTATACATAAAGGTGAAGGATTTTGAGACAGGATCCTTTCGCTTTTCATTTCCGTCGATATTTCGTCATTGAGTATTAGAAGAATGATCAAAAAACGGGTCAAATCGGGATACACAAAGAACTTGAGTGAATGAAAAAATGAATGAATGAATGAATGAATGAATGAATGAATGAATGAATAAATACGCTCAATTTTGGCGTTCTTTGTCCTGATCTTTTTCTTTTCCTCTTCAGGTTAAGCGCGTTCGAGTATAGGTACCCTGATATAGTATTGGTATAATGTAAGAGTCTTATTCCGTATTATACAAACCAAAGAACAGAGCGGTAAAAGCGGGGTTCTCCGTAGTATTCGGGACAAGGTCAGAGCCCTGGTGCCGGTAACTCGCGGTCCCGCGAACGGGAACGGTATGGCATAGCATGGCATGGCATGGCATGGCATGGCATGGCATAGCATGGCATAAGCATGGTAGCAATAGCAGCAGCAGCAAGACGACGTGAATAGCAAGCGCACTTTCACTCGGTTCGCTAACTTTGCAAGACCCACGGCTGCAGAGACTTTGGTGGCTCTGGCTCCGCTGGTTATGCAGTTCTTTGTGTTTCTCTTGTATGTTCCTATATCATAATACCTACAGACATCAATCCATTCATTCATGTACATATAACACTTTGGCTACACGCACCTACATGTCAGTCCATCGGTGCAACAGAGAAAAAAATTTAAAAAAAATAGCCAAATTCCAATATACCATAGCTCATTTTTGAATCTAGGTACCTTATATCCAATCCCCAATCAGAAGATTGTAAAATACGTGGACGGAATTGTTCATACCTCGAAAGAGTGTTGTGCATCTATTATTGGTAGTGTTTTATTGGTGGAAATGCAACTTGGTGTCAATTTGACATTATTTGAGATGAATTTGGCGGATTTTAATATCGCCATTCTCTTAGAGTGTCCAATGCAGCTATACTGGGGGATCTGGAGAAATCCGAATGATTTTAATCAGTCTTTTGAATGCGGATTCTGGGGACGGGATTGAAGTTTAAAATTCCAGAAGTTCGGAACGGTCGATATTCCGAATTTATTTGAGACGCGATTTTGAATTTCTAGAAACGTTAGAGTTCAGAACTTGCAAATTCCGAAAAGTCGAAATGCAGGGAGTTCAAAAATCCGGAAGTTAGAAACTCAGAAAGTCCAAAAATTCGGAAATTTAACTCGCGAACACCGAAATTCGGAGTTTTGGCATTTCGGATCTTTAGCTTTCGGAATTTTAAACTTTCGGTGTTTTTCCATTCGGAGTTTTTCAAATTAACTACGTAGACTTCCGGGGAAATAATCTTTCTAAAAACTCCGACTCGGTAGTAAAAAAATTCTGAATTTTCACCTTTTACAACTATTGAAATTCGGAATTTAATTTCGTCTTGTATTTTGTATATACGCAGGATCGTCAATTCCGGCAATCGATTGATACGGAAATCGGTCGATCAAACCGTTGATATGAGTCCAGGCAATTTTTTTCGACAGAATATTCATTAACCTCAGGTTATTGCAGCTCATTAAAAATTGTGAAAAAGTTTATCGTCATACTGATCATCCGCTAAACCTAAGACCGAAAGAAATATCTCAAAAATTCTCACGATTAAGTAAATTTTGACAGGAGAAATCAATTTCGTATAAAAAAAAAAAAAAAGAAAAACATTACAGTTTCAAATCTCGCAATAAATTACAATTAGTGAAAAATTGAAGCAAGTTCGTTCATCGAACAATAGCAATAACGCCAATGTAAAAACGATCTCTTTCTGCTGCAGTATTTGATATTCAAATAATAATTAGAAGAAAAGAAACTATATTCATATAGGCATATACCATGGAACGATTGTGCGAGTTTAATAAATAGATATAATTATGTGGTATGTATATTATACCTCCATGCATATATACATAAACATGTATACATATACATAGATACGTGTAAATATATTCTATCGATGAAAAGTAAGTTGAGTGTACCGAATCTAGCGATAAATATGAACTTCGTCTCAGAAGAGTAATACGAATTCTAAGAGAGACAAAGCTGCGATATTATTTTTATAATAAATATACTTATATACATATATAAAAATAAGAATATGTATGAGTGTACCATACAATTACGTATACATATGTATACGTGTCTCTCTACTCGAATGCGGGGTAAACATATTTTTAACTTTAATTGTCTTTTGCGATTAGAGCTGCGAATCGCCAACGAGTGGAAATAATGAAAAATAACAGGCGAATGATCATCTTGTGTGCCAACTGTTGCGCAAAAAAAAGGAAATTAAAAAAAAAAAAAGGTAAAAGAGAAAGAGAATTCTGCCGATACTAGCAACCGTACATGCGACATCGGTTGACAATAGGCATTGAAAACAGTAAATAAGACCATTGTTCCCGGCTTTTCAGAATCGATATTTGCAAATATCTCCAACGAATGTTGATTTAAAGCGAAAATTAAAAATAACGGTTATAATCCACGCGTATTTGCGTTTAGACACATACATATATGTATATATGCTCGTACCTATATAATATAACTGACTGGCCAATCCGTATCTCTATAGTCCACTTTCGTTTCCTTTTTTTTTTTTGTATTCTTTAATGACCTTTTGTCATTTCCGGTAATTTATTTTTTCAATCATTATATCGTCATTAATAGCTTCGAGCTTTTAATTATGGCAGTGAGTTTCCGAAAATGGAGAAAGCACGAAAATCATTACTCTGCCTGCCTTGCCTGCAATACTTTGTCGAATTATTATTTTGCCCAAGCCCTATACCTTCCCAAAAAATAACATTTTTTTTCCAAGACAGGTATATGTATTCAGCTGTATTCAGATAAAAATTGATTGAGGGCAATGAGGTTGAAGTTCGTAACTACAACGCGACCAAATATTAAATGAAAACTAAAATTTTGGATCTTGTGGATTTGACATACGTTTCAAATGCACAGAAAAATTAAACAGAGTGCATAATTTCATGAATTGAGTATAAACGTCGTTGGATATTATAACCAAATTTTAGCTCATAGGTTTTTGAAATTACGAATTTTTGGTTTCGTCCCAATATTACTTTGAACTCGTCGAAAGCTAGGCGAAGATTTCTACCCTAGATGAAAAATAAAACTATACATTTCTCTGAATAATAATTGATTCAATAATTTCAGTTGTTTGTAAAGATTCCGGGAATCGACTCTTTAATTTATTTTCTTCTAGAATTTTCAATTTGGCTTCGTACATTCATTACTGACCAAATATGGTTGAGAATCTTAATTGAAATAAAGACACGAAAAAGTAATAAACGATTGACACGCTTGTAATTATATCCACAATGTTCAACGTTTGGGAATCATCTATTACAACAAGGCATATATATATATACGTATATGTATACAACATATACATTTATATCAAGATATATACATAAACGTGCGAACACATGTAGGCGATGATAATAAACTCAATTTGCATTCAAGATGAAGAAGTGTTGGAGGAAACCGGAAAAGTCACGTTAATATTTCAACGGCAAGACTTTTCCTCTTGAATTTAAACGACATTCGATTCGCGTTACACATACATTCACATTCGCGAATGTATTCCTATATGCCCGTGTAAGTAATCATTACGTGCTTCCATACATACACACATATATACACATACATACATGGGATTTATATACGTGTAAAACTATAACACCGATCAATATGATACCATTATTATGACTATTTTTTCATTTTCTTCATTTTTTATACTTCTTTTCTTTTTCTCTCTTTTTCTATGTTAATCGATCCATTCATCGATCGATTTCTCATCGTATTTCCAAATTGGCAGAAAAAGTATATTCCTGGCTATCCTCCTCACGACTGAATGAAACTCCGGCCATTACACATATACTAGCTGAATTATTATTGACGAGAGTACCTACGTATGTACATAACATACATACATATACATATATACACTCAAGCAAGTATTATGTGTTATTTAAGGGATAGGTATATATATATATATATTTACAAGATTCTCCTATGAAACTGGAAACAAGAAAATTAGACGTAGCAGTGCAGTCTATAATCTATATTGCGTCGCAAATCTATAGTCGATTTAGTTGGTTACACTGTCGTCTAAGCACAAGATCCGTAACTTATTTGTCGCAGGTTTGGTTGGTATTCACAGCATCGGGGCCAATATATAAGTTGAAGAATAAGGTAAAATTAAGTGGGGATAAATTCGAACGTGGAGGCCGTCAGGTTACCCAAGTTGCAGCATTAGAACGCTGAAGCGCGTTATTATCATATATATAACATATATATATATATATATATATTATATACTTAGACAAACCACGCAGAAATATATATATATATATATATATATATATATACGCCAATACAAACGATCGCAATATAGACAAACAAACACGCAGCAGCCTCGTATATTCCTAAGGAATCCATAATAATCACAATGTTCATTTATGTACCAGATAGTTTCAGCGTTATATACACACACACACACACACACACACACACACATGCAAGTGAATTATATACACGCGTCCAACGAATTCTTGCACTAACATTTCTCACTTTAACAGCATTAGCATTAACATCGGTATAGGACAGCAACAATTGCCACACGTTTACCTACACTTTTTCCAAGGAAATAGAATTCGAAAGAAATCAATCAATCGATTAATAATATATACTCAAGATCAATTCCATGATCTTTTCAACAAAGAAATTGATCATCTGTTAAAAATATCTGTATCAATGATTTACCCATACATGCACTGTGAGAAAAAAAAAAAAAAAAAATGTTCCAGGAGGTCCACTATAATTTTTGTGTTAATTTTGACACTTTTTTTTTTTTTTTTTTTTTTTTTTTTATTGCAACAACATAAATTGATCATTTTTAGTCAAAATAATGTTGTTCAATCTAACAAAACGTGACAAAATTGACACAAAAATTATAGTGGACCTTCTGGTAAATTTTGATTTTTCTAACAGTGCATACTAAACGAAATTTCTACTTACATATCAAAAAACTTGACGATCTGATTCGAGAGGTACGACTAAGATGATTAATGAAAAAGAATCAGTTGAACACCGGGGTGTCTGTGTAATATCTATTTGTATATAAATATATATATAGATGTGTATTATATTAGGTAGAATTACGATTGGTACGAACGTAATGTATGTCCATTGTTTTTCACATAGGCGTTGTTCGACTACGATTACAATAGACATTATATATTTGAATATATGTTAATGAAGGTATACGTACGTGTATAACCTCACAAAGTAATAGACGTCTACGAGACACGCGTACATGAGAAAATTCATACCACATACATACATCATCGAATTATACACATTACCTTATACAGCATCTTTTCTTTTCCTCATATCAATCGCGAAATCCATGTGATTGAAGTTCCGAACGTTCATTTGAATAGAAATTTGAAAATAGTAGACTTTGCCACGATCTTTAATCCGTTAAACGTATATAGCACGAGATTTTGGATATGTGTTAAAAATGAAAGATCATTCATAGAGTTATCAAAATTCACAAATTTTGAACTGTTGAAAAAACGTGGTATAAAATTTCTATGAAACTTTTGTTCAAATGAACATTTGGAATGTCATGCGTCTCGCAAATCATTCCTTCGGTTTTTCGCATAGATGAAATTCTGTCGATTGGTAATTTGATTAATTGCGATTTTCCTATGATTATGGGAAAATGAATTTCGTTTTAAGGGGTTAGAAATTAAGTAATGGTTTAAAATTATGGGTTAGAAAATCCCACTATGGATTCTATATCTATACCTACGTAAGTACTTTGGTACGTACCTATAAGATAGCTAAGCATATCCTGAGGATGCGTGCTTACGTATATATATACAAACGGAATCGTCTATCTCGCGTGTGGAAAAGAATCTACGTCCCACCACCGACTGACTGGGGGGCGCCTACTTAGTTTCTAGGACAACAACTTTTTCACACATTTTAGCTAGACTTAGACCAACCTAGACACGTCCTCTTCTAACCCAATTATTTCATCTCGTACGTACGACTGTCATACTATATATATCGTACAAACCGAACAACTATTTCCGACAAGCAACAAATTAGAAAATAATTGAAAATATACCATTTTATACTAACAAACAAAATTAGGACAAAAAAAATGAAACAATTTTTTCTTCTTCTAATTTTCAATCTAAGGTTTGAAAGGGTTCTAAATTTTCTTCATTTTTAGGCACGATCGCACAGCGGAGTGCCTAAAACGTTGGATCAGAAAAAAAAATTTCTTTTAACGTAGAAATCCGTGTCGTCACGAACAAAATTGGTTTTTAGCATTTTCAAAAAAGTATGTGTGTGTGTGTGTGTGCATTTTGTATCCTGAATTCCGGGAGAACGACTTGAACGATTCGGATGAAATTTGAAGGGAAAATCAATTGTTTGGTGAAGATGTTTAAATAACCTTTTGAAGAATCTCCCACTTCCGGTTACAAAATGGCGCGCGTTTTTTTCGAAAATTATTACGTGTATCCTGAATTTCGGGAGAACGCGACTTGAGCGATTCGGATGAAATTTGAAGGGAGAATCAATTGTTTGGTGAAAATGTTTGAATAATTTTTTTAAGAATCTCCCACTTACGGTTACAAAATGGCGCGCGTTCGAACATTTGAATGAGTATTGCGCCTATACTCAAGTCTAGGAAAAACAGCTCAACCGATTTCAACTAAATTTTACTAAAGTATCGCTTTCCGTTTGAATATTAAAACCCTACGATCGTGCCTGTTGCAAAAAAGCGAAGCTTTTTTTGTTCATACCACTAATTCATTTACATTTCTGTGTTTTTTTTTTTTTTTTCGTATTTGTTTATGTAACAGTAGAAAAGCTAGCTCTACCTGTACGTATAGTTGCAGGTATAAGTAATAAATGTCACGGTATGAATATTGTAAAAATACAAACAAATACGACGAAGAGTCCCGACGTTTGGGGTGTAGGCGGGAAAGAGGGTATAAAGATACTTTATGTCTGTGCTATTTGTTTGACTTTAAAAGTGGGACGACGTAGGAAACCGCACGCACTTGTATAAACAACATTATATACATAATAATACCTATATTTATGAACGTATATAGGTGTGTGCAAAAATGCATCTATATATATATACTATATGACACTGACGTTACATTTCAGAAGACTGTTTTGCAAATTTATTCATTTTGCAGAAAGACATGTATATATGTGCCTATACATCGATATCAAAACCCGAACCTGCTGAAATGATGCAGTCTGACACTTTCAGGAATAATATATTCCCGGATCGACTCAATAGGGGGCTGAAGATTATTATTATTATTATGATTTTTGTTTCTCGTCATTTCCACGATCGACAATGATTTAGGTAAAGACATTTTTTTCTCAATAATCGCTCGTCTTAATAAATTCAACGTACTTTTCTTGACTTTTCTCCCGTTCCATCATGGTCAGATTGTCGATTCATTTTTAAACGTATTCATAATTATGTGATAACGAATCATTTCAACATCTGAACTTACTTGGTTCGAATTTCGTACCGGATATTCTGGGGTTTTCCGGGTTCAGTTACACGTACATACGTGTTTCCGGGCCCGTTTATACTTTCCCGGAAATGATAACCACATCGAATCATTTGTTCATCTCCTTTTTTGCTGATTTCATAAATATATAGGTATATTGTTCATTCTCAGAATAGATACATACATTGCAAGAGAAAGAAAAAAAAAAAAAAAAAATCAAAATCTAACTCAAACGTCGAGTTTTTTGAAAAAATTGTTGAAAAGAAAATTCAAAAACGTCACTAATATATGGGTAAAAGTTATGTAATATATTGCACAATGTATAGAAAATAATGTGTCTGGGGCAAGTATATAGTATATTAACATGTATGAGTTCGTTCCATAAATGCAACACTTTTTGACGGGCCATTGTATTACACTGTCGAACGTCTGAATCGACGAACAAACGGATGCCAGTTTGAGACAATTTTTGTTCAAACAAAACGAATATGACTTCTTTTGCTTTGCTACTGCACTTTTGTATATGTATATAAGTATTTGTATAGGTATATGTATAGTATTGATATATATTATTGTGTATGTACGAATGTACGTATATCCAACCGGAGGAGTAGGAAGGTAGGTAGGTAGGTAGGTAGGTAGGTATGTACCTCGTATCTGGCACAAGGCCGACATTAGCATCTCTACCGGTACACTCCTGCCCCCGTGTCCTTTGGCAGCCTTTGAGCTCGATTCCCCGTCGAGCAAATCGCCATTCCACCAAAGATGATAATTTGGTTGTTAAATTGTGAAAATAGTTAAAGAAAATGGCAAAATTCATATTACAAACTTTAAAGTGTACAAAATGAAAATACAATCGATAAAGAAATTAATCGAAAGGATCAAACGTTTTCAAAAATTTCATTCAATGGATCTTTCAAAGGGTTTCAGAAAAAATCACTTCAAAAGACTCACTTCGTTTTTTTTCTACAAACATAGATCTAAAGTCATGTGGATAAATCACCGAAGATTTTCTTCTTCTTCTTCTTCTTCTTCTTCATCTTCTTTTTATTATTTGGGAAATTTTCATCAGACCCAAATCAGGATCATGATTTAGATGCGGATACCAACGTGTAGACGAAATGTGTTTAGAAGATGTGTGTGTGTATATAAGGATTGAAATTGGTGAAAGTTGAAAATAGTCTTGCGCGAATGCTGTTTACCATAATTGCAATAGTCTAGGCTGCAGTAGGAAAGGCTGCACGATATCACACTCTATCTTATACATTACGAGAATTAAGAGGAAGATCGGTGTCCGTATATTATACCTGCAGTGTTGGCTAAGGTGAGAATCGATTTCTACCCCAGATATTTTCATTCACTACATTTCTATAACTATATCATTTTTTCTTTCGCTTTGGCAATTGTCAGCTCAACTCTTCCTGGTCATCTAATCAGACCAAATTGTTCTCCAAGGAAAGTGCCAAACCATCAAAGTCCTTCAATAACTAATCATGCACAAGTATTTCATATGGTCCATAAATTTTCAAGATTTTTACTTCAGGTTCCAATCCTGTCAGTCTAACGACAGTGTAAATCTTCATCATATGTGTCAGAATTCAAAAATCTATTATAAGAAATCAGACCGAGTTCGAGTGATTCGATGAAAATTTTTTTATCTATATAGCCATTGGTACATTTGAAAGTAAGTGCTTCAAGTTTCGTTGTGCCATTCCGTTCGATTAAGTCCTTGAAGTGTAGGATAAGCCGTATTCACTTGTACATAGATACCCCCAGTACCTGTGGTAGGTACTAAAGTTACTAGCAAGTTTCACTGGTGCTCTTGCTATTGGTTGATGCAGTTCCTTAGCTGTTCTCACAGCATCCTCTGTATCTATACATACATATACCTTCTTATACCTAAAGCGAGAGGAGCGTGGCTATTCCATTGAGCAATTCGATAGGTCTCTGGTAAAGTTGCTAGCGAAGTAAGTATAGTCCCTTACTGTTTCCCCCCTGGCCACGTTTCCTACCCGATGTCCAAGTACGTCGGTACATACTTACTAAGGTAGCCCGATCCTCGTCGCCAACCTTTGACCAAACTTTCCTGATGATCATGGTTCCACCAAGTCTCCATAGATGCTGGATAAAAAAATAATGGTACCCATCGATTTTTCACTTCCCATCACGCGAGCTTAAAATTATATCTCAAAGTATCGGCTTTGTGTGATTAACAACGACTTAAATCAGTTCCAAAATTTTTCATACTCTTCAGATTAATAGATTGTGCTTTGAAAATGAAAAATCGTTATGTGTCCATCGATATTTACGGACTGATTCGGAATGGTTGCAAAAAAATTCCTAATCATTTCTAAACGTAGAGTGATCTCGAATTTGAAATTAAGTGAATTTTTTTTCGGGATACGATTCGTTTATTCCAGAGAAATTTCACTATTTCCAGAGACTAGAGGTAACCGTTTAGAAGCAACAGACAGTTTTATCCATAGATTTCAGTATGTAGAATTTGATTATGGAATTTCGTTTATTTTTTTTTTTTTGGCGCGTCAATATATCGCGATCGTGAAGTCTAGTGACTAAATATTAACGAAATCTGCTGCATCTGTTAAAGTTATTTCTATCCTGAATCGACTGAATTTCAATAAGTCTCTGAATATCAGCAAAAGTAGTAGGGAAAACGGAGTGAAGGTCTTAGTTTTTAACGTACGTTGTAGTAAGTATATACATAAGGTATAAGAACCTCCCCGCATATGTTGGCTGATACATTCAATGTATAAATCTAGGTAGAGTTGTGTCGTTTATTTCAACGTATCTTCAACACCAAAAGGGGGACCTGAGGGAGACGATATATAAAATCGATGGAATAAGTCAATGGAAGAAACTGGCTCTGGAATCAAAACATCGCTTCGCAAGATTTATATTTTATACCGGACGTTCAATACTATGACATGTACATACGTATATATTATAAGTGTACATAGGTACTTGTATACATAAAATTGCACATAGGTATACATATACATGTACCAGTATATTCGTAACCATATGTAGCAAATGACGCGTTCAATCTCCTTTTATCATTTCTTATAATCTCTACCAAGCGTTTCCAGACGCTGTTATAGGCTCATTAGAAAATTAGTATATATCTACTATGCAATCGCACATACATCTAGCATCAATATCCAAGAAGTAGAAATTCAAAGATAATCAATTTCATCGCAAGGACTTCGTCCCGAGTAGGTACGGTAAGAATTTTCACCCCCTGAACCCCCTAAAGAAAATATTTCTATATATGCAAAAGAGAAAATGAATGAATAAACGAAAAAAAAAAAACAAAAAAACAATTCTAATCGAATGGAGAAGAGCTGCCAGGGAAATAATTCAAACTGATCATATAATATGTGAGGTGAGAAAATCGAAGATAAACGAAACGAAATAAAATTTCATTTCTGAATATCGAGTATAAATAAGTGATATATATGTGCATTGAACGTGAATTTATTCGCCAATTCTGTACTGATAAACTGCAATTTTTTTAGATGTCTGAAAGTCGAATGGTCAAAAGTTAATTGATATTCGATACCGTGATGATTTTCGCAAAAATTTACGCCCAGTTTGTTTCTTTTTTTATTGTTCTTTTGTGTAGAAAAGTCGAATTTAGTTTCGTCTAAAAATTTCTGTTCAAAAGAATGAAATTCTGGATAAATTGCTTTGAAGAAAATGATTGAATTTTCAAAATTTTGCAAATTTGCCTATACGTGATATGTGGTTTAATTAGGTATTCGAATTTCCCAATAAGCTGGAAAACTTTTTTTCATCAACGACGCAAATTAGTTATAGATTAACAGGGGCGTCAATCTCCTTAATGGCTGTCAACAACTTTATAGATGTTTGCATACATTGAACCGCGGAGAACGTCGAAGAAAGATTAAAAATCGTCTTGTTACAAACTGCATATATATGGTAATTTCCTAACAGAGGTATAAATTATTCTGAAAAATGTAGCCGCTCGTCAAAATGTAAAAATTTCAGAAAAACACGACTAAGAAATTTCGGAAAAATGATAATTCGTTGGATCGATATATCTTTGCTATCTCAGAAAACTGCGGAAATTTCCAATCTCCGTATTCTTGAGAAGAGAAACATTTTTGTCTCATTTATTCGACGAAAGAGGAAGAAAAGAAGAGTAGAAGAAAAAAAAGACCAAGAACTCTTATGTTTCATTAATTAGTACTTGAATTTCATTCTACTTTTTTTTTTTTTTTTCTTCTCCGCGGTAATTAATTCAACGAATTCTCAATCCTGCGAGATAACAGAGCGGTTACAAGCTTCGGAACCAGTTAGAAGAAGGCTTGTTAGAAGAAAACGAAAAGAAAGAAAAACCGAAAGATTCAAGAGACGCGTGAATGAAAAGCCGCTTGTAATTCATCGAAAAATTGTATTTCGCGAGATCTGAAGTTTCCGGAATAAAACGGCAAATCTCGGTAAAATCTCATCGATAAACTACGCGATATTTTAGCTGTACGATAAATAGATAAAACTAATAAAGAAAAAAATCATTCTTTACCGCGACAGGGTCAAACGTTATTTTTTGGCAATTTTATCGAAGCCATATAAAAGTATACGCAACATCTCCCCCCCCCCCCCCCCCCCCCCCCCCCACTCCATGAGTGTCTAGACGATTTAGCGCTTCTCGCAATGTTTTCGCAAACTGCATATAACCTCAAATTGAACTTTATCTTTTACTTTGTTTCAGCTTATAGAGAATCGGTGATAAGCGTTTCGCCGTTTACCGCGCGTTTAGCGGAAATTTTGATAAACATGCAGAATAAACGGGAGAAAAAAAAAAAAAAAAAAAAAAAAAAAAACCACATACGCACCTGAATTCTGTGATCGACAGATCATTGAGAAGAAAAATTGGAAATAAATCTGATATAGAATCAAATAGAAAAAAAAAAGAATTTCAAAACTGCCTAATTCTCCCAATTAGATATTTTACTATTTAGAAACGCCCCGAACACAATCTCCAGGAAATATTAAGTTAAAAAACAAGAGAAAAAAAAATTAGAGGGGAAAAGGATATTGTACATACATAAAAATACTTTAGCCATAAATGAGCTATGGTCAGCCACAATTTCCTCTTGTGAAACTCCAGGTTCTCTCGTTTTCTTCTCTTCTCTTTGCTTCCTTATACAACGCAAGGAGAGAATAAAGAAAAAAAAAAAAAAAAAAAACAAAAAAAAAAAACAGTGTATTTCGTGATTTGAAGGGATTTCGCGAAGTTGCGGAACCATATATCCTTTATTATCGTCATCATCATCATCAATCCAAGTTTTCTTTCTCTTTTTAGATTCTTTTTCTCTGATATACCGTATATTATTTCATTTAAATATATATGTATATTTATTTCCCCCATTCTTTTTTTTTTTCTCTTTTCTCCCTCTCTCTTTTTGTTTTTTCATTTTTTCCTTCCATTCACTCATCAACGATCGGGGAATACGCGACGAACGCCGTACTTATAGGTACTGCTTCAAATATATATACATATATGTATACATATATATGTACCTTTATATGTATACATAAAAACATGCATATATATGTATTATATATATATATATTACATACGTATATGTTCGTCATTTTATTATTTACTTCACTCATGTTTAATTAATTCAAGTGCATTTCCAGACGCAACACGCTTATACATATATACCTATATATGCGCATATTACACACGCATTGTATATATATATATATATATATATATATATATATATGCATATGTGTACGTATGTACATACGTGTCTGCTTCCTGATACCAAACTTTTAATCCAACAGACAAAAATTTCATTTAAAAACAAAAAGAAAAGAAATTCAAATAACAACAAAACAAAAAAATACATTCAAAAAAAAAAAAAAAAACACGTGTGTTTTTCGTCTCGAATTACATATACATATACATATGTACAAATGTCAATGCGGTGGCGGCCTTCAGGTTGACCGATAGCTAAGTTGTTTCGGCGGGTCCGCCTCTGATAATAATAATAATAATAATATTATTAATAATAATAATAATAACAACAACAATAATGATAATCATAATGATATTAATAAAAATTGAAAAGAAAAACAAAAAAAATACCACACATATGCAGAGACATGTATGTATGTATGTATGTACGTATTACAGGCGTGTTCGTGTAGTGGGGCAGGTTAGGGAATCATTTTTCTTGATCAGTGAGGAACAACATGTTGACCCAGACGGTTTAGAGGCTCTCTCTTTGCGGTACACATACATATAGTTGATTCAAATTCTATTATTTCATTATTATTTTCATCTTTTTTTGTTTCATTTTTTTGTCCAATTTTTTTTTTTTTTTTGTTATTCTTCCTTCCACGTTCTTATGTATTTCATAAACGGCATATCGGTTTTTTTTTTGTTTTTTTTTTTTTCAAACAATTTCAACGTATCTACTTCGCGGTTGGTGATTTTTTATTTTTATTTTTTATTATTATCATTTGTTCTTCATTTGTGTGAAATTCAGCCATAGGGCAAGTAGTAGCACCGCAGCAGCAGCAGCAGCAGCAGCAACGAGACTATTTAAAATATACTATTTCGCAGTGTATAACAAATTGTTATTATTCAGTGATTATCGTTATTAATATTATTAATAACATTATTATCATCATTATTGTTTTAATTATCGTTGGACAGTTCCGTCGCTATACGCAAGTTTTCACATAAATTTATATACATGTATGTTTAAAAAAGAAAATATACATGTGTATGTATGTACAATATGTACATGTACAGACTGAATTCATCAAACGTGGATTTAACGCATATTGTATATCAAGGATTATCTCCGTATACGATTCCAGCAGCTTATTCGTAAGTATTGAACATTCAAAGTATAAGTATAAGTATAAGATCATGTTCTTTCTTTCAATAGACACTATAATAGACTAATCACAAATATGCATATTTAAGATTTTATATCATTTTTCCATCAATTCGCGATTACGCAATTTATCGAATTTATCCCACATCAAACACGCATCTGTACGTAAAACACCAAACATAATATGTATCTGTAATAATTCATCTGCCCTGATACATGAAAAAAAAAAATACATATTACGTACATGACTACTTGTGTAACAAAATAATTTGCGTTGTATATATATATATTTTTTTTTTTTCGCAATATTTCACCGATTTCCTCCTTTTCTATTCTCTTCGCAAATTGAAAATCGATGATTTATTCCACGAAGAATACGAATATGTCGAGATATACACGATATTTTTATTTATTTTTTATTTATTTTTTTTCTCAATGACACTTGATATCTTACCCCTAGATCGAGCATGTGGCGAGCACGTGACGGGCTGTGGTTGTTCGTTCACGCACACTTGTATGTATGTATGTACCTCTTTCAGTACCTATACGCGAATATACATATATCATGATCGTCATTGAGCCATCGAAATAGCTCTTCATTAGGCATCGGTTCGATTCGTGGCAGTTATAAATTCATTTGGTGAAAATATACACACAGAGTTGTTAAAGGGGAGAAAAAAATCATAAAATTCGAATGAATAAATTATTGAACGAATGAATGAACGAATGAATGAATGAATGAATGAATGAATGAATGAATGAATGAATGAATGAGAATCTTTGATTGATATTGATGTTTTTCAAAATATTCAATTGGAACGAATGATAATTAATCGATTAGTGATTTAGTTGTGACATATCCATCCAGCTTCCCTGACCTCCGAACTTTTGGTGAAATAAAATGTGATTTTCCGGTTTATTACTAATTATCATCGAAATTATATGATTAAATCGAGTGTGTAATTAGATCGAAAGGTCAATTTTTCTCATACATAGGTAGAATTATCCAACAATGAAGTTTGAATACAAAGAGAGATGAATACAATCACAGACGGAATTTCATACGTATATGCGATGATAAGATTTCGATATGATGAAAAAAAAATAAAAAATAAATAGTCATTCCCTGATAAATGAATAAATCCTGCAATTCTTTGGAAACAAATTCTAATGAATGAACAAATGAATATATAAACAAATAATAAAAATCATTCATCTGCATGAACTATAGGTACAATACGCGGTAAAAGAATAATTATTTCTTAATAATTTCTCCCTTTATCTCTATATTATACTATAAGAGAAATAAGGGGAAAGAACGGTTAAACACAAGTATAGATAAGCCCTTCGAGGAAAGTTATGTCGCAACCGGGAATTCAATGGTCAACATAATGTACCAAGCTGCGGTTTTTAGTTAAGATTGTCGAAAATATAGTCGCTCTACAGTCTACTCTATCGTCTATACATGTATAAAAAATAAATGTAACTTTACGAAGATTTTATCGACCCCCAGACTGCAGCAAAAGTCAAGATTCAAATCACTATATGAATTACCGCACAATGGGACTTATCTCAAAATTTTTTTACAGTTAAAATTAACCTATCGAATTTTCTATTTCCCAAAAGACGAAAGAAAATTTTACAGTTATTGGTAGAAAAGATGACGAAAAATCGGTGAAAGACTTTAACTTAGTTCGATTCTTATCGAGAGAAAATCCCAAAAGGATTGAAAAAAAAAAAAAGTGACAATTTTCATTTGTAAAGAATTCAAAATCTCATAAAATTCTATCACCATCTGAAGAATGCGAAATAACTTAATACTCCAAAAAAGATAAATAAACATCTTTGCCAAAAATTTGGAAAGAAAGAGAAAACTAAAGAAGAAAGAAGAAACGAACAAAATTTAAAAAAAATTAGGCCAAGGTAGGGGGGTGGGAGGAGATAAATAATGAAAAATTCTAACATGGGTCCGACTATAGTAGCGGGAACTTTTGCGCATGCGCTTCATGGGGTATATATATGGGAGAGGAATCGAAAGGGAAAGGGAGAGGGAAAGGAAAAAAGAGAAAAAAAAAAAGACACGTTCTACGGTATGTATTAGTTGTCTCGCTCACGAATCCGGCTCCGGCCATGGCGAAGCCACATGACACGTTGTATATATATATGTATATATATTAAGTCGGGGGGCCTGACCTGGGCCAACCGAAGCCATAGCGTGCCGAATATAATGGAACCCAGAAACAGAGAACCGGTTTAATCGAACCTCGCCTCGCCAGTATGCCGCGCCACTTCCCTCTCCGTTAAGTCTGACCGTGGCCCGGTGCAACAAAATGCACCGAATGGCCCAGAGACCCAAACACAAAGGAGGGCCACGGCCAGCCAAAAATAATAATACGACTGCTGCTGCTGCTGCACGCTGGCGAACCGATTTCTCCCCACCAAAAGCCACTCCTCGATATATTCGCGCGTCTACGTCCACGTCCATATCGTCATGGTTCACACATCGTCGTATTTTTACACACATGCAGGTATTCTGCAGACGAATGACTTTAGGCATATGATACATTCATTTTAAGGGAGGATATTAAGGAAATTTTCGAAAAAGCCGTTTTTTTTTTGTTTTTTTTTTTTTTATTTTTCAAATGGCCACAACAAAAAAAAAGTACAATCAAAAAACTGTCGGATATAATTTGAGATTATGGTAGGATACGTTTTGAAAAAAAAAGTTTCAATTTTCTGATATACGAAATTTGAAGCGTTTAGGGAACCTTTTTGGCAGAATCTCTTCTTCGCAGGGCTGCAATTTTTATCGCAGAAAATTGAAACTTTTTTTCAAATCGTATCTAACCATAATCTGAAATTCTATGCATCCGTTTTTTAATTGGAGTTTTTTTTTGTTTGTGATTTTAAAAATTGAAAAGTACTTTTTACCCAAATTTGAGGGAGTTCGCTTTCTTAAGGGAACTGGCGAGTCTCGTTTGAAACAAAACAGAATCCAAAATCCGGTGATTTTTTTTTAAATTGAATTATCACCTGCGGAAGAAATTCAAGCTCATCGTTGGTCAGATTCGACTTTTCCTATAGTCAAAAATCGTCTCGAATATGACAATTGGCGTAAACCGAGTACTAGAGAATGGAAAGTCTGCATTTTTGCAAAATTGACTGTAACTTATTCTCTCCGGGTATTTTTGATTCCGTTTTATTTTCTCGATTCATTACGGCATGTCTTACCAACGATTTTTCACCTGAAGGAGTCGAAACGGACCATATGGTTATAAGAGATTGAAAAGCAAAATGATGAAAATCTGATCGTTATCTTATCATTCGCATTTTCGAAACTCGATGAAAAGACATTCCACATACGTATATACGGATAAACCTGTCAGTTTTTCAAAACTTTGACTCGCATCAAATGAGGCATTTTGGGAAAAATTCTTTTTTCTACTTTATACATTCATGATTGATAAATCGATTCACGATAATGACAATCGAACATACAATAGAATAAAATCTAATTAAATTTGCACGAAGAAAACTAGTCATCGGTATAGAAAAATCTGCATTCATATAGATTCTTGAAGGCGTGGCTAATAGAAATTAAGAACAAGAATAGAAAAAAAAAAAGAAATATTCAAACTGTTATATTTCTAGATCAGCAATTAGGTAAGAATCAAAAATACCTACTTATACATACGTATATGGTATTTATGAGTATGATATCCGAGTATATACCAAGTGAAAAAAAACAAAAAACAATAGAAATACCAAAATGAGGATAGAAGAAAATTTGCGCCACTGTACTATGAGTTACGATTAAGGCTTATCTCGGTGGTCAAATTAATTGTTTCATACGACGTAATATACGCTCATATACCATATACATACACGCCTATATGTATATATTCTCTATGCAGATATACGTGAACGTGTACATACGTGGTTAGAAAAAAAAAACAACGTTATCTAAATTATACTATAGTTATTAAATACCGCAAACTCTGTTTTACACCATACAAGTACACCTAGTTTCATTACTTACACACACATTCCCTACTACATACATGCCAATCTACACGTATATACATATAAATAAATACATAGGAACCTGATTTACGAATATTACGTTAAAAAATAAAATAAAATAAAAAGATACAAGAATTTCAATATACGAGTAGGTATGTAAATATTTTTGTAAAAATTCTTAAAAAAAAAAAAAGATGGCGAATTTCATTCTCTGATATCTTATATATATATATAGGGGTAAAGTAAAATTTAATGGCGTCCTCGCTTACGGTTGGATCTCTTTGGGTTCACGTACAATATATGTATACGTGAGTATAAAATAGTATATGTATATAAGGTAATACACATAGGATATACATATAAATGTGTATGTATAGGAAGATGGGCGAGGTGGCAGCCCCAACTTTCCGGTGAAGGTCCTCCCCTCTCCAGTGACCACAATCTGCCATATGCTAGAGTGGAAACACGCACGCCCTGTATATGTCTATATATATACATATATATATATATATATATATATATATATATGTATGTCGAGGGGGAGATGAGAATTGAAAAAAAAAAAAAAAAAAAAGAAAAAAAAAGATAAAGTGAGAAAAATAATCGTGAAAATAAAGAGGTAAGAGAGAGACGCGTGACGCGGTCAGAACGTCGGGCAACTGCAGGGGCCCTTTGCCTTGCTTTGCCTTCCTCGGCCCAAAATATATACGTTTAATCGCGATGATATATATATATATATATATATATATACACATGGCTATATGTATACCTAATATGTATATACCTAAGTTAAACCCAACGAGGCCAACCATGGACGCCGCAACGCCATGTGCGGCCAAAAACCTCGTATCCTACCATACGCAGAACACGATTTCACTACCCTTTCAGACAATTGATGTTCAAGTTTTACCGAATTTTCATTTTTCTATAGTTTTCCAAAATTGTTATAGACTAAGAGGTAAGAACAAATTTTTCAAATTTCGAAAGAAAAGTTAGAAACTAAAAAGTGTTTTCGAAAATTGTATAGCTGAGCAGATATATATATCATACATTCGTTTTCATGTGTGGCGAGTACTGCAGCTTAAGGGGCTATGAAAAATTTCTCGTTACACGCAAAATCTGCATTAACCGCGAATTACCAGCTGTATGTACCTTATATATAGATATTTTACCTATACCTTGAGGGCGAAGGAATAATGTAAATTATAATTATAAGCTTGAAAGTAACGTACATACTCGATTTTCATACTTAAGACACAGTGAAAAAATTAAATCATCGTTGAAGAAAGAACGAAAACCAAAATCTATGAGATTTGCAACTATGTATCTATAGGTATTAGACAAAAATTGGTACAGTTTTTCATAAATCTCCAACTTTTTGAGTGAGATAATATTTTTGTATATTTTTTGCACCTTTGTTATTTTGAAAAGTAAAAATTTTTGCTGTTTTTATAGTTTTCGCTCGTTTCACACACATATATATATGCGATGTGAAAAGACTTGACAGATTATACGTATACGAGTATAATACCTACTACACGTAAGTAATACACCGGGTATTGCATATATATATTTGCGTACCTTAAAACCGCGTTGGTTTAGCGAGCTCGTTGCAGCATAAAACAGAAAATCAATAAACAACCCTTTTTACGATACATTTGACTGTGTAAAAAACGTAGGTGAACACGTAACACGCATGTACGCACGAAAGCTGCAAGCAGGCAGGCAGGCAAGCAGGGGTGTACGAATTTTCTTTGTCCACATAATATATATACCCGCACATATATGTATAGAAATTTCAAAAAAAAAAAAAAAAAAAACAATTCACAAACGAATGCCTAAGTAACCGAATGAACGAACTAATGAATAAATTGAAAAAAAATATTAATTATTATATGACTTGCGATCTTGAATTTTCCGTCTAAATCACATATACTTATATAATAATTAATCAGGAAAAAGCTCAAATTTAACCAACAATAACTAAATCTCTGACTCATCTCAAGTAAACCAAGCTAAAATCTGACTTCCTAACCACACCGTTGATATCTCTCAAGTTATACAAATTCCTAATTAGATAGACACGGTAGGAGCCATCAACCATCAGGAGCTGGCTGCCTGAGATTGTAGATACTCTGTGTGCTTTTGCAGGTGTATAGGTTTACAAATCTACTCGTAAATATATATATATATATATATATATATATACAAGGTTGTATATAGGTATATATAATATATTCTATTTACATACTAACACAGAAACGAAAAAGGGAGAGAAAAAAAAAAGGAATTTTTCTCGAATTTTAATCTCGTTCCATTTTTTTTTTTCTCTGATTTTTCGATAGTGCAGATTTTTGCGAAAACCGTTAGGCAGGATTGATCGGATTTTACGATTGACTTGTGTTTAGGGGTTGATAATTATTACCATCAATTATTTGTTTCTGGAAGAAAAAAAAAAAATTTCCTATTCTTTGGATTGACAAATGCCTCTGAAACGGTTTGGACATTTTTTTATCAGCGAATATACAATTGGGAAATTGAACCATAATTATATACCCTTCATTAATGATTTTGCAATGATTTCCTCCCATTTTCATATTTTCAAAAATAACTAATGCAAAAATGAATACACCCTGGCAAATTCCGGAGTACTTGGCAGTAAAAAATTTGCTTTTTTATTTCATACACTGTAAAAAATTTGCTTCATGTCGATTACTAAAAAAATGCAATTTGGTGTCAATTCAACTCTTTTTCAAGCTTTTTCAACAGTGTAGAACAATTTATCAAATTAATTGGTGCTAAACTTTTGATTTAACCGTTATACGTTTATAATTGTTCTATACAGTGGTCCAAGTTCGCAAATTTTAACACCACAATTTTTTATAGTGTACAACAAGTTCTAACATTCTCGTTTGTGAAACATTCAACGATACATCGAATAATCATTAGAATACGAAATAACAAAAACTGTACAATAAATATCCCGTTTCTGTATCTCAATTATTATAACAATTACAATATTTCGACAAACCAAAAAGATCCTGTAGGTATATATATATATAACACGCCGGGGTAATCCCCGACTGAGGTATACATCAATGTGGTTGAGAAAAAATAGTGAAAAAATACCCGTTTCAATATAATCTACGCGATAACGGCAGCTAATGTTCTGTTCTTTAATCTTATATTTTTGGTTTGCGGGTAATTTTTCTCTTTCTCGACTCTAGAGTTTTAACACAAGCTATGCATTATAGTTATCAAGAGAACTGAGGAAACTGCGGTATCTTGATTTGATACCGTGACTCCAGGCTGGTTATTTTGGCAACATTATCTTCCTTCCGGACATAAAGAAATATGATGACGACTGCACATCCTCCGCAAATGATTTCGGCACAGTTTCGCAGTTTCCAACTCAAACGACACGCAGTCTCGTCTGATTCTGACAATATATAATTAGTGTTCAAAGTAAAACATTCTCTGTCTCTCGATCTCAATGAGAAAGCGAAAAAAAATTATAAAAGTACAAAAATTTATTCTAGTTTTTTTAAAAAGACAAGGATTCAAAAATCGCCAGAGCGATTTTGTTTACCTGAACATATGCATTGGGGTGCTTTTTTTTTGGTGAATAGAGCATTCAATTCTGAGTAATTTGGTCTTTCAAACGTTCGAATAGCACAAAGGGCCTCTGAGCTATAAAAATTTGAAGTAAAAAAAATTCAAGTTACGTGTATTTTAAATGGGAAATCTTTAAACGCCGAGGGCGAGTACTTAATATTATTACCTATCAAGGGCTCAAACTTTTAGGGAATTTTTTTTTAGGTGTTTCCAAGAAAATTTCGAGGTTGAACTAAAAAAAAAAACAATAGTCCCCCCCCAAAAAAAAGCGCCCTAATGTGCATAGATCCAAGTGCGTGTGTTAGTGTTTGTAATTAACAGAAATTTTCAATATTGTGCCAAAAAATGTGCAACTAGTGTAAAGTGAAACGATTATTTGGCATTCGGTCAGTACAGGGTAGTACATATAACACCGAAAGTTGCAAATTGTGTGCGCGAACACATTATATATATATATATATATAAACGTGAAACGCCTGGCGAGTTTGTGAAACGGTGTGTATAAGTGAGATGCAATTCAGCACATGAACATGCACAAGAACACCAAGGGAACACACGTGTGTGTATATAACCTATATGTATAGCTTTGTCGCGTATTCCACTTGTATATATATATATATATATATATATATATGTATATACGCGATGCGGAACACACTCTCGCTTTCCGTGGGCCACTTTCGCTCTCTATCTTTCTCTATCTCTCTTTCGGTCTATCTCACGGTCGAGAGGGAAATTTGGCAGCTGTTTTAAATTGCGAGTACCCCGCGTTATGCAGTGCAGTTCTGCACCAAGTACACGTACGTAGACATATATATATATGTATATATATGTATATGTATGCATATATACATGTAGATACGTATTTGTACTTCCAGTCTTTGCCGACCGTCTGCGGACCCACGCGTCCCCTCAGTTCTTTGTCTAAATTTCCGTGTATTTTTGGCACTCCTTTAATTTATACCAATTCCGATCAAGTATTTATGTTGTACATGTATGTCTGTACTTGCATGTAACTATGAGGGAGGATTGAGGTGGTTCCGAATTCCAAAAGTTCCGAACGGTCGAAATTGAAAATTTATTTGAGACGCGATTCTGATGAGTTTTTAGAAATGATATAGCTACTAGTTTAGAAGTTGGAGATACCAGAAGATCGAAATGGAGAGGGCTCAAAGATCGGAAAGTTAAAAACTCACGAAGCCCAAAAATTCGAAAAATTTAAGGGAACCTTGTGACAAAGCATCTCGCGATTTTCCAGATTCAGAGTTTTGGCATTTCGGATCTTGAGATTTCGAAATTTTAAAACCCTAAGTCGGTACCTATAAGTAAAAAATTTCCGAATTTTCACCTTTGGCAAATTTTGAAATTCGTAACTTCAATCTCACCGCGTATCTACCCTGAATACGTCAATTTATACGATTTCGTATTCCTGTAAATAAAACAGTTACACTCTATAACTTGAATCTAAATTGAATCTAACTTGAATCTAAAATTCAAAGATTCCTTGAATTTTGGCAAGTCTATATTATAGTTTATATATCTGAATAGTTTTATGTTCTATACAATTTTCTCACACTATACGTATCTATATATTGTTATATTCGAGGTGATAGTATAGATATATATATATAATGCGGAAGTAAGAAATAAAGACCCTGATCAATTGATCACGTACGATTGGTCAATAAGATATACCTGTAACTGCATATATTCACATACATATATGTATATATTATTAACATATACATATATATATATACATATATACAGAGAAATTGAATGTACGAAAATTTTCAGCTAACGTATAAGTAGGATAATAGAAGGAACAGCTGTAATAGAGCAGCGTAAAACTGGCACGTGTCCAATTAGCAGAACTACAGATTACCCTCGTGAAACTTTGGCTCACCACGTTACCTAGGACATACATATATCCATACACATCCATACACACACACACGCACATATACCGAATTGCATACTTGCATATAGGAGAAACAAACATACAAAACTAACATACATAGCACAGTAGTGTATATATATATATATATATATATATATATATATATATATATATATATATATGTATAGAGCTACTTACAGGCACAACCTGTAGCGAATATACATGTATATATAAGCTATACTTACCAGTGCAGGTTGGTTAGACTCACAGACAGAAATTCTCACACATTCAAATGACTTATACATACCTATATGTATCTACTCGAGAACGTGTACATAGGCATGCCACTTGTTTCGCGCCTAGACCAGTGTTTGCCAAACCTTTGCGAATACTTCTAGTTTTCAGAAAACAGCCATATCACTGTTGATAATTTTAGTGAATTTATTTCACATTTATTATTCGAAATTATTGCAAAATCACTAATTCGGCGTAGCAAAAGAAATTGCGAAGCATGTTTAGTAAAATTGAAAAGAAATCCGTCATTTTACGAAACTTTTATAGCAAATATACGTAATTGTATTTCAATTTGACTGAATTGTTGACAAATTTGTTATAGAATTTTTCATATAATTGCACGGTGAATGTCAAGTTAATTTACTACCACTGTATATATGAATAAAACTATTCCAACACAGTCGTTGCAAGTTCACCACAGAAATTTTTTACAATTAATATCTCGTCGTGCAAATAAAACATTCAAACATTCCATCAACCAGGAAATCAATTTCATTCAGGCATATTTCCCTCTGCTTCACATCCATGCGATCATTAAATTAAAAGATAGAAAAAAAAAAAATCATCTGCAAAATTTTCCTCGCAAACGAATGGAAACTACAAATTGCAGAATAAGATCAAAAAAGAGAAAAAAAAAAAAAAAAAAAAACTTTTCATACTCGAGTATAAATTTGACAAGATTTTTTCTATCTTTTTTTTGTTTTTTTTCTATTTTGGCGTAGAAATTTTGCGTTTGAGATCTTCGTTCGATGAGATTGCAGTGATGCAGGACGATAGATCGTTTTTTTTTTTTTGGGAATATGTATATGGTTGAGCGGTTTACATACGTAAGTATATCGGGTTTTCTATTATTTGCCAAACTGCTTATCACACACACACACACACAGTAATATGTAGATAGGTAAATCTTTTGGTAGATGAGAATCACTGTCAGGTACATTGCCCATCCTATGCGCAACAAGTAGATAGAGAAAGAGAGATAGAAATAGAAGGAGAGAAACTCCACGTCCAAAATGCATCCCAAATCGCAAAGTGTGTATATATACATATATACATATATGTATATACCTTTGAATATACAGTGCACCGGTGGTGAGGTGAATGAAACGGCTGATTTTACCCTCAGGATAATTCGAACAAGCTCGTTTACCCAAATCCGCTGAACCGTCGGCCCCGCGAGTAGGTATTAAAATTCCGGAATTTCATCTGAACCTATACGATAGTATTTTTTTTTTTTTTTTTTTTTTTTTCTCACAAAGTAGATAAAATAATTGAAAATGATTGAACTATATATTACGATCTCATCATCCCTTCATGATTCATAAGAGAGAGAAAAAAAATCATTGAATATAACATGCAAAACTACAGATTGTAGATGAAATTTTTTCTGGCTATACGCAATTCGGGATTTGAAATTTTATCGAGACTAGAAAGTATTCAAGATTTTCAGAATTGGCTTATAATTGTAAATCGTTTTCAACAGGAAATCGATCGATTTTTTCATGAAGCTGAAGTAATTAGCAGCCAAACAATCTAATCGTCTTTTGAACAGGATGATGCAGTACAGATTTACAAATTTTTTGGTCAAATTCATTTAGTTTTATGTGAAACATAGCGAAATTAGGATTTTTTTTTTCCCCCCCAATTTTGGTGCCTCATTTTCATTTACTAAAGGATCATCGGGCTGCTGATTCTGCGACTGCTATAGCTTCATCGTCATATTTTTTTTCATCCCTCATAGGTGACGAAAAGTGAATATGTAATGAAATTTTTGAAAAAGTAACGTAATTTTTTTTTTTGGTCCTCATTCAGAAGAATTGAGAAAATCGCTATATACCTAATGAGTTGAAATTAATGTATGTACTATACGACACTAGCCTATATGTATATATATATATGTATACAATTATACATTGCCAAGACAAAGAATATATATACATATGGTCAACTGCAGAGCCATCAGAGAGGCCTGGCCTGCAGCCTGCAGTTGTATATTATATATTATATGTATAGTCTTGACGTCTGCGAAATGAATTTCGCCGAGTCTGCCTTTGTGTTAATTTTCCATTGGTCAATGACGTCACCTGGGATACTTAGTCGCGACGATAAGCGAGATACGGTCAAGGCCCACGGCTGCTACTGCTTGGATGCGTTTCGAGAACCGAGAGACACACACACACACGTCATATTTCATACATACAAATATATATATATATATATATATATATATATACGAGATACTATATTTTACTCCATAATTTAAAAGCTGCAATCTTCACGGATTTAAGCCTAATATATATGTAGTAATTCCTGCAGTAACGTCATATACCTAAGTTTTGTTACGTTACGTTACGTTTCGTTTCGTTTCATTTCATTTGTCAGTTGTAGTTAAGTGGAATTTCCATCACCAAAGTCTGACACACGTGGTTTTTCCAGTATTCCAGAATCAAAACTGACAACGGAAAAAAAAAATTTCTTTCTATACGTATAAATATGGATGTCATTTGAGAAGGTCACGTTATTTGCGACCGGATCCCAGCATCCGCGTTTCACTCAAAGAAAATTAACCACTGCCACCACTCCAGCCGATGCAAAGTCAAATTCGAAACCGCAATTCCCGTTTTAATTATTATTATTATGAGATTTACTCGATTTAAACGTCAACTGTTTCAGCTTATCTCTATATACGCGGCTATACGAATGTAAATCGTTAAGAAAAATCCGTATAAGAATACAATGGAGAGGATTCAAAAATCGTTATGCGATCAAATTGATTTTTCGTATATTAATTTCGTTTTCTTTTCTCTCTTGCTGCTTGAAGCGTATAATCAAAAATTTGTTTCTCATTACCCTATCATAATACCCAGAGTATCAACCCAAAATTTTGTTAGAAAAAATTGAAAAATGACAAAGTTGTGAATATTTCACTGAAAAAGTGCTTTTTTTTTTTTTGCACGTTTGATTTTTTCTTTTAAGACACATTGACATTGAATTTTGGTCAAATTGACTTTTGATACATATTCTACAATGTTCAAAGTACGTTTCATAATTTTTTGAAAAAAATCGGAAGGATAATTTTTGTATGACAGCCAATTGAAAATCAGTCGAGTCAATTTGACCCAGTGTGACTACCACGTGATTCTGCAGAGTTTATTAGCAATAATATACGCAAAAGGTTTGTTTTTTTTTGGTAAATTATAATTGGCTTTGGGGGTTAAAAAGTATGATTTATATTTGCATTAACGAAATTCATGACTTCTCAGCTTAATAAATTTTCAAATACACATATATATAGGTAACATTTCTAGCTACTTATTTATCCCCTTTTCCAAATTTTCTCGCAATTTTAATTTTGCAAACGATCAGCTATATATATATATTATATACGTTGCACACTATCGGTAATCGCGATACTATAATGTATACAAAATTCAATTAATCATTAGGTCTGTACTCGTATTATGTATATTATATTCTATACGACCCAATATTGCTTCCAAAGTTTTTGATGAGTAAAATTCAAAGATATGCATTTATTTACACCTATATACCTACATGTTCTATAACATCAACTTAACATTTGTTCATATGCCACGGCATGTAGGTACCTATAGTTGTATAAATTACATGTATCGGTGTAGAATTGAGCGATCGGTATATACTAACATGGCATTGATTGATTATGTTAATTCGTTATTACTCACCAATATATCCGCACGATAAAGACGATGTGTGATAGGTGTAGATGCTGCAACTGTTCATGGCACCGGTTCTAAAAAACTTTGCAAAAATATCCCATGTCCTGGCCAAGATATCCTGAAACGAAATAATATTAATAAATTGAATAATTGGTGACCCTATATATTATAGGCTTTTCATTAACTTGATGTTTAGTTTTATTCTGATTCATTATTTTTTTTTTTTTTTTTTTTTTTTCTTCTTCCAAGTTTGGGCTTCTAATTCCTATAATAAAAGATAACAATTATTCATCTTCATATATACGGTACGATCTAAAATTCTCTAAAGTTACAGATTTTTTCGTCATCTAGAAATTTTCCAAACCATCGTATACCTATACTTATCAATTTCCGAAAAATATAAACAGACGATTACTAATTGGCGTTATATGAAAAGTTTGAAAAGTCGATAATTTTCTATAAATATCGAAACGTACTCCTTATTTCGTCACAAAATCGATATAAATAATTTTCTTTTCTTTCCTTGAGATAACGTGAAATATAAAAACCGATCACATATATTATACAAGTCGATATTATGGAAAAACGAAAATATATATCGACTGAAAACGTCTAAACACTGCATTTATGATTTGAAATTTGAACAACGTATCGTATATACATATAGTTATGTTACAAATATGTATATTTATAATATATACGTAGGTATAGGTGAAGCAAGGAGTGAAGTTTCATTTGAATCTAACGCCTGCCTGGGAAGATTTCGTAAGCTCAGGCCCCGCCTCCTACTCCATACGACCCATTCTAAACAAATGAATCACGCGCCAAAATGGCTGACTGACTGAATTTAGACGTCACGTGACGCGGGTAACAAGACCCTAGCTACTTCACACACACACACGTTCGCTTACAAAGCTTATAATGAAACATAAATGCCCCCTCCTGATTGTCATTTGACGAGATATTAGACGTCGTTATCAATATACCAGAAAAAAAAAACAAAAAAAAAAAACAAGAAAACAATTTAGAAAAAATAAATAAAAAATGATAAAATGGAAGACCAAAAAAGGAATCAGAAATTGATCAGAAGTAGAAGATAAAAATTACAACAAAAATTACTGCAGCATAAGGTGATAACGTACTTGTAAATTTCTCTCTTTCGTTCTATCATATGCAACTTGAGACAATATTCTACGTGAGAGATTAGATATTTTGAAAGGAAAATGAAAAGAAAGAAGAAAAAATTATCCTTGAAAAAGTGCGAGAAGAAAATTAAGAAGAGAAATTAAATAATTTGTCTTTGTCTTTGAATTTGAATTTGAAATCGTAAAATTATACGTTGATATTTCTATAAATATAAGCAGAGATTAGGATTAGTTTATGCAAAAAAGAATTAGTTGAATCGACTAAATACGTCGAATACGATATTTTTACATATATTTCAAGCGACTAAATATCTTGTTATGTTATTAATTATTGATTTAGATAGGAAAAAAGTGATTTGCACCAACTGAAAATATCTCGTTCGGAGTGTTTAGACATCTAAACTATAATCATTTCTCTCAATAATATATCTATACAAGGAAATTTGATTCTTTTAGATTTACAATATATCGTTTTTTTTTTGTTTTTTTTTCTTTTTTGTTAGTTAGTTTTTTTCGATCAGGTAAATGGTAGTTTTTCATTTATACATCGAAACGTTTCCTAATTGTTAGTTTTCTAAACACGTGTTTACATAATTTAGGTAGGTATATAGTTATTTTCATGTAACCAGATTTGTGTATATAGGTATAATATAAGTGAGGGCAAACCCAACTTTATATATCAAATATATAAATGGGCGGGACGGAACGCGACGGTCAAATATATACTTATATGTATGCCTACGTAAGTATGTATATGTATATATGTTACATACATATATTATACATACGTGTATACGAACAGCAATAGCGTTACGTAAAATTCTTACGTAACCGGCAGCCGTCGTTCGGATATATTAAATTACAAACTCGCTAAAATTTTAGCGATGTATATATATATATATATATAACGCTTGCTAAAATACACCCACGTGTGAATTTATACGTACATACATTATATATATACAAATACACATGTCCATATACATGTCTGTACAAGGAAATGATAATCGCGGTTATAAGGAAATATATATAAGCGAGAAACGAATATATTCCTCAAATGTATATAGGTATATATATATATATATATATATATGTGAAATAATTCGCAAAATGGCGATATCTCCTATATTTTATGTACATATTATATATAATACACCTTTAGATTCCTAAATCGGCATCTCTGATCGCTGCAGCTCGCGTATATCTCTCGATTAGAATTTATCAGTTTATTATATACTTGTAGGTATACATATATATTATATATATAATAGGTATGTACCTGAGTATTCGTTGTACATACTTTGGTATATCAAACTCATACAGATATATTATCCATATATATATATATACCTATGAATATATAGTATACTTAGTTGCAAATATATTTGCGAGTTATAGATTTATAATAATACTAATTATATATATATACACCCGGAATTTAAGCGATATTCTGCAACGAGAGAACATGGCCTCGCCTTATTTCCTCGCTTCGCCATATATTATTTCGGTTCTTTCGCATATGTATACCATATATATAAGGAATATAACGTACCCATATACCCTAACTACGTATGTATGTATGTATGTATGTATGTATGTACGAATTGGGATACGTGTATAAGCTTGAAAGAGAAAGGCAGCTGCTGCTGCAGTCGTTGCAGAAGTGCCTTATACTTTATATATATATATATATATACTAGCACATATATACAGTGCCGTCTCAAACCGAGCTTCGCAATTCTTCGCCAACATCTATATTGCAAATATGGTTTTGGTACTATAGACTCACGCAATGAAATATATAGATAATTTTTTTTTTTTTTTTTTTCTTCTTTTCTTCACCAAAGCCTGGGATAACAAAGATACGTTCCTGCAACTTTGCCAATTGCGAAAATTGATTTTAAAGCGAAAACGAAGCTTACGATTCCAAAAAAAAAAAAAAATATTTTTTACTTCTAGATCTTTTAGCTCGAAAAAACTGAAGAAAAAATTAAATCCTGGTAGGTATTCGTCGTCGGGTTTGCGATTAGGAAAAATCGAAGTGAATGATTTTTGTTAAATTTTATGACCGTTAGTTTGACCGGAGATTAGAAAAGATGATCATGTGATATATTTGTCGCGTTATTGGCTAATTTCGAATCATGTGTGAGAATTTTTCCGGAAGATTTGATACGGTGATAAATAAAAGTCGACTGGTTTTTAAAATTCCAACATTTTTTTGCGTTCAAATATTCGAACAGAGCTTATAAGCAACTTTCGTCGTACATATATTGTCCGCAAGAATATTAAAGAGTGGTGCAAAAAATCTGCAAAAGTGAGAAACGAACGGCAAACTTATAATGAAGGAAAATAGAATTTTGAAGATGAAGATAAGCGTAGCGAAATTTACGCCAAAAACACATTTTTTCAAATTTTTTTTTTTCTATCTTTTGTCGTTCGAAATGATTTGAAAAGAAATTCGATTGAAGTAACGTTTGAATTTCATAATCACTATCAAATTCTCGACAGCTTTATAATTCCGTCAGGTTTGATCAAGACGAAGTTGAGAAATTCAAACTAGCATATATACTGAGTTGGCAAATAAATAGTTACGAAGCCTGTAAGGCATATAAAATAGACAGCAGTGATTAAAGTCAACGCGTTGCAGGATAACCTTTCAACCCTCCAATTATTCCGCAGCAGTGACCTTGCGTCTTATACTTACGAATCTAAATATCTAACCAATAATTAGAGAATATGACGACTACGTACTAATACTATCTCGTTCTACAACTAATTTGTACATATATAAGGTAAGTGTATCAATTACTGACCCTTTAAGACCCGATTATTTATTTATTGACCCTTAGATTTTCTTGAATTTTCAAATCAATGATAAGAATTCTGAATGTTTCCGTGACACAAATCAGTTGCTAGAGAATCGAAGAATACGAATTGATTTTTTGTTGTTGATAATTTCAAAGCTCACGGATAGAAAGAAATGATCGAAAAAGGTCGATAATTGGAACAGGGTCAGTAACTGGTACACTAACCCTAGTATTAAAATTATAGGTGGGAATTTAAACGTGTTTATATATACATCGAAACTGCAAGACGGGGGAAAGATTTCGGGACTGAATATGTTGAAAGCAAATCCTTCTAACGAAGCAAAAGTGTGGGACGACACTGCAGTATAAGGCTAACATATAACAGAACTCCTCCACGCAGCAGTGGCGATGATCATGGACTGGAAGGCGACTACTTGGAGATCGCAAGTTCGCACGATTTGCAGTATATATATATATATATACATATATACGTGTATGTATAAATACATGTTATACTATACATGTATATTATATCGCAGAACTCTGCTGCAGCAGTAGTAGAGTATAGCATCAGCCAGAACAGTGGCAGAATCGCAGCAGCTTCCGAAGGCGTATGCGACGACCTTGACCGACAAACCGTCAACTGAAGCAAGTAAGCAAGTTGTAAGCGAGCGAGTGCAGCGCGTTCGTTCGCCGCACTCACTTCGTTGCAAGTCAACTTTTCTTGACACAACTTGACTTTGTGAAACTTTAACAGCCGAGCTGAGAGATCGGGACGCGATCAGTTATATGGCAATATAGACTATTGGCTATTTTACTGAGGAAAAATCCAAAAATATATGTTATAGGGAACAAAAAAAATATGAAATGTCTTGTGGTAAGGAAAATGAAAAGAAAATTCGTTACAATGGGGCAGGATTGTTAAGTTCCAAATTCAAAAAGTTCCGAACAGTCGAGATTGAAAATTTATTTGAGACGCGATTCTGAATTTCTATAGAAACATTAGAGTTCAGAATTTGCAAATTTCGAAAGGTCGGAATACAGACAACTGGAAGATCCGGAATTTCAAAACTCAGAAAGTCCAAAAATCCGCAAATTTAAGGGTAACTCGTGACAAAGCTGTCAAATAAACGACGTTGCATCTCGCGAATTCCGAGACTCAGAGTTTTGGCCATTCGGATCTTTAGCTTTCGGAATTTTGAACCTTCGGAATTTTTCAAATTGGCTACGTAGACTTCCGGTTAAAGAATCTTTCCAAATACTGTCACTCGGTTGTAGAAAAATTCGGAATTTTTTAACCTTCCGCAGCTGTTGAAATTCAGAATTTCAATTCCACCTCATCGCGAATCAATAAATATCGCCTTGATTTTCGACTTTACAGCCTCGACGTACAAAGACCTCGAGTCTCGCGGTCAAGGCTGAGAATAAAAATTACCGATCGACTTTTATACGCTTCGTTTATATACCAACCGATCATCATAAAATTAAAGTTCATGAAATTAATGTAACAGAATTTCTTTTTTTTTTTTTTTCAATTCACTATCTCATCATGATTAGAATGTTGTTAAATTTTTGCCAAATGAACGAGGTATACTTTATACTTACGAGGTATCTCTTATGCTCACTTTAGAAAATTATTGATTGTATTTTGCTGTTTTTAAACCATTCAAGTCATGAAATGAACAATTTTTTCTTCTTATTATTTTGTTACGTCAACTTTATACGAATATCAAACTCACGAACCAATCACAGTTCCAATCTCATCATATATTATAGTGTTAGCGAATAACTGGGCTATACTTGTTGCAGATTTCATTTAAAATCCTAGTTTTCCTATAAGAGTTAAAAGACCGATTATTGATCGTTGCTATTCTCAGACTCAGTATATGTACAGCGTCTCGCTTGAAACGTAATGTTCCGAAATGTTTCCGCTTCCCGTATAGCCCAGACAATCGATGTACGTACGATTGAAAAAAAAAAACAAAAAAAAAGATACTTGTAATTCTATAAATTCGACCTTTTCTATACAAGTATCAAAATAATTCTGCCTTTGGTCCGAATCAAAGAATTATCAATTTAAACAACATATGCGATACCCACTAGTGATATAGGTAGGTACATACCTACATACCTACTATGTAAACATATAGACAACGGAACTTATCACAGACAATAATTGGTAAAAAAATTTTTTTTTCTCATATAAATAAATTATCTCTCTGCGTATCTAAATGACATTAGCGATCGAAAAACATGAATGCATATATGTATATATTATGTTTGAATATATCGCGCGACTAGAAGCAGAGTCTTATATGTTGCATAAAGAGATTTTGGCACTAGGAGAAAAAAAAAAAAAAAAATCTAGAATTATATTTTTACCATTCTAACCTCAAAATCGCAACTTTGTCGCAATTTCTCGGCTCTTATAGATGAAAAATAATGTCCAAAACTTGTAGGTAAATGCTTTTTGACGAAACTCGTATCGAAATGTACTATATTATATGGCGCTTAGGCCCTTTTGCTTTTATGTAATTATTATTAAATATAAAATCGCGTATACTTACGAATGCGAATAAAATATAGTTAGATATAGAATAATACCGCTACCACCACTACTTTTGCACTGTTCTGTACCTACGACCGCGAAGTGGTTAGAAAATGTGCAATTGCACCAGTACACGAGCAAGTGAGATCGAGAGAGAGAGAGAGAGAGAGATAGAGAGAGAGAACTTGAAAGAGAGATAGAGATATGAAAAGAGACAGAGGGATTGGTATAGGGAAGGAGAAACTCTTGACGCACACATCGGCGTTAGGAGCCAAACCATATTCACCCGTATTATAGGTACACACACCGTCTCGCCAAACGCAACAGAAACAGAAACAGAAACATCCAAAGTAGATAATATCAGATTATAGGAATAAGAATATAACAAAAGTAGTAATACGCGAACTTTCAGTGTATATAGGCTAATCGTAAAACTATACAAGTATATATTTAATAATATAGGTTCTTAATAAATCTCTATTTATAATTACGTATAGTATAAATTAATATACTATATCGATATCGTATGTATGTACATATGAACGTGTAATTACAAAATATTAGACCTAAGGGTTGCTGCAGCATGAACAAAGTGAAAATATGTATAATCGCAGTTACCGAGGACATACACGGACGATGGCAAATGGCGATTATGGGCGATATTGTTAATGGCGGATGAAAAACGTACACGTGGAGAATAGACGCGAACTATAATGTATAACGCGAAAGGATGAAGGGCGGAGAAGGTATCGCCTCGCGTATATAATACCAAAAAGAGAAGAGAAGAGAAGAGGAGTAGGAATTACTATAGGTCTGTCGCAGCGTTCTCTCTTCTCTATTGCTTTGAGTTTCGTTACGTTACGCGTTACGTTACGTTGCGTTGCCTTCGAAAGCTCGTTCGTTCGTTCGTTCTTTCGTTCGTTCGCTAGCCTGGCTCGCTCGCTCGCTCGCTTGGCTTGTGCCTTACCCCTGGGTTGCATATCGTGGTTCAGGGTGGTGGTAGGTAGGTAGGTATAGTATTAGCTAGAGCGCTGCAGTGTGGCGGTGCAACGAGAGAAATAGTAGAGTGGGGTGAGAGTATTGCAGCGCCGGTGGCGCGGTGGCCACGGTCGTGGTGAGCAATGCAGTTACGCTAGCGCAACGCGGCCGGTCGCAACTGACAACACTCGCCAGCTCTTGTGTCGCGGTGCACGCCGCTCTTCGGCCCGTGATAATACGTAATAAATATAGAGTATTATATATAGACAAGAAAAACAAAAAACATTAAAAACGGAAAAAAAAAAAAAAAAAAAAAAAAGGTAGACACAAACAACCAAAAAATATATATATAATATACCTATATTCAATCAACAATTTTTCAAACCAACGTATAAGACGTATAATAGAAAAATTTCTACAAAAAATTAAATTAAAAGAAAAATAATATAAGGAGGAAAAGGAAGAAGAAACTTTAAATCGATAAACGTATTAATTAATACATAAATGAATAACGTATATAAATGAATAAAATATAAATAGATCGAAGAAAGTTACAAAAAGAAGTAAGAGAACTTTGAAAAAGACAAAAAAAAAAAATAAAAAAAAAAAAACGAACGACGAAGAAGAAGAAAATTGAATTAAGAAGAAAATAAGAAAAGTAAGATATCTAAATCAAAACTTACGATAAAATTCAAACATACATGTATATATATATATATATATATTATATCTATCATATACATAGCGTATGTATATATGTATGTATATGTACATGTATAAATTTGAAATGATTGTAAAAACATTATGAATAATTGATAATAATAATAATAATAATAATAACAATATCATCAATTAATAACGAAGACGACGACAACGACGTCGACGACGAAAATGGAAATAATTCAACAGGGGATGAGAAAAAAGACCCGATCCTCTGTCAATTCGGGATAGTGGTGATAATAATAATAATAATAATAACAACAACAACAGCAGCAACAACAACTAGACCAACAACAATATTGAATATCACAGTAATAATAATAATAATAACAATAATAATATTAATGATTTACGAGGGTGTTAAAAATATATTGAGTGGATCGTTTACACGGGAGTGAACTTCGTTTACGTTATACACGAATATATAGGATAATACATAATATTATACATATACGTAGATCGGTGGCTGTTAAATTTTTATTTTTTTTTCTGTTTCTGTTTTTTTTTTTGATTGATTTTTGTTTTTTGCGTTTGGTATTTCCTATATCACCGCAAATTGCGGATCGAGAGAGAAAGAGGCTGAGAAGAAGAAGAATATAAAAGCGAGATTTATGTAGTAATAATTTATATATTATTGTGATATATATATATAAATAATATGTATATGCGGGTGAAAATTGGAGTTATAAAGAGGATTTTGTTGCAGTTATAATATGAACGTAATAAATAAATGATTCGATAAATTAATTAACCAATTAATTAATCAATAAATAAACTGACGAATGAATGAAAGCAAAGAAAAATCAACTCGCCCATCAAGAAATCAGTGTTTTTCATTTTTTTTTTTTTTTTCTTACCCGAATATAAAATATGTATATATATATATATATGTATAATTGTTGATAATCAGTCCCGCGGCAACGAGGCGCGAATCGTTCTGTTTCATATTATACGCGGATTCCCGTATCGTGTCGTTATTATTATCACCATTATTAATATTTAAATATTAATAATATTGTTATAATTTTGTATAAATTGATTTCGTATACGTACATATAATTATACTTATATATACATATATATATATATATATATATATATACGTTGTGCTCCGAATGAACCGATCAACCATCGGCCCACCATAAACACCAAAATCGTCATTGGGGATTTTGTTTTTATATTGCAGTGTTCGCTACGCGGGTGAACGTTTATTATATCATCAACAGTTTGAAAAAGTATCTTCAAGGATCTTTCGATCGATCAATCAATTAGTAAATGTATCGATCGGTGAATCAATCAATCAATCAATCGCATCGTCATCGTCATCATCGTAACCTTTTGGAACTGCACAGTGAGTATCGAAAAAAAGCTTGATATTACTTTCTTTTTCTTTTCAATATAAATCTAAAATTTGGAATTCCTTCATTTATTTATTTATTTATTATCTCATCTACGATATATTTGCAATATTTTTCAAACGCCACGAATCATATTGACGAATTAATATCGTACGTCTCAGCGAGAAAGAAATGTGAAAAAAAAAAAAAAAAAAAAAAATGGAGAGAATGAAAATTGGCAAACGGGAAAAGATAAAGCAAAAGAATTTAAAAAATGCGCCAATTTTGTTTTTTTGTTCTTCTATATACCCATGTGTATTTGATACAATTTGTAAATATATTATATTATAAAATTATCACGTGTAAATGGATCGCGAAAATCTCGAGGGCGTCGGTCGGTGGACTTTGGTGTATACATATACATATAGCATAACTAACATATACACATGCATATACGTATACATATCACTGCATTACACACATATATATATATGTATATGTATATATGTGTGATAGATGCCATTATTCTTACTCGGTGGCACCAAAATGGCCGAAATAAAGATATATAAAATGCATCGCATGTATCCATACCACAGAGACGAATCTATACAATAAACATACATACACATTGGCTTTTTATTTACACATACGCATATATTTATAGTTATTGATATTAAACAGCGAAAATTTATCGACTATGGTATATATATGTAGGTATAGTTGTAGATAAATATGATTTTTTTTTTTCTCCATTATATACACACGGATGTATGTATATCAATGTTTTGTCTTCGTTCTTATATTCATGTATATTATATAGAATGTGTCGTTTGATGCCTTTATACAGATCGATCCTATGTGTATATATATCGAGTTTATGTATATAAATAAATGTATAATCGTTGTGATTGCAGAGCGCGGGCCACGTCGCGATTAGTTGAAGGGAAAATTAAATTAACAAATTAAAATAAAAAATTAAATGACAATATTTATAGCTACATCCATGTATATGTCAACCGAAAATTTGTTCATCGATCCTTATTTAGCTCGTTTTCAACCCCTATTTTAACTTATTTGCACTTCCTGACGTTAAAAGTACCTTTTTTTTACCTTCACAAGGAAGGTTAATGATTTTTTATCATCAAATTTACGTATTATATAAGTACCTCGAAGTCATCATATAAAAGTACATACATATGACGTACATATATAGTTTTGGTTCGTTCGATCAAATCGTATCCGTATATTCAACATAGCGAATGAAAATCAAATCAATTTTTTTTTTTTTCCACACGCGCTTTCATCGAATTTCCAATGTGTACTGTACATTAGAATTTACATATATACCATATATATATATATATATATATATATATATATCTATCTATACTTGCCAACTATAACCTACGTATATCCATATATATATTGGCCAAGTTCACCGGTGGTTTCCGGCAAGCCACGTGGGGGGGTCGCACTGCACTATATGACGTCACAACGGTCTACAGGGTCATGTGCAATAGAAAAATATCGGATGACCGAATAGTTAATTAAAAGTAAAGAGAAAAAAAAAAAAAAAATTTAAAAACCCTGTTTTTTCATCACTTTTTTCTTATTTTTGCATTGTTGCTTATATTATAATAAATAGATCGTTGATCGATTTACATAATTAAATTTAGCCAATTTTCGAAGCATCTAATCGAATTTAAGTAGAAAAAGTGCGGATATAGATCAGAAGGAAAAATGGCAAATCAGAGTGGTATACATTTGCCAAACGTTGAGAAAAATGTTCTAAGATACACACCGATGATAAATCAACTTTTACAATCAAATCAATACCGAGCAATGATTTTTAGCGAATGAATTTTTTAGTTCAGTAAAAAGCGATGAGTAATTGTATAAATCACGGTATTTCCCACATTTATCAAATCTCTGGTCATCAACGATGAGTGCAAGTGGAATTGTAACAATCACGAATGTGTGTGTGTGTGGATGATTGAAATTTATGAATGTGGATAAATTATAATCGCACATATATGCTTATTGACAGGTTTTCATTCTTGGATTGTAGTTATAATATATGTATATGAGAATGTGAATATTGTAATGGTATAATTCTATTGCGAATATAGTAATGAAAATTATCATCAATATATACATCGTTATATTACGTGCAAAGGAGATTCACTATGTACGTCTTCATGCTGGTACAGTACAGGAATCTGAATCGAGGTCAAACCAAATTTTCTACTTTAACCTACTGTATACAGTGAATTTAGCTTTCTAAAACAAGGAGATACCATATTAGAAACATAACTACGACTGTATAATAGCCGAATCGAAAGATGTGTTTTCGAAAAATAATGAAGAAAATTGACAATGCTGAGATAAAAATATCATAATAATATTAAGAAGAAGTATAAAAAGCTAGATGGATACCCGAATCCTATACAAATTTTATTGAGCTATTTTATGTATTCATTCTATTTCGCAATTATACTGTCCAATTCTTATAAAGATGAAAATATTGTACAGCGCGCGGTAAATATAAGTTCTCGTCTGGCCGATTAGCAACACGACGATATCTACTCCGAGAATTATTGTCCGTTACTACTTAAAAACTGACTTAACCTGACAGTAGTAAAACCCGACACGAGACAAACAGCGCGCTGTGCCGTGATCAATCCCTCGTATGTGGTCAGACACTGTAAAATTTCGCTCTAATTTTTGATCGCGATATTTCTACACAAAATAAACGTATGTCTGAATATTTATTGAAGAATACGCGTTATTCTTTCGATGTTTGACTGTGTAAAAAAAAGTTTTTTAAAAACGTTGTTTTCTCGTAACAATATCTGTTTGTCGTATCGTAAAAGTCTGCATTCGTTTGTTAGAATTGAAATTACAGAGTGAATTGGGCCGATCAAAAAAAAAAATCGTACTACGTTGAAAATTTGGTTTTTCGTTTAATTTTTCTCTACCCTGACGAAGTAATATGTTACTTTGAATTCTGAATATTGTATAATAGAAACAGACGCGTATACTTTTGCTCATCCATTCGAAATACGTCGTAAAAATCCAATTATTACTATTTTTTAAACTCAGACATGTATAAGATAATATATGTGCGTGAAAAATCATTCAAATTCATACTTTTCGTGAACAACTGTAATTCACCCAATTATTGCTTTGGATATGAATTTCCTAACAAACTCATATCTTCACAGTCCTATTCGTAAATAAATTTGAAACGTTTTTTTCAAACCTGATAAATTTACATTTATTTATTTATTTATTTTTTATGTTTGTCTCTACCCTTTCTAAATTCCTGTAATTGGAATTCAAAAAATACCTAAACCTATTCACATACCCAAAAACAATGCATTCACTGATTAAGTCCCGAATGTTCATTCGAACAAAAGTAGCTCAAAAATCTTATATTACGCTAATTTGACCACCGTGCATGAAAATTAGTGAATTTCGAACTCTTTACAACTAATCTTTGATTTTCAACAGATCCAAAATCTGTAGACACTTTTAACGGATAAACAATCGTGTTTAAAACTTATCCTTTTTCAAATTATCGTTCAAACAACCGTTCGAAACGTCAAGGATATCAAAAACACAAATACTATATAATTAAGTATGCGGAATGCGTGAAAACAAAATTGCTGAATTGAACAAAACCGTGCGAGAGTATAACAAAATAGTACATATAGAAAAAGAAAAAGAAAAAAAACAAAAAACAACAAGAACAATTAATTGCACACACATGTATATTGTATATATCTATATACAACGATTTAGCAATATTCGTATGTACACACGTGTATTCAGCATTTTATAACCGTTTAACATCGGTGACATTCAAGATTCGTGTATACATACGTAAACACACATGTCTATATTATATACACATACATACTGTACATATATATATATATATATATAAATATACATATAAGTATAACCCACCGCGCGCGAGCTGCAGAAGTTGCGCGACGAGAGATAGAGATAGGTTAGGAAGAGGAGGAGGGAGGGGGGACCTCATCCGGAAAGGGGGGGAGTGATGGGGGACGCGCTAGACACTAGCTAACAAAATGGCCGACATGAGATTTAGACTTATGTAACTCGGTGTGTAGATATGCCGAACACGAGCGAAACGTCTATGCTCATGAAGCTATAACAGAGAACCTATAGTAAAAAGCCTAAAGCATATATAATATATATATACATACATATATATATATATATATACATATATATATATAGCTCTGATCTGAGAGCTTAACAAGCTATGCTAGAACTCGCAAGCGAAGCTAACGTTGTATATATGTACCTATACGTAGGTATACGTATTACATACAATATTATATCATATTGTATAAGCTCAACGCCTATAATATGCTATACGTATATAGGGTACAGCATGATTGGGTCGAACGAACAAAAAGTTAACCTAAAGCAAAGTTCGCGATGAGACGCTATGCCAACGAATCGCGACTATAATGATTTGTTTCGCAGTAGCTGGTAGTACAATATGAGAGAGAGAGAGAAAGAGAGAAAGAGATAGAGATAGAAGTCGTATCTAGCTGCTTTAAGGTGTAGGTAGGTTAGGGTTAGGGTTAGGGTTAGGGTTAGGTTAGGTAGGTATGTACGTACGTGTAGCAAAAAGTAGGTAGTTACTATCACATATATCAAGTACATCTAGGTACTGTACCTATACTATAGATACGTGCGAGAGACGAACCTATAGGATATATATATATATATATATATATGTGTATGTGTGTGTGTAGAGGATAGGGAACGACGAATTTAAATGTGTCGTTTATTCAAATTTTCGATAAACTTGTGAGCCAGAAGAAGAAGAAGAATAAGAATAAGAAGAAAAAGAAGAAGAAGAAGAAGAAGAATAACATTAAGTAGAAAAGAAAGTAAGAGACAGACAGAATAGCTTAGATAGTATATATAATCTCGTATTGCTGCACGCATCGATAAATACGAACGAATAATAGAAATAGAAAAAGAGAATATACAAAAATTAAGCTTTGTTCTTTCAGATTCAAAAATTTCAAGTTTAGATCATATACGATGTATATACTTTGCCGTATATTATATATTATACCTAATTTGGAAAAATGAGAATATGAAGAATAAATTTATCATTATTCAAAAATATCTTCCGCATTATGGTTACAAAAAATTATAACAATAATATCTACAAACGATTATTTTCAAAATTATTCAACTCGTCGGAAATTGAGAGACACTTTTTTTTTCTGAATTGAACATCGCAAAAATATGGGACAACAAAAAAAAGAACTCTGCAAATTCAAAAGTTCACTTAACGCTATAACCTACGATCAGAATCGATTATTTTTTTTTTTCAATCTTTTTCAATTTTCTAATCTATTGCAAATTGAGTGAAAAGATGATTATCGTCTATACTGTGTACAGTTAAATTATCATCCGATATTTACAATATCCTTACGGTACACATATTTACTATAGAGTTTTATTTATTCAAACAAACAAATAAATAAAAAATAAAAAAAATAACAACACACCTGTTTCTTTTCAAACTTCGATGAAAATCGCTGCAACCAACATACGAGAGTATAATAAACGAACGCAATCGAAGAAAGTATCATTAAACACGCTATAATATGCGGTCAATAAATAAATGTACATACATACATACGTGTCATGTATATTATATATATATATATATATATATATTATAATTGCACGAGGTTCATGGCCGATCGAGCTCTCGACGGCGCCAATCATCAAATCGTCGTTTCATGTATTCATCTATTTGATTTCGTTTAATTTTCCCTTTAGTATTTCGACACAGAATAAAGCTTATTTATTATTATTATTATTATTATTATTATTATTATTATTATTATTATTATTATTATTATTATTATTATTATTCTAACTACTAGTATTAATTATGAATATGATTATTATTATGATTTCTCTAATTAATATACAATAAGGGGGATTAATTTACCTGAATATCTGTAATACACTGGTACAGGCTTATGCCCGATCCAATTAAGGGAATAGCAGCTATAGCAGGATAGAAGGAGATGGAGGAAAAAACGCGATTTCGGGATCGCAAACTTGGAACTTGGAACTACGGGGATTTCAACCGTTACGTATAGCAATTTCAACATATTATCTATAGGCTGAATTTATTTTCAAATCAATATATTATTGTTTACAGTACCTAAACACCCGATATACCTCTGCGGTATATCAAATACATCGTATATATGTATAGGTATAGAATTTTATTGAAAAGAAATGAACTGAAATTTATCAACTATATACATACGGAACCGCAACGTATTATAGATTTTCTGCGATCAAGATATCAAGAGAATGAAATTTTTATTAATTTTTTTTTTTTTTTTTTTGGTTCTTCCTTCTCTTTTGTTCAATTTTTCTTTTTATTTTCTTTTATTTATTTATTTATTTCTTTGGTTTCTCTGATCGTGAAGGAAATATTTAAATTCCAACTAGAGAATATATAACGACAGCGAGAATTGAAGAAAAAGTGTATATATTGATTGGGAAGGAATATATTTGATCGTCGGTTAAATATTTAGTCTATAGTTTTAGTCCTGGCTGAGATGGAAAGAGTGAAAAAAATGGAGTGAAAAAATTTTGTATGAAATTTTCTTTTGTATACAGTCATAGTTTTTTTTAATTTTTATTATATGATTAATCGACCGAGTCTACAAGGCTATTAATATTAATAATAATTATGAAAATTGGGTTAATAATTAGACGAGGTCTTGACGAAGGATCGGCTAAATATTTCTCATATTAAAACGTGAAATTGCGAGGCTAGAATTGCTTTGACCCAATTCACCGCGTCTATACACCACATACATTCATATATATAAATATATATATATATATATATATATACGAGTATAATAAACACAAGACTGGAAATCGCACTTTTATCTGACACGTACGTCAATATCAACGTTTGATATCCATTCTGTGTATAACTCAATGCGAGAAGTTATTCGGATCGATATAACATCACTCGAAAGACGTTTTTCTGCAAATTATACCCAGAAAGAAAAAATGAACGCAAATAAATTGCATTTCCGAACAATTTTTAGAAAATTTGGAATCTTTCGACTGGGGTGGAATTGAAATTCTGAATTTCGAAAGCTGCGAAAGGTCATAATTCCACATTTTTATACTACTGACTCAGAGTTTTTGGAAAAATTATTTTCCCGGAAGTCTACGTAGCCAATTTGAAAAACTTCGAATGGAAAAACACCGAAGGATCAAAATCCCGAAAGCTAATAAGATCCGAAAGGCCAAAACTCTGAATCTCGAAAATCGCGAGATGCTTTGTCACGAGCTTTCCTTAAATTTGCGGATTTTTGGACTTTCTGAATTTCGAACTTTCGAAACTTTGATCTGTCTGCATTTCGACTTTTCGGAATTTGCAAGTTCTAAACTGTAACATTTCCATAAACTCAGAATCACGTCTAAAATAAATTCGCAATTTCAACGGTTCGGAACTTTTGGAATTCGAAACTTCAATCCCGCTCCATTCTCGTCATGATATTTGAATGAATACCTGTACGTGCAATGAATACATAATCATGCTATGGTCGGATTTGTATATATACATATATATGTATACCTATATACCTAAAGCACGTATGTATGTATTGTTAATTCGCCTATATAGGTATATAAATCGATTGGTATATTAAAAAAAAAATATTATTAATTTTGCCATATGAGATTATATTACAAGATAAATTACACTGACGTCAGCCGTCGTGCAAACGTCAAGTTGCATAAGCTTTTGCAAATACAACACGGAATGGGCGAATCGCAAATCACGAATCACGAATCTTAAATCTCGAATCTTGTATCTAGAATCTAGAATACGAAGTATGGGTCGAACGTATAAGTATAGTTGTAGTAGTACTAGTAGTAGTAGAAACGGCCAAACTCGGAATGAGGACATTTACTAGCATTATACACATACACATATATATGTATATATGTATAAATGACACACACATTATATATATATACCTATCCACATATACATATCAGTTAGTTTAGTACGCGTATATACGCGATATTTGCACCGTGATTTACTGACGGGGTTAAAAACATTCGCCTCTTTCGTGACGATCACCAACTGCATTCTATACATCACTACCCAATCTATCTATCTATCTATCTATCTATCTATGTATGTATGTATGTATTTGTGTATGTATGATCAAGGGAAAGGTGTAAAGGAGGGTGCTAGGGGTGCACCAGTGTTATCGCTTTGCATTTTATATACCTACACATATCTAGGTACATACATATCATACATCTACAGATAGGTAGGTATAACACACCTTACCCCGTGCAACGGTGAATTCTGCATTTTTGCGTGATACTATACCTACGGCATATGTGTACATACATTTAATTTATTAGAAATGTTACACACGTGAATGTAGGTATATAATATAATTTCGTGACGGAAGATTTTATTTTCCCGATTTTTAAGATAATAACAAATTGAACGTTTTCAATTCAAAATCGAGATTTCAGTTGCCCGATTTATGCGCGCGGTGTTATAAGAAAAAATTTATCATTTTCTAATCGAATCAAATTTCCTGATTTTTTATAACATGTTTTTGAGTCACTAATTTTTTTCTCTTTTTTTTTTTCTCTACCTCTACGTTTATTTTAATATTATTTTATTTGTATTTCTCTCGTTTTCTATCTCTTTTTTCTTCAATTTTGAAATAATGCGAAAGTCGTAGACAGAAACAGACAGCCAAATAATTGATTCGATCGTGTACTTTACTGTATATAACAATACCTATATCTCCCTCACATGCGATGTACATGAAATGCATGTACATATTTATGTATGTTATAGTTATACGTGCATGTACATATACAATTCGCAACGTAGGTACCTACCTATACTTCTCTTGATAAAAATCGATCGGTTAAACGCATACGACCCAGTTTCAAATTTCACTAAAACACCGTAACTTCGTCGTTATGAATAATCCAGTCGAGTTAATTTTGCCGAATAATTTTACTATCCGATCATTGATTTGAAGTGGGGTCTAGAAGAGGCAGAAAAAAAAAAAAACTTATTTTGGAATCAGAAGACGCCTGCTGTAATTTAGACACAATGTAGTTTTTTTCTTTTTTCGCTTTATTTTCTCCGTTTGAAAGAAAATCTGTTTTCTTCAATTCTGACGAATTTCTCTCTCTCTTTCTCTCTGCTTCTAATCAAATTCGAGCTGTTATATAGGTGAATAAAAATGTTCCTTTTAAATTCGGGAGAATTTTCACCAATTACGATTCCGCCACGTGATATCGACGGTTTTAACGATTTCTTTTTTCAACCCTCATTGACAAAAATTAAAGCTATCTATCGATCCGAGATAAAACGTGAGAAAATAATTCCTCATCATTTTTAAATGGGGGGGGGGGGGGGGGGGGGGGTCTTTTTTTGTCTTTTGTTTTTCTTAAACTCAAACTTCATGGTACATGCGGTAAATTTTTTCTTTTTCTTTTTGGTCAAAAGACAAACTGGAACTCTGTGAAGTTGGAAATTTTTTCCCATACCAGCCGTTTTCCAGAGGACCAAGCTCATCAATTTTGCAAAAAAAACTAACAGACAGGTAGAGTTTTTTTGAACGGTTTGATAAAAATAAAGTGAAAGCTCGCTTTTTTTAATCATTATTTACACGTAGGTATAATAGATTCGTATATGGATAAACTATATGGTCAGTATAACTGTTGAAATATCGTACATAACGATGGTATGGATTTCAATGCACCGTTTGTTGTGTCAGGAATTCATTTTTATCTCTATACGTTTACTCAGTTTTTCAAATATTTTTTAGATGGGTTTGAAATTGCAAATTTCAAAAGCTGCGAAAGGTGAAAATTCCGAATTTTTATACTACTGACTCAGAGTTTTTAGAATGATCATTTTTCCGAAAGATTATACGTAGCCAATTTGAAAAACTCCGAATGGAAAAACACCGAAGGTTAAAAATTCCGAAAGCTAAAGATCCGAAAGGCCAAAACTCCGAATCTTGGCATTCGTGAGATACAATGTCGTTTGTTTTGTATTCCCGGATTTTTGAGCTCCCTGCATCTTGACTTTTCGGAATTTTCAACTTTTGAACTCTAACGTTTCTAGAAACTCAGAATCGCGTCTCAAAATAAAAAAAAAAAAAAACAAATAAAAAAAAAATTTGCAATTTCGACAGTTTAGAAATTTTGGAATTTGAAACTTCAATCCCGCCCTATATATTTTCTACGATCAAAATATCATCGAGAAATTTATGGATTTTCCAAAAAAAGTTCGTGGGGTAGATTTTCGATAACATGTGCCAAGTTTTTCTTCATCATTTCGAACTATGCTTGACATATCGTTCATCGAAGTTGGCGAGGTAAAATTTATCAAAATCGAATTCGAATCGATTGGTGATAGATTAGGTTAGGTTAGGTTATCTAAAAAATATATCTATCACCGATCGATTCGAATTCGATTTTGATAAATTTTACCTCGCCAACTTCGTTGAACGATTAGGTGATTTCCCGTTTTCTAACGTACAGATGAAACAACGTCATGTCGTTTTACCGTACCATTGTTCGCGATTACATTTCCACCTTATAGGTATATATATACCTTCAGAGTCCGGTTAACTTTAGCGAAAAACGATAGAAATAGAGATAGAAATAGATAAAGGCAGGTGTAGGGAAAAGAGTGAGAGAATTCTAAGCTTCGCGATGACACTCGCAAAGTACAGTAACGCACAAAAGCAGACCACTCGACACGAGAAGTGGCAAGAAAGTGTTTGCCCGTTGAAGTTCGTCTTTGCAACTATATATATATGTATATATATATATATATATACACCTACTAGGTTTACAATAGCAAATAGAGAACTACGTAGCGCTTCACACCTGAGGAGAAAATTTCCTCTCCTAAACGGACACGTCACAAATAATTCTACGTTTATTTATTTATTTATTTATTTATACATTCATTTATTCATTTATTTCATCAGAAAAGCCCAACTAATTTCATTTTTGAATATAATTCACCGTAAACTTCAATAATTTTCTTCCCTATCTTTTTCTCTCTTTTATTTTCTCTGTTTCTCTGAAATATCAGTTTTTTTTTTGCCGTTTGTTGAATAACCCCGAACAATGAATGAATGGCTAATGAGACGATAATTTGTTGCTGTAACTTTATAGTACTGTAAGAAGAAAAGAATTAAAAAAACGTCGATAGACTACTTAGGTATACGTAATTTAAGTTTGTCGATAATTGACTTCTCTGAACTGTTCTTCTCATTTTCTTCATTTTCTCACTCTGTTTTATTTATTTATTTTAAATTTTTTTAGTTCGAAAGACAAATTACGTTCTCAAGTTTTTCAAGTTTATTCGAATGAATGCAAGTTCAACGCATTATGACAACACAAAATTCTCCCAATTTTTGAGGGTATAGGAAAAGGTAGGAAAAATGAAAATTATTAGCAAAAAAAAAGATAACGAAATAAAAATCGCAAAAAAAAAAACCAAAAAAACTATACGTAACTATATTCATATTTCGCGACATGAATATATTTGAATATTTATGTATATAATGCACATAAGTATGCCAATAAATCCAATATCAATATATTATTACGTAAAAAAAAGGAATAGAAAAAAAAAAAAAACGTTTGAAAAAATTTCATCTCTCTCTAGTTTCTTCAACTGCAGACCATTCTAGACCGTACTATTAATATATACGTAGAAAACATTAATTTTCCAAAGTCATAAACAAAGCTAGAGGTAACCGTAAGTTGTGGGGGGAGAAGGGGGGCTGTCGATACTTTTAATAAAATACCAGCAATTAAATACGACAGAACCGACTGAGAGAGCTTTTTTTTTCTCTTTTTTTTTCTACTTCTTCTTATTCTTCTTTCTCTACTATTTCTATTGCGGATTCATATACGTAAGAAAAGGACGGAGTAACGATGCAAAAGGGGGGGGGGGGGGGGGGGGGGGTGAAGTTCGGAAGGTAATATCGTACTCATATTTTAGGTAGGTGAAGAGAAGGGAGAAGGTCGGTTGCCGTAGCAAAAGAGTCAAGGGATGGTAACGGGGTTGAGGAGAAATACGGAAAAACAGAGAAAGCGAAAGAAAGAAATAGAGAGAAAAAAAGAAAGAGAGAGAAAGAGATGGCGAGGCGAGACGAAGAAACAAAAAAGAATTGGTAAAAATAAGAAAAGAAAAAATAAAATAAAATCTCACTCCCTCCCCCCCCCCCCCCCCCCTCCCCCCATCCCCTAGCTCTACCAACCCCCGTCTTGTGGGTGGGGGAAAAATAGTTACCCCCGCTCTTATACCGAGAGAAAAACCCCCCCCTGTTGGTGGTGGTGGTGCTTCGCTGCACCCTCTCCATGCAATCCCTGAATCCCAGCAGAATTCCCCTGCGTCACCCCTGGGTTATGCCCCACCCTTACCTTGATATTTCAGAAATTTTTTGAATATCCGATCAATAGGATGCTTGCGCTGCAAAAAAATAATCAAGAAGTAGTAGTAGTCGACGTCATAGTAGTAGCACAAGTATAAGTAGTGGTGGTGGCGTGTAACGGCATTGGCGGGGGTTTAGACACAGACGATGAGGAAGGGTGGAATTAATACTCCGAGATCTGTCAATCCCCCACTTTTAAACCCACCCCCATTTTAAGCCACCAGCCCTCAAGCCCGAAAGCTCTTTCACCCTCTGCACAGAGGAACACCTCTGGTAATTTATTATCAATAAATTTGTTCTACTATCTTTTTGTGCATTTACTAGTGAATTGTAATTGCAAAATAATTATAAATATAATTATGACATACCCACGTATATTGATTTTTCTATTTTTCACTTTTGACTTTTTATCGCGTAAGGGATGAAGAAAGTATTCACTCCGTATTACGAACGACTTCTAACAATTCCAATAAGTTTTTTGATTTTTTTTTGTTTGATTTGTTTTTTTTTCTTTCAAGCTGATCAATGGAAAATTAAGATCAAGCCAAGTTAACTTGCGATTTATTTTCATTTTGGAAAATTGAACACTTGAAACAGAAATTTTTTTACAACTTTTTCTTCCATTTCCTTTACTTATTCTATACAGACGAATAATACTTCCGTCTGTCTGTGTGACGTAGGGTAATTTTTGAACGTTTATAGATTTTCTGAAATTTTCCCAGTTGGTCTATGGTATATCTGATCTTGATTAATAATTAGACGATACCGCTTATACTGACGTATAATAGTAGTTGGTAAATGCATACCTGAGTATGCAAAGTGGACTAGAAATTTTCGGGACATTATTGAAAATCCATAGCACAGATATTCGGCGTGCATATTTTAGCTTTTTAATTAAAAGAAAAAAAAAAAAATTCATCGTTTTAATTCTCTGGTAGAATTAATTAATATCTCATACTATATACTTCGCGAGGTGGTTGTCTATGTATAATAAATATACATACATATACGTGTATTATAACTTTACAATTTTTATCCACGTGTATAAAATATGAAACGGTGATGAGATTTTGTGCAGTGCTATACTAAAAAAAATCCCCATACGAATCGCGACCTCGCTAAATTTTTTTGTTCCAAGCCTGGACTATAATACCTTTCCATTTCCAAAATCTCGTTAATAATTTACACGGTTTAATGACAAATATGATACGAACAAATTGGCAGAAAAATATAATATCATCTCATTGTCAGCCTAATTACTTATTCCCTGACGTATTTTTATACCCAACGGGGGGAGGAGAGAATTTTCTAATAGTATATATATTATTCATGGGTATAATATAATATAAAATATAAAATATATATATATATATACGCGTGTATTGTATACATATATACATACATACATACATACATATATGTGTAAACTTATTCACGTATATGTATGTATATAGGTTGAAAGCTAATGAGAATTGTATTTTATTAATCATTCACAAGCCTCCCGGATGCTTCTCTGTCTAATTAAGAGAATCTCGTGATTAAGACAACTTCTCAGAGCTTCACTCTCCTCCCTGTACATCTACAAATATACTATATATAATCGTATACTTATATATCATATTATAATGATATATTACACATATTATATCTACAACTTACACATTTGAATCCAGTAGGTATCGTATTGTATATTTTGCATAGATACACACATACATGCATACGTGCGAATATATATATATATATATTTTCAAATTTGTTTTCGAATTGGACCGAAATCTCGGTAAAATACGAAGTCAGTTATACAGACAGAGGTATTTCATTTTTCTTCTTTGATTTTATTTTATTTTTTTGTCGAATTTAATAATTTCTCAAAATTTTGAATACAAAAATGCCAATTGTTTCAATTCATTCCGTATATTTGAACTCAAAAACAACGAAAACTGATATTCGCAGTTCATTATAAACCCGCAAATGTCAGACAAACTAGAGAAGCAATGGCAAAAAAAAAAAAAAAAAAAAAAAAAAAAAAATGAGCAAAAAAAATAAAGAAAAAAATAACAAGTTTCCACAATTTCATATACAACGTGAAAGAATCAATTTTCATTTCAAAATTCATACCGTGATACAAATGTTCAAGGCATATATATAAATCACGTCACATTCCGTAACAGAAGTGAGAATTGAAATAATCGAAAGCAAATGGAAATAGCAGAAAAAAAAAAGAAGAAAAAGATATTGTAAAGAAAGAAAGAAAAAGAAAAAAAAACAATTTTCAAAGGAGTGAAGTAAAGATAAAAGCAAAATTCTTTGAAAACACAAAAAGTCCTGGTTCTGGTCCTTCCTCCACCCTTTCTGCCCCCTAGCCCATTTCTTCAACCCCCGTCGACCCCCATGCTTCATGGAAACAGGAACTCAGAGGGGGTCGTACGTTCTGAAGCGTTTCATAATTGAGACCAGAGGGATCGATAGCATTTTTTGGCGAGCCAGAAAGAGAGAGAGAGAGAGAGAGAGTGAGAAAAAGAGAAGCTGGCAAAGAGCTAGAGGGTTGAGGAGAGAGGCGTCGCGCACTCAACGGGACAGGACAGGGGTTTCGGGGGGGGGGGGGGGGGGGGGGGGGGGGGTTGAAGTTCTGATATATATATACATATATGTATTTATGTGTGTCCCAAGTTACGTATGTGAGCATGTGTATATATATATGTATATATACCCACCCACACGTGTCTACCTGCATATATACATATATGTATACGTGTCAATGCGATCGTACCTGCCCTACGTACTTCTATGTACATACATACACTATACTATACTATACATGCATTCGGCTATACATATATGGTACAAACATACGTGTATATCGTTGATGGTACTCGCTTGGCGCGCGAGAAACCAGGAGAAAAGAGGGCGACGAGAGAGAGAGAGAGAGAGAGAGAGAGAGAGAAAAAGGGAAAAATACACACAAAAAAAAGAGGTGGAAGGGATACCATACATATACATATATACTTTTCGACAAAGAGTCGACGCTTTTTTATAATTGCGTTTTTAATTTGATGGATTCTTTGAAGCGATTTTTTCTCTCCCCTGTATCTAACCCCCCCCCCCCCCCCCCCCCCCCCTCAACTCCCAGCTCGAGGAAAGGGGGGTGGGGGGGGGGAGGACTCGGAAATGAGAGAGTTTGCAACTGGTGACAGAAGTTTTTTTTTTCGGTCTGTTGCAGGAAGTAAGATATTATATATATATATATTTATATATATATTATGTATTATATATATATATATAAGTATAAGAGAGAGAGAGAAAGGGGGTGGTTTGGCTCTAAAAGTTTGCTTGAGAAAGTTTTGACTCTCTTTTCTCGAGAAATATATTATACATATATGTACATAATACATATATATACGAAGGGATGCAACGTAAATACATATACATATAAACGTGTGTCTACATTTGTCCTCATATATGTATATTATATCCATATATGTGTGTTCGTGTATAGGGGTGTATTAAAATTTCGTTGCAGTGCATCCGTTAATTAAGAATTTAATTAGGATTCACACCACACCGAGTATAGGGGGTAGGAAGGTAGGTAGGTAGAATTAAAGGGGTGGGAGTACGACGACGGTACTAAGTTTTTTTTTTTTTTTTTTTTCGTAAGGTTTACAGGGGTATAGGGCGTTGATAAAAAAAAATTTTGAACACGAATATAATAACGAGTATATACCTACCTATCTCGATATGATTATTATCATCGTCATGATCGTTATTATCATCGGTATTATATTATGTATTATATTATGTCAATATACTTGACTTTTTCTAATTATCAATTTTTCCTATTCTATCTGATCGTTCGGTAGTAGATAAATAACATTTTTATTTATTTCCTCTAAAATTTACAAATTCACAGATTTACTTCGAAAAAAAAAAAATGAAAAAAAAAAATTTCAAATTTCAGTATACCGGTACGTGTATTTCATTCTGTTCATCTGGTAAAACGTTCTTTTCTAAATCTAGATTGATTTTTATGAAATTTTTAATAGTTAAAAATTTGGAAAATATGAAAAAAAAAAAAAACCAATTTCAGGGAATTAAAAAATTGGGATTTTTCGGGGTAAGGGGATAAGTTGATGCAACATCGATACACGGCTAGCCTCATCCCCAGTTAACCGACTTTTGCCCCTGCAGCAGGAGTATATGTATGTATATATGCACATATATATATATACCTATACAAAAAGATAGGAGAAATCTTGAAACCTTAAACTCGCTCCCCGTTCGACAAGAAGTAAGGATGGCTTCGTGCTCGAACTTTAATCCATTGAATCGTGAAATTTGAAATTTGATATCTTATCCTCTTTTACTCCGAACAGGGAAGCTGCAATGGCTGATAATTGATGTATGATTATACACATCATCATATAAGTATATATACTATATGCCGTTAATCATTGTTCAGGTGCTAATGAAAATCACTCACGCAAAAAAAAAAAAAAAAAAAAAAACAAAAAAAAAAAAAAAAAAGAAAATTGCAAAATCAATCAGAATTGCGGAATTTCGTCTTGTGTTTCGTTTTTTTGTTCTGTACAGATGATTTCCTGACTCAATAGAAAATTGTTTAATTACTGTATTTCTACATTACCTACGGAACATATAGAATTTGAAATTGTATCATCCGTTCAAAAAATTCGTTATTTCTTCAAAAATCCTACGAGATCGTTATACTTATTTGACAAAAAAAAAAAAATATAGATCGAAAAAGTATACGAAGTCAATTTTGATAAACTTTGAAAGCACACCGAAATTCATTCTGTTATTTCAACAAAAGAAGAGAACAAATAGAAAGAAAAAAATCCATCTCCAGCAACGTATATACCTATGTATCTAGACAAAGACAGGAGGAATGAAAAAAAAACGAGAGAACAATGAAGAAAAAAGAAAAAGGTGCGGTGCGAAAAAAATCCACCTACAGCTAAAAAAAAAAAGAAAGAAAAAAAAACAAAAAAAAAACTAGCGACTAAATTCGGGAAATGGTAAAAACAACCGAAATAAAGTCTCTTGACGGTAGTAGTGTTCGCAGCTATCGGTGGACCGCTTTGCTTTTGCCAGAGGTGGCGCTTTCAGGGCTGGTCGGCGGAAACGCAACGAGTAGAGTAGAGTATAGAGGATAGGGTTGAATGAGGACGAGGATGAGGATGAGGATGAGGACGAGGATGAGGATGAGGATGAAGAGAAAGAGGAAGAGAAATAGGAAGAGGCAAAGGGATGGTTGGGATGCTGGGTGGCTTCGGGGGGAAGGGGAGGGGAGGGGGGGGGGGGGGGGGATTTGGCTGGTTCATAGTAGCTGGTGGGAGGGAAAACGAACTGTTGCTTCACCCGGTTGCACGGTCATGGAAAACGCGGGAATTTCGAGTGTTTATCGCAGATTAAATTCACCCTAATTTTCTCACTTTCTTTCCATCTCTCTATTTCTCTCTCTCTATCTTTTTATTCATCAATTTCCTCCTTCACACTGTAATTTATAGTCAAACGTTATTCCAAAATCTGTTTATCAAAATTTGCCATGATTCATAATAATCAATAAGCAAATTTCATCTCGTCTTAGGGAATATCAAACTAAACGAAAAATTTGCTAACTAGACGACAATTAGATAATAAAAATCATTTATTATTATGTACAGAAATTTCTATGAGGCAAGAAAATAGATACAAAATTTTCTACCGATCTATAACTATTTTTAATTCGGTTACCTCTGTATATTATGGTAATTGCTATCTGAAACGTTATGGGAAATTATGATTCAAGGCTAATTCCTCGCAATTCACAACTCGAAAGGCGCAAATCTATACGGCATTATAGTACGTTCGCTAGATGATTTCGTCATCTGCGATTAGGCCTTGCATTCTCCTAGAAAAACAAGCCACCTACTATTTTATTTCATAAGATTTTGTTATCATTCAATATTCGTTCGTCGATTTCTCGACTGTTTCTCGATTTTCATATAAAATGTCTTTAGTCTCATCTTCCTTAATCTCTGTATGATCTACTAATCAACTCTATTTCTATTGGATTGAATACCAAATGAAAAAATAAAAATATAGAGAAAGAAAGAGAGAAATGATTTACCCCTTCTATTTACTAGCTTTAAAGGCTCTAGCTAACTCACGATCAACTCAACTCTAGGATGGAATGGCGTGGTATGTCCTAGCCTAGCCTAGCCTAGCCTAGCTTAGCCTAGCCCGTGGTAGTTGACCCACCAGCGGTTGATGTCAGTGTTACGCGGACTCTATATACCCTACATAGATATATACACGTACTCTATGTAACTATTATAGATGTATAGGTAAAGCCAGTGCTCTTGGAGGTTTGACTATATGTATACTAACTTCCCCGTTTCGTGCGGATGTTGATTCAGATGCAGATACGTAGTACGTAGTACGTAGTAGGTAGACTACTTGTGGAGCTTTAGGATCATATACCTTCTTCGTATGTATAACGTATGTATGTATGTATATATATATATATATATATATAAACGATTTACCAGCCTCACGTGAGGTTGTGGGTCGGTTTGAACCTGTTGGCACTGTTCCATCTCGGTTAAACATCACTGGCATTACACCGCAAAATTAATACTATGACTTTGAACACTTCGAATTCATATGCCAACACAAATTTCAATCGTTCATATCGTACACAGTATATGAAAGATCGTGCTATCTCAAATTATGAAATAATAACGTGCTATTCCGGATCATGAAAGACATTTTCATTGATATGGTACTGGAATTTGGAGTGCCTGGAATATTCAAAGCACTCTTTTTCAATTGATCAATCAATTTTTACAATTATTTTCTTATTTTTATTTATTTTTTTCTTGTTTTTCTGATACAGAAACAACAAATTTGAGACAAGTTTGAATGAGAAAAATGTTGATTCTTCAAACTTATCTTGAATTTTATTATTATTTTATTTTATTTTATTTTCAAATAATCTATTAGAAAACAGTGATTTGTATACTCCAGGCAAAACATATTTAAGTGCTGTATCAATGTAAATATCGTCTTTGATCGGGATACCACGTTCTTCTGGCACATTTTGAAATAGCACGTTTTTTGGCACGTTTTGAAAAAGCACGTTCTTCCATAACGATTTTTTTTTTTTTTTTTTTTTTTTTCATCTCACCTAAGGGATGGAAAGGTGTCATTTTATGTCTAAAATCTTTCCCAGACGAATGAGTCTAGTTTTTTTTTTTTTTTTTTTTTTTTCTCGAAAATCCTACGATGTGAATAAATTTAAAACTTGACGGGATGAAAGCTTGTCTTTTGAAGGTGGAAGTCAATTCCGATCAAAATCGACCGATTGGTTTAGCCAATGAAAGGTCATAACGTCTTATTTAACGGGGGGACAGGGAAAAATAGTCAATCATCGAATTAGAGGTGTAAAATCTTACCTTGTTATCCTTCAACACTTCAAGACGATCATTCAAGCCCTCGATCTTCCAGAAAAAGAAGAAGCTCTGCTCACGTTGATTAGCACGAAAAACACCAAAATTCACAACACTGAACTTTACCCGATGACAGTCGACGGAGAAATGACAATTAGGCCGATTGGAAATTTCGAAATATCTCGATTTGCACTTCCGAAAGACGATAGATCGACTTTCGATCCATTGTACGTATAATACTCGAGCATCGGCTGATCAACACTGGGAACGATCACTGTAGTCCGAAAGCCACTTGACACGACGGCGATTCGCGAACGAATGACGAATCGGGCCGATCAAAAACGACGGACCAAGTACCGAATTTGGATTATCGTTTCTAATGTGTATTATAGTTTCAGTCGTGTGACTGACGAGGCTCGGGACGCTGTGACGTCAGATTATTTCTGCCGCCGCTTCTAGTGGCGATTGAATAGCTTGAAAAGACTTAACTGGCTGGAAAAAAAATCGTTTGAATATCAGACGAGGTGGGTTTTGTGGTTTTGGAACATTTTTCTTCTTTCCTGGTCAGTTACCGTGACATTCGAATTCCTCTTTCATTATCTCGATTGCAATTTGTATAAAAAAGTGTGAACCCTGTAAAACTTAACCACCCTTATGGTTGTTTGTTTGTTTGTTTTTTCTTGAATCCCGGTGATATTGTACACGGAAATGGATATGAAAAAAATAAAAATAAACGTTCAAAGGGCAGCAATTCACTTGAAAAATTGTACTAACAAAACTAATTTTTATTTATTTTTTCCTTCCATTACTGTTTCGGATAATTAGTCGAAACGTTATTATAGTCGATTTGTATTTTGAATTTCTTCGGTATTATCCACGATCTAGGAAATTTTTTTTTTTTTTTGGGGATTAAGATCCAGAAAATACTAAAGTGAAAAAGTAAACAAAAGCAGTAAGCTGACAATTTTACCATTATTTCCAAATATTTTGAACTATAGGTTCAGTAATTTGTTAAAGTAAATCGATATAGACCTTGAGAAAATTCCTTTGATGGTAAAACCTCCGCGAAAAATCTGTCCCACTTCACGTGGAAACATCCTATACATGTAGGAATACATGCCAAATTGAACCACCACCCTCGAGTTTGTCCTAAAAAAAAAAAAAATAATTATTTCCATGATAGACAAGTAGATACATTTAGGGATGGTGCCGATGGACGAAAGCATTTTGCGCGTAGGTAACATACATACATACATACATCGTTGCAATAGAATCTCGAATAGATGGCGAAGGTTTGGGAAGCGAAGACGATCCCTGCCGTTGCACCCCTAGATATATATCTATTTGTAGATATAGAAACGCATCCTGGGGTGGTTTGGGGTTGGGTAGGGGAGGGGATGAGGGGGTTGGTGGGTTGTGGGGATGTGAGAAGCGCAGAGGAGCTTCCGTGCAGTGGGGTTTGCCCGTAAAACAAAGTAACGACGAAACCGTACCTACTACCCTCTACCTTCCACCCTCCACCTTCCACCTTCCACCTTCCACCTTTACCTCCTTCGACCCTCTCTACCCCATGCCCATGCCCATATTCTCCCACCTACCCTTCGCAAAGCCCAGGCGCCGCTCGCGGAAACGTCGAACGAAACATTAAAAACTGTAAAAAGCTGCAAGGGAGCCGAGCGTAGCGAATAGGAGCGCATAGGAGAGGGGAGAGAAGGTTATGACAGCCGAGGTATTGAGCGGATCCTTCGTTAAGAAAGAAGAAGAAAAAAAATAGAAAATAAAATAACGGTGAAAAATAAAATGTAATAAAAAAAAAAAAAAATGAAACTGGGGAAAAAATAATGTAAAAAACTAAAATTGGAAATAAAACCAGAAGCACCCCCGGCAGGCGACGGGAATAGGTGGAGGAAATGCAGGTGGAGGAAGAAGGAAGAAGGTGGAAGGTAGAAAGAGGCCAAGTAACCGAATCTGACGCACTCTTTCCTTTCCTTCCCTATATCCTTTCATTTTCTATCCTTTTCTTGCAGCCGTGTTAGGTTCTTCCACCCTCCACCCTCCACCCTCCACCCTCCACCCTCCACCCTCCACCCTCCACCCTCCACCCTCCACCCTCGACCTCTCCGCCCGAGGTGCCTTCGGTTAGGAGAGAAAAAGCTGCACCCTGTACCTGCACCCGTCGCTTGGGTGGTGCGCTTTTTCACTCCCACCTATCATCCCATCCCTTCTACCAAATTTTTTCTTTTTTTTTTTGTTTCTTTCTTTTTACTTTTCGTTTTTTGTGTTTCTTTGTTTCTTTTTCACCTTTACTTCCTATATTTCCCGATGGCTGGTGCAACCTCTAAACGCGCGATGTACCTACCTACCTTGTACACCTTTGGAGCGAATATGACCTTACCTATATGGATATATATATATATGTATAAATCATCCCTTTTCCGATGAACCCTACATCCCGGGCGACGTCGTATACTTGATGCACCCTTTACATCCCTTGGCAGTTAGGTACTATATAGGTATAGGATCCATGACTTCGTATAGAGAATAGAGAATCTTTGGTTATCCCATTCCCGAAATGCACCCTTTCACGCGATGGAAGGGCGTTTTTTTTTTCCTCTCTAATTTCTCTCTCTTTATTTTACTCTGCAGTTTCTGTTTTGGTTGTAGAATCCGGGATTCGCAGGCTCGCGCTTTTAACTCGACGAGTTTTTTTTTTTTTGTTTTTTTTTCTTCTTTGCTTTTGTGATTTCGTGTTTTTTTCTTTTTCTTTTTTTTCTTCTCATCCTTGTTTTTCGTTTGTTTTTATCCATCAATAGACTATGTACACTTATATTATGGTATTTACGTATCCATACGTAAAGCTAGATTCGATGGTATGCCTATGGTTAGGCGGATACGCGATCCCTGGAGAAAGGGAAAAACATTGAAAAATTGAAAAAAAAAAATAAAAAACAAAACAAAATTAATAAAAACAAAACGGTGAATCGAAGGCGTTTCGATACTTCTGTATCGACGTTACCTTTTCATTTTGTTTTTTTTGTTTTTTTTTTTCTTTACAATATGGATATGAAGGATATACAGGTACCTTTCTATGATCCATGCATTTTCAACTATATCATAGCTACTGAATGCAATGATTATTAACATCTCCAGTAATCAAATACTAATGATTTTCACATATACCCTACACAGTCGACAGTTGAGTGAAATTCATTACGTGAGACAGAGGAAGACATGTTTTTTTTTTTTTTTCTCAATTTTTCAATTTATTTTTTATCCACCGAAATTACTGGCGGGTAATTATTTAGAAGCGAGTGAAAAAGAGAAGTGCTTTTAAGCGTGCATCCGTTGAGGAAATCGCAATTTTGTTTCTGTGTAAAATTTCCGCACAGTCATGCCTGTAAAAGTTCGTGTGTCTCTATGTACATACGACCATATACACATCTACACATATTCTTATAGGTACAATATACAATAATACATATAATATACTTAAAAACTATGTAATGGAAAAATATCACCTCCTTGTTTAGTACTTGTAACTTCAAAGAGGAAGAAAAAAATACCCCCCCATAAATACATGTGTAGGTATGTCATACGTGTAACTAAAACAGACCATCAGAGAAGCACGTGTCTAACATTACTCACACGAAATATCAAACCTCATCAAATCAAATCATCAAATGTGAAAAAAAAGAACCCCCCCCCCCCCCCAAAAAAAACCAAGAGAAAAAAAAAACAAAAAAACAATTAACATCCCTTCTTTTAATCTTCGCCAAAGATGCACCTATATAGCTGACGCACCCTGAGAACCTACGAGCGCGACGGTAAGGGTTGGGTGGAAGTTGGGGGGAGTTATTCTACGGGTGAAATAGCCGCTAGGTGGATAGATAAAGAAGAAAATTGGGATGAGTCGTTGTGGGTGGGTTGCAGGAGAGACTCGGGAGTAAAAGAGAAAGAGAGAGAGAGAGAGAGTGTGTGTGTATGCTGGGGGTGGGGGTTGGGGGGTGGCGAAGGAAACAGGGTGGAGGTAGAGGAGCGTGGCAACCTAGGATGAAAGGATGGTTACCAGCTACTACCCTATTGATCGGTAATTCTTTTTCTCTTGTTGCATATTAGGCGCTCTCTGCCCGTCGCGGTCCCTTACCGTCTCTACCCTCACCCCGCCACTACCCGGTAGAAGTACGACGCTTCGCCACTCTACCACCACCACCACCACCAACGCCGCCGCCACCTCATGTTTCCACCCCTAACCTCCCAAATCCTAGTTTTCTCCTCCGCGAGTTCTCCCCCCCCCCCCCCCCCCCCTCCAAACCCCGCCGACCCTACTTTCCTTCCGCGTTCTTACCGTAATGTTTCATTTCGAAGAAGAACCGAACCCAGACCAACTTTTGGAGTGGGGTTGGTTGTTCTTCGCGCAAGGGGGTGGGGGTGGAGCTGGGTTGAGGGTTGGAGGTGGGGGTTATATAGATATGTACCGACACACTCCCTCTCACACCCTCCACACCCCCAACCTCCGTATACATCTACATAGTTGCCGTGATCTGAAATATATTGCAATGCAAGACGCGCCGGGTGACAGCGGCGGGACGGTTTTCCATGTCTACGTACTATCTACCTAGTATATGCATGTATTATATCGGCCCGCCGCGAGTTCCTGGGCACAACTATACGTTTATCCCCCTGCCTTACACACTCGTATCCCGCGGACGCATTTGTACGAAAAAAAATAATAACCTGCAACGCTGACGGCGAGAAAAGCTTCGTTTCTTTTTGTTTTTTCTGGTACTTTTTGAATTTTTTTTTTCCTCCTTTTTTGTCAAAAACGGTGTGCGTGCTAAGGAAGGTCCTAGAATTCGGCCTTCTTCTTTCTCTATTTCTTCTCATTTTTGTTTTTCCCACTGTTCAATGCAATTGGCAAAGTTGTTTTGTGATTTATTCTGTTTTTTTTTGTCGATATTGCAAAATCAAATTTGAACATAATTATTTATTGTTTGTTTCTTTTCTGTTACAGATAATATGCGGCCGATCAAGTGACGACGAGGGGGCATTAGTCGTCGATTAAAAAGAAGAATAATAACATAACGAATAACGAATTATGCATACGTTTCGTCATAACATAACCTCGACATCGAAGAGATTCTTTGTCTTTGCTAGGTGAAAAAACTGAAGGGGATTCTTCGAAGAGTAAAGAAAGAGAGAGAGAGAGAAAAAAAAAGGAAAAATTGAACATTAAAACAAAAAAGAAATTTGGAGTAAAAAAAAAGAATAAGAAAAGAAATATCACGCCGACGACCGTCTCTATCATTCGCCGCGCGTTACTCGAGCGGCATCAACACACAATATACGAACGGCTAGGTTAACCCTGCCGCTGTCCCACTACGACCAAGACCATCGCCTTCCCCCCCCCCCCCCCTGCCCCCCAATCTCCCCCTTCCACCCCACGATTTCCCCTCCTAAGGATACCCTCCCCCACCCCCATCCACCATCATTTGGTGGCAACGCGTCCCACTCTCTGTCTCTATTACTCTCCCTCCTTTTTCTCCTTTATCCCCGCTGACGCTGACGACGCCGCCACCGGCGACGGGGCGACGCCGACGCCGCCGTTGCACCGACCGACCGACCGAAAGACCCGACCGACCGACCGGCATCCATCCCCTCTCACTCTTTGTATATATATATATATATATATATGGTTAAGGTAGGGGGATAAAGCTACGTCACGTAACTGACGTCACGAGAAACGTATACACACTCCCCGTACCGAAGTTTTGCCCCCTCAACGACCCATCCCCACCAAGGAGGAAACGACTGGAGGCAGCAGGAGCAGCACCAGCAGCAGCAGCAACCAGCAGCAGCAACCACCGCCGCCACCACCACCACTACCACCACCGGTTCTTCACCGACCCCCTCCCCCTCCCCCCCCTATCGCGTTCTCATACCCCCCCCCCCCCCTCCCGGTGCATTTCCCCTTGCACGCATACAACCGCGTGTATATTGGAGGTACCAAACGCGCACGGCCAACACACACACATCCCTAAGATGTGATTTCAAAAATGGCGGATTGCTCCTATGCCCGTTGCATACAGGAACGGCGACGCATTCGACGCGAGCTACTGCGATGGACGAAGAATATGGTTTACGTAGTCGGTGAGTAATCTTTCCTAATTTTTTCTCGTTTTTTTTTTTGATTTTTTTTTTGTTTTCTCAAATTTTTTTTTTCTCATTCAGATTCATAGATACATACGTATATGTTTTCATTCTCTCCTTCTCCTCCCATTCTCTCTCTCTCTCTCTCTCTCTCTCTCTCTCTCTCTCTCTCTCTCTCTCTCTCTCTCTTTGTCCACAAGTGTCAATAACATCAGTCACATGATCCTTTTTTTTTTATATCTAAAATTTGAGAAACAATATGATGCAGTATTTTTTGTACGAATGATTATTATGATTTATATATATATATATATATATATATATATATATATTTATTACGAAGTGGGTAATTCTATGACATAATTATCATAAAAAATCGTCAAAATTCTAATTGTCGATGTTTTTGAATAACATGATCATTCGTCAATGGCGAAATGACGACGTATGGCTTGGCTGTACGTATACCTACCTCGCAATAATGAAATGTGTCTTTTTTTTTTTTTTTATTCTATTTTTCTAATTGTTTTTTTTTTTTTCAAACTTCGAAACGCCCGCGATTCTAACCTTAAAAAACAACTAAATGTCACTGTTGCGCAGCGCACCACGTTGTACCGTGTCGTTCCGCTGCGCTTACCGGTCTGTCTGGTCCACCTACTAGGTACTATAACCTATACCTACTCTACTCATACTCGCCCTACTGGTGTTTATTCTACTATAGATGTGTCAATACGTTCGACGCGGAGCATTTGCTCTATACTAAAGGACTAAAGTACTATATCTATCTATCTATCTATCTATCAATCAACATGTATCTATAATCCGTTGAACGTTATACTATCATACGGTGCAAGTATAGAGCAAAGGTGTTTCCGAGCTGCCGCATCCTGCAGCAATGGGTTCCGCGCGGCGTTGTTGATCCCGTTGAAAAGAGCCAACCGCATGATGCACACGCGGTACCCCTTAGGTATATTATACCTATATAGGTAGCCAACCATCTACCTTATACTGTATCTACCTATCTACCTATACCTACATACCTATAACCACCTACTCTCTAGATGCGCGCGTGTGTCCGCGCGCGCTTGTTTTCCCATCTCTTTCTCTCTTTATCTCTCTCTATCTCTATGTCCTTCATCTTTCTCGCACTTCCGTCTGGTTGTATACATATATATATTAATATATATATGTATATATGTGTGTCGTTGTATACATGACCAACAATCCACGTGTGCGTGTATATGTATAGATATATGTATGTATGTGTGTATGTGTGTAGGTTTGTTGGTATATATATATATATATGTATTATACGATAGAGTCCGCGAGCCGCGTGTTCGTGACTAGTGCGACCTGTTGCGATTTGAAATGCTGAATCTTGGCCAAGGATAGTCGCATCCATGCTACATAGGGTACTACATATACATATACATATATATATATATAGATTATATTATATACTCCATTCTCACCGCGCATCTCTCTCTCTCTCTCTACATCTCTATCTCTATATTTTTATCTCTTTCTCTTTTTCACCTTTAAATAAAAATAGGTACACACATATTTAAATATAAATATATATATTATAATAATAATAATATCACCCTATTTAAGATTATTCGTATATTTGAATCTCCATCACACGGTTCTATAATCACGCGTCTAGAAAAAAATCTCCAAAACCGGGCAGGTCACATCGATTTAGGAAAAAAAAAACCAGAAAAAAAAAAAAAAAACTAATCATAATTCTATACGAAACATAATCATATTTTTTTTTCAATCATATAAGAATAACAACAACAACATGAACTTGAAAAAACGGAAAGAAAGGGTACATACCTATATCTTTATCAATTCATAGGAAGAGAAGAGAAGAGAAGAAAAAAAGGGGGGGAAAAAAAGAGATGAAAAAATAATTTTACACAAAGATATAATGTATACAATATTAGAATGTGATTTGAGCAACGGCGCAGACTTCTGAGCTGGTTGTTTTAGCTCCCGGAAATTCGCCGTCTCACTATCGCTTCTGTTGCGGTGCCGTGTAACGTTTCTTTATTATTCTTATTCATATTCATATTATTATTGTTATCATGATGAATTCGTTTTTTTTTTGTTTTGTTTTTTTTTTCGTGTATTACAAGATAAGAAATTGCGAGCGCGGTTTTCTATTCAAACCTCTAATTATATAATAATCGTCATAGTCCCTTCGAGCTTTGAAGACGTTGGCTCTCGGGTGTGGCACTTTATTATTACCTTATACCACTGTGTCATATAGATACTCGAAGTGCATTCATTAAACTAAATCGATACCTACAGATTTTTTTTTTTTGTTTTCCCCTTTTAATTGCTGTCTTTTGCGGAAATTACAATATTCATCTGAAGCAACGACATCGAGTGACAGTAAAATAAACAACGAAATAGTGTACGTCGTTTAATTTCTAACTACCATATCGTGAAATTTCGTGCTATAATAATATTATGAGATATTTGTTGATCGATCGGTGAGCAAAAAGTACTATATATTATATATAAACAGAATATGCAATGTGTACTTTTGATTCTTTTTATTTTCATTCGTTAATTATAGTTTATTTTTGTATTTTTTTATTTATTTTTTTCTTCATTTCTTCTCAATTTCGTTTTCTCCTGAAATCAATTTGGTATACTTGTTACACTTCTCGATGTATATCCCTTTCCATACTGATATGGAGGTGTTTTACTATACATATATATAATATATCTATGTAGACGTGTATATATATATATATTTTCGTCTTATTATTTCATTTGAAATGAATCTTGTGATTATAATACAGGTATACATTTATATGTATAACGTATTCGTGTATGTATATGTGTACGCATATAGATGTGTATATACACGTGATGGTAGACGATGGGCGAAATTTGAGTAAGGTAAACAGTGTGGGATAGATAGCTGCGTTCATTTCCGTGAAATGCATGTATACATAGGTATATGTAACATATATATATAAGGAGAGTGCATCGGAGTATGTTGAATGCATTATGATGGTAGTGGTACTAGTATTAGTATTAGTATTGGTATTAGTATTAGTAGTAGTAGTAGTAGGTGGGTAGGCTGCAGTCAGGGAGGTTGCTGGCAGTCAGGGGTGGTAGACAGACAGAGGGGTATTTTCTACCCCTTATACGAAATTCTGCCCTGGGGGGTTATATATGTCCTCTCTTCCTCCCCCTCTAACTTCATCCTCTTCCTTTCTGACTCTCCCTACCTCTGCCCCCACCTATTCCCGTTGCTTTCCTACTACCTACCTACCTACCTACCTACCTACCTACCACCCCCGCGTCCTTCGGTCGACGCGCGACGCCGGCGTCGCGACGGGTGTCAGGAGACCGCCGAGTACTGCACGGGCTGCGCGCCTTGACCACAGACAACCAGCCGTCCCAGCCGCCGCCCGAAAGGTTTTCGCTTCTTCTTCTTCTTCTTCTTCTTCTTCTTCTTCTTCGTCTTCTTCTTCTTATAACTTCTTCTTCTTCTTCTTCTTGTCTTCTCACTCTGACGAGGATCACTTTGAACCATAAACATAAACACGGAAATATACTAAAATACAAACACAAAAACACACGCGTATATATATATATATATATATATATCGCACCTGTCTCTAATATACTCACGCGGGGGAGGTGGGAGGGGGGAAGGGGGGGCTTCAGTCGTGTATCGCGATACCTTGTTTCTACATATGTGTATACCTATATAAGAGGACGCGGAAGTTTATCGTGTGTGAGTTAATCGAGTGCGTGAGGGATACGAGAGTGAATGAGTGAGTGAGTCAGTGAGTTTGGGTGAGTGAAAAGAGTTCCGAGTGTGTGTTCGAAGGATCAAGATAAATGGATTCGTTTTTGTTTATATATAAGAAGCAATTTGAAATTTATGTCAAATTGATCAATTAGAAACGGAGACTGTGCGGATCTAATATGCTGGAAAATATTTGCAGAATTTACGGATCGAGGTTAAAACGCGTTTATTTCGCAAACCTGTTCCCGCACTGCACTTCAAATGAATATCTTTAACTTTGTATATAGATCCGATTTGGCTCCACAAATGATTATTTGAAGAAATTTCAAATGATTTGAATTTTTTTCTATTTAATATTTCAACCACCATGTACAAAATGAGTATCTCGAAAATTTGCCCCCCTCTTTCAAATGATGATTTTGACGATTTTTATTTATTTTTTTTGTCACTCTGTTTTTTATTTTCTACTTTCTTCTAATTTCGTTCTAGGTTTTGTCTATCAATCCATTCGATGACAAATCAATGACAGAGAGAGAGAGAGAAGGAAAGAGGCGAAATATAAAGGGAAAAAAAAATTCTGAAAAAAAAAAATGCTTCAACCCCATCGGAATGCAACGATAAAAATTCGCAGCACTTCGTGTTTCTTCGGGTTTCGCGGGGTCGTGCTAGTTCCGGGAGAATGAAGGGGAGGGGGGACGTCGGGTTCGGATGCGTAATGAAACGATATTGGGAGATGTTCTCAGGAGTAGGGATATTAGGGGTAGAAGCTCAAGGGTGGGGATCGTCTTTGGCAGCTCCAACCCCCACCCTTAACTTTCTCACCCTCTTTCTCTCTCTCTCTTTCTTCCGATTGACCTCGCTTCGGGTTGAGGGGTAGCAATGGCAAAGAGGGTAGGAATGGCGCGGGTGGGGAAAGAAATAGGGGTTAAGGAGAAAGTGGGTGGGGGGTGGGTTGGAGAACGTTGGACCATGGGGGGTAAATTGACGAAAATGACGCGTCTCTTTCTTCCCGATGCAACGCCTCGAAAATCGTTTCCTAAAAATTCTCTTGTTAAACGCAACCATCCGCTCCGTACGATACGACGACAAAAGACTGCATCCTACTTTTTCAGGAATATAAAAACCAGATACAAAATAATTTGAGGAAAAATAATGAAATTTCGAAGAAATGGATATGGACGAAATTCTGAAACCGATAATCAGTGCAGTGAGGAAATCTTAAATTCATTAAATACACGATAATCATTATTCGATCATTTAAAATAATATACATATAAATAAATAGAGAAATATTAATCAGTGATAAGTGATTGATTGTGTGGAAAATCTTCGATACTATCTATTCTTCGGAATATACATAAACGTATATGTGCTTATATTCCTGTATAATAACGATCAATTCTGACTTGTGAGGATGTGTAAAAATGATTTTTCAATCATCTACATAGACTGGTGTGACACGTAGGTACATAGGAAATATTTGTATCTATTCGCCTATCTTGTGAATTCAAATTGTTAAATCGAAAGGACGATCGTCCTGCGAATGGTGATTAAAAATTACACGGTGTGCGGAGGATCGTACGTAACGGAATTTTAATTCTAAACATAATATACGTTTACCTAATATGTTTTATAATCCCGTTACATGAATTATATATACTCTAATCTTCATAAATTTTACGTCTTGAAGGGAGGGTGCGAAATTCATTCAACAAAAATCATAACTGGTTGTCTAAAACGACTGATCTTTATTCAAATTGTCAAATTTTTTCAAATTTTTTTCATTTCTGAATTCGATTCTCATATCTTTCTTTTAATATCTCGCGTTCTCCAAAAGCCCTTCGAAAAAGTGTGCGAGAAATTTGCGAAATTCATCCCTGTGCAATTTCTCTCTCTCTCTCTCTCTCTCTCTCTCTCTCTCTCTCTATCTTTGTCTGTCTATCTGTGTTTTGCCAGTGTACGTGTGTCTGTGTGTGTGTGTTTGGGTCGGGATAATATCAACAAGTTGTACTACCTACGCCGGTGATCTGGTCGGTTGTTTAACCGTGTATATATGTATATATATATACGTATATATGTATACGTGGTATACATAAATATACATGTGCGAATTATACTTTATTATAGGGATGATAATCATACCTAGAGACAGACATTTGGCACAACTGACAATAAGCCTGAAACAATTTTCTTTTTCTATTTTTTTTTTTTTTTCTTTCTTTCTTTCTTTGTTTTTACTTATTTTCAGTTAATTAATATTATATTCATCTATAAGAACTTATTAATCACGAAATTGAAGTTTACACCATGACATATGCATATTTTTAAAAAGCAAGGTCCTTTTTTGTTCCAATTGATTGATTCGTTTTTTTTTGTTTGGTCAAAATCCATTGATTAGTTTGATTTTTTGTTGTTGTTGTTTTTTTTTTTCTCACGTTTTTCGTGACGATGATCGGATTGAATGAATTCCGTTTGTTGGGTTTTATCTGCATCTATGTTCAATACATCTGTGTTCATATATAATCTTGATTTACATGATATGTATGTATGAAATACCTATGCACGAGCGTGTGATAAGCCAGGAGTCAAACAAGCCGAGTAATTGACACGGTTATGCAAACGATGCCTAAATATAGTATCACCCGAGCTTATTGCCAATCAGTCTTTGTACTCGTTGCTACAGTTCCCAATTCGGTTCTGTAATTTTGATTGCAGTCTCTTCTTTATGCACTTTGGAATTTACTATGAACAAAGAGCCAAAACCGAACGAAAAAACGTGAAATGCTAATCAAGGAAAAATTAGAAGATGAAATTTTTGCCTCTTACTAATAATAAAAAAAACAGTTTAATTCGTAGACAGAAAATGAGAATTTATCTATTTATCTATCTATATTTATATAGTTGGATTCGATTGTTTCTCGCGTATGAATTAGTTTCCCGAAATGTAATCTGTTCTGATTATCAAAGCGTCTGAAATAGAAGAAGGAAACGTGAAGGAAAATTTGAAACTAGAGATACGGAAAATTCAACTATTTGGAAAACAAAGGATCTTTGTTACAGTATCTATTTCTATGACAGAGTCTAGCCTAGACTTCGCACACTTCCGGTATCATTCGGTGAGGATCGCATTTCTCAAATGGCGACCGTCTTCATTGAACTTTCCCGCTTTAGTATCTTATGTCTTAAAAACTATCTTAGACCCAAAGCTACTGTCTACACATGAACACGTCTGTTGCACTATTTTTTTGATTTTTTTCTGAGTAGGAAAATTGTGGAAAAGTTCTTCAGGCTTCGATCTCAACCTCAAGAGTCGATTATATGAGGCTGTAGGTATATAGGGCGATTCAGAATTCGTGAGGAGTATCTTACAGGGCGAATCCTCATTAAAATCCAAGTCGAAAATTCCTTAAAAATTTTTCCGAAAAACGGTTCTTTACACATTGAACATTTTTTCTGAATTCAAAAACTAAAATGTTTTTTGTTCATCTTCAAATTCCAACCAAGTGAGATGAAAATGGTTTTAATACTTTTCGTTTAGACAACAATTTGCTTCTTATTTCATCAGATTCATAACAATAACACAATTTTTTCAAAAGTTCATTGGAAAAAAACAATAAACAAATTTAAAAAAATATATTTTTCATTTAACCAACAAAGTCAGTTTTCAGAGAAATGGCTGAGAAACTTTCAATTTCGATTTTGACGAGGATTCACCCTGTAAAATATTCGTCACGAATTCTGAATCATATCCTGTATAGGGGTTCGATTTTCTCCGCTTCTGAATTTGATTTTAGGTTTAGATTTCTATTGTTCCTAATATTCTCTTCCCTTCTTTCCGTCTGATTTTCGTTTAACAAAATGTCGCAGACGTTGGGGAGTATATGTATAGGGTGTTGGTACAAAGGGGGTTTCTTGCAGTGGCGTTCTGTCCTCGCACCCTTGATATCGATTAAAGCTGCATACTAGGTAGGTAGGCAGGTAGGCGAGTTGAGTTTGAAGGCAACTTTCTGTTACTTCGTCGTCTACAGTAGTAAACGTGCTTTTGTTGTCAGACGAATACGCTACGACATTGTTCACCATTTTCCATTCTACGTTTACCGAAATTTCCAAAATTCCATATATATTTTTATACGAAATTTTCGCAATTCGCCTCCAAAGAATTTCTATCGTCGTTTTTCTTTATGAAAAATTAAAATCCTATAAGAAACTCAAACGACATTTTGTGATTTGAAGAAAAAAATTTAGGATGATTTTTTTATTTTGTTTTTTTATTGTTTTTTTGTTTTGTTTTTTTTTTCGTCTAGTTTTTGGTATTTCTCTGAAATCAGGAGTCTGTTATCTATTCAAATCGGCAAATCCAATCAATGCACCGATATTTTGTATCTGTACTAAAATGTACCTATACGCAGTTTGTTGATCGGTTTAAAAACTGATATTTACCTAGCGTTCGCGATTAAACAATTTTCGGGGTAGAACCGATAATAGAGATTTAATTTTCACACCAATCAATGCAGATTTCATGATTCTCGATGCTCGATTGTTTTCGCATACGATTTTCCACTGATTGTATAATAGTATATATGTATACATACCGCTGTATGTACATACATGGATATGTATATTAATATTATACACACAAATATACATACAATATACATATATACATGGAAAAAGGTTTAGTATGTGTGTAACTGCTGGTGGAGCTATTTTGTGCGATAAATCACGGTCTGTGTAATATTCAAATTGATTTCAACTCGTTAAAATGATTTTCCACGGTTCTTTAAGCCCCGGTACCGATTGATTGTCAATACGGGGTAAATAGGATAACGCGTACCGAATAGCGTTTATCGAACGGTATATGTATATAAAATCCGTTTTTTTTTTGTTTTTTTTTTTATGTAAACGTGAGAATAGTATAATAGCAGAAAATACTTTCTGCAGTTTTATCCATTTTTTTTTAAATTTATTTATTTATTTTTTTTTGTCAAAACGACTTTTCTTCTACACATATATTTATACATACTATACATATAGGTAGGTATATAAATATTTGTATACTGAAACTGAAGTTGCTATTCTCTTGAGAAAAATATAAATATACTTTGAACAAGATTATCGTTGGCCGCAAAGCGGGACTTGCTGCGGTTCAGCAAGACGCTAATTATGATTAACGCTTGCCTGTCACGTACATAATTACATATATACGTACCGGCTACATTTATACATGATATGGTACATATAAGTATGGTAGAATTCTCAAACACCCGCAGTCTCCTATGTCACTATATTTGCAAAAACAAAAAAAAAAACAAAAAAAAAAAAAAAACAAAAAAAAAAAAATTCGCAAATCAGACAGAACCAAGAGAAACAAAAAAATTGAACCAAACACTTTATTTGAAAAATTGATACACATTTATTTAATACACAAGTCCGTGAGAAGTTGGAATAAAAATTTTGTACATCTGCAATTACAGAGGCAGATTGCAAAATTATAGTGGCGAAATAAAGTGAATCTTACTTTTGACAAAATTTTCTTTAGAGAAGACCGAAAAATTGAAATCAAGATGAGAAGAAGAAAAAAAGAATTTTCATTCGAAAAACGAGACTTTTGTATTTCATATGAAGCAATTTTTCGAAGGGGGTAAAAATTATTGATTGGATAAATTGCCTAGAATAATAATTATAAAAAGTGTATGAAAAATAGATGAAGAAAAAAAAAAAAGGATAAAAATAAAAATAAAAATGTCTTTCGATCGGGTAGTAGGCACGGCTGCGCCTGTGACGTCATAGGTCTCGTTTCTAATTCCGTTGGGGTAGGCCTCGGTACCCGGGATGCGCGATTCAGTAACGCGCAGCCCATGCAACCACCTGTATACTACTGGGCGAGGTGGTGGTTCACCGTCAACTTCCTCATCCTCGTTCTCGTCCTGTTCCTCTTCCTCTTCCTTTTCCTTTTCCTTTTCCTCTTCCTCTTCCTCTTCCTCTTCCTCTTCCTCCCGGATTCTCCTTCCGATGTAGGTATATATATATATAATATATATGTATATATAGACCAAGCCACCCCCTTTCAACCCTTTTCAACCCCTACTCGCCAAGTTTCTTGGCGAAGCACCACCGCGTGCCGAGATACTCTTCAGTTGATTTGCGAGACCTTCAGGGAACACCGTGTACCTTTACCTAACCTAACCCTAACCCCAACCAACCCTTATAGGTACCTTATACCCGCGATTAGAAACCGCGCCTAATTTCGCTTTACCTTCGATCAAATTTCTTATTAGTGGGAAATTTATTTTGACGAGGACTTACGTACGGCGTCGATGGGCAAGTTACGCGGCAATTTAGCAATACAAAAAAGCCTCAGATTTTATTTTATTTTCTAGTATTTCGGTTGATATTAATCCTATTTCAACTGGGGGGGGGGGGGGGGGGGGGGTGGTAGATAATGTTTGTGAGGAAAAATATGTGAGATTATTCTCAACCCTTGCATTCTTTTTCAGCCCTTCGGTGGGATGAAAATTATGGACTTGTTTTCAAGGGAGCGACTTGGTATATGGATATAGGACGTTTTACAAACGATGTAACATTATAAAAAAAACATTGTAAAATTGTTCAGATTGGTATAAAAAAATATTCTAGAGTAAATATTGCCAATTTTTCTTTAATGTTAAATGATTGTTGAACTTTTTGAAAATCTCTCAAAGATCGGTGTGTAGAATGTTCTAGAAAATTCGTGAATGTTTTGGAAATTTTTACCAATTTTTCTTCTTACCATCGACCAGTTTCAAACAAAATATTGTTAAAATATTGAACTTTGTTGTTTTTTCATACACATTCACTCCAACAAATTTAAAAGAATTTCACTTAATGGATCTGAAACCCATAAACACCCCCTGATTTTTTTTCTTCTACCCATAGTGCTGCGGTCTTTGATTGTGGTTTGATTCAACATTCTCAATTTTGATGGTTTGTTTTTCAAATATTTTATTTTATATTATTCATACATGTTGGGATTGCCTACCTATAAACAGATGATTTTTAGGCACATAGGATAAATATGTGACATTTTAATCAAAAATTTCAATCACCTATCGGTTAGTTTTGCATCAATATAATTTTAACAGTACATAAAATCGTCTGTATCTTTATGCCTCTTCCATATATAGTTCGGGTATAGATTCCAAATAGAATAATATGGTTTTAGAAGCAAAACAGCTCTTCACGTCTCCGACTTCTAGTACCTATCGCTATATTCTTTTTATATACCTCTGTCTCTTATTCTGGAACCTGCAATTTCGTGCTGGACTTGAATTCATGAAAGTGTAAAAACCCCCTAGACACCTTGGCCCATGTATTATGCAGAGACTCTTCTATATATATATCAGCTTTTTTCCCCATTTCATTTTTCTTCTCCAAAGTAGAATGCTCCTTGTGGTATACCTATACTATGTTATATATTCGTACATGCGATATATACAATATAAATATATGCCTATGTTTATAGGTATACAGATATTCTCTACCTGTACTAATTATATCGTTAGATCTCGATTGACCATAGCTGATTGTATCGTAGAGTGTCGACTGACCCTCGCCAGATGGTCTCGTAACTAACTGCAGGCCAACCAACTAACTAACTAACTAACTAACTAACCAACTAACTAAGTAAGTAGGAACAGCTGAATTTAATAAGAACAAGAGGCTTATTGTGGGATTTTTACCCGATAGGGATAAGCATAAGGTGTTTGCTAAAAAGCCATTCCGAATGCAGCTGCACTTTTTCTCCGATACATAGACACATAAATATTATTCGTACTTGTATACCGACTGGAATCGGTACGCTCTTATTTATTGGGACAATTTTTTGCCATGCTGTGATTATTTAAACTGAACGTCTTAATGAACAATCGATCAAATCGCAATCCTAATTAAATTCAGAAATGAAGTACGCGGTATAATGGGTATATCAAAAATATTTCTTATATTTCTGATTGTTATTCAAGGAACGAGAAATTTCTGAACCTTCTCGTCTTTTTACTCGTTTTTTATTCGATGTTCATCGATAGCGAAGGGGATGATTAAAAAATAATTCGAAATTTTTTCTTCGCTGATAATATCGAATCCCATTAATAATCCCAAGCTGTGTGAATATCGCCTATGAATTTTTTTTGTCGAATCTTAAATTGCATGAATGTAATTGTAAGAATACGAAAATTCACCAAACTTATGTTCGCATTTTCATTTATTCAACCCTTCGTGTTCAGATACCATTTTTTTTTCAGCGAAGAGCTGGATTTTTCGCATTTACATTTTCCAGATAAATCCGCGTTCATTGCTAATCCAAAATCGATCCTCTTTACACGTCGAAATAAATACCTGTATTCAAATGACGAAATCTAACTCGAAAATATTGAAAATTTAAAAAGTTGTGATTTTTTTTGATGAAAAGATGTAGTTTTTGACAAATTTACCTATTTGCGATTTTTATTTTTGAACATGTTGTGATTGAAGTTTTGACAAAACAACTTTTCACACATGTTTCAGAATGTTCAAAGTATTTTCAGTATTTTTTCGATCCCAATTAAACTGATAGTTCTTACACAGCAACTATTTGTAACTTGACTGGGTAAATTTTACCCAGTGTGACTACTTCGTTGAATTTCAATATTCTACTAAGGCCACGAAAGGTTAAGGACAATGAAAAATCTTTATTGTAATAGAAAAGTGACAGGCGGGTGACTTGATTACGAGGAAACTACTTTCATTCATATTTCTTCACACGGTTTATTACATGTATATGTACATTCTTGCAATATATCTTTTTTTCCTTGAATATTGACACGTTCACGTCATTCACGCATCTTTCACGCTTCCTAATATCATCATCCTGATAAAAATCTCACACTTACGACTACTGACGTATATTATGCATGCTAAACGAATACCTTATATATAAACGAGCTGTCATCTACTGCATCTGAGATTATCGGATGCCTTAGAAATTGTATTACATATATATTGAAAGGAAAAAGGAATTTTTTTTTTTTTCACAATTGACAAAATTGTATAGGGACGTTGTGGAAGTTATAAGGGTAAAGTCTAAGAATTTCAAAACTCGGAATATATCGACAGGCATATGGGAATAAGAAGAATATAAAGGAGCGTTAATTCCATAGTAAAGAAAATGCGGCTGGGGCAGTTAATTCGTTCGGATTGCGGTTAAGGTTTTTCCCGTAATTAGCCTCTCGTAATACATATTATACTAACCAGTATATTATCCATTTTCTTCAACTATTTGTTCATTATTATATTAACAAGAGTATAAGGCTTTATGCGGTTCAATCAAACCCGTCATTCGTCACCAACATCGCATCGCCATTTATAATACGTTAATACAGTATATTACAATTAGTCCAAGTGTTCAGAACCAACCGACAATGTTCAAGAATGTGGGCGCGTGCCTATAACGTCATATACATATACAATAGGTATATATATATATACATATATATATCTATCGTACCACAACCATTTTCTAATCCACAAACAAATGGCCTCCGACCCAACCCGACCCTAAACGGCCAATCATAACGCCGGAATATTCGACCCATTCATATATACGTCTATGGCTCTCGGACAAGGATTCTAATCTCGTCTATACATATACCAATCAGAAGCTTGAATTAGGCCAGTATACGACGACTTGCCATACTTATGGCTTAGAGAACGTCGTTCAGGCATATATATATATAGTGTGGAGAATAGTTGTGTGCGTGTTTAGTTCAGTGGGGCAAAAAAAAGGATCGTTGAAATTGAACACCAAAGGCACTCAGTGCACATTGCCTACCACAAGGCTATTCTTTGTCCAAAACTAACGTACGCGCACCAATACGAGTTGAAACACCGATCAAATATCTCGACACGTATGTCATGTATGTATATATATATATATATATATATGTATAGATACGTGAAATTTCCGGATGTGTGTGATCGTTTGGTGTAAATACATATATATATATATATATATATAGATGAAAGACCGTTCAACACCCTCAAAGATTTGCGATAGTGTGCTGTAAACTGCGATGACGGACAACCGGTTTCCTGTCGTCTGACCCTAATTCTGTACTGTACCTACGGGCAACAACGTTCAGTTATGTTTGTACCTACGCAAGTAAGTTCGTATACCTTATAGATGTAAACTACGACTTCAGTTTTCTAATTTATCATTTTGGAAACTGAAGAGATAATAGGTGTTATTGAGATCAATACGATTTTTGAATTGAGGCGATATAATGGAAATCACTTATCTGACTTAACCTAGCCAACATAGAAATAAATAACATGCAGTTTTACTTAAATCCTATCGGTTTTTTGACTGTGTCATATTACATAATGCAATTTTGAATAGAATTCCATATCGCCTCGACCTAATGCCATATGAAACTATGTTAGGAATTTCATTGTTACCGATTGTTATCACCTCGAAAACGCGATTCGTAATTTATCAGAAATTATACAACCTATCGGAGTGAAACTCAGGAGATTAATGCTTCACTGTAACAGAAAATGGCCTAGTATTTTACTGTTTGGACAAAATGAATAGAATTCCAGTCAGATTCAGATTTCTTATGTTAACTAGGTTAGGTTAGGTTCAAAGCTACAAGTATCATATCGCCTCAATTGCCGAGTCTTCCTTGTAATTTCTCGTCGTTGTTGGATAGTTTTTTTCCTCCAACTATATATCTCGAAAACGGATCAATGGATTTCTGTGATTTTGGTCCTGATCAATGCTATTCTTAATCGATTTTATTGTTCATAATATCAGTCCGGTATTTTCTGATTTATTGAAAAAGCAATATCTCAAAAGATAAAATTTTATTTCATGATATTTCTGGAACGGATCAACCGATTTTTATACCATTTTCGTCTTTAATCGACAGAATTTGATTCAATTCGAATCTGAATGAATTTCTGCATCAATCGGTTCATTAGCTTGTGACTTGTGAGAAGCATTCATAGACTTTCCACTCTATGATTATACGGTTATTAAATAATGAGGAAATAGTTTTTCTGTATCGCCTATCGTTACCGTGGCGTCGGCAAACCAACCTAACAATAAAGAAATCATTGAAACCTATATACTTGAATGAAAAAAAAAAAAAAAAATCAGAGAAAATTCTTATCGGTCTCGTGAGAATTCTATATATTTCTCATTCACGCAATTCATATATATATATATTATCTATATCACATGTGTAATATACATATGGGTATATACATACATATATATATATATACTATATATTATATGTTGGTTTTACAATTAGCAGAGATATGGTCGATTAGATAAAATGGCGGTGTCGCTATTACCCAAGATTGTGACCACTCTTTGGTCGTATGGAAAATCCAAAACCACCAACTATCTTTATAACAGGTCTATATGTATTATGTATATCCACCATATATATACGTATTTACATTAAATATAATACCGCGATGGGAAATTCTCATTTTTTAATTGCGACTCGCGCCTCTTTGTGACAGAAATTAGAAATGAAAAAAAAACAAAAAAAAAAAAAGAAACACATGTATTAGGTATGCCGTGAGCAATCGTTGAATAAAATTTTTAACAAAATTGAACTAATCGGAGTATCTATATCTATATATATATATATATATATATAGAGATACTCCTATATATATATATATATATATAGATATAGATATAGATACTCCGATTAGTTCAATTTTGTTAAAAATTTTATTCAAATTTTATATATATATATATAGGATAATTTTCCCGCCGGTTTCAATCATCCAGCCAATTAACAATTACGTTCTATATATACGTATATATGTATATACAGATATCTACATGGCGTAACGATTATCGTATAGCAAATTGTCTACCCGGTGTTTCTCTATCGGGACTGGGCTACTTTATTGGCTCTCCGAAGCTAGTCCCAGGTCCGGTGTCACGGACACGTATTATATACATATATATACATACATATATACATATACTATACGTATGTATACACGTAGTTGTACGTAGTACCGTACGTAGTACGTAACAACTATATGTATATAATGTATATATATATGTATATATTATATACCTACTCTCCAGGCTCTCGCATAGCTCGGAGGTCACTATATCGTCTATTCATTTTCTCCCTCGTGCCAGTGCACCTCCGATATACATACCTAAGTATATGTATATATACATGTACAACATACTATACACTTTGATTCATGGCAGCCGCGTGTTGCGCACGCATATACATATATATGTATATTAGGGTGCTTTTTTTTGGCGACTATTTTTTTTTTTTTTTTTCTTCTTTCTTTCTTTCTCTTCTTATGATATGGAAAATGAACGTTGGTAAAAAATAAATGAATTCAGGACTTGTTGAAATTTCTGAAACTAAGCTATATAGGTACCGATCCCCTTGAATTGATAATCAAATTGATGATTACGATAGTTTCGCACGTCTTTTCGTCCCGAGATATATTGTGATATATGTACATATAAATTTACACCTATCCCATATACCTACATGCAAAATTAATCTATTTATATATAGGTATAATAACGGACAGAGGTTAATGCGGCAAAATGGCGTAATAAACCCGCTGGGTAAATATGGTATACATGTATATAATGTAAAAGTGAATAAAGACTAGAGAGATAACGAATAAAAGAAATTAAAAAAAAACAAAAAAAAAACGTAAAAAGTAAAATACAAAATGAAGAAATGTGTAAAAAAAAAAAGAAAAAATTATTCCAATAATCAGAAGATGTGCGCTTGCCGCAGAAGGTTTACACAGTAGCTATACATACATAGATATGTATACATATATATATTATATATAAACATGTACGTGAATAGTCATTATACATATTATACCATATATTCGCACACTTACAGATATCCCTGCACGCATGTACTACATATACGTATGTATGTATACTGAATTAATGTCCAACAACAAATATGTATTGGCGGATATTGGTACAGGTATATATACATGTGTACATGTACATTACAATACATGCTCGTCATTATTATACATACCTACACACATTGATATTTCCATTGTCATTAAGTAGTTGGAACATTTGACAAACAGGTATAATTTATTCAGTTGTTTTTCACATGCGAAAACAGTGTTGCACACGCTGCAGTTGATATATCGGGCTATTGTATGTACGTATATGTATGTATATACACGTATTTTTATATATATATGTATATAGGTACACTTATACCCATGTCTGACTTATTGTCGATATTTTATTTCCCTTCGTTGTTTTCTAGTTTTTTTCTATGTATATTTCTTTTTTCCTTTTTTTTTTTTTTCTTCAAATTTGTAATTATCATAGAATATCGCGTATACTGCAGAGACAGAGGGGGGGGGGGGGGGGGGGGGGGGGGGGGGGGAGTACAGTATATATGTATTAGTGAGCAGAAATGTCGTTGCAAAAATGTATATTCAGATAATGCATTAGAACCTAACCTCAGATACTTATACTTACATACATATAATAAATTATATACCTACATATAATACAGGTGAGATGAATAATTATTCACATTTACCTGAGTATATATAGATGTGGGTATATAGATAAATTCTAAACGCTTGCATAGCTTGAGGCTGAATCGTTTTTATTTTTATTCATTTATTCTTATGTATATATGTTTTCTGTTTTCTCATCGTTTTCCAAACGAATTCATTTGATCGAGTTACAACAGATACCTTATATATCTGTACATAATATGTATCATGTACTTCTTTTATCCACGTTTTGTCTTTTTACTCGTAATTATCTTAGACTTGTTTGTTCACTTGGATAATTAGACGACGCAATAGATATACTTATACCTATACTCATCTAACTAATCGTATTCGTATATATTCTAGATTTTCACTATAGCTGGTATACATACATACATACATGTATATATGCGTCTACTTTTTTTTTTCAAGTTTTTATTTTTATTTTGTTTTTTCTTATATTATTTATACTGGATCCTAGACACTTGCAGATTTCAGTACACTAATTAATTCATCAAAGCTGTTGTGCTATATTTATATTTATTGTATAGAATATTTATATAATATACAGTACTGTTTGTTATTAGGGAAATAGGATAAATCTTTTGTTTATTGTCAAAGAAATTAATTAAGAGCTGTTGAAATGAATCGATGAACGATATATCACAATATCATATAGACTTAGGTATGAAACGCGACATGTATAATTTTTTTTTTTTTTTTTTTTTTTCCGTATCACGAACAATGATGTTTCATGATCTTCTGAAATACAGCCAGATTGATTCTTGCAACTAGATGGCGATTTGTTTTTCGTTATTATAAGGTATGTATATAATATGTACAATCGCACATATACCCATTGAAGCAGAGTAAAAGCGAGAACTGCATTCTAGCTGATGTATCGATCAATTTTATTATCTGGAGCGCACATCGATGCTCCATACACATATATAAAATAAACTATCTACCTATATTACACTTGGAGTCGGATAGATGGATGGAGGAGGTATATACATATATGTATGTATATGTATACCTATCTATATGTATATACGAGCGGTTTGTTTCAGCAATTGCATTGTCCGGTTTTCAACTCACATACCGTTTTATATAATGGTACTATTGTATATCTGTATATATGTATACCTATACAGGTATGTAGATACGTACATATAGTATATTCTGCTCTACTTTTCCACGATTCTGATTTATTAATCGTCAATGTATATGAGTATAGACGTATGTATATAGCCCTATATATAATGTATCTTGACTATCTACATCGTTTCAATACTTTGGAACTATCATAGGTACTTATTATACGTATAGAGCGTGGAAAAGTTTTTTTCAACTAACATTTATCTACTTTTGCATCGAAAATTTATCGATTTCAATCGTATATATCGTTGCTAGCGAATTAATTACTCGAATATTAACTGAAAAACTTTGTTTTTTTCACAATCAGCTATTGTTCGGAAATAATCTTCTAATTCATCTGGCTTCGATTCTGAAATTGAAAGTAACAAAAAAATGAGAGACAATTTTGAAAAAGAAGTCGATGAATCGGCTGCAGATCACGTTGGTCCAGATCTATAATTTCATTTTTCAAGCTCGAAACATGTAACATTTGATGTAAAAAGCTTGTAGATGCTTCTTCCAGCACAAAAAATATTGAATCTATCGATTGGCAAATTTGTTCAGATTTGGTTTTAACCAAATAACTCGAAAACTGGGTGATTAATTAAATCCGGAATCTAAGCAGTTCTGACTTTCGAAAAATTAAGTTTTCGGATTTTCATCTTTTCAGCGCTATGGCTATAATTTCTTTAATTTTGTTGCGAAGCGGAAAGGTATAGAAACATTGGATGAAAATTTCAATCTATTGCTTAATTATCATTCGAATTATATAATATTACATTAGACTGCAAGTGAACTTTTCTAATAAGTTAAAGAAATTTCTAAGTGAATCATAGAGATGCATCGCCGTAATTTATTCACTTCTTGATTGTATAATAATATCAATATAACATGTGAGTCATTGATCGCAATCGACTGAAGTCATTAATCGAGTTCGTCGAATACAAAGTAGCCATGCAACTAGTTACTCATACCATATTGACCATTTATTTCCTGGTACCATATTATCATCATATCGTCCCTAATGACCAAAGGTGACATCGACATCAACATATGTATATCGACATCGACATCGACAAATCGACCAATACAGCATCGTCCCTTACCTATTCGCGAGAGCAAATCAAAGGCCTTAGCTGTAGGCCTTGAGGTAAACACGTACTTCGTGTGGGGACTCAGGTTTACCTGTATGAGAAAAAAATTAAAAAAAAAATAAAATAAAAATCGCCTGACCACTCGCAAGCAGGTATTTGTGCATTGGTGCACATGCGACGCCGACGCCGACGTCGACGCCGCGGCTTTTAGTCCGAGTCTAATTATTGTATTTGAGTATTTATCTGGGCAATGAAATCAGCTGAAACTTGGACGAAAAAAGAAAAAAAAAAAAAAAAAAGAAAAAATGGAAAAATAGAGAAAAATCAAACGTGTATATATCGAGTTGGCAAACATAGGTGAAATCCTCGTATATATGGTATAGACGTTGTTTGGTATAATTTACGAATCGCATCGATTCGACAATGCGTGTATATAATGCAACGTCGTCTATAACACCAACTGTGAAACACAATTTTCTTCACACGACATTATATTTAGATTAGCTATGAATTCATTAAAGCTATATAATGAAATTTAGGCCGCGAATATTCAGCGTTCTAAATTATGCCTGTTGCTATTTTATAGACATTATACGACCCCGTAGTGTCGCACAGGCCAAACCTTGTCTATGATTACCTGTTAAAATTACTATGGCAAAAATGCGGCTATTCATTTATTCGGATTATCATTATTCAAAGCTATTCTTGATTCAGTAGAAGACAGAAAATTAACAAAGAATTTTGCAAACGTCTATTGCGAATTTCTTTTGAACGCGATTCTGAGTTTCTAGAAATGTTAAGAGTTCAGAAGTTGAAAATTCTGAAAATTCGAAATGCAGGGAACTCAAAAATCCGAATGCTCAAAACTCAGAAAGTACAAAAATCTGCAAATTTAAGAGAAGCTCATGACAAAGCTGTGAAATTCGGAGTTTTGGTCTCTCGGATCTTTAGCTTTCGGAATTTTGAACCTTCGGTGTTTTTTTCATTCGTATAGTTTTTCAAATTGGCTGCGTAGACTTTCGGGGAAATAATCTCTCTAACAACTCTGAATCTGTGGTATTAAAATTCGGAATTTCAATTCCACCTTGAAGCAAGATATTTGATTGTAAATTAAAATAATCAACGAATAAATAAACAAATGAACAAGCAATTTGTTGGTGAAAATTTTTTGCCAATTTATCATGCGTAGTGGCAGAATTAAAAGCCGCACCCATCGTGAACTACTGCTGTGCTTGCCGCAAGCATAACTCGTGACAAAGTGCGATAGCGAAGATTTCTTTTTTTTTCATTTCTTATCCAAAAGGCGAATAGTTTACGTTTATCAAGAATTCAACGGATATTGCGATTTCCGTTCGCTATTACCATAGAACGCCTCGGCATAAAAGTTGCAGTTGCAGTTGAAGTTATTCATATATAGTCTATGTACATATAATATATTTATATATGTATATAATATTTGTATATAACTGTAGCATGCTGCGGTAGAAATAAGGAATAATATTAGAAAGTCTTTCGAATCGCATTAACGCGTGTATAACGTTTTGCAATTATTCTACATATCATGCATATAAGCTGACAATGATTACTCCGTTTACATCAAATCTCGGTAGTTAATTATTAACCGTATTCCTTGTCAACAGATACCTGGCCTATGAGATTTATACGCTTTGAAAGAGATGATAGCGAAATGATATATTATTCGTCAAATTAATGTCATGCCTAGTTTTTTTGTTGCAATTCAAAGCGTTCTTATCACAAATTCGTAATGTGTGATAATCGAGAAACAAACTTTAATTAACGCTCGTCTACCTGGTGTAGAAAGATACGAATGATGAACATTATACTCTTTTCCAATTTTCGTTGTATAAAAGTTACCCTAGAGTAAATGAGTGACGAATGATTGCTCAAGACTTGAAATTATGTCAAAATATCTGTTTGAAAATAAAAATGAATCGAAAAAAAATTTAATTTTTTATCTATCGAAGTTGCCATATTCAAAATTCAATGATTGAAGCTTGTTTGAAAATTCTAAATTGTGTCAGTGGTGTGAAATTTTTCAATTCAAAATCTTTCTGACTGATTTTTTGATGTTATGTGTTATTCTTTTGACAATTTTGAATCATCTCTTCGGGGCCTGGTTGAAGTTCGGAAGTCTAAAAGCACCGAACGGTCAAAATTTTTAATTTATCTAGGGCAATTTCGAGTTCACAGAAATCTCAAAGTTCAGAACTAAAAAAATTCGACAGATCGGAATGCAGACAGTTCAAAGATCCGAGAATCTAGAACTCTGGGAGTCTGAAAATCCGAAAAATCATAGGGAAACGATATAAGTTCAAAGCAATAAATAAACGACTTTACTTGCACAAATTTCAAGTTTTGGAATCTTCGGATCTTCAGCTTTCGGAATTTTTAAGTCGTGGTGATTTTTAATTCAGAGATTTTACATTCGGTTGTGTAGACTTTCAGGGTAATAAATTTTCTAAAAACTGTGAATGGGTTGTATCAAAATTCCGAATTGTCACCTTCTGCAGCTTTTGGAGTTCCGAATTTCGACCAGGCCCTAAAATCCAACGTCTCCACCTCCCACTGAAATAATTTTGCCTCCAGATTTTCCTTTCGGCAAAAACCGACAAAAATTATCTATGTCCTTCTATTCTCGAAACAAAAAATTCTGAGTAGAGACGTCTGCTCTTCACGATCCTCCCCTATTCTCTTGATAAAAAAATCTTCAGATCGAAGTATGCATTGAAATACGTTCCCAAAATATTGAAAAATAACAGTATAATTTTCTGTTGTTTTTTTCTTTTCACGAGAGACTGATGGTTCGAATCCTTAATGAAAAATTTCATGTTTATTTAAAAATAGTACACTGAAAGATAACGAAACTTTTGCAATGGAAGTTCATCGCTCATTGTTGTTTGATGTAGTTGTGGTGGTGTCGCAGGTCTAGAAAGGGTAGCGGAAGAATTGATGGGCCGTAGGAGATGGAAGCTTTACCAAGACACACTATACACCAGCAGTCGAAGCGCATCGATAACCCAACAACACCATCTTCATCCACCATCTCTCTGCCAGGATCCGGTACAAGCACAAAGCCAAAACCATCATCAGCCAGTGTCAGCGGCTGCCACGGTTCAGTTAAGGGTAAAACAAGAACCACAAATATTAAACCGGGATCATTGTTCAATCGAGGATCAGGAAGAAGACGAAAGGGTATTAGACGATCGAAGGATCAGGTCCGAAGACATAAAGGTCGAAGCTACCGATCGGGATTTGGCCCTCGACGAGGAATTAATAGACGAAAAAATTTGCCACGATTCTGGAAGAGAGACAAGCCCTGTGACCACACTGAATTCTTCTATTACTACTCGGGATCTTGTCCAATCCAACGTCATCGACACGGAAGGGGTCAAGGTCAGTATCCATCTTTTTATTCGTCTTCTTCTTCTTCTTCTTCTTCTTCTTCTTCTTCTTCCAGCAAATTTTCCCATTTCCATTTTCCTCTATAATCGGGTATGAAAAAATTACGGAAAATCCCCGTGACATGTGAATAGAAAACATGACGGCTTGTTGGCTCCCAAGAATTTAATGGAATTTCCCATTTCTTCCGCGTTTTGAAATACAATTGTTATAGGTATAGTTAGGTATAAATAGAAAAAAGAGAATCTTTGCCAATCCAGTGCAACTGCGTATATATTTGTTTCAGGAACAAACCGAAGACATCGCATTGGAGCGAATACAGGGGACACAAGGATTATTGAGGGTGAAGAAAGAGGAAGAACTTCAAGAACGAAATATCAATTCTACAGTAATTGGAGGATCTTGTTTAGAAGAAGTTTCACGGAGTGTTACATCTTCTGCGAATAAGGAATCCGAAGAATTAAGATTTAATACAGAAAATATTCTCAAACCTTTCCCTTATCTTGGGATCGGTATAACGAATAGACGTTCGAGTCCTCCACCAGTGGATTGGAAACCCTTGGACAAGTGCTACCTCTGCCTCGATGGCAAGCTGCCGCACGACGAACAACCGCCCCTTGTAAGTCAATCAGATTTAACAATCAATTACATTTTTAGCTTTTGCCAAATCATTTTGCAAAAAGTTTCGCAATTTTTTTTGTTTTTTTGTTTTCTTTTTTTTCCATAAGAAATAAAACGTTTCTGAATCAAATGGATGACTCTTTGGAGCAGAATCTGTCGATTTGATTTTATCGTTCATCTTTGAATTGAGATTTTGGTGGATTTTGAATTGAAGAATAATAAAAATTGGTGAATTTTCTATTTATTTTTTCTCTCTAATTTAATTTAGAGTCCGCAAAGTGAGAGCAGCAGCAGTTCTCGGTCAGCAGAATCACCGATGTCGGTACAGGTTGACCCGGCGATGGCTGCCTCGTTGGCGGCGGTGGCAGCCCTTAGCGGTGCAACCGGTGGCGCTGCTGGATATCCAACACTTTTGCCACAGTGGTGTTTACCCCCGAGGGAGGCACCCCGGGTCGGGGTAAATGCTCACCAAGAAAGCGCCTCCGTGGTTGATCAACCACTCGATCTTTCTGCCAAACCCAGAAATTCTCAGGTAAGTTGGATATGCAAAATTGCATATTTCAATATCTGTCGATTATCGATTATAATCGATAATCATTCATCTTTATACACGTACTAGAATTTCATCACGAGCTTCATATTGCGAATATAGATTCTTCATCATTGTCTCCTTTTTTTTTTTTTTTTTTCTTAATTTCTTTCTTCTTCTTCTTCTTTACCGAGAAGGAAGGAGGAGGAAAAATGTCAACTAGCTCGAATTGGGGGGGGGGAAGAAAATAGCATTAGAATTTCTCTATGTATTTATGACGTTGGTAAAGTTTCTATGGGATCTGTTTCAATTATTCTTGGTATTTCAGTTATACTTGTTAGTATTGACATGTGTGGGAAATTATTATGATTGTCACGTGCTATTTTTTTTTTTTTTTTTTTTTGTTCTTCTTCTTCTTTCTTTTGGGTCTATTTCAATTCATGATTTTCTATTTTTCTTTATTTCAGGATAACAACATATCTCTATTGGAACAACAGAAAATACCTCTGAGAATGCCGACGGGAATTGACCCGAAGAGCATCTTCAAGTGAGTAGAAATTTTTTTTACCAATTCTTTTTCCTTCTTTGTTAAATAGGATTTGTGATCCTGTACGATATTTGGCATTATTTTTTTTTTAATTTTGTTATCGCGATTCTTCGAACTTTGATCACGAAATTGTTGGTCATTTTTTTCTTATGTACATTGATTGACTCCCAGCGAATTAGAATCATTCAGCGTTTAGATTTTCCTTTTCATTTTGCGAAATTTTTAAGAATCGTTCGGATATAGCTCGACTTCTTGGAGTAGGCGACATTTTATTCTTATGATAAAACTGTAACTAAAGCTTTATAACGATTGGTAGAATTCCTACGGAAGCACGTACCGTAGTTCTGCAATTTTTATTTGCCGGTTTGCTGCGGTGTCTAGCCATCGTTAGATCGATACTTCATTCAGATCGTGGCAATTGACGGTTTCGATAAAATCGAATTAACACTGATCGAACTATATACGAGCTTATTCGATTTCGCAAATTATTGGATGATTAAAATTTCCAATGAAAGATCAACGATGTATTATATTTTATCCATCGACACGTGTCTTCTCAGTTTCTATATCCGACACAATTATGCTCATGGTCGTAAATTGGTTTCGGAAAATTTTCTGAATCATAATATACTCGTGCATCGAATGATTCATTCTGTTCTTTCGTCTCGAGTCAGAGTTTCGATTGTCATCTTGGACCGATCGAATCATTCAGTTCTTTGTCTTTTTAAATTCTTTCTGTTTCTATCTATATATATTTTTTTTTGTCTTTTTTTTTTCTTGGTTCTCATTTTATTTCGTTCAATTTGACTTTTCTGCGGAATCGTATTCGCGTTTCGAATCTATAAAAAGCATGTTTTTTTTCTCTCTTTTTCTATATCCTTTTGCATTTTCTTCAGTCTGGCGAAACACTTCCGCATTGCTCGAGTAAATTTATACAGTTGACTCAATAATTTTTTTTCTTTTTTGTATTTTTTCTTTCTTCTCTTTCTGTTTCATCTTCTTATTCTTTTTTTTTTTTTTTTTTTTTTCTTTACTCGGTAAACTATTACATAATAAGCGTTAATCGTTTGGCGTATAATAAGCTGATGTGGCAAACTGAAGTGTTTCTTAATTAGATTCTTTTTATTCCTTCATCATCTTTTTGTTTTTTTTTCTTATTATTATTATCATTCGTTTTATATTCGTTTGTGTTTCTTATACACGCTATATGTGCCGTTTGGAATAACTTGGATCAATTCAATTCGTTATCGTATATCAAATACAGAATATTTATTTCATATAATACAAGTACAAAGTTCAAGCTTTACAGGATTTATTTATTATTCGTATTTGCACGATTATTCACTATTTATATATATATATATATATATATATATATATATATCTTCTTATTGATATTTTCAATCTGCCAGTTCTCATCAACTTTTATGATCCAATCGTCAAATATCTCAAATTCTAAATACTCGCTCCAAACTCCACTTTTTATATGTATATGCGAATTTTCGAAATTCTTTACGGGCAAACTATCTTTTCTCACAATATTCACGGTCAGATCTTAACATCCCGAAATTGACGACTAATTTTTACATAATGTACAACTGAATTTTACAACAGCTGTTTCTAAGAATATTTTTGCGAAAAAAAAAAAATACCAAAAAGCAAAATATTCATTTATTTCGCATTCTTTCGACATCTGAATAAATTCTTTTCTTTATCGAACGTAAATTGATAGGAAAAATGGATGGATATAGATTCTAGAATGATTTTCAAAAGTTAAAGATGGATCTGATTGTTTGTTTCGGAGAGATCGATGCCCCTTTTTTTTTTTTTTTTCATTTTCTTCTCTTTTTCTAATTCCCCTTATAGTTTTATAAAACTCGGGATATGATTTTGCGCATTGTAAATTTTTATCTGACGGGTATATATATTTATTATTAGTTTATCGTCACCTCGACACATCGAGTTGTGGAACGAAGCAGGACCGCAGCAACGTGACGAGAATTATAGTATATGTCTAGTTATCCGTATGCACTCGAATCTACGTTAATGTATGTACGCAAAACGTATATATATATATATCACGTATTGTGTTTCATTCGGCGTCCCAAAGTGCATCAAGCGCTTGCGCAAATCTTATACCTCGACCCACGTATACATATATATATAATATATATATATATATATATATATATATATATGTATATATTATGCATATTTACGTATTTTACATGTAACACATATACCTATAATGTCTGTCGACTAAACTAAGTTTCGATAAGATATTTGCATACCGAGTCGCGAAACTAACTCTTGTTATGTGTGTATTTGAAATCGTTTTTCAATACCATTTCACTTTCGTTATTAACTCGAGAATTTGTCAAACACGTAATTACAACTCATCTTTTGCTTTTTTTAATTTTATCCAAATTTTTCAGAGGTATAGGCTCGCTGTACCATTTTTTGTCAATTTTTTTTCTGTTTTTTTCTTTTTTCATCATGCACCACCCACAATCCGCGTTTTTACTTTCTCGAATCAATTTGTCAGTCTAGTTTTTTTTTCGTACGATCAACGAATTTTGATATCAGGACATCGAGGTCCTGAAAATCCTAGAAATTTTCTAGAAATTTCTCTGTATTCTTAAATTCTTTTAATCCTAAGAATTTTCAATAATTTTTACCCAAACTTGCAGGTGAACCGTACGACTTGCGTCACGTGATAAATTTGCTAATTTTCGGAAAAATATATGATTAGAAACTATTTTTTCTGTGATATTCAAATTTTTTCAGTCAATTATGAAACGTAGCTGAAAATATTTTGGAAATATCTGCATAGTGATTTGAAAATTTTTATTTTTTTTTGGTTTTTTTATTTGCTGAAATTTTGAGGATAGTAATATTTGAATGAGCCGAATATTTTTCGAGGAAGAAACTTATGAGATTATTAAAGAAGGGAAGAGTAAGTAAATATACATATAATATGTAATGTGTGTACATACATATATACATACTCGAGTTTATTGCGAGATATTGAGCCAGCGATTGTCTGCCTTTGTTTAATGAGGTGACCACTTCCATCTCCTTAGCGACACAATATATAGTATATATATATATATATATGTAAGGCTTAAATTGAAACGCATTTAAATAAATAATGACAAAAATAATCGCGATAAGCCAACCGCACCAAGCTCAACTATAACACTCACATGTGCGCAGGGAGTTTGCCATATGCGAACTTAAACATATGCATTTTTGCACGAGGTATACATATACATATAGGTATATTCATACATATACGTACGAAACCACATATATGCCAGTACTGGGATGGTAAATGTGTGTGCGACGGTTTACCAGTGCGTACGAAATGCACTTTTATCTGGGATTCTGTCTGAGTGGAGCAGAGGTCGTTGACCCCGGCAGGACGTGGTGGTGGGGGGGGGGGGGGATAACAGGTTAGGTTAGGATCAAAGTTAAGTTAGGGTTAAGCCAGGGGTGAAGAAGACAGGGGTGCTAGGGGGCCCGTACGGATTCGTATTTTAACTTCTTACACAGTCATATACCGATCTTGGTTCTTTTTTTTTTGTTGTTGATTTTTTTGGTTTTTTTCACTTCATATTTCTATCAAACTATTTGCCAACTTCCTATGTACACACGTGCCTATACCAAGTACGTAATACTGCGTATTACCAACCAGCCAATCGATGAAACTCGAGTTACTCTCATGCTCTAGATTGGCACTCCTTCATATACATTATATGTATATACCCACAAGTGCAAATTTGGTTTGGGGATGACCGTATCACATATCAGTTTATCAATAAAAAATTGATAACTTTATTGCACTTTTTGTCTGCATTTTTTATTCTGGTTTATTTTATTTTATTTTATTTTATTTTTTTTTGTGTTCAATTGACACGATATTAATTTCTTCGGGTGCATCAGTCGGTTGATGTTGATTGCACATAGTGATTTTTTATCCTCAAACTACCGGCTATGATCCTGTGAAATTTGAAATTTTTCTGTCCAACTGTTTTCCAGCTGTTTATCTGTCTATGGCGTTGGCGAAGGATCTGAAAGTCGAGAATTTTTGGAAGTCACTTTAGACACTTTGGATTAGTTCGCGTTACGAATAAAGTAGGAAGTACACTGTTGAAAAATTTGTGTTTCCGAGTTTCAAAAAATCATTGGCTAAAATTTGTGTGCTTAATTCACTACACATTCGACTGTTAATTTAACCAGTATGCCGTTTGTTAAACAAATTATTCATTCCAATTATCAAACTTAACACGTTCAAACAAAATTGTGAACGTGTATTTCATGTCGAATTTGAAATTCGCAAACGTCAACGTATTTTTTTATGTAAAACGTAACAGTTATGTTGAATTGATTGCATGATTTTATCAATTTTACAAAACGCGAATATAACCGTAGGTACTTGAGAAGTCAAACTAATGATAACATTACGAAAAAATCAATTTTGATCAAATGAAATTTCAATCACACAATTTTTTGTTAAAATATCAACAGAAACTACGTGTTCACACTCGACATTCAACTCTTCTGTTGAATTGAAATTAATTTTCAAGATGAAGCTGAAACTAGCAGCCGAAATTCGCAGCCAAATGAAATGCGCTAGATAAAAATGAGTCAGTAAAGGACTCAAAATTTAAATTTCGTTCAAGTTTTTAGCAAAATCAAAGCTTCTATTGAATTATAAACATAAATCTGTACTGCATCATCCAAATTCAAAAAAAGTTTTGCACGTTTGGCTGCTAACTCTGGCCACTATAAACTTAAGCTTCATATTGTTGAGTGGACTGACTGGGACGCAAGCAAAATGTGTTAAAATTGACACAAATCACCCAAAAGTTCAAAAGGGATGTAATTTTTTTTTTTTTTTTTTTTCAATTGTTTCAGCAGCTCGTGCTACCGTGCAAAACCACGTATTACCGGACCCGGAGGTGTAGCCGGTGTTCACGGGGTGGTGGGAGCTGGTGGTGGACGTAGAACGTATACCGAGGAAGAGCTTCAAGCTGCATTAAGGGATATACAAAGTGGAAAGCTCGGGACCAGAAGGGCAGCTGTTATATATGGAATACCTCGAAGCACCCTTCGAAATAAGGTCTACAAGTTAGCGATGGAGAGGGAAAGGGAAACATCCCTTATATCGCTTTCACATCCCCATCATCACCACCATGAGACCAGTGTTGTGCCTTCTACACCCAATGCGTCTCCAATCGTCTCCGCATCCGTCTCCACGTCCGTCTGCCTGACTGCCACTCCGTCACCACAAGCGGACGAGGTAGGTTTTGGGGACGACTCGATTTTCAAAAATGATAGAGTACGGGAATTTTGGTATTTCATTGATCAATCGACTTGTTGGGGTTTAATTGAAATTCCAAATTTTAAATACTGCGGGAGGTCAAAATTCTGAATTTTTATAGTACAGGCTCTAGAGTTTTTTTTAGAAAGATTATTTCCCCGGAATGTCTGAGTAGCTAATTTGAAAAACTCTGAATGGAAAAAATAAAGAAGGTTTAAAATTCCGAAAGCTGAAGGCAAAAACTCCGAATCTAGGAATTCGCGAGATGCAAAGTCGTTTTTTTTCACAGTTTTGTCACGAGCTTCCCTTAAATTTGCGGATTTTTAGACTTTCTGAGTTTTTAACTTTTGGATCTTTGAACTCTCTGCATTTAGACCTTACGGAATTTCAAACTTCTGAACTCTAACGTTTCTAGAAACTCAGAATCGCGTTTCAAATAAATTCGGAATTTTGACCATTTGGAACTTTTGGAATTCGGAACTTCAATCCCGCCTCAACTAGTAGGTCAATCGGTCGGTCGGTCGGTTATTTTAACAAATTGGTCAATATCGCGAGTCATTAATTACCTCACGCCTCATTTATCGGTAAATCTAACTTTCCGATCCATGCAATATACTGTACGTTATCAGTAAAACAGAAATCCAACGATACTGAACCTCCTGATACTTGGCTGGTTCTCTGTATAAACGATCTTTACTTCCAAGTGTTGATTTTCTCCATCTTTTTGCTATAAAAATCAATGAATTTCGAATTCAAATACTCGCGGAATGAATTTAATTTCCAACTAATATGCAGGCGCGCGGTTATATTTCCTACATGGACAAAAGTAACAAGAATATCGTTCATTTATCGTATATTTGCATATACGTATATAATTAATCAATGTGTGGTTTTGGATAGGAAGAACGAAAGATGCTTCCCCAAAACATACCTCACCACGGCAATTTTGACTTGAAAAAAAAAAAAAAAGAATCTTGTTTTTTTTGTTTTTTTTTTCTTCTTTTTCCAATCTTGTGTGTAGATATTAGTTAGTGCCTTGTATTTTAGAATTTAGATTCCATAATGTATCAATTTTTTTCTAAATTTCTGTCTTTTTTCGAGTTTTTGTTTTGTTTTTTTTTCTCCAACTTTACTTCTTTGAGAGCATTTCTTAGACACCTTTCTGCTGTAAGACATTTTATATACTTGTTTCACATAGAATCTTGAAAGCAAAGCTTTTCTTTTCATACGAATAAGCATTTTGGACGATCTTAAATAGATTTTTGATTTTTTTTTTGCCTTCCTCTTGTCTTATTATCTATTTCTATCTACATACAGCCTTGTCTCCTATGGAGCTTTGCACTATACTTTCTATATTCTGAGCACAGATATGTATACTACTTTTGTGTACTTTTCTAGTGTTGCAGGTCATCGATTTTATTTTTCATTGTGTTTTTTTTTTTTTTTTTTTCACTCGTATATTTATTTACGCATTTATTCCTAAATATTTTTGGATCTTTCGATTTCACCGATGGATTACCGGATTCAATAAGTTTCTCTTTCTTGCCCATTTTGATTTTCGAATAACAAATACTGACGGAAGTTGCAGCTTTTTTTGGGCGAAAAAGTTTCGAAGATTTTTTTACAATTTTTCATATACGACGGCATATATATTTATTCGCGCAGAGAGGATTGTACGTATATTTTTTACTAAGTAATCGAGCTGATTCTGGGTTATAATAATGATTTATTAATTAATGCAATTCACAATTGCCGAGTAGGACTACATTGATAAATTTCCGTCCTTTGCACTTTGTTTTATCGAACTCGTACTTACTTATGTACGAAAATTTATTTATTTATTGATTTCTGTATTTTTTTTTAAATCATTATCATGATAATTTTTTATTCATTTTAAACAATTCTTTTCCCTCATCATCTTTTCTATGTAGTTTAACACACGCCTACTTGGCATCTACGAAGATGACGAGGTAAGTTTTGGGAAATTATTACTGCAGAAATCATCGATTCATTCATTAATTTGTTCTTTTATTTCTCTATCCGATAATAATACAACTGATTTCTTATCGAAACTAAACAATCTGCGGTTATTTGTTCATTTATCATTTTTCAAATCATCCAACTTGATATTTATTTTTAATATCTATACGTTCGCTACTTGAAACTAAACCTCTCTGCGTGCGTTACATTCATTATATCAATATGATTTTTGATATGAATTTTTATCAATTTTTTATCATTCGAGCCATCATTTTTTTTCCATTGTAATTTCTCCTAACTGCTCTATATATGGATTTACTTACGCATATACATATATGTTTAATTCACGTAGATAGACAGATAGATAAATATAGATAGATAGGTAGATTGATTGACTCCGTTCGGTTTGTTCGTAAATTTTCAATACGTATATAAGATCGCATGGATTTTATTCAATATGCACACAAATATTCGTACTAGTGGTTGATGTACGCACTTGAATTTCCTATTGCCAAACGTTACATTTCGTAAAAAAAGCCTCCGCTGTTATAACTATAATACGCAATTTCTTCACTTTCAAATCTTGCAACCAAAAAAAAAAAGAAAAAAAAACTTATTTCTGCATATTATGTATTAGAATGGAATATATCAACTGTCTGATCTCACCTCTTCTGAATGATTCTCATAATTATATGGGGTAATTATTGTACTCAATATGGTATGTGCAGCATGGATTTGAAATTATTAATGGATTAGGTTTTTTTTTTCTTTCGTTTATTTCGCGGGCTGATGAAATCTCTGTATTTATTTATTTATTAAATTTTTTTTTTCTTTTTTTTTTCTTTTTGCTTGACCTCAGCATGCGAGCTTGCCAATTAATATCAGCACCTGTTTCCGCATCCCTTATACAACCACGACTCCTGATATATCTCTTGACATTTTACCTGTGAAACTAATTCCATCAAATCCTTTGAACCTCTTGGCGATATATTCCCTCGTTTGAAACGATGCATTTAATCGTAAACCTAAATTGCATTAGATTATTGATAGAAAATGAAAATTTTCAGGGATATATTATAAACGTGTAATAGATTTAATTTTATCGGAAGATATTATCGGAATAACAATTGTATATTTTTGGAAGCTATAGAGTTTGGAAATTCGATTATCGTAGTTTGTTAATTAATTGATATGGAATTTCGATCGTGAATTCTCGATTTTTCCGATCAGTCGTGTACGTGTGAGGTCAAGTATATAAAAAAGACATTCAGAAGCCGTCCACTAGCCAATCCAATTTTACGAATACTAGACAAACACACTGGTTTACGTAATTATTCTGTATAATGTAGATTTATACATACATACATAAATAAATAAAGAAAACAGTTTATTTTCGATGAAGTTTAACGGCTAACGTTGAATGAAATATATACGTAAACCTCTGTACTAAAGGTCAAGAGATTAAATATCGCTTTGGAAATAGTGCAAGAGATCATAGATTAATTAACTCAATATACGCGATATTGGTATACAGCTTTCGATCAATTCGGTTCTCTATATTATATTCATATCCATATAATATACCATATGCATTACGTGCATCTATCTTATATAATTATAGCTAACATAACGCTGCACTGTTACACATCGACAATTTTTTTCGCAAAAAAGAAATAGATATAGAATAAATAAATAAATATCTACAAAGATTTATTGTATTAACGAGCTATAGCTAATATCATTCGATTACGTATTATCGCTATAGTTTGATTAGAAATTTTATGTCGTGAAAATACAAATAAATTATTGATAGTTTAACGGCTTATCAAAAATCTCATTACCGTAAGTTTAAATATCGTTTATATTATACGAGTGATCGTTAGCCATCACTTCGAGATTCGGAGTTTTGAATTTAAAACTTAGTTTTGTACCTGAAAAATTGATCAGAATCGGGCGCAACTGACATCTTTAAGTAAAAATAAACATTTTGACTGTTTTCAATCCAAATTTTGGTCATATATGAAATAAAAAAATCGAAACTCCAATCGATCATTGAAGGATTTGAAATGTCAAAATTTTTGGGCCATCGATGATATCATGGACGATTTATGTCCCACAATTCAAATTCGCGATCATTGCTCATCATTTGGAAGAAAAATTTGGAGTAAAAAGACATCATCATCATCATCATCACATTTAATACGTGAATGAGAATAAGATTTGAAACAATTGTTCAAATCTTTAGACGAAGTACAAATGTTCTCTGTTTTTTTTTTTTTTTTTGTTTTTTTTTTTTTAATTTCCTTGGGGGTGTCAGTTGTGCCCCAGCCACCCCTATGCATATAAATTCGCGTTTTTGCACCCAAACTCACAAATTCACACACACACACACACACACACACACACATATACACGCGTGTGTGTAATGGTAGTTGGAAAAGTTCGGTTTGCTCACACGTTCGTTTTTACCCTTATATACGCAGGGCGAGGACAAAGAACTATCCGGAGCAGAGGAAGAAAAAGAAGTTGAAAAAGCTCTGCTTAAGCCATTGCTTTCTCTTGAGGATCTCGTCAGGTTTTCGGCCCTCGAGGGTGGGGGCGGTGATTCCCTAAGGGCATTGCTTCAACGAGGACCTGAGACTGGAGCCGAATGGCCTGGCTTCGAACAACAGGCAATTACACCCTACATTCAAAGGATCCTGGCTGCCGCAAGACCGTTCAAAGGTTTGCTTTTCATTATTTCTTTTCTTTCGTTCTTTCAGGTTTTTTTTTCTTACTTTTTTTTTTTTTTTTATTTCATCCTTCGATCGCTGGACATTATTTATCTCTTTCTCAAGATTTAGGATACAATACCTGTATCCATAATAAATTCTACCGTCTTGGCTCCAAATTGGATAAAAGAAAGAAAGAAAAAAAAAAAAAAAAACAATTGAAAACAACCCTTAAGTACCAGCTACAAGAAATTTTACTATTCCAACAGCTTTATCACAGCTGTTGATTAAAAGCTCGAGAAATGTCTTTTTTCAATTTCAGTTTATTTTGATTTGATTTCTGATCCGGTATTATGTATAGCTGTTCGTTTTAGCAAGAGACTAGAGCTTATTCAGAAAATTATAGTCTCGTCAAACCTGGACGTCCCATTTAAAATGTGTTCGAATGTAACTGGTTCGCCAAGTGGACGGGTCGGGCTTCTATCGATTACCGAAGCCTTACAGAACTGCACTTTGCTTCGAAACTTTAAATTCTATATGTATGTATAGGTATATATATATATATGTATATATATATATATATATGTGACAACTCGCTAGGGCCACTTTCCTCGGAGACCTTACTCATTCTCTGTGTATTATTATTAATTCAATTTCCTCAATAGACGGCTTTGTGATCAAAAATCTGTTACAGTTCCGTTATGACACACTGTTTTTTCAACAATTTCCCTTTCTTTTAAGTTGGATTTTTTCTTTATTCTCTTTCACGAAAAAAAACACACGAGATATAAGAATTTCGTCAATGGGATTGTCCCGGTTTTTTTCGTTTTTTCGTTTCTCTCAAAAATCATGGTTTCCGACATCCAGAGCATGTCAAAGTCGAAGTTTGTCGATATTGGGTAATTTTGATTTCTCACGTGACGGAAAGTAAAAGGAAGATTCCTCTATCCACTTATTTTTGATGGAATAAGTATGTAAATAAGTATGGTAAATTCTTCAAGTACAAACTTCCG